>OX388342.1:62658051-65158051 GCA_947579665.1 Sympetrum striolatum | reverse complement strand
GGCTCTGCTCATTTGACTTGTGTTTGATGAGTTCCGAGAATGACCACCACCATTGGTTGCACCGTTAGCACCTGCAACCACCTCACAGCAGCGCTGGTGCATGGCCACAGAGCCACCGTGTGCAGCTGAGCCTCCGAGAGAAAGGGGCATTGGCGTAGAACTATCTGTTTCATCTGTACCCATACAGAGACAGTAGTCAGCACTTGGGTCGGGCATTAACGCTACAGCAGGAAGAGACAGTTCTGATGGCTCCAAACCACTACCACTGACCAAATCTGGAATGAGAGAAATTATTAGTAACTTATCGAACTCCTAACATTAAAAATCAATAAGATTTTTGTTTCCATAAACTGTATTTACCCTACATGATAAAAGACTCAAAAATCTGTGTAACAACTCTTGAAATAATTTCAGAGAGTTATTTATATGTATATGTTATTGTTGTCATTACATTTTCCTAGAAAAGTTATTACAGATATGAGATATATACATGAATATTTATGTGAGAGAGATTTTAAAGCCACTAATAGCCTAAATGCTTGATAAACATTCTGTAAGTTTTCAACAGTAAATCATGGTTGAACAATACTGGATGCTACTAAGAAGCTTATCAACTTATAATTATGTATTCATTCATCAATTCATCTTAAGAAGCTCATAGATAGCATAATGCTTTTTGGTTACTAATAATTAATATATACTGCAGTGTATACTGATCAACAAAGAAAGAAGAATTACAAATAAATTAGGCAATTTCAACCAACAGATATATGAAGTGGGCCGATGATATAAAGTTTAATCCAATCAGAACTTGTGGAAAATGGTCAGAGAAGAGAAACTAATTCATTCGCACATGATTAATACATAAAAAAGAGGAAAAATATTACTCATTAGGTGAGTAAAGACTTCTTCTTTGATGAAATATTATAACCATTAAAAATAAATATCTTATCTGGGCATATAAAGGATATAACCCTCATAGGATTACAGATAAAATTGCTTTGCATATAACATTTTTGGGAGCAAGTTGTCTATTTGCCGTTCGAAGAATTGATAGTTCGAAGAATGTTTTCACAGAATTTGCTTGTTACTCACCTGAAGATAATAAAGGCGTTCTTTTCTTGGGCAAACTTCCAAATCCTGAACTACCGCTGGCTATAGAGCCTGCAATGGAACCTCCACCCACACCTAAGCTACCGACTCCTCCTCCACCAGGCCCTCCTCCTCCAGCCACTAACCCAACCACTTGAGTTTCCTCTGAGTCCTCTGGAGGAGGAATGGCAAACTGCTTGTGCTTGAGAGATGGAGAAGGCCTGGAAAGAAAAATTTGCGAGATAAGAATGTTACATCCTAAATAGGACTATTATTTTGAATTCCAATCAGTATACTCTAATGTGGTAAGAGATGCAAACCTCCATTATGAACAAAGTAAATTACACTAATCTTATTCAAAGACTTATCAAAAGGGATGCTCATCTTAGATTCTCAAATAAAAATAAAGGTATTTCAACCAAATTTTATATTTCCATTATGTACGTACATTGCCAAGCAGAGAAAGTTTTACACACATGATTTTACTGTCTTGATAAAACTTAAGATATACGCTGGTCAATATTGCCTTTAAACTCTCAAGTTCATATTTTTAAATCATCACAGCAGCTTCATAGTTAACTCTCATTTTAAAAAAAATTTTGAGCAACAACACAGAAAATCAGCAATAATATCAAAAGAAAGTGATGACTAGTAGTAAGTTACTGTAGAATATTCCATTGCGTTGAAAATAATTTGCTTGGTACATAATAAAAGTATTTCATCACTTTTAATAGTTTTACTTCCATTGCGCAATTAATTTTAACTCAATCAAAATATGCTATAGGTTAATTTATGTCATTAATTCTCTGTTATCAATGTGAAATAATAAATCAGAACTTCCCCAATGAAATATATATATTTCACCCACAAAAGCTAGTATTTCATACTCACACTTTGAAAAGGACGTCACCAGATATCATACTCATTCTGAGAGATATGCGAAGGACAGAATTGTCCTGCCGATGCCTGGTGTCGTATCCTTCCAGAAGGCACCCTCGCTGTGTCTGACCAGAACCCGCAGTCTCTGCCAAATTGAGGTCACAGAAGCCCAGCTTCACAAAGGATCGACCCCCTTTGACCTCCTGGATTACCAAAGACAAAGAGTATTCAAAATTAGATCAATTTTAATTGAATAAATAAAAACATCGAGTTTTGAAAAGTATTATCCCTTTAACCCTGGAAGCGCTGCTGAGAATAGCTGAGCTATTACTACTACTACTAGGTTAACTATGACTGTGCATTTCAAGGATATAAACAAAACCATTGGTTTACATCTCCAATATCTAACGTTGTCTTGAAAACATCAAATTTGGCAAATCGGAGCACAATTTTAGATTTTGCATTTACCAGGATGTTTTTAACAAATCTTGTTTCCAGAGCATTGCAAGTATATTTTATGCCATATATTTTCAATATATTGCATTTTACTAAGTCATATGCATATGTTAGCATAAAATCTAGTTACTTCAAATATGCATAACCAATTGAATGAACCAAGTTTCTAAAGGATAGAGCCAGACAAACTTATCAGTTCTGAAATGGTGAAATGCTGCCAACTAATTATTTTAGGCATCATATATTTAATAAGAAATTTGAAAGCTATTAGTTCCTTGGAGATATTGTTCATTATGATTGGATAATTAAGATTATTTTACCTCATAATTAATAAAATCATAAGTTTTCAAACCAATTTCTCCACAAGAAAGAATGATGCGGCTCTTATCTAAGTGACCAGAGTAATTTTCAGTCTACATGAAGAGGGAAAACATTATGTCATGTCATAAAAAATGACATCATGCTTTGCAAACCCATTGAAGATAGAATGCTAACATTGCCCTCTCTGCATAATTGAACTTTCCAGATGTGTTTCTTGGAAAGTTTATCATTTAAATTGTCCTGCAATGAAATAGTCTCAAGTCTAAATATGTGTGGAGTAGGAGTCACAAGATATTCCCTTTAATATATCATGGTTTTCAAAACTTTCTGGTTCTTTCTGTGAAATAACTTGTTTATTAGTCTGAGCCTCGTGTTCACTAACAGGAGGATAAATTGTACTGACAATTGCAAGACAACTCGGAAATAAATCTGGAATGGATTTTTAAAATATTTAGATACATAGTTTCTAAAAATATTAATCACTTCTTTTCAGCAAAATGTGTATGCATTTGTAATGAACCACAACCTATTCTAAATGAACTACTTCTACCTAGGAACTGAGCGCACGTTTTAATGGACCAAGAGACTGAAGTTGAAGTAACACTCTCTATGTGGGTAAAACTTATTTCAGGATATAAGATTGACAAACGCAAGATCCATTTCTGTTAGTCAATCAGTATGTCAAAGAACTTCATAGCGAAGCAAACTGGAGCCTTTAAAGACATACGGAAAGGATTTGAAACATGTCTCCCAGTTATTTTGGTCAATGCCTTTCATTGAGTCACCCCCATGGTGAAGCCCCTCGCCACATCGTCTGAGCACCAGGTTGGGGAAATGCATTAAAAGGTTTCCATTAATAGGATTTGCAACCTTTGTCTACGTCATCTAAGGCCCCAGATTCTCCTCTGGGCATCAGCCGGGTAAAAATCATTCAAGGAGTGGGAGAGTGATCATTAAATTAGAAGTAATGGACTCGGACATTAATACCTTGACGCCACAAATGCGTCATTTTAACATCACATTTTCATTATCACAAGAACATTAATATAAGCGCATCATTTTGATAAAATCACATGTCTCGATCGTTATTCTAAGCTGACAACAGAAACTTTCACATTTATCCTACTCCTTAAAAGAAACTTTCGGTAAATTACGTATTTTTTGTTTTTATTGTTGGTTTCTTTTGAAATAAAATGCCATCATAACTGGAATTTTTGCCATTTATGTCTATATACGTAAGGATTTATTCTCTTTTGTTGCAAGAGAAGATGATATTTGTTAATGTGTGATGATCCCTGGCCTGCAGTAGAGCATAAATAAACCTAATTATTATTATTATTATTTTTTTGAGCCGCTATCTTCTGGAACACAATTTAAACATTTAATTTACACATATAGAATGTAAACATCCACCTTCTACAGCAGACAAAAATAAAAATAATACGTAAAACAACTTCCCTTCACGTCGATTCCCTACAAATTGTTTTAAATTCCCTAATGTTCACGAAGAATAACGAGCTTCATTTAAATGAGACTTCGATCGAAATTTCGTAATAAGGTCGCAAGGATTTTGCGAATGACCTTGGAAGGAATGAGCTGATTCGCAGACGGGAAAAGGTTGATAGGGAAAGAGGATTTTCTAGGGCTTATTTCGGGGTCCGCTTGCGTAACGGTATCAAACTCATCATGCAACAGCGGACTCTTCGGGGTGCTCCAAGCTGCTCGCAAACGAGACGAACACGAAAATGTATCAGGAAATACGGTCATAATTCGAGCCACTCAAGAGCGATGATATTTGCACATTGTGTGCGTATCTACTCAAACCGAATGACTAATCAGGAATTCTTCCTAAGATCGGACGAGAAGTCCTTAACATGCCGTGATAAAATTAAGACGGAATTCAATTGAGCATGCGATGTGGTTAGATAGTTTCCAGAAAGGAAGACGTAGGATAAATCATGAAGATAGTGAAATGTGGTCACTTAATTCGTGACGCAAAGTTGTGACCTACTCGATTCTTAAAATCGCAAATTCAGTCGTGGTTATTGGAAAAAAAAACTTTGAATGTCATATCCAATTGAATTATTTACTCAAAATAAAATCATCAAAACATTTAATTAACATCACTTTAAATATACATTAATTACAACCATACTTACAATTCCACGTTACTTTGTTCGAATTATGATCTTTTTTAATGTTCTATCCATATTTGTAATATGTACATATTTTATCTGATTTGTTTTCCTCCATTAATTGTTTATTATAGAACACGTCTTCTTCTTCTTCGAAAGCATTTCTGCCTGTTGTTTCTGATTATGCCCTTTTAAATTATGGGTTAAGGTCATCCACCCATCTTTTGCGTGGTCCACCTACGCTCCTCTTTCCTGACGGTATACTGGTCCCTTGCTATCTCGACGATTCTGGAGTTATCCATTCTTGTTATATGTTAATTCCATTCTTCTTTCCTTTTATTTGCCATTCTGTCATTGGAGGTATCTTACATAAGGTCTCTGATATTTTCATTGGGAATCCTATCTCTTCTTGTCTAACCTACTATTTTTCTTAGCACCATCATTTCTGCAGTATGTATTCTTTGTTTTATTTTGCAGTGTAATAACATGTAATTAGGTTACATGTAACCTGTTTGTAATTAAGTTACCTAAGTTTTATTTTTTTAATGTTACCACATGTAATCGGGTTACATCTAACCTGTTAGTTGTTAAGTTAATCAATTAATAAAATCCACGGAGGCGGCCGAGATATTGTGGAAGTTGGACTTGATAATGAAGGAAAGAAATCTATATTATTATAGAGTTTAAAACTATTTAATACAAAATTTACAAAATACAAGCCCACAAATAAAAGTACACTGGTTAACCGGTTTCGGCATGAAACTGGTGTTTGTGGGCTTGTACAAGATTTGTATTAAATAGTTTTAATCGAGTTCCACCAGATCTCCTTGGACAATATTCATTTTACTAGTGTGTTTCGGAGATTACCGGTTTCAGCATTCACGCAGTCATGAGATCTCATACAAAACAAAATCTCATACAATACAAAACAAAATACACCAAACAAAAAGGTAGAGAGGGGAAAGAGAGGGTAGAATGAGAAGAGGGAAGGAGGAGTAACGGTGTATGGAAGGTGCAGGTACGACTGTCAGTGGGGGGTAGGGCTGCTAGTAGGATCGAGGAGGAAAGGTGTTTGTTTGTCAAAATAGAATTCGGGGAAATAGAGTGACATATAATTTATATTTGTACTAAGGCATTCATACCTTTACTTTCAAACTGAAGGATTTCGGGACAAAAGCTAGAGGAATGCTGCTTTCCTTAAAGATGGTTGGCAAAATGTGTGGAGAAAGAATTCTTTTCAAAGGCTTTGAAATGCTAGTTGGATCGCGTGGGAAAATTTCTGAAAGTCTGTTCAAAATCGCGGGGCACTCATTACACATTTAGATTTTTTAGATTTTAGATATATACCCTGCGAGCCACCTGAGGCGTAAGGCAGGGGGTGTAATAGCATTACCAATACTCAATCCACCCTATTAGCATCTCTAATAGCCTAGGGAAAAAACGACAAAAAGTAATTATCCATTTTTGCGATAACTTTCCTGATACTTTTTGTCGACGCCTCTCAGAGAACGCGTTCGCTCCTTACTGGCACTAATATCTCACCTACTTCGTCTATAAACTCTTCATAAATGCGTTGCCATGAGTTTTACGCGCTCCACAAATATTATTCCCGCGCAGCACCAAATTTCGGGACATCCGTTAGTCTTTGTGCACGACAACAAATACCTAGGAGCCACGTTTAGCAGCAACTTATCTTTTAATGAATATATTCGAGATGCGATAGGAAAAGCCAATAGAATGTAAAGATTAACTAGTATAACGTTGAGGGAATGCTCATCGCGATTCAAAGACAGCTTATTTTTCTCTAATTCGATGAAGTCTAGAATACTGCTGCGCGAGTTGGGATCCGCATGAAATAGGTTTAGTCTCAGAATTAGAGATGGTCCAGCGTAGAGCAGCTCGTTTCGTTAGTGGGGATTTCAGGTTCGCCAGAAGCTTAACGGCTAAGATAAAGTCCTTCGGTTGGAATTCGCTCCTGGTGAGTAATTTTCAATTTTTAGATTTATATATAAATTTAGATATATACTCGGCGAGCCGCCTGAGGCGTATGGCAGGGGGTGTAATAACACAATCATTACTTAATCCACCTTATTAGCCTTTCTAATAGCCTGGAAAAAACACGATCAAAAGTAATTATAAGTTATGATCATTAAAATTCAAATGTTACCGATGAGAAATAATTTTTCCTTTGCACAGAATTATTAGATAGAAACATACAAGTATTCCTTGTAAGAAAAATATCTTTAGTTGTAGATAAATACTTGAATTCTCCTTCGAATAAAAAATAAATTCGGATAAACTTAAACAAAAGTATTTAGAGCCACAAAATCTTTCAGAGTTGAGCCCGGAAGTACAGGAAGAGAAATAAACCTTTAATTAAATTGCAAAAATACAACATTTATGGTTTAGAAAAAATGCATGAAAAAATGGCTACGCTGAAACAAAATTAATTATTCTAAATAGCAGAAATAAGTTGATTTGATGAGTTAGAAACATTCAAGCGGCACGAACTTAAATCTTATTAACAATACCTTAGGAGGAAAATTTCCTCTTCCACAAGGTTACACGAATTCATCGCGGGTGCAATATGCCGAAATCATTCACCAAAATATTCTCAATGTGAGCTGTCACATTATCAAAAAAAATAACAATTTCGCCTAGCACGTATTCTTAGTCTGAAAACAAAACTTTAATAGCCTTGGAAACAGGGCTAAATCGGCAACGTAGAGAAAAACGTGACGGGGACGTCACATGCACCCTTCTTTCTTCAATCGATCTACTACTCGGCCGAAACCTACAAATGCAGACCACGATCTCTCACTCGAAATGCGAGGATAATGCCCGACCGACCAAAATACTAACACGTCCCTCTCGGAATCGCTTAATTGAAACGGAACGGAATCCTCTCCGTCGCCAATTTTATCCAGAAAACTACGAGAGAGCTAAATGACGGGTCCACGGATTGGGTAGGACGAAGGCCAGCTGCGTGTCGAGGGTGACGCGAAGCTCAAATGCGAGACAAGGATCTCCGCATATAGAGGGCATGGCCGACGAGATTTGGGCGGCATATGGCAAAAGGAAGACTTTATCGAGCCGAGAGAAGCCGCACAAAAAATTCCGCCCTGCGGTTGAACCGGAGACTGGCTTTTCCGCCGAATGAAGAGATGAACCAGTGTGCGGAGGCAAGAGACTTCGAATCAAGAGAATTATTCGATTGTGTGCGTTCGGGCGGTGCAGTTCACATTCACAAATCGCATATATACATTAGGGACCGCGGAAGGGTCGCGATTAGATTTCGTATCGGAACAGTTGTCCCGATTTGATCACGTTTCGAGGGAATACAAACCATAGATATCGGAAAGGGCACGCTTCGGTAAACCAAAGTGAAACATCTGTTACCGAGCAGCCCACCAACAGTGACCAGATTAAATATTTGGTTTTTGGGTAAAAATACATTGACTTTGAAGCATGTATTCACAGCTAAAATTCGCGGAACTGATGATTAAGTTTTAGGTTATTCTTCATTAACCTTGGGGACAACCACGCTATAATTGCATTATATCCTAAATTGAATACAATAATATAATGTATGAATAAGACACAAAGCTTTGTTTCAAATCTTAAAGGGTATATCAGAGCAAAATATTAACCCGTGGCTTATTTTCTTTCTATGCTTTATCCTATGCCTACTTGCAGGTTTTCACAGAAAATGCAATGCTTAATATTTAATAATTTTTGTATGATATAAGGTCCAAAATAGTGAAATGAGGCAATTTCTTATCGCAATGAATTAATAAAACGTGTTCTACGGACCCCAAAACATGTATTTCCGTTTAAATCTCGAAGTTGATTTTTTTCATGAAAACAATACTTTCTCTACGTATATAGAGAAAGTAAAAAAGGAATCATTGACTTTTGAAGAATGGAAAAATGTTAATGGATACAAGTCATTTTTGCTCAAATACACCCTTGCCATGAATAATATTTATGCGTTCCTCCTATTTATGTATACAATAGGGGCTGTAGTAATAGGCAATGCTTACGAGGGGAAATAGTCTGAAGAACCTAGGACATAACTTTGAATTAGCCGCGAGGCCATTTACTTTTTATAGAGGTCGAAACATGTATAGTTCTGAAGATGCATTTAAGTTATGCTGTTATGATATTTTTGACCAATATTTTACAGGCATTGTTTAACCCACCGAGTGTACGAATTCGCCTCATTTTCATGGATTCTTGGGAAGTTTTCATTAGAGTAATATCTAAACATATCTGAGCTTGGAAGCAATACATTTCAACGACCACACATCCCTAGTGTGGGCTTATCTAAATTAAAAGCCCAATTATTACTATTAATATTCTTTTTCAATGTTTTAAGGGAATCCATCTAACGAAGAAAAGCCCTGGCATATGACTCACCAATATTGATCTAATTTGGCAGGATAAGAGTATTCGATAGAGCAAGCATTAAAAACATCCCTTATGGGCTTAGAGGCTCAACAGTTTAAGCGCAAAAAACATCTTTAATGTAGAAAATGACCCTGGTTGGAATGGCTTGTCAGAATGATCGACACCAAATCTTGCATGAACCACCAAGAGATTTTTATTTCGACCGGTTCCATCCACCGAAGGCCACCATCAGCTCTGATGCCTTTTTTCCTTTCCATATTTAGCCTTTCCTTACCTGACGATGGCCGAATTTCCTTTTTTTGACCCATTCAGCCCAGCTGATTAATGGACTGAATCGGGAGACACGAACTGCAGAACTTGCAGCCGCAAAACCCCCTGATAAAATGAGCTAGACTTAGTAAAAGGGGTAATCTTACCTTCCGGACAGAGACCCTGAGGATGCACGGATCCAGGACGCACGTGGATGCGTTGGCGCTCATCTTGCAGACGAAGGAGAAGTGCGCTCCCCAGCGGACGGAGTGATCCCTGACCTCCTCCCTGAAACAAAAAGAAGGAACGATTTATTTCCGAGGCTTAAGGGATAGGACTATAAGCGTAAGATATATAAGACCGAGCAGGGAGCGCCGCTTACGGGCGGCTCCGTGAAATACGGTATTTGTCCACGGCTGAAAGGGGCTTAAAACTCCCTCGCTTTTTTATGCCGTGAGATCCGGAGCGAATCGCTGGACCGTCCCTTTCTCTTTCCCCATTGTGTGCTCACGCAAATGGGTCCCGCTGAAATTCTCACCCTCTCTGCATTGAATAGTCACGTTTGCGCTCGAGAATTGGTTCCGAAAGAGCGGAGATGAATATTAAGCCTTACTACACGACCAAAACAAAACGTGAGAATGACTGCTTTGGGCTGGTCGCGCTGTCTCTAGAGGATTTGCAATCCTCTTGAATGCGGAAACGTATGGATTCAAATGTTTTTGATGGAAATTAGAATGGGATGAGTTTTGTGAAGAGGACCGATTGATTTTTACATTTCAATTCGGCAACTGACTTCAATACCTTATAGATACATATATAAAGTCGGTACCACAAATCAGGTGACTGTTACCTAACGGGTAACAATGTTCCTTGATTGTAATTGTATATTTTATTTGCAATTCATAATGGGAGGAGAAATAAAAATGTATAAATAATATTACATTTTTACACTGCAAATGAATGCATAGAATAGGTAAATAGAGATTGATTTACACCACAATTTGCCTTGTTTTGTCATTGAAGTTGTATTAGCTATTTTATTATGAGTAATACATTCTACAAAATCGTATTCTACAATGTAAAATGTATTGTATAAATAATACTTCCACAGGTATTCTAGGTTTATATATTTTAACGAATCTAGTCAATACGAACTTTTCTTAAGGAAAATAAATACTCTACTATAGATCACAACATTTATACTGGAAGCGACTTCTACAGCAGTCTTCCTAAAAAACCACATCGTAAACAGGGAAATAGTTTTTAAAAAGTCTATTCTTCCTTGGGAAACCACATCGTATTATGAAACGTAAAATGACTCGTATATATAATATTTCTGTAGGAAATCAAAGTTTATGTTTTCAAAACGAATCCATACAAAATGTACTTTGCTTACGGGAAACATAAACTCTAATGCCTTACGGATCACATCACTTATACTGAAATGATATACAAAACAGGCTTCCTAGAAAACATTAGAGAAAAAATCATATAATATCTGTGGACAGAAAGCAATAAACTAAAGTTATCCAAAGTCGAAGTCATTACAAATACGAAATGAGGACTCCAAAGTCGAAGTCATTACAAATACGAAATGAGGACGGCGAAAACCACAAGGCAAAATATGTCCCCGTAATAACTGCACAGAACTTGAACACAGCCTTGGTAAAAAGAGCTGCTTTTTGGGGGAGGCAACCGCCTCAGGCCCCCTGCGTTTTAGGGGGCAACATGTCCCTCGTTCGATAAGAACCGCAGTTGACAAACAAGAAGTAATAATGAAGTTTTATTGGCAATAAAGCCAGCGATATTAAAAATGAGCTCCTGAGTTGGTTAGGTCAACTTACATGACTTAAAAGTTAGCAAACAAAGACCATTTGAAGCAACATACAGGTGCTTAGGCATTTGACACACACTGCCCCTATAGAACCATAGTGCCATAGTTGACACTGTTCTGTTAACAACTATATAAGCAATAATAGAAATTATAGACCACGCAATTTTAAATACGTCTAATGTTCGCTTCCAAAACAAATTTTGACAGGGAAGCAGGAAGAGGAAGGTATACGGGATGTGTCGAAAATATTGAGAATGTGGCATAACGCGGGGTGTTTGCCGACCTCATTTCTCAACCAAGCCAAAATTCTGCACTTTCCGGATTACAAGCGTCTTGTTATGATTAAGAGGAAAAAATTCATATGACTTTAACATGGATTAAAAAAACTGCATTTTATGAAATCAGGCTATGACGATCTCTAAAATATGATTCTCTATCATGAGCTACCGGCTTCACTTTGGTGAAGAAACTATTAATTACTGCTTTTAAGTCGTCGGGTCAATCAATTCTTACCATGTATTGTTTGAGTCTTTAAACATTATAAATCATTTCCCCAGTTTGGCTATCATATATTGGGATTTCAATGGGAAAATAATCATAAGAAGGATTGTTAGGAATCAATTGTGATCAGCAGGTAATTTAAATCAGACCTCAATAACAAATGATTTGCTTACGTGGGGAGTTTATACTGAATAAACAATATTTTATAACATTTATTTACCTATAACGCTAATTTATAACTATATTAAAAAAAGTAATGGATTATTTGTACGATGCTATAAAAATAGATAGTATAATAACAATATTTTATAATAATATCTTCCGTTGCTTGTTTTATTAGAGACTGGATTATTACCATATATCGCTTGAAGTATCATTTTATAAATTCTTCCCCATTTACGAAACAGTTTCGTCAATGGGGAAGTTGTATCGCATAATCACTAATTCCATCAAATTTAAAAGATCGTTTCCATTGAAGATCGAAAAAAACATCTACGAATATTAGTCAAATTCTTGTTAAAAATGGGATGAAAAATATTTTCATAAAAAATCATGCATAAGCCATATTCCCATCCAGTCCCACAGGTTCATTTCATTCCCCGCAAACAGGGTAATTCTGCACCCCCATTACCTAATCATCACACGCTACAAAGCTCTAAAAAAATCAGCCATGAATTTTTACTGCACAAAAACTGACGTAATATGACCGGCCCGGGGGCGAGAACTTGCTCCAATTTAAACTGTAACACATTGGGCGGACCTTGGACAATCAAGTCAAGCACCTGTCGTTTTTCGACTCGCTGTTTGTTCTCTTTGATATTGAAGCATGTTCATCAGTTTTTTTTTTGGCGACAGAGCGAAATTTTTAGCGATGCACTGCCGCACCTCCGCTCCAATAACGACCATTTCAAACGGACTCGGATGGCCTCCTACACAACCAACAGGTGCGTCTGCTAATCGATAGAGGTCTCCCCGTTCGTTCCATCCGCACGGCAGGTAGCGCGGATTATCTAATGACCTCTTTTATATATCTATGCAGCGGCAGACCACCTACATGACGCAATGGTAAATGGCTTCCTCCAAGGACGTTTTCTTCGCTGCATACGACCTTCGCGCGCGTAAAAATTAAAAAAGGATAGTAAACTTTCTCTGACCCATATGGTGCTAACATAGCGATGCCGAACCGTTGCAGAATTTCAATGTCGGTCGACAAACCCCGGGTAATGTCACGAATAGGAATCGGAGGTGATGTTAAGGACTGACCGAAAGACTTCAAAGAGCTTGCAAACCGCACATTCCTATTAGATTTCAATCCTTGATCTTAAATCTCTACGTCGATTAGATTTATACGCCTACCATTAGAATGTCATGAATAAAAATAATGCTTCAATATAAAAGAAATAATGGTGATCATACCAAACGATTTCTACAGAAAATACTTTCATCTAGAGAGAAACAACATATTTAACCTTTCAGGAACGTGCTTTGGTATCACAGTAAGAGGCTGGGGTAGTGAGGATACGGTTCACAGATATTTTCCAAGAGAAGACAATATATGATGCGGGCATGACTAAAATTCTACAGACTAACATATGACCAATGAATACTGATGCAATATGTGAATTATTGGCAGTTGACCAGAGATTAGGGTTACATGTATGTATGATGCACCATTATAAAATTAAAGTAATAAAAATAAATAAAGTATTTCATTTTTTTTAATGATCAAAGATTGGAATTTATATCCGAAAATAGAAGTGAGTGTATCTCGTGATGGTTCATAACTTCTCGATGGTTACCAAACATAACTCGAAATATTTTCGAGAGATAGAGTGTACTGAAGCTAACTAGGAATTCAAATTACACTTTCAGCGATAATTTTACCTAAAAAAACTTCACACTTGAAAACTAGCGTTTAAATTCTAATAAAGATCAATAAATGTAATTTCAGCATCCTCCAGTATTTCCATTTTATCATATATAACATCAATTGTGTGTACTTAATTACTCAGAGAAATTCATACTTCTGCATTAATGAGTAATAAAGAGTAAAAGCTGAGAATGACCATCGGGATTTTCGAACAATGCTGAGAAATTTAGAATTACCAGTGAAAGCAGAACCCATTACAAATCTCCACTTTCGGCATCGTCATCATCGAAGGAAAACGGCAATTTGGGGGAAGGGAACGGATCGCTTTATATCGTCATAAAGAATGAGAAAGCGAGAGGTAATTCGTTCGAGATGAAGTGAGAGGGATAGAGGGATAGAGAGAAAGGTTCGCTATTTCTCAATATGTAATCCGCGAGGTGTTTCACGCTTCGAAAGAATTACCAAGGATAGTCCAAGCGGCGACCTTCGCGTCCGAAGACAAATTTGATGCCGGACGATCATTTGTTTCAAAAAGAAGAAAAATTCGACGACAAAAGAAAAGACACCAACGGATCAGGATGACAAATTATTTTTCACTTCCAAAGGGGGAAATCATTTTTCAATTCGGAAGCCAGACTATTGAATTGCTCATTTGGAAATCCTGTCAAACGGACACGAGCCTCGGACGTTTTCATCATTCCCTCTTTTAAACAGCGGCAACAGATGAATGATGCGAGCTCCAATAACCATACATTCCATAAAAACTGAAAGAATAACAAATTATTTGTTTATTTATCGTGGCTGCCATGTACGTAAGCCCTGTTTGTTTTCGTGTATTTCAAGGACTTTTAGTATGAAAATACATAAATCATAATAAATAAATCACAATAATACATAGTCAAAAATACATAAATGTTGAGATCTTTAAGCAGATATATTCGTAAATAGCTCCTAAGTTCGTAGATAAGACCTACACTTTCATGAGCAAGGTAAAAAGTTACATCCATCATTAGCTCCTAAATTGTTCTCCTTATTTCCCTTAAGATGTTTCTCCCAGACTCTAAAAGAGAATATGAACTAGACGTCTTAGTCTTACGTGGTGAAACGCCATGAAGAAGAAATCAAAATACGAAGTACAAAACAGAAAACAATTTTAACTCCGACCGGTTTCGATTATAACGAGTCATCACAGAAGATGACTGGATTTTTTTACAGAGTACTTTTATTTCTTTTTTCCATGGTAAGAGAATTTAGTGGCCGATTGCAGGAATGCCTTTTATCTCGAAATGACATGGAAGTTTACTTATAGAGAATATATTATTTTCTTTTTCCATTTTATTTTTAACCCACTTGTTTTCACACTATAGATTGTATATTTATTTCATTAGAACTAAATTAAACTAAAGTTTCTTTGTCAATTTCAAATAATACTTATTTAAAACGTCTTAGTTCAGACGAATTGATTTAACCAACACAAGAATTCCTTTTGGGCTGCCTAAAGGTCATTACAAAAAATGTGAAATTTCTTTTAAGTTTGTATCCTTCTTCTTGGAAGAAAAATAAAAAGTTATTATTATAATTATTAACGTCTGATTATTCGTACGAAAATCCATTTAAATCATGGTGAAATAGCATAGGCCTTCTTTGGTATATCTGAACTTACACTCTTCTATTATCACCGTTACATTAGCTCGTATGGGTCAACCTACCAGTTTCCCACTAACTTGGATCTTACGGTAGCAGATGTACTTAAAGACTCCCATAAAAGCAACAAAATCACCTTGATCTCACAATCCTCCCGACCATCTCTACGACATAAACAGCTACTTAAGGAGAGCAAACACCCTGAAACGTCAAAAGGTAGCTTTATTTACACCACGGGGAAGGAATCCTCCAACTCTCCCACCGAAAGTCAAAGGGACGCGCGCCCACCTTCCGGGGCATCCTCGGGATTTACAATCGCCGGCCCAAGAGAGAGAGCCCGCATTCGCGCTCTGGTCAATAACGGTAAAAGACGCCGGAAAAGGTCAAAGTCGTAAGCATTCCGAATCGCCGTGGAACCGTCTTCATCCCGATTTTTAATTTACGATCGCTTTCCCCATAAAACACTCCCTACTGTGAAAGAGCAAGTGAAATCTCTCCCCCTTTTAACGACCTTTAGTGCACTTCTAGCTCTTGCGTTAAAGGTCGCCCGTTTCAAGTTTAAACGTGGCCCATCCTTGGCCCTCGGAGGTGCTTCGTCATTGCTAAATAGCAGTTCGTTAGGCGGAGGGGCACACCGGATGCGGAGGGACTCGTTCATCGCTTCCGCGGATTTGCCGACGGAAGCGGCAATTGCAAATGCAGAATAGTGTCTCGTCTGCGGCTTCCTCAACCCCTGGCAGATGTACGTCGCGGAATCATCCGCTGGTAGACGTCGAAGGCGCTTCCTAACAATATAGGATTGCCAACTCCCGATGAGTTGATTCCTGGGGTTTTCCGTTCCAGGATTGGTCTATTCCGGGGAATCCCGGGATATTGTTTAAAGCAGAGCACTCCAACCAATTTCCATCTAATACACACAAATAATTCCGGATTTCGCAAAACACCATACACATGTTTGCCAGTTTCAGTCTCAATGCAAATTACTAAAGAGGAAAACGCCATGGGTAGAATCATTCATGCACTTAATTTCCTTATTCATTTAACGAAATGTTCGCACGATTAGTTGAGGAATCCGGAGTAATCTTCTGGTATTCTCCGAAAGGAAAATAATGAAGCATAATTCAATTTTTCAAGGAAAATAGATGCTATTTAACAGTAATTTTCTAAACGAACTATAGCGTTTTTGCTAAGTTACGATTAAAAAATTACACTACTCGAGAAATATCGATTCTTACTTTATTTCTTTGTTCAGAAGACTTTCTTTCTCATTACTTTAATTTTTAAGATTTATCCATATATTACATTATTTGCTCCAACTATCTAACAAGATTTCATGTTGTTTAGTTAAGTCTGTTCATTAATAATATCCCCAATTGGGACCTAGAACCGTAAATGACCTTTATTAAGGATAACCAAGCTGATATTCATATGCAATAATCACGAAATCCAGTTAAACGACAAAACGAGTTCGCAAAAATCACATATTTACAAATATCTTTAGACGAGGATAGTACGTAATTTAGTCTGAGCAGAACGGACTACTGACAACTACAGACAATATACTTTAAAAAAAGTTAGTTGCAATTTGTAATTTACCGAAAGTCGGTAAATTAGTATACGAATTTTATACTGTAATTCTAGTCGAGTAAGCGGCAGAATAGTACCTCAATCTGGGAAGTAGATCTAAAAAAGGTTATCTTACCTCGGGAATCTTCCAGCGAATCCGGGAAAGTGGACAACGCAAGTCCTAACCAGTTGCTAAGCGCGGATGCTTCGTCGCTAGGCACAGAAAAATAAATAAATAAGGGAAAAGATTCCGCGAAAAAGGGGAAGGGGGTATTCGATTAGCGCCAGAGAATGCCGTCCGAGGATCAAGGGCGGACAAGGCGTGATTTTTTTCTTCCCTTCCGAAAGGGGGATCGGCGAAATTGAAAAATAAATCTAAAAAACTCCTCGAATATACTGATGTTCCTCTGCGGCAGTACAGTACAGTACTCGCGCTTTCGTACCGGTGCACAGTGGGCTAGAATCGAAAAAACCTGGACAAGGGGCTAAAAATGGGTTTTTTGAGTGCGGTTATTGAAACTTGGCATAGTTATTGCAAAATGATTGAATTTTATGTTCCCGCTCGTTGTATTTTAAAATTTTCAGGCGTCAAATAGATACAGGGCGTCAAACGTGAGAAATGTTCACGAAAACGGAAGTTTCGGATTTTTCGGAAAAAAGTTCAAGTTCGTTGATATATAGTTGATTTTGAGAGAAGCTGTTGGAAGAAACAACACATCAGTAATCTAGCATTACTCTTTGTATTTTAATTTGCTGAATGTTTCATGCTCTAAGATGGTTCTTTGGTTATTTAAAGCAACAAAATGGCGGACACCTTTTTCGGGCAAATTTCGAGATAAAGTAAGGAAATCAACTAGGTAAACAGCGATGGACTATCAAGTCTCTTATACCACGTCAATCTACAAGGCTTCTAGATATGGAATCTGAAGATACTGTTTCATTTTACCTGCTACCCTGTGATTGCGGTGGACTTTTCCTAAGCGCTGCGCGGTCCGGCTGGGCGCCGTAGAATCCCCAAATCCGGTTTCGGTGTCTTTTTGGTTAGGTTGAGTCGAAAATTTTGTTTTTTTTAGGTTGATTCTGGCAAACCATAATATAAACATATTTTAATACACTTTAAGATATGAATTTGAGACCATTACTTTAGATAATAAATGCGGAATTGAGAAATTTTGGCACATTAGGGAAATTGTTTGTTAGTTAGTTTAATACGTATAAAAACTCTTAAAATTGTTAATATTCCTGTGAATTTTACATATATTACCTTAATTGTCGGAATGGCTGCTTACAACTCAATTATTAATTGTTTTTAACGTATTTCATTATCTTATTAAGTGCCTCCCACTCAGTCGTCAGAAGATTCTTCATCTGAATCCTCGGATTCAAATAACTCACTCTCTCGGTCGTCGATGATGAGGAGATTTCTTAACTCTGTTGTTAGGATCCTTTTCTTCTTGGATTTCAATGTGCCTTACATGGTAAACCTGGCATCTGATGTTAGCAGCAGCCTTTTTATTAAATCCTCATTAGTGGCTATTCTCTAGTGTTTCCTCGTGAATCTTTCCCGAAACCTCCTGATATCCTTGTTTCTAGCTTTCATGGCTTCTTCTGATAGCTCTTCCAACGGAAAAATCGCATCTTTTGATATTTCTGTTCCATGAATAAGTACTTTATGTTCTGTTGGAGGCATATAGTACCAATGATACAAATTTACGTAGAGACAGGCAGTATCCCAGCAGTAGCTTGAAAAAATGGAAAATTTATTCCATCTTCGGAATGCTCTTCGTCTCCTTCTTCCATTGAAGGCGAATTGGCTGCCAAAACATGTTGAGGATGGCCGCGAATTTGACCATATTATTTTACCTTAATGTAATATGATAACCAAAATTATTGAAATTGCTAGATGAAAGTTGTTTTTCTTTTAAGTTTAAGTTTGAGTAAAACGCTGAATTAGTGCTATTTACCTGTAGTATCGTTGACTAAACGGAGAGGAACGAGAGATCTCACGAATAAGAACTCGTACGATTTTCCCTCTTGCCATCCTTGCTTCTACAGTGAATGGCCAGAGCTTCCATCGAAACCATATTTGCAGGGTAGAGAGCATTTGATTTTACGCTTGAGGCTTGTACAGTTGATACTGAAGCTACAATTCTTGACGCTGTATGTGTTAGCAGAGATTGCAAATTCACTTCGCAAGTCTCTTCCGAAACGGAAATCCCTTCTGGTTATGGAGCAAGGCAGTACCTAAGAGAATCATTCACATCAGAGTTCAATCTTTCAAGTTCAACTTGCAAATCAAAAAATTCAGCAGATGATTCTTTCGATCCAAGATTGATTTGGTTCCCTTCACTTTTATAATCCCTTTATGAATCACCGATCGAGTAATTTCGGAAAAATGCATTTCACAAAAGACAATCCATTGTTTCAATAAACTTCAAGTAAAAGACTATTTAAAAAACGGAAATAAATAAGGATCTGTTGCTTAATTTTCCATGTTGAATGATGAAAAGTATCCAAATCACTACTTAGATACGTAATTTTCGGCATAAAAATATTTAAGATTCCTATCACTCTTGGTAAAAAATATCAAATTTTCTAAAAATCTTATTTGGACGCCATTTACCAATATTTTTTTATTTTAATAAATTACTCATACTTTATGTGATGGATCAGAGATTTCCAAATAACAGCTCCAGGGCAAACGGATCGTCGTTGTATCTCGTGGAGTCTCTTGAAGCCTAAATACTGTGGCAGGATATCCGAAAACCAAAAGCACAAGAAACAATTTTTTTGCCTTCAAAGAAGAAACTGAAACTTCGAAAATATTTTCTCTTTCCTAACAACTCCGAAGGCACGTGCCCAATAGCTCTAGCAAAGGATCGGATGCGTACGGATGTTGGCATTGCACTAGAGTGCCGTAAGCCGTACTTAACTCAGGGCCCATAAAATATGGGCCGGCTAAAACTGGCAAATGAGAAGATTTCTCGATTCTGTTAACAGTATTTTAGACCAGCATAGAAAATATAAAGTTCGCCAGAGTTATTTTTACTGCTAAAAATATAATATAGACCAATGTCTCTAATGTGCCAAAATTTCTCAATTCCGCATTTATTATCTAAAGTAATGGTCTCAAATTCATATCTTAAAGTGTATTAAAATATGTTTATATTATGGTTAGCCAGAATCAACCTAAAAAAACAAAATTTTCGACTCAACCTAACCAAAAAGACACCGAAACCGGATTTGGGGATTCTACGGCGCCCAGCCGGACCGCGCAGCGCTTAGGAAAAGTCCACCGCAATCACAGGGTAGCAGGTGAAATGAAACAGTATCTTCAGATTCCATATCTAGAAGCCTTGTAGATTGACGTGGTATAAGAGACTTGATAGTCCATCGCTGTTTACCTAGTTGATTTCCTTACTTTATCTCGAAATTTGCCCGAAAAAGGTGTCCGCCATTTTGTTGCTTTAAATAACCAAAGAACCATCTTAGAGCATGAAACATTCAGCAAATTAAAATAAAAAGAGTAATGCTAGATTACTGATGTGTTGTTTCTTCCAACAGCTTCTCTCAAAATCAACTATATATCAACGAACTTGAACTTTTTTCCGAAAAATCCGAAACTTCCTTTTTCGTGAACATTTCTCACGTTTGACGCCCTGTATCTATTTGACGCCTGAAAATTTTAAAATACAACGAGCGGGAACATAAAATTCAATCATTTTGCAATAATTATGCCAAGTTTCAATAACCGCACTCAAAAAACCCATTTTTAGCCCCTTGTCCAGGTTTTTTCGATTCTAGCCCACTGTGCGGTGTGCCGCATCACATGCTTGCCGTAATTATCCTTGGTGCTCAGCGTGATATGCTAGAGCAGAGGTTCCTTAAGTGGTACATAAAGACCCCTGAGGTTTATGTATGTTTATGGAAATCCATGTGAAGGAGAAAAAAAAATGGGGGACCAAGATTTATAAAATTTTTGGGGGAGTTTTAGTGTCATTGGAAGACAAAGTTCCCATTTAACAGATAATATAATCAAAAGTAAACCAGACATGGCTTTTTAACCCTATCAGACATTTTCAGTGCTTATTATACATTATTCATATTAATTAATTTTTTATCGTTTTGCTTTTTTATTTTAATATCATGTAAATCTTGTATCAAATGAGTCTTATAATAAACTTTTATTGAGGATGTTAAGAATAAAAATTACAAATACTTTTTTATTCTTAACATCCTCTGTTATGGATTTCCACTTGGTAAAGCCTGCCACAATCGATTTTATTTAAAATTTTATTGTTTATCGAATAACGGAAACATAAACTAAATTCAAAAATAATCTTTTTTCGTAGAAAAAATTCAAGTCTGAAAGGGTTAACAAGAAAATTCAATATTAAGCAAGCTCATCGTGGTAAATTGGAAAAAGGGGTCCACGGGAAAAAAAGTTTGGGAACCTATGAGCTACAGAGTCAGAGAATATTTCGAATACCGTATTACATACGCGCTGTATCTCGAATCAAATCGTTTCCTTTATAGAAGGATACCGTTCTGATGGTCCTGAAATATTTTATTCCGCAGTCGGTGTTTTCGGTGGACTTACACTGGACAAACGCTTGGTTTGTAAGTTTCAGTGTGTGTGCCGCGAAATTAAGCGTGTGCCCAGTTCGTATATGTGGGAAGATAAAAGCACTGCTCCTCGGATACTCCATATTTCAGCATCCGTGACTTTTCAAAGTACTCTCCAAAGGACTCCGCAAACAGCGGAACCTCTATTTTGAGTCCGCACGTGGACAATTCGATTCGCATGCACTTTTTCCAGAAAACGATGCCTCGAATATTTTTTCCCATAACGACAAGCTGGACGCATGAGCTGGATGGAACATGTAGAGGAAATGTTAGCACTCGCATGACCCGTCAAGGCTGAGCCAGCGAAGCGAAATTTCATCTTGATATGGAGGAAACAAACCGTGTAATAAACCTTTTCAATGGAGACGCTTCTTGCTCAGGAAAAATCACCATGGAGGAGAGTTTGCCGAGTCAGGGGAACATGATCAACGAAATGACAAATTGAAGGGAAAAGTAAAGATAGGATATTAGCGGAGGTGCTAATTAGCGATTCGATTTGTTTTAAAATTGCTATACTTCAGTTGGAAAAACAGCTTAATTATTTTTGAAAGTTTCCCGCGAATTAAACGGAAACTCTCGCGTATCGGATTCATTTTGTTAAACTACTCTTACCTGTACATGTATAGGTAGTAAATGGTATTATCATGTGATGAAATAGGAAATGAATTAAATAAAAAAAGACTGCTAAATCAACCCATTCTTGAAGAAATATTATAACAAAAACTTCAGCGAGTAATATTAATTGCAACTAAAGGATAAAGATTTGGACTTCGAATCTAAAAAAATGCAGCTTCATATCCTGTAGAGGTCAAAATAATTTATCAATTTTTAACCAGTTTGCATCTATTGCTTTATACCTTTGTATCCACTAGTTTTTCATTTAGTTTGTGCACAATAGCATTTCTAGTATCAGATTTTCGTTGTTTTGTTTGTAGAACGCATTGATTTATTTTTATAGATGTGAGTTATTTGTAGCCACTGCGTTTTTATTGATTTAACAGAATAAAATTTCAAAGGTCAGGAGAAAGAGAGACCATGTTTTCCTAACCTCGCTGTAAGAATAAAATAATAATAAAAACAATGTCAATGCAAAGCATTGATGGTAAGAGCTGAAATACATATAATTCGAGTATAAAAATACTAAACTGTCAACTGATAAATATCCAACGGCCTCATAGTTAATGGGGATAAAAGGATCCTGTCACTATACTGTTTAAAATAAACTTAAACACGAATCTAAACGTAAATAAGGGCATAGGAAAAGAGACTCACGCAGATATAATAAATCGAATTAGAGGATCGAGCTTCACTAAGCAAATTTCTTCGGGGAGAAATTTCTTCGTTCCCATGTATTCTGAAGGGGGAAGCGGAATAGGGAAGCCTTAGTAATCTTATGCTAGTTTCCTATTCACGCTCTTTTAAGTATATTTGATAGCGCTTCTTAACTTCTATATTCCCTTGCGCAAGCTAAGCTCTGTTTTCTTAATCGAGCGTTGCTTTTTGTCTCCATAGCAAATACATGATTATCCATTGCGCAGTACTCACAAAGAGGCTCATTTAAATATTTCATAAGTATGATAACACAAAAACTACACGACTTGGAAAATATTTCCTCAGAGTCATTTCATTTTACTTCACAACTGAAGAGCGCATTCATTACTAAATATGTAAGGAGAATAAGGCACAATTGAGCTATTATTTGTTTTTTAAATACAAAACTATCCAAGTAAAAGTTGAATCCATCGCTAGTGAATAAATTTAACAGTAATAAGTTGCAAATATATCTAATTAACTGTTTCGAAGCAGATTCTAAACAGGTTTTCCCACTGTTTTCTGGATTTTTGTCTGCGACAGATTCATAGAGTTAATTCCATTTAATGATGTATAATTAATTTAAATCATATGCATATTTAATTAAAATAAATACAAATTTAAAATTATTTCGATGATTTGTTTACGGTATATAATCTAACATATCTTACATATCCCGATAGAAGCACAGATCCTGCGTTTCGTTCAAAACCAGATAGGCAATAAATACTAGCAACTCTACAGATTTCTCCTTAAAAAAATACTCATAAATTATAACGTACTCTACATTATTTTAAGCAATACTTGGTTATAAAAACTTCCATTTAAACTACTCCTTTCAAAAGGTAAGCATAGAAGTTGGATGTAAAAATATAGGGTATATTGTATAGGTTGGAGTATAAAAATATCCTTTTCCTGACTGGAGATTTACCTCTAATCTAGCGAGTGGAAATGGAGGAAAATCTCATGAGCTTACCAGGAAGAATTTATGAAAACGAAGAGCTATCATCTATAAAAAAATTGTTGCAGGCGTCTTTACAAATTATTACTTGGATATCCGGTAATAGCATTTGAAAGAGTAAGAGGAAGTATATGCTTCGCTTCCTCTTTGGTTCGCAAAGTCAACACGTGTATGGAAGACAAATACAATTTCAAGAACAGGATATGTTCTATCCCTTTGAAATGCACCTCTGTAAACATCTTGTAATCTTCAGAGGTTCTATGCCTCTTCCTTGATTCAATAACTGCTTTTCGTTTCCTTTCAAAGCAATTTACTAGACGTCAATACTGTAAGATAAAAAGCAAATACATTTGTCTGTACCTTAAGAAGTAGGAGCTATCCTTAACAAAAGATGAAAAAGGAAACTCGAGAACAGAAGGATGAAAACTCAAACTCAAAGAGTACAAAAGCCTATGAGGGTAGTAATCGTATGCTTCTAACAAGATGGCTAGAAAAATGTTTACTCCGAAGCACGTATGCCATTATATTACCCTAAGGAAAAGTAGGCACCACAAATAATTTAAAATTACAGCCGAAAAACCATCTTCTATAACCTGAGTATAAGAAAAACATTCGTATCACCTGAACCCAGCGAGCCATCGAAGTTTAGTTATCATTATAAAAAAATAAAACTTATCATCTAATAAAAAACTGATGAAGGACAATTACTATTACTTTCGCGATTCATTCAGGGAGTGATAATTTGCGTTTATTCTACAATTCATAAAGTAAAAATTGGCAACATGGAAAAATTAAGATCGTATATATACTTGGAAAAATTGTTAAAAAGCTCCTTTTAACTCTTCTACTATATTTGAATGCGAAAGGATGAGGGCTGAAAACGCAGAATCTCCGAGAATATAATTAATAAGACTTAATGAAGCCGAATAATGTATGCATCTTAACAGTTTATCTGAAAACCTTTCAATTATGAACTTAGTTTGAACCTCATGCTTCTACTGTTAGCTATGAAAATCCCAGGAGAGGGAATGAAGTTTACAAGGCAAACTTAGGTGTAAGTTTTTGGAAAGCATAAGCAGTTTGGAATAAGTTTATCAAATAAGGCAATTTACTTTACTTAGTAGTAGTAGTAATAGGTAGTTACTTTCGCTTTCCTCTCTGAACAGATTGCTACGAGTGGAAAACGCCCACGCAAGTAACAATGGCCCAATGAATAGTATTTATTCGCAATATTATGACTTATCGTCATCATTAATACCTCATTACTATTTTTCATACTATCGCCACCATGAATAAAACCGAAGGAAGGCTTACATTAGCTTGCTTGAAGCAGACAACTCGCTGAAAATATCTCGAAAGAGAAATTTTACGGAAACAAGACGAAAATTCGAGATCTCTAAAGGATTTCCCTTGACAACAACAAGTGACAACAATTTCGAAAATTGTAGCGCAGACTACTTCGCTTTCGATTTATTAGCAATCAAGGAATTAAGTGAAAAGAATTTCGAAAATCCATGCGTTTAAGACCGCGAGACACACCTTCAAGCTGTGCATTCACCCCACCTTCAAGTAGACCGCAACCTAGCACGCGCGCGAGCGACATTATAAACAAATGTCGCATCCGAAGTCCCGTGCGATATATTATGCGTTGCGAGGAGACATTCTCCGAACTTTCACCGGAAAAATCCCCCGCTCTCCACTTAAAACATTCTCCTCGGCGAAAATCGCATCGGGGGAAGAAAAACTCGATTTTCATCGGAGAAAATGTAAATGTCGCGAGCGAACTTCATTAACCAAATGAGAGAAAAGAAAAAAGCGAAAGAGAGGCAGTTCCCAAACTTCGTTTGCTTCGGAGCGGAAAATCAAAAGCGAAATAAGGAGAAAGTGCAAATGGACGGAAGAGTAACGTTGTTGAAGAGCAAAATGCAATCCAGTTATCCTATGATGATGGAATATTTTTCATGAGCCGTTTGGTACGGGGTGGAGAATTATGAATCTTTTATTTACTTTCGTATCGGCCTTGAGACAAATAAAAAGCAACAGAGGTAAGTGTAATGCTATATGGGATTTATTCGTGATAAATTTTCAAAGATCCGTCACGTAATTCCCAATGGTTATATATATATTGTCTAGAAATTCGGCATAAAGTTAGAGGGATCTTGGATTCACCTGCCTTCTGTATACCAAAATTGGAGCCAATATAATCTCATGGAGTTGCTTTAAGGATGTTTGAAAATTTATCACTAAATTACTAATGGAATTATAATATAATAATGGAATTACCCAATGGAATACGCTTGGGTAACTTCTTATGCACTGCCTTAATAAAAGTGTCAATGCTCAACTAGCGAGTAGTTGCAGCTATAGTTATACTACAGTATAAGCTGCACTTATTCCATCGATTTCAGTCTGATACTAAGGAGAAAGCCACGGCAAATTCCCTCACTCCTCATCTTGTTTCTGTTAGGGGCTAATTGGTAGAGTAGCCTTCAAAGGCTAAAATTCGCCCACGAAAAAAGACGGCATCATTATTATCTTGGTTAAGGCCCTTATGCCCTCTCCAATGTGTTTAGTAGCTAATATATTTCTGTTAAGTATTAATCTATTACTATTATTTAAGAAGTACATCATCGGCAAGGTATGTACCTAAAGCCATATTTCGACGAAGAGACTTTTCTAATTTACCTAGGGGTGAATATTAAAGAAAAATCTATTTTTTCTTTCCTCTTCTCTCAATCTTGTCCTCAGCGGGATGATTTCAAAATTACGGGGTTTAAGAAATGCTGAATAAAGTCATTCATTATGTTCACTCCTTACTGAATGATATCAAACATTGATATTCATAGTCGAATTATTAAACGACTCCACTACTCGTCCTATTTAGTGATACTCATTCACTCTTCTAAGTTGTTTATAATAGCGAAGCGGATGAGGATCCAGACAGCTTTTGGGCTGATCTCTCAACAGAGAGACATCACAACTGAGGAAAAGTTTGAACTTGGGAAATCAAATGGGTAGCCTAGATTTCAACGAAAGACTTCAAATTTGGCAATTCTTTTCCATTACAATGTAATTCTTCTTATTTTATCCACGGAGTTTTATAGAACTAGTAAAAGAAAAGTGCCAACATATAAAGACTTGATTTTTAGGCGAGAAATTATACGCTTTTTTTTAAGGGAAACTTTGTTTACTAAACAAAGTAAAAGCTAGAAAGTTTCACCTCCAACTTTTCAATCCACTAATCCACCGAATGGCCGTATTAATTGCGTGGTTTTCCTCAGAACTTAGAGAGAACGAGGATGCTCCTCTTTCCAGAACCTCAAAGTCATCCCCTATATATGGACAGAAACAGACACGCTCCCGTTGCTTTGGGAAAACAAGCGGATCCTCAAAATACCATAAACCTGTTCCAGACTTCTCTTCTTCCACTTTGCGGTTGCGAAACTGTTACGAATCCGATCATTTGGAGAATGACCCAATTTATTTTATTTTTAAAATGTTTCTTTTAAATGGAACAACCGGCCTTTTATTTGGGTGGTGTGCCGAGTGCACTCAGAGCCCTCTTATGTCAGAGATGGGAAATAAGTCACCTCCTCAGCTAGTACTAGCTTGTGAAAAGCATGATTTTTATGGCGATCGAAACATCTACCCGGATGTTCTCTACCCGGGAGGTGAGCTAAGTAGATATTCGATCGAATTTCGAATTCTAAAAACTAGGGGAGTTATTAGAAGTATTGAAATACTAGTTTAAATTATGGCACCTCTTGACGAGCCACTACCAGCTCAGGAGGACCTGAAGGTTATTATATATATTTATAAATATGTTTATTATTTTTATTGTCTGAGGTGAAAAAGAAATTTGCAATTACTTTGAATCTTATGTGTATTTTTTGCACGAATACTTATCACAGTTATTAATTCATAGATTCATAAATATTTTGTAATTGTAAAATGCTAACGTAAAATAATATTAATTTACACAAAAATTATTAATTTTTAAGCCGTTCACAGACAGTGGATATTCTTCACTTAGAAACTGTAGAGGTTTTCTTCGGCTAAAACATTGAGAGATACTAAAGAAATATCCACATTTCCATTTCGTATTCAAATGTTAAACTTCTTGAAGACGCACATACTTCTTTCAGTAGTAGTAAAAATCGGAGGTAAAATAAATTAATCTTTACAGGGTTTCTAAATGTAAGAGGATAGATATAATACTGATGTGCCAAGGAACGACTGACAAATAATAATAATCGCTAAAAATATATGATATAAGGACATAAGGACAAAAAAAGCATAAAGTAATTATTAGAGAGGTACAAAGTACAAGGGAAATTGTTAATTATTCTTCTGTAATCACAAAAGTGCTGAATAAGATAAATCCTGTACCAAGGGTTTTGATTCCTTTCTTTGGTTGACCCTGGATCTTAGTGGTCCTATTTACTGTCGATTAAGTACTGCTTATAGACTACTTATAGTAAGGCGTGCAACCGCCCAGGGCTCAGTAACCAATGGGGCGGCAATGAGTGATGTTCACCGAAGCATAGGGGAAATTCGTCGATGACGCAAGGCTTACGAACAATAAATTACAAATGCTTCATTGAGTCTCCACAGGGTGTCCGCACAGCTGATGCATGAATCGGTCGCAAAAACCGCCCACAATGGGGGTAAGCGAGTGCATCCGTCGAGTTTCACGCGTACGTGATTATTATAACTCTCCATTTTGTGTCGCGTATGCGTGAAAACGGAGCATGTTTTCCTATTCTGGACGTTTCCACTTTCACCCGAGTCAAGGTTCTGTGGTTTGAAGTCCTTTCCCGTTCCGACTTGGCAAAGTTTGATGTGTATCTGTTACGCATTTCACAAGATTTTCTGTAATTAAACATAATACCGCTCGATAAGACCATGCGAACCGCATTCTCACACTAATTAAACACCGTTACAAAATTTACAACCGTTACATTTTCATAACAATTTGAGTAAAACTCTCCCTTACCAGTCTAAGCCTTCCACATCGTGTACCCTGCATCTTCTCTTCAGTCGATTTCATCAGTGATCGATTCCCATTCAACACCCGTTCACTTCCAATGCCTTCATATCCTCAGGGAAAACCCTCACCTTTTCTTATATCATCAACTCTTACTCAATTGTTGGAAGAGATATATTTGGGATTCTGTTACATCATAAACTGAATTAAAATTTGCGAAATACATTTCTAATAAGGAATTATAATAAGAGTATAATAAATTACTGAATAAGACCGTGTGAAATAACTAACGGCTCTTCGAGGAATAGTGAACGTGCGATGATATGAAACGTTCTAGCTAAAAATTGCACAAGAGTTAAGAGGTAGGAATGAATGATAAAAATCAGAAATACACGTAAACCTATCTAGGTATTTTAATAACCAAGTCTTGAATATGAAAACGCATTGAATAAATAATTTAACTGATTAAAATTTGACAAATTATTTTTAATCAGTTATTAAATATATCATAAGAAATAATTTAGAATTAAAGCGCTAAATTTATTCGTTAGAGAAATCTAAAATAGAGACAGAAAATGAAAGAAAAATATAGAAAAAATTATATGGATAAATTTTCATTGGGCGAGACAGAATAACCAGTACTTCCCTGCATCTTTTTCAACGTTTTTTAAAGTGCAGATATAAGAAGATAGAGAAATAGAGCTACTAAGGAAGAAAATGAGTACTAAATGATATTTTTAAGTCAAACGCTTATCAAAATATCAATTCACTGCAGGAAAACACCCACAAGAGGTGCAAGAAAAAAATTGACGCTATCCTCACGTCCAACTTTGAAGCCCACAAAAACATTAGGACCCGCTACTTTGGTTTCAAAGCTCGCTATGGCGCCTCACTGCCAATTTCAAAAACAAAAAAACTACACCGATACCGGGAATACTTTTTTCCCACTTAATCATATAAAAAAATTGGCCGGCATCCCACTTAACGTCGGCTAACAGAAATTCCGAGCGGCGACTGAACAAGCGTCTCGGCGAGACTCAATCTTAGCGAGAGTAAACAAAGTAATTAATCGGAAGAGTTGACCTGCAGCGGCGAATAAAGGTCGAGAGAAACCGTTAGGAGAGCGGGAATCGCAGACTCCCGGGAAGACGGCCACCGCAAGCGCCCTCCGCTGTCGTAAGACGCTTTCGAAAACTCGGTCACGAGCCCAGAAGCGGGGCCTTCAACAAATTGGCAATCCCTTCGAAGACGACACTTTTTCCGGTAGCCGATATTTTCGCCTCTTCTGCCGGAGGGCCAATCCCGATAGCTCTCGAACTGGCTGGCTTGAAAAGGGTAATAATTGGACAGAAAAACAGGCAGAAAAAACCGGTATTAATTAGACTATCGTCTCCTCTTGGGTATGATTCTCGAAGCGGAACGAAAATCGCGGGAATGGAGGTCAAGGCACGTGCGACGAAACGTATGGGACTGCAGGAGAGTGAAAGTAGATTTCTGCGCGATGAGGACCTCACGTAATTGTGCGAATTCGCGGAATAGACCCCCCCTAATCCTCTTACGACACCCTGAGGATGCATGGGCCATTGGTAACTTTCGCCACGCAGAAAAGACCGCCTTTGCCGCTTGAATGGTAAGCGGTCCTTACGACATAGCTCAAATCCGAGTTGTGCAATTATACGGTGCATTGTTTCGGAGGCGGAATTGTTGAATAGTGGGCCTTGGCGCTTTCAACAATGAGCGCCCTTGGAAGCGGCGAAACACTGAGGCTTTGCCTTGCACGAGGTCCTCCATTGTTTGGCACTATTATTCTAATTTTGTGCGGAGAGAGAACTAATGCAAAGGCGTTTGAATAAAGGTGCCCTTGAATAGAGAATGATCAAATAACGATGGAAATTGGTTCGTAACGAAGGTCGGCAGGAAGAAGGTAAAAGGTCGTGATAGGCTTGGGAGGATGTTTTCCGTGGTTAGAGGTTCTAACCTTAAGAGCGAATTTCCGGCGTGCTATTGCACGAGTTTCCGACCATTGTGGCGAAAATATTGTCAAAATGCGTTGTTTCCCGTTCGAGGCGTAGCAGAAATGACGTAACGTGCATAATCGAGTCCTTGCAAGAACACCTATAGATTTCAGGATCCAAACACTGGAGAAATCGCCTCCAGCGGTAACTAAAAGTTTTGCAGTATTGAAAGTTTTTAGATGGGATTTGATAGAGTTTCGAAATGTTTTAACTTTTATCTCTATGATATTCTCCATGACATCATAAACCAATTACGAACAGCCAATTTGCTGATTTTCTCCAAAATATTTCAAACGGTTTCCATTGTTAAAATTAATAACTGAGTAACTGGATTGGAAAGAAGATTTAGTTGGATTTTTCCTAAAATAAAAAAAAATCTCACTAAAACGTAACTGCAATTAAAAAATTGCACCAAGTACACCGGATGAATAATTGTTATTTATAAATACAATGAAGTACTCGGTGGTCTGCGAAGTTTTAGCAAGAACTTATGCAGCCCTCTACAGGTAAAATTTTGGACATCCCTATGTTAGTATTTCAAAAAATATAAACCAGAAATTAAACCATAACATATCAGTAAAGCAATATCTGGTTTAGGAGTACAGAAAATTGCATCTGGTATTATATATTCCGGAATTGATACCAATTTTAGGTATAACGAGTAAGATAAAAAGAAACATAGAATTCGTGAAGAATTTTACTGAGAGACTATTAAACTTATAAATAACACAAATAGAGTAAAAATTTAAATACCTACAATATCGTGTGAATCGTCCTTTATAAGTACAGAAGCTTTAATATAGGATTTGATTGCCTAATGATGCCTAAAAGGAAAGATTTCCTTTTAGGCATCATTGAAAAAACAATTTTAGCACTATACTGTTTTGGGTACATATACTAAAATCGTATCCAGCGTAATGTAACGGAAGATAGAGAAAAAACGTCGTTTCTTAAGCAGGAGCACAAATCTCGCCGAGCTGTCTTAAAGCATAAAGTTGTACGTGAGCAGCAAGAAAATAAATGCAAGGGACCTTTTCTTTCATACTAGAGTATTCCTCGTTCGTACGCCTTGTATCCGTTGAATCTCGAATAAATACTTTATTTAGGAGACGGCACGCCCCGCTCTTCTTTCACGCTCCTGCCATAAGCATTCAAGATCCCAATCCAACCGAGAGCTCCGAGATAAAAGGAATGCGAGCGAAAGAATCACGAGCATTTTCCGCGGACCTCAGCTGCCTTCTAAACCCCGATGCAGAGGAGGTTGTCAACCCGCGATATGTATGCATTAGGCCGTCCTGGCGAATGTGCGAGGTGTGACATGGAGACCAGTTCGAATCCCCTATGGAGCGATGTAGAGCAAGTCTGCAAATCAACACGTGAGTCACTTCCAAAAGGGAAAGTATGCGAAGTGACTCAAATGGAAAAAGAAACAGGAGGTCGACGAACATGCAATTTTACCGATTGATACTCTCCGATACGTAATGGGAAAGGAGGAAATTTATGGAATAAAATAATATTCCAGCACCGATGTAGAAAATTATTTTAATTCGACCTCAGTTACCTGGGTAAAGGAGGAGGCTGAATATAATAATTCAAGACTTTCTTTAGTTAGAAAGGTCCTTGGTGTTCCACACATACTCCGGGAGTTATGGTAATTTGATATTAATTTCGCACCTAAGCCAAGGTTTTAGTCACTAAAGAGCCAAGCCACATTATTGTATTTATATGTCTATGGTACAGTGGATCAATATTGTAAAGAAGGAGAAAAAAGCTGTAATGCTGGTGGTGACAGTTCCAAGAAATACAAAAAGACACCAACACAAGTGGTAATTTCATACGTTGCGCTAAAGTTCTTAAGTTCCTACAATGTTTTCGATTTTTTTCACACCCAATTAATAAAAGAGTTTTAAAAAATCCAAGGGAGAACTACCATACGTGGCACAACGTGCTTGATTTTCTACACAGCAATTTATTTTTCAGAATTAAGAGATAATATTATAAATGCCTGGGTTAATTAGCCGTATAACTTGAGAACTGTAGTTAAGTTCTGGGACGAGGCAAAAATGTCACTGTTTGCTGAATTTATTAGAGAAAAATAATTAGAAGATGGAATTAACAGAATCCTAATGAAATTCACCAAAGGCAGGACTGGGCTAGGGTGAAAATATAATTTAAGATAATAGCCATTCGAAAAATGTTTCAAGGACCATATCAATTTATGACGTCAGTGCACAAACTACTGAATGAACTAAAACCATTAATTTCGAGTAAAAACCAATTTAATTTTAATCGGATGTCATCACTTACGAAGTTCGCAAAGGTAAGGCTTAGACTTTTACACCACTATAATCGGTGGCTCGACTAATGACATATAGCCTCGAGCACGCGCACTGATTAGTAACAAGTTTAGTAACTAAAAAGGCTTAAGTGAATAAAGCGTCCCTTACGAGGCTAGAAAGACGAGATGAGCGTCCCACTTTCAATCGATTTAAATTCAGCGCTTATTAGAGATAATTTGCCACGACGTAAACGGATTGAAGACTTTTTCTCAAATAAGTAGATAGAGAGGAAACTTCTGCGAATTTCGAGAGGGTCGTTTTCAGGGAGTCGATTTCTTCCCGAATGCTAACCAAGGAACGAAGAGAGCTGTATCAAGAGCTTAAGAAGCTGAGAAATATCACTTGGCAAATAAAATTCAAGTGCAAAGTCAAAGCTAATTATTATACGATTTGAAAATAAACATTAAGGTTTACAGATAATTCAATTTCTTCATTATCACCCATAAATATGGAGTTTAAGAAGTATATGGTGTTTCCAAAAACGTATAAAATTAACTTTGTTAATAAAAATGAAACGTCTTTATTCGGGCGAGATTGAGACTAAACATCCTCTTTTCCAACAAACCCATCGTCATACAATAAACAATAATCAATTTCATAGGGATAAAGTGAGAAAAAAATGAGAAGAATTGTGGATGTAAAAAACCTAAGAAAATCTTAGGAAAAAAATAAGGGCAGTCATGATATGCCATGCTGATTGAGGAAAAACAGAATCACCTTTAGAAAGGAAACCCATATGCATCAGCGTTTCTTCACTCTATTCAGAAAGGATCTTCAAAGCCATTTCTTTCGTTTCATGGTAAGTACTTTATAGAACATTTTTTGCCTTTGTCTTCTTTTACCATTATCCTACGCATTCTGGCCGAAATAACTTATAAAAGGAAAATATTTGCATTAAAAGAAGCAGTTTCCTTTGAACATACTTCGAGTTAAAAACGGTTGTGGATAGAAAGAGCGGCTTTCGCCTACCAATTAATTACTTTGCAGGACCAACAATTATCTTAGAAGATAACTTAAAGCTTTAACTGAAAATGACAGAGAAATGCTAGTACAATTAATACCCACGTACTGCTTATATCACGCCCAAATGGTGCTGATAAGCCTTGGAGATAGAAACTTAATGCACTGGAACTATAATTGTTCATAGACAATATTGTTCTGAGAAGAGAATAATAGGAAATTGTACTAGTTACAAATTAAATTGGTTCGATCAAGGATGAAAGCTTCCGAAACGTATTAAATCGCTAATGATTACAAATTGAGAAATAAACACGGTGAAAAATCCTCTTTAATCGAGAGAAAGGAGGAAGATTCTACTTGAACAGATGTCTTTCTTTGAGAACTTTCTTTCCATCAAATTATGAGCGATCATTCTTCTGCCGTCAATAGAAATGCTGAATCACCCCATTTAGAGAATTTTCTCCACAATCCTCATTTCCCCAATGAATAAAAATTTCGAGGTTTGATCTTAGAGAGAGAAAGAGGTATGATTTTCAGCATCTCACACTTTCGCGAAACGTGGTTGTGCTCGGCTGCGAAATCACGTGACCGCAAGTGTCTCGGAGGGTAATTGGCGAGGCAGAGGGAAGACCTGCCTGAGTCGCGACCTGCGGCGGTTTAATAGGACAGAGAATGGAGGATTGCACATCGAGAGTGGACGAAGGAGGACAGAAGCGAGGAAAGTGAGGGCAAAAGGCAATTCGAATGCCGATTGGATCGCCCGCCAACATCCATTCGCGGGAAAGTCTCGAGGAAAACCGGCGACGCTCCTTCTGGCGATGCCGCTGATTTGACGCGGGGAAATCTGGCGGATCAAAGCTGGAATCCTTGATCGGTACCACATAAAAATGAAAGCTTCGCCTTGGAGAGCTATACGTGCCGAGAACCTGAGATTCAGGGGAAATTAACATTGACACAATTTTTCTTGGGTTTGCCGCTCGAAAAAAATACGGCAAAAAATTTATAAACGTTGAAATGGGAACATGGATCCAGCTTTTTAAAATAAGGTTATAGTAATCTTTAAGTTTATAAAAATATAAAAATGCCAAATTTTTACGAAGACGGACCGCGATATTTTGCAGAGACGAGGATTTTGAACTCGGCGCATACTTCGTCACAAATTTGAAAACAAATATTTCTCGCGAGAGTTAGAAACATCCGTACCTGGTTTACTAACTACCACCGCAAAACAGTTTACGCAGAGCCAAGAGTAAACATGCAAAAAAAATATTTACCGCGAAGTGGATTGAGCAAACTTGATAAATATGCGACAGTATTTGGAATAACACATATAAGTTGGAATAAGTTTTTGTTCTCAGATTATGCTGATAAAGCAAAAATAATTCCTCTAGTTTCTAATGAAATGCAATATTATGCAAATTTCAGAGTTAAAATTTTTAATTCAATCACACCAAAAATAATATCGGAAAATCGTCGGAACGAAATTTAAGTTACGTGTTAACCCATGCATAACTCATTGCCGTAAGTTAAAATTTCATTGAATTTCTTAAATTATGGTAACGGTTGCGGTGGTAATTGTGAAAAATAACTTTAATTTAGCTAAGAAAAGAGAAAGTGTTACGAGAAGGATTTATCATAATAATGGAAAATCCTTTATTTCAGGATCATAAATAATTATGTATATAAAAATAATTCAAAAGCGTACCTTGTATTTCCCACAAATTTATTTAAAGTACGAGTAAGTATTTGATAAAGAATTTGTGAAAAATATGAAATATACTTTTGAATTAAATTAATATGGCGATCCTTAATATTAGGCGAAAATACCTCGAGAGTTAAGTATTTAACTGGACATATAGAAATCATCGAAGAGACGTAAATTTTCTGAAAATCAATTATCAGCAGACGATAATTTCCAAAGGCTCGCACCTAAAAAATTACACAGCAAAAATCATCGATAAAATAGAAAATTTCTTTTTAAAATATTCCTCGTAAGAATCGGATCCTATTAGTCCGCGGGCATCTCTGGGGATACGTCCCTCATCGATGGGCCGCCCTCGGACATAACGATCCGTCCCTAAATAGAAAACTCTGACCAACCACTCGAATAATCACGGCCAGCGATTATCTCCTCCACCAATCCCAGATGCATCATGTACATAGGTTCACTCGCAAAAATAAAAAAATCCCGAAAAAAGAACCCGAATTCGCAATCCGCGAAACAACATATTTGCGACGATCCGAATCTTGTAATACAAGCACGTGGGATTCGCTTTCATATTTCCCGGATAATTGGAGCTCTGGAGACATCTGAGGAGAGAGAGGAGGCTGCGATTCCTGGAACATCGTCTCTTTTTATCGGAGAAGGTAGCGACGTTAACGAGAAGATGGGCCACTGGGAGGAAAAGAGGCATCGATCTCCGTAAAGCGAGTTGTGCAAAGGGGCGTGGGCGGATTGAAGTTGCCGCTTACAGAAGAAACTCTGGGAATCGCTGTTGTTCGCACGCCACAAAGGTGACGTCTTATGTATGCTCAGAGATGACGTGGGGGTAAGTTTATTCGCGACCGTGCCGCTTTAGAAATTCTAAATAAAAGTTGCCTTTGTAAAAAAAGCTTATAAGGATGGCTTAAGAGTAAACCACGTCATTTAAGTTCACTTTAAATAGCTAATATTACCAATATGTAAATTCGCAAATTCATTATATTCATTACTTGATAGTTACACTTACATCCTAAATTTTACAACTCGCTTTAAACGGTGTGAATTTAAAATTGGATAGCATTTGTAATAAAATAAGGAGTTAGGAAAAGTGAAAGTTCACAATTTAGTAACGAGCCTAAATTTTAGGATAATTATTATATAACTCCTTAAATAACTTTCATGGAACATCCGGTAGGCCATATGGGTATTAAGTTCGCCTACGGTGAAATATGACTCTAATTCGATTCCCTATGAGAGTCCATAAGTGAAAAATGACCCAAGCTGTGGAAGCACATTATTAATAAAAATGATTTTCATTTTCCTTAAAAAACCTCTGAAGCAAAAAACATTGGCGCTTAGAAGACGATATTCTTTCCGATAATATTTTTAACAGGGCTTCTGTAGACATCTATCCAGAATAATTCCCAAATCATCAACATTAACACACAAAATGGAATCGAATACATATTTCATCTACGTCAGCGTGACTTGACGCAAGCTAGTTTAGATAGAAATAGTAAGACAAAATAAAATAATAGTAACTAATATAATATATAAACACATACAAATAAAAGTAAGTATTACAAATATATAAAAATAATAAAGTAAAATAAAATAAAATAATAAGAAATACAAGACAACGCTCGGAGAATTTCTTTACGTGACGATCGACAATGATTCAAGACGAAAAACTCAAAGATACTCCTAGTACTCATTATCTTAGCTTATCCAACCTCGTATTTCCATCAGAGACGAATCTTTTTATACTTCAGACGCCACAGCAGAGATGTAAATACAATTCCGTACAACTGAATCGCAAGAGATAATGCACCATAAAACTGAAATTTGTTTTTGATCAAGGGAGAAAGGCAGATAAAACTCATAAGTAATTACTTCTCGGCTAATTATAAGAGAAAACTAAAAAAGTAAAAAGAGACCCGGAGCGTACAGTGGTAATGTTTAATAAAAGGTGCATTTTAAAGGATTTGCGTTAAAAAAATAAAGTAGAATCTCTTTAGTATTCCTGCAAAATAGAGCCCTCTGAGATTTCATGAATGGACGAGGGAGTAAAAAATCAGCGAGCAGAATAATTCATTAGCGTATGAATAAATGGAAAACTTTTCATTTAAAGCCGTTTACAGGAATGCCCTACTTCTCCTTTCAATTTAGCATTATAAATTTACAGAGCGGCGAATAATTTTAATTTGAAATGTTCTCAGTCGCAGCCCACATTTCACTTTGCAAAAGAGTTAATGAACTGAGTTGCAAACTGAAAATTCCAAATGAATTATAGCGGGGACTCTGTAATTAACTGCCCCAAGAACTTTAGTTGGGAACGAGGAGCTTTTCCCTAATAAACGCCTGTGACGGAAGAAAGTGTGAACCGAAGAAAGTTTCAAATATCTTTATAACTGCTCTCGTTTTACTTCTTATGCGAAAGATTCTAGAAAAGGAAAACCCGTAAAGATTTATTAGATTTCTCCCGATGGGAATTCACGAGGAGAACTACCGAAAAAAAAACTCGTTCAACACAATGAAGTGCGTGAAAATGATCTTGAGAAAACTAAACAACGAAGAAAAGCTATAGCCGAGGAGAAAGGATATTAAAGCGACAAGAAATTACGGTGATGAGAAAAATGCTACGTTCTATATCTGAAAGAAATTCAGATTTAATAATCTACGAAATGAATCGTTTGGCTAAGATATAAAATGTGTTTCTCAGTTCATTTTTTTACTTCTTGGAAGATGAGAATTTTAGGTGGAAATAAACATTGCGAAAGAAAGCTTTAGTCTTTAGGTGTAATGTGAGAAACTTAATATATACATACAAATTATTATTAATTAATGCCAGCCCTCGGGTAGTTTAAGTGAATATAACAGAGAGCATATGGGAGAGGTTTACAGTAAAACAGCTTAATTAACAGAATTGAAAGATGAATGTGATACTGAATAAATAGCCAAGGTGGAGATTTATATTACAACACTTTCAACGATACATTTTTGATACGCGCTTTTAACCCATATTAAGAAACTAGCAAGTTCTAACTAAATGAGTTCAAGTCAGATACTTCTATGAAAAAAATAATTTTTCCTGTCGACGATTTGCTGAGGGCAACGGATAGACGCGAAAGCAGTTCTGGGTTCGATTCCCGGGGATCCTCTCATAAGTGCGAAATGACCTCAGCTGTCAAAGCAATTACAATAACAGTCATTTTACTACTATAAAATACAGTAACAAAATTACAGAAGTAGAATGATGGTGTGGGAGAGCCCTGCCTTACACCGGAAAGCTGCGCATAGGACGCAAGCGTAGATGTGGATTATTTGATGATTTCTAGTGAGACTGATCTGCATTTAAAGATCTAATTTTCATAATAAATCAGTTACAGTTGAAGCATACTAAAAGGATTATTATTGGCACGCCTAAAAAAAGATTTTTGGATTTGCTGCTAATGGGAATCATGTCTTCATTTCTAAAAAAACCAATAAGATAAAGTTTTGATGAATAAACGTGAAAAAGCAAAAACCTAATAAGAAGAGCATTTTTCATATCATACTTATTCAAACAATAATAACCAAGCAAGGTTATTTTTCATTTTTGTAAAGTTTTCTTAGAAGTTGAGGAGATTCGTCATATTCAAACTGTGCTAGGCAGCTAGTTAATACAAAGTTATTTTTGAAAATAAAACTTATCTAATAAGCATTCACTGATGCGATATACAGAAAACTGCGCGTTTCTTTTATTTCAGTACTATTATTCCGATTTATTATTCCGAGTATTATTTGTGCGAAATGACCTAAGCTGTCGAAGCACTTTTAAAAATACTACTACTACTATTATTTATTCCGATTGTCTAAAGTTCTCACTGCAAAACCTCTGACACAAAAAATACGCAAAAACCAATCCCCACCTTTACCCCATTTCCAAAATAAATGGAGATTTGGGATCGTACGCACACCCCGCATTACTAAGACTCAAACGACTTCCACAAAAACTCGTGCCAATCCACAAAACATAATCCCCCATTTTTCGATCCGAAGCGTGACCTTAATTTCCCGCACTTTGTTCGAATTAGTCGTGCCCTACGAAAATCGCACAATGAGCGCGGGCACCGAGATGAAAAATCGTCACGGTGGCCGAGCGTTCCGAATATCGAGGGGCTCGAGAGTGGAGTGGACAATCATTGGCAATTAGCGCACACTTTTCTATCGAGAAATTCGAGCGGGACCTTGAGAAAGCAAAATCAACAGGCGACTAAGGATTCGAGTACGTGAGACGCAAACATAGAAATGTGGATCGAAGGCGTGACACAGGCACATCTATTCAATCCTCTTGATCGAGGCTTTCTCTCAAAGGCAAAAAGACGGATTAGAAATGGATTTGAGGCGAAGCGAAGGTCGTGCGAGATCTATGGATGACACTCCCGACATATCTATTAGAGAAGTCCCCTTTCGCCTCAAAGGCTTGGGAAAACGACAGGAAACCCAATTTCGGACGACAGCGAAGTTTGCTTTGGAAAGCGTTACATTTTCTTTTCTAGTCGGATCACACATAAGAACGATCGAGAAGAATGGATTCAATCCTAGAGGAAATAAAAGATAGGAAGAGCACATTCCCTTTAAGAAAGGAGATTGGCGAGGAATTGTGTCAGAATTATTTATTGAGGAAAAGAGGCGAAAGCGTCGAAGTTTCAAAAATTCATCCTTAGACACACTGTGCTATAACTTTAATAAAATCATAAAATTCTGTGAGAATAAATCCGCTGATGGCTGTAAATGATAAGTATTTACCCAGATTCCAAAAACCATCAAAAGTTGATTCCACCGATGTACATTTCGCTGTTACAACAAACAGCATCTTCAGGGTACTCCAGGACTCCTGGAGTACCCTGAAGATGCTGTTTGTTGTAACAGCGAAATGTACATCGGTGGAATCAACTTTTGATGGTTTTTGGAATCTGGGTAAATACTTATCATAAAATTCTGTAGATAAAAATCTTTCGTTTCAATTTTAATTTAATTTAACTTTAATAAGTAATTTTAAATAAATTAAAAATTAAAAGTAACTTTAAAATAAATTTAAGCTTCAGAAGACTCCGCAGGCATTTCTTTCTCCTTGGGCTTTTATAAAATAAATTACTAACATTTTAAAGCGAACAAACAGTTGAGGAGACGCTAACGAAAAGAAAATAGAAGAAAAAGGTACTTTCACCACAAAAGGTTTTTAATAAAAAACATACGGCAAAAGACATGTTTTTTTGTTAAACAGAACACCTTAGTGGTAAAACTAATTTTTTTTCTAGTTTCTTTCCATTATTATTTTCTAGAATATTTCGCCTTATTCTATGATGGACCCATGAATTGGTTTTCAACTAGCCACTGGAAAAATAAATATTAGTAATTTATTTGGCACATCAAATTTTATCGTACCCAATTCTCAAAGTAGTAAAATTCTCCCTCTTTGATTGGCTAGAATAATATTTACCTTATTAATAATGTCCTCTAATTATCTTAATATGTATAATCGATATAAGAAATAAGAAGAGGAGGTCAGAAATATAATGTGATGAAGCTCTAAAAACAGCTTTCTCAAATGAATCAATATCGATGAAATATAGCCATAATTATACGCCGACCATGTACGGAACACAAAAAGGCAAAAAGAAATTACGAAAACAAACAGAATAAGTTCGAGCTGCCATCGTAACCGACTTTTCTTATAGCTGATGAGAACAAGGTCTAGTAGAGCACGTGCCAATTGCGAAAGAATAAGGTAATGGTTGTCAAGACCGTGACAGGCTATTAGGGAAAGAAAATTATGGTAAGAAGTCATTAACTTTGCGAAGGAAACCTCCTAAAGGGACTTGTTTCAGTTTCAAAAATAAGGAAGAAATTAGATATTTGTGAAAATTTTAGATCCCCCACGTGGAAGCGATGAATTTCTTTCTATAGAATGGTAATTTCGTCATTATCATTTTCCGGAACTCGTTAATTCCAAAAGGAGCTCCTACGTCAATCCGGAAGGAGTATCACTGTTCTAAGGATCGAATTTCTTGATCTGTGGAAAACCCTGGCTAAAATTAGAAAACGACGGCAAGCCGAACTAACGGCGGAAAACTACTGTTCGGAAATCCCAGTTTATCACGACGGATAGCGGCGTTTCTGAATCGGTGACGTATGAGATGGGAAACGATAAGGCATTTCGCGGCTTGGGGTCAGTTGCGAGAATTTGGAAAGGTGTTACATAAATAGGGAAATATTTAAAAGTGATACACGTGGGAAAAACTCGGCGACAGAGCGGAAAATCACCTCCCACATGCCGCCGAGATCGGGGGTGGCGAACCGTTGGTACGTGAGAGAATTATTTGGAACTCTGCCGAAATTCTTCCGATGCTATCCTTGCTACAAAAATTTTCTTCACTTCGCTATAAAATATAAAACTTCTGAGTGAATAAATGTGAATACCGTTGATTAACGATGTGAATTGGAAATTAATTTCAAAAATTACATTTTAAGTCCGTTATTGCCGTAATTTCACGGATAATGTTAGCATCTCACGCCATGATTCTGCACCAACTGACACGCAAGTCATATTCAGACTGTCCGAGTTAAATGTATAATACAAAATGTAATAACTTGAGAGTTTATTAAGATATTTATTGGAAGTTTATTTCCATAAGTAGGGACTCAAACTCAAATTAAAAAAAAAATGCTAACTAAAAATGTTTTTTTTGCACAGTTAACATACCTCGATATGTGCACCATTAGTGACAGAAAGGCATCTAATTTGTATTTTACTATCTTTAAGCGTAAAAATTGCAAAAACGGCAGGAATTCGATGGCGCAGTTCTGGAAGATCACAAATTGGTGTCTGATACACTTATTTCTTGATAAACACCCGCAGAAAAAATTCAAGTGGCGTCAAATCTGGGCTTCTAGGGGGCCAAGAAATAGATGGACTACTACTCCCAATCAAGCAATCTGGAAACTCATTATCCGAGAAATCCCTCACAATCACTGCATAATGGCAAAGTGCGAAGAACAATAAGTAGAAGCAAACCGCTATTAAATATTTCAATTATTTCTCAAGTTATTACATTTTGTATTATTATATGTTTAACTCGGACACCCAGTATTTTATAAAATTTTTCCCTTTCTTCCGATGATAAGGTCACCATCTACTATTTGTTTTGATTACTAAAACAATCATACCTATTTGCGCCGAAGTCAACATTAAAGCGCCACACCGAAAGATTTTGAAAAGAATGCGGTAAAATTGGATTGCTTTCACCCTTTCACGATGATTCATAGTCAAGTAATGCAATAGTAAGGTATTCCCAAAGAGGAGGAGATATATAGCATAAAAAAACGTAAAACATAATATTCTCAAATACTTCCGTATTTAAAAACTTAGAAATAATTTAAACACCGCCAGAAGAACAATGTAATTTCTGAAATACATCTACGCAGTCTCTAGATAACTCTGACTTATCAATCCTCCTTAGGTGAATCACATTTTCTTGAAATGCCAAAAAATATAATCTATTGTTAATAGGAGAGATTATCCAAAGAATTTGTCTTATCCACACGCAGATAGTAGAAGCAATTTAGATGGGATTAAAGATTCCATTGGAGAGGATGACTCATTTTTGCATGAGGTATGATCGGAAAACTTTAAAGCCGTAAAAATCATCTCATCATTCAGCATCATCAAGTTGAAACAAACAGTTACGTACTCAAAAAAGGCTGCAATCATAGTAATTGTCATCAATATCGATATATTTTGAATCTCATAACTTTTCGAATTCTCCTGGATTTCATAGGATCAATCTGTTATGAACCATTTTGGTCTCAACAGTTTCAGCAAGAAAACATTTGAAGACGGCACCTGATGAAAATAACAATGGTGAAACAAAATATTCTGAAAACTAAAATATCATACAACCTATAATAATACCACTATTTTGTAGCATTTCTCGAATGAACATCAACAGCTAAGGTCCAACTTTTATAGTCCGCTAACAGAACGGATTATTAACAGTTAAAAGTACTAAAGAATAATGTAGTACCCAAAGGGAAGGGAGAAGTCTGATGAGATCTATATATTCCTTGTGAGTGCTAGGAATACAAAAATTCTCATTCCGTTTTCCATGGTACAATATTGACCATGTGATAGGTACCGCCGACTTAGCGGCACCAACAAACGCCACGGTCCTCATAGAGGGAACCGGCCAACAAAGAAGAAATAGCATTTCACTGCATAGCGATAGCTGAAATTTAAATTTTCGCCTTTGAATGCGAGAGAAAGAGGCAGAGGGCGATCTAGTCTACTATTCCATTAGAAAAAAAAAATTCGATGGCGAGTAATAATTTTCTCCTTTATTCGCGAGAGAGCCCTTGTGAAACGGAAAATCGAGCGATGACGTCAAAATGCACTGAATTCTTTATTTAGACAGCTCGAAAAGTATTCGCGGGCGGCACTCATCTCCCTAGCGGGCCGCTGCTTGATGACCTCCTCTTTTGCAGAGAGAATCGTCGTCCTAGGCCAGATTTATGATCGATCTCGTAGGACCGCGAGCCCCCGGGCACCTCTCTTATCAGAGAGCCTCGCTTCAAATTTATGGAATATTTAGTCGCACTCTCGGGTCTTTTTGTCTCTCCCTTTCTCTCTCTCCCATTCACTCGCCCAGAGAGAGACCTCCTTCACCCTCGTAAACTTCCTTCACGTGAAAGGGTCGCGCACAAGTTAATTCCGATGAATTGGCTGTCCGTGCATGCAAGCGCGGACAAGCGCTCTTTCTATTGGCACGAAGACGCTCACCAAGGAAACGGATTCGTTCTCGCAGGAAATACCAGAGCGGTGCATTTTCTCTAAGCGGTCTGCAGATGTAGGCTGACCATAAATCGCGGTTTGATCGAGGGCGTCCCGGTTCCAGCATCTGGCGAATTTTGATTAGTAGGAAAGAAAAACCATGGAGGCGAAAATGTTATGAAACTATAAATACAAAATGGGAGAAAGTTTTAAATACAAAACTGCATCAAATTAGATAGCACTGACTCTAGCAGTGCTTCTTCCAAAAACTTCGAAGACGAAAATTAGAAAAGTAAAAATGGGAGAAAGTTTACATCCAGAACCTATGCAAGAGTTTAAAAACAAAAACTATAACAAATTAGTTGACGCAAATTCTATCACTGTTCCTGCTACAGCTTCTTCTCGAAAGTAATACATTTCACATCTCTAGAATAGGTAAATCATATTCGACTTTTACTTTTGCTTCAGTCTTATTCATTACTCTCCTAATACGATGGTTACTGAGGTTTGTGTAATACTGTATATGATGCTATTCACCCAGGTCATTACAGAATAGTGTTACTCATGAGTCTATTAAGCGGCACCTACATGAATTGGTTCCACTGATAGTATTATACCTCAGTGAGGATAGCAATGGCAGACTAATTCATTCCTTATCTCGCATCGTAGTAGGCTTAAGGTTTTATGGCTTTAGGTGGCTATTAGTAGAGGGAATAGATTAAAACTGATCTTCAGGATGAACACTTAACAGAAAACTGGCACATACCAATCACATTAAAGTCTCAAGCAATTTCTCTTCACAACTACTACCATCGTGGAAATACTCATTGGTTTCCAATAAAATTTTCCTATAAATTTCTAATAGAAATCCTATTTATTTCCTATAGGGTTTTGGCCATTGGTTTCTATTGGTTTAAACGAAATCCTACTGTTTTCCTATTGATTTAAAAAGAAATCCTATTGGTTTCCGCATATATTCTATTGTCTCTAAACAAAATCCTATCAATTTCCGCATTTATTCCTATTACTTTCCCGTAGGTATATCTCAGGAATATTCTCCAATATGACGGAATCCAATAAGAAAAACGAGCTTACGAGCTCGTACTAATACACACCAATTAAGACACAATAAGCTTCAACAAGATCCTGTAAAAGGTCTCAATAGGAAATATCGAGCTTCTCAAAACCAATACAAACCAACAAAGTCACCAATAGGAAAATAATAAGAACTAACCGAAACCAATATAAGCAAATGAAAACCATAGGAATACCTACAGGAACCTAGGAAAATTTTCAACAGGGGATATCCATCCTTGTTTCAGGATATCAGACCAAGGTTACACGATCTGTATGGATATTATAAAAGATAACTACCATTTCAAAGGGATCTAACGACTAAAGAAACATAAAGAGACCCAAGAGAAGTTATTTATATGTTCTATATCAGTCTAATTAAGCTCAGTTGGTCGATTTTAACCATTAAGCCGACATTAAGATCGAACTCTTTTAAGGTGATAACATCTACCGACTCTTTACTCGACTGAACATGTTCAGACAATACCCTGTGAAGGGCATGAGCGGTGAAAAACTACAGTGTCCTTGTTAGTCCTGCACCTAGGTCGAAACGCCGGTCGTACACTCGACCCCGCGAGAATTCAGTATTAGCGGAGTTAATACATGTATTATGACGTAAGAGTAGTATTTGCAAGGTTGAAAAATGTGGTAATATATTTATCCATCGCCGAAAACTAGATGGGTGTGAAATACGATTTGATGCGCAACTAAATGGGTCAATGATCGAGTAATGAAAAGAAATTCAGCACGGTGGAAACATTTACTATCGGTTGCAGTTAAAAATATCCAATACGGGCAGTTTTAGCCCGCTGCGAAGGAAATTTTCGATAAAATGGCGAAATTGCCAGTCGTTATCGATAGTCGATACGAGCCTGCATTAACCTCCATCACTACCCGAACATGACTGACATCTAGGTTATGCCCACTCGAGCAGTTGCGACTCCTTAATGCGCAGATACGTGCTTTACTGAGAACTGGGCCGAACCAAATTGTAAAAACGGCAATGTTGGAAGATTGATGATATCTTTACGAGTTATTTTCTTTCCGCACAATTTATTCGAAAACGGAAACGAGAAACGAAGCGTGACAATTTGATATAGCGAAATTAAAATGTTCGATGAAGCTGAAAAACCACTTGGAAATGGATGTAGTCGAAAGCGAGCCGAGGTGAGGAAATTCATAACCATGGATCTATCAGCTGGGTGCCGAGCACCGAAATCATGTTTTAATAGCACCCAATCGATAAGTGTCGCGCCCACAATTTCTCAAGAAACATGAATGCCTTCAGCCGTAGTTTTAGCGAGTCGAGTATGCAATCATCTACACGAATACTGCATTTATATTACATAGATAACGTTGAGTAACAAAAAACAAAAGATTTTCATTTGTAATCTTCCTCAGTAACTAACTTTTTTTTCAAGCGTGAAATTATTTTGTCCAAAGATTAAAAAACATGAGAAGTACTACAATCTTAAGTATGCACACTACATTGATTCTGAGATAGAGAGAAGAAACTTAATTTAACTTTACATCAAGAAAACAAGAAAACGGCAGGATATTCATAATAATAATTTCGTATTTAATTCTTGGGCGTATTATAGTCAAGGATGATCAAGGACCTTACAAGAAAACCTTTTCTAACCATATACAAATAACCGTGCCATAACCAGGATACATAACCCAGGACCTCAGAATTGCAATACCTACCATATTCTCTCAATTCTTCTCTATAATACGCATAAAATCTAGAAATTAAGAAATTCTTCAAAAATATTACAAGCAATTGCATTTAATTATCAAAACAGAAAACATATTTGATAACTTTAACCTCGAGACTAACCATTATGAAACCGTTACTTCTACTGTTTCAAATCTCATTTTACCATATAAAATATTTTTAAATTTTGGCGCAATATTTTTATAAACGTAGGGGCAAGGTGTGGGGTTTTCGAACAATGTAGGAAAAAAAATCACCGCGTAGTTCTATGATGAGAGGACTATGAGTCGACCTGAAAGCTTGATGAATATTTTACACGAAAGGTCATTTGGCCAGCCATTATTCATTAGCTAAACGCGCAAAAGGGTACGGGACCCTGAAAAATGAAACCTAAATAAAGAAGATCCAGGAAATTCCCAGCTGATCTAGCGTAATGAGATGAGAGTTTTGTGCAGCTTCCAAAGAGCCGATGCCAAAGCGTTCCAAACTTTTTTTGGAGGGTCCGAAATTCGGAATGTTAAGTACCTAGGACCGTACACGCGACCCAAATAGCCAGTTTTGGCTTTGAAATAGGCCAAGAATGCTACATAAAGCAAATTAGTTTCCGTGCCATCCACGTCATCTGAGTTTACCCTAATTTGAGCATACCGTGCTCAAAAATGCATTACTGCAAATGACGGAATGAAAATTCATTCTCATAAAAGGCGCGCATTGGATATGAATCTTTTTCCATTTGCATCTTTCGTGAAACATGAACAACTAGCTGAATCTCAACCCCCCACATCATAATATCGCAATATTCCAGAAGAGATTCAAAATATTTTCGACTCAAAATAATAATTCATGAAACTCGAAATAATATATCAATATATTGATAAATAATCTTTCATAATAATCAAGTAACTCAGGGAAGTTGAGTATGTAGTAATGTTAGCTTGAAAGTCGAGAACCAGATGACATATAACATGTAAACTTGTACATTATTAAGAGTCGACGCATCGTAGATAATAGACTCCTGTTCAAGTATAGTATATTGGTCTCCGTTAAGATCCCAGACTAGTTAAAGCATTGCCAAGAAATTGCATATAAAGTTAATCGTTTTCAGGCTCTATTTAAAATTAAAAATTGATCAAAATAAAACATTGTATGAGCTTGACACAAGCTTGATAGAAAAAAATTCTATAAATATTCTAATTCATAGGACCAAATGCAGATCTCGGCAACAAATTATGAGAGTGAGAAAAGATGATGTGATTTTCACTGAAAATGTTTGTCTTCGATGACCTATCCAATTGAACTACTCAGAGATGGGAAATGTTAGATTCTCTCCTGCACAAAGACAACAAATAAGTTTAATCCACTTCTATATTCCCCGTTGAAAATAAACGGGCGCTGCATCTACTGCTCAATAATACTCAAATAGGAGTATTATAATAATCGTACACATTGATACTCAAATGTAATCACTAATTTACTTTCTTAAACTTGGATGACAACATTTTCAACGTAATCAATTCCTAATAGCCAAATTAGTAGCTAACGGCCACGTTTATAAATGGTATTAAAACCGAGCTCCATATCTGAACTAGGTGGAAAAAACTCTACAAATTGCGTTTAAGAGGTTCATATATTAGGCCAAGAAATTTAGTTCATTGTCAAGGATAACTCCGCAACAGTCTTGGGCGAAATAACCTTGCGATGATATATCTTTGGACGATATCTCACGTGCGATTGTGCATAAAACAGAAGTGGAGGCAGAATAACTGGGGCGTAATACTCGAGTCGGAGGCAAAACCTTGCCAATGAGCGGAAACTATAAATACAGGGGCGCCAAGTAGTCCCCTTCGGTTTATGGAAGCAGAAAAACGTTGGTATACATATCTGGATCCTCATGGACCAAACTGATGACATAAGAAGGAATATTATACTCTGAAAGTTTAGAATCACTTTTAATGCAATGTTACATGCATATGCTTACACTCAAACACAAAATTTATAACTTGAATGTCTCATTGATAGCGTAAATTTCTAACAAACATTCAGCCTGGTTGAATTCTACTCCCTTCCATCGTTATCTCGCAAAGGCTTCTGAGACGAAATGAGGTTTAGGAAGCAAGATGAGGAGTGAGGTAATTTCCTTCCACCTTCCACATGGAGTCAGAATTCTATGATAGGAAAATGTCTAAGTAATGCCCATATGAACAAGACTTTCCGTGACAATCAATTAAGAGTTCTAGATGAATTATTCAATATAATTGTCTAAGTTACATCCCTAAGAATAAAATTTTTCATACCAATCAATTAAGAGTGACCAAGTTTAATTCCATTACTCATTACCGTTAATAAATGTATTGGTAGGTATAATTTACACCTCAGTAGCATTTACATTATTACAACTATGAACAATAAGACAATTGTGAACAAGAATATGATAAAGGTAAATTAAAGATACACCTGTTCCATTCAGTACCAAAAGACTAACGAAAAACATCATCACAGCTTTATAACGCTTATGTAATGTTTCCAAAAGGATCAATGACTAACGCATCGAAACATGAAGCTGAAAAATTGGCAGGTGATCGACAAGTAGGCCACTCACAAAAGCACGCTTTCCCGTAAATTAAATACGCATTTCCCGAGTCTCAATGGAATGGGATCGTGGTTTACCGAGAATATTTGGGCCGTGGGATCTTCGCAGACTCCTGGAAAGTTTCATTTGTTCCATCGGAAGTTAACGTGGGCTGTGCTTGTCGAAGATGTTAGCGGAAGGACGACAACAGAGGGAGAGTGTGCGTCACAGATACGCCCCCTTTCAAATCAAATGGCCATAAACGCCTCGAGAAGAGTCACTTAACAATAGTTTTCCGTTCGCGCCAAAGGCAAAACCATAAAAGGCGAGTGCGAGCCGGAAGATATCGTCAGGTGATGCTGCGACTGAATGTAATTAAGTTAGCGACGGAATAGAATACGCGGGAACGATTCACGGTTGATGATTCAGTATGTTACTTTGACAATGCTGTTTCCTTTTGGTCGACGAATTGAGTGAGGTAAAAATTAAGTCTCATGCTGCTTATTCGCCGAAGTCGGCATTACGTAAATATTTTCGTAGAACCGCATTAGCTATCTCAATCGAAAAAAATGTATCACTTGTTGTGAAAATATTAGACCTACCTCTTTACTACGGCTGATAAAACCGCGACACACCTATCCATAGAAGTTGTTTTTATATACATTTTTACTGAAATAACAGATCTCTGAATCTAATTCGCCTAAGATAATGGTTTTCACGTATTATTATTTAATTGCTTCTCCTAGTAATTTAATAATGTACCGTAGCGTAAAGATTTTTCTCTTTTAACCTTTTCCAAATTATAGCAGAGAAATGAAGAAGAGACGGAATATATTATCTTAGTTTAGGTTAAATTTTTTTATCATTCATCATCTTCTTCAGCGATAGTTAATGAGGTGAGTGGTCTGTGTTGTTCTGACGTATGTAACTCTGTTTGATGTTTTTTATGGTTCATTACAGTTACTTTTGGACTTGCATTTTATTTTTTACTACAAAGCTATTGCATTTCTGTATCCACTACCATCAAGTTCTGTACGTATGTGATGATTAAATGATTACAACAATAAAAACAAATTTGAATTAAATACTTGTATTTTCCTAATAGCATGCTAATAGTGCTCTGCTTCTGTCCATAAACAATAATAATTTAAGCAGAAGAACTAAAATTATTCTGCCTCTATCTGAAAACATTAATCAAAATTGACAATGTGCCAAGCTTTTCATCTGGCCGTAAGATTTCTAATGAGGGCATCCGTGACACATAAGTATCCAAAAGGATGTTTATGGACAGAGCATTCGATTAGGAGAATAAGCTCGAGGAATGCGAGCAAACACTCCCTCAGCAACATTAAGATTAAAATCACTTACATACGAAATCAGCCAAAAACATACCAAATCTTTCTTTAATACACTCCAAAATATTCCCCGAGCAGATAAATTTACCCATTTTCGGAGAGCTACTCCCCGTCGGCCATTAGCATAAATTATTCCAACAAAATTTGAACTTGTCATTTCTTCTGCATCCTAATAGAGGCCAGAGAAAGAAAGCGGAAACGAGCGGTCCTCCGTGACGAGGAAGCAAAAAACGGGGAAGACTTGTCGAAAAGAATGTTTGGCGCGTGATCCGAATATGCGAGGGAAAAGCTTTGTAAACGCTGAATATTCGTCGAGTTAAGTCGACGGAATGGCGTGGGCTTCGCCGAAAAAGAGAACGAAGAACGCCGAGAGATCGGGGAGAGGAGCAATCTTCCGTTATATTGGGCGCGAAGTTCGAATGACTTTCCACAAATTCCGAAAGTGGATTCGTGCGATTTTCCAGGAATGTCGAGGTTTTTATTCGTAGCTGAATTCATTTTGATTCGCTTAACTTACGTTCCCTTGACAGCGAATACATTCTTCTCCGAAAGAAAATACATCTTTGGCGTTAAATTATTGTCCTATTCTTATTGATGATGTATAGTATTATTCATATAGATAAATAGAAACACACATCTACTCTATACTACGCAATGTTTTTACTATACGACCACGGTTTCACCCCGTTGGGTCATCATCAGGTGATGGTCGCATAATAAAAAGCTTTGCGTGGTATAGCATAAATTGTTTTCTATTTATCTTCATGATGGAAGACAGCCACGGAATCAAGGCCGAGTTACTGAATTATAGTATAGAACGCATACAGGCACTTATTGATAGTGTTTTTCCATATTTTGTCATGTTTTTTCTTCTTCTTTTAGTTACCACTATCGTTGGGTTTGCGCAGGTTTTTCACACACACCACACAGTTGGTGTTTTCCTGAAGTGGATAAAATTTCCTAAGAATATTTTAGGACTTTTACATCCACAATTCTTCTAATTTTTTCCCATACTATTCTCTTTAATTTAATTATTGTAAAATTGATGACGATGGGTTGGAAGGAAAAAAAGACTTTTAGTCTCAATCTCGCCCAAATAACAATTTATTATTATTATTATAGTTGAAATTTGGAAAAGATTGGTTGAATACTATAGGTATTCATTTCATTTACAGGGATTCAAAAACAGCCAAGATGGCCTATTTCATTGAATCGTAATAAAAGGAAAAAAACATCAACAAGAAAATATAGTGAAACAACAAAAGCAGGGGAAAATAGCACCAAACGAAGAAGAACTAAGAATAAGTTAAAGACATGGAGGTTCATTGATGGAAGAAATGGATTGATAGGTGGGGGAAATACTCAACAAAATGGTTGAAATTCATCCTGTACTTCAGAGATCATGAAAATAAGCAAGAAACCGAGTAAGAAAACTACCTTCATTCCAAATTGAAATCGAGAACATGCGTAGAAAAAGAGTGAATTCGTGTTTGGCTTGCTCCCAACCGAGATGCTAATGGCTGATCATAGCAGAAGGGAAATTCATTTACAGGAGAAGTAAAAAACGAAAATTATTACTGCAGAGAATATCTATTAGTAAATTACATTCTTAAGTGCTACCGGTCTTTAGAGACCTATTTTCCATTTTAGCTCCGGTAGTTGACACGCTTACGTAATAAGAAATATCAACGAGAAAAACAGAAAAATGAGGTGCTGCTGTGAAAACACTACCAGCATCAAACAGATAAATGATAACCTGAATTCATGTGTAAATAATGCAGGAATTGTAAACAAAGTATTTATAAATCTTCCGCTGTTTCTTAATTCCAAAACTTCACAGAAATAAACAAATTAGGAACCCTTCGCCTAGGTGATTAATTATATTTAACCAACCCCAATACCTGAATCACACCTATAAATCTTTAACTAAATTAGTAAACGCTGCACACTCATAAAAAATAATTCTTCCATAGATCAAATATTAAAAAAAACCTTTCCCAATGAATCTTCTAATCCAACATACCTAAATCCGATCTTCCCTTTAATTATAATACAACGAACGCCTATATTGGTTCTCCCAAATTTGGCGGCACTATTTAAATTAAATTTTCTAAACAGGTCCAATTGGTATTGACTTATCCCTCGTTTTTAGGTACCTTGCTCTATCGAATACATACTATAATGATCACCTAGCCACCCTGAATAGACTTTCAGAATATCTAATAGTTAAAGGTTCGCCGAATTATTCCTTATGCAAAAAATAAATCTTAATGATTTTTAACCCTTTGAGTTCTGCATACTGTTCCAATTTCAAGTACCTTACGTTAAAACTATGATAACATAAAAACTGACCTCTATCACTAAACAAAATTTATTCGTCTCTACCAAGAAGAAGAGCTTTTTAAATTTAATAGTAAAATAATGTAAATTTTCAAACTATAGCTCATAGATATAAAAACTAATACATAGCAGAAAGGAAACCAAAACAAAATTACATCTTAAAACGTGCATTGCACCGAAAGGATTAAACTAAATCTTAAATAGTGAACATAAGTAAGCTTTCTAATATAAACGTTAATGTCGAGTAGTTCTTAGGTTAAATGTAGGTTATTTCAACAGTTACTATATCCACTGTAATCCAGAGAATTCACTTATACGGATAAATTTATAAATTACGTAACGATCCAGTGATGTAAAGGTGGCATTTAAGCCTCGCGAGGATGAAACGCGGCAGTGATTCTGGAGTCGATTCCCATCGGATTAGAAAGGTGGATCAGAGTGGCGTCACAGCCGCTGCCCGCGACTCAGGCGTATTAGGTGGTCATTGGCGGGATTCCTCCAGTGTGAGTGCCCGGGGATATCGCTATTAAAGGTCGTTCACCTCGTGGATAAAAAAGCCAACTGATATGGAGTTCCGATGCAAGGACGTGAGACTGTGACCAGAGATTCCTCCGCGCCGTAAAGGTCGCATCTCTTGGGATGAATGCTGTATCATGAGGGTGCCGCGGCCCGTGGAACAATCGATAAAGGGGAGTTATTGGGTTCCCGGGTATTTTGGACCCATTCTCCGATTCCGAAAATTATTTCGGTTACGGTATCGGCGACCGAGTCGAAATTACGTCACAACCGAGGGGAAAATTTATATAAATGTAAATTTCATTCACTTCTTTCAAGATCTGCTACCTTCGAAAAGCCAATCGAATCGAACTGTAGCGAGTCGATTGAGCTTACGAGATCGCCCAAAAGCGAAAATTTATCACAACTTCAGAAATCGATTCGGTTTCCCAATCGGTATCGAAATATTGATCATAATTTACGCAATAGCCCCACAGTACACTTTTCCTTCCACATAGGAGCCATCAGCAGCCGTCAGCCTTGGTAAAATGGGGTAAAACACGGCACGAAGCTACCCTACCATTCTGAATGGAAAAGAATGGTGGAAGATTCGAATCTCACGTGTATCTAGAACGGGGAAAGAACATATGCCAGTCATGTGCCTCCATCATCGATATGAATTAAAGATCGATGCACCGATGTTTCGAGACAGGACAGGGAGGTATGGAGATGCATCGTACTTGCTTGCCTCGGAAAGGAGTAGCATGAAAGTCATATCCGTACGTATGCGAGCATGAAATTTATAAAAAGGCACTGACGAGGATTCTCAATAGGATGTGACCGTTTCGTCAGAATCACTTATTGAAAGAAAATGAAACCGGAAAAATCCCTAGAGAGAACGATGAGAATAGTTAATTAGGTTACAGAAACTATCGAAGCAGGAAGTCCTAACATACTTGAGGTAAAATCCTCTCAAAGGTTATTAAGTGAATTTTAATTTAAAATTGCTTTCCTCTACAATTCAAAATAAGGGCATAGAGAGATAATCGCCTGTCAGGCAGATCATATGAATTTCCTTTGGCGAACAAACATAGCAAATAAATATCGAAGCAAGTTGGAGATGATACTCATTAGCATAGTCATAAGAGAGCTATTACGTGAACATATGCATCGATAAATTTAAGCTAAAAGTACCAAAACTAACGCAATCTTCTCTTAAATAATTTAAGTAAAATTATATGCTTATGAACTGTTCCTCATAACTGAAAGGTTGAGCGCTTTCATGCTATCTCTAACACAAACCCTAGTAAGTTTTGCAGTAGTTACGAAATAACTCCACCGATGAAAATAAGAGAAAGACACATTAACTCAGATTAAATTCAAATTCTAAAAAGAGATTAATTAATAAAATGGCTACCAAATTATAAGATAAAAATTATCAATACGAAAATAAATACGATCAACATGCATGTGAGAACGGTTCTTTTAGCAAAGAGGGCAAACAAAAATAGCGAAATCTTGGAAATACTAACCACAAACATAAATAAAATTTTCACAGAAAGTTCTTAACAAATTCTTCCTACAACTCACCTACTAACAGAATATACATGTAAGAGCGAATCAAAATACTTTACGAGCGAACTCGGAAATCTAAAAAGGCGCTGCCCTATAAAACCGTAGGGATTTACATCGTAACTCTGATTTCCTCCCTCTAGATGCTCACGCAAAAGTGGCCCATTTTGAGGAAAGCATCAATTACCCCAACGATATGAACAGCCGCTTAGTCATGCGGCCCCCTTTTAGCGCGCGTGTGTATTTCATGGTATGGCGGCGAATTCGCGGAGAAGTTCCTCTTTTGAAGCCCGTTTCCGCCTATCCATCTCGCCTCTTTTCTCACTGGACTCCGTCCAACCAAATTTCGTAAACATTGCAGAAGCAATAAAGCCGCGCGGATGTTTAAAAGATCAACAACCAAGGACCCATTCTCGTTCTCGGAACGACAACGTCCGCGATTACAATGTTGACCTTTGGGCTACCGGCCAACTTGGATTTTTTCGTGTTTGTCCAACTACCGACGAATAATTTTTATTTTCATTCCGCCGTTAGGGTCTGCAAAACAATGGAAACTTGACTGAGCCTGAGTCACTTTGGGATCGCCTTTTAAAATTAACAGCATTGGGAATTATTTTAGGAGTAGATTGGTATGATTATTGGTCATTCATTATCAACCGAATGGTCACGTAATATTTCCATAAAGAAAAAATATTTAATCGAAAACCTCTTGTAAAATTACACGTAACAGTAAAGTACGAACACTACATCAATCCTTCCTTGATTAATTAAAGCCAGGAGCGATGAAATATTACGCCACGAATTTCCTCCGAAATGGATTTCCAAACATATTCGAATGATTTACTTTCGATAATTTGCTGAATTTGCTTACTGAATTGCTGGTGTTATTAAAAAAAGGCAGGATGCCTCATGAATTTAATTCGAGCAAAACAAGAATAAATATATTTTCACGCTAACGATAGTAGTTATAAGACTGAAAGCCTTTTTAAATAAACTTAATATAACCCAGAGTAAATTAGCAGATCTTGTGAATTCATGAACATATCAAATTCTGTCTGCAGATTCGATTCGCATTCGAAACTCCAGAATGTCTATATACAATACTGTTTATTGTATCAAAATAAAATTATGTGTTTTAGCAGATTTTATTGGATCGTCAATTCCAGAAAAAAGATGATTCATAGGTTGATTCGTTTAATTCCTCGTAAAAACCATCTCCCTTAGCGAAACGATCTTCACAGAACACCTTCTACAGCAATGGCCAACATAGCAACAGATTCCAGACGTTTAATGAGATTCAAAGCAACAAAGAAAACAGTTCAAAAATAGCACTACCAAAATCTTTGAACTCCGGCTAACAGCCCAGGGAAAAAGAAACAAATGTCGGCGATGTCCGATAGCTCCACTCCCTCAACGCCCCAGCACGCAAAGTGCAAGAACTCGGGAACCCAGGCGGGTAAACAAACGGATAGAGCCGATGGCCTTTCGGGGGAAAAAACACTGTTCGAATCGTACTTAGCAGTTCATACCTAGCACGGAGTAAAGGGATCATGGAGAACGGCCATTCACGCTCTCATAGTCCGGCAGCGTTAAATCGATTCATCGGACTGGGTTTACCTTCTACGAACCCGATTTATTTACACACAATCGTTCCGCCACCAATTCGACCAAAGACGGCAGGAGATCGCGTGCTCGGATTCCGTTAGAGCGTTTTTATTCCCTTCGAGCGAAACAGATCCGAAGGACTGAATGGTACGAGCAAAAAAATTCCAGGATAATTTCCTTCCGGTCACCATCTTGAGACCCAATGATCTCAACGTACAGCGAACCGATTTGCTACGCCCAGCACAGCGTAATTTTAACCTAATGGACTTGTAATCATCGAATCTCGGCCTATCAAAGCTCTAAATGCGGACATGAGGACGTGTACCCGCCAGCGAGTAAGACAAGCGAAATAGTAGATTGGAGGGTGCAATTACTCTTATCCGATCCCTTGGTTCTTAGGTCATCTCGGAAAGCATAAATTAGGCACATTACGAGCCACGAGCTCCGTCGTGAACGGCTTATCTCGACATACTTATGAGATGAAATTTAATACGGCGTCGCGAGCTTGAGGGCGGCAATTCCGTCTCTGATGCGAGGAGTAATAGGTTTCACCGAGAGCTATGATTTTCGAGGCATAATTCTACGCAAGCATTTCTGCTGCTTTGAGGGCAACCTCCGGCTGCTCCTTGGAGAGTATGAGCAAGGCTTAAACACGTCTCCATCTTGGATTAATTAAACGAGATGGTGGAACTTCACAGAGTAATAAAATCAACTAGGAATCACATGCATTATATTTACGTTTAAAAATTAGTTACTTTAGTTAAAAATAATAATTATTATTAATAATTGCTTTTGATTTATAATATTAATAAGTTCCATTAGTAAAATAGTTTTATTAGTTGAAAACTGGTCGCCATAATGCAATTTTTTGTGGAATAGAGTATTTTTATATCTAATATATTCTAACGGGGTTCCAGACAGTGACGTCTCGTTCCTTAAATACTTATTTTAAAATTGTTATGAGGAATTTGCAATTCTAAAGTGGACGGGTATCAATTGGATGTATGATCATTCCCAATATGCGAGGTTTATTTATTCATTATTGTAGGTTTTATTTATATTTAAATGAGTTGGATGAGAAGGATAGAAGCGTAAAAAAGGAGATAAAGCGGCTAATGCCAAAGTAAAGCTATGTATGTTAAAATGATCAAAGAAATCCAGAGACGGGGATAATACTTCATAAGAATATGATTATGTTTGAACGGGAGAATTTTAAATAAATAACCAATCACTAGTCATTAACGAAACATTGATGAAAAGAGAAAAACAAACTTGGTGACTTCGTCATAACAACTTTCCATAAAGTTAAAAGTACAACTTTTGGACAAAAAATATAAAACCTCAATAAAATAGAAAAAGTCAAGTATTAAGTGAGCAACTACTTCGGCATGGTAATCATGTTTGATATATGTGAAAGAAAAGTCTGACGCAGCCATGACTCGAACCCACATCTTAAAGGAAAAATTCACATTTGAGCCAAGTGAAAGATTTACGTTAGAGCCTTCTGCGAAAGAGGAATGGTACAGCTATCCACGACCTACGCCGTACTATTCTTTTCTCGAACCTCTCTCTAAAAACTCTTAAACATTTATCGAGCTTAAAAACCCAAAGGGCGAAGAAGGGCAAACACGGACAGAAATGAACGTAAAATAGCAATGGGAGTTGGGAATGGGAATTCTAGGGGTTTCGCAAACTTCTCCATGCATAAGGTCTTATCTGCGACATTTTCTTAATCAGAAGGAAAATCCAGCCCATCCACAACATTCCAGCCCTCTAAAGACCGGTGCCGTGTAATCTCAAACTACAGCAGAACATCGCCATTATCTACAGCAAGGACGCATGGAGCTTCCGAGGCTGTAAAGAGTTATCTTGAAAAGTATTATTTTTTTACTGGGGCTAATGATAGAGATTCTCATTCATTTTTACAGGATGCTCTATTTTTCCATATGAACTTTGCAAATAAAGTATGTCTCGCATTCAGTAGATGTACTAAGACCAAAATGGAACGAAAAAAAATTGAGTTTCCGAGTACATTTCTTCGAATGAGTCACTAATAAATTCCCTTCCTAGATTAAATAAATGAAGAAATTTCGCCTGATTACAATCGAAATATAGGAATATTTAAGCACTTAAAAATTAAAGTTTGCAAATAATTATACTAAGTACACGAACCGATCGTGAAAGGGAAAAGAAATTCGACATCACCAAGAGTTTCGAAGAATTAATCATTTTTGAAAGAAAGATAAATCGACAGATGCCCGAAAATAGGTACATTTTTTCTTTCATAAAACTAGGCCGAATGTTCCAGATGTAACCTTGAACATATTTTCGAATTCACTCAAACGTAGAAATAGCACAATTCTAATATCTAAGCTTTATCTAATACGAATTGTTACGAGGCGATCTTTAAAATATATCGGCCCAAGAACCTTCTTCCAATGATATTCTCTTAAAATCAATGAGAAAATTAAAAAGAAAATATAGAATGATTATTAAAAGAAAAGGCCCGAAATAAGTATCATACCGACCGCAAGAGTGAGGAACATGGCCGAAATTAAGCCACGACAAAACCGCAGTCGCTCCGTTAAACACCTCGTCGCAGCTCAAGTAGATCAAATTAAGTAAAAAGGAGATACACGGGTTTTTAAAGGGAAGTGAATTATACATTTCTGACATATTATTCCTTAATCGTATTACTTGTGGAGAATGAGATAAACATTCTATGTCCACGAATCTAAATCAGTAATATATGTATGATCAACGCGAAACGATTATTAAGGCGATACCATAGTTTTATAAGGATTATAGTTATTTCAATAACGTCCAGCATTATCATATGTTCACCGAAAAAATCTAAAATTATGATATTTTTGTAATTTTATTATCACTGAAAATATTGACTAATTATTAATATTAATGAAACGAATTTTTTTAACGGAAAAAAAGAGTTTTGGTTCCACATTTTCAATATTTTTTTTTTTCAATTATAATACAAACCTGAAAGAAAAGTCTAGCGTTGGTGGTTTGAAAATTAAATAGCTCAAAAAAGAGAATTGGGTAAAGTACGAATACTTCTTTACATTTTAATTAAACTGATTATGGACGAGTAATTAATCAACCGTTTGATATCATAGCGTAAATAATGCACTATTCACCGCTTCTATACATTTAAATTGAAATTCTAAAATTATCGACGTTCTGAATTCAGTCATAAAACCTCATAAAACACATATGCGCCAACTAAGAGAGTACTAGATAAATACATTCTGTCTAAATGTTATTCCCGAAGTAATGAAAACATTTTACCTCCAAGGGTATCACGCAATTTATATCCGGGAAATGGACGTGATGGATGCAGTCACGAGACGGAATGAAGAGATTTTTATTCCAAATTAACGCAAATGACTCACGACGATTGTTTATTTAAAGCCCACATGGTCGCTGTAACATTTAAAAAAAATCCGGAAGTGATGTTTTCAGCGATTTTGGAAATTTCACTGTAATATCTCTTTTCTCACGATTTCGTAATTAATTGGAATAGAGTAAAAATAATGGGATGATAAATACAAACATAAAAGTGGTAAAAAATTCTTTAAAAATAAAAAATATAATAAAAACTTAAATGGAAAAATGAAAAAAAAAATAATATAACACACCAAATGGAGTTAAATTAATTATTTAATTAAAAGGCTTTACTGAAAAAAGAAAATACTACACAATAAGATAAATGCATGAATAAATGAACCTTTTAATCCCAATAACCATTAGTATTTCAAATATTATATATTCTTAAAATTAAAACTTCATCTATCCTATGGTAAAAGACCTAATAAGCTCCAACTACCACTGCTTCTTCACCGTAAGATTAAGACGGAGATTTAGTAAGACAGAGTATCCTTTACATTAGAGTGGACTAATGCTTAGGATGACCAGCAACGCTCTCCATTTATCAAAGGGAAAATTATTCATGCCTCAACTACACGAAATCGATAATAGCTCGCGGCTGCTTATTCGCCTATGAAACGATCAAAGTAAAGACTCAGTGAATACAAAGAAGTTTTTCTACTTTGATACGCGTTATTTCACCCGATAAATACGCAAATTAGAGATCGAAACGAGGGTTATGCAAACATTTTAATTAGTAAACTCATTTGTTACAGTTTAATAGTATATAAAATGGAAAGAACTTGAGTGTTTCAGTATTTCACCTCTAGGATGTACAATTTGTTTTGCTTTTCAATCAAAATTAACTATTTTAATTAAGCTAGTGAAGATGAAATAATGAAAATTTTCAAATGCATAATATGCAAAGAAATCACTGTTCAGGACTAGTTCAGACTAGTATTCTATGATATAACTTTCCATATGAGAACAGCTATGGATAACGCAGTTGAATGTAAGCGCGCCTTCACAATACAATTCAATGGACCTTTCAATGAACGCGTCTCACGTCAAGTATATACAATCTGTGTATGTTAGCATGGAATAACAATCACTTTTAACGTATCTTAAATCTTCAAACCTTCAGAGGTTATTGACAACAAAGTTATCGACCTTCGCTATCAGCAGAACTGATGCGATGGAATCAATTTTCCACGATTAATCAAGCGACAAACTTCTTTTCTTTTCAGAATCGTACGCGCGCAGCCTTGGCGTAAACTTTCCTCGAGAATACGGAGCAACCTTTGAGCCGTGATACATGGGGGAATTTCTTAAGAAATTTCCTTCAGAAGAATTTCTTTTGAAATTTTCTTGCGCGCCAAAGGACTGGAAAGTCTCTCTGAAGACGGGGATCGCCGGCCTTGGAGCCGCAGGCACTTTGACACCCTTTCATAAACATACACGTAAAAAACTGCACTTTCGATAAATAAGTCCGATAAAAAAAGCGAGGAAATTTATATAGTATACCGTAAAAAAACTACCTTAGCACGATTCAAACCGGCTCATTTATAAACGGAATTACGCATTACTTTGGATCTTTATTACTTTCTCCCTATACGTATAGAGAAAGTATTGTCTTCGCAAAAAAATTCGGCCTCCAGATTTCGACGGAAATAGATGTTTTGGGGCCCATAGAGCTCGTTTTCGCTATTTTCCCGAACATGTCTGTCTGTGGTAAAAAGGTTTGTGGGCGCTCTATCTTAAAAAAGTAATTATCCGATCATTTTCAAAATTCATATTTAGTATTTTCCTAACAATGCCAAGAGTTGATTAGTTTTTGGTGAATATCGCTTAACCGGAAGTTGCGGTTTATCCGAAACAAAATTTTGTTTATTAAATATCCCTGTAAGAATACAACGTAGGTATATACAATTATAAACAAAAGTTGTAGATAATGTACTTTACTACAAATTTTGTATGAAACATGTTTTCGTAACACTGATTGTTTAGGAGTTATTCTTCAATAATGGTTAACCGGAAGTTGTTGTTTATCCAGAAATGGAAGTTTTTTTATACATATCTCTGTCAGAATACAATGTAGGTATATACAATAATGTACCAAAGTTATATATAATGTATTTTACTACAAATGTTGTATGAAACATTTTCCTGTAACACTCATTGTTTTGGAGTTATTTATATATTACCGGCACAGGCTTCTGTTTTCAATAAATACGGAGAAAGTCATGTGTTGGCCACATCAGATTTTTCTATACTGGTATTAGCATAAGTAGATGTTGAGCATCGGCTATTATGGTACCGCATAGTAGGAAGCCTGCGCGGAGATTTTCGTGCATCCCCTCCTCGGAGGGGTATACCCCCACTCCTTACCCTGTGTACTCCACAAAACGACCTTCGTTTCCTCGAGGTTGCCAGCTATCGTTAATTTTTCTCTTGTTTTTCTTCAAAATATGCCATGAGCACACCTAAGGAATTTGAGAATTGAGGGAATTTGTCAACAAAGCTGTGCATGGAGTAATGGGGGGAAGGAACATCATCAAGTCACCAACATTAAGAAATTGAAAAAGCTCAAATGCGCTTTGTTAAACGGCTATGTTTAAAATTAACGGAGTTGTTTTCAGTAAAGAAGAGTATGGTAATATATGAAGATATTTCAACCTTACTTCTCTTAGTGCAAGAAGGTATGAGTTTGATTATACGTTTCTGGTTAAAATAGTATGAGGAGCTGTTGTTTCACCAAAGTTGCTTGAATTAATTAATTTTAATGTTCCAAATATAAGAACTCGGCATACATCTCTATTCCACGAAATGTTTGGAAGGATTGATGTTATGAGAAATTAACCTCTCTCAATTTTAAAACATTGTGATAGTGACATTTTAATGACTCCTTTATGTCTCCTAGGAGGAAATTTTACAAATATTTTAATCGTTATTAATATTTTGTGACTTTCTGTATTTTGGTGTAATTTACGTTGATTATTCCCTTTTATTGTTTTGTATTTTATCACAGCGCTTGTAATTGGGGCTGCCTGTTAGCGTTAAATAAATAAATAATAATAATACCAGAGGTGGAGGTATTCGGAGGAGGTGTAGGTTGTCGATGCTCCGCCCACTGGCACCGTTCTACACTACGCGGTACTATTATACATTTTCAAGACTATGAATAACTGAAATTTGCAGCCGCGTCAAAGAACACCCTCATTTGGGCTCAAAGGCAATCAGCTTCCCAGTCTAAAATGTAGGCCGACTCGGGCCAAAGCTCTTCCGTATAGGCAAACACCATTCTGCGATGGACTGGGTGACAAACGCTCTCGTTCGATTACGGACATTTTCCGAGAAACGTGATGAATTAAATCACGGCGTTCGTGATTTCAGAGAGACCCGCGAAAGGAGCCGAAGCTAAGACGCTCAGTAATCGTTAGATACAGCTTCCGCTAAGCTTAATTAAAATCTCAAATTTGATCCGACTCGCTAACAAGATTGCGAGCGCTATAATTATCCTATTAAATTTCCCGGAATACGGATTCGAGGATCAATTAGCGTCTGCGGGAATTTATTTTCCGAAATTTTATATGGCGTTGGAATTGAAACCGTTATAAAATCCTGATTACCCGTAATCTGTCCGCAGAATGAAATTATTAAAGCTTACTACGAGGCTTCCTGCTGCTCCGGTCGATCCGACTTAGAGAGTAAAACAAGAGAACCAGGCACAAGGGCAAATCGCTTTAAAACCCCTTCTTTCCTCTAGAGATCCGCGATAGAATCAAGCGAAAGAAATAGGTCGATCGTTCGGCGCTTACAACCCCGACTACAACTCGATGGGCGGCTTGCAAGAAATCAATGTAGATGCGGATCAATGTTACAAGCACTATGGAAGGTTTCATCAAATTTTAAAATTATATAGAGTGAATTTTATTACAAGCTTGAATGTTTCGAGAATAACTTCATCCGATAATCAGTGAAAAGAACTTAAGTTGTAATTCATTTAATTTTGATGCTTATATCGAAAATGTCGCAATTGACTTAATTACATAAAATACTATAATATTATTGAATATTATTTTCCGTTATATATTAGCAATATTAAAAAGCTTATATTGTGTTATCATTACGAATTTAATACTGCAAATTTGTAGCAAATAAAGCGATTCTAAACAAAAATCGACACCAAGCGGTTTAATTGTAATCAACACCGAATTTAATTAAGTTATAATAATAATAGTTATTATTATTATAAAAGGTCTGCAGTAGGCAACTAATCCAACCGTATTAATCTGTAAATAATTAACAGAATAAATATATATAATGAACAAAATCACCAAGATGTTTTCATTTTTGGATCACTGATACATATAATAAGTTTTGCTTCCAATAACTGGGGTGCGTCCTCGACGCCGGGAAATACGGTAATCCATTACCATTATTATACCTGTGAGAAATCGCGCCTCGGATAACGACGGTTTTGGTTAACGACGATTATCCTGGAACGGATTAGAGTCGTTAACCAAGGTACCACTGTATATGCAATCATCATTGCTCGATATTATCATTGGATCAGAAGTCATATGTCAGATACAATAGCAATTTTAAGATTCCTTGTGATCATAATTCTTGAATTATAAGAAAAGTAAACAAATTCATAACAATGAAAGAATAATAAATAATTAAAAAAGAATATCACTCTAATAGAATATGAAACAATAAATAATAATAAACTATAACATAATAATGAATATAAAACACATGAATAAATATAAAGAAAAAATACAACAATTAAAACCCGCAATAGTCGCTGCGAAGCGGCACCGCATCCTATGTGCAGAATTCAGAAGCGATCACGAACAGGAAGCTTCTAGGCCCAAGTCGCGAGATCCCCATAAACCCTGAATCCCTCCTCCAAGACCGGGGAAGGTCAAAATCTTCGCGACACCGCTGACGTAAAACGCGGCGCATCCCGCGATAAAACCGATCTTATTTTTTGGGAGACGGAGCCAACCCAACGGATTACGTCACGAGATATCTCCCGCCTCTAGGAGGGACGATTCAGAATTAGCGAAAGAGAGGAACGAAAATAGAAGGGATAGGAAACGATGAATGGGGAAAACAAATTCTCTTTCCGCGGTGAAAGGCAAAGGGAGGCGTGACCCTGCGCTCACTCTCTGGGTCAGTGGGGCAATGGGAAAGGGCGCACAAAGGGGTTCTGAAGGGGGCGATCCCACCATTGGGGTGAGGAAGGAAGGAAGAGTCGTTTCCATAATCCGCGTGCATCTCCCAATGCGACGCGTTCGTGTTACACTCCGACATCCGTTCGCTGCGCGAGAATAATGAATCGCTCTACGTTTGGGCAATTTCCTACCGGGTCCACTGAAGAGGGGACCCAGACCTGGAACATTCGCGAGCACAGTGAGGATGCAGGACGTAGTTCCGCTGCTAAATTATGAGTAGCTATAGCAGCGGCATTGCCAGAGGGGGACTTTTGAATGTCGAACCGAATAAAATCGAGTAACAGACACCTTAAAATGGAACTTTTCTGTGGTATGCTCAAAAATATATCGGGAAAATCACAATTTGAGGAATATATTTTGATACAACCGTGTGAGGCTCCTGCTCACAACTCATATCTTCATCCATCCTTTCTAGGGCAAATGCCAGGCAGATGAGTGTTTCCCTCCTTACCACTAACTGTTCTGATTTAAATTGTACGTCATTTTGATTATGTGTTAACGTAATTATTTTCTAAATTTTAACCACTGCCATCAAGTCATGCACATAGTTGCAGTGATATGTTCCTAATAATAATAATATTGATTACTGTTCATGTATTATACGGCAGTAGTGTATTCGAGAAAGGGTAGAGGTAAGGCACATGCGAAATATGTTTGATAATTTATTAAGGATTACGAAACAAAATTTGACTTCATAATTTCTTTTCCATAATCTTTAATAAATTATGAAGTTCTATCAAGTATCGCTTGATATTTTTCGTTCGACTTGCTTCACCTTTAAAATTTCTACATAAGGAGCACCCCCTCTGAGGAACGACTGAATGGACTAGCTCATACCTTCATTAATGAAGACATTCAAGCCACTGCTGATGACATTCTTTCAGTCCTCGTAAGATTGTAAAAATGTAAATAAATAAAATTTCCTGGAGCTATACATGTAAAACCGTTTTTATTTAACGTTGTTATTATAGTATGTTATAGTTTATTTTTAAATAATATCCATATAAAGTGTAGTGATCTAAATAAGAAAAAAAATCGATCTCACCACATCTTCGGGAAATCGCCCCGAAATTTTTCCCCTAGTGGTTAGTTTTTCTAATGTTACTCGATTTTTTCGCCAGTAGTAATGGTAAATACATGTAATTATATGTGTAGTTAAAGTATATTGGTACGTGTAGGTGCAAGGTTTGTAGTGAATAAATTCTCATGAAAACAATATTTGAAAATACTGTGGAGAAAAGATGCACTTATTTTCTCGTTAACCTTCAGCGGTATTTGGCGAAACTTAATTTTTACTGACATCCGCTTTGTAATTCCGGAAACCACCGACCACAAGGTTACATATTTGTCAAGGCCCCCAAGGAGAAAATGATGTTTATTTACTCATTTATTTCTTTACTTCTGTATATTCTCTAATCATAGCAAGTATAAACCCAAGCCCTTTGCATGGAGCGCATGGAGCCCAAGCTCCATGCGCTCATACAGGGATTCGAACCCAGGTATAACCATCCTCCAAATCTTTGCTCGTGTAACAAACCTGTTTCCCTTTTCCACCAAAATGACTTACAAAGATCTGCACGATGACGTAATCGCTAGCATATTAACCTTAACACGAAATATTTGAACCGAAGATGCGATAGGTACTTTACTTTGAGCAACTTAGCATGAAATTATGACCAACAGAAATAAAGGAAATTTCGTAAGTGGCTCCTTGGCTCGAACTGTTACCGTGGTCACTCAGGACTAGGAAAACAACGTACAAATTCCTATGAGTTTTTAAGTGTATAAAGAACTCACCAGTACCTTAAATTTCTACGGTATATTCTGCTTCACAGAATTGATTATAGAATTAAGTCTTATTTTAAGAGCGAAAAAGCCAAAACTTCACGGAGGAAGATAACAGTGAAACACCTTCACCCTAACCTTAGCCTAAGGAAGAAACTTCACAATGAACGGAAACGGAAGAAGCCGGAAGTCATACGTTTCAACTGTATCTTAAGATAAATGCATAAAAAATCTGAACGTTGAAAACTTTCGAGGGAGTAACAGCTGTATTCGCCAACTTCACACCACGCACCCGCGAGCTCACCAACTGCCTAAAGAGCGCATTCGCTGGTGTTTCTGAAGGCAGCTGTCGTTTTTCCAACCGGGATCCATGCGCGCAGTTTTGATAGACGTGGAATACGTGAAGCACCGCACTCTCTCGCCTCAAAATCAATAGTCTCCGAGATGTAAAATTTAATATCGTAGGGTTTTTAAATGACGAGAGGTGGAGGGATGCACTTCGATAGTGTTAGCACCAGATGCAAAACCGTTCTACGCCACAACAACCTTCATTGTTGACTTTTTTAGTTCCAGCTTACGTTTCAATGCTTTCAACTGATTCTTCCAAGTAATTAATCTGGTACAATGGGTGCTTAAATTGTTGACTTCTTCTCTTCAATCCAAAATAATCCATTTATGCTTCGATTAATTATTACGCGGGGTTAGATCGGTAGCAAAAAAATTATTCGATGTTCCTGATTTTAATATTTCAAATGGGAGTTATATAGATGAATATTTTTCACATTTCTAACAGTAATTTTACTCCGATGGCCACGTAGATTAAAACTTGCATACAATAATTAATTTTTAATTTATAGACTTTTTAAAACTCTCCGGCACACAGCTATATACGTCATTTTGATTGCTACTTTCCGAATAACTTGCCTTACTTGCCGAATGACAGAATCCGACCCCGAATAAAAAAAACAGCAGACTGTATGCCCTCTCAATTTTTGGGCGTTTTCGTATTTCCAGCCCCTTGGCTTCTAAACCAACTTTTACAATTTCTGTATCTTACTTAATGAAAAAGTGCTTTTGCACATTGGCTCCCACCGGGAATTGAACCCGGGACCGCTTTCAACAAAGGCGAACGCGCTGTCCACATGACTATCCGGGAGCTTCCGAATAAAAACACTTTATGTGGGAAGCAATGACCGATCGAAATGTAGCCAATAAGATAAATGCCCATTTTGAGGCAGGATTAGGCAAGAGCAAAGGGGAAATTAAAAAAAAGCCCAGACCCTAAATTAGCAGAATTACGCCCCTATGGAGAACAGCCGATGAGAGCAACGAGGAAATTACAGAGAGAAAAAAGAATGGTGAGAATTAGCGGATAACGACCGCCGGCCGAAGCTAAAAGAAGTGGGCTACGATCGAGTTTACGCTCCCTTTATCCGGAATGAGCTGATGGATCTATTAAAAGGCCTTCCGCTTAACCTTACTTAAAAACAAATAATCACCAAATGAGAGGCTTGAGTAGCGACTATCCGCCCTATACTCTGGAGAAGAAGACTTACGAGCCGCAAAACTGAACTTTCCTCTTTTGGATTAGTATACTACAGAACGAAATGAACCTTACGGCAGGATCATGTACAGATTGACTTGAATATAAATAAATGCGTTGCTATAAGTTTAACGCGTTCCAGAAACGCTATTCTCGCACAGTAGCAAATTTCAAGGTTTACTATAGAGTTGATGAGTCGCAATAAATCCCTATTCAATTCAATTATCTCTTAGCTGCAGATGTTTAAAAGAGTATTTCGTGTTAGACGAATTGCATCTCGTTTTTCCCCCTCTCTTGTTGTCTGTCCTTAGGTTCTAAATTCTCTGTTTATTTATGTTGTATTTTTCTTTATTTTTTAGTTTTGTATTTACACAAATTTTAGTATTTCTCAGTGCATTATTTTGTTCTTTTGATTTTCCATGTATATGTATTTCTGTCGAGATTTTTTGAAAAATTTTGTTTGCATTTCCATATATTTTTGTATTTGTCATAGCATTCTTTTGAACTTCCATAAATTTATGTATTCTTTTACTGATACATTTTTTTGTATTTTATGTTGCTCTATAGGAATCTACCCAGAGCATAATAAATTATATATTAGGAGTGACGTTTAGACGTATTTTATCTTTTAAAAAACATCTTCGAGACAGCAGGAATGGAATGCAAAGATTAATTGGTAGAACGCGGAGTGGATGCTCATCTGGAGTCAATGAAATAGACGAAACCATCTCAGGGTTAACATTGTGGTATTTCTTAATTTGTAAAATATTCATGGTAACAAACTTTTACTAGACCACTAGTTTAATATCAGAAAAAACACGACCTAGGTTTCGTAGCGTCGCTACATCATCAGGTGTAAAAAATTCAAGGTAACAAACTTTTACTAGACCACTAGTTTAATATCTGAAAAAACACAAAACCTGATGATGTAGCGACGCTACGAAACCTAGGTCGTATTTTTTCAGATATTAAACTAGTGGTCAAGTAAATTTTTGTTACCATGAATTTTTTTTTTCAATGAAATAGCTTATATTTATTTTTTAATATCGATACTAGTCTCGAATACTGCTACACAATATGGGATCCACATGAAGCAAGTTTAATCTCAGTTATAGCAGTATTAAAAGTGCTGCGACAGCTTACATAATTACGGACATAAGCTCCCACCAGGAATCGAACCCGGGACCGCTTTCAGCAAAGCTAGTTTCAGTAAAATTTAAATAATGAACTGAACGCATTACCCACTTGGCTACACGGGAGCCCTTTAATCTCAGAATAGTATATTAGAGAAGCTAATAGGGTTGCTTTTATATAAATTTTGGTGTAACAACATTCCCTGCCATACGCCGGCTCGCGAGTTATATCTCTTTAATCTAGATACGGAGGCGGGTTTTGTTACGACATCGCCGCAATCGTCGTTGGGTTTGAGTGGCGTAATCGTTGGAGATCGATCCTTAAACGCCGAAGTGTGACATTGGGATGCATTAATCGCGTGTGGCTAATGCGCATGTTCCATCGGATTGGAATGGTTTCTAATTGAAGGGCGATGCGAAAAGTACTGCGGAAAGACGTCGGAGTGCGAGGGGGTGGAATGTGACGTCATGGTCTGGAGCAAGGGAGTCCCGGCTTTAACTTCCTGCGAACCGCGTGAGCTCCTGGAAAAAAAACTTTGATGGTCGCTGCTTACGTAATTGACGGAACTTCTGAAAAGTCAACAACTCACTGAAAATTCGTAAGTTTATTGCTAAAAAGCAGAGTCAATGATTTGTCGAAATTCGATCATTTCATTGTTTACATACGTCCATGATTCATTAAAGTTAGCATAAGGAAATCGATAATTGAAGGCGTGATTATGTGGAAAGACGTAACCATAAGAGACAGGCGAAGATGCAAAATTTTCAGAATTCACTAAGCCTAAAGATGCAAGCAGGCTTGTGAAATAGTTGAATATTAAATTTACGCAGTAAATTTGTAAGTCTGTCATCATCGTTAGTATATTGCTCCTCTTCTTTGGGTTAAATCCAACTAAATTTTGATTTACTCCTTTTAAGTTTTCAACCTTTATGGAAGAGAAATACACGGAGCTCTATGAAAAGAATTGTTAGCAACTGGGCTGCACTGAATTGGTATAAGTGCCGCGGAATGGATTACTCCATCACAGAATTAGAAGAGATTAATTTACGTTTAAAATTTCCAAGATAAAAACGAGGATATACGGAGAAATTAAGTAAGGTCATTTTTATTAAGGTTAATTTTCCAGCAAATTCTCGAATAGTAAAAGAAAAATGATAATCTTCCTTATGTTTTATTCTGGAATTGTTTTAGATCCCTCTTGCGAATTTTAAATCCAGCCAAGTTGCTGTGACCATTCAATCTCAACTGCGCGGAGCACGTTTTACGATTCAATATGCAAACTACGTGATTAGGTCGGGATGGGAATTAGAGTGCGAATTTGCATCAAAATCATCATGGGATGCTAATTTCGTCGCTCTCATCCTCTTGAATGGAGCCAACTACATGCATCGATATGAATTCATTTGGGACCGTGCTTTTGACGTTAAGATTGAATCGGATATGAACAAACCGATTCATGACGCTACTGCTATAGAATTTAAAACGTAATTGCATGTATGCGCTAAATTAATAAGTATTAAAATCATTCCTATACTAAAAATTATATATCAAGGAATGCAACATGATACCTAAAGTTGTCAGCGTCTCTTATTTGCCAAAGAAATTTCCGGAACAGTAAACTTGGGATTTTTTAATTTTAGGAACTTTTCAGGATCTCAAAAATTAAAATAACACATCTGAATTTCGTCGATTTAGCAGCTGGAACCATCCCAATAGCCAGAAATATTTCCAACGAATGTGATTTATTTAAGTCACTAGTACAGATTTAATTGAATGGAGCGTGCTATGAAATTTACTTTAAACTTACACTGGACAAATATATAATCGGGAAAAAGGAAGTTAACATCAGCATTCAAAAGTAAAACTCAAGATCATCAAAATATTAACCATCTCAGAAAGAAAGCAAGGCACCTATAATAAGCGATAAATAAAATCGACTGTCTGAGCCTTTACTTGGTTGTATTCCATGACAATAGAAGCAAGATGACAAGAGGAATAATTTATTTATACATTAACACCACAAGAAGTACAACTGACGACCCGGGTTTCGATGCATTGCATCATCTTCGGGTGCAAACACAGTAAAAATCACAGCATACATAACAAGATATATAAATTTACGCTTCGCACCATAGACAACTCCATAGTCTTGCTGAATTTCACGTCTTAATTCTTCTGACTCATCTTTCTCCACAAAACCTTAGGGAAAAACATCTTTCACCAAAGTTATTATTCAAAATACTCTATGCTTCCTAAATTTTTTCCGCGTATAAGATCTTCGGGAGAATAAAGTAAAATAGCCTAAGATGGAAAAATCATTTTTATCTCCAATAAAAACCCAAATTTCAGCGGCAAAAATACCATAAAATTGGTAGAATGGAGTAAAATAGCCTAAGATGGAAAAATTGATCCCAGCTCTAATAAAAAACCCAAATTTCAGCGGCAAAAATAGAAGACCGGGCAATATGCGATGAATAGGCAGTGCTTCAGCGTAGAGTTTGCGTATAATTCACACGACCCATAAACTCCGGAGGGTCATTACCATACGCAAGCAGACAAACTCCATAAACCGAGAGAGATCGCCCGAGGAAAAGAGTGTTTTACGGCGGCAATATTTCACGAGGCGATCACAGAGCCCTCCATTGATAAACACTTTCCTCTACGATGAAAAACGGAATTAATCCCCGACAAAAAACGCCCGAAAAAGACGGGAAGATAGCGGGAAAAAGTCCCATAAATCCCTCTCCCGATTAATCACCCCTATTTCCAGTGCAGATGCCGAGCAATCCTCGCCTTTTAATGATTTAAACCATCCCGCGTCGATAAAGGGGTCACGGTCTGCTCCTACTTATATTTCAGTCGACGGCCAGACGCTGCTCGTCTGTTTATCATTCTGGCCATGGAGAGCGCCTCTTCCGGAGATCCCGAGAGGGGGCCATCGAGTGGTGTGGATGCGGAAGAGAGAGGGTGGGTTCAATCCCCTTACAGCTGCTCAGGACACCATATTAGGAAACTTTTAACCATCGCCGTTTCCTTCACACCCTTGGATAAATTGCGATGACTCAACACCGAAGAGGGCCTAGAAGATACTATGAGGAAGAGAAGAAATTTTCCACTCAAATGTTTCACACACATTTGTGTGAGTAATTTACTAATTTTTTTCTTCCCCATATATAATGGCTTTCCACAAAGTGTCGCCTGATCAATTAGATTTCACTAAAAGATATTGGCGCCCCGGGCAAAGTAATTGAGATACTGGAGATATATTTGTAAATATCCCGAATGGCATTCTATTTGCGATGTTTTGCCTATTTTTTGTGCTTCTGGTATTCATTAGGAATAATCTGATAATTTTATCCAACGAGTTTTATTGATTAATACAACTGTAGTTGGTACCGATTAATTAAGACCCGGGCGGATCCGGAGAGTGGCGATCTTGCCCTCCTCCTTGATTACTTTAGCGTAACATACATTCAATTTGCCTGGGATGTGACGAAGAAAATAAATACAAATCTGTGAATCTAACAATGATCACTAAACATTTACAGCTTTATCACGACAAAAAAGTATTTTAAAAACTTAATATAAATCTGATTGTGAATCTAACAATGATCACTAAATATTTACAGCTTTTATCATGACAAAAAAGTATTTTAAAAACTAATTGGATGTGAGTTCATAGGGATGTTGTCTAGAATCCTCTTCCCCTAGGGAAAATGTTTTTATCTACCCCTGATTGAAGCAATTCTTACATGTATTCTTGATAAGATTCCTTTTCCTATGAGTAATCTATATTTTTTGTAAATTTTGGCGTTCATTTGAATTTCTCTAAAATTTGTACACAATTAGTAAAAATCATTGATATAACTCTAAGATTAAAAGAAAGTAATTAAGAAAATGGACAGATTGAAAGACAGCGACATAATAATAATAATAATAGCGACTTTATCAGACGAATTATAGCCTTTTTGAACTCACGTTACAAATATCCCTGCCCACAACTGGATTCGAAACCGGGGCACCGGTGTTGCACAGCTGGTATGCAAACCACTAGACCGCAAGTGCATCCACTAGTATATTGTTAAAGATTTGGTATTGATAGTGATCCAATGACTAACTAATTAGAATTAGAAACGTAATTAATTTAGGAATTACACTCATAAAACCTTCAGAGACGCAACGTTTTCACGATTGCTTGAATTTTGTCAACAGTTAATTCTCTCTTAATAAATATCGTATGTAGGATATTACCTGGAAAAATAAATTCTCTATTAATAAAAATCTTATACAAATAAATTGCAGTGGCTTTATCATGTAAATTTAAATGTAGACAACACATTGTATGTATTTGATGGAGCAGAAGGCTTTGGCTAAAACAAATCCACTTCAAGTTTCGTGTCGAAATTTTCCGCTCAATTCCCACAATGGGGTCTTCGAAACGACGAAAACGAGGGTCGTGAGCGAGAATTAAACTTTTATCATGATGCGGAGCAAATGGTCAAATCTTCATGAAGAATGTCCAGCAGACGAGAATGGCCTTTTGCAGCTTCGCGGTCTTTTAAATTAAACGAGGGCGAGGGCATGAATTTTAAGACGGTCTCGTTTCGACGCTTTGAGGTTACCAAATGGAACTTTTATTCTCCGGGAAAGAGGAGTTAAGGCTCAATTACGCTCCTGATTCAGAACGCATTTCTTTCTAACGAGTTCGGAAACCGATGCTGTAGGGATGTTTATCCCGCAAAATACTGCTCCCTCAAATTAATCAGGAGATAATTAGAGTTTCTAAAATATAGTTTCGACTTCAACCACGCAAAGTAGAAAAAAATGTAATTTGGAATTTTGGAAATTTAAGCAATGCACGAACATACTCGATAACATAGTGGTATGAGATTCTGATAACTCAGAATAACCTTACAATATTTGTATTATAATAAAATCTTGCTCTAATTTAGCAAAATATACACTCATATGGAAAATAAATAACGAACTAAACTGCAAGAATAACTCGCTATAGATTATAATTCACAGATTTCCTTGTGGAAATCCATAAAGTAGTAATGAATAGATACATTAACTTTTTACACAAAATAGTTTTTGTGGAAAAGTACACTATTAATTTCAACGAGCTATAGATTGCTACACGAATATTTACAGGATATTTTTTAAACAATCCCCCTTTGAAGAAAATAATCGTTTGTAGTATCCAAGTGAAAAAGCTCATATAGTTGTTAATATACCCGAGTAGGGTCTAACTAGATCCTAATTTATTTTATACAAGGAAAGGGTTGAGGTAACTTTGCACATAAGGGCGTACACTCCGTCAGACGTTTTTCAAGTCCGTTTTTCCTTGGGAACCTAATCTATTTTGTTACTAATATATCTCTGAGAACTCTCTTCATTATAGTATCAACATCTTTATTTTGCCATGTTATCGTTGTCATGCAAAAGGAGCCTGAGACTAATCGGCGAAAGCCTGGTTTAGAAAACAGTAAAAATTATTAACTTGCTACAATATCCACAGAGAATAAATAGACCGTACAAAAAATGCAGAATTCACACAGAAAGAATGGGGCTCTCAATAACTGTAAATGAAAACGTGTGGTTACATATTACCTCTCCCTGTCTGCTAATAAAATCTACAAAAACCAATCGCATGGAGAATCAGCTTTATGAATATACACTCCTTTCCTTAAATTGAAGAATTAGGAAATAACACATGCGCTAGAAGGAGAAGACGAGGGGCACAACAGTAAACGAAGTCAAAGAACTCTCTAGCACGGCAGAGGTCGATGCACATTTAACACACCTGTTCAAGTCATCGAGTTTACATTAATTTAATTAGCGCCGTGTAAAGCTTGAATTCAGACGGAGGAATGTCTCGCTTTCGCAACACTCAACGTGGAAAGGGAACTTGGGCGGAAGCAAATTAAAGAAAACATTATACAACTGCTGACATTCTCTCCTGAAAACTTCCTGAAGAAGCGGGCTAAAGGATTCCGCCGTTTTCAAGGCGGCTCTCCGACGATAAAAAGGACAGTAGACTCTAAATTTTACGGCCACTTCCTTTTCAACGAGGGAATTGCGTTACTAAGATGTCGTTTTAAGAATAATTTTTTTAATGCGTTTCTAACAGCGTTCGCTCGGAATGTCAATAGCTAAAGCTCATAGTGCATTAGAGTTTACTGCAATTGAGTTAGCCAATAAAATTCGTGACTAATCATAAATTTCGTCCCATAGATCACTTCAGCCAGCTTCCGAGCGAATCATAGTATATTTAATTGAATACGCTTCGAACCCAGTTCGTAAAATTAAACATATACTAAAACATTATTTTTCAGTCAGTGGATCACAATGAACAGAAATTGGGCAGCAAGGCTTAAAATATAAACTCGAAAACACTTACAAGAATCTAGTATTCCTATCAGTTCATCGGAAAGACTTCGGACAGTCACTTAGATGCTTTAGGATTCGAAATAAGTAACAAAATTATCGACAAGCAATCGATTACTTATAATGGTTATAAAATAATATTTTTGTTATCGATTTTGAAAAATTTTCGCAGTAAAAGATGCATTGAATACGCTTTTATTGCAATAGTTAGAATTATCGTTGGATTACGTTTTTCACTCTTGAGACTTGTTAAAAATGTCATGACGCTCTCTCTCCAATGTAAAACTTCGTATTTTTCCACAGATTCTTCTCGCATCATTAGCACACCCATAAATCACATAGTATTCATTTTATAGGAAAAAACAGTAAAAAAATTTTGAAGTGGAACGTAAACTCAGAAGTATCTAAAAAAAACCCAGAGGCTACATTATCATGGTCTGCAAGTTGACCAAACATCTTGATGATAAAATGGTACACACTAGCAAAAACTGAGGAAAACCAGAACTTTTAGAGAAAAGAAAAATAATAGAGAAAATGTGCTGATGAAGCCACAATGGGATTGGGAACAGTTGCCTTCTGGGCGAATATATTTGAAAGTCTATGATAGTGTTCTCTTTCGAAAGTACTAACGCTTCGAGCGGTTGAGACAGATGATTGTAGAATTGAGAATTACGGAATAAAAAGCAGAAAAGTCGTTAAAAGAGGGAACTCTCTTTTCGAGTACAGCTGAATATTCCATTCAAGAAGCTAACAAATTTTTCATCGGCTCGTAAACGAAAAGGCATGTATAGCTTCAATATTTGATACCCCAAAGCACGAGTAAAGCAGGGGATACGGAAGAAAAAGCCCTTCTTATGGGCGTTGAAACAATCGTAGCACACATACGTATTTCCTTTCGGCCACAACCGCACGTTTAGCTGGTTTTTCTCCGATTCGATACATGACCTTTTTGGATATGACATCTGTCTGCTGCGGTTATGAACCTGTTATTGCACTTTTTCGCCGGAAATTTATTATCGTGCACGCGGATGACTGCTGTAGCAACAAACTCCGGTGACCCGATACGAAGACCGCTGGAGCGGAGAGTGATTTCGAACGATGTGTTTATGGCACCACATTACCGCGACATATCACGAGCGTGCAGCCATAACCGTGGATGCAGAGCACATAAACAAATCCGTTTGGGTTCAAACAGCGCGAGGAGTACACCGGCCAACTACCGCCAAGCAGAACGGCGCTAATGTACAGTAGAAGCGGAGCAATGAAAAAATAACACTTCTGTTCTGCTAAGCATTTAAAAACTTCCAATCATTTTCTTTTACTTCGGTCTTCTTTCACGCTTACCACATTTTTTTAGAAAGTTTAAGATGTTATCACATATCTACTAATATCAAGAAGTTTAGGGTGCTGAACCCACCAGGAATAAAAATAGGGCTTAGGGTTAGATGAAAGATGAGACTTGCAAGTCACAATCTTGCCATTTAAGTGGTTCATTATTAGTATTATTATTACATGTATTACTATTTTAAATTAAAGGTGTAGGTCTAAAATATACCTGACTATGAGTATAATTTTCACACCATTATTGACTAAAGAACATAATGTTCAATAAACTACGACGAGGAACATATGAATAAGGAAAGTAAATTGGAACACGGCTGTTAATGAATTAGAGGTTTAAAATTCTCTAAAAATAACATTTGTTCAGATGTTTATTTGATCTGCAACAACCTTCTGCGATTTTCGCTGTCCTTGCGATGTGATCTAACTTTTTTTTCTTTCAATCTTTCCTATACATTTTGCTACCCTTTATGGGTGTTTTTTTTACTATGGATTTTTCTCAGTGTTCAAAATTAGCAGTATTTTATTTTCTCCACAAAACCAGTCAACACTTCCACATTTCCTCTCTATTAGCACATTACTCGTTAAAAAAATCTGTACATAATAATTGCTATATTCTTGTTTTTGCGTGTTTGTCAGACAAGGATTATATGAAAGATGGGACTTACAATCCCAATTCCGTCCAATAAAGAGGTATTTATGAATAGCGACGGAATGAAAATCCCGCGCAAAATATATGCATCGATTCGATAACAGTTCGAAAACGTACGACCGCTTAATTTCAACGGGCCGACGACCCTTCGCCAGCCAACGTAAAGCCCTCGGAAAGAAGAAATCCGCTCGTAATCCGGATTCAGCGAGTTATGGATAACGGCTTTTAGCTAATTGGGTTGAATGCAGATCCGCTCTATTGCGAATCGATTGGTCGAAAGAAGGTCTCTTCTTGCGCCAATAACTTTGACGTCCGCCGTGATTGATTTACGACTCCCTCTTCAAACGGACTACATAATACACTTTTAGTAAGGACGGTCAAACCCTCTTCAATTTTGCCACTCCATCAACCTGTCTTCAGGAATTTCTCGCTCTTTTTCCATTAGCGCGCGCGCGCGGGAAGCATCGGTCGTGACGTTGATTGCGTGGGGATTACTACTTTTTTTGGCTGATATTTTGAATATAGAAGCATGCTGGCCCGCTAAAGGGACTCATATCGGTTGCCTCTCTTCCTAAAGTTTATGAATACATCTATTGCTCTCGAAAAATATGTATTTCAGTATTTTATAGACGAAGAGTGAGTAATAGACAGAAATAAATATACTGGTAATACAAGTTGTAGTTAACCATACATCTACATCAATCCCCTACTAAATAAAACTACAATTTAGTAGGGAATTAATGTAGATGTATTGTTAGAACTACTGTATGTTTGTAAAGAATTGAAGTAGGAGTACTGATCACAGAAATTTTTATTCTCAGATGAAAATATGAACCGAAAGCCTTACATGATCATCCATTAAAATTATCCTTGTTTCGATTAAAACTTAACTTCAGAGCAAAATAGCTTTTGTAAGGCATGCATAGTTTTAATTATAAAATTAGTCATCAGCTTGCGTAAATGCGCATTTTGGTGGAAAAATTTTCCACAAAATTACTACGAAATACTTGTACGAGACAATGGAAGCCTAATTTAAGGGGCTCTCATCTGTAAGCGTGTTTGATCTCATTATTTTCAGAAAAATTTTATTTAAGAAATTTAATTGGAAAATACGATGCTCCGGCCGATGAGGATGGAAACTCAGAATATAGGGTAAATAAAAGTAAACACATGAAAAAGAGACGTAGCCGAAACCTCTAAGGTCCCCCACCAGGTTCTTTGCTGGAACCCTCTGCAACAAGGGCACACCAGTATGAAACTTTGATCTAAGGAAGGGTGACCCAACCTTTTGGGACTGGGAGGTCACGATACAAATTTTATCAACCGCTGGGGTCAGCAAGAGCCTCTTGAATTAGGCAACTCAGGCTTCCGATGAAATTTGGTATAAGACACAGTATGAGTTTTGGTAAACCTAAAGTTTCCGTATTTTCGCATAAAGCGAACGAACGAGAAGGTTAGTGGCCATATTACAATCCGGAAAAATACATTGGTTCTCAAATTGGATTATACTACTCTGAATCACAGAACGTGTCTCCAAAATAGAACTCGAATGTTGCATGGCCCCGAGATAGCCAAGTGGGTACAGCTTGTGCGTGAGATGTGCTATGCTGTCGAAGCACTTTTAACAATACAACTACATTAAGAGTAATGCAATAACTAGGAGCGAATCAATGGATGTAATGTTTAGAGTAAGTAACATAAAAGAATCTCCGTGGCATCTCCCACCAAAATCTTCATCAGCCGCGGGGCTTCCCCTCGGGAGTGTAAATTCGCGAGTAAATTGAAGTTAACGATCCAAATTATCTCGTTTTCTTCCCGAATGATCGTCGCCAAATATATTCAACCTTGTCAATGCGTAATCGTATGCAAATCCCATCCGTGTTCCCGCCAACAGCAGGCCGATGACCCACAAAGGCGCCGATTTTAATCGAAACGAGATAAACTTATTCGTAGTACGGGATTGCTAATTCCTTACGAAATGGCTTCCGCCGTTGGAGGAACGCCCTTGGTCCTGTTCAACTTTATCACCTGAGAAACATCTTTAGCCTGTCCTGGATTCCTCGGTTCGCTATCTAGATCTCGCAATGGCAAAACACGCTCAAAATCATCTTCCGAACCTCTAATCCTCAGATTACGATGCAAAAAATGCTAACGCGTTCTTTCCAACTGTTGCCACGGGGACAAAAAAAATCACTACGATTTTGAAATAATGTACAAAAAACTCATTTTCGGAACCCAATTTAGATCAGAATTATTTTCTAGTAAAATTGACGTTTCGAAAGGAAGTCAATCTTGCAGAAGAGAGAACTCACAAAAAATGAACGAACAAAAAGATTAATGGTATCTCTTACAGAGCTAATACAACGTCCCTAATACAATTCCAGATAATTTGTCTAAGGTAAGGTGATATACAATACTCATCACTATTCACTATTATGAATGAATGAACAATTCACTTATAATATGGAAGATAAAGGAATTATTTCTGCGTAAAGCAGACCACAATATTTTTCAGGAAACTCAACTCCAAAATAGAAAAATAAAAACTTATACACAACCAAGGTAAAGGTAAAGGGTAAAGAAACTAGAGAGACAAGACCTGGCTTTCCTCAATTTAAAGACTTGCTACTGCGTTAACATTTGTAAACCTACTGTAATTGTAAGATGATGCATTAACTATAGTCTATAATGTATCATTTTATAATCTTCACTACAAAATTAATATTTATGCTTGCGATGTTCTTCATAACTAATTATATTCATCATGCTCGCTAGAGGAAATTCTTCTCAAATGATATTCCAACATTTTTACTGACTTCTCAAATTCTTAAATTTCTTCAAATTCTATTTCATAAATGTAAATTAACCTGAAAGGAACTGTGGAAATACGAATTCAAACCTTTATTACTGGGTACCACAAAAACTCCGATAAGTTAAAAAGGAAAAATTATTATGGAAAATTTCAAAGAAAAATCACTTCTTATTTTCACTCCAACGTCCATTTCACTTCAATGGCATAGATATTTTCGGGTCATTTTCCATTTTCGGTTACCTGGTAAATTCGGATGGAAAAAAATCATGAGCGCTCTAAATGGGAAATGATCCGAACGCACCATCTTCTAAGACCGCGTTTTCGCTCATTTCTCGAAGGCACATTTTCAATTACTGAAGCCAAAACAGAACGGTACACACCCCTCAGCCAGAAAATTTTAATTAACAAAAGTGGGCTAACGTTCACTTAATCGCCTGGAACACCGTGAAGTGGTAATTATTGCCTTAACTTAAGATAACCCGATATTGCTTCTTTGAAGAACTAATTGGGGCCGATAAGAATCTTCTAATGTTACACTACGTTTAACACTAATCAAACCAGGTGAATTAAAAAATAAGTTCATGGACGGATCACTCTTAGCAACATTTCTCCATACCTAATATATCCATGCATAAAACGGAAAAGAAGAAACTCTGAATACTGAATAGAGAAACTGCTTACATATATAATTCTGTAAAAAACAATACAAGTGTATTCTTGCATATAATTACATTAACTGCTCATTGTGTGTAGGGAAGCCTTATCCATGGAATATATTGTTGAATACGATAGAGTGGATATTATAATACAAGATCACGAATTATATAATATGCTGCACTGCGTTGCTCTAGAATGCACACTAGATTACCTGACCATTAGAGAGAGTTGGTATCTATATTGGTTTTTCCTATCAATTTATGAAGGTCACCACGAAAATAGAGTAAAAATCATAACTGGAAAATTTTTCAACCAAATATAAACTATCTTCGTCTCAAAGGGGACTTAGATAAATATTTACACATCTAAAACATTAACAGGGACATACTTATCCTTCAGTACGATACAGTTAGACCCGTATTCATGTACACATTATATACATATATGCAAGTTTTCTCTATGAATAACATAACAAATGACATTTTCATTCGGGGTCTTCTAGCCCATTGTAAACTTAGAACTAAGCTTGTCAGTCCAAGATTCGATAATGCCGTTTAGAAAGAAGCAACCGAAAAAATAAATTATTAATTACGTTCTTTCCTTGTCTCTGATATTTGGATATACCAGATAAAGAGTAAATGGACAAATGAGCTCACGCAAAAATCAAAGAGATACACGGATCGAATTTACCACAGCTGAATTTACGAAGAATCGTTGCCATACATATCTACTAGACAAATATTTTGAATTATTTCCTCAAATCAATCTCCCTTGAATCTGAAAAATGTCTTCTTCCTACACATTAGCCGCTGTTGTTGACTTTTCAATAACTAATCACTACGATGTAATTTCTGCCAGAATCATATCGGGCAACCATCTCAGACTATGATAAAAGAGCATCACCCAAGACTTAAGCCCGTGCTGGTGGGCGTAAGGGAACAATATGCATAACGCCACAGAAAGCACGTTCCTTATAGCGTGGGTGACATAAATCTTCCAACAAAAAAACTAGACCGACATAAGGCAACGGCCAAAAATACCCACCCACTAATAATTTCGAAACCCAAAAATCGATTTTTTCGTAACATCCGACCGGGAACGAAAGCAGATAACAATTAAGCCTCCGGAGGCGGCCGCCATCGAATGCATCCGAAATCTCGCCCCGAATTAAGAAATTCCTCCGGGAGACGTGGGTGTTATGCAACCGTCCGGTCAGCGAGCTCTTTCGTCAGCCTGCGACTTTCGCCGCCGAAGAAGAAAAGAGGCAAACGGGGAGCGAAAAAGCGACAGTCGTCCATCCCTCCGCGGTCTGCAGAAAAGGGGGACGCGGGCCCCGAATGGGGAGAGCTCAACGCACGCAGGAAGCGAGCGACTTTCGACATTACGGCACTGCCTCCCCTCACGGCGAATATTTTACAAGGAGAATTCTCCACGCATCCTTGAAGTACCGACCAGTTATTCAGGTACGGCCTTATGCGGAGGTTGGTAGACGGATGAAAGTTTTTCAGAGTGGGTGGAGGGGGGCGTTCTGCTGCTGGCCTTTATCCAGTGAACCGGGTAAAAGGTACGCGCGAAAGGGAAAACGTCCTGCGAGAAGGAGCGAGCCATGTACGAAGGTGAGCTGAAGAGGTGAAAGGAGCAGAATATGGAAAAAGTGAACCGAAACGTTGAGTGTGACGACATGAAATACCGACGGGGAAAAGGCTCTCGATTCTAAGAGGAGGTGTTTCAATACGGTTGGAAACAGATTCCGCATACGAATTCCTCATTTACAGTTAACGGCCAAGGGATTTTTTTTGAGCGAGTCTTAAAAAGCAAACAAACAGTGCGCGGACAAGGCATGCGTATGGGCATGGTTTGGTTCAGTAAAAGGAAGATCCAGAGAGCGAATTTAATTACAAGACTTTAATTATGCACGTTATTTACTACATCTATCCGAGTCAGTCATGTTAAATTCAACGCGCCTCTTAACGAACAAAGTACATTGATTGGTATAATAATCTTATTTGAAAAGCTAAGTTGAGCTTCGCGGTTATTTCGATTAATAAACAGGAGTTGATAATAAGAGCAATATCACTAAATTATTAATATATAACAGTACTTATACTTAATTGATGACTAATCACAAGATAAGGATAATTACATACTTATTATTATCTGTAAACTTTTGATAAATTTCAATGTTAACATTGATTTTATTTTTGTTAATATTATTATTTGACTTTTATAAAAATTGCATTGTAACAAGAAATATTTTCCTTTCTTCTATCACATCTTTCATCTTCTTACGCTGTTTTTATACATTATTTTAATTCTAACCTCTTTTTTCCTAGAATAAAATTATACAAGAGTCAAATTTCAAACAAGAAATGCATTTCTACGTAACATTAAAAAAAAAGAAATATATACTGTAATCATAATATTTTACGAATAGAGACTTTATATGACCTTCTACAACCAAAACAATAACTCTCACACTATTATTGAAATGTCACTCTACTGAGCGATTTTTTCAGATGGCAGTTTCTCTTTGAAATCTGTGAAAACGAATATCTATCCCCAAGATTTCAGCTCAAGGCCAAGCATATTTGACCCAAATGAAGTCGTCAATATCAAGAAAAACATTTCCCTTAGCCTAAACGAACATCCACCCACACTCTGCAGGAGAGATACGTGTGTTTGCATAGACGCGTGTGGCCCAGAGAACGCGTTGTGATCAGATTATTTTTTCGCTCGCATCGGAGGAAAAATAAGCCGGATCTCGCCTCCTTCTTCCAAGATCTCCGTGGGAGTCTCGTAAGAGAGGCTCACTTACAAAGGGCTCTCTGGCTTCCCTCAATATCGCTCGATGAGGGCTATGAAAACAAAGAAATCTCCAACACGTGTCGCGCCCAAAGTAAGGCAGGTAGGAAAGGCAAATCGATAAATTATAAAAAGGGAGTTTTTTCCAATTAATTCAATGCAAAATCATTAAAAGAAATACGTAAATATTTATAAAATAAATAATCAATTTCACTCTCCTTTCCACTTTTCGAAGTGCGGCTTTAAGAATATATATGCACCATATATCAACCATTATTAAAAATGTCGATTGTGAGATTAAATTCGTATTTAATATTTCGATCGAAATGCGATTGAAAAATAATTGGATCTACTGTAGCGAAAATTATTCATAATTAAATTATTCTGTCAGCCAACCTTCGAATACTCTCATAATTTTATGCTAAGATATGAATATTTTTAAGCTAAACAAATGAAATAACGGGCATCACAAAACGGTTTGGAATTATATAAACTCTTTGCGTATCATTTTATAATCTACAATTTCGACCTTGTTTGTCGTAAGGTACTTTTGTAGTCAAAGACCTAATTCCTACAACAAAACATGAATAAAGTGGGATGATATAAAATTCTCACCTAATCTGTAAATACAACAAGCGGAAATTATTAATATAACCGTGGTATTCAAATATTGAACGCAATGAAAAATTCTAAGGAGAGCTTAATCGAAAAAATATCACCTATTCATAATTAGTTTAGAATCATCTATGTCTTAAGACTATCGATTGTACAAGTTTATAGGGATCAATAAGTTGATGGCAATAAAAAATATAAGCTTTACTTATCTATGATCATTCATTGTCAAAGACTTCATCAATAACATAAAATTCTCTTTTAATCCGTAAATATAACTATAGTGAATATTACCGTAAGAAACTAAAAACTCGAAGGAGAGCCAGCTATTCGAAAAATTTACCTATTCATGCGAACACTTAGCTATTACAAAAACTTGGCTCTTGGTCGCGGAATAATATTCTCACCAATCGTATCCTTTTGAGTAATCAGTAAAAGGTAGCTTTTGCCAGAGGAAAACATTCACGAGTGTCGTCACAATGAAGCAACTGATTTCTCGACACATCGCTTACTCTTGGGAGCGGCTCTGAATTATTCGTCGAGTCTTTTGGCAGTCTCTTCGAACGACTGATGACGACTGCAGTACCGTAGAAATTGAATCGCCGTCGCTACAGGCCCCGCCTACCCGGTGAAAAAAAAACCGTTCTCGCTGGATATAAAGCAATACTGAAGAGGAGTTAACGGATGAAAAATTCATGAAATACGCGAAAAAATTTCCTCTATTACGTCGGCGACAAGAGGAGTAAATTGAAGGCGCTTTAAACCGTGTTATTCCGAATCGCTCCACTTTTATTCTCCCTATCTACTTGCATAAACAGCGTTAACTAACGACGATAATAGTTCAATTTGGAACGCTTGTTAGGAGCTACGAATAATCTCGCGAGAGCTTTGGGCGCGTGTTTTTTAAAGGAAAAACGTCCACGTTCATTACAAGAGGAATCCTTTTCTATGTCTGAACTCAGAAACGAAATGGAGTAAGTGCGTCATTTTTTTACGCGACGAGATCGCTGGAGGAAGATTTTGTACCAAGAATAGGGTTATAAATTTCTCGAGTCGGCAAAAATTCTGATTACACAATCAGTAAAATTCTCCTCGAGGTGGAAGCAAGATAGAACCTTCTAATGTCTAGATGTCATGGGTTTTTCGTGACTCAACTTATCTCGGAAATAGCTACACCTAATAAACTAAACAAAAGTTAAAAAAGAACACATTGCATTAAAAACATTGACGGGTTTTAAACATGCATATAAACGAAGGCAAGATATTGAGTCATTGGAGAAATATTAAATACTAAGACCACCATCAAATCGTGTTCTTGCATGATATTCTACACATTTACGAAAAAAGCGATTTCAGGAGATACGACAGAATTATCTGGGAGATTACATCACTGTCTATAATTAGCAACCAATTGTCTTGAAACTCAGTACACATTTAATTAGGTTATTTTTTACGAATGAAAAAATACATCATCGTACTTTAATTACCTTAGTTAATACCGCTATTTATACGCTCAAAAAAGAATTCATATAGAAATATGTACGTATGAGAATGTTATATATTGCATTGTATTACTGGATAAAAATGTAAGAATGAATATTCACCAGAAAAAGAATGCTTAAATCTACTAAATGTTTCCACATACATGTCAAATAAGAGACGAAATAAATTAAAGGGTCAAGGAAAGGAGAAGGAAGATTAATATTTGGATAAACCTTCCAGATCCAGCGTCCAAATCTTGAAAACCTTCTGAAACATAAATAAAAATATGAGAATACCAAGAGTAACGGTGGAGACAGCAGTGTCCGAGGTATCCTTGAAGTGGACGAAGCCCTGCTAAGCGACGTTGCGCGATTTGTTGTAACCTTCGACCACCGATGATGCAATTGCAACTTTAGCCACTTACTTGCCAATACAACTGGTTTTCTCATTTTCCTACTGGCGAATTAAAGAAACGTGTTTCACAGCTCCCTGCCAAGAGATTCCAACCGCGGCATAAAACGGAGACCCTCAACAATAAGATCTTTGTACGCAGCCACAGAATAGATGGCCTTTTCAATGCGCGACACAGCGTTGGTCACAGACGAAGATAGATGGTCTAGTCTCTTCTACGTGGAAAAAGGACATATTCAGTGACTTTCATTGCAGGAAATGAAGGAGTAAGACTGGCTATTCTGTGACACCTCTGTGAAAGCTACGGTAAAATATTTAAGCGTTTCTTTGACTTTTATTTACCACATCGTAACTTTAGCTAGAGTCTCAAGAGGAATGCAGAGTCTTACGTTTAAGAATTCCTTGTTTTCTTATCTTTAAAAACGAGCAAAGCTCTAGTATTATTCCTGATAGGTTCATATGCTTCTTCATATCATTAGAAATGTACTACTATCTTATACTCGATAAAAAGTTTATACACCTTAAAGAAGAGAGAGATTAAAGTAAGTTAAGCCAGTTTTGAATTTTTAATGCGACAGAAAAATGCTACATTCCGAATATTCTACAGCGGAAACATTAAACAGAACGGAATTTAAATACAAGGGCATCAAATTGTCCATAATTATAAATACCATACTCTGAATGGTAAAATGACTAAAACATTTTAGAAAGAAGTTAAGCGGTAGAAATTAGGACAACTATTTATTACTATTGGTTACAAATCCTCTATTTTATCAGAAGGTATAAAGCGGGCTAATATTTAATTAAGGGTACCTGTTGTAAGTACACCCCGCCAAAATTAGTACGACGGAATGTGTATACTATCTATCTGTATAGAAAAATGGTATACTATACGAAAATATTAACTGAAAACACTGCTGTGTTAAAAAATCTTATGAGATGCTCCGTAAACCTACATATCTTATAATACGCGTAATATGTATTTATTCATTTATTTATCAGTAAGTATCAACAAACAGCACGAGGCCAATTACAGTTGACAAAATAACAAGAAGTAAGGAAAAACCAACAATCAGTGAGAACAAAATAAAACAACAAATCAAAAACATAAAATTAATTAAAATAATGAATAAAATTATAAAGAGTCAATCTCTTGCAACCATATTTTGGATGGATTTAAGAGGAGAGAAGAAAGGATCGAAGTGAATGTTGGAAGAAAGGAAGTTGAAAATTGAAGGAATACGGAAAAAGAGTAATTATATAATCCAGTTAATATATGACAGAGAAATAAGGTGAAAGAATTCATTTTCGCGTTCATTTACAGTGGAATGTGGGACTAAAAAAGGGATCTACGTGGGATGTGGAAAGCTATTCTTCGTATTTAAGGGTTCCTAACTTAGTCGGAATAGGAAGGAAAGGTTCCGCGTAAGAATAGCTTAAGTGAAGAGGCCTTTTAATAGAAAAAGAATTGGTGCCAAGGACGTCCTATAAACATAAATAAAACGAGGAAAGTAAATAGAGCGATATGGAGTTTCAAAACGTTATGGGGCAAAACGGGAACCATAAGAAAGGGAGATAAAAGAGCGGAGGAGACAAATTAATCCATAGAAGAGAGAGGCTGGCAGGAAAGCAAATGAAGTATAAAATGGGATTGAAGATAGGATGGGATTGGGCGAGGAAAGGAGAAGCAGGTGGAGACAAAGGAAGTTTTAGGGGCAAATTATTTAAGAGGATTAATGGTAATGGGATATAAGGATGAGATCCATCAAAGCGAAGAAACGGGTTTTGGGAATTAATCACCGAACAGATTAATCACTTAGCATGTAGCACTTGAAAGAACTTGCGCGGTGAACCCTCACCGTGACGCCATCAATGCCAATGTATCCCTAGGCCTCACTTTGAAGTTTAGGGGCATTAGCACCGCAGACATCAATATCTCGATATTGATACGTATCTCGACACTTGAATGGCCAGAATCGGGTATTTTGAATCAGGTTTTGACTCTTCACAGACAATTTCAACGTTATGCTCCACATTTTATTTCTTACTTCTACGTATTCATCCATTAGGACGTTTTACGAAAAAAGGGTAAAATTCCTCTAGATTAAGTGGAAAGATTAAAATTAATGTGAGATTTTTAGCTTAAGATCGGTAAATGCAAACAAAGAGTGTGAGACGTGGAAATTCTATACATATGAAGAATTATTGTTTTAAATAGACATAGAACACAAAGATAAATAAAACGACACTTACAACTCCCCTATTGGAGCTTTGATATTCCCTGGGCGATCACGAAAGTTTCTTTGGGTCAGATTCGACACGACTACGCCACGCGACTCATTCCCAGACACTCGACTAGTGCAAGTTTTAATTTGCTTTAATAACAATTTATTATCAGCTATAAATATAGCAAAACGTATTTTGTTGATTTTTAAATTTATTTATTTGATATACACCGCAAGTAGACTTTCTTCTGGTGGCAGCCCCAACCATTGTCTATGAACAATGTAAATCATACAAATATTCCAATAATAACATAAACATACACATTAGAATAACATAAACAGTATTCAAACAGACATCTCCCCTGTACCCCACCAAATTACATATAAACACAAAAACCACATTTCACAGTTTATAATGCTACTTTTTGGGTCAAAATATAACTTTATCGTTTTCACATCGTCACGTTTAAATTTTTCCAAATCATGCAAAACATAACAATATTCAATCCATTTAATAACATAAACTAAAGATTCTACCTTTAAATTCCTTTCTATCTTTCGGTAAGGGTTTGAAGACCTCTTCAGGCAACTAATTTCATTTTCAGGCAACTTATTTCATTCCAATCTCTTGATAATCAATTGATAAAGGTTTCTGAGTCGGGAAAATAAGAGACAAGAGAGTGGGCCCAAAATGACTCAATCTCCGCCGTTAAGGTTATTTTAATCATAAACGCCGTCCGAGCGTTAAGCGTATTAGTTGGGAAAACAGTTCGCAAAATAAATTTAGAAAACGTTATCAGTTTAAAGTACATAAATATCATAGAAAAAATTTACAACTTTAAGAGTTATAGATCACAAATGGGATATAATTAGCATAAATTTACCAAAAAGTCATTAACAACCATCGGCGGAAATATTCACTTTTTTGGGGAATTTCACGCAAGTTTTAACTCCCGACCCGCCCGACGATATATCATCCTTGGAAAAACGCACTTCAACTTATCTCCGTAACAATCATCCGCAATCCTCTTCGTGACAAATCCCTCCAAAAACTTTGCACTCGATCAGATAATGACGACCAAGTTCAAGAGTGCTACAAGAGCTCCTCCCCTACCGAAGCCCTTGCACGTGACTCATCTCCATTCCAAACACGCGCCACGGAGTATAGTCCCATGTACGGAAACGAATGAAAAACCCTCTCTCTAATTCAATCAATCGATATGCGTGAGCCTTTGAGAGTTCACAAACGGCACTTCCTTCCTCGACCCCCTAACCCTTCCTCCAAAGCCCTTCTTCCAAATAATCCATCAGAACCATTCAAACGGTGCTGGGATCGTGGAAAACGTTTGCCCTTTCTGCCTCAATAAATACTTTGCAAATTGGTCAAATTCCGAGGCCACTTTAGCGGAGCACTCGGAATTTCGATGTAAAAAGATGCAAAATAGAGGACCGTGCCGCTACTAGAGATTGTAAATTCCCGATTCTAGTAGAGTCCATTTTTTATCTTGAAGTCGACACTCCGTTGCGGAATAGATATGAATATACTGTACTTTCAGTGTATAATTTCTTTATTAAGGCGAGATTGAGACTGTCTCTTCTTCCATCTAACCTTTAAAATTCAGCCATACAGTATGACTGAATAATATGCAAGAAAGTAGAAGATATTACAATGAGAAGGAGCCATCAGCAAACAGTTTTCTCGCAGTGAAATTATTACGTGGAATGTCGGTACGCGGTGAAATTAGTAGAACGTCATCAGTCCCAGACAAGATCGCAATTGGACTATAATTTGCCACCAGATAGAGGCAAGAGTTTCTTGATTTTATAAGTAAAAATAATGCATTTATATTACTTAAATAACTTGAATCATACGTAAATAGAGGTTCCGGGTGTGTTACTCAGGCCGCTTGAGCGGAACACACTCGGAATTCTGATGGAGAGAGATGTCAAAATAGAGGACCGTGCCGCTTCCTTCGTGCGACACGGTCCGTTAGTCCACTCGCCGCTTGATCCCAGCTTTCGGGATGACAGGAGGCTTGGTGTATAATCTCTTTCGCGTGACGGGTGAATCGATGACGAGCGAGCGATTCCGCGGCTTTCGTCCTATCACCCTTGCACTATGGATTAGCCGGAAGGATCGATTTTTGGAATTCAAACTGAATTAATCAGCTTCTCATCGGTTCCGTCAGCCATCCACGGCGAAATTCTTAAATGAGGATGCTGAGGCTCACGAGGTTCCATTTAGAAGGCTCATCCCCAAACAGGATTACTCACCCTCACCAATTTTTACGCATTAGTCTAGGTCAGGAGTTTCCAACCTTTTTCTTTTCTTACCCCTTTGGCTTTAAATACCAGTAACCCCTACTCCCAATTCATTCAAAGGACTAAATTCTGATCTAGCGTCGCACATTTAGAGAAAAGGGTGAATATAAAGCCACGGTTCTACGTCACTGATATTACCATAATAGAAAATCGTGGAAATTTTGTGAACCCAACTACATAAAATTATAAAGCAAATGTAACTTTCATTATTTTTAAAGGAGATATTGCGATGTAAAGATTGGACAAATTTATTCGGTGAAAATTATTTTAAGCGTTTATTTTCATTAATTCATTGATTACTCCAAACAAAGAAATTCAGACTAACATACGCGATACAGTTTGGTCTCCAAAATTCTCTCTCACACAAAAGAGTGAATGTACTCCAAGCTGATCTTAAAGACAAACATACATGATTTCACGTCACGTCTCTAGTTTCTCTTCGTAAACGTCTTTAATCATACAGGAAATTTAAAAACAACTCTTTCTTTATACAACTATGAACTCCGTCACCAATCATTTTTGTTTTTATCACCAATAAAATTATTTCGTAGAGTTATCTTATAATATTTCTACGACCTTTTCCTAATTTTAAACTGCGTTAATAAGGAAAATTAAACACTATAAAAAATAAAATTTCGGTGTTTACTCATGCCACACTGATGGGCATAAGTAAACACCGAAAGCTCATAAAATACAGATTATTAATATTCAAACATCGACATCTCCATAGCAGAGTGAGACCCTATCAATCCTGGACACTTATCCAACCTTTTGTCTCCTTAGCATTTCTCATCCGAATAAATATTCCGACAGGATCAAGCGGTCCCCAGTTCTCCAGTCTCTAAGAAGAGAATCGTATTCATTTATTCGTTCCCTGTCGGCATTGTGAGGGTGAATGCCACTCACTTATTCGCTGGCACGATCCGGTAATGGCATCAACCCTCCCTCTAGAGAGGCTTACTGCATCCCCGAGAGAGCCTTTGCCCTTGGGATCGAGCACAGCCGCGGCTAGCTTCGCCATTAAGTTGTGCAGACTTTATACCATTGAGATTCCTTTTGGAATTGAATTTCAACTCTCCCGAACTACTCGTACGAATGCTCAGGGCTGAAGAGGACTTTCCGAATGTTTGTTGGAAAATCCAGGGAATGCGACTTCTTTCCGTGGATTTCGCCCGGGAAAGAGAATATCGGAATTTTAAATAAATTTCGGAGATGCCGTCGTTTCGCGCGGAAATGGCGTAGAGCCGTACTTTATTCGGCGATATTTTTGCGTGTTATGACCAAAGCTGCTTTGAGAACGCAATTATTTTGCGCGGTTCTCTCCCACAATTTTTGCCTTGAATATAAAAGGATTAAACTATAGTAATAAGACAGACAGTTGTGCTCTTACGCTTTTGTTCTAACACAAAAAAATTCTAAGCTATAACTTATTTCAGATGAACTTCCAGCTTCCCCTAAGCCTAGGGATGCGGAGCCTCTTCTCATAGGAATGTCTCAAAAAGTATGTACCACTAGGGCATATTAGAAACCATAAAGTCTATTATATACGCGACTTTGGCTTACTTGGTGAAAACCCTTAGAGAAAGAAAGAAAAATACTTAGTAATCAATAAAATAATATTTACTCCAAAAATGTAGGCACTTCAAGATGACTTGATATAGTCGAAACCGGTCAAATCAAAAATTGTTCTGTGAAAACATTTAAGTATTATTATATCTATATGAAACCATTCGGTCGCTTAGGAAACCATCAGGTGGTTTCCACTGTCATACACCTATGGCGGCTTGCAGGGTATGTATCTAAATCTAAATAATTTCTAAGGACATAATAGTTCAACTTTGAAATCATGCGATTGAAAAATAATGTTGCTATTAAATAAATGTTTCTCATTTAATTTTCAATCAACTATGGCAACAAGACCGGGAAAAAAAATTCATAAGCAAAGGTTCCAATTAAAAAAAAGGCCATACGGAACCCCCTTAAGGCCGAACACGACCTAAAATTCGCAGCTTCACCAGTTTCTACCCAATTCATTTCCATTTAAATCCTCAATGCATAAAATATTTAAAAAATAATCGATAAATATCCCACGAAAGAGGCAAATATCGATTCCACGCCTTACCCTGGCAATCATAAATATTTAAACAGGTCAAACTGAATTCAGCACCGCTCTTAAAGCTGATAAATGAGGTTCCTTTACTCTGACGTAGCGATTCATTCATGGGCGGAATCTGCTGAGGCTTCGGAAAAGCGGGTAAACACAAAATCCGGAGCATGCTTTTATCCAAGACAGCGTGGCTTAGCACTCCAAACACGTGAATCTGACGCTGCTTACGTCGTACCTGCTAAACTGTTTGAAAGGCTTCTTCTCCAAATGAGTGAAAATAGCGTTCGCGCGTTACTTTTTTCGAAATATTAATCTATACCGATCTCGTCGACGAGATTGTTGACTTATTTACTCAGCTCGAGAGCGTTCGTGAGTTTTGAGAGAAAACGAAAGAGCATGACGAGGAATTAATTGCAAATCTGGTAGTTTTTTCATCATCGGAGCACCAGAGAAGCTAATAGCATTTAGAGAACATAGGGGTATCTGTTTTTTTGCACCCTCTGCCTGGTGCCACAAGTGGCCTGCAGGGTCTATAATTGTACTTCCCATGCATCGAAATCACAGCTTGAATGATCACAACGAGTAGAAAACAGTGAGAAGCACCCACAAAATTCCGTTTTCTATGATTCAATAAGATCATAATTTATTACTAATATATCCGTGATGCAGAAGACGATTTACGATTATTTCTAAAAGAAATAGTTTTCCACACCTGCCATATCGCGTCTTGTAAGGTATACACCGTTATGTCGATGTGATACCTAACCATAATCATTATAGGTTTCGTAAAGATTTAGAATCAGAACAATAACTTCATATGCATAAGCATTATGACCTATCCATTGTTATTATACCAACGTTATTTCATCACAAAGATATTCCTTTCATCGTTAACTCTCCACCTTTCTCCCTCCGGGTCTCATTAAGATAAACAAAATATCAATTCGAAATTAAAAACAATCTAAATTTTAATAAAGTGGAAAAAATCATTCCAAATTTCCGCACAAATAAATGGTGCAGAGAAAAATTGAAAATATCAGAACATTAATGGATGATTCTTTCACTTACTTGTTTCATCCTAAAATATATATAAAGTAAAATATAACTAAAGTAAATTAAATTGTGATTTACGAGAAGAAATACGCGACGTCGCGATCACAACTCTCAACGATCACGATTTCCGCAGCCAGACGACAAAAAGATCTCGCGAGATAATAGCGAGAACAGCTCTTTCTCCGGAAAGTATAAGGCGCGCTAATGCGGCACGCGGGGTACTAATGTAAATGTAAAACTAAACTACACCAATCAAAACCGTAAAAAGGTAGAGTTCTTCATAAATCATCGATATATAGGGCATGAAATAAGGTATATGTATGAATATACGATATAAAAGGCATATGTATCAATCAAAATATAAATGTAGTATAAAAAATAGGGTTCAATATATCAATCCTTTGCCGCACCCTAAGAAAGGAACACAGAGAATTTTTAAATTAGAATCTGAAATGTAGAAATGAAAGCCGCTGATAACAAATGTTTTTTATATTCAATTAATGAATTTATAAACTAACCCGTTCAAATGTATAGTTAATTTACTTTCATCATATTGTAAATAAGTTTGTGTTTTTCTTTCTTAGAGAAAAATTATGCATTTTTATATGCAAGTATGCGTATTTAATATTTATTTTCAATATGGAGTACATAATTGTAATATTGATAATGTAACATTGGCATATGTAATCATACGCCAATGTCAATAAAATCATTGGCATGTTATCGTGATGTATTTTACTACTGCATTGTTTTTGTATCTGACGAGACATCTATTCATTTCAGTAAAATATCTGAAATTATTGTGAATGTTACATGCCAATTAATAAACTAAACTAAACTATTCACGAGAAAATTCCTTCGGATAGAAGCAGCTCTGATCCCCCACCTAAATAGTATCGAACCTGTTGGCGCCGACTTGACTGTGAGGGACGTGGGAATTTTTCGACCCGGTCCATCATAGAGCTGCAGCGATAGAATGGTCAACTTTCTCCATCCAAACGCAACCCCTGCAGCGCTCTTTCCTTCCAAACCGGTTGCAAGTTGGGCCCGCGACCTTCTCCACGAGTTTGACCCCTACGCCCGATGGACAATGGTGCACAGGCGTCACGAATCAACCGGTCGTGCGGACTACGAGATGCACGGGCCTAAATATAGGCGTACTGCAGCTCGCTCGGACTAAACGCCGCTCTATGCTTGTACGAAAATGCAAGTTCGGTGCACGAGGTCCACATTGTTAGGAACTAACTGAATGAATTACAACCCATACAATGCTTTAAAGAAAAAACTTGTTAACTTATCGCGAGATCCATAAAAACGCGACATTGAACATAATACCAGTCAGAGAGTGAATGAAACAGGTGACAAAAGAAAGGTTAAAGGGTATAAAAGCAAGGGAACAGAAAGTGGTTTTGACTGATGGCTGAGCTTGGAGAGAACAATACAGTTATTAGGGTGTGACAAAACGAGGAAAAATGGAAACCTCGGTACAACATCTTAACAGGATATCTCTACCATACTCGATTGACACTCACAACTTGAGGCTTGCAAGGTATATATGTAAATGAACAGAGAAATGTCCAGTAATGATGAAGAGACAATTATCTTTTCGAACAATTTGTAAGGTAAAATTACCTTGCAAACGAATCACAATAATACAGTCTTCGATTTCCGATAAGCACTCTAAAGCTGTAGTAAAATTGAGTTAGTTTATCTTGGGGCCGCGAATTTGGAAGCAAGGGATGTATTTACTTTTGAGCATCTTAAGCTGTAACTTCGGATTTGGCACTAAAAAGGGCACAAAAAGGTACATTAACTAGCTCTATTATACTATATTAATAATATTACATTGCTTCATACAGATCCCTACAACTAGGTATCCGGATACCCATCATCGCATTGTTTACTCACCAAAAACTTCTGAGAAGTAGCCGGTGATTTATAGCGAAAGCAGCCACAAAGTAGTTCTCAAACGTCAAAAAATGGCGATGAATAACAATGCTTTCTTCCTTGACGAGAAGACGGATGCGGTGAGATTTGTGGGGAAATTTTTCAGTAATCTCCTTGTTTTCGCTGTCGAAATAAATCATGAGTGACAGATTACGGGGCTTCTTCAGGAAGAAGGAAGGTGGCCGAGCAAAAATTTGCAGAGGGGAGAAAATGTAACATCAAGGTGCGGCAAACTGGTTCAGGAGGTCGTGATACAAATATCGGAACTTTGTGAGAGGTTAATCCCCTCCGCAAAAGCCTATGCGAAAAGAAGTCTCTGCATTCGTCGAAGAGGGTGGAGGTTCGTAAACATCCTGGATATTCACAAAGGGAAATATAAATAAAGTCGCAAAGGGTCAATCTTCTTCAACTGACAGCGGTAGTACCAGAAAAGAACTAGGGATAATGCAAAGGCGTTCGCATAGTGTATAGAGGTTTGAAAATTTTATGGACACTATAATAACATTAGAAACTAATACATGTCATTGATTTTCCTTATGGTTCAATAGTAACCTCCAAACCATACTTAAAGCTTCGAAGTTTCGTCACATATTGGGTTTAAATTGAAGGTTCTTCACTTGAGTAAGGAAATTGTTGGGCTGCGGATATTTAGATATAGATATGTTTCCAGCGAGCGGCTAGTGGCAAATGTTAGGGAGTGTATTAACACCATTATCACTATCAAATCCACTCTATTTTATAGCGTGTTCAAGATCATATTCAATTACTGCTATGCATCAGATAGACAAATCATTTTCCTTCGAGGAATAACTACATTTTTGAAATAACTCCGCGACATGAATGCTGAGCGACTCGATCGCCAAGGAACGTAAATGTCCAAGGAACGCAATTGTCCTAGGGACGTATCTGTCCGGTACGCTAATGTCCAAGCACGGTAGCCACCGTTAACCAGCTTTACTAGAAACTTCTTATTGCCTAGTCTGTATAACGATCTTTATCGCATATAACCGAAAACAATCTTCAAAATAATATGTTTGAGTGACTTCGTGACAGCTACAGACAAAATCAGCGAATAAATATAGCTTTACAAAAGGAAGTTAGCAGTGAATGTTAACAATAGAGCGATTGAGTGTTATCTTTGATGGGGGAAACATCCGCGATGAGAATTCATAAACTGGGACATCTAAAAAAACTAAGATACTACCCTAGCAACGGTTTTTTGATGTATAAACAGGAAAAATAACAAACTCGCATTCCTGGCATTTCTAAGCATTGTTTAATTTATCGCAGTGTTGAAATAATCTTGAGAAAAGCCCTTTTATCGGAGAAATGCTTATCATCACCTTGATGTTCCCGACTTCCCTCATTTGATTTCAGCTCCAATCTTTCATTCCAGCTGAGTAGAGCACTGAGTTCTCCCTGACCTGCTAAGATAGGGACCTAACGCTATTCATTCCAAGCATTATAATTTTCATTACTTAAGCATGTATTAGCTTGATGTTAGTATGACAGCAAGAGTAACGTCAATTTTAATCTCATGTACCACGTTCTTTGGTACGAGCTAATTGCCTACTACTTTTTCAAGATAATATGGGATTCCAGGAAATCCTAAAATCCTATATCATCCTATTCTGGTATAACCTCAAAAATCTTCAATTTTATTCTAATTTTTTATTGATACATTATTTTAATTTACTTTTTATGTGAAAACGGAACAGAAAGTGCAAAAAATCTTAAATTGCATAAAGGTAAATTACCAAGAAAAGAAAGAAATTATATTGAATGTGAAATATTAAGGGACATGGATATGAAGAGTAGAATGCCTATTTAAGTATATACGGTTTCGATTATTACAATCTTGATTAAATGGATTAAAAACGGACCATTAAATGTAACACTGTTATAAAATTATGATATTTTCCCCTTTTATTACAGAAAACTAAAAACTGGTGCTCAAATATTACTGCTCGGGCGTTAAAAATTACTCATAAGTCAACTACTTCATTATATGATAACTAATAAAAATAAAGTAGCAAAATATAATAAATTAAATCAAAATGTTGACGAGAAAAATGTCATGCATAGTGCTACAATTGCCAGCTAATTATAAGATATTCATGTTTCCTACAGTCGGTCCACCGTCATGAAGGCATAATTTAAAATGCATTGGCCTGTGTATTATTTAATTGGAGAAATTCGCACGATGCTGCTAAATTAGCGCAAACATATAAATCTGGTCAAAATTGTTTGAAAAATGTTCAGTACTGAGAGAAAGTGCTGCCAGACACAACCGTGTGATTAATTTTACGTCAATTTCTAACATAGTCGCAAAAGAAAAAACAGTTACAATTCAAAGAAACACGGGATTTTGAAAAAATCTTTTCGATGGTACAAATCCTGAGATGACTCTTTCACCACGTCACGAATGATTACGATACATTACGAAAGTTTAATTTCACTCCGCGGAGATGTAGCAGTCACTCACGTTAACCTTGACACCTCTTGAAGGACTGAGCGAGCAACGAGTGGCAATGAGCAGATTCCGAAAAGGGAGGCATTCGAAATGAAGAACGGCTTTGGCAATGAACCGTATTTTACGCTTATATATTAGGCGTACAATGAATCACTCGGAAAGAAGGGTATGAATCATCGAGAGATAAAAGGAAGGAGGGGAGACAGTATAATATGCCATGAGGGAGATCGAAAGATTGTAAAAACAACGCGGTTGATTTCAAAGTTTTGAATAATTGAGAATTAAACGCGTGGAGGTACATCGTTCCTCACGCAAAAACTCTCAATGAGAATGGTTGCTTTACAATTTAAATGTTTCCATTCTCGGCCAAGGAACACCAATGCATTCACGAGCCTCCGTGATGAAAAACAAACACGTCCCGGTAATGAGCATGCATTAATTTAATTGCGGACCGATCTTTACTGGGCTGCGTCCAAATAAAGAATAGGTAGATATTCATCGACGATAAATTGCTTTAGCTGTTTTACGTAATGGTTAGGTAAGCTTCGTGGTCATGAATATGCAATCGCGTAAATAAAAGTGTTGGCAATAAAAAATAGAAAGTAAAAATATCGCAGAAGTGTTACGCTCTTGAACTTTAATTCATCTGAGTCACTATCTCATTCCGCGAGATTTTTTGCTACAATAAAAAGCTGCGAGTAGTTATGAACGATAATATCTCTCTTACGAAGAAGTGAATGTATGCAAGGAAAGCAAAGTATTGATGAAATTCCTGCTGGAGTTGGAAAGAATAATTAATAATTAATAGACATTTTATACTCTCGAAATGTAACGTTTTATAAAAAATTAAAGTTATGTTTAATAAATAAATTCAACTGACTGCCGAGGTACTTCATGAAACTAATCGAAGGCAGATAATACAAAAATAGAGTGTAATTGTACGTTACTGAATATTATTTTACAAGTGTTCTTTCACAAGAATTATTTTTAAAGAAAACAGATTTTCTCTAAAAATAATAGACACTAATGCCTCGAAGCTAGTCGTGTTCCTTGGTTTTTGCGCGTTTCATGAAAAGTTTTCTTTATAAAAACTGGGTCTAGTTTCTTAGAGGATATGAATTCCTTTTATATTTCTCTAACTTCATATTTGTAAGAAAATGCGGGAGTATATTCAGCTTGCAGCGATAATATTTCCTAAAACCTTTTTCCGAAAGAAAGAGAATTTTATAGCGAAATAAAACGACTGACGACCTTGCTGCTTGACCTTATTTTATCGAATCCAATCAGAGGATATTACTTCCCGATCGAAATAATTAAACCTCATCCGCCACATTGCACAATAAACCACAACATTCCCGACCGTGATGTCGCTTTTTGATCCCGATACAGGCACCGACCTTCGGAATGAAATTATCCGAGATCATTCTCGTTTGCCGACACGAATCGCTGCAATGAGACAGATATTCCAATAACCAGAGACTTTCTAACAGCGCCAATATTTAGAGAAACAAAGGATAACCCATATATAATAATACTGGTCTATTTATAATAGCTAGAATATTCTATACTGGTAGCCCTTTGATAGGGAAAGTGGTGAAAATGAAAGAAAACAAGCGAGAGGAGGCGATGTCGGAGAGAATAGTCCCTTTACGTGTGAGGCTTCCCTTATAAGAGGATTGGCATAGGTCAGATACTCTTTGCGTCCTTCTCGGAACTTTTCCAGATCGATCTGAAAGCAAAAAGGCTGCGTGCTTATTACCGATCTGTCAGCGCTATCTTTCATTCATATCCGCTTCGGTTCATGTCCAACCACGAGTCAACGGATGCAAAACATAACATGGGAATGGACCGTTTGCTGGCAGGTGAACATCGGATATTTTAGTGTACTTTTTTAAGAATGGTTAGCTCACCTACCTCCTAAAAATAATACTTACAAGAGGAACAGCAATCGACATGACAAATGAAGATAAGATCCCTTGCTAACAATGCTATCGATAAATAATATTATTGAAGGAATCTTTTCATCCTTTTTGCGTCTTCCTTCCTGTTTCCTATAAGAGTCGAACTGACATTTTCTATCATTTCTGTAGTCAACAACCACGCAAAAAAATTGTATCATTATCTAGGCCATGCTTCCTGTCGACACAGGTTTTCCAACGGCGTAGAACCGTTTCCTTTGTCCTAATATTTACAATTATTCGTTCAATATTATTAACGAAATTTATCTCACAATTTGGGATACTTGGTGGAGAAACTTCATCTTGGATGGCTTAAATTATTTTACAAGGATTGAATTTTAATAAATATCATCTTCCATCAACTTATTATAACATAATTAATAATTCCACTTCGGTGATAAAATATAGGATTTATATTGAATGCAATCTTTACAAAAAATCATTCCTTAAATAGGAATAATTGTACAAGTATTATAAAATTGATAACGTCAATTAGTTATAACAGTTACTTAGCATTATAATTACACAATCAATCCTATTGAAAAATTTCGTAAAAGGGAATTCATTACGAGGATAGGACGAGATTACGAAATATGACACATACAATATTCTAGTGCAATAAAATGTTGCTTTAACTCTCCTAAAGTTATAACGAAAGAAGAGAAAGCTAAGACTAACCTAAATTTCATCAAAGCACACGCAATCAGCTAAATGCGTTATAATGAAATATACGTCAAATAAGAGAGCGACTTATCACTTCGGAAAGACAAATTAGCTCGGGAAGTAGCATGCAATTCCAGCCTATTTGCCGGCAGTCTACGCAACTTCGAATAAATACGACGGCAAATGTTGAGTCAAATCTGCAAATATGTCCAGAGGCATCCCAACAGCAAACACCGCCTGCCCGAGTCTCGCAGCTTCTTCGCGAGGTGTCACGCGAACGTTTACTGGAATACTCGAGAGCTCTGTGATTGAGCATCGCACTGCCATCAAACAGCCATGTTGAAACAGCGCCCAACTTCTATACGGATGCAGGGCAGTTAGTCTCCGAATGCAATTCAACACTCTGAATCCGAGAGCACGGAAGTTGCACCGACAACAAGGGAGCAATTCCAGAGCAGTGAAGGCATCAAATAATCACTGATAAGCCCCTTTAATGCCGTGACTAGACAATTAAGATGAATTTGAGGTGTAAATAAATATCCTTGGATATCATCAAGTGGTTCGTTTGTAGAGCGACTCTAAGCGATGAATAACTTAAATGTCCCAAAATATGATTTAATCTTTTAAAATAAATTGATTTGCTCTGAGGGGTTGGTTAACATTTTTTAAAAATTGTTTGCTGGTGTTTCGTGCTATAAAATAAGGCGAAATAGCGCTACAACATTTTCGAAATCAAAATGTGATAATCCCACAACTTTGATTAAACTTAAAAATGGCCGGGTAGGTTAGACGGTTGAGGCAGCCTCCCGGATAGAAGAAGATCACGGGCTCAATTCCCGGCCCAGTCAGACTTTTTTCAAGTCCGTTTCTCTTTGGGATTTTCCCTGGGTGCACGCTCTAATGAGCAAAGTACCTTTAGCCCTTTCCTTAAAAATTGAACTTAATTTCAAGGAAATGTCAGACAAAAGACGCTCTTAAAGTTGAGAGAAATTAATTTATTGGGAGATGAAAATGACAGGCAGCACTTATGCTACGAATTATTTTCTAATTGCTTCTAAATGAACTTAACTTGTTTAAAAAACTTTCTCTGAAATTGCAAAAGACGTTACTGAAAATATTATTCAATCCTTTTCATCGAAATCTCTCCAGAAAGGCTAGCTACTAAATAATACACACTAGCTAACTAATTAAATCCTGATTATGTGGATTAGTGAACCGTGGAGTGCTTTAACAAAGTACTAAAATTTAGACTCGCTAAAATACGCTGAAATCCTGATATTAAACGGGGATAGACTCAAGGGAGAACCTATTTCGCGAAGCTAAAGAAGAGAAACGTTTTATTGGCATGGATCCAGGACATAAAATGATATTCCAAAATCAATTCTGGAAACACGAGGGAAAATTCAGCGGGATAATTTTCGTTTCGCCCATACACAAAACCACATGCGAGTCACACGCGCCGGAAAATGGTTTCCTCCGTTGAGTCATTCACGAACCCTATCACCTCGAAAGACAATCGAACACACACAAAGGGAAACTGTGTCTCCGAAGTAAAAGCGTTCGAACAGGGACGACTGGAAACGACCCCACTTTTTGAAGAGCAATTTTTGGATAACAGCCTCTTCGTATTCAGGTCAGTGCGGCATATATCTGCTTCTCGGTGGAATTTAGACTCTCAGACGCCGAGCGTTCGCAAACATTGATTGAAATATATCCATTCTGGTGCCAAAGTACGGGGGGATATTTCGAAAGATTCAGGTGAGAATTTCCAAATACCTTCTCTTTTGTTTCCTCACCCACACTAGGGAAAACGTGCATCGCACTTCGGCGTCTTTTGTTTTCACGCATTGCTTGTGTGCAAGGACTCACCTGCAAAAAAAGAGAAATTACATACATTAAAGATATGAAACATGTGTAAGGTGAGGACTTATATATATAATAATTAACTTTTTGAAACCACAACTTTTCTCTTTAACAGTGCAATTAATAAATGTGTTAATTGCTTTTGTCATATATATAAAAATGAAATGATGCTCGTGACGTCGTCTAAAACTCAAAAATGGCTCGACTAATTTTAATTTTTTTGTTGTTTTGTTCGCTTCGGTACGGAGGTGGTTTAGGAAAAACCCAAAAGGAAAAATCGAAAAAGCATTTCCATAAGAAATGCACGTAAATTTCATTTTTCTCGCTGCAGGCTTTATTTCATTTGAAAATTTAAATTAGAAATAATAGTCGTACAAAGTCGAATTAAGCACCAGAAGAAGGGGAATAAAATAAAGATTCTTATTTTGGTCGTGAAATATCGTTTACGAATCGAAATTTCGAGAATTTTGATAAAATGCGTGAATATTTTATCAAAATTTCGAGGTAGTTAACAACCCATTCCCCTTGACAATAAAGGCGATTGTTGATTCCAAATTCATGTATTTATCCATAAAAATGCATTAAGAATATAAGTCAAGTTAAAATTAATCCTGATGATAAGTGATACACTTTACGAAGAAGAAAAAATTGCATGAAATTTTAACATTTGCTGTTACGAATGATATCCTGTGAAGAATCGCACGGAAAAAAGTACGAGCATTGAAATTTGAATTTTTTACAATTTTGTTTAAACGTCAGTAGCAACCATGTTTTATTTACAGCAACGTAATTGTTTAATAAATGTTTAGTTAAGAGTTTTAAAACGGTTTTACTCTCTCTCTCTACTCGAGGACTTAGTGTGAGGATTTCAATATTGTAAACTTCTGAAGGTAAGTTATATAGGATTAGAAAGTCTTGTATTTGCCATCTATCAACAATTATGAAACATGTGTTACGATCAAGGTTGATACACCGGTATTTATAAAAATCTAACACCCTTCACTAGTGGCACTTCTGCTAGTTTGGCACAAATCCTTGAACTTCATATAACATCCTATTAATTTAGCCGAGGAATTTATTAAATTGCACAGCTAAAGTTTTATAAAAGATAAAAATATATAATTAAATATGAGACAAAATATAGCAACAAAACTTTCAAAATAATATTAAGAAACTTCTACAATTCTAAACTACTTTTACATTAATATAACTGTACAAGTGTTTCTGTTAAAATGGATTGTTTTGTATGAAGGAATTCCACCAAGAATCATTAAAGCAGTCAATTTAAAATAAATAGGATAACTAGGAAATCAGAGAATAATTTAATAAATTGCTAAGCTAAAGAATTAATAGGATATTTTTTTTAGGGGCCTGCTGGATCTAGTAATCCAAATTAATAAGAAAATACGGCATATACCTTTAAAATTACTTAATTTCTCCATTGATTACAAAGCAAATGATACTTAAGGTAAAAATCCCTTAAGTCGATAAAAATATTCCCCTAGGAAGCTGTACTTTCCCCAAAATACATCACCTAAATATATCTTTTTTAGAAGTTATTCAAAGATATATTGGTATTGGAAGCTGCTCATAATTATCAGGTAAAGAAACTATAAAAAAGTAACTGGCCAATTCCAATATGAAAAAGTGCATCTTTCTGAATCATAAAGCTAGGCAAGTTAACTGCGATAGTTTAATAGCAGGTTTATCAAAATCTCCCTTACATACAATCATCTAGAACAGAAATAAAGATTACCAATATTTCTTGTGCAATAAGATAAGGAACGAATTCCTTTATCACGGAGGTGCATAGCAATTTCTAGTTTTCATTACGAATGAAAATCATAAGTATTAATTACGTCAATTGCAACGTAGTAAGGTGATACACGGGGAGATACCTGCCACTTAATTATCTAAAAACAAGAGAAAATACTTATAAACCCTCATTAATAGGTTTTTCTTGTCGAATGAAATGCATTTCCATGATGGTCAAAACCATAACATCATAAGTATCATTATATCTGAATAAGAATTGGATCATAAATTTTATTACGTCATGATCAACATTACATCACCAGCATTACTTACGATATAGCTTTAATTACGTCATGGATGTGATTACGCGACAATTATTCTTTTAATTTTCATTATCTCAAGCTCGTCATTAAAAAACTTACGTACACATCTTATGCAACCACGATTCGTCGATTCATAACAAAATTGTGATATAAAAAAACCTTTATCTCCACTTCAAAAGAACTGGTGCAGAATGGAAAAATCCTTAGATGATAGCAGGTAACATTCTGATTCTTCATTACACCATTTCGAAACGAAATTTACTTCGTTTTATACATGGAGTTGTTCCGTTATTATAAATGAAAACCATCCATCTCTAATACCAAGGGTTCTTAGGTTCTCCTTGTAAGAGTATGAGCAGAACATTTTCAACAAGCTAAGATTTATTTCATCTACGCGACGACTCCCGCCTTGCTTCAAGCACTTCAGCAACGCTCGCTATCCGAGGTATCCCATGATGCGCTGCAATTCTTAGCGCCAACCCCTATTGTTTTTATTCAACCAGTGCCAAGATTGTCAGTGACTATGAAAAATATAGTTATTAATTATTATCTTGAATAAGTTATAGATTTTTGTTTTCTAAATTTCTCTGTAATTGATTGACATTTTATATCATTCTGATTAATGTAGTTTTATGAATTTATTTATATAATTATTTTTTACTTTATTTATGCTATATTATCTTTTGTGGATTTAATTTTTTGTGGTATACTGTTTGTATGTATTGTATACTGTTTGGTTGTTTGATGCCAGTAAAATGTTTTTAGTTCCAGGGTGTATTGTTTATATCTTTCAGTATGTTTGCGCTGGTGTTTCTCACCCTCATTCTCTGCGGTTACTAATGCTGCAGATACTTTTTCCTAAGCATCACTTAGGTTTTTAAAATCCACCATTATTTAAATCCACAATTTATTCTACAATAATATAAATTACTTTTATTGCTAATTATTATTTTTAGTTGACGGTGTATATAACGGAAGACGATACAGAAGTCAAAGTTTCGCCCAAAATAAATGTTTTTATTAATTTCATTAATTTATTTATATTCTAGTATTTCAGAATTTGCCAAAGCGGAGATTTATAAGCCATTCCTTTCGAGGATATGCATTTCCATGAAACTCTTACACAACAGCGTGATCTCGGAACCCTAGACCGCATTTTCCAAGGACTAGATGCCATTGGTAACCAAAAGAAAGGCAACATCTTTGATTTTTCTCTGACATTTCAAATATCCTCTTTCAACCACCTTTTCGCGGCTAGAATTCAGATTCCTGGATGGAAAATATTATCGATTTCCATTATAGAAAAGAACACTCTTCTCCTTTTTTGTGTTAGAAAACCTTGAAGGAGTACAGATGAACATTCTGGAAGGAGGAGGAGTAAATTACGTAAGTGTGATCGTTGGACTGTCCCGCCCAGTTTCTGAAACTCAAACTTACGACACGGCGAGCGGAAATCCTGGAAATAAATTGGCTAGCCCAATACTACTGCTCAAAAAGAGTTAATTTAATTCTTATATCCGATCCAAAATCTGGGTTCGGTTTTGGAATACCTAGTGGAAAAGCCAAACGGATCTAACTATGAGGCTATATTTTAAATCATAATCTGTAGATAAATAATATCTTACAATTTTTTCAGCAATGACAAGGAAAATTTCAAGTTTTGCTCAAGTAGTTAGTTAGAGTAATTAATTCCGCAGAAATACTTATTGGGTATAGAAAATGTCCTTCGTTCTTCATTATAACTTATGATAGATCTCTTGATGATTGACGTTTATTTTGTTGAAATGAACATATGCGATCGAATATTAGGTACGGAGACGACAATTTTGTCCTTTCGAGAATCAGTGAGTAATAAAAATGTGAATAAAACATAAATATAAAGATATATATATAAATGAATAATAAGTGTAATCAATATGATATATAAATCACTAACTACAGTGGTCACATAGACGTAAACTGCCTTAATGGACTTATTTGTGAAAAAATTACTGGTTTCACCAACTTAACGATAATTAGAAAAAATATTTTCCTTCGTGGCATTAGATATTTGTAAATCAGTTGTTAGAAATCCCGTGAAAAACACACAGGTGCCTCTCCCGATTAACTTGATATCCAATGCAAAAAATTGTATCAATGTCTTCATTGCCCCACACTATAATTATAATAGTTCCTTCGTAGAATGTTTCCTGTTGCGAGAATCGACCTACGATACCACGACGATACGCTTTTTTCTGGCAAATTAAAATGCATATCACCAGCGTAAAATCATTCCTCTCTTCGAGGTCATTATCGGCGCACGCAACGTCTGCCACTGGATTAATGATCAAACGAATTCTACCGCCATGAAAAGCATACTCTCAGTTATTTCAGGGGATCTAAATTATCACATAAATAGGCCAATTTTCTAGGACCGACAACTAACTATAATACCATGCCCGAGAGAGAGAGTTGAAAGCAACTGATATTTTAATAGAAAAAGATAATCACAACTCGGTTAGAGGGATACCTAATTCGTAAATAATGAAAGAGTAAAATCCTAATTTTGCAACAGCGGAGTTTAAACTGGGTTAACAAAAGAAAAAAAAGAAAGAAAGAAAAAGAGAAAAAGGTATGTGAGGGGCACTAGCATTTAAATGGCTCAAGAATAATTACATAATGAGGCGTAGGAATTATAAAAAAATTGAGAGGAAACCCATTGTGAGAAAACCAGGCCATATAGGAGGGTGAGGTGGTTTACCCTGGCTTTACTCGATGATCTAAATTATAACTGGAAAATGCTCATATAACTGCAGCTGATTACCAATGATTTACTACCAATAATTAATCAATGAACAACACAAAAGAGACAAAAGGCTTAATAAATAATTTAATAAAAAAGCTTAAACACTATTGAAATTGAGAAGAACACAGAGAAAAAATAGATAAAAATTAAATCTTTTTAACATTTCTCAATATACAAATGAAAAATAATCGATATATTACGATTTATGCCAATATTGTAATAAATTGATATTTTGGCGCATGAATGAATAATAGACGTTTAAACCTCTACTTGTGCTTTAGCTAAAAGAGAAGAGGTAACCAGATTAAAGGTGTAAACTACACTGAAGAGAAAATAAAAAAACGATGGATTAGTGACATTAGATTTACCTAGGAAGTAAAATTTAGGATACATCAGATTCAGCTATTTAACAAGTTAATTAAAGCAACACTGAAAACCAATTCTCGGTATTCCATCGCTTCTCTTCATAATATTCACATTTCGCGCTTTAGGTGACATGAAAGCCTGCAGTGATACTTTTAAACCGACCTTTAATAGATCCGATGTTTGTACTGATAAGAGGAAGATTAAAAGGAATGATCGGCGATAATCCTCGCAGCAGCAGGACGACTTTACGTAAGGCATTTTATGTCCAAAGTTACAAACCGATAAGAACATTAGAGGCTGTCATCTGAGCCGTTATCTCCATGCTAAAAAATCAACATAGCGATGTTATCGCAAGGTCACGTCCTTAACACCTCCATAACCCACTTCCGAAACCGTAATCTGCCAATTTGAAAAACATTTGTTTCCGACTAACAATCACTAAAGAGACAATGATATGGAGCAGTTCCAAAGCTCTGAAATCCGCATCCACTGTTGCCAAACTGATTTTGTTAATACGCTAAAATCTCTTGAATACAGAATATGTATTGCTCGAAATGAAGATAGAATTTTTCAATAGCAAAACTAATATTGGGATCTGAAGATTGTGATTACCATCCTAAGCATATTCCGAAGCGAGAATCTGATCAAAAGTAAAAATCTGAAATTAAAGTAAAGAAAACAGCCTTTCCAAAGGAAGTTATTACACAAATTTATTTACTTAGCAATCTCTACAGAAATACTGTTAGCAATTTGAGACATTTTCTGAAAATTACCGATGAAGAAATTTGGAGAAATCTAGTGTCCTCATTAATACCAGAGATTTAATTTGGTTATAGGATAACACAAACGTAGCCACTTTTAAGTAAAACTTGCTCGAAGCGAATTTATCAGCGAGAAGCCAAATAATTTTTTATTTGAGCAGTGACCTCAATCAATTATTGAAATAAAAAGTAATGAATAATACAAAGTTGGAATACGAGGACGAATGTCTCTTTGGTTAGTAGAATTTGCCTATACTCTTACAATGCTAGAATCATTGGGGGTGATCGAGAGGAGTAAACTTGATGCCAAAAATCTATTTCTTCAAGTTTCGAGGAATGGAACACGCATAAAGATGATTTTGCAAAGCATATGTTTACGTTCTTATACATTTAAAAGCCAAAATAAACAAAAAGTGTTCACGTCAACCAATAACAACAATAGAAAATGATTGGAGGAGTTATTGTGTATTGCACAGAAATGTTAATTTCCTTTCCTAGTTATATTATAATGTAATTTTTCAGTGTGTAATCATGTAACATTCATTTTACTACGAATTAAATTTTTTCAGCATCATCCATGCAAAGATTCTGTGGAAATTGCACTTATATAATAAATAAAATAGTAAAAGCTATAAAGCTCTGCCTGCTCCTATACAGGTCAATTTTATTTTATTAGTTTTGTCTTCTTTTTTACAAATTTTCGGACAATCTGTCATACACACAGTTAAATTAATACTTCGCGATATAAAAACAATTAAAACACTGAGACTTAACATCAATCGCAACACGTGAAATTTACGATTCACAAACCAAGACTAATATAGGGAGAGAACCTATTTAATTCCTGAAGATTTACGATCTAAAAACGAAGACTAATTTTGAATGTGTATCCAAACACCACCCCACAACCCATCACGTATTTACACGAGGAAGAATTTTCCCAAGCCCACCAACTTGGCATCGCATATCTCTATCGGAACCCATAGCACCGCATAGCTCCATGGGAACCCACCAAGTGTCATGCTCCGATACCCTGACTCCTCCCGCACACTCACGTCGGAAAATCCCCATCACCTGCAACTACGCACAACGGCGATGCAGCATTGCACTTGAAATAGCCGCCGCGTCAGCGGGTCAGATCGGCGACCCTGCGTCCGTGGGATACCCTCCAAGTCCTTGATCTTGTCCTTCCGATCATCTCCCGCCTACACGCAGGTGACGTCACGCCCTCCTATTTCGCCGAGGAGAATGCCGAGCGAAAAAGGAGACGCGATTTTCTGATCGATAGACGATTTTCCACGTGCCGAAGGTCGTCTCTGCCCCGAAACGCAGCTTCAGAGAGAGACGACGAAAGCAAAAAATGACGCTAACGGAACGCATTCCCGGGAGGCGATCTGATGTGGAACGACGCCCACGAGCGAATTCTGCCCACTTCGTAAAAAGTACCGGTAAACGACGGCCGGATTTCGGAGGATAAATAGGCTCCAAACAAGCACCGCTACAACGAGATCTAAAGGGATTACCGCAAGAGAACATACATTCCACGTTAACGATTCCGATAAAAATGATGAGCTTTTCTATTCAACGATTCCACGGAGGAGCAAATCAATTGATTGAAAGACGATTGACGTCAGCTTTTCCGATAAATTCCGCCTAAAAACGAGATATCTGGCATTTCGTAAGTCCTGTTCATAGAGTAATTAGTTACGGTGCAGCAATTTAACATGAATAAATAATATTTAACTAACGAAGTTGACCATCAAAAATTAGCAACCATTCCTATATGATACAACGCAGAATGGAAGGTTATGATGAATATTTTACGAGTGTTATTATGAATTACGATACGAACATCAAAGGTTTAACGTTCTCAGCAGTGTCTACCTTCACAAAAAGACTGGAAAAATGGTAATAAACGTGAAAAAATCAGACTTTGTAATTAGAACTATCAATAAATCGGCATAATAGCGCAGCAAAAACCATCGAAGTCTAACGGTCCTACGTCAATACAGAGAAATTATTTTTTCCTTAATTTTTTAAAAAATAATTATTTAAAAAGTCTTTAATGCAAAACTTGTACAAAAACCACAATACAAACGGTGAATAATGGTAATTATATTGTGATTTTCGCATAAGTTTTGCATTGAAGACTCTTTTTAAATATAAAATTCCACTAAGTACCACGGACTCTAATTTACTATAAAAATTATTTTATATAAATGTTTCCTTATCGTACATTCACACAAATACAGCAATATTCCGGAGCGTCTGGGATCAAAGCGATACATACGTTCCTCTCTTTTTATCCACCAACTCGGTTTTGATGTTTTCAATCCGTATTGATAAAGAATTCGAGTAAAAAAATATATGGCCAGCTTTTACAAGAGATTAAAGGTTGGTATTTGACTTTTAACCTGACAGTTTCATCATTTTCTACTTCTTACATTTGGGATGGCAAAAACAAAGAGGCACGGCGAAAGATGCAACTGTTATCTCGACACAGCAAGAACGGCATTTTAATGACCAACGAAGGCCATAAAAAGAGTGACAGACATCCCATTGATTGGAAATGAATTGATATACTCTTGTTTTCGGGTCATTTAGTCGCAACAACCGGACAAAGACTCAAACTCTATTATCGAAGTTAACCAGAACGGGTAAACTCGTCAGAGTTCAGAATCCCCATGAAAAGTCGATGCGTACACAAGTTTACCCGCCTGAGCAAACTGTTTACTCCATCCTAGTCACTCTGGCAGCACGGAGAACTTTTCCATACGTAACTCCGGGATTCCGGAGCCCCGGAACTTCTTGTTTGATTTTACCGTCTGCATTATGAATTAAGCACTAGCGACTGCAACGGTTTCATCGAGCATCGAAAAAAGGGAGAAACACGAAAAAATTAAATTGCTAATAAAAGAAAAGTTTTGTACAATGTTTGCCTTCCGAATACCCTAATTTACCTTATTCCCTTTCTATAAGGGCGAAAGACAAGCTGTGTTATGGGTGTAATAAAGTTCACGCCCCGTTTTCCTTGTCACAAACGACGATATTTCAGATTATTTACGAGGAAAACAGCGATCCAGCTTACATAGCTTTTGGGCGCATTTATCATTCGTTTTTCGCTGCACTACACAGAGAATTTTTCGGAGTCTGCGATATACTGCTGGGCCATACGATAAACTGATGGATGGAATCAAAAGGTAGGCACACCCTCACAAATCAATCCGTCAATAGTAATTTAACACGGGAGATGTGAGAATAAAAAACGATTGACCATTAATGCTTCAAGTTAGTAGCTAGTAAATTAAAAAGAAAGTAAAGTTGAACAATAACGTTATTATAAAAATAGAAAATACTGATTTTTCTACACTGATACCAAACCAATAAAATGAAACAATAATTTGGGTAGAGAGAAATATTGTAGAAATTAAATTCCCACAGTTGGAGATATGAACAATTTCCGACACATTACTTGCGGGAATTTAATTGCCACAATTACTCGGGAATTATGTACAAAACTATCCTTCCTTCATAACTACATATATTTTTTTTTAAACTTGCACTATGAGGGAAGGGAAGTATTTGATAAATTAGTGAATAAATAAATTTTTGCATTTTTTTAATTATTGTACAGATAGAATACATAATAATATGTATAATATATGCAATAAGTTTTGCCACCGGACGAATATTCTAATTGTAATATTTTGATAATAATATAAAAATAATAAACATATATATCAGTAAAGGAAAAATAACTTATGAGTTTCACAAACTTTTACTTCGGGTTCCCATTAAAATTCCCCATAGCCGTACACCAAACCGATCAGCGAAAGCGAATTCACGAGCGTAACTACAGAATCAATCAATAAAAAATACCAGGTTCCGGTTGGCAAAATATTTCAGAAAGAATTGCATTAATAACAGCGAGATAGAGAAAGATGAGACGTTGGTTCCTAATTTACAGCTTTCTTCCTCTCATTTCCTGGTCGAGAATTCATCCATCTGCTCATCAAATTACATATATTTCGCCATATAACCTAACAGAAAAATTTCAAGGCTTTAGGTGAGTGGTTAAATTTTAAAATTAAACGTGCTTCTGTTGAGTTGCCAAATACTAACCTAAGACTTCCGCATTCCAAGAATAATCCCCTATCAAAACAGATTTTGGGCTTGCTGGGCTACTAACACCAGCATAAGATATCACATAATGTTAAATATTACCTCTAAATTGAATTGTATATGCAAATAAAAATCTATTTCGGAATTCAAGGGGTAAAAATTCGTATTATGCCGGTATTAAAAGAACGGATCAGGCTAGATTATAGTTAACCTTTCAATTCAGACCTTACAAGCAAATAACAACCCAAGCCTACATCCATTAAATGATATTCGACAAATATTTATTTAATAATAGATAATTAAAAAAATATTTGAGCACAAATATTTCTGAGCACAGGTAATTTCTGTGCGCATTAAAAGAATAGGACAAGTCTACTGCGACTTACTCGATGAGTAAGGTGACTAAAACTCACTGAAAAGTTAAAAATAAAATGCAATAATCAAAGCTGATGACTTGAAGAAACAGTATTTAGGTATGCGCACCTTCAATTTTGTTTTAAATTACAAAAATATTGCTACGGAGAAATTCTGTCTTACATTAATATTTTTACCTTAGAATTAAATAAATATTTTTTGTCAATTATCACATTAAACAACTTTTATATGAGACCTTCTATCATATTTTCCAAGCGGCCTAATTGATAGCTGTGGAAGCTGTGTTATAAAAAGTATTTAAGAGAGATAAATTAATTCTTAAGATTGCATTGTTAATCTTTATAGATGAGCATTCGGATATAATATGCTTTCATAATTTAGTTTATTCCAACAGTAAATAACATGGGAATCCATGAGCCTTTGGAAAGTTGTAAGACTAACCATAGTTTCCCATTCTCTTCGAAAGTAAAAAAAAGAAAATATTTCCTTATGTATACCTACGACAAGAGTGGATTAAGTCGAAGTAAACATTTCTTTAATATAGAAACTTGTCGGGACGGAAGTCCTTTTAAATTGCGACATCGATGGAAAAAAAGTTGCAATCAAATTAAAAGCGAGTAAAGGGGTTACGTAAAGGGCCGGGAAAGTCGTTCGACTTTCGCCGAGGAATCGTTTCCGCCTCTATGTCTAACTTGGACGATCGATTGAAGAAGAACACCGGATTTCTAAGAAGGGATCGCAAACGAGATTATCTCGCTAAATTGAACTCGGGAACTGTTTAACCACTGGCACAGAGTCCATTTCCCCAATGGCACATTCCAACTTCAACGTGTTTAGAGTTGCGACTGCTGGACATCGCGTTTCCTTCTCAAGGGAACTGTTTAGTACATTGTGACGGACGAGCCTCGGACTTTATTAACACGATGCTGACCTCCGAATAGGGAGAGAATGTTTATCGATGGAAGTTGCACAGCTGATGTAGCCATCAGATTCGTCATTTTTTACCATTCATTTTAGTAAGGGGTAGAAGAGCACAATCTTATAATATCATGCAGGTTGACTTTATCTAATGTAAGTTAGTAGAACTAACAACGCACTTTATACAATAACACAATACGTACACCAGAAAGATAGTGATGATGTCATGTACTTAAAACCGGAGTGGGGGTGTGTATATTGTAGTACTGTATAAATTAAATTGTTAGTTCTACTGATTTACTTATCTTGTTACAATATACCATCAAGTGAAGGCCGAAACCATCGAGGAAATCCTGACCTCTTAATTGATTAAAAATGTATTTCAATTGCAGGTTACTAGTTTGACTAAAGAATACGTTCCTCGAGAAAATACAGAGCTATGGTTTTGAATAAGTAAACAAAGGTAGGGATATATCACGACACTTTCTGTAATTATTGAGACGAACTGTCCATTCGCATGAATGAGAAAACAAACATCAGTAAGTTTAAAATCTCAATAAATGCAGGACATGCATAATTCCTAACTAAAAGTAAATCGATAAGTTGGTGGAGAATTAATATGGACGAATAAACTGCTCGATACTAAAAAAATTAAAACAAAAACAAACTATAAAAATTTAAATAATAAAAAATATAACTACCGATGCAAACTGTGTAAATATACATGGTTCTTCCTAAACTACCGACGTCGTGAGTGAAGAATATCTTTGATAAGATAGATAGATGGATTCTTCATTGTCAAGATTAAGCATATGAGGGCCTCTCTTCCATCTAACCTCACATGTCATTTCATATTTACAAAGATTGATTAAAAGCAAAAAAGAGAAGAGAGAGCTAAAAAATCTTTGCAACTTAAGTTTGACTTGAAAATTAAAATCTCTGCGGAAAAACATCCACAGAGAAAGGATGATTTACGAAAGTATTCTTTTCAACTTTGGGTTGCGTCAATAAATGATTAACTTCTCTAGTCACGATTCTGACAAAATGAGAACGCCAATATGACTGAAAGAAGAATAATAAATGGTAAATTTGGAAAAAATGCTGAAACACAAACGTAACTTATGATGGAGTAGATAGATATTTTGAGAAACATCACCATGGAATCGGTTGGGATGATTTACGTAAGGTTTTTTTTCGACTTTTGGAAGCGCTAATAAATGACTAACTCCTCGAGTCACGAAGCTGACACAATGAGAACCCCAATATGACTCAAAGCAGAAAAATTAATGGGAAATTTGAGAAAAAGCTCAAATCCTGCCAATTCGCGCTTTTTTGCATTGCGAAAGAGAGAGAAATGTGAACCAGATTCAAGATTTGATCGAAAATAGAATAGTCATATAATAGAAGAATATAGAATAAATAAGAATAGGAAATAGAAGAGTCACGAAGCTGACACAATGAGAACCCCAATATGATTCAAAGCAGAAAAATTAATGGGAAATTTGAGAAAAAGCTCAAATCCTGCCAATTCGCGCTTTTTTGCATTGCGAAGTGCGAGAAATGTGAACCAGATTCAAGATTTGATGGAAAATAGGATAGCCATCTCCCGATGAATACCCATATCAATTCGATCCCTTCCATTCGACTGACTGGTAGGAGCTTTGAAAATTTAAAACTCACTGCCAGATGAATTAAAGGACATTAAGGGAGCTCCTTTTCCACAAAGGACTAAAAAATACTTGCTCAGCAAATCATTTTACAGAGTAGAGCAGAGGTCTCTAAACTACGGCCCGTGGAGACCTTTTTATCTACAGAAAAGAATCACGGAAATTTACGTGTATCCAGCCAAGATCAGCCGCCGCTTACGTGGACTAACGTTTTTACCAAATTAGAATAGAACAATTATTATATTTAATAACATTAAATTAATAATTGAAAGAGCATCTATGATTGATTCTCTTTTATTTGGACCTCGAGTGTGTAGTCGGCCACCAAACTGCTGTTTGATAGTTAGTGCGGCGCTCGGGCTGAAAAGTTTGGAGACCCCTGGTGTAGAGGAATAATTTTTAATGAAGGATATACTTAATATGTATAAAAGCGAGGTGTTCTGGCCTTATATTATGGAATGCCATCTAAAAATAATTCAAAAACGTACTGCATATTTTTCACAAATAAATTTATTATTTCATAAATATAAAATTTACATTTGACAATAGATATTTAAGAAACAATAAATTTGTGGAAATACGAAGTACGCTTTTGAATTTTTAATGTAATTAGTAATTGAAATATAAAATTAGCAATTAATTATAATGTATTTAACAGCTGTGATGTTTTGGAGGCTTAATATCTCCAATAGCCTTCTTCGTCGGCGTTCCCCGTCTCATTCAACGGTATTCGCGGAAAACAAGAAATAGCACCAATGAGACGAGGAACGCCGACAAAGATGGCTTTTGTAGATTGTAAACCTCTTATTCTTTAACAGTAGTATTCCAAATTTTCTTTCTTTACAACAGTAATGTTATCAATGTAAATGACTCATCCAATACATACTTAGTACGTCGATGGATGAATATTATTATCAGTGACAACACCGGGATACGACGGACGTGGTACGGACGGACGTTGTTGTAAGAGGTACGATTAGCACGGGAGCACCTTTACTAGAGCGATTTAACATCCAAATTCTTCTTTTTAAAGAAGACTTTTCAGCAAAATTCAACCTCGTTGAAATTGCCGAAAAACGGCCATTTTCAGGGCCAGGAGACGCAGAGAAAACCTTTGCAGCATCGCTGCAAACAGCTTGACCATCAAGCCATTCCGCATCCTACATAGCGCAATGTCCCATATTGTGCGTCAATCGCCCGCGGCACTGCCAGGAGCAACTGCAAGGAACCTATTCGCCGCCGACGCAACCACTTCTCATCCAGAGGAGACGATGGAAGACGGCAGCAACGAGGGCTTTACAACCGTCACCTGCAAACGAAAGTACGCGGTAAGCGTACAGGAGGAGACAGCAGCATCTGCAGCATCACTAACGAAGCGGCCCGCCATCACCACGACGAACCGCTTCACGCCAATCGCCGTAGCAGAGGACCCCTCAACCGCCGCTGCGCCGACCGCACCCACTGAAAACAAGACCAGGAGGCCTCCTTCCATACAAGTCTATGGAATCCTCAACATTCGGGCTTTCGCCAAGGACCTGGCAGAGGAACTGAAGTCCGCCGAAATCGCCATCCACCGCCTCGGCCCAACTGCGCCGAAAACAGAGGGGATAGACGCAGAGGAGATCGCCCGCGGCGACACTTGCCGCCTCTCTCTGCCAACTTTGGAGCTGCATAACGAGGCGAAAACCTTCCTTATGACTCAATCGATAGCCTTTTCCACTTGGGCGGAAAAGAAGGACCGCCTGACGCAATACGTTATCAGCGGCCTCTCCGCAAAAACCTGCGAAGAGGAGGTGTTCGAAGACCTGGAGGCAATCGGTATTCCAGTCCGCAAAGTCCGGCAGTTGCGGACCAAAGACGCAAAAGCCATCGCTCTATTTTCCTTCTCCGCGCCTTCCACCCCCGAGTGGCCGGCCGGAAAAATTCTTCAGCTGAAACGTCTTTCGTATTGCCGCATATCTGTGCGGAAATACCACCACGACGGACCGCAAATGTGCCACCGTTGCAGCAGATTCGGCCACTCCTCTTCCCACTGCTTTGCTGTCCCACGCTGCTTCCGCTGCGCCGGACCGCATCTCATCGCCGACTGCCGATTGACCAAGGAGGACACGGCCACCTGCTGTAACTGCGGAGGACAGCATGCAGCCATCTCCCGAGCCTGCCAACACTGGAAGCAAGCCCGCACCCGACAAGCTGCACCCGTTTCTGCTCCTCTCCCAACGCCCGCCGTCTTGCCGCGTCCACAGCCGCTCCCGCCGAAGAAGAACGCTTGGACTACACCTCTCTCTTTCGTCCCTCCGCAAGTTGCCCGCGCAGCTCCTCCGAAGCGCCTGGGTGCAGATATCCCTTCCACATCTGCTTACCGCACCTCCAACATCGCTCCCGAGGATTTTCCGGACCTTCCACGCTCTCAGCCGCTCACCAAGGAGACAGCCGCAGCCCTTCGAATTCCCCTTCGCGAACGCCGCCGCGCCGAGACGACGAAGACAACCGAGCCCGCACCCGCTCCTGCACCCACACAGGACGTCATCGCCACCGTCGCAGAAATGATGCGGCGCTTTCAAGAGAGCATCAGCACCCAGATGGCAGAGTTCAGCAGCATGATTCAATCTTTGCTCAACGTTCATGGCCCCTGAAAGGTCCCTTTCGCCGGCACGACCGCTCACCATCCTCTCCTGGAATGCAGGAGGGGCAATAATAAGGAAGACGACGGAGCTCCTCAATCTCCTCGTCCACCACTCCGTAGACGTCGCTCTTATCCAAGAGACTCATCTGCACCCGAAGATCCGTTGGTCCGCGCCGGGATTCTCTATCCTCCGCTCCGACCGAGATGCTGCTCCAGGAAACGAAGGGAAACAAGGAGGAGGAACTGCGCTCCTCATCTCCGACAGCCTGTCCTTCCTCTCTCCATTTCCGATGACACAATCGCGTCACGGAATGGAATCAACAACTGCCGCCATCGCCACCTCCTTAGGCGAAATCCGCATTTCTTCGGCATATCTCCCTCCGAAATGCAAATTTACGGACGACACCTTTGGAGATATCCTTTTGCCGCGAATTCCCACCATAGTCGCCGGTGACCTGAACGCGAAGCATTCGTCCTGGGGGTCCTCCTGCTCCAATTTGTCCGGCAAGCGTCTCCGAAAGTGGGCCGATAACAACAACATTGCAGTCCATGGGCCGAGAGAACCGACGAGATATTCTCCGAAAGGACGAGGCGATGTCTTAGATATCTTTCTCCTCTCTTCCTTCTCGGCACCGAAGGCGCTCTTCGTCATCCCGGCCCTCGACAGCGACCATCTCCCGATTATCGCCTTCTTCGGAGCCGCACCCCTCGAGCGCGGCATACCATCTCGCCGAAACATCGCAAAAGCAGACTGGAAGGGCTTCCGGTCGCATCTTTGCGACGCTCTCCCTCCTCACCCGGCGTCATTGGAGACCCCAGAAGACCTGGACTCGGCAGTGGAGAAACTCGTTTCCTGCATCCAAGAAGCGGCCGACGCCTCTGCACCCCGCAGAAGAAGATATTCGGCGCCGAAGACGACACTTCCACCGGAAATCGTCTCCGAGATCCGGGAGAAGAACCGCCTTCGCCGCAAGTGGATGCGGACCGGGGACCCTCTACTTCGCCGCACCTTTCGTCGGATGCAGGGGGAAATCACCGCAGCCGTCCGGGAGTGGAAGAGTGCCATGTGGAACGCTAAACTCGCTTCTCTCAGTGCAAAAGACGGCTCACTTTGGAAGGCGATAAACAATTCTCTTCATCTCTCTCTCTATATTGGGTTGACCTCTTCGCCGCTTCACCTAATCAGGTCTCCTTCGGCGTACTGTTCTCTTTTCGTATCTTCATCTTGGCCGATGCGCCGCAAAAGAGGCCCTTTTCAGGGCCAAGTTTTTCTCCCTCCCTAAGACAGGCGAGAAAATCTATGTTTTTCCTCCGCGGAGTGGAGGCGTGGTCCCTGCTTCCCCCGTGGAAGATATGGTTCGCCGGAAGAAGTCCCATGGGAGTGGGACGTCGTCCGCCAAGCGCTGAAGATGCTTCTCCTCCCTTGTCGGGAGGCGGTCGAAGAACCTCCTTGCCTGCTCCTGGAAGACTTCTTCTAGCGGCTCGACATCCGTTAGGTGGTGGATGGCGTCCTTGTGAATCCTGACGCCTAGGTTTAGGATATTGTTGAGGATTGATCTCTCGCAGCGTCGGAGTATTTCTCGTCCGCACCCTAGGATTATGCCGCTCCACGCTGGTGATGCATAGGTCAGCGAAGTGCGAATGATGGTTTTGTAGATCATCACTCGCGTGCGCATGGCGATGGAAGGCGTCTTCAGGAGTGGGTAGAGAATGCGCCGTTTTGCCCGCGCCTTCGCTGCTATGGTCTTTGCATGTGCGAGGAAGTTAAGCCGCCTGTCTAACTTCACGCCGAGATAGGTGACTGCATTCTTCCAAGGGATCTCCTCCGCACCGACGAGGACCGGGTCTGGAATCATGGATGGAGGTCCAAGAGAGAAGAAGATAGTTTGCGTTTTAGAGGCATTGAGATGGAGACGCCACTTTCCATACCAATCCTCTAAGCGGCTGATGGCTCTTTGAAGGTACGAAGCTGCGAGGCGGCGATTCTGCGAGCGGGCGAGGAGCGCAGCGTCATCCGCGTAGAATGCAGTGATGACGTTGCTGCCAAAGTCCCGTGGGATGTCTGCACAGTACAGGTTGAAGAGCATCGGTCCCCAGATGCTCCCCTGCGGCACGCCTGCTGCGATCGGCTGCACACCCGATGTTGCTCCCCGGAATTCGATGAAGAAAGAGCGGCCAGAGAGATATGAAGAGATTAGACGCTGCTGCCATTCTGGAAATTTCCATCCCTTGAGTTTGTAGAGGAGACCCGCGTGCCAGGTCCTGTCGAACGCCTTGGAGACATCAAAAAAGGCCGCCGCAACATGGCAGTGGGTGTTGAAGTTCCTTGTGATCATCTGGAGGACTCGGGTAATTTGATGGGTGGTGGCGTGCTCCCGCCGGAACCCATGCTGCTCCTCCGGGATGAGATTTTTGGCCCTGATAGTTTCCATAATAAATGGCAGCAGCGTCCTTTCCACCAATTTTCCAAGCCCATCAAGCAAGGAGATAGGGCGAAAATTTGATGGAGTAGTGGGTCTCTTTCCACTCTTTGGAATGGGAACAATCTTCGCCTTTTTCCAAGGAGTCGGGAAGTGGCCGAGAGAGAGAATTGCATTGATAATCGCCACGATCCAAACGACGGCAACGGCGGGCAGCTGGCGGAGCGTTTCATTTTCGAGACCGTCTGGACCGGGCGATTTTCGGAGGCGAAGGCGTCGAAGTGGGGCTTCCACATCCTCTTCCCGCACCACGGGTGTGCAGAAGGTGTTGTCGGGAGCAGGGTTCGGTTCAGCAGCGGGGAGTGGAGGTCCAGGATGCGGCGTGGATGCCGCGCGAAAGTCGGCAGAGGGCGTGTCCGTGGAGCATCCGGCCTGATCCGGCAACTTTCGGCGGTGAAGGCGTCGAACTGGTGCTTTGTAGACATCTTCCTGCACCTTGGATGTGGAGTCCGTCATGTTGGGAGCAGGATCCGGTTGAGTCCCGGGGAGTGGAGGTCCTTGGTTCGGTGTGAAAGCTGCCCGAAAGTGGAGGGAAAGCGATTCCGCTGAGCAATCTGCGCTTCCGCCGGTGGTTGCTTCTCTCAGGTACGCGTCTCCGGAGGGGTCATTTCTCGTCCGAGATTTGATCGCCCTCCAAAGAGAACCGTCCTTGGCATTGAGAGAAGTCAATTTGGAGTTCCAGATGGCTGTTTTCCACTCCCGGACCGCTGCAGCAATCTCCCCCTGCATCCGTCGAAAGGTGCGGCGAAGAAGAGGGTCCCCTGTCCGCGTCCACTTGCGGCGAAGACGGTTTTTCTCCCGAATCTCGGCGACGATTTCGGGAGGAAGTGCCGTTTTCGGTGCAAGATATCTTTTTCTCCGGGGTGCGGAGGAATCGGCTGCTGCTTGGATGCAGGATACAAGTTGGTCCACTGCAGAGTCCAGGTCCTCGGGGGTCTCCAGGCTTGCCGGTTGCGGAGGGAGAGCGTCACAAAGATGCGACCGGAAGGCCTTCCAGTCCGCTTTGGCAATGTTCCGGCGATAAGGGATGCTGCGTTGTAGAGGCGCGGCACCAAAGAAGGCGATGACGGGGAGATGGTCGCTGTCAAGGGCAGGGATGACGAAGAGTGCCTTCGGTGCTGCAAAGGAAGAGAGGAGAAATATGTCTAGGACATCACCCCTTCCTTTGGGAGAGTATCTCGTCGGCTCCGGAAGGCGATAAAATCCCGGACGAAAAACGACCCCTCCGGAGACGCGTACCTGCGCGGAGCAACCACCAGCGGAGGCGCAGACTGCTCGGCGAGCTCGCTCGCGCTCCATTTCCGAGCCGCATTCACGCCAAACCCAGGACCTCCACTCCCTACTGCACAGCATGATCCTGCTCCCGAGAATGTGGACTACACGCCCGTGGTGCGGGAAGATCCCTCGGCTGCACCCAGTCGCTGCCATTCCTGCCGAAACTTGCCAGATCTGACCGGATGCCCCGCCGACCAGCCAAATCTCCATCTTCAAGCCGCTCCCACGCCACACGCAGGACTCCCACTCCCTTCTGCAATATTGGATTGTCTTCACCACAACACGGACTCTGCACCCGAGGTGCAGGAAGACCGCTCGTCGCCACCATCTCGCAGCCATTTTCGCCGAAACTTGCCCGATCTGCCCGGATGCTCCACGGACCGACCAATTCTCCATCTTCAGGCCGCTCCTGCGCCGCACCCAGGCCCTCCACTCCTCACTGCTGCACCGGAATCTCTTACCAACAATGCGGTTTCCACACCCACGGTGCAGAAACAGGACGTGAAAACCCTTCTTCGCCGCCTTCGTCTCCGAAAGTCGCCCGGCCCAGACGGCATCGAGAACGAGACGCTCCGCCAGCTGCCCTCCGTAGCCATCGTCTGGATTATTGCAATCATCAACGCAATAATTCGACTCGGCCACTTCCCAACCCCGTGGAAGACGGCGAAGATTGTGCCCATACCAAAGAGCGGGAAGAAACCAAACTCGCCATCGAATTTCCGCCCAATCTCCCTGTTGGACGGACTTGGAAAACTGGTCGAACGTTCGCTGCTCCCATTCATCCTCGATACCATCGCTGAGAAAAACCTAATCCCGGAGGAACAACATGGCTTTCGGCGGGAGCACGCGACCACACATCAGATTCTCCGAGTTCTCCAGCTAATCACCAAGGAGTTCAACACCCGCTGCCACGTCGCCGCGGTCTTCTTCGACGTTTCCAAAGCTTTCGATCGGACGTGGCACGACGGCCTCCTCTACAAACTCCGTGGGTGGAAATTCCCCGCTTGGCAACAACAACTCGTTGAATCATATTTACGTGGTCGCAGTTTCTTCGTAGAATTTCGCGGGGAAACATCCGGGATCCAACCGATAGCAGCTGGCGTGCCGCAGGGGAGCATATGGGGGCCCATCCTCTTTAACCTGTATTGCGCCGACATTCCACGGGACTTCGGCAGCAATATCATCTCCGCCTTCTACGCCGACGATGCCGCGCTCCTCGCCCGCTCCAAGAATCGCCGCCTCGCCGTGTCGTACCTCCAACGGGCGATTTATCGCCTCGAGGAATGGTACGACAAGTGGCGACTCACTCTAAATGCATCCAAGACGCAGGCGATAATCTTCTCTCTGGGCAGCCCATCACTCACACCGGACCCGGTCATCGTCGGCGCGGAAGAAATCCCGTGGAAGGACACCGCAACATACCTTGGAGTAACACTGGATCGGCGACTGAACTTTCGACATCACGCGAAAGTAATTGCGGCGAAGGCGCGAGCAAAGAGGCGGATACTTCTCCCCCTCTTAATCTCCAATTCCATCAGTCTCCGGACACGAATGATGATATACAACGTCATCATTCGATCCGGAATGACGTATGCATCACCGGCATGGAGCGGCATCCTCTCGGCAGAAGGACGCGGCATCCTACAGCGCTGCGAAAGGAGCATACTCTACACAATTCTTCATCTCGGATGGAGGATACATCGCGAGGCTCTTTACCATCTCACCGCAACGGATCCAATCGACAGCGTCCTCCGAGAGCAGAGCAAGCGGTTCATCAGTCGGCTTCCGACGCGGGAAGCGGAACACCTCCAGCGCTTGGCGGACGACGTCCCGCTCCCGTGGGACTTCTTCCGCCGGCCCATTTCTTCCACGGGGGAAGAACTGCACATGCCTCCACGCCGTGGAGGCCGTTAGCATCTCTTTTGACATCCCCAAAAGAGAAACTTCATGGCCCTGAAAAGGGCCCTTTAAGCGGCGCATCGGCCGGGAAGTCGTAGTTCGAAAGGAGAACAACAAGCTAATTGAGACCTGATTAGGTGAAATAGCGTAGAAAGGAGCATCAATAAATAATAGTAATAAAAATCAGAATAGGCTCCATGAGCCCATCTCGGGCAATCGTAAAAAGGAGAGGAGGTAAACCTCGTGTCTCTTTATCATTCCCGTCACACTACGCTCGTCGCTCTTGATTTTCGAATTAGCTGCCAATTGGCTGCACTATCCTATCGAAAGGAGCGCCATCTCTAGGCGCGCACGAAATCCTCCCTATGGCGTCTCTCTTTTGGAACGCGATCACAGCGATGCACTGGGTGCGCTTAGCCGATGACGACGATCCGAGGAAGACGATCGTACGTCGCCGGAGATGAATTCACGGTCCTCGAACGCAGCCCTCTGATGAAATTCTAACGAAGAAACTCATTTCGGGTGCAGCGGAAATAGAGGAAGCGTGTTCGAAGCTTGTCGCAACGGCGATTAAATATACCGGACGCTTTTGATGGCGAGCGTTTCAAAATGTTAGGAGGAAATGCGCCGTGCCAAAGGCGATACCGCCAGGATGACATGGAATACAGTTCGTATGATTCCCTTCGGATCTGATCGCGTGAACGGAAGGGTGCCGAAGCAATAATCCCCGAGAAGCGTAATTTGAGGAAGGTTTGAAGAGTCCGTGATGGGTGATGACGGTGACATGTTCTACGATTGATTCGATCGATTTCATCATCATCGATGCGGATACAAATTTTTTTAATGAATTCAAGTTCCACGTTTGAAGGGTCGACTGCTCAAATTTCGATCCTCACATTGAAAAACAGGAGTGATTTTTTCCTTTTGGCGATCGCGTAAAACCGAGGTATAAAAAATTGAATTTCCTGTCACCGCCTGCCGCCAATTATTTTAAAGGAATGGAAAAGAGAATAACTTCGTCAAGTTTCATTGATCAAATTTAATTGATTGACGTTTCGAGATATAAGGTCATCATCGGGCACTAAATGCAAAGAAAAAATCGAAGCATAGTTTTAACTATCGACTGTAATAATTTTGATTTATGAAAAATCGTGCATACAATACACGCACTAAAATTTACATAGCTTTTAGGGAATACATTTTAAGAGCAAACCATTAACTTCCTAAACGAGCATGGATTGAATACTTCTTCGATGAAGTATTTGCTAATAAATTAATCCTGTCACTCGCAGCAATCTTTGAGATGTTACTGCTAATAAATACATAACAGAATTTAAGGAACGACTGAAAAATTGGAAAAATCCTGTCAAATCATAATCAACGATTTCATGCTACCTTTAGCCAACGATAAAATAACAAGGTTAGCCAATGTTCAAATTCAATTAGCCTTATCATTTAAATGAAGTTCAGTGAAATCCCGATCTAACGTTTTCCCGGCTCTTAGGTTAAATTTTGAGGTCCCAATTACACATTTTGTTTTCCGCATCTTACGTTTTTCCGCATCTACAGTCAATTTCCCTTGGTCCGGCAAAAAACGTTAGATCGAGATTTCACTGTATTAGTTATAGACTATATAAATATGTTGAATGAGCAACATCTCCTGCGCTCTTATGAGAAAAATTTGATGACACATATTTTTTTCAATTGAAGCAATTTTATGAAAGGAATAAAATATTACATTCAGAATTAAATCGTAAATTTAACCTCGTGATCTGAATAAAACGACAGACATAACTAAGTCACAGAGTAGATTATGTCAAATGCAATGAAATATATAACACTTACTCCAAATAGATAAAATAGCTTCAATCGATTTTCCCTTACAACACACATTCTGTACTAAAAAGGGAATAATGTTTTGAGGTTGAAAGAAAACGACAGCGAGGCATACGTCAAAAGTAGTTCAAAGCGTTCTAATACGATTCACTTTTTGCCATTCGGCGACGCAAAACGAAAAAATCCCCCGGCAGGTGGTCATCCTTCACATCGGCGATATCCCCTACTGGTAAACGTCCTCTATTTGCGCAGCACCGAAACATTCATTCCTCACAGCAAGGGGCGGCTCAGGACAGTAAGCGAGGCATAAGCACGTACCAATCAATGAGACGTAGACATTTAAAAATCGAAAAGTTTAAAACTCCGTACAACCAGAAGTTAGGATATAGAACAATTATTTCACATGACGATACTGGAAGGACAATAGGTAAAATTTTAAAGTCAGGTATTAAATATATAAATTAGTAATAATGCAACTGGAATATAGAGACGAAAAATAACAAATTATTATCATGACAGGTAACGCTTCAAAATTAATACTGGACGCCTACATTAATTGTTTTTGAGTGAAGAGAAAAAAGGTCCAACGATTAAACCATCCTTAATGAAACAAACACTGCGTTCGAAAGTAACAATTGTATGTAGCCTTTATCATGTAAGTCCAATTTTTTTTCCTCAAAATATACTTAATAATTTTTATTTCATTCGATTGAAATATATAATGAAGATTAATAGGTTTATCAAAGGCTTATAGTTGTAGTGTGTAAACAGCTAATTGAATGAAATGAGAACGATAATTCATTCATAAATTACGTGTTTTTTTTGGAAAAGGCCTAAAGTGACTTAACACGTAAAGAAAAAGCACTTAGCAAAGATCCAAGGAAAAACAAACGCCATTGCCGACATAGTCAACCAAAAACAGCATGTCTGAGTTTTATGGCTGGATAGCTTGATTGGCTGAAGCATCCGTCCAAAAAGTGGAATAACTGAGTTCGAATACCGGTCCTTTCGGATGTTTTTCACGTCCATTATTCATACTTTTTCTCAAAAAAGAGACTTATTTCACTGTCTTAATAAACCACCCAATTGACGCCAAAAACGTTGAAATGCAAGCCGAAAGAGAAACAAATCCACAACCAAGGCGACTGTTGGCCAAGGGCGGCCATGCATTTGAAGCCGCCTCTGCTCGCAGCGAATAAGATTCGTGCAAAATATCTTCGAGGAATGCATTCCCTTCCATAAAAACTCAGTTGACATCTGGAATGTTTTAAAACGGGGAGATATGAGAAAGAAAGGAAACCCTTGTCCTCAGGTCGAGAGAGAGAGGATTTCGCAATGGAGATGGACGAGAGGAGAGAAAGCGACACTTTCCTTCCACCCCGTCTCTTCGAACAGATGCCAACTGATTCGCCCCGAACGGCCACTGCTTCGTCAATCGGGAAGAGATCGGCCGATCGCGAGATTTTCCTCATGCGACGAACGGAGCTTCCCACTTCCCGAGCGATCTTCCCAACGTATCCCTTTTCATGTCTGACAGCCATATGCTCTTCGACGTGAAATGTCCACACCACTGGGCCTGGGCCAACACTGAAGGGAGCTTTTCATGTGAGAATGTTCTAATATTTGCGATTTCTCCGGTTGAATATGAAGAATAACCGGGGCAAAATGGACAATATCAAAGTGTAATATCGTTCAAATAATCATCTAATGTGAAAAAATAATGATCAAATATAAGCAAATAATAATAAAATTTCGTTCAAAATTTGGTTTTACATTATAACATGTTATTTACATTATAGTACTCTTAGAATATCCTCTTAATTAAATTAAATGAATTCTAAGTGAAGAAATTGAAGAGAATATTCTTTGAATTTTCCGCTCTCGTTCTGAATGACTTAGTATGAAATACAAATTACCTCTGCTATCGAAGCACTTTCAAAAATACTACTACGCTGTTTATTAAATGGTGAAAGCTTTAGAATAAACAAACTGAAACTTGGAAACGACAAGATCCGGAAGTATACATTCCTTGTATCGTAGAATGTAATTGTAGAGTGATTTTGATTATATTTTATAATAACCAAAAACTTTATAATATTTGAACAATTCCACAAGAAAATGTATAAAACTCAGTTGGCCGGTTTCGGTGAAATTACACCAACCTCAGAACTAGAACCAGAGAAACAGTTCTAAGGATAGTGTAATTTCACCGAAACCGGTCAACTGAGTTTTATATATGTTCTTGTGGAATTGTACAAATTTTATAAAGATTTTGGTTATTAAATCATGAAGTTACGCCAAATCTCGATTACCAACATTCATTTTATATTTTACAATTTGAAGTAACTTCCTTTATATTGGAATTGTAAGGATAATAATTGCGAGCTAGCGATATATTTTAAATTTCTTGAAATGCAGAATACATTATGATTATATATGAAATCCACGACTTGCATAAAATATATCATGCCATCCAGGGCACCAGGAAACCCACGGACACCGTCCCTCGTAAGCAGCGGCCATTCAGCCTTAAACCGTCTTTATGAGCGACTAAAAGGTTAACCTTCGATTTCAATCTATCGAAAACGAACACTACTACATGTATTTTTGAAGTTCGCTCACGTCTACATTCTAAGATAGCTGAGTGACCTATGACACATAACTTTATTCGTAATCTTCTACTTATCATCATTTATGCAAATCGTTCTCCTTCAACGAAATATTTCATTAAACTTAATATTATAAATTTAAATATGAAAAATAAATTTATTTGAAGGTCCGATTTCACGGTTTTGAAAAATCCTGAATTTCCTTCTACCATTAGAAGATCATCATGAAAATTTTTAAATACACAGAGTAACCAATTTTATTGAGAATCACACTTTTCAAATTTATGTTTTTAATTCTCAAATTCTATTTAAGGGTTACATTCGTAGATTCTGACTAAGCGAAAAATGTGTTTTTTACACGAAAAAATTTGATATCAAAGATATGAAAAATGAGCTTCGTCTGAATCCCATGAGGCCTAAAATGAGGAAATAGTACAATATAAAAGTACTACAAAAGAAAATTGACCTTATAAGATAAAAAGAATAAATTGTAATAATAATATCAAATATGGCAGTTTAATTACTAAGTTTGAAGTTTATGGTGTCACTAGGAAAATTTCAGAGTATGTGTGAAAGGACATATTTGGCTGGCATATTTGAGGAAATCTCTTAACTATTACGATGCAAGGGATGACAGAGAAGATGCACATATTCAAATCAACCATTACGATGTGCGCTCCAGTTTCACAACTAAAAAACCTTCTCCACAATAAGGACTGAATTATACATTACAAGATGATACGGTAAACTTCCACGAGCTAATGGAACGAACAAAGCGCAGGCTCAAAATCACAAGCCACTTCAAAAAGAATTAGTTATATGCAAAGTTCCAAGTGATAACTTCATAGTCGAGATATCTAAGAACACAGATAAAGCCGCGAACAAACTGCAGATACAAAGTTCCGCGCTTAAGATTAAAACAGATAATGAAAGAGGATCCAGCTGATCAAACAGCAAAGTTTTAGATGAGCTTAATGGTGCAACTGACGTAGCAATATTTCAATGGTAAAGGAATACTGAAGCGTCATCTATGTAAAGTTTCAGAATAAGAGACCATGCGGGAAAGCAAATGAAACTCCCTTTAACGAATTCTCTAAGATACGCAATCGAAAGCAGTTTACATTGATTTTTAGAAAGACAACGCTATCTCAAAAATATAAAATATTCCCAATATAGTTGATGCTTTCTGGCGATACTTGGTGGAACTTCTCCATAATAAATATTGTATCTCCATTGTATTTCCTATTTATTAAATATTCCAAATTTACATAATTGAGTACAGCATTGCCTCGAAAGTGATAAATAAGCTTTATTGCATTATTAGTGTTTCCAATTTCAGAAAACGTAATTTGATCTATCCTCTACGAAGTGATAGAACGTTAACAGTTAATAAATATATCTACGTTATCTTACGAATAAACGAGCAACATACTCTGAAGTTTTTACACAATCCTTGTATCCTTACCGTATAATTTTATTCTGACTCTGCAATAGCTAATAAATATTAATTTATATCATGATTTCGGAGTAAGACAACTTGAATGGCCCATTCAATGTAATAAATATCTTTCTACAGTAGCGGAAATCAGCTGCTACAAATTTTCATATTTCTTTTATATATTTAAAATATTTGATTTTCTTCCCTCCAGAATTCACTCTCCAGCATTCACCGTCTTTAACCCGGTCTTAATCTCTTTGTTACCACTAAACAGTTCCAAAATATTGCAATTATCTTCAACCCTTTTCTAAAACTTTCTCCAGTCAATTCTACCGTCCATTACTGAACCTCTCAGTTTTTAACTAATTTTAGATTCTTGCTTATTTTCTTTGCTTTTATGTTGTTTTCTTATTTATTAGTTAGTTTTAATTGGTGTTACGATTCTATTTAATTGGCTTTCATAAGCTGTTTTTGAATCGAAACAAATTAATAAAAATCTTGGTACAGTAAAAAATTCCATCAGATACAAATCAAACAACGTTTTTCAAATTCTTCCAGTTTGTCGAAACCAGGCGGTTTGGAGAAAATTTAGGAGCAGTAAGCATTTAGAGATACCTACGCAATACGGACAGTAAATAAACTATTACACCGCTTTGAACAAAGAAAAGGTACGGAAGAGTTTGACGCAACACCTAATTCCTGTTAAGCATTTGAAACACAAGGATCTTTACCTTCGATCGGAACATCTTACTCGTGTTTACCGCGTAATTATCATCTCTCGGAGTCAATCGCTATTGCGTTGACATCCTTAACGTCGATGGCGCCGTTCTTGGAAGGACAAGAAAAGGAGTGTCGTAGTCGAGGCCGTTGGGAAGGACGTGCCGCTCGCACCGGCGACCGCTGGTACACGATCCGAGACCCAAACAGCACCACGCTTGAGGGCGAGGCACAAGAATGCGGACTTTTCCCTCCCATTCTAAGTCACTCGCATTTCCTGCGACGAATTCCACTCACGGCCACCTTTAAGAGGCGATGTGGTTTACGTATACGAGATCGGATCATCGTTTAAAAAAGCGAATAACGCGTACACTAGAGATGGAGGGAACGGCTTGATTAATGTTAAGCCATGCGAGAAACCTTTCCAAGGAAAAGGACGGACTTAATGTCTGACTTCATCGCTAGCGGTCATGGTAAACATCGTGAAAACCTTGATAAACTTCCCGGCGATTTGAATGATTACTGAGAATCGAAGATTCCATGCCGATGAAGGAAGTACATTTGTATCGGTTCTCAGGATTCTTCTTCCGTGGAATAATGGATCGCAAATTACCGACGATTCTAATGATAGGAATGACATGGCGACTTTGCTAGGGAGAGTTTGAGACTGATGAATCTCTTCTAAAATCCAAACCTACTTCATATAAAATTCGGAAGAAAGAAATAGCTAGAAAAACTGCACAGAAGAAAACTACTAACGATAAGGGATAACAAGAAACGAATATGATCGTAATCTTTGGTTAATGCCAAACTTAACTGCCTTTTTTCATCAAAATTTCACGATATCTTTATCTTGACTTAATTAATTTGATGGAGTAGGAATTAACTTAATATTCCGCAATGAAATCCAAATGATAGAAAATAAACTTGGTTAATCAAATATCACAATCTAAGATAGAGGAATTATGGTTGAGTCCAAATTAATTATATATTAATAGAAGGGAGATTACAAATCACAACGCGTGAATTATAAACAAGCCAAATCCGTGTATAAAATACCTAGATATTTCTATTTCATAATAATTTGCAAAGCTTATGGGGAAAATTCATGAGATAAACTCAAGTCTACTCAGACCGTAAAAAGAAAAGAATGAAAACATCTTTTACCATCATGTGTTAAAGATTTTGGAAAAGAATCACACTTGTTTTCTTACGAAACCTATGGTTTTATTTAGAAATGTGATTCTAACCAGAACTCCTAGTCAAGGATTTCTACAAACTTAAAACATAAGCTTTTATTGGCTGATTTCATCATGAGGTAGCCAGAATAAAAGTCAGACAGGAATAGACTAAAATAAACGCTTTCAGTGGAAAAATAAGGTGGAAATGGTCATTATTGATTGATAATAGGATTTTACAAAATATTACATGAATTTTCTCCTACAGCATCCTACCTCGAAAACTTCTAATCACTCCATCCCCGTGCGAACTGATTCAATCGAATACATTTTTGTATTTCACAGGAACCCGATGCGTGAGGAAATAATATATTTCTCGGAAAAGATTACGTCCTGGCTTAAGAAAGATACATAAATTCCCTTCCCTTCAGTACACAACGCAGTGGAACCATTTCAAAGAGGAAAAGAATCTCGCAAAAATCCGCTTCGTCACCAACAAAAATATCTCGCAGTCTCATCCCAAGGGGATCACCAGAAACTTCGCACATCAAAAACAATCGAGAGATTACTTCTCCGGGAGAACTTGGGACGGTGGAAAACACTTCTTCGACTCTAAGGTGCTGCAAATCGACCAGAAGAGGGGCTTACCGAACCGTTTATCCGGGGATCCAAATCAACTATTCGAGGGAATATCCCGGGTGGGGGGATGCTGAGGGATCTTTCCTCTGAACACAGACATTACATATTCCGCGAATTCCGACGTGTTGGACGAGGAAAGTTTCTCCTTCGCCGAACGGCCTCAAAGACATTTCGCGCGAAATTAATCCTCCTCCTCACAATAAAGCCCCACGCGTTTCTGGGAAAAGCTCGGCGGGCATAACTTTTACTGCACAAAGCATTTCGTGCTGCAGCGAGCGATGGTAAACAAAGTTTTTCCCCGTCCGCGATCCTTCGTGACCCAGAATCCGGCGCTCGAATAAAGAAAATGAAAAGCACAAGCCGACGACTTGTTACCCCCGAGGATTCTCGGCTTTTTCATCGAAACAGAAGCGAAAAATTCTGGGACCGTCTTCGGAGCTCGTCAAATGGGAGCACGGGGTGGGGACGATGTGTGAGGCTCGACCCGAAAGTTTTGCGCGTGGGTTGGGGACAAGGGTTGCCAACTGTTTAAGAGTTGATTCCGGGATTTTTTCGACCCGGGAAGATGATGATCGCCGGAAATTCCGGGAGCTCGATGGAAATCACTAGCCTACTGTTTCCATCAAAGACGTATTCTAATGGGTTAAAATATGATCTAAGTGAGAATAATATACGTCGATCAGGAGAAATGTATAATTCTGGCGGTAGATAGGTAAGTAGGTAGTTGGTAGGTAGCTGTACCCACAATATGTGGCACTATCTACCAGCACAATTTTACATTTCTCCTGATCGGAGTTTTGCGGGAAAATATAAGTTCGAGAACTTTATGAACGTAACAGTGATTGCAAGAGTACATCCACAATTGCGCTACCTAATTGAGGACGATAAAATTTATTTTCCCAAAATAAATAACGGAAGGTAGTTAGCATTATATTTCATTTTCATTCCCACCACGCTAAGTAATAAATTTCGAGCGAAAGTACACCTCGTGAGTTCACAAATTAAGATGCAAAGGGCTTAAACTTAAAATACTCTCTTCACCACGAATTATTACGTTTGGCTTGAGAAATCAAAACACTCATCACTTTGAGGCATTTAAGTACTCGACTGTGAACTAAATTTAAACGCAATTCTCTTGAGTTAAGAGGAAAAGAAAACTTATTACATCGGAGGGCCGCATACGAAACGGTATGGCTGCACTTGGCATGCTTGCTGCCCATATTTAAACAGCAAACGTATTGACATTTCATTAGGAAAGCAAATCTAATCATCAAGTAAACTTCAGGATGAAATTATGTTTCATATTCGCTGAATGGATGAGATAAATAAGCCCGGTAAATAAAATAATTTGAAGCTCTGAGTCTATATAAAGAAAGCCGCAATGAATTCAGAAAAAGATCTGAAAAAGGATTCAGTCCACAGCCCAGTTGAAATGCCTCCACTATTAGCTATTAAAATCATTTACAGGGTAATGAGGCTTATTAGTCAAAATGTGGATTGAGGTAGTTTCCTATAGCTTATCAAACCGATTTAGAAATATAAGTGAGTTCACGTAACTGCTTTACAATGATAGTATGATTGATGAGCATTAAGTATGATTAACGCATTTATAAAAAAATAAGATAAACACCACTATTCAACACAATTCATTTCGCATTAGCCATCGTTTTTTCAAAGCTGTGAGCAAGCTTTAAACAAAAGCAAATGAAAGATACGTTCTTCCCTATCCTATACCACAATAACAATGTAATTACAATATTCATCAACACATGATAGAAAAAACGCATTAAGATGAAGAGAACGGAATCTCTATCTTTACTCTGGTTAAGAGGGTCACTCAGATCCCCTATCCCCTAGTAATCTTTCCATTATCAACTCAAACCATAAAATGTGCTGTCCAGAATGAAACAGTTAACTAAAAGCGCCAGAAAAACGGAAAGATTTGTGAAGCGTGAGATCTCAAAAAAATTGTCAAATTCGGTATAGTTGGCAAGGCGAGTTGGAAGCTGCGATGTGGGGCATCGTGACAGCGAAGAAAATCGAATAAAGGCGGAGGGGACATTCCAAAGGCGAGAGTGCACTAATGTCAAGAGCCAAAGTATTCCTCGGCGGATTCTCTCATTCCTAAAGGCTGAAATCACCGGATCACCGCCACGAATAGCCGCTGGCCAGAGGGAGAGTGAAGAGATGCGACATCGCCGGCAAAATGAAACCCCTCTTCGGGGAACACAGACCGGGATTATTACACCTTTTCCAATTAAGAATAATAGCCAAGCCGTGAAATGAAGGAGATGAAAGAAAGCGATCTTTCATACCACACATGCCATTTCGATTTGTCGTTCAGCTTCGGCGTTCTTTCTTGCTGTCGAGGGAAGCTTTTGATGGATGCTTGTCGCATTCTAAGAAGTGGAGGTTGCGCAAAGATGAGGTGCGTGTGTCGCATGCAGCATCGAGGCAATTCCAGTTTGTGAACAAATAAGTTAACGATTTATCTACGAAGTGTTCACCATTAAAGGAGGTTCAGTACCAGGGGAAGATAGCCAAATTACTTCCCTTACAATTCTATGCTACCGATACATGATACCGATAGTATAAATATGACACTGTGTGAGGAATGTTAAGGCAGGAACCTACCAAACCTACAAACACATATGTACGTCTTTCAAAAGAGTATCTTTGGAATAATACACAGGCAGACAGAGAAAATATATTTAATCATTACAGGCAATATAAAAAACTAACATTTCAGGACACATCAATCTCAATAATAAATCGTCTTTATCATTGAGAATCATGAGACTCTTCGAAATCGTAACCAACGTCTAAGAAAATTTAAAAGAAATAAATAGCTATCGAGAAAACGCAATTAACTATTCATTGGGTTTAAAAACTAAATTTCCATTTACAAAAAATACACCAGAATATCATCCGGTGGTTAACTCCGGGAATGAACAGTTATGAAGTCAATTAGCTCTTTACTGAAGTTTAATTCCCTATCTATAACTACGCCAGGGTGTAAAATATTTTACTCTTACCAGCAGAACGCATTAGCTATCATAAAGACTTTGCGGGCCGAAGTTGATGTATTCTGATGTGTTTTGATATCAGCCATTCAACATAACTTTTCATTTAAATTCATAGAGTGCTAACTAATGGAGGCTTAGTTTTATTTTACAGTATATATTCCTACTTGAATTTTGCTTCCCTCTATTTCTGTTATAAAACTCTAAAATAGACAATTTACGGTGATTTTAGGAAAAAATTAGTTCCGGTGCTGCAACGATCGGATTTAAAACTAATTAATCACGAGTTGGATTCTGATAAACTTCTTTCGATAACCTTAGGTTTGCATAGTTTTTATAGCAACTGTTGAAATAAATCACTTTCGCTTGCAATGACTAGTTACGGATAAAACTATAATTGGAATATAACCATCTAGCGCACACTATTCAAATTATGTGCTTAAAACGCTCCCTCACATGCTCCAAGCGTAAACTTAGCTCACACGATGTTTTACGATTGAAAAAGGGCATAAAGATAAAAATAGGAAGAATGATTTATTCCTCGTTCTCTGATTTTAAATATTCCACAAAGAGATCCACATTCTTCTGTCTTTACCTCACAAAAGAGCGCTGAGGGCCAAAACAGGCGATATGTGAATACGAGAACTCTTCATCTCCATATTTTCAATTCTTTTGAGACCTTCGACCTTTCATGAAAGAAGACAGGAAACCGAATATCCTTTTATCTCGGCGACCTTCTACGTAAAAAGCACATCTGTCATGCATAAATATATTCCAATAAAACGGGTGTCGACTTACGCTTGAGATCATATAATTGCCGATGTGCTACTAAACGACAAAGGCGATGAACGAAATGTAAAAATTACTTGATGATAAAATTGCGTTTGATCTAAAAAAAATCTGACTTTGCCCTTAATCCTAATTCCAGCGGGCGTTTCTTGAAAGAAGTTTCCGTAATTCAATACGCCTGAAACGAAGGATACGAAAAGAAAAAAACGAAAGAAGATTTCCCTTCTGTACCAAAAACATTTCCGCCCACGAAGATTTTGTAGCAGGAAGAGATTGAAGAAATAAATCTTAGAGTATTTTATTCCCTACTATAAATAAATATTATACGTTATGTGCATTAAGTATAAATTAAAATTTAGACTTATTTACTTCTTTCCAATCAAGTACAAGATACAGGAGAGTTTCAAAAAAATATTGAAAGCTTTACGTCGTCTATAAGGAAATACTTGTGCTGAAGCAACACTAATCACAACACAAAATAAACATATGAATATATCGTTATTAAGAAAAGTAAAATTAGAGAAATTACAAATAAGGAAGTTCAAAAAATTAGTAGCAAAAAACGAAGGCAAAATTAAAGTACAACAACATAATATATTCTACTAACCATGTAGACTCAAAGAAAACTCAGTTTCTCCAATAATCCAAAACTTTGCAACCGAACAATATCATCATTATCCTCATAAATTATAATAATTAAATAATTATATTCTAATTAAAATATTACAATAATGTACAATTAAACTACAATAGCAATATTCTACAGTTATCTATGAATATTTGACAACGACGTTGCTGTTTGGGGTTATTGATCCAATTTAACGTAATTACTAACAATAACGAGCAATTAAATTTCTTCGTCAGAATAAGTCGAAGAATTCCAAATCGTGCTACATTAGTCAAACAAGATAAACAGACTTCGGCTGCAATCAGAATAGCAGTTCATTTCAAGCCCTACATAATGACAGCGTGATATTTTTCCAGGGATTCAGCCACCGAAATGATACTATTTCGGGCTTGCGAGGAACGCTCCGGAAATTACGAAGACACTCCTTTAAATCTTTCTTGATATATTGAGGTCACGGACAGTCTGTCGAAGGGATAAAATAGCAGACGGGAGGCGATTTATTTTCCTACCAACTACCAAGATAGAAAAAAGAGAGCTTCTTCAACCAAGTCTCCGAGCTCTCAAACGTCACGTGTGCAGTCTCTCTAAAAATGTTCCCAAATCTTGAGAACGTGATGTCGCGGGAATGTGTGTACTAGAGTGTAACCAAACTAGTAAGGATTTTAATTAACCAATGCTCAGGGGCGTACTGACAGCTTTTGCAACGTGAGGATGTCCCTGAGATGTAATTGATCGTTACTTATCGAATGCTCCCGATGTGATTTACAATGGGGAAATTGTCAATTCTAAATCCGACAGGTTTCGAGTAAAACTGCATTTTATTCAGTACAATTTTCATGGTATGGATAACTCGTTTCAGTGCATTTTATATGTAATATATATATCTATTTATTGTTTATAATATATTGATTGGCCAACGAATATCAAAAACGCAAAATATTTCTACGTTCTATTATGTTCGTGGAGCATGACTATTTTCTGATGCTCTGCAAAATTAAAGACAAACAATTCTAACATATGAATAATAAAATTTATGTTCATGTTTCGGTTTCTATTTTGTGTCAGTGATTGATGCTAAATATTTAAGTCTAAACTGGTCGCCATAACAAAATATTCAAGTGAAGATACAAATTGATTTAGCATCATCAATCTATATCCTCTTATATACAACGCAACAAAATTACTACGTCGACCATTCTTTATTTACATTAAATATGGTCATGACCTGATCATAAATACGATCTTTCATTGGCAACTTGCGTTAATGTAGGAATAATCATTCTTGTAGTTTCTCTTTACTGTCTGAATCTACTGCACTATGCTTTGACAAATTCACAGTAGGTGGTTTTGGTAGTAGTTGTTGCATTGAAAGTGAATCGATAAATAATCTCAATAGGAATTTCGGTAATAATTCATGCATTTAAACTAAAATGATAAATAATCCATGCATAAAAATACAGAAAATATTTTCAAAAATAACAAAATTATATCTTTTATTGAAGGATTTAAGGAAATCTAGCACGAAAATAAAAAGTAAAATTACGTAGATTAATCGGCGGATGAATAGTAATGAATAAACAGCACTAAAAGCAGCTAAAACACTTTTCCTTTCATATAACTCTGAGCACCAAAATATGTAACCTCGTGGGACAATACCGACACTGATAAAAAGCGCCACAGAATAGAAGCCAAACGAGCGTTAATCATCTCAAACGCGAGAGAACGAGAAATTAAGTCTGAATGGAAAGCGATGGAGCCGAAACTCGAGCTTCCCTGATGAAGTTTTGTGTTCCGTAATCAATACGGAAAAGGGTGTTGCCTTAAACCGCTAAACATGGGAAGAACTCACGAACCGTAAAACGAGGAATTTCCCGCGATCATTATTCTCCATCGCATTCGTTATACAATCAATCTTCTCGGAGGAATAAATGGTTCGATTGAAATAAATCCCCTTCTTCAAGATGATATCTCCTCTCACGGAAATCGCGGGAGGAAAACAGAAAACTTTCCCGGAAATCGACGCGGCTCTTTCCGGGAAGATTGTGACGACACGCGCCTCATCTCCGAGCGGAATTACCATTGAAATCGTCGTCCGTGTGCGAGAACAGATGTCTATGGTTACGGCAAGCGTTCCTTTCATTCGAGACGAGCTGAGTGGGAGATCAATGCGGACAAATTAGGGAAATAGACTGTAAGTGCGGGATGTAGTGCATGCCCTTCTTTTCGAGGACAATTGGAGTGCACAACAGAGAAACCTTAGCGACGCGATAGGGGAATATAGGTGCATTGCACCCCACACCACAGTGGGTGAACTGCAGGGTTTTCCGTCGATGGAGATTTAAATGTGTGGCAGTTGCATCTCAGCGTTCGACACAAGCGTGAAGGACCAAATTTAATGTATATTGAATGGGGGTAGGCAAGAGCTACCCATTATCTGAGTAGCATTCAGCATGGAGACAAGTTCGAACTTCAAATCCTTCCAACATTAACTACTAAAAGCTCTGGAGAGGAAATAAGGCTTTCTAAGACTAGGTCAATATTCTATGAGTGAAAAAAGTACATGTAAGTACGACACAAAGACATAAGAAAAAGAGCATGTGAATACATGAATTCCCGAGATATTAAATATTATTAGAAGATATTCAATTATGGTTGGCACGAAGTAAAGGGGAGATGAAAAACCGATAGTTAGATGGATACGTAAATGCCAGGTTGACTCATCTTTTTTACTATTTTATTTATATTTCTTTGACAACTTTTCACAGCGATACCTCAATACTGAAAGGGCTTTAATCGTGGGTCAGTATTCCAGAATTGCGTGTGAGTGCTTCAACAAGAATATATACCTACATTTTTCAAAATTCATTCTTTTTCCTACTTTATGATAACAAATCAATGAATAATTCCTTTGCTTTAAAGAATGCCCTCGTTGAATACTTGAAATGTGGGATGAAATATGAACATATGAAAATCCGTATACAGAATAAAGTATTTCACAAACTAAAAGCAAATACATTTACATTGTGCAAGAACTAGGAACATAAGAAAAATGTCCATCAAATGAATAGCGGCATTTTGAGATGGGAAAGATGTAAGTTATAGAGTAGCTTATCCTGAAATGTTTGACTACAAGTTTCGCTCCGATAGGATTAATATCTCTTACTTCCATTAATTAATTTCTACCGCACTTAAAATGGTCGAAAGAATACAACATATCATACTGACTAAAGCTACCATAACCCAAGTCACATAATATTGAAGATAAAGGGAAAATACAGAACAGCCATGTAAAGGAGGATGCACGAAATACCCCGAAATAGGAAGAGGATCAAGGATGTCTATGGGAGCAGAAAGATTCCTAAGAGTTAAGAGTTTTACGGGCGGTAAATCTCAAACACTTTCGCAAAAACTTAAAACTTCGAGAAAATAGCATTTATATGCGTAAAAATTCCACCTGTTACCACTTTGCTAGGGGAAGATAACTTTATGTTCCTTCCTCAAAGCATTCACGGCTCATAATACTTTTGTTTAGAGATATTTCCTCTAGTGGTTCCGCCCAGAGGAATGTGAACTGCTGCCAGACGTCTGTTCTAGACACTTTTTATAGATGCACTCTATAAAAAGTCTTGCACCAAATGGCCCGTTGGGGGCTACTTACACGAGGCCAACGGCACAATAATACAAAGCAAGAATTAATGGTATGCGCCTGAACCTATTTGCTTCAGGGAAAACAAACAACTTTTTCCGTTGAAATTAAATACCCATGCGGAAGCGTCGGCCATTGGTTTCCCAAACAGAAGCTAATTTCGCTGTGGAGATGGATTTATGTATTTCATAGTAAGTCTATTTAAATTACGGATAAGCGAAAATAATCCATTAGTATATTTCATTTCTAGATATGAAATTATATATCCCTTGGAACTGAAACGGAAGAGAAAGACGGTCAATCATTCTTTTACTTTTATTCTTACGTAAATACAAACGCGGAAGCTTCCTGTAGTATAGATCGATAAACTAATTTACTGCAAAAAGAATGCGTGTACAAAAAAATTATTATTGTACAATTCCATTAAAAAAACTCTGCCAAGTACCTTATGATGGCGTATACGCCGGAACCGGTATTGTGTTTCGAAAATTGTGATGGATTGTACCAGTTTTTTAAATTTTATAGAACACATTTTTGTTGCAATAAATTATTTAGTATTTTAAAACTACTGACAAAACACTTGATAGATTAACTGGAGTTTACACCCCCTGCCACACGCCGAAAGGAGGCTCGCAGAGTATTAATGTAGATGCAGATATTATTTGTTCGGTTTACTTTTATAAATAGGTAAATACGCATGGAACTAAGAATGGATGAAATAAGGTTTGCGTGAATTTGATTGAAATTGCAAGAAGACGGAATGGCCAGAGAGATAAACACATCCCAAACACAAATTCCATGGCAATTTCGACTTAAGCGAATGGGGTTTTCCTCAATCTGAATCTAGACCAAACACTAGATCCGAGTCCAAATTGAATCGAATCACTAAGCTTAGCGCGCCACTAATTTACAAATATCATCAGGCAATTCTCGATAAATTAAATACAAAAGAAGATAAAGATTGTAAACAGACGCAATTTTACCTGAATTAAGTGTCCGTTCACATTTTATTCAATTATATATTTCAAAAAAAACAGCAAATTACAACACGAGGCCAATTGCAATTGACAACATATAACAACGCATGACATTCCCACTTACGTTTAGTAAATGCTACTTTTTTCTCTTGTAATTAATAATATATTTATGTTTCTGTAATTTTTTTCATTTAAGTATATGTATTTTATTAAATTTTATAATGGTCAATACACTATTGTTATGTTTTACTGTGTTTACGAGGGTTTCCCCCCTTTCTCTATGGGTTTTTTCCCGCAATGTTGGTTTTTTCTTTGTCAACCTCCAGTTGCAAAGATTGTTCCCCACTCTCTACTCAGTCTTTTTGTTTTAATTTATAAGTGTACATATTAAAAAAACATACGAAGTTAGGAGGAAGAGAGGCCTAACCTCGCCAATTAAAGGTCTAACTAAACACAACTAAAAAATAGTAAAGACGTACGAAGGTTTGCATGAAATTCATATAAACATACTCCAGCAATAACGCCCCCTTGAAAAGTAAAAACCAACAAGGAGACAAGTTTTAAGTTCCCGCACCAACTCATAACACCCTAGCGACGGCGATAACACCGAGGAGGACAGTGAAAAGGGAAATCGAAATTTCAGTATGTTAAGAGCAGTACATCTGTCAACCCCAATCGCGAGCGTTTCCTCCTTCCCACGCACCGTACCCTAACCACGGACGGTCCCGAGAGGAAAAACAGGGAATAAAAACGACGTAAAAGGAGCTGAACGTGGGAGCGTTGCTCGAAATCAGAACAGTGGACGCAGACATCTCGTCAACACATTAGCCCATGGGAGAGTCTGCCTCCCACAGACCTCATTTCCACCCCGAGGGAACGGGAGTTCGAATCCAGGCGCACGCACGGAGGAGCCTAATCGAACTAGTGTTGGCACAGTGTGACCACTGCTCCGAGGCGAAATCACAACATTGTTAGCGTCTGTTCCATTAGCCTCCATGGGCGAGCGACGGCACGAATGCAGAATTAACAATACCCTATCCAAACGCAAAACCGGTGGCTAGGTCATGGGAAAACTACAGCATGGAACAGTAATCCCCGCCGTACGACTAGGGCGGCAGTGTTTGGCTCTTCCTCACATTTCCTTTAACCCCTTTTTTCTCCGAATTCGATTACAGTGGAACTTGGATGGTACAAACTTCGATAATTCGAAATCGTCCTTAATTCGAACTTTTTCGTTGGTCTGTAGCATTTTGTATTCAAACAATGTTGAAGAATTGCGGTTAGTTCGAATTTTGTTTTGGTTAATTCGAACTTTTTACGTTTGAGATTAATTTCACGAGACAAACTTCCCAAATACTGGCAAGGCTACATTAAAATGCGGTGTACGTCCCTTACCTCTCCGTCCCTTTCATTTTCCCGTACTGGCTATCAGCAAGTACATCTTGCAAACAATTTGTGCATTTTGTGTGTATATGCTTATCTTTCAGCTGTTACGGAACGTAAATAAAATGAGATCTAGTGAACTGTCAATCAGTACATAATTAATCATCATCGTTTACTATTTTTTATTATCAGTAAAAAACCAAAAAACAATAGGTAAGTAGTAATAACTAAAAGTAAAAAAAAAATAAAAATGAATATCTGCACCGTTGTTTTCAACCCCTATTAAGAAATTACTTAAATTCTATTTTTTCGAAAAACCTCTTACAGCTTCGATCTATCCAAGTTCCACCGTGATTTTTAACATGACTAGAATTAAAAAGAAATTTCACTCGTCCAACAAGTCAAGAGAAAAAGAAACACTATCCGTATCGCCGTAATCAACGAAGAACAGCTAATTTATTAATACGCGAATCTGGCTTTCTCTAGCCCAAGCCTTCCCGAATGCTAATGCAGCCCACCGCGGGTAAAAGTTTGAGAAGCCTCAAGCTCTAGGGGAAAGATTAGGGAACACTCGCAAGCCACGGGATATGAATGATTGATCTGAGACTGAAATTTCCAAATTTTTGCCTACGCATCAACGCTTCCCTTAAAACTGGAGAAGTTAAAATAACGCGTACGTAAAATTTCAGCCGGAAAATAGATAGGCTTAGCGAGAGATGTTTATTGGTTTAGGTTTTTGTAAAACATTAGTGCATGGGAAGAGGAAAATCAGTAAGAAAATGTACATAATTTTTGTTCACTCTTTTTACCCCGCCAGTGCGTTTCCGAAGAGGGTGCCCATTTATTCACTTTCAGGATTGCTACATGGTCATAGCCTAAAATTTTACACAATTTGATGTTTACCTGTAAATAACTTTGTGTAACAGAAACGAGCTTGAGGTTCAAATACTATTTTGGCAACGACATATCAATGTTTCTTACAGCAGAGTTTCTAATTCATAATAACAGAGCATTTCTTTCTTATTTAAGATTCCTCCTCTGAATTTCGAGTAATATGTATAATTAAGTGATTTTCATCTAAGTACCTCCGTATGTAATTTTCTTGCGGTAAAAACCAGGTGTGTCAATACTTATTTACCCACACTTAATATATTGCTCGATTAAAAAATGAAAAAGGATAATCTTTCTACATCTATTTGTCTACTAATGTTTCCATCAGTTTGTATCAATTAGTTTGAACAAAACATATAGTATCTGGTATTTTTCTGTCTTTTTGTACTTATTTATTTTTGTAGATGGTAGTTAATTGTATTCAAGTGCTATGATTTAACAGTGAGTTATTGTCATGTAATAACTCTAGAAGTTAGGGGAGGAAATGCCAAACTGGCCAAACCTTGTCGCGAAAGTTAACTAATAATGAATGAATGAACGTATTTATTGCTCTAAGTATTGCATATAAAACGAATACAATATCATTTACATTATTTACATACTAGAACTTTAGGTGTCAACTAAGGATATCCTGTATTGTTGACACCGATAATATTCAGTACGTTTTGTGTTCACAAACCATAGAAATACATTTAAGTACTCATTTGTAATTGAATAGTGACGTATTTTATTACGATAATATTACGATAGCATAATACAAATATAAGAAAAATAAAGTGATATATTAATGCAATGGAAAGGCTATACAACAAAAATTGAGATAAAATAGAGAAGGAAAGAAAATTTAAAAAAGTACGTAATGAACAAAGAATCTTTCAAACATTTAAGTCTTTTTAGAAATAAAAATGACTAAAATTAATAAAATTCATCCGATTATTCATCGGATAACGTATTCTATGCTGCTAGAGATAGTAGGCTATAAAAAGCGGCTGGAGTAATGCAAAAGAAGATAGAGCATGTCCTACAGCACCTCCTTTACCAGCGGAGATTAATCTCAGAAAATGCTAAAGAGCGAAATTGGATCCTCCGGCGAAAAGTTAGTCAAACATTCAAACGGCCCGGCATTTGCGAACCAACTCCACACATGTGGTGGTAAATGAAGGGAACGAAATGGGAAGTCGGAGAATTAGAGGGGGAAAAAGTTTTGAGGGAGTTGAACCAGGAGCCGCTTCTATTTATAGGGAAGAAAAGAAAATCTCGACGAGAGAAGCATTTTGGCGAGTGGAAGGAAAAAAAGGAAAAGAGTGTGGCTTGTGGAGTCGGACTATGAGAAATAGGTCGAAGAAAATGCATTCCCAACTCGAGCGACATTTCTAATTATTGAAATGAGTTGAAAACTACGGATGGAATTTCCATTGGGACGATAGTAAGTATTAAAGTCTGCTTCTTAAGATACCAGTACTGTCTCCTCTTTCCGATTTGGCTTAAATTGAACAGATTTCCTTCCGAGGATAAATTTTAAAGCTACAGAACAAAATGGAACAAAAATGGTTTCATTTGAATAGCATACATTTTTGGTGAGCTTGGTTTTCGTAAAATATTACACGAAAAAAATACGATACGAAGAAGGCTGTAATGAATAATTTTCGGCGAATGGTGTTTATAAAATAATCCACTCTCACGAGAAAATGCCCTCTGCACGGAACATATAAAAAATAAATAACAAAAGAAAAAAATTGCAGCCAATTTACCATAACATTCAAAAGCCGTGGAACTAATGCCTAATATTTTCAGATTTCGAATTTTTTTCGCTACTTAAGTTCATCGTAGTAAAGTTAGCCTTGGTTAAATTGATTTTTTTATTAACCTATGGAATAGACACTACTGATGTTACAGAAGTTAAAATTTGAAACATCTCCCTGCGAAATATAATTTTGTAATTGAATGAATTAAACCTAACTTGGTTCTTTAAAAGCAGTTGATCTAGACGAAGTCAACCAAATGACGAATAATAAAAAAGAGAAAAAAATATGCAATAGATTTATTTAAGTCTGGTCTCATAAGTTTAATCTAATTGTTAGATCTTGTACGAGGCTTACATTCCCCATCAATAAATCAAGGTAGATCAAACACGGTAGGAGAAAGGTAATGAAATCTGCTAAACAACAAGCATAGCCACCTTTTTTATGAAATCAACAGAGAGACTAATTAGGTAGGAGACGAAAACAGGCCTCTAGTTAGAAAAAAAATCGCTGTACCAGAATACGTATATAAGGCTAGTAACTCTATAGAAAGCTTGATCGGATGAACTTAAGCATGCTAACATATTTAACATCTGATATTTGTATTTCAACGGAGTGCAACTCTGTAAAAATAACCTCTTTTTTAAGGAGTTTCAGTTTTTCTAATCAGTATAAAATGCAAAAATTGCATTTTTAATCTTCGAATGTAAAATACGAAACGTAGCTTTAATCGCACGACCATGGTAAATGAATAAAGACCACATGGCACGAGGGTATTTCCGCAGAATGTAGAGAAAATAACGCGGGAATAAATTTCCTCTTAGATTATCATTGCTTACTAAAAAATCTGATGTGGCCAGCACATGACTTTCTCCATATATATAAGATGTAAATATTTATCTACCGCAATAATTTCGAACTCTATATTCCATCTAAACTTGGAATTTGAGTTATTAATATTATATATTATCTTTGATGCCAAAAACATGATAAATAATTTTTACGGGACATCATCGATGAAAAACGATGAAATTGGCCTTTCGCCCATAGAGCCCAGAGCGCCCACAAAGTACATAATCAGCAACTTCCGGTTTATCAGTATTTCATGATTAACTCCTACACAATCAGTGATACAAAAATATGTTTCAACCAAACGTTATAGTACATTACATTTTCTAAAACTTTTACAAATAATAGTATATACCTAAATACCATATATATGGAGATATTTTGAAAACCGGAAATGAGCTTTAATGAATAAAGCTCGACTTCCGGTTAACGGATTTACTCCAAAAACTAATCAACTCTGACAGCACACACAACAGTACTATATATGAAGTTTGGTATTGATACGACTTTTAGTTTTGGAGTTAGAACGCCCATTATCACACACACACATACACACACACACACTCACACACACACACACACACACACACACACACATACACACAGACATCATTCAGAAAATGGTCAAAACGTGTTCTAGGGACCCCAAAACGTGTATTTCCGTTGAAATCTCGAAGTCGAATTTTTTCATGAAAACAATACTTTCTCTATACTTCGTATATGGAGAAAGTAAAAAACTGGAACGGAGTATAGCTAAAAACCCACCGCGGAGAAAAACAAGCTCATGATTTTGATTCTCCGCGGCACTTCAATTCTTTCCAATCCGCCGCACAAACATCTCCACGGTCTTCGTACTCCGCAAATTAACAGCGAAGGCGGCAATTAAGAAGAATCAAATGCGGAGCAAATACACCGAGGCTAATTACACCGAGGCTAATTCGCCTCTCCATCACACCCGATGATAATAATTCGAAATCGCGACAAACGAAGCAACAGCTCCGAAGACCCGGAAAAAGCACGCGGAAATGTCTCGGGGCTATGAATGGAAATCCCCGGCGGCACTTCCGATTTTCCCTTTTGCATTCCTCCGCTTCGCTCAGTGAGAACGTCGATAACCAAAAACGTATTTGCGAAGAGAGCGAGGTTTAGATCTCCGATCCTACCATCCGATATGTTAAGAATGAAATCGAGTCTAACCCCAAAACCAAATTGCGAACAATTCCGTCACTCTTTTTAGCACTCAAGATTAAAATTTTTCTCTAATTTACCAGTCAATATCACCGCTGCAACATCAAAGAAAATATTCATCAAGTTAATTAATTTATTTAAACGTGATGATATTGAATTTTTATTTAAAGAGACTGTACGAAAGCAGTAAACTGTAAGAAATTATGTTAAATACTACGAGCTTATTATTAATAATAATTTTCTGAGAAATTACCATAGAGCAACACAAAATACAAGAAATGCTCAGTAAGAATACAAACATGTACAGAAATATAACAATACAAAGAAATATTTTTTTTAAATTGCGACAGAAATACAAAAATATGAGTAAATACAAAATAAAAATTATGCTCAACAAAAATTAACTCCAATTTATACGAACGACGAAGATTTGGTAAAAAATTATTGGACTATTATAATATTTTTAAATTCATTGTACTTTTTAATGTACTATTTTTACTACTACTTTATTGATGTCTTGTACACATGATCTGCATTTATTTTTTTATTAATCATATGGTTTATTCATCTAATTTTTGTTATATCACTGAAGAGTCAGTAACCCAGAAACTGGTGACTTAGGTGACCTTAGGGGTACCAACATTCCTAAAACGTTTATTATGCAATGTAATATGAAAGGGGAGGAATAAACATTATTATTCATATTGGACTCGTGAGGGAAGTTTGGGTGGCGAATTAAATTGGAAAATCGACTTGGAGCGGTTCGGGCCTCACCTTCGCTTCTTTCCCTCTCTAAAAATCTCCATCGAATAGTAATAGCGACCCTTTCCATCCGACACGTGGAATGGAGATCAATCCTCTCGCATCCTCCGCTTTCCCACGGGGAATGCTTTCGCTGCTTTCTCTCCTCCTCTGTGAAGAGACCTCTCTCTAAACCCTTTCCGATGCCTCGGGGATGCGAAGAGACGATAACGCCGGAATTAGCCTATTCCGGAACGATTCTATGGGACGCCACAGGATAATCTCCCGATCCAGCCGTGAAATTATACTATCGACTGACATAAAAGGTTTAATTCTGATATCGAAATGACACGTGCTCAAGCGTAATGAAAGATAATATGGAACACGGATGTTAATGAATTAGAAAGGTTTAAAATCTCCAACAGCCGTCTTTGTCGGCGTTACCCGTCTCATTCGCCAGTATTCGGAGAAAACAAGAAAGGATCAGCGGACTTTTAAGAACATCCAATGAGTATTTCGAAAGCAATGCTTTCATTTTCTCCGAATACCGGTGAATGAGACGAGGAACGCCGACAAAGACGGCTGTTGGGGATTTAAAACATCTAACGTGCACAAGTGTTAACGTTTTCCTGTATCTCACATGCATACGTTGGTGATACCGCGTCGTAGTCGCAAATATCTCGCCGGTTTAAAGGTAACTGATTATGGAAATCCACAGTGCAAATTGATGTTTCAAATGGTTCCTCCTCCGCAAAAATTAATTTTTAAACAAAAGAGAACAAGAATAAAACCCGATGAAGGCCTTTAATCATCGACAAAATGGCTATTTTTCTAAGAAAATAACTTCTTGAATAAGTAGAATTGCAAGTTTCTTTTTCGTAAGTACCTCCTTTTGTAAAAATTGCGTTTTCACACATCATAAACTGACGCCTTTCTGCTGAAATACGTTAAATCGAAAGTATTTTTAGCACAAGTCAATGATAAAAATGATTGACATGAATAAGTAAAGGCGTTATTGGAAAATCGATAAAAAAGAGATAATTATCGCCATAATGTCTTCTAAAAGAGTGAAGGGAAAGTTTTTCAGACTATCAAGAAAGTAATTGGCAATTAAAATAATTTTAAAATTAAAACATTTAAGGAATAATTGGTTATAGAGCAAATAATTAAAAGGAACGGAAAAGAAGAAAGCCATCACTATAAGAGCAACCGAAGAATTTACCGTTGGAATTCATTGATATTTTCATGAAAAATTACAGAGGCCTTCAGACTTTCTTATCACCTAATTCTGATGCTAAATCATCATGGCAATTCAATGCATTTTAATTTTAACTGAATGAATTTCATTTCTTTGTATTCTTGCATACCTTGCAAAAACAACTCTGGTTTTGATAATGCTAGCAATTTAAAAATACCATGCCTAAAGATAATGTAAATTATTTTGATTTTTCGAGGCAGGGAATTATTACTCATCAAGCTTATAATAAAGAGTCACAAATACACCTTAAGCTGTCAAATATTATTAAATAATATTGACAGCTTAAGGTGTATTTGTGACTCTTTATTATAACATTTGCTGTCAGTGGTGAGTCTCTATTCATCAAGTTTATGGCAAAAATACGCTGCAAAGATTTTAACACGTTGGCAATTAAGGACATATCTCTTTGAAGCCAAAATTGAGATGGTTCAGCAAAACCAACAAAGGATCCTCAAAAGTAAAGTTCTCAATCTATCGGCAATTGAAAGAGGAGCACATGCATATTTTCCCACCATTCAATCTATTTTCCTATATCTCATTACCTCTTTTTCATTAAGAGCCGATTGGCTTCTTTACAATCCGCTCCCTTGATGACTCTCTCGAATGGTATAACTTTCCACGCAATGTTTTTCTCTCATGTGTTCCGTGACATTTTATCAATGGAATGCTCAGCGATAATTCGATGAGGTCACTGCACCGCATAGCAACGTCTGTGGCGATGCTATTACAGCAACTTTTTGTCCCTTTGACATGTAATGCTGAACACGCAGCTGTTTTTGTTACGCGGTATGCAGTTAATAAGTCAAAGTTAAGTCAGATTATGTCTAACTAGTTACCAGCGATAAACTAAGCAGTCGTGAGTGAATAACTTTCTCCGAGTTGGTAGATTATTATCTACCATCGGGAACATATATCTTTGACATACAGTTCGTTATCGGCACAGGAAAAGCTATTGGTGCAATATCTGTGAGAATCTTACACTCTTAAGTGGGTTTTACTGCATGTAATTAGTTGAAATTTCCATAAGGCTACAGTAAAGCTTTCTGTTTCAGATTGCGGTCCTTGGGAAAGCCAACCGAAGTTTATTTTGCTTTTGTTCTCCAAAACATACGTTAGGATTAAGGTTAAGGTAAAACCAGAAAGTTATGTTAATAAAATTATTTCAATGAAAGGAAATAAATTACAGTTGAGATATAACCAGAAATTTAAAAAAAATATTTAAACACACGGAAGTAACTTCTGTGTGATACAGCAAATAGGTGAAAAATATACAACGATCGCTACAAATTTCACAGAATCATTTGAATCCAAATCCAATGCAAATATGGAGCGTTTTCTATGAAGTTTCAATCAAGAAGTCTTGTTATTCGTCAAACCACCGATCACAGAATCCACCACCCAAAAAAAAACCATTAACAATCAATTTCCGCACACTAAAATGAATCAAACGTGAATCACAGGACCGAAATCTCAAATGAACCCTCATTCGCGGGCGAATCTCATAGAAATCAACGCTCCATTAAGGAGAAGGGCTGAAATACAATTCATAACTCATACAAAATAGCACTGTGCACTTTGCACCAGTGCAGCCCTTACGTAGAAGTTCGAGGCGATGCACTTGTATATGCCGAGGGCATTGTTACCATGCGCGACAACCGGAAGGCCGAACAAAAAACTGCCAATTGGCGACACTAGACTCCCCCATATCCTTCTTTCCCACCCTTCAACCCCACTCTTCTTTTCCCCCATCGCCTCCTTCGACCACCATTTCCCCACAACACTCCTCATCACCCTCCATTCTTCTCGGAGCCAAGTGGATCCCTCTATTGGATCTAACGTTGAAGACCATCGACTCGATCTGTCCCCATCTGCCACGCATGTGTCTCGCGATTCTCTACGGCTGCTAATCCTAACCCGAGCAGTGAATTAACAGGACGCATCTGCCTTCTATTTCAGAATGCGGAAAGGGGCAGAGCGATGAGGGGACTGTTTCGACGACCAGTCACCGAAGCACGCCGAGGATGCAACCTCACCAAGAGGTCCCCGGAAGATTTTCGACCGTTTTCCTGCTTTCCTTGAGGAAAGTGGGCTCCAGAAATACGTCCTTGCTTCAAGGGCGTCTCGGCGATTTAACAAAAGAAGATGACCATAAGAAAATCGGTGTCATCTCTCTCAAGCAACCATGTATTTAGATAACCTCCCACAATCCCACTTAAGTTCCCTGCCTTGAATAAATATTTGTATAATTAATTCCCCATACGCTCATTTCCTGCCCAACTCAATTGCATTCAGGAAGAAGAGATAGAGAAAATTGGCTGCAGTCATTCACAACGATACATTGAGTTTCAAAGTTACATTTGCGTAAAACTGTTTTGTTTTCATTTTGTACGGAGAACTTAATGCTTAATCTTCCCCTCATCTCCTTACTAAATTGCAGCCTTTTACTTTTGCCATTTTTCCCTTACACTTAATGTCCTCAAGAGCTAAATATCTGCAAACAAAGAAAATTGTTGATAAACTCTGTAGTGAGAATTAAAAAAACCTGATACAGAAAATTAATTGGCTAGTAAGTCTCCGTAAAAACATTTTATAAGTTACGAGAGCGAAATTTGCCTCATCGACATACTCATTCAAATGATACCTAATTAATAAGAAAAATTTGTTTTAAATAACAAAACAGCATTAATAATGACGAAGATATTTCATGCTTAACCTATGATAATTGGTGCTATTCGATATTAAAGAGTAAATACTGATGCACAACGTTGGTAAGAAAAATAAGCGTTAGAAAAAATGGAAATATCTGCAATTAACAGATTCAAGGAAATCATTCAACTATGATAAACAAGTTTAAAACGAGTACGTAGACTTCTATGAGTTCTTAAGGGATAAAATAGACATATACGGTAATCGGAAGTGAATCAACGAGACGTAGACTATCTTCTTCCAGGGTTAAAACAGCAAATCAAATTTATCGCACATCCTGGTGAGTATCCTGCCGTATGAGTATTACACAGGATAAGATTGCGGCATTTAAAATTCGATAATGATGAAGAAAGGAAGAAGCGTGACCTTAAGTCATGCGGTTTTGTCTACCGATCAACATTTATTCCACACTCCACTAAAACAGTTCGGTCTGAAAATTGCACGGCACAGTCAATCTCCGTCAGACCCGCTTCGGCGGTCGATTGCACGCGACAAAATTAGTTATGACGAAACTTTCGACCGAATTAACCCTTCTGGCAGCCGCATCAAAGCGACTTAGCCAATGTCATACAGTGAAAGTGTGCGACGAAAGAAATCCCCATTGATCTAGTTTTTCGGGCGTCGAGACGAGAGGACAATTTGCCGCCCAACTGCCGATGATAATGAAGTTCTCGGACACTTTTAGAATCATTGCCCGCGCGGAAGATTCCTGAAATTCTTTCGGGATAAACAAAGCCAAATTCACTCCAAGGGCCGACCGTAAATTACATCGTGTCATTAACCACAACTGGATCCCTTTTTGGAACCCTGGGGAGGGGGAAAAGGGACCCAAATAGAAAGAGGAGGAACGAAGCATTAATTCATCGGCTTATTAACCGGCTGTTAACACTCGAAAGTGATTCTTGGCAGCTAGAAGGTTTACAGACTTAACTGCTAGATCGATCCTGGGGATCACACGCCATACCCGTAGAGCTGTTGATAACCAGTCGTCTTCCACGGACACACTAATTTCCTTGGAAACGGCGCTATTAACGAGCAAGCCATAGATACATAAACACCGGCTCGTGCGTGCCACTATATATAACAAGAATGTAAACAGTCTGCCGGGTTATCTCCATTGGCATTAGAAATAGTCTCTCGATACTCCATAACAAGCCTCGCGCGCCAAAACCGTTAGGGCACTTACCAGTCGAACTCTAACAATAGAAGTTATTCTTTCTCTCGTGATCTGCAATTATTACATTCCAGGAGCAGATCGCTTGTTCTTCTGACCTTCTCCGGGTGGTTAAAATTTGAATTTCGGCATATAATTTAATTATAGAAGTCCTATTTTACGGCAACATTAAAAGCAAATATTCAGAGATGTTTGCCACATCCGGTGCAACCTCGTACCAGATTAGTACGAGTATCTTTAGATTCCTCTCCGCGAGAGAAAAAGCTATTTTGGGTCAAAATGGATGATTACGCACTAATTTATTTCATCCGACAGATTTCTAGCGCGTCATCTCATCGAACTCGGAAAAAATTCCTAACTTCGCACGTGCTACGTAGTCTTTGTAGCAGATTCCAGCAACACATGCTACCGGCAAAAGGCAGTGATTTTAGATTTAAAATAAAAGCTAGTTGTAGCGATCCGAGCATTCATCAGTGGACACAAGGGGGTATTTTTTGTTAACATATGCACGTAAAAAGCAAAAAAGACACGATGGGAGGCCGAGTCAAACAAGTAGAAATAACGACATTCGCCTCTAAGCTGACGGATTGATGCAGTAAAATAAGAACACACGGCACAAAAACGAATGGCTTGACTTTCATGAAATTTATTGACGTTTTCAGTAATACGCGAAAAACCGAGACTACGTTTATCCATCATCTAGAAAATAAACGAATAGTAACATAACGCAGTACTAATCTCTCTCTTTGGTTTTTGCCAATGAAAATGGCTGAGCAAGTACCAAAACTTTACGTTTATCAGCTGTCTGCATTCAAACAAAGAAGGAAAGCTGCATATGAAATTAACCACAGTAAAAATTTACATTATCATTCTTACTGCCAAAAATAAATGGCAGTCTCTAAAATTAAAATGCACTCATGATTTTAGTAAATTATAATTGAAATTGGAAGAAAGGAAATTAGTGACCTCTACGCTCAACCACAGATTTTTTTTTATTTCAACAGCTGTTTTGAGAACCTCTTGATAGTGTCTTACCACGAAGTAAAGCTCCTAATCCTATCATTATAAAATTGGAATTGTTTGCATTTTCGGAAGACTTTGCAGAAAGTCAATTAATCACAGCTGTCCAGAAGATCCGGCATCACAAACTGAAAAAAATCTTAATATTTCCTAGATAGAAAATTAAGCTGGTAGATTTCCATTAACAAATACTTCAATTAACATCATATTATCGTTGGCCGAGTGTTCTCAATAGCTAGGGCAGCGCGTCCGGCTATGGTGAAAACAGTCCCGGCTTCGATTCCCGATGGGGGCCCATGTGTGAAATGACGTAAGCTGTCACTTTAAACAATACTATACTACTACACTAACGTCAGCCGATAAATCAGATAGTAATACTGGCTCAACAATCGCATACATGCGGGCACATCTTGCATTACTTTCAGTGTCTAGATGCGTTCCACCCAAATCTCCAGAAGATCGCTGTATGGAAGAAGACAGGGAGATGTCGAACAGTCGACTTGTGGCAACCGAAACAGAAGCAATATGAAAGCCACTAGCGCCCACCAAGTTTGAAGAGCGGCTCTGCGATGCACCGAAGAATGTGTCGCATAGGAATTTTCGCAAAACAAATTTCCGAACGTCACTCGCGGCGAGCGGAACAGCAAGCGAAAACCCAATTTTGGAAAACATGGCGAAAGGAATTTTTGTTTACGTTCGAGAGGAGTGCCATCCTTTCTCCCGCACCAGGAAGTCGACATCCCTCCTTGCGTTCCATTCCACGGGCAAAAAATAGCTCCGCTGCCAAACATTTCGCGAAAGAAAATGTTTAGACTCCAGACAACCTCGTAGCACTTGCTGTCATACGAGCAATACTTTCTGGGTGAGACGAAAGAGTGTGTAATTTCAGAGAGCGGATATTCGAAAGAAAATCTCCAGATGTTGCAGAGAGGAAAAGCTACATCACTTTGGTCTGACAAGAAAGCTTTCGCAAAGATGATAGTTTTAACTTAAATCTTTGGAATTCAACAACTTGGAACATATTCAGAAGAAAGCTGATCGATATAAAATTATACAGGACGCGATAGTCCACGAAAATGACAATGAATGACAAGTCTGTAAATAAATATGAGCAGTAACGTGTCTCATTTTTTCAACAATAGTTTCAAGAAATAAAAAATACATAAATATCTACATGGTATTTCACCCTCTAGAGATTTAAACATAAGGGTAATCTGTGATTATCTCCAGTGTAGATGTTTACCAATTACAAATTTCCATTACATTCCGTGGCACTTCACTGAAAAAGTCTTAACACACATCTTAGGCCTACATATATTTCTACTAAATATATTTCGACTAAACCTTGGGGCACTCCGTTTCTTTCGTAAAATTAAGCTAACATTAAAAAAATTAAAATATCAAATGAATTTTTCTATATTTGGTGGAATTTCATTTTTTAAACCAAAAAGAAATACAATGTTTACTTTCCACAGAGATTTATCATCGATGCCTGATGATGATGTAAACTTACACCGAAACCATGGTCGATATAATAAATCTCTGTGAAAAGTAAACATTGTATTTCTTTTTTGTTTTTTAGAAATTAACAGATATATCCACAGACTCCACCAATAAAAGCGAAGATTAATTAATAATAAAAAGAATAATAGATCTAATAATTTAATTTATACAAAATCACAAAATATATAAATTAAAATATTAGAGCTATTATTCTTTTTATTATTATAATGATCTTCCACCAAGTGAAGGCCGAAACTATCAACGCTATCAAAGATTACTAAATTGAAAGAGAATCTTGCACATATATGCGGATGAACCATCAGTAGTCCTACTTTAGAAATGGTATTATGATAAACATATAAGCAAGCACTAAGTTTATTAGTAGTCAAACTATGTTAGTAAACAATACCTGAAGAAAATAAAGAACGCATGAGGAAATGGCATGTTTAATATTTGCAGTTTAACAGAGAATTCCTATCGATGTGCCATTTTTCGATGAACAAAGAATATCAAATAATAAAAATAATCGATATTAAATAATAATAAAAATAATTGATAATAAATCATTAAAAGAGCACAAAAGCTATATTATAACTGAGTCCTAATTGATTCCTAAGTACATCAAAAGAAAAAAATGCAGAACGAAAAAAAATATCAAACAAAACATAGGATGATTGCGAAGTTTGGCATAAAAAAATGCGTGGATCAATCAGTCCTTGTGATTGGAACACAATCTCACATCGTAACTTTTGTGAAGATAAAATAATGGAAGCGAAGACAGTTTTGATCGAATCAACTCTTTCCATAGCAATTATTTCCGCATTTCTGAATTGAAGTCGCATCTCCTTCGGTAAATACAGAGGACGAAAAGGGCCGGAATTTTTTTCGCTCGCTTTAACGACGACAATGAAGCCTCTTCAATTAATGAACGGAGATATGCAGTTCGAAGGATGGCTCAAAATAATAGTTGGGAGTGCTTCCACGTCCTTCACTTCTCATTATACATCCACTCAAAGGTCGAATGGCTTTCCAAAGGACCTCCCTTCCTTTATAAAATAAGAGGAATAAACGTTTGTTTTCCCTGAGATACCTATTTCGAGCTTCCATTCAAGCGCAAGTGGACAAGGCGGAAAACGGCTCCTCTGGATTCGAGTCGAGACTGAATAGCACTCCCTAAAAAAATGTGACTGGCGTTTCTCCCAATAAAATAAGGACGTATTGGCTTTTGTTTTGCGAAGAGCGTTGAGATTGATCTTGCCGTTTATCCATTTACTTTTGTGGAAAGAGATGACTTGGGTTTTATAATCGAACTATAATAATAATGATATTGGCTTCAATCTCTGAATTTCAGAGTTCAATAAAGGAAATTTATAGCACAAAATAAATTGACTTAAACTACGTTCTTTCCGTTAATTAGACAACAAAAGTATTCTCCTTGGTTTACTTGTTATATCTAGCTTAATATGTAAGTATCTGTACATTTATTTATATAAATAAATAAATAAATATATCACTGCTTGGAATAACAAGAAGAGATAGGAAACGAAACACCTGGGTGAAGATGACAACTGGATTGACAGATATCGTAGATAAAGCAAATAACAGATAAAGTAGACTGACTATATATAAAGTAAGGTCACATAGTACAGTATGTATACAGTAAGTTCACAGTAGCATACAATAAGCCAATATCAAAATACAAGTGGGCTTATTACATGTCGAGAAGAAACGACAACCGTTTGAAGCCAGCAGCTCTTAACTGAACACCAAGGAACGAGAAGAAACCAAGAATATCAAAAGATACATAGAACGAAAACATCATTAAGTACTTAGACGTAACGTGGCATAGCTCATAACAGAGAAAATTGGAGAGCGAATGGGAAAGAACACTTCCGAAGTCGGGTTGAAAATAGCTTTTGATGATAAATATAATACAAATTATATCATTCAAGTAAACGAATGGAGTAAACCCCAATTATCCGCTCGAACGAAACAAAAAAGACGGGGAAAATTCGATCAGACCGAGGGAGTAAAAACCATCACCTACGGCTCGAGTGGCTCAACTTTGTTAAAATTTCATTTCGTGTGATAAATGAAAACCCCGCGCACGAAAGAAGTCTCTGAGAGATAAAATCGATTTAGGCCCTCCACAGAGGAAACGCGCTCTAATGAACTACGAATTAAATCTCCCGAGAGATGGGGAATTTAATCTATTTTGCCGTAGACGGAATCGAAACGGCGAAGAAAGTAGTGCTGGAAGAAGCTCCTGCTGCCATATAGTACTCGGATGTGCGAGACTCTCGGAGATAACGAGATCGGGAGATGTCACCGTGGCTCCATTTACGCAAGGACGGATTTAATAAGGAGAATCAACCAATAGCGACGTGGTGAGACCGAATCAATGCGCCCCGCCGACTGCTTTTCTTCGGAATGGAAAAGAAAGCGTTCGCGTCGGTGCATTGTCTCTTTTATAATGCAGGCAGACGGGGGTCTAGGTGGCGGAGGAATTTTTCTGCACCCCTACATTCACGGAGTCGGAACGAAAGGCGGCTTATGCAAAGGTGGATTGAACCGAACGAGGCGTGGGAGAAGTAGGATTCGGAGTACATTCGTCTATTATGCAAAACTACGTCAGTAATGCGCCAAAAAATAATACGATTAGTAATGACCAGAGGTGGACAAACTTTACGCCACTAATGATCCTAATTAGGCTACTTTAATCGTGCAACCAAACTAAAGAAACTTGGATTGTACGCAGAAAATACGAAGAAAATTATTATATAAGTTCATTAATTTTTTACCATAATTTACGTTTATTATATCACAATCATATTAACTATTTTTACGTAACAATTATTAAATTACTAGCAACTTGGCGAACTATTTAGCCATAAGCTTCTCGATAGATGAAAACCAACGAATGGAGAAATCATACTGCCGATCTTTGAATTACGAGATGATACAGCCTGAACAATAATTATTGTTCAATCTTTAGACTTTAATTTTCAGACTTATAATTATGATTAAAAAATAATAAATCTCTGCTACCCTTAATTGGCATCCAACTACGCTGAAAGCAGCTTAGGGATCGAACCCAATTTGGACTACAAATTAAATATGGATCGCAGATGAAATCAAGGCTTAAGGTTAAAAAGAAGTTCCCAAGGAAAAACGGACTTGAAAAAAGACTGACGGGGCCGGGAATCGAACTCAGGATCTCCCTCTATCCGGGAGGCTGCTTTAACCATCTAAGCTACCCGGCCAGTACATTTTAACAGGCCGTTTTTGGGGACTTTACGTGCAAGGGCAAGTGTAGTTTCGTGTAGAAGATCCCAGGTTTGATTCCCGGCCCCGTCAGACTTTTTTCAAGTCCGTTTTTCCTTGGGAATTTTCCTGGGTGCATGCCCTTATGAGCAAAGTCACCTCAACCTTTTCCTTGTATTAAAAAGAAGTATTGACAAAATTTGAATAGAGAGAGTTAATTATACAACAAATTAAGACTAAGGAGTCAAAAGTATTCCAATCACCATCAAAATTGAGATCCACCGATGTACATTTCGCTGCCAGAACCAACAGCATCATCAAGGTAACACAGGAGACTTGATAACTGGTAATTGGTAACATATGAGTCTCCTATGTTACCTTGATGATTGGTTGGTTCTGGCAGTGAAATGTACATCGGTGGATCTCAATTTTGATGGTGATTGGAATACTTTTGACTCCTTACTCATATTTGGCCATCAGCGGAAATTTTCAAGATATACAACAAATTAAATGCATTAGGACCTAACGCTGAATCAAAGCTTTTAACAACAATTTACGCGAAAATTATAAGAAAATATTAAGACAGAATTTTATCCTCGTAAGTGGAAACAAAGATCAGATTTAAATATTACAAAACCTCTGAGAAAATTTCTCGTTTTACGGAGTTATTTATCAAGCATCACGGTGAATGTATTACACATTGGGTTTCTTTAGAGAGGAATAAAATGAATACGTTGAATTCCGTCATCAGCGCTGTCATTTTCAAGTATCAAGTAAATTCAACTGATGAGTAAACGAGTTTCAAGAGAATTCCTCAGCAACGCCCATGAACATGATGCGAAATTCACCAATGAATTCACGAGACGAAATTCCCCGCCATAACAGCTTTCATTTCGCTGCTTAATTAATAGAACACTAACTCGATTGTTTTAAATTAATTCTCCGAAGAGCGCCGTCGCGAAACGCATTTTGCCTACTGGATCACGTCACGCTCGTTAAAACATTGAGAGGCTAAAAGACGTCGGTTAACCAGACGAGACTTTGGCACTCCTTAAGTCATCGCGGGGGACTAAATGAGATTTGGGACAGACCCATGAAGAGGCACCAAAAACGAAGAAACCACGTCACTATGACATCCTTACGCGCTAACTTAGAACGGAGAGAGTTGCCGTTGAGAGCAGCAAAATTTGTAAATTTAAAAAATTAATTACAAAGGTGTAAAAAGAGAAGTTCTAAATGAATGGTTAGAATCCGGTGGCTAGGAGTACTTGAATAGAGGAGAGTCGTATATGTCAGCAAGGCGTGGAACTTTCGTAGAAATCTTTAGTAGAGAAGACAAGAAGAGCTCCTATCGTTTGACAGAGATGTATTGCACCCACGAAAATGAAAGGGTATAGATGTGACATGAAGACGATGTGCCTTTGCTGACACAACTTGATGAATGGAACATTCAATTTTTAGAAAAGGATATTTTATTTACTCTGTTTTGTTTACAGCTGTGAAAATATGAAAGCTAAAGACGATGAATCACATTCATAGACTCGATGTTCAAACTTTACGGGAATTTAAACCATGCATTCTCTGCCACACGCCGATAGGTAGCTAGCAGGGTGAATACGTAGATGTAGGTTTGTTCCACTTTTGGCAATCTGACTCAATAAGAAAAGCAAGTAGAAAACAACCTCAAACATCATGTAGCTGTAAAGAATAATCACTTTTCAGTCGCCATTGGTAAGTTAAAGGGCCTCATGAGGCCCTTTAACTTACCGATGGTGTCGGTTAGACACCATCGGTAGAACGGATCTGGAGTTATTTAAGAGAGAGAGTAATAAATCATGGAATGTTGATAGTAGAGAGAGCAACACCTGCGTTTCCGTAGATGCGCGTAACGGAGGCAGCCATAAGAGAGCTGAAATTGGCATTAAGATAATCTTAATCCATTATATCACGCTTGTGTGGGCAGGATTAAATTTCACTCCGATGGAAGATTAGGAGAGGGAAGATCGCGTATAACGGAATACGAATATTTTTTTCGGTGTTGTGAATAATATTTCTTCGTATAAAAATAGTTCTTTGGAAATTGTACTTTGTGATAGTTTCATCCACATTATACGGCGTAAAGAAATTCAATTCAATTATAAGGACGATAAAAATTTTGAATTTTAGATTGTTCTCAGTTTCGATTTTTTTTTAAACCCTGTTACATTCTATACTGATACCGCATATTCAACATGGGTACTTATTTAACAATGAATCGAATTAGCGACTGAAATCTGCGATGGGTAAAAGATATATCCGGACTAAAAAATGGACACGAAAATAGCAAAGAATTAATATTACTACGAAATGATTCCTTTAAAATAGTCGTAAAAATATCTGAAATGTTTTTCACGAAATATGAGAACATTATTTTACATATATCAGCTACGTGAAATTTTATTTAACTTTAAAGATGGAAAAATATCAGAAAAATCAGCAGAAGATGTAGAGAAATAAATTAAAATTCTTATAAGGCGTTGAAACATGGGTAACAGATTTCATTCCAAATAAATTTGTAAAAGATAAAAATTCAAATCATCGATCTGGCGGAGAAAAAAGTACCCGAACGCGGAAAAGAATACAAATCTAGTCTATTCTTTAGCTCTCTGCCTTTTCATAGATAACTTCTTCTAGGAACCCTTCCTAATTGAGTCTCCTTTCTTAACGGAAATGAACGCTGGAGAATCACACAAAAATAAGAGCGATGTAATCTCGCCATCCCCGAAGTTACAGAAGAGAAATAGATGAGGAAGTCACGCGAAGAAAGAAGCCTTCAGGAAAGCGAAACGAAATGGGAATGGCGGTGCCGGTGGAGCTAAGCACCGACCGCTCACAAGAGGAACCGATCGGAAACAAAGAAAACAACTATTTTTGGAGAACGTCTTTTAGTCACGGCCCATCGGGATGTGCGGCTGGTTTACGTAAGATAAAGAACGAAACAAACAGATGAATTTGCTTTCAGCATCATGAATGAAACATGTATCCATTATTATAAATCAAAGAGCAAGAGCAATCCTACGCTATTCTTAGCCGCTTTTTGGCGGTTGGATTCGGAGTAGAAGAAATTGGCGGACGCAAAAACGCCTTTATTGTCTCAAATGCCTAAAAGTAACAAATGCTCCGGGATTTGAATCGACCTTTATGAGAAGGAATTAAGGTTGGAATATCATATACATTATGCGTTAGACTACAGGGATTTTAGTTTTTTAGTAATCGATTTGAGTTAAACAAACAATTAGTAAATCTTATCAGAGGATACTAAAGAATTCATAATCTAGTGAGAGATCTTTCTATGTTATTTAATTTATAGTCCTACTGCAATGAGAAAATCGATCACAATTTTTTCAGGAATTGCCCTTAATGATATGCCATTGCCATACAAAGACGAGCGAAATGAGAAATGAAAAACGCAGTTAAAGACTTTCAACGATCAGCATTCGAGGGAATCGAATGCTATTTACATCGTTCTTTTTGGCTATTATAATTACTATATCTAATATCATTTATTAAAGTAATTGCTTCAAAATACTCAAAGCCAATAGTTTTAATTACGGTTTCCCTTTCATGATTAAGAAATACTTTGCACCAAAACAATACAAAATGAAACCTTTCCATTAAAAATACTTGAAAAACCAAGGAATTAATTAAATTACATTATAACTTGCTCGGAGATATTAAACTCAAACAGGTCCGCGCTAAAATGGATTATTCAGGATTCTGATAAAACGATCATTTTGATAGTGAAGGAAAAAGGTTCCACCTAAAAATATTCGTCACACGAAAGCTTAATTTTTTTCCGCAAAATATACTGCGTCATTTCTTTCACTCGGTAATTCCTTTATCTTTCTCAAGGAGTCACTTCTCTTGAATGGCCAACTCAGCCGTAAAATAAGTCAAAAGCAGCGACTAATCCTACGGGCTGTTTTAGAAGCGAATGGACGTCAACAAAGTATTGAGGGAGGTAATAGACGACGGGAATGGATGTTAAAAATATGAAAACAAAAGGTTTCGGGAAGAATTACGAGCTACAAGAAAAGAACACGGGCGAGATGAAAAAAATTGACGGCTGGGCGAAGAAAAGGGACCGGAAGTAGAAGAAGACTTCCGGTCAAGATTAGGCAGCAAGACAGCTTCCTTTTCAGGAAGTTTTGGACGGGCAGGTGATAGACAGCAACCTCTTTCTCCTCCAAATAAGCGTTTTTAAATGCCGACAAACATTCGTAGCTGTGAATCCACTGGTAGCATACGGGGACGGGTATTTAAGAAACTAGGCTTAGTAAAGAGAATAGACTATGGAAGAGATGAAGTAGACAGTGAGATATGTTCCCTTGCACCAGTTAGACTCCATCTACAGAATGCATGGGACCACGTACCATAAAATGCAGAAACCTATAAATTCATGAATATCTGCAGACATGTACCCCATGATGAAAAGCGTTGCAATCGTTAATTACAAAAGGTCAGTCATTAATACGTTTTGTAAAGAATTACAACGTTGACTAATTGATGAGCACTGCCAAGATGCTTCTTGACATGAGATGGGAATCATTAGAAGAATGAAGATTGAATTTTATATTAATAATATGAATATTGAATGAAATTACGATTTAATTTTATATTAATACTAATAATGAGTACATCATTAGGCGGATTTTGGTCCATGGAGACCACTGCGAAAGGCAACCTTTTTAAAGTCACGAACACAAACAACCACGGCCTAACCAGGATTCGAAGCAGGGACTTAAGCCTTGAATTTGAAATTTTGAGGTTAAACTTGCTCTATAAATTTAAAGAAATAAATACGCTCTTGGAAACGTAGGAGATATTTACATCAAAACTATTACTTAGGCATATAAGCTGCCGTTAGGAAAATTAAAGAAAATAGATAGTAGCCATTTCAAATTAGAATTTTTCCACAATCTAAATGCGACAGATTAGAGAATTTGACTAAGGTGAATACATGATAGAAAAGATATTTAAAACGTTTTTCCAGAAATGAGACATATCAGAAAAGTTGCATTTACCCTTGCCACACGGCGAGATGTGGCGCATAGGGTACATGAATAGATGTAGCGATTCGTTAAGTACGGAATCGTAGATGTAGTGTGTAACTGTGGAATTGGGAAGAGGTCGACTTATTGGTCAAATCCATTTTCAGAGAGGAAACGCTTATTGCAAGAAAAGCTACAGCCTCATAAAAATGCGACGGATTTGCGATTCAAAATTTTCAATTTCTTCGCCAACAGACGACGGAAGAGGGAAAATCCATTATGAGATCCCGTCAACGGCAGACTTTGTCCAATTACTACCGCATAAACATTTCTCCACGTTTACAATTCCAAATTTTGCGACTTTCTTCTATTCCGAGTGCATTTAATTTCATCTGGAGAGGGATTAATTTACGCAGGGGACCAAAATCGCTGCCACTGACGGAAAGTAATAACTCTGAGGAAGAAAAACTTTGACCTCTCACTTATACTATCGAGCAGAGTGTTAGACTAGAAACTACTATAACTTAAAAAGAATACACTGATTACTAAGGAGACGCTACTATATTGCGGAAATTTTACTTTGGATACGTAAGACGTCACAATTTCAAGATTTTCATTGAATTTCCAGTCATTCTCACGCAAAGAAAAACCGCGAAGGACTCGTATGAATTTAAACTAAAAAGTTTCAATTTATTCTCAAGAATATTGCTGTATGTATTTAAACACGCATAGTTAAGAATTAAGCATTCATTAAAAGAAAGTTACGTCTTTATTTGTCTTTGTATAAGCAGTATCTTAAGGGAGAAAATATTGTAATATGAGGATCAACTTTTTTTTACGATTTTTAAATCCAGTAAACATTGATAATGTATACTGGAGTTAAGTAATGTTTTCCTTGGACAAACGAAAATGCAAATATTTTGAAAACAATGACTCGTTATATGAAAGAGAGGCCTTAACAAGCATCCCCTTATCCTTTTGCTCATTAACTTTTCTGTGGTTTTAAAGCAACCGGAAGTCGAAATATAGCCTTCTTTCTATCGTAAATGGGACGCAGAGGCCTTGGCATTTGGGTCCTCAGAATAGTTTAAGCCAAGTATACGACCGCCTTTACGCTACAACTCGTAATCCGGAATATTATAAAAATATATGACCTTCCATTTTGGGAACATGGCGAATAGGATACTATTATCTTTGACTCTATCAATTTCAAACATCTCTCAGGCGATTTTTGCATAAACGCTATTCGAACAACTACTGTCTATAATATATATATCCTTAGGTATCAACACATTTTTTCCATTCCTTGGAAAATCAATGTTCACCTTTTGCCAATTTTAATAACCAAAGTGATTTTCATAATCCTCTATTCTCTAACTTATATTCCTTTGTGGTAGTTTTCTTCAATCTATGTCTCCTTCATTTTTTCTTTGCATAAAGTTTTCGCAGCTTTTTCACTTCATATTTATTCCCTTTGTGGTTGTTTACTTGAAATATAAAATATTTTATGTATGATAATATAATATCCGGATTTTTCCCTCCAAAATCCCCCAATATTTTTTCCCATAATTCCTACATTTTTGATAAGATCCTTCATGCATTAATAGAATATTTTTAATGAATATTTGAAAATGGATCAAATGCTAGATGGGCCTTTCTGCCTCCTATTGCTCAATAAAATCGTTTGTACAATATCTTACTATAGATCAGAATTCCGAAGTATTATTCAAAAGCTGGAGTTCTAATTCAAACTTTGGAGTCACTAATATTCTTACCAGCCGTTATAGTAACATAATTATTCCATACGAAATAAACTTCATCTTCGCTCAAACTGACAAGAACGAAATCAATCATGAAAAGGCCAATTCGAGGCGTCGGATTAAAGAATATGTGACGATATTAATTAACAATTAATTGAAAACGGCTATACAGCTACCGAGAGAGGGAAATCATTCAGTGAACAGAAAAACAACGAAAATTATCTTATCTATCCGGAACTCTACGGAAGCAATCGAGGCCGGAAGCCGCCCGACCACTGATACGCACCAATGCTTTAGAAAATAAAGCTGTATCGGATCAACAGTTGGAACTGGTTCCAAAATTTAAATTATAGTAAATATTACTAAAATTTTAACTTTGTCCAAAACGCATCTTCTTGAAATCAACACAGCAACAACAATCAAAACTGGGGCCTAAAGGTCTTTACTGAGGCACAATTGAGACTGAAAAATCTCTCCTTCCATCTAATGTCTTCGATGACATTAATAACAAATATTGATAATGTATACATATATAGAAATAGAGAGGAATTCTTTAGAAGAATTTGATATAAAAATAACCTCAGGTATTATCTAACGGAATAAGATCCAGAACAGAAAATAACCCAAAAAGAAGGGGAGTAAGAAAAACAAGAGCAAACATACAGATATTATAAGCTAAAATACATAAAAGAAAGCTGTGCACAATATGGAAATCACAAAAGCAGTACTATGAATAAAATTAATTACATTAAACGAAATCAATAACTGGAGACATTTCAATCATTAGTCACTCGCTTACAAAAAACAATAGAAGTTACAAGAAAATTAGTATTTTTTAATACTAAAGATTACATAAATAACAAACAGTCATTAACATTACAACATTAGAGCATCATAAACATTATGTATATACTCGTAATATAGCATTAAAAACGTGACAAATAACTAAACGACCCGTATCTTCGACTAAGCATAATTTTTATTATGTTCTTCTCGTAAGTTCGCATTTTCCAACAGTCCTTCACCTTCTGCTTGCTGACGTCCGCGAATGAGAGAAAAGCAAAACGGCGCAAAGTGATTAACATTCAAGAAATAAACAAAACGAAGCCTCGAGCCTCCGCTACAACGGCGCGCAGTCATACACAGGAAACCCTTCCCCCGTCTAGGAACAGAGGACTTTATTTATAAAATCCTATAGGAAGACGTCGAAGCGACTAGGACCGAAAATAAAACTAGGATGATTCAAAAGCGTGGCTAGCCAAATTGCCCTCTTGTTTCTGGCAATCGTGAAGCATCACCACCTTCTTAAGTTCACGCGTGGATGCCGACGGGGAACCCTTCTGGTTTTGTTACATTAACTACCGACTTCTCAAAATAAAGTGAATCGATGGGAAGACAGGAAACGTACCGAAATAAAGTCCCCTTCCCCAGAGAGAGGATCGATCTCGGATATCCTTCGATGAGATCTCCTGATTTTCGAGCAGCACGAATTGGTGTAATTTTAGCCCATAGCTGATGAAAATAAAGAACCGGATCCATAAACAAAGTACTAATGATAAGTGTCCTGCAAACGTCCAATCAATAAACCTGTGCCTGTAAATAATCTCTAACAAAGGTTAAGTAACAAGGAACAAAGTAAGTCTATCTCCGCTCTAAGAAACTATACTTGAAAATTCCAATTTCTAAACTCAAACTGGAAAAAGTTTACTCTTCCGATTTGTAAGAAAAGAAATTTGAAAAGTTGTCAAAACTCTTACCTTTAACTTTTATTTCAGAATGAACTACGAAAAGAATTTAATAGAAAGATGGAGAATTTCAATATTATTATATCATCTTCAAAACATAAGATTAGTACAAACATTTATATTTATTCTGTATATAATATAATACACTACCGGTTTCGATATAATCACGCAATCATCATCTAAACCGGTAGAGTGTTGTATTATTTATGATATAAACACAAAGATATGTATTATTCTTGTGTTTTGAAGGATAATCCCGATAAAATTGAAGTTAGTATGCAATTCAATAGTATTTTAGAATAATTTCCAATTAAAAACGATATAATCAAACGTTGAAACTCATAAATATCCACTTCTTTAAAAGAGGGTTATTTTTAAGCATTTCGAACAATTAAGCATTTCATCAAACACGGAGGACCCATGAGCTGTCCCTGCTGGACTCCTTTCTAACTATACCTGTTGTTATAATTAAACTACTTAATACCGGAATTCCTCACGGAGCGGATCAAACTGATTAAATGAGAGAAAGTGAAGCGGCTCTTAATCCGATTGCGAATTCGACAGAGGAATCAGCGGACTTCCTCAGCTTACTTTCCATCGATCCGAGCAAAAACCGATCTTCTCTCGAAACACTTCACGGAAGGGAATTACGTAAATGAGGATTTAACCAACGTCACGATGGAGGAGTTTAAAGGTGAATCTATTTCCACCGAAGGAAATATAACCGAGCCGAATTTAGGAAGGTAATTCGGGAGAACTCGAACGAAGTAGTGGATTAGCGAACGGCGCTACTACGTTTCGGCGGAACGAAATTTATCCTTAGCTAATTGGTGACGCTCGACTTTATCTTATTAGGGTTTGGATCCGCTCCGTTGCACGGGAGAGGGCGCGCAAAAAAAAGATTGAGAAGAATAGAAAAGATATAAGAATAGATTAAAGCGATTCCGAAAGGGCAAAGAAATAAAACTTTCTGGAAGATGGAGGAAAAAGAGAAGGCGTTCGAAAGGAAATTTTCAACACGGAGTAGAATGCTGCCACTTCTCCAAGAACTATTTTCGGAAGCAAATGGAGCGTTTTCCATTTGTTTTGCGAGTGAACGTATGGGCCGTCACGCATTTAGCAGACTCCCTCGTACCACATCTGCGCGTCAGCCGTTGCTGTCGATTGATACCGCCACGTTATTTCGAAACCAGAAATTTAAGCCCTCGCGGTATACAATGAGCAATAAGATTCAAACGGGCTGCATAATTCTTGCTGGTCTAAAGGATACCAATTATTACCAAAAATAAACAGAGAAGGAAAGACGATCAGAAAACGTACCGCTAAATGAAAAAGGATTTAAGACACCTGCTACCAAACAATTCATCCAGAATCCAGAACGCTCCAAGGTTGCCAAACTAAATCGCTCTTCTCTAAGAAAGAGCTATTTCTAAAAAAAGAAAATTTTGTTTTGAGTTTAGCATGAGTTACTTGATGGTATATATATATAAAACAACCTAAATAATTCATTCTTGTAAGAGCCAAATTTCATTTTAGAACGAATTTATAACTTCCGAATTTCAAAAAGGGAAAACAGGTATTCTAATTTCTTTTGGATCTTTCTGAACAAAGAAACTAACGAAATATTACAAAACATCGTTACCATTAAATCGCATTAGGATTAGAGGCATAATGATATTTCAAGACAGTTCGTACCAGGAAATTTTTCAATAGGAAAAATAAGATGAATTTACGGTCAAATACGTTATTTAGAGATATAAGCGTAAACATGGCTTTAACAGGCCGAAAAAATGAGTTTTTCTGTTTCTTACAAAGAGGTAAATGTTTCTTCCATATCAGATTAAGTTTCATCACAGAGAGAAAGCATAGGCAGTGACATAAGAGAGCTTTTAGGTGGTGTTTACCGTTGATTTTATATTCGACTCAAGTAGATACACAGATGAGTGTTTTAGGCGGTATGATGAGGTGCGCTCTTTACGTCCAAATTTGGATTTTTCAATTTAAAACTTAAATATCCAATAGGAAAAATAATACTTTATGGAAAGCGTCTCTTTCAAGCTAAGTAATAAATAAGGAATGCAAATTGCAGAAAAACATTTCTTCATATCTACCCAACGCCGAAACTTGAATACAGCCTGATTGCATGCAATTTAAAACACACTATACAGAGTATGCCGTAAGGTAAACCTATATCCAGTCACCTCGAAGCTACAAGTTTAAGAAAACCATAGTCGATACTTCAAAGAAGCAGAAAGACTAGATTGCCACGGTTGTATTCACAAAAATACCAACAATAACAAGTTTTGAGAGAGCTAATGGGGTCCTTCAAAGTTGTCACGGAGAAAAGCACTAAAAATATAAACAAATAAACCGATATAATGGCATAGGCTCCGTTGGGCACGTTTACTTTGAAATGCTTTATTTACAAACACTTCATTTCGATTCGCCTGTTAAAAGACGACCGCTAACCTAAATGTTTGGGCTGGAAAACACGCTTCCCTTGGCGGGGGAGAGATGTGTCAAAATCTAAACCATTAAACTTAAAATATCCTTATTAGAATTGAATGTATTAGACTGAGAGATATCTGAGGACCATAATTGAAAAGAAAAATACGTTGACGAAATTTAATAAAAGTCGCAGCTCACACTTATATACGAAATGAACTTCAGCATTTTAATGATGATATATTTCTGATTTATAAATGACGGAAATTAAGTTTAGGCGCCGTTTACAGAATTGAGAAGGACGTGGCTTGGTGGTGTATTGGTTAAAACACCAGTCCGGAAAGTGGGAGACCTGGGTTCGAGTCCCAGACAAGTCACTATTTTTCACTTCTAGTACAATCAATTCTGATTTACCTAATGCGAGGAATATAATAGTCAGTGTTAAAAAAAAAAACAAACTTACTTCAACATTTCAAAGCATCCTGAGATGATATTACAATTTGATACGATGCGGGGAAACATTTATCAATAAATGTGCAAGGAATGAAACCATTTTCTTGAATATAATTGAGATATAGGCTTTAATATAATAACAGCTGAGCGCTGTGGTATATCTTTATAAAACACGACAAAAGAATACTATGAAGTATATCATCATATTTGGTAGCGAATTTAGCCCTTTGTCATCCATTTATGGATCTTCAATCCTTCTCCAATCGCTTTCACACCTGTTAAGTTGAAATGAGTCATTACAAAAGAAATATCCGCACTCTATAAAACGAACTACACATTCGAAAGTCATTTCGATACATTTTCTAAAGAAACAGCAGGAAGCTGATCACCCACTGAGCCATTGTGAATTGCTCTCTTCACTTTAATAAACAACTTCCACCGGCACACCCGAATGTTAGTAGCCCCAGGACACCATCTGTCCAACAAACGCTGCTTTGAGTGAAGAAAAAAGCAGCTTCAAATCACATCGGCAACCTAGGACTCCAGGCAGACATTTTTTAAACGCAGCAAAAATAGGATTGCAAAAGCTTAAAGACACGTTCTCCTGGTTGACGTTGACATAATCTTTGATAAATACTCCTGATAACGGAGATGCCTATATGGAAAATTAAAGATAAGATGGAACGACCTTCGGGGCTATATGTACTCTTCCTGAGAAGAGGAAAATCAATTTGGTGCAGTTAACACGAGCGACGATATTATCTCTGAGTATCGATAACGATATTGAGCAATTATATCATTTTGTAGAAATTAAAAGATATTACGAATGGGGACAAAAAATATTAAGCAAACAATCAGTAATGATTTAAATATTTAAGAGGGAAGATCTTATACAATACCAACGAATACTATAAAGTTCTTACTTACAAAAATACGTAAGACGCGGTTTGCCAATATAATATCGATCATTGATCAACGACTCAAACTAGAAAGACACACATCACACATATTTGATGGAGAATTTTCCCTTTAATTTTGCCAAAAGCGTACTATTCACCTTCTGCATAGCTCCAAGAATATACGGCGGAAAAAGTGACCTTTTGATAAAAAAGTGAACTAACTGAACTGCTCAAAGATTCTCAAGGGGACTTGGAAAGTTAGGAAATAAGGCTGTAACCCAGTTTGCAGAGCAGAGGATTCAATATTTAACGTTCAATCCTCCTTGTTTTACTCCTTCAAGAGCCAGTAACCTTCTTCTTAAATAGCCTTTATGTTCTTAATCCCCACTGAATACGTAAATACCCACCCATAGAAGCCCAGATATTGCTTTTCGAATGAAAATTGAAAATAGATTCAAGAATTGATGTCTATGTATTTGCCGACAAAGAAATCTAAAATATCTTATATTATATGAACTAAAGTTTCATGGATATATTCTTCTCAACATTATGCTATTTAATGACAAATTCATCCGCAATGAGCCGATGTTCCCATGCACTGATATCGGAGGAAGTTTAAATGATGCATGTAGCCATCGAAGTGACACTATTAAAGGCAAAAGCGTACCTAAAATTCAGCAGCATAGTGGAAAATCCTAATAAATGGGATGGCCTATTAATCCGCCTATTAATAGTTTTCGTTGCAGTAGAAGTGACGACAATGGTCAGGACTCTTCCTCGATCGGCTAACGATATGAGGCTGAATCGTAAAATATATTTTCATATGAATGCGCAAAAGCATATGCATCATAGATGGAATGAAGATAAACAATCAATGATAATGAAACCTCAGAGAATTCTTAGCGTAAAGATAAAAAGTAAATAATTCGATGAATCCTGACACAAAATGCAATTTAAATTAAGCATACTATTAAGAAATTATATTTGAAATTATTTTATCAGTTAAACGTCCACAAGAGTACTAATATAGTATAACATAGAGAATTTTGAAATGAAGCCCCCTCCGAGAATACTTAGCGTAAAAATATAAGTTTCACTGAGTAACAAATAAACAATACAAAAGGTACTTTAAATTGAACATACTTATAAAAATGTAATTTTAAATTATTTCATTGATTATTCGGCAGTACTAATATACTATAACAGAGGTAAAGATTTTTTGAATAGACTAAATAAAAAGATATTATTTTGTAATATGGCTGACCCTCCAAGTATAAATTTGCTACATGAAACTTTTATTACTTAGATTACTTAATAGTATTTTAAGTTTAAGTTGGGTCGCACAAATTTCAATTGTTTTATCGTAGACTTTTCCATCTTGATGAGTTGCACCAAGGGTTACTCTGATAGTTCCGCACGTAGACTTAAAAACAATTCGAGTGAATCAAATATCCTTTAGTATATTAGTAATACTAAAAAATTTCTGAAAAAAATTAACTGATACGACGGATGGAAAGCAATTAAAGATGCACTAGTGCATTAACGTTCGCTCAATCTGCCGCTAAAATAGACCGTAATTATCCAAATAAAATAGACGAGATGCAGAAGTAAGGACGATTATAGAGCTTTTAGAGGGAGAGAGAAGGGAGTGAGCAACACTTTACAGCTAATCAACAGATAGCATCCGAAGAGAATTCTCTCCTTTCGAAACGAGCTCGCACGCGGGATTAAAGTGATATCTTTTCACGGCGATTTCGCCATCGCTCGGCTGATTACACCCAGAACGCCTCGTTTTATCCGATATTAGCCTCTGCAAACGCCGCGTTGCATCGCAAAAAGAGAGAAAATGAAGTTACGGAACACGGCGAAGAGACTCGAATGATAATGGAGGAGATAGTGATGCGTACGGAGGGAAAGGATGGATTCAGAGCCGAAAGGATGGGACAGCACTCGTCGGGCGTTTTAAAGGTGAGCGAAGTCGAGATAAAGGATAAAGGAGGGATGATTGAAAACGACACGCTGTTTTCGGCCATTGAGATGATGCTGAAGAGCCGACCTGTGTCGGACGGAGAATCGTTGGGGCATTCGAGAAAATTATCTCCACGAGAAATCGAGTCGGTCGGAAAGGAGATGATGTGAGACTTATCCCAGGCATAACATCACCTGCTGCGTCATCTGATGCAGCGATAGAAATGTACCAATTACAGTATTAATATCAGGTAAATCGATAGAGGGTCAATTACATGATGCGTCTGAATTCAAATGATAAAATAATTCATTCGTAAATGACAATGCTTATAAAATTTACAAATTGAAGATTCCCAAGGAAAAAAGGACTCGAAAAAGTCTGGCGGGGCCGTGAACCGAACCCGGGAAAGATTATTAGCAGGGATGGAATTTTTTAAAATGGAGTTGAAACAATGTTAACCTAAAAAGTTGAGAATGAATACACATTCACAAATCCCATTGCAACTTGCAATATGTAACGTCAACATGACACATTTTGAAATATTCTATTCTAAAGATATTTCTAAGATATGTTTGACAGAACTTAGTTGAGTAAATGTACGCATAAATTGGTAGACTAATCTACTTATCATCCAGTAAGTTAATATTCGAGTACAATGAACTACCTATCTTTTAAAAGATGAAAAATAATTAATGAGTGACCTTACTGAATAGATGTACAAAATCTGAGGAAATTAAAACACGAAAAATCTACCACATTAGATATATTTTTCACGGAATTTTTATCTAAACCTGCTACTATCTTATCCATCAATACCTGTTATCTATTATGTTTTTATCTTACCGAATAATTTATACATACCCATATACATGTCGATTATAAAAACCTGAGGTGCATTTAAAACAGCTCGTCGGATTCAAGCTTCGAGAAACCAATGAAACACCACATAAGGAGTTGTCAAACCGAACTTCGCAGATAAAAGTTTGGGCAATTAAGTTGGCATCAAGGGCAAAGGAGACGAATGTGAGGAAGCTTGGAAAATTATTGGATTTTCGGCCAATACTGCGCCAAATAATCCCAACTGAAAGGCTGCTGATGTCACGAGATAGAGTCATCTCGCTGTCGACCGTCCCGAAAAATACTCTTATGGGTATCCGATTGTGCCATTTGCTCGTGATAAATTAGCATCTCATGAAAGCCGGACGTTAATTTATTGCCGTGTGGGTTTCGCTTGATGCCGTGAAAGTCTCTCTATGGCGTCATGCACAATCTCTGCACGCGACGTCACCTTCGGCAACGATGACGCTATATGACGGCATCATTGGGGAGGAGCCTGATGAGTTCTACCGCAAAGTATTTCGAGAAATCACGCGAGAGTTGCGAAGATCCACTTTGGGATCTGCGCAGAGAGTTTCAGAATAGCCGCCGTGACACGGAGAAATTTTAAATTCGCCGAATTTCAAACGCCAATGTCAGAGATTCAAAGTTTGGCGAAATCGAGCGTAGAGAGAAATTCGCAGATAAAAGGAAACGGCCTTTCACACAGTTTCAACCGTTTCCGAAATTCCTCGAAGGAAGAAAAATAAAGATGTGATCACAAAGGTCTAAACCTGAGCGATGATGTGTGTTATCTGAATTACTGAGAAAGAGAGCTGGATTATTTTTATAAATTGATTGAGCACCTTATAACCATAAGTACAACTATTACTATAATTTACGACAAACTTTTCGTTCTGTTTATCTTTGGGATGTATCGGACAGGGCACAACTTCAAGTATTATCGGTACAGCCAATGCAGTAAATTAGAAGTTGCTTAATGTATTTAGCATGAAAGAATAGGAGAGGACATCATTGGTAGCGAATTTGAAACAATAAATCCCCTCTTCTTTCTAACCCTTCATCATAATGTCATATGTTTAGGATAACACATCATTCTTCTTCAGATTCATTTGTATATTAGGACCCATCTTTCATCTATAATTCAACTGCACTTACAGTAAATAACGAATTTGGTATATATATTTTAACATTTTTATCTGCTGACATTTTTGTAACAAATAGTATTATTTACAGTTGACTGTTGACTTTTTTGTAACGGCCTTGTGCTTTTTGTGGATTTATTTAAATAAATATAAATGTAAAAATATAATGAGAAAGTGGCATAAATGGAACGTATAGGATGGAACATAGTAAATAAGAATAAACAGCATTCTTTACATTCTAAAATAGTTCTTATTTCATTCAACAAAATAGGAAATCAAAAAATCGAAGTTTTAACATATAATTCTTGATTTGGAATAAATTATACCGTTTACTTATCTGCATGTATGTTCATCTTTTTACTTATATATTAACCATATGTATAAGATTATAAAAGTGTCACTAAGGCTTCCTAAAAACTGACAAACTTAGATTGCATTCCTCAGAAGTTTCAAATAAAAATACAAAATAAATAACTCGAAATACATAAATTACTAACCCCATGACACACAAATTAACATTTAACGACCTTTTTAATCTGCACTGACCCAACCCCATCCCGACCAACCCGGTACAACATCACCATCACTCCTCCTTCCAACTCGCGGAATTAGAATTCCATCTCTCGCCCTTCTCCATTACGTTTCCAACTCGTTACGTAGCGGGGACAACTACGTAATGCGGCAAAAATTTAGCGTCGGAGGGGGGCTTTGGCCGGCGCCTCCGCAAAACACAGTGGGAGAGAGGTCAGTCATCGAAAGGGGAGTAATGACGTCATCGCGATCCCACGCTCAAGGGGACGTCGAGGAGATTTAGCGCCTCCGCCCACGCGCCCTCGGAAGGACGTCTCCGGCGATGCTTCGATGGCCCGGAAAGCGGCTGCGACGCAGGTATGATACTTTCCCGAGCCTTCAAAGGGGATGACGTACTGGTGCAGCGATGGGGGGTGACGGCGGGGTCTATGGGTCTATGATGGGACGGATTTTGAATATGCGGAGGATGAAAGGGGTCGACAAAATAAAATGTGACTGGGTTAATGAATAGCTCGCTGGCGAAATATGACGGGACGGATGGGTTTAAGATTGAGGGACGCTATTTAGACCGACGTATATACTTAATTCACAACGTCGCGCCAGACGGTCTGCCTTAACTCTTTGGGGATAAAACGGTAGTTAATACTTCAGTGCCCACGAATGGGATTTTGGATAGGGGCATTTCCGAAACGATTCGAATTCTATGAGGAAAAGGATGAAGACTGAGCATTCCCTGCGAGCAATCGCGCCAACCGATGAAGATAGTTTTCCGTCAATTTAAAATTTATACTTTTTTGGGTTATTGAAATTTATATGAAGTTCCGAAAGACCAAATTTAAAGAAAATTAATTTAACGTTAGTGAATTAGAGGTTCAAGAATTAAGAGTAGCCGTCTATGTCAGCACTCCACACCTCCACCGGTATTCTTCTACCCCTAATGATAGCATCGCTACTGAAATATACATTGGGTGTTTCTTAGGTGGTTAGTAAATCGGGCCTTTCTGTTATTTCCAAAAACCGTTGGCAACGAGGTGCGGAGAGCTGACGAATACGGCTATTGGAGATTTTCAAACCTCCAAACAAAATTTATACATATAAATCTTCATACTCAGATCCGTTTCATACGAAAACTTTCGATGACTCATAATATCTAAGGTTGAATGATTGAAATAAAATATCTGGACGTTGCTGGTCGAAGAAGTATTTTTAAGGAATCATTTCAAAATCATCAATAATCATAAATTATCAACTAAGGTTGGAATGCGGAAACATCCTACAACCATTTTTTTCAAATCTATAAATATGTATTTTTCGTCTTATCTGTGACGTATTTACTTACTACTTATGATTGACGGGGCCAATTAACGATCACTCAATCATGCTGTTGTTGAAACAGTATCTTACCTGAAATGAAAAATAAGAATCGATTAATGACTAAATAGATATAACACGAGATCATCGTCTGACCTAATTAAATAAAGTGATTCGAAAAATTTTAACCAGAAATCCCATCACAGCTAAGTAAATAAGAGGTACATTCAAACTTTGGCAGCGAAAAAGTTTCTAACCTAATATCAAAACATCAAATATGGACATGATTACTACTAGTTTTTCTCCATTGAGTATCGTCTATTCAAATAAAAACGAAGCACCTTATTTACAATATAAAATTTCTTTAGCATAGATTAGAAAACTAGTCTAGACCTAAGAAAAAATAAGTAACTGCTAGGTACACCAATGAAATAAATCTTTTCTATAGCAAAAATTTCCCATTATCAATAGACGGGATGAATTTGATTTAGAAAAAGTATTTAAATATTTGAGTTCAATTGAAGAAATTAAGTTTGAATACCAAAATATACCTCACTTGGCTTGAAATGATAAGCTCTCCACAACTGTTTGATAGATCGTTATTGCTGTTTACTCCCAATATAATTACGTTGAAGGTGGAGGAAACGTAGAACGACACTTGCATACACGCAATTAGGGAAACCATTGTAAATATGATTTCTAAATTATGAATGAATCATCATGAAACATCATACGAGGTATATGATTATCATAACAATCTTTTCAATATGTTTTGGTATAGTGTAAATAAAAAAACTTGCTGAAAACCGTACTTGTGTCGTGTTTCTCCACATAATGTTTATATATATGTTATAATACCTAAGCTACTGAGGTATGAATGACATTTAATGTTATCCATTTTGACTATGCCTTACTGAATGCTCAAAATAAATTCAAAATGTCCATCCAAAAATACGGCCATTCACATGATGGTCGCATTTTAGACCGAAAACGGTCGTAAAATAAATATTTGGTGAAAGTTACGAAGGACTGTGTAGTTTACTTGGAACTTACATGGCTTTCCACGATATCCGGCTAACGCATATTGATTTTATACTTACTATATACTATAAAAAGTGTGCTTCGTATAGATATTGAGCTATAATTTGTTTCAATGATAGTTACACTCCATTTCATTCAGCAGCTTAATTTAAGGAATGTTTGAGGTTTAAATCAATCTACGGGCAGTATACACAAAGCAGACAGACAGAGAACCATGACAGTATGAGTGGAATTTTCCACAGTGGTTCGCGTAAATTCCAAGAAAAACTTCATTTTCTCCGCGCACCAATTTTCGCCCTTAATTTTTCTCGGAGAGAAGTTCTTAAGACAAACTACTACTGCGCGGGGTTCATAATTGCTTTACTTTTTCGGGTAGCTCTCTCGAAATGCGTCATTCTATCACAGTGACGTCCTTAATACACACCCTGCTAACTCATTACACTCCGAGTAATTTACTATGAACCATCCTCCCCGTTGATCATTTCCAGTTGTTTCACTCCACCTCAATTTACTGCCCCTTGGCCTTGCCATTAAATTTGGGGTTAATTTAAGGGAGCAGAAGCCTAGATTGTCTCATCGTCCGAGAGGAAATAATTGTTCGGGAGATGTACGGGGTCGTAATGATTCTAAATAGAAACGCCGAACGGAAAGAGTGGATTTAAGGGTGTGGAAAAATGCCGAACTAAGTACGTCACTTGAACGAGAGCTATAAATTTCCTGGACGACGCTATCCTAATAGCTCCAAGATAAGCTATTGGGCAATTAAGGAACTGACTTCTTAACGCAGCTGCCCATTGTTTTAGAGGAATGGCTTTGATAAGGTGTAATCCAAACAATATAATTATATTATTATATATTCAATTTAATATTACAATTATAATGTTCATTTTCATAAATGGCGTTCCACGAAGTACGGTCAGCTCACATCGATTTTATTATAATTACATTTCAATCAACATTTCTAACTTTTTCTAGAAAAGATAACTTTGGGATGGCTAACTATGGATAGTATTAACGTAAATCAATACTATCTTAAATTTATTTTAACCTACGACGATAAATAAGTGTGGTAAATAATTATATTAATAGCAGTCAAAATTATTAATACATTATAATAGCTTAAATATTTTGATGAAACGCCAACGCTTTGGTGGTCCCGCGGAACACCTAATCCCCGCCGTAAATCACCCTATCCGCCAATCCCCCTACTCCAAACATTTCCTCTTTGCAATTAATCGCCACTGTTTACACTAACCATAACTTCTACGACAATGAGGAGCATTTCTTCTTAAAACATCACATTTCTAAAACGACTCAAAGAGCGATCCAGGTGAATCAAATTAAAATTAGTTTAACTAAAGAAAAGAAGAAGGACTAGTACTATTCCCAAAATATTTTCAATTTTTGCGATGAAGTTACACAAAATGGCGCCTTTCTCCCTGGATTTTAATTGAAAGAAGGTAAGATACTCCCGGATCAAGTCAGCTATAGATAGAACGGGATATTAAGTTTTAGATGCCTACATTTCGCCAACAAAATATGACAGAATAAATCTATCACCACGGTCGAGCGAGACCAGCGAGCCAATTCTAAAGAAGCTATTTGAGGTGAAATCTAAATCAACATACCCACGAGCTGTCTAAGTATTGTAAGATTTCCTTTGAAATTTTAAATGGGCATAACTTGGCCCGGCAGCATCATTTATCACACAGAAACTACACCCCATCACATTCCTCCACTAGAGCTCTTCGGCAGAGATCCTTTTTCCAATAAAACTCGACACCCTTAGCTGTCTCCCTAAATCCTTACACTTGATCCAAAGCCCGTGTCATACGTGGGGCAGGAACTTCCACTTCCATCTATCTTTCTATCTTTAAATTTTTTCCCCGAAGTTAGCTACATCACGTCGACTTTCCTTATCTTCTCTCTTAAGTATACTATGGCACTGTTTTTCAATAGCTCACGAAAGTTCCAGTTATTACTTACTAACGTATATCCCGACAAGATATGCCCAGTTACACTTAGGAGAAAAGCAGGAAATATTAAATCTGCCATAAAAAGAAATTTCTAGTTTAAAACCCAGTCCGAAAGTTTTTAATCCTTCTTTTTAACGTTTGAACTTATGTGAAAACTTACGTCTGTGGGAATGTTCCAAAGTTGTACTATCTACTCAATCCTATGGAGATAGTTTGTATGAGAAATGCTCAAAGTGATAAGTTGTTTATATTGTCTTACATTCAATTTCACATACAGAATCATTGGTTTTGTCAATCGCCTGGTAATGTAACACCTCTTGCATTGATAGTTTTCTGTGATTGGTTAGAATTTGTATTTTTGCCATAGGTGAAAACATGAATACCTTAATACCAGATTAGTTAATATACTGAATTATTCTAAAATAAAACAACTCTACGAACCATTATGTTCTATCTTTAATAACACTCTTAAAATGAAAAATATATAAATATATAAAAACTGTGAAGAAATTATTTTCGTGTTAGTTACGTTGAAATGGAAAAACTTCTATCAACGTACGAACCGAACGTAGGTTAATTTTATTGGTTGGAACAAACCGAGATTTCCGCTTTAAAAAACGGAAGCATGCCCTCCTAAATTGCGGTAGCAACTTAGAAAATACCTTGAAATTTGCTCGTAATCGATAAATTCGCAATGAATAGATAACCGAACCATTTTGAACTTCGAACGATTACGTGGAGAGATATAAGAAGGGAAATTACTTCCATTGGCCTCACCACATCCCGCCAACGACACCAATATCACCACGAGAAATCGTTTTTATAACCGTCATGAATCACCGCGACATTCAAACCCAAAATACGAATTTTCATGACCGAACACGGGGAATTAAACGACAGCCCTTCAATCCACATGAAAGATCGTTTATGCCTTCGAGACATTATACCTTCAACAAAACGATACTGATTTTAAGGATAAGAGACGTTCTTCACACCAATTATCGCGCATAGATCGCTACTTAAAAATCGGTAGTTAAGAGAACGGAATAGTACGAGGCACCATTAGCGCGTGCTAAGCGTTAAATTAGTGACACTCGGAAGCGGTAACAAATAAGCCTGATACTCGTGAAAAAAGATTGGTCACGATCCCTCATAAAAGTAATTATCTGCGGACGAAACTGCTCATCGGTTTACGTCCTCACTGGTTCGGTCCGCCTTAATGCTGCCGACTACGATCCAACAGAATCTTGATTGCATAACAAGAGATGGGAATATTTTGGCCTCCAAAGACCATTTATCTTCTCCTTATCTGTGCGTGGTTGCTAGTACACCATATCATGTCTTGATGAATGGAATAATTTTTCATTTTTATCTAGTACAACACTGAAGGAAGTACACCTTTCGTTGGCTATTATCTAGGTCTTGTTCATGGATGTGGTAGTACGAAAGCTACTGAAGTATATGCAATGCTGAAATAATCTTAAATAGAAAGCAATGATATTAATCAAACTAAAAAAGGTGGCTGAATAAAACAGTTTGAAAAGAACGAAGAAAAATACCTGAAAAATATACCTGAAGATAGCCACTATGCCGAAACCGTTGTGAAAATAAAAACTTTTCTGTGGAAATTTACGAAATTTTTCTCTTGCTATACTTAAAATGTCGTTCCACGAAGTACGGCCTTATATGAAGAAATTTAAGCAAAATTTAATTATAACTGTTTAAGAGAATATCTATTACTTGATATTTGTTATTTAAAACTGTGTTTTGTTCAGCAAATCCTCGTTATATTGAAATTCCACTGCAAGACGACCTCCTCCGTAACTATATTAATTACATTAAAATAATGCATTAAATTAATATAATTAATACAGAAAATTAATGTATCTCGAACTAATAAATACATATTTCATTGACTTGTATCGAAGCCTTGTTCATTCATGGCTGTGATAATACAAATAATGGTGCTGAGGTATGAATCATACCGAATTAATCTTGGTCACTTTTTATCAAACGCTACGAAATGTGTAATCGTAAAATACTATTCGTATGACATTTCTACTACATTTGCGTGCATTCGTTCCAGTTAAAACATTCTGGTTCGTGCAGAAAATCAAGGCAAAACTACCTCACTCCTCATCTTGCACAGTGCGACTCATTCCCTCTCCCAAGCATTTTGTAGCAACCTATGGACGGGATGAAAACCTAATGACCCTTCCGGGGTTGCTGACTCTACAGAGTGCCATTAAAGAATAACATTTAACCCACTATTTTCCGACAGGGATATTAGTATCAATTCAGACCTTTCAAGAGATAACTGTAGACTACTTCCCTTCTAATCGATTTCATTCTTTAAAGCAGAAGATTAATTTTTCTATTGGACGAAAATTATTCAGCGCGACGCCCTCTTTTGAGAAGAAAAATCCTTGGGTTCATGACCGGACATTTCCCTTCCGTTTCCCTCTCTTTAATAAAGGGTCCAGCGGAGTGGTCAGGACAGGAGTCTGGGGCAGACTTTTTATGCACTCCGTTCATTTTTCAAAGGATGCTCCACCAACAGCATGCTTTCCATTTGCTCTTTTCTCTCGTAGTACTCTCCTGGGGGTTTTTCATTACGTAGTAAACTTTACTTCCCAAAATTTACGATTTACTATACGTGCCACACAACTAGGTACTTTAATAACCAAAATAATGAGCAGAAAACGACAAAAATATCCAGAGATAGTTAGTTAGTCCATACACAAGCAAAAATAACATAAATGCTAAGCATTCCAATAATAACGACCGATAACACCTTTGGAACAAAAGATCATAAAGGTAGATTTATACATACTATATGGTAAATCACGAAGAACTTTAGGATCAATTTCGTAGCACTGAATTATTTTGTAATTTTACTTTATTATAACGCTATTCATTGGAGGATACCTGTAAGCGTTAAATAAATTACTCGTAATAATAATAATAAATCCTTTGCTTGATGATAATATTCAAGCCGAAAAAGCGGTTTCTTCAGAGAAAATTCTTACATTCGCCGAGTTCCTTGTGCATAATATTTTAATTAATTATTACTCTGAAGTAAATAGCATGCGTACAGCAAATAACGGGAATATATGGAGATCTTGAAGCGCGTCTACGTTTCCGTGTTCATATCTAATTTCAACAACAAAAACAAGCTAAATTCGATTCACGATGAGACGACAATTAGCAAGAATACTATGATAAATTTAGAAGGAAGTGTAGAGTACGATTAATTAGGTTGTGACATTATGCTCACCGCAATCGTAACTCTCAGCTAATTAAGAATGAGTAATGGCAACTAACTCCTCCGTTAATCACGAAAAAATAAAGGGAGTGGTTTTCAAAAGACATTCTAATTAGTGAAGACGTCACACCGTTAATAATATATCACCTAGTGACTATAGAACTATAAGTAAAAGTTACTCGCATTCTGCAAGTATTGTATTTATTAGATTGAATGAAAAATAACATGTTCGAGAAAAGGATACGGTGATATACCATTACATGGTATACGAAGGAAAAAATCAATACGCTCGGGCGTTAATTTGGGAATGCCTCCGTAAGACGGAGAAGAAAAAAATCATATTTTTCCACAGGCCTCATGATGCTACTTCGGTAGCAAAACCGGTCTCTAATAAACTGTCTGGAAATATACCGAGTCTATCTTCTCCTTCTTACTTCTGAAGAGAAAAATACACACAAAGAACTGATAACTCTAAAAGTACATGACGTAACAAAATCGCCACCGCGATGCAATTTTGACTAAATTGGAAACAAAAATGTCATGCTTTTCTAGTACCAGCCCCATCCACTAAACAATTCGCACTACGAACCAAAGCCCGACTGCTTCAAAGAACCAAAGAGGCCGTCCGGCGGTGCTCCACCCCGCGCAAACAGTCACCACTCGAAGTCGGCGTCCACTTTGAACTCCCGACAAATTGACAAGCACATGAAGGGGGGGGCACAGCGCGAAAACCTCCCTATCGAGCACTCCAAAGCATCTTATCGCGGCGGATCCATCTTTGTTCCGAGTGCTAAACACACGAAAGATCAAGGGACCTCTCGCGGAAGGGAGCCGTGGAAAATCACACTTGCGATCTCGAGTGGCGGCGAATACGTTTCGCATCTTTTCCTCGGTTGCACTCCTTCGATTCGGAAACGCAAACGAGCGGAAACGAAAAAGGGGCGGTGACGCGCCCTGTCGCGATCCCTTCCCCGATGAATGGGCCGCTCTCGACTCGGCATCAATGGAGTCCGCAGATAATACCGCGGGGGGCTTTGAAGAGTGCTTTATTTACCCGAAAGGCTATTCCGAAAGTTTTAATTTGAAACCCTCCGGAGCGTGAGGCCGAGGGATGGAACGTGGGGATTACAAATCACCCCATCGTTACGTGGATGCAAACAGTGGATGCTCTCGAGATAAAAGTAACTCCCTTTAAAACAACGATACGCCCCGCGTGATGTATGCAAACTGAGGGAGAATGCAAATTCGTGATCACGCGAAAACTCCCCTGAAAGATGCGAATCACGCTTGAACTGAAATAAGAGTGCGATACCCTTGCTTAGTCAGGAGGGTCTTTCCTCCGTAAAAATTAAAAAAAGTCGCATTCAATACTTTCTCATCCATAACGTAACTTTCGATCAATAGATAGATTCAAAATGATTGCCTCGACAAAAAGGTTTGCTAAACCTCACAAAAAACATTTAATATCCATAATCAGAGGCGAATTTCTGCAATCAGAGACCCTAAAGCTCTGGTATCTCCATGAGGCTCCACCAGGGGACTAATCATCTTACAAAATAGCAAAACATTCCTTTTCGGAGCCCTCAGTTGACGTCTAGTTTGTCTAATGGAAATTCCGCCCCTGTCCATAATGCTATAAACATTACAAAGTAAATATGAAGTATAAGAATATAATATAACCTTAAATTTCCGTGAGCATTGGAAAATTCAATATCATAGGTAGTCAGTAATGAAACTTATTGATATGCTAGATTATCCTAACTCGAGCCCGTAAGAATTAACTTACATGAATAGCCAACAATGGGTTACAGTTTAAACAAAATTGACATACCTTCACCATATGCCTAAATTCCTATTCTATCCTTTCGAAAGAAAAACTAGTAAGTATTCCTGCGGTTTATTAAAACGAAAAATTGCTTAATTTAAAACGACGACCTTTTAGTTGATTATTTCATTCTTGAATTCCCTCAAAGAAATACCAGCAGTTTATGAAAGTGCCAGAGAAATTAATAATATAATCTCAGAACATATTATATTTTTAAGGTCATATTTTGTCTGCAAGCACTCTTCCGAATTAACAAAAGAAAAATATACGCGGTGTATCGAAGAGTCAAAGAATCAAAAAAATATTATAAAACCTCTTTGGGATGATAAATATTACAGAGGGAAATTTTTCCATCGCTGCCCTGAGGCCTCGAAAAATATTTAAAATTAAAATGGGTATCTTTTTTATCCAGAAACTTGGCTAATTTACGAGAGAACAGAGAAACGTAATCAATCAGAAGTAACATCTTAGGGCACTGAAATCACAAGGCATAAAACAATGATTTTTTTATCGTCGACCCACGTTACGTATTATTGAAAATTGCAGGAATAGAAATAATGATGATCATAATCGATTACGAATTTTCGGTACAGTAATTCTACTAGGAAAGTGTTCCGTAATAGTGAAAAAGTTGAAAGTTTGTGTTTCGTAGATAATGCAAATTACAGTTAAGTAAAGTAATTGAGCTACACTTCTGTGCTAACTAAAAATCTGCCTAAATTGAAGATCATACATATTATCTCCCGCATACCTATTCACTAAAACTACAACAAATAATTAACCATAGAATTAAAACTCTACCACCATGAATTTACGTATCTTATCATTTCATTGAATTTGTCCCTCCTTGCACTCATTCATTTACCTTGCTTACAACTGATTATTCTAAATACGGTACTAGTAAGGTTTAGATGAAAATTAGAGGTTTAAATCTCCAATTACCGTTTTTGTCGGCGTTCCTCTTCTCATTCCCCGGTATTCCGAGAAAAAAAGACAGGATACCGAACTTTTTTAGAGCACTCTATGGGTATTTCTATTACTCCTACTACTAGTATCTATTCACTCTTGACGTAGAATGCATCGCATTCGAAATACGTATTGAGTGCACTCAAAAAGTGCGGTTCCCAGTCTTGTTTTCTCGGAATACCGGGAAATGAGAAGAGGAACGCCGACAAAAACGGCTAATGGAGATTTTAAACCTCTAATTCCTTAACAGCCGTGTCCAAAATTTCCTTTCTTATAGACGAAAATGTCTCTCAATCCCAATTTTACCAGAATAAAGTTTTACCAATCAATGCACGTATTTTATTATTTCATTGAATTTGTTCCTCCTTACAGTCATTCATTCAGTCAGTCAACCGATCATTCGAAAAACGGTACTATAGAAAGGTTTAGATGGAAAAGTCTTTAATCTCAATCTCGCCCAGATAGACGCTTTATCATTAATATAGTAAGCACCACGTTCGCTCGAGCAGATATGAAATCACACACGAATTCCCCCATTCATATAATCCTCCCCCCATTCCGATCCTCCACGCTTCCATATCCTCCCCCTTCGACACCCACGCTTCGATTACGACTCTCGCTATCACATTCGAATTCCGAATCCCACGCTCCCGAAACACCGTCGACATCTTCCGTAAATAGCGCACTTTCTCGAAAAAACACGCGATATTTCGCCGATGGCATCCGAGCCGTCACAATTAAGCCGAGAAGTGCTGCAGAAGGCAAACACGCCGGCCGACGGAAAATTCCAGGATTACTTTGTCCCCTTAATCACCAACAATGCAATTCGGCGGGCGGGTGTGGCAGCCGCGAATGCAGCGGAGGTTGGAGAGGCGGGGGTGCGGAGAGCGTGGGAATAAAAGCGGCGCGGCATAAGCAGAGCGGAGCAGAGGAAACTTCCAGTTTAGAGAGGAATACGCGGGGGTGGAGGGGGTGACGTCGAGTGGAGGCGCCTTGTTAAGTCCATTGGCGTGGGATGGGGGGAAGGGAATAAGGGGGGAATGGGGAGGGAATGGGGGGAGGGAAAGGGGTGTTCCAATGGAGTGGGCGGCAATCGGCAGGGGTACCACCGCCTTCCACCCCGACTCTTCCATCGCAGGGTCCAATGATCTCTGCTCTGACTACGACCCTGTGCAGGGCCGGCTTTGTACAGGAAGTAACGCGCTCGCCTCAGGACTTGGCGATCAATCGGACGTCGATGCTTTATTTGTTTGAGGGAATCCAGAAACAATTCATACGTGTGATGAGATAACAAATAGTAACTGTTGGAAACTACGAGTTCAAAGAACACGGCTTAAATGAAAGGTAAGAACGAAAAATCAACAGGGAAAGGGCTGCAAAACGCCCGGTAAGCCTGATAGAACTAGAGAATCAAGACGAAACAGCGGTACGTAGGAAAAAACTATAAACAATCGACAAATATAAAAGGTATGAACGAAAAATCAACAAGAAAGTATTACAAATATAGATCGCCATGTAGAACTACCTACTGAACATGAAAGAGGTACGTAGGACAAACTATACACAATTGACAGACCGACCTGGACAGACCAACCCTTGATAGAAAGACCGAAGTACATCGCATCATTACCATACATTAATTTAGGAATGATTGAAGATGGATCACCGGTATTTGTCTGTCTAGGCAAGCTGCCTTTCGGCGTGTGGCAGGAGATACAAGCACCTTTACTCTATTTTCCTAATCGATTGCTTTCGCATGACGTTCACGGAGATTAGGAATTGTAGAAACGATTCGTTCTAGCATCTATTTCCCTGATCTTCCCCGCAGTATCAGAACGGCCTATTTAACAGGGATGTCGCATTAAATACATTATCGGCATTTAGAACTTGAACTATAAACAATTGACAAGGAAGAGCTATTTATTACTTTATATAAATCAATGAACGAACTATTAGAGAATAACACAATTCTGTATATACTGTATAATGAGTTTGTAAAAATATAAAACGAACCTTGTAATTCCATCAAAATATCTCTAAGTTAATAAAGGGATTTTCCTCATACAGACAACCTACGGAAACCACCCTCATTTCACAACCGCGGCTATCCATGATGCGGTTGGAGAACCATCCCAGAGAGAGAAGAAGCCTTCTCGAAAAAATATTTCTCTCCGCACCAAACCAAAATTAATAATCAGACGACGCAGAATCGCCTTGCACGTCGGTATAGGGCACGCTAGATTAAATTCTGTCTTCAGCACAGTGATTCTAATTCTCCGCGTACATTTACTTGATAGCCTCCTTCCAACACATACCCGGGTAATATTACTTCATTCAAAGCTGAAAGCCTAATTATAAACACCTACACTACGTTAATGCATATCAGATGAAATAAATTACTTCAAGAAAAGCAAATAAGTATATGAATTAGAAACTTTAAAAATCCTTACATTAATCCCATCTCAAGGAAATGAATCTTTAGCTGCTTTCATCGAAAGAAGTAAATGAGCCGCACACTAAATTCTAATTACAAATAAGACTGGAATGAGATGCATGTACGCACTGGGTACTAAAGAGAACAATGACCCTACGTTGGGCGCAGAAGCTGCACCCGAAAGAGTTTGCATAAACTCTCAGCTCGTGTTTTACGGCGTGACACTGTAACTATAAGAAGCTACAGCTTACCGTAATTTTACTCGCTTATCTCGAGAGGGATAGACAATCCTGATGATGCAATTATTTTGGAGTAACTTAGCCTGAATGGATAGAATAAAACTTTTAAACTCTGAAAAAGATTTCAAGCCTGATATTAGATCTAATTCTTGATTCATAACTCACTCGTTGTTTACTTTTAAACATTTTATCAAAATGAAATATTTTCCTTGCAACACTACGTAAAACATTTAATAGATGAACTTTTTCAATCCGATTTCATTATCAAAATCTCAATAAATTCATCGTTGCTTAACAGAAGCAAGCCGACAAGGGAAATAATTTATTTATGGTGCTATTATAGTGTTAATGTATAAATAAATTATTCCTCCTGTCAGCTTGCCCCTGTTGTCATGGAATACCACAAAGTAAAAGCTCAGAGAGTCGATTTCATCGTTGCTTATTCGGACTTAAAAGTACACGAAATTATAGATGCTTCCGTAGCGTCGATCAGCATTTTTAAAACGAATTTCTCATCGGCAGAGTTTAGGAAGGATACGGGACTCAAATCTTGAGAATGCTTCTTCTTACTCTTTACTTTAGGCTTGCGGTTAGTGGCACATGTAGATTTTTTCATTGTTGATCCAGAATTATCCATAGAAGAATGAAACATTAAAATCATCTTCTTTTTGCTGCTTAACGTTTCCCTCGAAGTTTTAGAAAAATAGAAAACTTTTCAATAGAGATAATCAGCGGATTATTGAAAACTTCATCCTCTTATTTCAAGGTCCTTAAACATTAGCAAAACCTAAAATATATTTAAATTTCACCATTATTTAATTTTACCAATTTCAATTTAATTTCTAATAAAATTTTATTAGGATTAACTGAGATATAAAATCGTAAAAACTCCCGGCCTCCATCATCATTAACGTCTAACAACTTTCTGCGTGAATTGAAATATGGATCCATTTAAACATATTATAAATAGCCAATATTAAATATGAATAATAATAAAAACCTGATGTGCTCAAGCTTAATTTAGTGGAAAGGTCACATATTAGACAAGTTAAACCAACCTTGTGCTCTGCATAGAATACATATTTAAGATAATTTACCTTGAATGGCTTCCTAAATACATTTGAAGTACTAAAACATAACTAGATTGAATACATATATTGTGGAATAACAAGGTCGTTGTATTAGTCTAATTAATTCTAATATTCCAAATGATCCAACGGTAACAACAATTCTAAATTTTCCTTAACAAAGGAGAGGGAGACAACAATGACCTGAATTTTAACTCCTATTCGGTGGGTGAATATCCTTCGTGGGACCTTAGGGAAAGGGGCGGGAAATCCAATAACCCTATAGAGGTGGTACGGGCGTAGGTGGAGATTTAGGAGGGAAAGAAGGCCGGCAGAGGGCGGAGCTGTTGTCGCGGTGAGAAGCGAATCGCTTGGCTCGAACACCCACACACAGTGGGTGGATGGCATTTGTTTTATTGTGCCGAACCAAGAAGGGGTTATTAGGTTTAGCTGTGGTCGCTACGGAGGCGTAGCTTAAGTGTACAATTCCGGCGCCTATTTTATGCATCGAACCGCCCAACTAAGCTGATTCTCCCAAATTCCCATAATTTGTACACACAACCTGGATTATTAGCGAGAATAAAGAGTTCCTCTAGAAATTTCACGCTTCGATTACCTATTATTCATTCACAAGAGCGTAAAAACATACTCAAGGCGTTTTAAATTACTATGATATAGAATTGTTATTGAAGAGCTATCTCTTTTACTCTTTATTAGAATTAGAGGTTTTAAATCTCCAACAGCCGTCTTTGTCGCCGTTCCTGGTCTCATTCCCCGGGGTATCTTATAAGAAGGTATCATGGGTATCCTAAAAGTGCGGCTTCCCTTCTTGTTTTCTCCGAATACCAGGGAATGAGACGATGAACGCCGACAAAAACGGCTACTGGAGATTAAAAACCTCTAATTCATTAACAACCGCGTTCCAAATTTTTCTTTCTTTACATCTTTTACTCTTGTCCAACGCAGTCCGTTTTCGTGAATATTTTCGTCCTAACATGCAAACGAGCTGCTTTAACGAGACGGATGTGAAACGTAGATCATTAGATAATTAGAAATCAAAATATTGGAGGCCGCCGAGATGTGGGTGTGGCGTAGAATGGGAAAAGTTGGGTTTATAGGAAAACGAGCACGGAGGTGCAAAGGATGGATGGGGAAGAGAAGGTTTTAATTTAAGTAATGAAGGATCGACAGAGGAAATGAGTGACCATATTAATAGGAGTGGAATTGCTAAAGAATTGAGAAATGCTAAAAAATAGAGGAGAAGACACAGGCAAAAGATGTTACGATGGCATAAGAGGTGGGGTAAGCTACGAAGAAACGAAATAAATAGCATTGATTAAGGAAAATTAAGAAGCGTGAAACTGCTGAACGATAGAAAACTTTGTTTGTACGCAAGTTGCATATTTATATAATTATAAGTAGCTAAAGGTTAAGGGTGGATCTAACGAATAAGTTTTTCTAACTTCTAATATTTGTTATAAACGACGTCTATCGTAAGATGACATTTTCAACATAAAATTGAGTTAGTCTAACAAAAATATGCAACTATATGATTTTGCCTTCTCAAGCAAATAATCACACCAACTAAAAATTAAATTTATAAGGTACAACCCGCTACGGTCCCTTGTTACCCTCATCTCCTTTAATGTTAAATCCGAAAATAAGCTTTAAAAATGCTGAAAAAAATGAAACAATATCGAAGAGGAAATAGTTCCTCTTCGACCAATGCGTAGGTATCGCCGATTATCACTTTAGCTAAAGCGATGTTCGATCGAATGGAAACTCCGGAAGATGGTTTTCCTTCAGACGCAGTAAGCCTTTCGCGGATAAATGCAGATTACGTGGAGAGTTAATCGATCGAAGTTCGTCGCGACCACATCGCTGAGAAATGACTTATGAATCCTTGAGGGTGATGACGACTGCTTCAGAGAGGGAATAATTCGTCATTTTCTAGGGAGAAATGCGAGAGAGGATGACGCTGTGATGATCGCTACTAAACTTCTTTAAAACTTAATTAAATCCTTGGTTAAGCACTGATCAATACTAAAATACGTTGTATTTTGGTATCTCGATTTACATACGCACCCACTTTGGAATATGGTAGAGGATGCAAGTATAGTGGAGTCTGTTTCCTCAGTCTTCTATAGAGTTTTCTTCACGAACAATGTATTTTATATATTTTAGTTATCTTTGAATAATATATGTTATCTTTGAATATTTCTTTTATCTCAATTAAAATCAATTTTAAAATTCTATCCCATTGGTCAATATATGTTTTCTTCGTGGAAAATTTATTTTATAAATCTTTGAACTCACTGAACTATCTCTTTTGTTTCTATAGAAATCCATTTTAGCTAATTTTTAATTTATATCCAATCGGAAAATATAATAAGCTGGTAACATAATATCTACCACGTCTAAGGATGTCGAATATAGCACACGAGGGAACTTTTCCAGTGTACAGTAATGTGACAACGATCCTTGTTTTATGCACTCTTCGGAGTATTAATAGTTTAAAATAATAAATACGAATTCAATGAGTTAAATGTTATTTTCATCATTAGCAATGTATAAAGCAATTATATTTGGGGGCATAATAACTAAAGATGGTAGAAGTAAAAGGGAGATACGAAGTAGAATAAGACAAGCAAAGATAAAAATCGCATCTTTACTTCAAAAATTACTTAGTTTTGTACCAGGAAGAGACTACTAAAAGCATACGTATGGAGTGTTGCCCAATATGGGTGTGAAACATGGACAGTGGGGAAAGAAGAAAGAAGGAGCCTTGAATCCTTTGAAAACTGGTGTTACAGGAGGATGCTCAAGATTAGCTGGAAAGATAAAATAACAAATGAAGAGGTTTATTAGAAAATAGGAGAAAAGAATGATATATGAAAAAGTATACAGAACAGAAGGACAGGACTTGTGGAGCACATTCTGAGGTACGAGAGCATGAAAAAGACGATACTAGAAGGAATGACTGAAGGGAAAAGAGAGCCGACTGGAGGACTGCTGCAGACCAATCCAAAAAGGATTGAAATCCTAAGAAGAAGAATGTATAAAGCCCATACTTAACAAAACCCATAGATATCCATCTCACATATGCTTGACACATAGGTCTTTAATTTCATAATGGCAAACACTTAATGAGTGTCATTAAAGGTATGCCATCCCTGTCTTGGGAGAATGTAATATCCCTGAATTCCACGAGCAAGTTGAACCTTTTGATCATTTCTCTTCCAAAGATTCCCTTTCTATGTCAAGAAGCATCTTGGTTACGCTCCACGATTTATCACAGCAATGCATGCTTACGGTCCATAAACGTGCGGCCTTGCGCTCTATTACCGAGAGCCGCAGCAGGCTCTGCAAACATTATCACCCAACAGCCCTTGTAATACGAAGCGCCGTGCTTTAAAGGAGTAATGAGAGAATAACGGAGAAATAGGGCAAATATCTCAAGGATCGATCCGATAAGCTATTGCCTACGATTACGGGACTCATCTCTGCGAGTCTGTGCATACGTTTTATTTGGGAAACGTCTCAATCGCAGCGATGACCTTTCGAAGCCGTTTTACGACGGTGTTGACATCCGTGAATCAAATACAAATATTCTCCTGTCATTGGAAAGACAACATGCCAAAAAACCAACCCGCATTACATAAATACAATTAGGGCGTGACCGGTCATAATACCACATGACGAAAGCCCACAAGACAGAACCTCACGGACATAAATGCCCACTCGACCAAAAGCGCACATTAATAAAATCCCAGAGAGATAAATGCGCACATGGACAAATGCTTACATTAAAAATGCGCACATGGCCAATTTTAAAAATAAAAGTGAAATTTAGTAAGTAAAATTTTATTGTTGTAAATTAGGAATCGATGTTGGTGTATAAATAAGTTGTACTAAACTAAGGTGTACTCTTACAATGATCGTAGAATTTATATAACTAAATGGTAGATTACTTCCGCCTTCATTTAGTAGAACCTTCTTACACTATCCATGGTGAATAATTAGAACTAAATATTGTGGTTACCACAAAAATGTTGTATCAAAAAACTGATTACAATTTTCAACGCATTCTCAAGTCACCTAAATAACTCGTCAGTTTTTGATAAAACCTTTTTGAGGAAACCAGAATATTTCGTTCTACGTATTTGTCATGAATAAACCATATAATAATCATCTTTATTCAAGCAAATTTTAGTCTTACGATACTACTCTTGCAATTGTCGAAATATATTTGCATTATAATCTATATAAGTATTGATTTAAGCATTATTATGAATGTATGCATGTCATATAGATTGTAGCATCATCGTATATTGCTATCGTTTCTGTTTTGTTAAACAAATCGGTTGGAGAGCAGTTTTGTCAACTTGTGGGATTTTGTCTTGTTGACATTTATGGCCCTGGACTCTTGTCGTGTGGGGTTATGTCACGGAGCCCTATTAGTGCGACCCGTTTTTTGATGAGTCTGAGGGAGACCTAATTTAATAAATCGATTACGGGGGAGGACGCAAATTTCGGCAAGCGACGCCTTTCTCGACGGAGGCTTCGACGAAGGAGGCGCCGATCCATCCGATGTGCTAAAAAAAACTTCGGCATTTGGCAAGGTTAACTTCGCGGATGCATTTGCCCGTCGCAAACGATAAAACATTCTCCGATACAGCGGTTACTTCATCGATAAATCGATGTCCACACGAATGCATCACAAAGGCGCTTTATAGAATGGGTGTCCGTGTATGACGAGGGAAACCACATAGCTGCCGGAAAATCTAGGACTGCCACCGCAAAGAGTGAGGGAGTTTATACGCTTATATGCCAAGCGATGATTATTACGGTACGACTTTATATGATAATGTGGTTGATCGATATTTGTACTACTTTTCGCAAAGGAAAATTTAAACGATACTTTCTCTACAAAATATATTAAAATTTAGGGAGTTCGACACTTTGTGGAATTTCGACATGACGAGGAATTGTTGAATTAACACACAAGGAGTTATGTCAACCATGAATCAAATATATTTTACTAATCAACAGATACGAAAGATATTTGACGACTATAGTAGGCTAGTAAAACCTATCATAAATGCCATAATTAAACGATCATGGCTTGACAGTGGCATTTACTTGACAAAACAAGTCGCCAACGTAACTTTAATTTCAGTGGATTTGTAAAAACTTAAATTCCTTGTTGGATTACAACTTTGTGGTTAACTTAACAATACACAGACAAAATTTATTTATATTATAAATTATATTTATTTAAATATTTCGTACTTTTTAATGTAAAAAAATTAATTACGTAACAATATACCGTTCAAAGTTACTTTGTGGATTACCCTCACAGATCGGCTTGCATTCCGATAATCATCAATTTTTTGGATTAATTCCAATTGTGCGCTCACTTGAGAGCAAAATAGAATTACTTAACTTATTCTATAGTAAGACAATATCCCCTCCAATGGGAAATTACTAATAAATTTCATGGATAAAGCCGACAGAATAATTTCATCGGAGAATACGAAAAAGAACCACCCTTTTCACAAGAAAATTACTTCGTATTTAATGTAAGGATCACTTAGCACGATACCTCAGAAAAAATTATAATTTCAATTTTTTTAATGTAGTTATGTACAAAGTCATCCTTGGATAAAATAAAAACTAGTTTCCTTGAGAAAAGTGGTACTATTTTAATTCCTTCCTTGATCATGAAATACAAAGATACTTGCCAATCCAGTAAGTTTTAAAATAATTTTTGATCACACTAACACATCCATAACAAATTAAAACTTTGAAAATTTACTTTTATTAATTTAATATTAACATTTCTTTACTGACCGAAAGGACTGAAAGAGATAGCCAAAGATAGAAGAAAGAAAGCGCAAAACCGGCAGCTTTCGGTCAGTTGGCAGCGGTTTGGTTGCCCTTGCGTCGTAGCTGTACTCCGGCAACAATTCACTTTAATTATCGCGAAAGGCATTGCGGCGATGGGGTGGGAAACCACAGGTTGGCAGACGAGCGATCGCAAACTTTAACCTTCGGGACCTTTGGCCGGGACGGAGGAATGTCTTGAAAAATCTGTTAATGTGACGCGGAGAGATTCGCACAGGTGCGTCAGCCGGCGGACGTCGGTTAATTAGCTGTGCCGCCGACAGAGGGTGATTAAATGGAGCGGCGTAGACATGCAGAGGGAGGGAAACCACGACCATCAAGAAGAAGGATGGCCAACCTCTCATCCGACCCTTTCCCTACGACTCGCATTCGTCACAAAGCAAATTACTCGTCGCAGAATACTCGACCTTTATTTCGATGTTAAGGGAACTTTATACGAATCATAACTCGAGGCTTAAATAAAACACTCCCACGACCACTAACAGCACGGCTTCGTTTCTTCACATTCAGTATTCATGGAATGGTATTTGGTTATTTTAACTCTGAAAAATTCGGAAATTGATAAATCACTCTTGGAATTTGATTGATTGATACTATTGGGAATTGATTGATTGATTACTAATTTGAAAATTAAACGAATCATAATAAGAGGAATAAACAAAAATACTCCTACCGCCAATAATCGCGCCTCCTCCGCTTTTTTGTTCAGTATTAATGGAATTATTAAGTTATTTATCACCGCTGAAAGATTCGCACATCGATGAAATCGATATTAGAATAGAACGAATCGTTACCAATTTGAAAAATAAACGAATCATAATACGAGAATCAAACAAAGTAGTAATGAAAATGTATCACACAACCACAATTCCTACCTCATTGATTTCTCTGTACAGTATTCATGAAATGGTTTTAATGCTTTTTACCTATAAAAAATTCGTAAATGTATTGACTATAATTGGGATACAACTGGTAATTGCTAAACTTCGCGATTTAAACTCACCGTTTGGCAAAAGCCAGAGTAAAATTGTTCTCTATATCCTCCTATAATATCACTTAATATTCTTACTTATTCTCGAAATGATTTTAACTACAAAAAAGAATTCTAAATAACAACACAGGATTCGCAACTATCAACCCAATGTTTCTCGGTTCAGATTCAATGAATATTCAAAGGATTCCTTTCAAAATATAAAAAAACTAAATGAAAAAATAGATTCGATGGAATAACCTGATTCGATTCGAAATACAAAAAATGTAGACCACAAAAAAACAATAAAATCAACCCGGGTTGCTGATTTTATTTTTTCTGTTTTCAATGTGGAATGTAATTTTTTTATTTTAAACTATTAATGTTAATACATTCGATGCTTAATGAATAAATAAGGAATTTTAACAAATAGATACTCAATGAGACGTACGAATAGAAAAGAAAGAAATTTCTGAGTGAAACTTATTAAAAATCAAACAATAATTTATTCGGAAAGATCCGCTGAAAATAAAAAAATGCAGATGCTTCCAAAAGGCCAATGGATTATTTTTTCGATCCTATTCCGGACTAATTCGATATTTCCAGATAAAACGTCAGAGTTTCGTGCAGATGGTGTGCATGACTGGGATCGGTTCTTCATTAGAATGCGGTAAACGCGAGGAAAAAAGTACGAGCGTGCTATTACGGGCATAATTTCCGCATAGAAACGTTTGCTAGCGCAATTGCAACGCTCGGCGAATAAGATCCGATAGGTCAAAGGTCTGATGTTACATTTCGCATTGAACGATGCGGTTTTCGCTACTAGATGACAATTGCGGACTTATTCTAAAGGAGAGAATGCGTGGAAGTAAAAAATTCAAACTAAGAAATTCATTCTTTACAGATGTAACGAGGGATGGACTCGATGTCTTCCTAATGAATAAGCTTCATTATCATTACTATTTGAAACATAATTTATTCCATCAATGAGATAACGGAAACATGTTAGAAAGAATAATATCACTTCCAAGAACGACATCTATTCACGAAACTAACTTTAACTATTCAAGTAACCTAAAATGGCAATGAATTGTCACATGACGTTAATGAATCATCATTAAAACATATTCCAAAAAATAAAATTGATGCGCAGTAATTGATTACCATGACTTTCATAGGAAAATATTCAAAGATTTCAAAGTCATTCCTTATTCCTAAAATTCTAATTGCGAGTAGTATACTCTGTAATTAGTAATCTCTAACATTTTGACGAAAAAAAGACAATAATAAAATAATTTCCTCAAACGTAATGCTATCTAAAAAGATATACAATATATAAAATTCTTCACTAAAATTTTATATGAAAATATTAGGAATTTCTTTCTGAATAAATCTTCATGTTTATAATGAATTCTCTTATACTTTACCCAATCGCTACTAGCAGAAATATAAAACATCGATTAGTAATGAACTGCAAGAGTGACGAGTCCCTTCATAAAAATTAAAATCAAAAATCTAACTTATAATACAATGTCTGGCTATCCCTCAGTTGTAATTCTGTCAAACAGAGTTCGTAGCCAACAAACCAGTTATTTGACAGCATCAAGAGTCGTATTAAGTCATAGCCAAGTGGTCGTTCGCATCATCTTCAGCACGATCGATTATGAAGACAAATGATCCCAGATGTGCCATTAAAAAAATAAAGCGATAAAAAAATCGAGTACTTGCAGAGGACGGCGAGCTTCAAAGCGTGGGCGACTCAAACTCCGCAATTACAGCGACGACGGTCATACGTAAGGAATTTCAGGGCGCGAAAAAAGCTGTTTAATATGCCGGGACGACGTGACAGAAATCGCTAGTTAGTCGGTAAGTGTCCTTAATGAGTGTGAATTAAGCGAGAGGGGAAGTTGAGGCTCAAACACCGTCCCCAGATGTCGAGAGAGGGAAAGAATGATCTTCACTCGAAGAACGATGCAATTAGAGGTCCCCATTCTGAATCTCGGTCCCCATACATTCACGAGCATCCTTCCACCAGTGACTTCATTATGAGCCATTCTATGCGAGAATCGCACCGCCAACCACCACTACCTTGAGGCCGTGAGTACCAAGTAGAATTCATCTCCTTCCGAGTAAAACTCGTTGGTTAAATTTTCTGTCCGCGAGAAAACTATTCTTTTCAACAACGCGAAAGTACATCGCCTTACGTAGAAACGTAATAGTGCCATATTTATGCTAACAAATAAAAAAATCAGGACATAATTTGTGGATATCCAGAGTAAATGCTGTATCACTTAACAAATAATTTGCACCAAAAATGCATGAACGATGAAAAAAACTAATTTCTTCAATGACGCAAAACCTTCAAAACATACCACCGATTTCGAGGTACTACACCGGTAGTGTGTTTTAAAAACTATGCGGAATCGAACAAGTTTGTTTAATTTAAATGCATAAAAATTGTTGTAGTAACAAATTATATTTTATGATGGAATACCACCAAACATCCTTCGACCAGTTAAATTCCGTATGATTTAATTAATAAAAATAGAAATCTTAAGAAGCAGTTTGGGAATTTGAAGACGAACAATTTATTTCATCTTCAGATCTGATAATAACTGAATAAAAGTGTTTGAAAGCTCGGCCACTTATGTTCTCATACAAGAATTTGATTTTCTGAGACAAATTCTTGAAATATTATTTTCAAACAAAAGCGAACCACAAAACATTGTCAGAACCAAATCAATTCGAAACTAATCACTCAACATCCCAACTTCTCCATCTTAAAATTAGTTTAGGATATGCGTCACTGTTTAGGATATACGGCTTCTTCCTGCGTGTCTGAAACCAATCCACTACTAACATTATTCTAGGTCACCTAGGGGAGGAATACCCCAAGAAGCAGAAAATTCGTCAAGATATTCCTAATGAAAGACATTAAAACTGGAAAGAATGAGAATTAAGTATAAGTAAGGTTTCAAATGAATGAAAGGAAAGAATCGAGACTAATTTGGAAAATATACGCGAATAAAGAGGATTGTGATTCGCCTACACTTCTATCATGATCGCCTTTGATTTATATGGCTTGAAATATGAAGAATTTTTCAACGACACTCTAAAACACGGTAACAGCACGCCCTGCAGGTCTTACAAACAATGAAGTTATGCACTGTCGCTCTAGCACATCATGACCCGTGGTAAAGGAGCATAGAACGAAGGTAAGCATGCGCAGCGATGTCTTAATTTTTTAAGACGAAATTTCGTTAACTGCGTCGGCAACGACGGATGAAACAGCTTTTTAAATGCAACTTCCACAAAACCACATTCCCCTGGCAGTAGCGGTTAATTAAATGAGATTTTGTAAATAAATACGCATAGATCAAACCAGGGGAGGAAATACTGTTGTCCGTGAACAAAACTAATATAACATTAGAAATTAAAACAAAATTACGTGAGGAATGTACGAGAAGATCTAGAAAGTTGGCAAGGTAGGAGGAAGATTTTTGACAATTTCCTTTAATTCTCATCTTAACCATAATTTCGATGCCTGAATTCACTCCAATTAACTGGTAACATACAATTCAGTTCAGAAAAATCTGATGGATGTATATAAGTTATAGATAAACATCGCTATCCATTTTAGCTATGTGCTCTTTGCGATCTCCTATCAATAAATTATTCGTTTAGCAAGCGCTCCCTTCTGGATCCACGGACTACGAAAATATTTGAACAAATTTTGAATATTTAAATAATATTTACTTACTATTACTGGGAAAGAGGGCTAACTATCTCCATAAATACCGCTATCCACCTAAGACATTGCTATGGAGAGCTAACTGAGAAAAATCGAAGGAATGCGTTTACTCCCTTTCATATTACGTTCGAATTCCAAATCAATGAAATTACGATCCTAAAAAATATATTACGATGCGTCATCCTTTCATACCTCTAAACTATATTCATTCGCAATCTGGAGATTTTTTTCTGGAATATTTAGGGAAAAGAAATTTCTATACTTTTTAACTCGGATCTTCGTGATTCTTTACCGTGTACTTATTCTCTTACTACTACTCTTCTCTTTCATAAAAAAAATCAAGACAATAATATTAGGACTGTCTACAATTTAAATGATTCTTCTACGTAACAATTCAGTGGTACCACTGGAATGTAAGATTAAATCAATCTCTATAATAAGCGGAAACCCTCTCGAGCAACAGCATTAGCTGGAGGAGAAAATTTTAATTGCCTTACGAATTTTTCTAACGAGAAAATTCGTAAAGGAAATTAATTGGACGGTTAAAACAAACAAACTGATAGGTGCAGCGGGAGAATTTGCTATTTCGCGGCTAACAAACTTTTAAACGCTCTAGGTCAAATTACGAGTAAAGAGAGACCATAACACAGCAAACGTAAATTATAAGGCACCCATTACCATATTGCGGCCAATGAATAAAAATAATCGGGGCGAGACGTAAATACAGAACACGTATTTCACGTTATGAACCGAAAAACTTCTTATTCCACTAGCCTTGACCTTTCTTAGACACCGACCGAATCCCCAAACTTGGCAGACGAATCTCAAGCAGCGTATTCTTACTTAAGTCTCTAATTACTCCATTCTCCCCTACCTCTTGAGAGCCGCTCCTCTTCGCCAAGCACTATCTTGGCATTGACCGATTATTCCCCTGAGGATCATTCACTAGTGATTCACTAATGCCAGCTGTACTAACGCTTGACTTGCGCTTGCCGCCGGCGTAGTGATAGACCATTTAACAAATCAACCCAATTTCCTCGGAACTAATACATACAAAAGCTACATTTGGCGGGATCTTCCATATACACGATACAAAACAAACATCTGTATTGGGCGAAATTGGAGAAAGGAAGTCCCATCTTCCATTTAACCTTGCCTAATGATAATTAATGACACAAAAGCATAAATACAGATAGAAACAAAAAGTAACAGTACCTAATACATACAGATTTTTATCAAGTAATGTGGAAAGAGAGAGGGAATACGGAAAGAAATAATGGTTTAGAATGGCAGAGCAAATAAAAACCATGCTCATTTAACACAGAAAAAATTCCACTAGAGGAAAACAAAAAAAGGGGACTTGAAAAACCTGCTAAATGTGTATGAATTGTTAAAATAAAGAGATAGATAGCAATATAAAAGATATTGACATTTTATTAGGTATTTATAGATAAAATAAATAGCAGAACAAAATTATTCTTTGTCATAGCATATTGAACATAAAAGTCTTTAGTCAATAGTGATATGAACATCAGATTAACATTAAGCTGTATTTTAAATTATTTGTAACGTAACAAATAAAAAACAAGATGAAATTATTATAATATGCATGATTATGTAAATGATTGATATAATGAATCAGGCAAAGCAAAATAAAAGAAGAAAAGGGTAAAATAAAGAGAGAACACAAAGCAAACGAAGAAATCGAAGCTAGGAATGAGAGAACGACCAAAATTTGGGTTAGGGGGGAAAGGGAAGGAAAAGAAGCCCTTGATTAATTCTCGAACAGAATCAACGGAACGGCATCCGGCTTAGGAGAGGAAATAAGCAACAAATCGATGAGGTAAATACTTTTAGCAAACGGCTTCGGACAGACAGAGGAAAGCCCATAAATAATTCGAAATAAAAGACAGCGATCGATTGATTTTCCTAATGATAGGATTCCGACGACGCTGAAATACTTCCCTTTCACAGCGGTACTTTGGGTATATTCAGAGTTTAAACACATTTACAGATCAAACGAGTTTTTGACCTCGATTCACCCTACAATTCCTATATCAAACGAGAACAAATTAAATACAGTAGTCTTTACAGTTTACAAATAAAGAGTTTTATTATTATTAATATTTATTGCCGAACCAAATGATTGAGGGAATCTATCTTCCAACTCAAATGAACGTCGTAAGAATAACATTTTGGCTTCATTTACAAGTATAACAACAAATGATAGGGATACCGTGTTTCTTTTAAAGGAAATTTTTATTGGAACACGAGTGATTTCGGTGTTTGATCGCAATCGTCAGCTTTACGGTAATCAATCGCCGAATCCGGTCGTGTTTGAATAATAATTTCCTGTAGAAGAAGCACGACATCTTTATGTGACGGTGGACTCTTTCGTCATCAAGGCCACATCTGTTGAATTTACACCGGTATAAATTTACGAATAAGCACTTGACACGCAATTTGAACGTCTAATACGTTCTTTCATGCCAGATAAAGATGTTCGAGCTATACTCGTAGTTTAAAATCTAAGAATCACGAGCCTAATAGTAAAAAGACATTTTCCTGCGCCAATTTACTTTAAATATTAATTCATGTACAGAAAAATTCTTGCTGAAACAAGTTAAGCCCAGAAGAATAGCAACCAAACAAAGGTACCAACTCATAGGCTTTTCCCGCTACTTCGTCTGCGAGTACGTCTTGTATACGTCTAGCCTTCCTAAAGCGACTTTAGGTAAACGAGTAAATTTAGCTCTTGGCAACGAGTTTAGAGAATGAAAACGTCTCGCTATCGCTGGAGAATGTCCGTAACAAAGTCTGAATTTCGTTAGAAAATATATTTCGAATAAAATCATTCGGAAAAGGAGTTTCTTTGTGACGTATGAAAAAACTACGAAAAGAACCGACACAAAGATATTCTTTAACAAGGCTGCCGCTTTTGAATTACGTTCTATTTAAGGTAAAAAATTTATTTACAGTGAAACTCAGCAGAGATATTTCTTCATACTTCCCAAAATAAATTCTACTTAGGTGCTGCTAATCCATTTTCTGAGGGTTTACTGTATATACTCGAGTACTATATGCCGACTCGAATATAAGCCGAGGCACCTAATTTTATCACAAAAACTGGGAAAACTAATTGAGTCGAGTATATAAGCCTGGGATGGGAAATGCAGGACGTCCAATCAAGCATGTACTTTTAAATGTGAAAACTCCCGACGGATTGCGGAGAAAATTAACAAAGAATTGTTAATTGAGCAAGTTAGGCATTTACGACCCGATTTCCAGCTACGGCAGATTTTTTCCACCGAAGAACAGGTAAGTGGGACCCTCACTCGAGTATAAGGGCTATTTAGGATAAAAAATGTGCTGAAAATTTACGCTACTACAATGAACCAGCTATACGATAACCCAACAAAGTGAGACAATTCCGACATCTCATCGCTCCCCGTTCTTCGCTGCCTCATCCTAAAGTCATTTCCACTCCGAAGCCCTCGGATAAGATACTGCCAGAAATTTCATCGCACATCCTCGCGCACAACGATGGATAGCCTCTCTTAAGCATGGGAAAAAGAAGAAATCCATCCTTTGTCGGTGGAGGGACTCCTGAGAATTCGGAGTGTAAAACATCCGCGGAAGGGGAAGCGATACTGGCGTCAGTGAAACACGCGCACTGAAAATAAACGGCCCATCAACCTCTTCTCCTTCGCGGCACTATTTTTAAGAGGATCGCGAGAATGCAGCTGAGGGACCGCTGACAGGAAGGAGAGCTCACAAATGCACGTGCGTCGAGATGAAACGCATATCAGACCGTTTCCGGTGCGTGAAGGAGAGTAAATGAAATAAATCCGCTACCTGAAATATCGCTAAGTGGCAGTGAAAAGGAAATCGACGACCTTCGATCCTAATCGATCCTAATTAATAAACTAATAAATAAAATAATCAATTGATAAATAACATATGAATAAATGAATATTTAATGTTAAATAACGTTTATTTTGGAATATTTTCACCTCCATCTTAACATTCTTTTTGTATAAGTTAACGATTCTTATGACAATTAAATTTCACTCGTAATATATTTGAATTGGATCATAACTTTGAATGGAAGGAATTTTTAATTTTTATTCGCAGGCGAAAATTGTAATCATCTGTTTATTGAATGACATAAATATAATCATAGAATTTTCAAAGCCTTTTCGGGACAAATAGGTACTTTTTTGACGATAGAGTCTGGCGGATGAGTAGAAAAACCCTTGTCCCTTGCGAAAACTGGACTAATGATTTAGTTTTTTTAGATTTATGTATCACCCTAATATTACGTAAATTAACAGCATAAAATATCCACTGACGTAGGTTTATTTTCATACCCATAACATTAATGCCGTATGCATTAGCAGGGGAATATCTTCGTAAAATATGAAACAATATTAACAATAAATGAGAATACCTAAGTAATCCAAAGGGAGCATGGTAAGGAAATCCCCAAATAACATAATAAGCTCGAATAACTCGGATGTGAGCTACTGATGTTCATCGTATAGGTGTTCACATTGCGCCTTTGCAGCCCTAAACCTCTTTCCGTGAGAATCTACGTGGGAAGTCCCATCTTCGGAATACAGCTGAATGGGCTACTCGTTCTAGAGAAATCCCACGCATGAAAAATCACGACGAAGACGGAAGGCCACAATTATTTAGCGTTTTCAAATTCGAGCATACGCCCCACATAAAGCAGGAAATGTCACCATCGCCACGAGTCTCCCATCTCTCATTCGGTCCGAGTAGGAAACAGACAGTGCAAATCGACGATGTTTAAATATAGACAAAGAGGCAGAAAAAATGCCGACATGAAAAAACAGCGGGAAGGTCATTCACTTTGAGCGTCAATCAAGGTGTCATAAAAATCCTCCTTGGCTGTCCATACCGACGCATCAGTAACTTGGCAGCGCGGACACGTATTGAGATTCCCACGCTTTTCCAACCAACAGTCTGCCACTGGGTCACGGTCTGACATCACAATCACCGGAGGAATACGGAAAAGGACAAAGAATTCCGACATCGTGGGCGTATGAATATACCATACAACGTTATCGCCATCCGTTACGTTCAGGTATTACGTATATAAAAAATAACTATGACCAGGAGAAGGAAGGTCAATACAAAATCTTAGAAGATTAAAATTTAAACATTTCTCGCATCTATGAGACTCATTCACAAAGGGAAAAACGGCGTTATTCCATAGTTTTGACATAGAGAGCACATAGTTTCGTACATTCACTAAATTTGCATAATTACACTTAGGAAATTAGTGTGGGAGATATTCACTCGAGCCTAACCTCTCTAACACTGTAGGATCAAAAATTAACAACGATAATAATTAAACCAATAAAAATTATAATAATAAAAACTAATGACAACATCAATAATAACTCTAGGTAGATTGTTAGAATTGATCTCGAATGTTCTGAATCTCGATTGTAGAACATGGGAATCAGGACAAGCTTAAAGCAACAATAAGAACAATGATGATAATAATAATAATAATAAATAATAATAATATGACATAATTTACCTTTTCCAATTCCACTTAAGAAAAACTAAAAACAAAGAAAACTTGAGAGTTAAAGCTGGCCAGTCAACAGTGTGCTTGTCAATAAACTGACATTCAACAACAATCGGTATTAGTATTTCATGTCAATAATACGCTGATTAATCCCTGCACGAAGAACTATCAATTATTACTGTATAATGTCAAACATATTCCGAATAACTCCCACACGAATAACTATCTTATCAGTCCTCTCAGCTGAGCTATAGCTGTAAATACAATAGCTAATAAAGAGTGGGCTTGAAAAACTTATCTCCCATCGTATTATGGGCTCAAAACTCATATGAAAGTTATAACCCAAGGGGAAGCATAACGTCATCTCTCGCATATGTTGGAAGATGATTGTCTCACTGATTTTCTGCGCAGGTAATACTATTTTCAATGACCCAGAGACACCTCTCTCTGCAGCTGGCAATAAGGGTTTCATCACCTTGCATCTACCCACGGGGTTCCATTCCCATAACTTGCGTCGCGGATGGATATTGACGCGCAATTCTCAGTTATGTAAAAAAATGGATCGGACAAAGTCATAGAGGTGAAGGCGGAAAACATGGTGATCATTATCATAATTATTAATGGCTTGTCATACATGCATTCAAAGCTAACTGAAACGTGAAACAAAATATATTTCGAATTCAAAGACAGAGCTCTGTAATATAAACCTCTGAAGCAGAGAATCACAATGGGGAAAAATCACGTCCAAGGGGAAGAACGAATTGTAAAGACGAAAAGAATCACGTACAGCACAAGCAGGAAGTCTAGTTAATAAGCAGGTGGCTTAAGCAACCCACTGAATGAAGATTGTAAGAAAAAATATTTTCTAAATTAAATCACCATTGAGAGGATCACGAGCAATATTGTCTATAACTCATAAAAGGGGCAATAATTGAAAAACATCGTAAAAGGATTTCGACAATTTATAATTTATATAAAGAAAATAAATCATTATTGATATTAGGCTTTCAAATATATTATCGAGTTAACTTCCACTAAAGAAAAGATACTGAATTATAGTTTTTAAATCACTCTTATTTGACAATTATTGTGGGAAGTTCTGTAGAGTCTCCACAGGTCTTTGAAATCAAAATGCGTTGGTTCGATAGGGGGTTTAAATATTTCATTACTAATTATTTATTTACATCAACAACTTCATGGCTGCCGAAATTTCTGAGGATAATAATTTTTCATACACATCTAATCAGTTATTTATTTATTGTACAAAACCGACGCAGTTAGTCGCAGGGACCGGTGGCGACGTTAACTTACATAACAATTGATTAAAAAATAAAAAATATTAGTATGCATACATACAATAAAACCAACTAAATAAAAATACTCATGTATACTGAAAAGTAATAAAAAATAAATAATTACAAAAATATAAATATGCAGCACATATAAGAATTACGATATATAAAAAACGTGTGAATTAGTTAAGTCACTATGAATTTTAAAAAACCTTAATCAGCATATATTTTACTTGTACGTATCATGCAAGATTTTTCAGGGTTCCTGATAGGCTTTTATGAATTCTGTGTGGAATTACTCGGACATGGTGCCATGTCTTGCGTTTTAATGCATTTTATATTAACATTACATATCATAAGAACATGAACTTCTTTCAAATAAATTAGTTCCAATAAAAGTTCCATTTCTATATTTTATTGTAATTAATGTCGTTGAAAAAATCTCACCACGTAAGATATTTCATATACTATCGGATAAGCCTTTTAAATAGCTCATTGCATCCAATTTAAAACCGATAAACTACTGCGAACTAAGATAAATAAATTTCAACAAGCTAAAACAGGTTTACCTGATAATCGAGGAAAGAAACCTAAGAAAAAATTGCACACAACGATAATTACTTTCTGACCATTCGGGGGCGGCGCCGACAATAGCTGTCACTCTTAACGGACTCTTATTTCCAAGAAGAGATAATATTTAGCGCCGATATTTTTGGAAAACAATCCCTAATTCAGACTCGCCCAAACATGACTCCGATTTCCAATAATGGACCTTTTCCGAAAATTCCTATCCGACGAGAGAAAAGCCGATTTCATCACGAGAAGATAACGATAGCGGCCGATAATTACTCTAAAGACGCTGAGGATGGCACTCTTCTTCCTGGAAAACGAAAACTTAATCAGGGCGGATCTGATTCCTGCGGTGGCGGACGGGAACGGGTAACTAGATCGATCTTTTAAGTGCGATAGTGGTCGCGGTGAAATAAAAATCGCGGAAGAGTAACGGGAAATACGACCGAAAGTGGGTTTCCCTATCCGAGGAATAGAAGAAACCGCAAATATCCGAGCGGGATGTTTTCAATCTTGGTGCAACCTACATCTTCCGCGTCATAAGCCAAACAAGATATCGGGGGAAGATGCAACTACGCTTCGGAGGTTCGGTTTGGTCCATTACGCGAACAAGCCGAAGAATGAAAGAAGGGACTCAATTCCTGAGAGTTGCAACGGAAAATCGATCAAGAACGGTATGAGGGAAGCATTAGAACTTTTTTCAAGCCCCTCGAGAAGGATGTGACTAATACTATTCTTAGCTTTCCTTTCAATTTTCCGGAGAAGTTTCCGATGCACCATTAAAAAAGGAGGATTAAAAATCCATTGAATCAATAAGGAGTGGATAAAAAATATATTTTTCGGGTTGCTTGGGGTAAATGCCATTAAGAACGGCTTAGTAAGGGAAATTTTATGCCCGACTCAACATTCCGTGTAATTATTTTTCACCAACCCTGCCACTGCAAAAAGTCACCTCAACATTAATACATTTGCTGGACCTATAGTAAATATTAACGTTTCTCAAAATTAATACCCAGGGACAACCCTTAATTTAACTTCCATGAACACTATTCTTAATTATTTACTATTTTCATCGCTGCCTATGGGAACCCGAATCTATCCAAGACTTTTCATTTCCTTCCAAATTTCAATCATTTGTAATTGTAACTCGTAACGTTAATAATTTCCACGGAATCCCTGGAGTAAACTCAAGGAATACTGATTGAAAACGCTTATATAAAAAGTTCATACATCTCATATGCATTTCTCGAATATGTTACTTCTATACGTATTCTCATTACCTATTTTTTAATCATTGTAATTCACAAAGTTTAATAATCTAATGCTCAATACTACTGATTTTCGTTTTTTATTTTTTCTTCCGATTTTTAATTTTCACTTCTTTAAGTCACTTCGTACAAAAGTCAGCCTTACACAAGTAGGTGCTATATTGTTGATTTTCGATGGGTTATCTTCTAAATGCAAACCGAACGATGACTATGACAAATTATCGCAAACGAGAGATATCCCAATTTCATCCGATTCAATAATTTAAAAATAAAAAAAAGAAAAATCGACAATAACGAAAATAAAAAGCAAAGAGAGAAGCAATGCAAAGAAATACTAGACGACGAGATGGATAAAAAGCTCCCTTAGAGAAAATGGTGTCAGCAAATTTTATAAATTCCGGTCTTCGAAATAAATTATACTACATCCTGAACAATACTGAACTCTAAAACATAATTAAAACCTAATGCTTTTATCATAAAACTCAAGGGCCTCTTTCCTTAGATTTGCCCGTTCGCTTCGGCTTCTTTCGACCGATAACTTCACATCCACGCGAGGCCGAAATAGCAGGTTTAACCCAAAGGTATACACATCGAGTCCGGTAACCAAGGATGTCTGGACCTGGCCTTGACTCAGTGAAACCGACCGACGGAGGCATTCGGCTCCTTGAGATGGATGCCAGTGGGACAAAACGCGGATGGACCTCAAAAACTCTCCCAACTTGATGAAAACCCATTTGGTCTATCGCACTCACAGACTTGAAGCAGTCGTTTCACCGAGAGAATACGCTGTATTGGCAACGAGTCAAGTGCACTTCAAATCTCGATGAGGACGTGTACGGACGAAGGCCGGCGCTTCCGCCAGGGAAAAGAGCGGTAATCGAGGGATGCGTTTCATCAAACGGCTTTGAGATAGTTCAGCGAGAAACTACAATGAGAGAAGTGATTCACGGCCAATAGGCAAGGTCCCGAGAATGACAATGGCGACCGGGCCAACGCTAAAAAGCACCATCGGCAAGGCCAGAATCGAATTAACACCGCGATACCAGCTACGACTCGCGTAGGTGCTAATTATTCCGCTTTTAACGAATCCATTAACCGATACTGACTAAATTTGGTGACGAATCTCTCCAGCGCTCGCAAAAGTTTTGGCGATAAGGAAACATTCGAATTTCGAAAACTCAAAAATCACAAAATGACCGATGATTACCAGGTGGAAGCAACACGGGATGGAAATAATACCACTAATTAATAATACACAGGACTTCTCATTATAAATTTAAAATCATTATTCGTCAACAATATTAAGTATTAGTTTATGATAGGAAACCTTATCGATGGTGGTTTTGGATAGCACTTATTGTAAAACTGCCTCACCAACAAAGGAGTTGATGTACGTATTAGCAAATCATATTTCAGTCCAAATAAATTTCAAGATGTAAAATACACCGCATAGGATTACTATTTTTAATTCTTAGTCAATTTCTAATATATAATAAATATTTTGTGCCAAAAACAAATTACCTGTTAACCTAAATATCAGTATGATAATTTAAATATTTACTTTATTGAAATATCCTCACCGATTCTTAAGACCCAACGAACTTCTTTTCGATCTAAGCATCGAATCTTCACTTAACAAAAATCACTGTACGGTTGTAGTACAGGTGAAAGCAATACGGGTTGGTAATAATACACGACTTTTCATTATAAATTAAAAATCGCTTCGGAAACCAGAGAATAATCACAAAACCTTCTTTCATACTCTTTTAGATACATAAACACTCTCTTTGTTCATTTTTAATATACTTTTTACACGAACGTTGATTCGATCAACCATTCATATACGCCAGTGATTCGCACAAACATTTTTCTTCCGCAGAAGCTTACCATGTACGATTTTGGCAGGCATTGACTTCAGGGTATACAAAACCGTTTCTTTTCGTTTCATTCCAATGTTAAATCACAAAAAAAAACAATTCTGGAATAAAAGCTTCACGGTCTCTCGTAAAACAAAAAAAAACATCCAGAAAAATTAAGTTCATACGTAATAAAAATGGGAATAGTGAGTTAACCTCTGAGATGACTCGAATGTTCCAAAATCTGGCGATTTTCGCGAGTTGCGGAGGGTATGGGAGGAGGAACCTGGGTCCTCCCACACTTCCTTTGGGCGAGAAAGGTGTTTGCGAAGTTTTGCGATTCCTTAACGCTTTTCTGCACAAGGACGAGCGGAGGAATACTTCACTAACTCTGCCCACTATGGAGGGGTCTTATTAACTAAGAGCTTTGGGCGGTCCGAGGTAATCTTCCAAGACAAACATTTTCTGCGAGCGAAACGCCCGAAACTGGAATCTCAGATAGAGAAACTATCGAGTTTACTTTTAGACTCTTCAAACTATTTCCCTCCGGCAAAACTTTCAACCGAAAACAGTGACGTAATAACAAAGAGCTCGAATTGAGTGACTCAAATTGAAAACGGAAACCGTTAACATTTTCATTCTTCAAAGGGCGCTTCCTTTGGCGGTTGAGTAGCGGTCCAGTGAAGCCCACCAACTGACAAATAGGATAACGAAAAATTCGAATTTCGAAAATTCAAAAAAATCGCGACTTGGCCGATGATTACCACGTAGAAGCAATACGAGATGGAAATAACACACATGATTTTCGTTATAATTGAAAATAATTATTCGCCAGCAATATTGGGTATTGGTCAATGATACAAAACCATATCCATGGTGGTTTTGCTTTGCACTTATTGTAAGACTGCCTCATCAACAAAGGAGTTGATGTTTTATCTAAGAAATCAATGAGCAAATTATATTCCGTGATGAAGAAAAAAACTGAAGTGAAAAACTAAAAGTTTATTGCTTGATTACTTCAATGGCTTTCCACAAAGTAACGCATGAACATTTAGATTTCAAATTATATTCCAGTCATAATGAATTCAAAGGTGAAAAATATATCTCAACAAACGATTTATCTTTTTTCAATTTATAGTCAATATTAAATATATAATGAATATATACAAAGAAAGGGTTGAGGTAACTTTGCACATAAGGGCGTGCACCCAGGAAAGCTGAAACCTTTTTTCAAGTCCGTTTTTCCTTGGGAATATAATGAATATTTTTTTTTTTCATAAACAAATACTCTATTTATTTAAATATTAATATAATAATTTAGATGTGTACTTTATTGAAATATACTCATTCAGACTACTAGAAGAAAAAGATGTGCTCCGATTCTAATTACAAAAGGAACTTCTTTTCGACTTCGCATCAAATATTCTCTTCGTAAAAGATGCTGCATGGTAATACGAAATAACCATGGATGAAAAAGAATTTTATATGAAAGCTGAACCATTCTAATGCTAGGGATACCTGATAATATTGCTATAAAATATACGTGTTTGACTCTCTTTGCTATGTCAGCGAAGAGAAACTACAGGCAGACAGCTTGGGAGTCGCAGGCCTTCAATGAATCAGAACTTCCTCAACGACCGGAGACTCGTGAGATGAATGGCTGCGTCTGGCCATTAATAAAGAGGACTCCGGAAAGACATGTTATCGCTTATTAAGAATATTATGTATTCGCGCAAGTAACCGACAAATCTGCTCAAAATATGATATTTCCTGAACAACTGGCATAAATATCCTACATAATCTGAATCAACAAGTACGAAACTTAACACTTAAAATTGATAAATGAAAACAGGTCGAGGATATTTTGTTTCGAGACAAATCATTAACTCTTTCTTTACAGAAAAAGTATCCTAACAATTTCCGAGACGGGTTGTAAGCTTTTTTGGACAGGAAAAAATACGCGTAAAACCGGAACTTTCACTTATGTTTACCGTTTCTAAAGCTTACTTCCCATCTTGATATTGCGAACTTACAGACCATACAAGGAAAAACAAATTCAAAATAATAAACTGCGAAAAAGGTCGAGTGTACAGGCAGAATTACAAATATACGTTAAGACTAAACTTATGACAAAAGAAGTGATAGATGATTCGTCCAATACCAATGATGGATTCTGCAGTGTTTGCGAGTAGGCAGATGAGACATATTTTCAAACAACTCCAATTATTATGACAACAGTAGCTGTTTTCATAACCCGTTGAGCCATAAAAACATCCGGATTTTTTCGCAACAACTAATCGCTGACTGAGACATCCTTAAATGAGACCACCAGAATTCTAAAGAGACTGAGCAAACGGAAAGTCTCATTTCTAAAACATTGTCTACGTGAAAAACTCACCTCATTAACCCTTATTGCGAACAATCTGACAACGAGAAATTATCCCCATATTTCATACAATACATGACGCACTTTTCACGAGCAAATCTAACGAAAATTATAGACATCTGTTATTTTAGTACAGAATGGAATAACTTCGAAAAAACAAAATCAAGCAACGGAGAAACCAGCTTCACCACGATTTCATCCTCCTAAAATCATTCGCAGAGTAAACAGGCATCTCAAGATACTGCATACAAGAGTTGTTAGTACATCAAATATGGAAACTTGATGAAGTGATACAAGATACCAAACAGATAAAGTGATAGACCCAACTGAAAAATCACGTGAAATACCTACACATGTATAGCTTTATATACTAGAATATTACGTAGTGTAGGTACGTACAGCGATCAATTCTTGCCTCTTTTTAGAGATATACCAATGAACGACAATAAACTCCTGAAAAGAAACGATGCACAAACTAAATTATCCACTAAATACATCATCATCAAAATATTTAAGTTGATAGCCGATTCAAACTTCGGAATAGGGAATAAACGCAAAGAAAGAAAACATTGTTTTACTCTTGAATACTTGACTTCGAATTAAAACGTTTACGTAAGCACCCATATGCATTTATAAACCTTTGTGTCGCAATAAATGCCGTCTTAGCCTTTTATAAACAACTGAATCTGCATAAGATGGACAGCACGCATCAAAGAACCTCAGTTAAACATACAAATCAACCATTGAGCGAGCGTAAAAGGAAGAGGAAATCCGAGACAAACTATTCTCGTAAACAGAAATTAACAAAGTGGCGTGATTAGCATAATCCTTGCAACAGATGCTGGTGGTGTGTAATAATGAGGTCAGATTATACAACAATAAAACGCACAGGAAATCTCGGTTTCCACACCGGCGCGACCCCTATCTCGCCAAGCCCTTCAATTAATTCCGGGAGGAATTAAGTAACACAAAGAAGGGGAAGTACACAGGGCAGGACAACACTGAAAACCTAACTGGACCCCTATTCGGGGACGCCCAAATCCGAAGTGGGTGCATCAAAAGTATCAATCATTAGTACGATTGAAAAGAATCAAAGGATAGGAGGAAGAATGAAAGTTACTCTGGCAAAAGGATATCATTAATCTAGGACCTAAAACAGCTAAATATTTTATGAAACCTCTTGAATGGAGTGAACAAGTTAAGGAAAGCAAACAAAGGATATGTCTCCTCTTCGTTTGTCTTTGGGGGATCTATTACACGACTGAGAGCAGAGATTTGGATAGAACCAACAATGCTCCGCAACACCCCCAAGAAAGGAGTCCTTCCAAAGGAAAAGTAAACAAACCATCCCCCGTGATCCAAAAAGGTACCATAATAATCTAGCCTTTTCTACTCAAACGGATAATGATTTGCATAACAGTAATACTGGCTTAGAATCAGGTGATATACACTAACTATATTTCTAGCATAGCTGGTGAATAAAACAATCCGGGAAATACGTTTTCTTTGGAATAAATAGTGAGACAGGTTTATCATGTAGCTCCATTATTATAATACAAATTTAATTGTAAGATCTATTTTAAAGGGAAAACAATGGTTTCCATTAACTGTTAAGTATCCTTAGTTTTTCCTAAAGGAAGCAATGAAGGGCTACTGAACGAGTCGACCATAATCATTACAACAACAAACGAGTATATTGCCTAGGATATATAAACTAGCATACTACCGAAAATGTTTTCAATGATACATAAAAACATCAAATTCCAATAACCGAACTTAAAAGAGAATACCAATAATACATAATAAGTAAATATTATCTAATAAATAACTCACTTGTCGAACTTTTATCGCTCTGTCCCCCTTTGTGGGTATTTCCGTGAATAAATTTTCCCATGTCTCACTTACATATTTAATCCTAAAACTCTCGCAATACCTTTTGATGTGCAGTTAAATGTATCAGATTTCGGCTTAATGGATGGGATACTTCCTAAATTTCGACCTCACTCGAATAAGGACGTTAATTTTTATACGATTGAATGTATATTATAATAAAACATTATTGACCTAAATATATAAAGTACTCATTTTGTTGTGAAACAAAATACCCACACAAAAAATGCATTTCAGGATGAATGATCATTATGTAAACAAGGGATAAACTAAATAATAAATATCATACAGTCGTTCGAACAGTGCGATTTTTAATATGATAGACCACTTGCATAACTATATAGACATCGTTTCATATCCGGCGATTCTTCTGATAAATGAAGGCAATTAATATGAGCGGACAACTTCTTTTATGAGCTATTTACGAGCAGCAAATAACACACAATATTCATGAGAAAACAACGTACACTGCAATCTTAATCGCCATCGCTATTACCACACGTAAACCCGACATCGTTCTTTCGTTTAATCAAAATACGAGACGGGATGAAGAAAGTGTGAGTACTTGTCAACGTCGAGAAGAGCTTTACACGAGCAGAAGATCCCATAAACCCGCTCCGCTCATTCATAAACCCCGTCTACGGTACAAAGCCGCTTAAATTTTTCGATACATTTACCCGAAATTTCCGTTTCGTTCTTTTACAGATAACAATCGTAATTATTAGCATTTCCAAAACTGTTTTGATTCCGTCGAAATGGTAAGTTATCTAACGAAACGTAAAAACTCGCTCAAGCGCTAAAAAATGACAGGTGATGGGTTGAATGTAAATGAAGTCGCTCTTCCCTAGTCTCAGTACGTTCGGCCCTTTAAATGCACTTTCGTATCTGATCGAATAAAAGAAACATGTGCGATGAGAAATATCACCCAATTGGTCGGAGAATCATCGGAAGATAGCAAAAAATCCAATGAATTAGACGGGTACTGGAAACGAACGGAACAATAACCAAATCTTTTAAGAAAATAACCACAATGGAAAGGTGATGTGATGTAGAAATGACAACGAAGTATTAGTACCCTCGGCGCTACCAATAAGCATTCATTTATTGACGGATATTACACCAGATAAATAATAGATGAACCAATATATTCCATGAAAGCGACCATTTCAAACTAAAATAATGAAGACCTCTCCGGAAAAATTCATTATAAAAAGATATGGAAAACCATTCTAAGGTAATATGTTCCACTGAGTGGAGATTAACACAACGACCTAACTTATTGAGTACAAAAGAAATCGCGGAGATCGAAACTCGCCATAAACACTGTCAATTCTAATTATGCACTTCAAGAACACACCTCGATTCGTAAATAAACGGTGGCCCGCCTGAGAAAACCTCATTCCGAATAATGAAAAATAAAAAACATGACTGAAAGTGCGAAGAAGTAATCCACTACACCTATTTATTGGTATTACTGTACATTAAAATTTATATTTTCTAGGTATAAAGTAATCCGTTACTGACGTAGAGCTCATGTGTGTCACGGCTCTATACACTTATATATGTTCCACACCACACATTGCCTTTATGAAGGCAATAAACACCTGCAGTACTTCATTTAATTCCGGGAAAGTGGGATTAATTATTAATTAACACAATATGCTTACCTTGATGATGTTTCGCTAAAATTTCCGCCATCCAGCAGCCTCACTTTAGCGAATAGTACCGCATTCACAAATGGCACAGCCGTAAGCTCCTCCAAGTCAAACTCCACTTGGAACTTGTACTTCTTTTTCTTCATCATCATGAAAGTCATTTTGATGATTAATTTCGAGTCAGATATTTCACTTTTACCCGTTCACTGGATATCACTGCTAACACTCAGTCATTTTCACTAGTTTAACTACGACCGCAACCGAATACAATCTTCAGAGATAAATAAACTTAGAATTTTGGAAATCCAATTCCCTCAATCACACCAGAAAACGTTGATTTATAGTATCCTGCACAACAATATTAGACTGCCATTCACGACTTGAATAATGGGAATTCAACGACAATTCTCCGGTATTCATTTTCCTAGACAGGTTGTATTTTAGGGATGAGTTATCCACTGTCTGAAAGCAGAAGAGAAAACCAATTTTTAATTTACATGACAATATAGAAGGGGGTGGGTCTTATAATTTCCGATTCCTTAAACAGAGAGATCGAATGAAATGGTCAGATGATGTTTCTAACTTTCAAAACAATGTGCGGAAGCGTATTCCATGTTTCTCAACTAAAGAGCATACAAAAATTATATTGATAACATTAAAACATACACTACGAGAAACAAAGATGCATACCTTCTTCCCATGCAAAATAAACTCCCAATAAAGCAGAAGATGAGCAAAAGCAGGCCAGATATCCTCGAGGTATCATTTCCACAAGGCAAAGTATCACATTCACAAAAACACCTACAGATTGATTAGAGTTATCTTGTCTTCATTTCCCTTGCAATTGTCACGTCCAGTCGATGTATTTATGTTCCAACGTTCTGACGGATTTTGTGCTCGACACTCGACAGGAAGAACGTGTCCTCTATTGGCCGTTGTGTTAACTATCGACAAAAGAATAACGTATAACATTGCGTCGCAACAACTTCGAATGAGGAAAATCCTTTCTCAAAGTGTAAATCGCCTTTATTTTACATTAATTCAGACATTTTACACTTAAAATGCTAAAAATATTGATAAGATGTAGTTTTAACCTGCAATTTCTTATATCAGTTGTGTAAAGTTCCCAGCAATTCGGAATAAAATATATGAATTAAGACCGTGGAGCTTTTATGCGGAGATTTTTCTCAATGATACTCTTTTAAATGGGACAAAAAGATCTTTTATCTCCATTAATTATGTATTTCATAACCCTAAAATCATTTTATGATAATCGCCTTTAATTAGCGTTGCAAATATGTCGATGTAAACTTAACTTAACTTCGTTAGGTCAATGATTAGAATTACATTTAATAAGTTGAAGTTTTCTCCTAAATTAGGCCTTAGGGAAAAAAAGATTTCTTGTAGAGGACATAATTCGTTTGTACGCAGTAATAAAAGGCTAAATAATACACTAGGGGAGTTATTAAACATTAATGTTTTAAAAAATCATTTACATCTTCATAGACTTCAAAATTCACTCTTACCTCGCTGCCAGTCAATGAATATTATCTGCAGTTAATAATAATATGATCGATTATTATGTACTAGTTCTAACAATCTTCTTTTTTGCCATCGTTAATGTTTCATATTTTCCGGAAACATTTTTAAAGCATCAATTTTTTTTAAGGAAGACTTTCAATTCGATTGCCAATGTAAAAAAATCAAACAAGTACACCTATTGGAATTTATTACCCATCTCTTTCTTTCATTGATTAATTATACTAACTTGGAAACTCATAGGATACAGATAGTATTTAAGATGGTTTAGAAAATACATATGAGAATAGTAACAAACAATAACTCAACTAACTAAGGAAGAAAATATCTTTTCAATGATCTTAGATCCTAATCTGTCCCGATGTCATAGAAAATGATAAAATCCACAAGATAAAGCGCAAAGAGTGTTTCTATGGCTAGAGGTTAGGCTTAAAGACCCACCCCGGGAGGTCGTAGCTTATAAAATTTGCTGTGAAAAAAGCTATACATACCGATTAAGGGAGTAGTTGATATTGAAATCCTATAGAATAACACCCTGTCCAAGTCCAAAGTAATGATACGCACTACTTAAAATGATTGGAAATGCGTGTCCCACAAATATTATGAAGTGTCGAATTTATCCTTCAATCCTTCAGCTTCTTTAAGCTTTTAGGGAGAGATGACTGGGAAGATCAAGATCATAATGGTGGAGGCATAGCGCTTATTATAATAATACTATAATACTTCTAGGTGCTTCTAGGTTTAGACACCATGCCAGTAGCGACACCTATAAGACAATAAGAAAATGGAAATTTTACGCATTAATATTTTTTTCCTTTTCCTAAAACCTTGATATTGCAGTTCCTGGCAGTTCCCAACCCAATCGATAAGATAAGGAAACTTAACATCTTTTTTCAATATACATTACAATATTATATAAGAAGTTGATATGAATTCCTATTTTTCTGTCAACCAGCGCGCTTCCAATTGGGATGGAGATAAATATTATTTACTACGATGCGCAACCCGCGTTTGTGGAGAGAAAGTTATAAATTTGTGAGCTACAGGCTACAGGCGTACTGGCTTTTGTACATTAATCGCTGTTTCGCATGTAACTGTTACTCACTGTTACTGGACTAAAATGATAGGTCCACGATGACCCTCACTAAAACAATTCAAATGTTTTTGTACGACTTCCCAAATGTCCCAAATACTTGGAGTTTGGTGCGCTGGACCCGCGGGAAGTCTTCTTGAATCCAAATCCTAAGTAATTTTTGAAATCCGATATTTCCTCGTTCCTTCGTATTTCACATCTTCCTTTCAATGAGATACTGTAAAATTTCGGAAGAGGGCGGCCAGGGAGGAATTCTGTATCTCTTCCGAAATTTTACCGAGATACCTATTCTCCACATTTAAGCATGCCATTTTCATTTATAGTCTGAGAAAATACTCTGTCTGTCTCAGTCTGTCTGTTACATACAGTTACAGGATTTAAAAATGATGCTGACAATATTTATCTAAACCTTGCATATCCTTTCTTCCGTGATAGCGTTTGACCTAATGTAACTTAACATAAACAAGATTTCATACAGAGAGTTTCATAAATATGCGAACTGCTTTTATTGTAAGCCTTATGTGGATGCGGGAAATATAATGAGGCTGCAAATGCTCTCATAGCCGAAAGAAAAGGGGTCGTTAATCATTCCATCGCTTTGCAACTACGAATTTGCTTCTTTTGGGATTTAATGTAACTAAAACTTGGTTAATTTCTTCGCGGAATAATTGTTAGGATTTCTCTTAAATCTCCAGAGATTATGCACAACGCAGGGCCATCTACAGTAGGGAGATGCAAATTTCCACCCGGTCCAGTTTCCTCTGCCGAGGAAATAAGTAATTGTGAATTATTAAAGTACAATATTCGACTTTACTACATTTCTTAAAAATATATATATTTCGCCTTCTACAAAATAACCTTTCCAAAATGCGGCCACATTAAACTGGAGGGTGGGGGGGGGGGTAGATTCTGGCAGCTTGAAAAAACTCAATCTGAGAGGCAATTCATTATAATCTTTAATATTTTTGCAAATGGAAGCAGAGAAAAAAAAATGTGATAGTAACAGGCATGAAGGCTGTATTTTTATTATTTTATACAATTGGACAGATCGATCATATCATATCTTAGTGAATGACATATTTTTGTCTTGGCACAGGCTTGAGAAAAATGTATAATTTTCCTAAATTTTCCCCGTCTTGATCATGGCTGTGATGACATGTAAACTACTGCGGTATGAGTGAAGCTGGAAATGGCACTCATCACTTCTCTTAATAGAATGCTAAGAAAAGTGTTAACCATTAGGCCTCACTTACCTGGATATGTTCTGCTTAAAACATTATGGCTCCAACAGCAAAAACACATTGCCTGGTAAGCTTCATTCCCCTGTACTAGCTCTAGATAGAGGGGGTGAAGTTCTTACTGGCCTTCAAGCTCAACACTATACAATGGTTAGATCAAATTATCCCAGGTATTCTTTTCTCACCAATATCTGTGTACATGAATGATTGGAAATTTAAGCAAGCAGGACCATTAGGTAAAAAAGCTGTATGTTTAACTGTAACCATAGTTTACTTATTCACTTTCCCTTCTTAGAGAAAAATAGTTTGTTAATACCTAAATGAGGACTAAGAAAATCTAGAGGTATAGCACAGAAATAATTGAAGTGTCGCTATATGGAAGTCTATCACAGAGGTTCCCAAAGTGTGGCCTATGGACCCCTGGGGGTCTGCAGACGCTTTAACAAAAATAGAGGATAAACAAATTTTTTAAATCTGAAACACTCTTGCCGATAAATGGCGGTGATGTCTTAAACTAATATTTTAAATTAAAAAAAAATAAATATAAGAGTTTGTAATATTACTGTTTACTTCATGCCAAAACTGAGAAGGGGTCCCAGAGTTTATTTACTCTTTCAAGGGGTCCATAGACTTGAAAGTTTGGGAACCACTGGTCAATCAAGTATGTTCAAGTTAAGCAATAATTACAGAGAGCATTAATAAAATATTTTTATTTAATTACCCTAAAAATATGGGATGATTAGTGAATAATAGTAGTAGTAGTATCTTTTACAAGTGCTTTATATGCTGAGGTAATTTATATAGTGGCCCCCCACCAGGATTCAAACATGGAACAGCCTCCACTAGAGGCAAACATGCTAACCAACTGGCTAAATGGGAGCACAGATTAATGAATGAACAATGAGAGATGGAAATATTTCTAGCCTGCTTACAGAAAGTTACAAATATAAGGACATATTAAATGCTTTACTAAAATTTTCAAGAAAAAATAAAACTGGTTTATTAAAAACTACAACTTCGGGTCCAAGGGTGTGTACCTTGACCTATGATTTTGAGAATCACTTGTGCATGTTTTTACCATGTTTGCTTGTAATTTCAATCAGGAAATGCAGTATTCTTCATTACCTCAGCTAAACAGACATGAATTACTGAATTAGTTCACTGATAGTGAGTTTAATCCATTGAGATCCTATCACCTTCCGTTTCCTGAACAAATCTTAAGTATTAAGGTAAAAATCCAAAACTTTAAATGACACCTGAAACTCCCAAATGTAGATGTACTAATTTAAGAACAAAACATTCTTCCACAATGATTCCTGTTAAAATACATGAAGAATGACACACATACACTGGTACTCATAGGAGATTAATGCAAACATTGGAGAAAAGATGGTACACAGTAGAATCACTTTAAAAAGATAATACTTACCATAATAGGTTGGAAAATTCAATAATAAGACAACCAAACGAAATCATATTATTAATAAACTATGGGGAGCATCTCAGGGAAAAATATTAGAGCTAAAGAAAGAATATAAGCCTTTGTTTTTTCTTCCCTATTTAAAAATATTTAACTGAGGACTCCTCAATATCATATTCCCTAAGAAGTGTGGAAAAAATCACATTCATCCATTTCCTTACTACTGATGCTTCAACAACATTCAATCATTTGTGCTAGAATTAAAACAATTCTAACTAGTTTCTGTGATGCATCCCTGCCATTAATATCTTAAATGCTGACAATTTCAGATTGCATTTTGCTGTAAAACAGGTCATACTGAAAAATAAACTACATGTAGTTGATGAAACTCTTAATGAGGTTTAGATGGTAACCTGAAAGTGTAATTATGTTTAACACATTTTTAAGATTGTTCATATAAGTATTTTTTTGTTAAGATTTGAATTCATAAACACCTTTATTGGGAAGATTAAATTCCTGTATTCTAGATCAGCAATTACTAATAATTTTCATCCATGGCGTACTTACGTAATTTCAAATTTGGTAATACACCAAAATATTTTTTTTCGTTTGCCTTGAAGAAATGAAGAAGAATACTGATTGTGAAATTAATATTATAAACACTGTTGTATGAAATTGCAATTAATCAATGAAATATATAGGAAAAAGGTACTTTGAACATAAAGGTGTGCACCCAGGAAAAATATTTTTGTTTCACGGCCCCATCAGACTTTTTTCAAGTCCATTTTTCCTTGGCAATGGAATATCTTTCAGAATTAAGCATAAATATAATGCCAACTTACAAGCATATGAAATGGGAAATTAAAAAAATACAGCAGCAGCTTCCTCTAGCTTCTTCAAGGCCACCTAAATCTTTAAGATTTATGAATACTTTGATTTTGAATTTCATTAATAAGATACTAATAGAAAGAAATAAAACCATAGAGTTCCACAGGTAGAAGTTATTAAAAGTTTGGATCAAAGAGTGGATTAGGTATGCTGAAGATCTGGCATAGGTGGCAGAATAATGAATGAAACGACGAGGTCTGTGAAGGTTATTAGATGAAGATAAAAATATAAAAGACAAAACCAAAAGAGTGAGAAGCCCAAAATAGTTAAAATTGAAATTGTTGTCAAGAAAATTAAGAGAGTATGATCTTGAAGTGCTTAAGATGCAAAACAAGGTAGGAAATATGGAGCAACCCAGTAGTACCAATGCGGTAGATAAAGAAGCCTTCAGTAAATATAAAATACTATAGATTAGTCATTTGTAAGAAGATGTGTGGAGAAGACGGAAAACATTTGTATGGAATGAAGCAATCTAAGGCATTTGAGTAACATTTGGGAGGAGAAAATGAAAATAGAAAAACTAAAAGGAGCAAAGCAGTATTAATAGAAACAACATGGAAAAGGAAAAAATAACTGATTTGGAAAGGCCAGCCAGCTAATCTCTCTTAAGTAAGGCTCTGGAAAGAAGAATCACACAAATTAAATTATGTAAAGCTGAGTCATCTGGTTGTATATAGAAAGAAGCTAGAATAAATTATTAAATATATTGAAAACAAGAATAGCTTAGAAGTCTCACAGGAAAGAACCTGAGGGAATAACATCATTATATCAAATTGATTAAAGATAAGCGTTCTATTATACATTTGAAAACATCAACAGAATTATTTCTGATTACCAGCCAACCATCACTTAATGAAATAATTATTGTTAAGTAACCAAAAACTACCTCAAACCAAGGTTTAAGTCATTTTTAAAATCAATATTATAAGCAGAAATAATGAATGAAGTAATGAAGATGAATGAACAGCAATAAAGCATCTATTGGGCTCCATAACCATTGTTGACCACTAAATGTGTTAAGTTTAAATTACTTAAAGATTTTAGAGCTTTCTCAGGTAAGATGAACTCACCACTCAAGAACATAAACTTGCTATTCACAGAACAGAAGATGAAAAGGGCAGATTGAATTCAATACCGAAGAATTAAACTTGGCATTACAACACATTTTAAAATATATAAATCCTTCACACATACTAACATATGACCTGGAAAGATCACTGCCGAGATAAGGGAGTCAATGCATTATGAATTCACTTGTCTATGACTTGGCTCTAAATGGGCTGTAGTGAAATTTTTTATTCATCAGATTTTTCAAGATCTGCACTGATAATACAATTTTTCCGTAGGACTAGGAAAATAAATAGAAACTCGTAATGAGGCATACAGGGTTTTCTTCAAATATTTGTAGTGGTTTTCATTTTCTAAATTTTACTCATACAACAAAATCAGAATAAATTCTGTGATCATACATATCTCTTCATTTAAACTAAGTAAAAATTGAAGTTTAAAAGAACAGGATGAGCAATTCATTTAAGCACAGACATTTAATTTCATAAGCTATGCAATATCAAAAAACTTTCCCAACTCATGTTTTGCAATATCTATTCAAGTATCACAGTATTATTTGTAGAGTGTTACAATTCCAACCGAAATCATACACATATTTCTACAAAGGGTTTCTTAGACAGTTAGACAAGGGATTCCTACCAAGTGTTTTAAATTCTACTCCAATAAAAAGGAAATCCAAGTCTCAAAATGCAACAAGAACAATATATAAACTAGCATATTTGGAATGAGAAAGAATAAGCAAAATTTACAGACCAATGAAAAATAGCGTGATGATAATCTTTAAGAAAGCTATGATTGTTTTCAGCTAAAATTCTGATAGCTTAATAAAAAACAATTAAAATCAAGTTTCTCAAATTAAAAATCATCAACTCAATATTTTTATACATAATCAGTTAAGTCGGAATACAAAGTTGCTCCCATTTTATTAGGGGGTTCAATGCAAAGTCATAGATACATTACTGATAACTTACAGTATATATATTACAGAATAAGATTTGTACAACATTTATACAAAAAGCAAGCCCAAAGAAAGTAGCATTTGATGCTCTTTTCCAATGCTCCAACAGCACTGAAAATGCTAATGGAGCAAGGAGCACCGATGATTTAGCTACCTTAAATTAAATAAAATCTCTTTGGCAAGAAAAAGGGAATTAATGAATCAACAGTGAAAATTTAAGGTAACCTTAATGCAATGCACCTCAAGATTAGGATAAATAGCTCACTAAAGGCACTGGCACATGACAGGAGGACCAAGGACCAAGCTTCATCTCATTTCATTGAGTTAATACTGTACAGATTCAATAAAATGGTCCTGAGCTCAACATGAGGTCAACATCATAAGCACACTCATGAATCACGAAAATAGTTGATTTATAAATTGATTGTCAAGCAGAAAAAGATAAAAAATTTCTTCGCTTCATATGGTAATGTTTCTAGCTGGTGAGTTACTTTTTTCTTGTCCATATATACACCAATATTCATGTCCTTAAAGGACATGAATTTGTTATTGAAATGTCATTCAACGTGTCTTTTTCATTCTTGACAGCACATCAGGAGCAGTGATGAGTTGGATGAACACATTTACGAGTGAAAGGTGATTAAAATCACCAGGAAGTTAACTTCCACCATCTCTCTTTTTTAATTGTCGATCATGACAATTTCAAGCAGGCACCTTGGAACATGTCCGGGGACATGTATTTTTTTTAACGTTCTCTCAATTCTTAGAAAAATCTACTGGAAAGAGAAATGATATCCCATCCCAACTAAAGGATGGATTTTCACCACATTTCTTCTGAAAGCCCTGAGTTTACTGGCAGAGTACGATGGGCAATGTTCAACACAAGTGACTTTGGGGTGAAGTACCCTTTTGGCAAATTCCCCTTTGCTTTTTAGCACCTCAGCCCCAGGTACACTGCGTCAGGCCCAAAACCCTGCAACGCCAAATTCCTTATTGACAGGAGTGCACCGATGCTAATGATATATCACAATCCCTCTCCTTGAGAACTCAGTTAGGTCGGGCAGGGATGTTGGGCCTGTCAGGAATTCTAGGAGGTATTGTGGGAACAGGTCGCCTAGAAACAAAAAAGCAAACAAAAATAAAGAATAAAATCATGGAGGCTAATTAAGAGGTAAAAATAAGTCCAAATTCGGGGTAAACATAACGCATAAGAAAAAAATGAGGCAGGGGGATGTAGAAGAGCTTATAGGGTTCGAAAGGATCTGCTTCAAACAGGTTAGCTATACGACTAGCGTAAGACAGGTTTTTCAATAATAAGATAAACTGTTGGCAAGACATTTATTCATTTGAAATATATACTTTTCAACAGCTTTTCAGTGTATTTAGTCAACAATTCTATACATACCAATGTACATTTCCAACAAAATTGTGCAACTGATAATATATATTCAATCAAAAAAGGAACAATTCTCTTTTGGGTTGGTGACCATTAATGCCATATCTACATATGAGTATAAATACTTATGAAATGTTCATCATTTGAGCTTGTGTGCTTCATTTGGCTGTTAGGACAATAGAGTAGTTGGCCAATGAAATCTTATAAATCAAGTGATAAACATGCATTAATCTCAAAAATATCATCCCACAATCAAACGCATTTTCATTACACCTTTCATTTTTGCTTCGTTATATGTCTCCACTTATCACACTTTGTATATCAAACAAGATGTTAATATAACAAATGCCAACAGCTTAAATGAAAATGAGTTAAAATGTTGAGATCAACCAAATGTATGCTACAAGCGATACATGTAATCAGCTTCCCTAAGGAGTGATAAAAAATGAAACACTGGAGGTTTTTAGTTGTAATTAAAATGAAGCCTCAAAACCCATGAGCATTGATGGAAAGGTTTTTTTTACATAAGTCAATGGAAAATATATATGTGAATCTTTGGCTGCATCTTTATTATTTCTTATGTTTTTGATGAAAAACTCAAGTATTAAAAATGCCATATTAGGATGTTTCTACAAATTTTTCCTATGAATGGACACTCAAAAAGTAGTACATTAGTCCTTTGCAGTTTTAATATGAGCTTTAATCCACCTATTTATTTATATGCATTTATGTATATCATCATTATTTACATATCAGAATGTGCTAACAATTACTACTTTACAGACACTTGAATCCGTGGAGCTTTATGTACATCCATCGGTTCTACATTGCTTCAATGATTTTAATTGACTTCATATATGCCTATTTACATACAATCTATTACAATGGTTTTCTACAAAACCAATTCCTTAGGCAAGAGCATCCCTCGGAGTACCCATTCTAAGATGAATGAATGGCAATAATATATTGGCAATCATTAATAGCCTTGTTCTAATTACCCTCCATTTCTCAATCAGTTTGAAAATTCATACAAAAAACAAAGTACAAATAAAGACTGCTGCCATTAAATATAATTTTCCTTAAATTCATATTCAAAAGCACATCAGTGAAAAAAAGAAACAACTGCGTGTACCATGTAAAGGCATTGCCTTTCTTGTACAGGTCAACAAGTTAGACATTTAGAATATGAACAATCGACTTCCCTTCAATCTAATTATCAGAGAAATAAGATACAAATTTTCACAGCTATTTGTCAAGCAACATTTCCAAACTAAAAGACATGGACAAGTAAGTATCTGTACAAGATTAAATCTAATGGCCTTGTCATGATGATGGAGATCACCTTAAAATCTCAGAGGAATGTTTCTAGACACCCAGTTACATGATTATTAACATTTACACATTTGTGATTCTATTATTTTTACGATGGATATATATATGCCATAAGAACAGCATATACTGAAAGTGATTAAGTTCCAGCAAGACTAAGCCAAAAGTGGAATGTTATTCAGGAACGAAACATTTATTAGGAATTTTAAGATCTATCCTTGATTATTTACCATAAATGCACAGTATATATATCGTTTTATACCCTCAATATACATTTATCTCATTTGCAATCTCTTTGGTATTTATGATTTTCTTCGATGAGGAAAAAGTCCTAAAAATACCTACACAGTTAGTTAACAACTTTTTGGAGGAGCCTCGATGCAATTACTAAGGAAATATCTCTACCCTGAGGCTCCTTGTTCACTGCTTTTGAGTTGGGTGGTCTTCACTCTGTCACACACAATGAGCGTGGACAAAAACACTTTAAAGACACCAAAAACAATGAGTGCAACAATTGGTGGGGATCTGAGTTCCCCATCAACCACACACAGGGAAGAGTGCAGACAAACAACACTCACACAAAGATGCTCCCCAGAGAAGGGTTGTTACAAAGCCATAGCAGACATTGACAACAAAGATTTTCTCTTAGGAGAAAAATCTACAAGCCAGAATCATGTGACAGCAAATCAAGGCAAGATAATGACCTCCAATCCTCACCCAACACCACCCTCTAAGGCCAGTAATATTTGGCCCTCAAAATAATCTGTAGGAGGCAGGAGTCCCTACTTTTATGGGAATGCTTCATTGTGGAGAGGAAAAATACATAGAAACCAAAGTCCATGAGATATGCAGGTATTTTTTTCTTATACTTTTCAGATGGAGCACAACATGATTTACTGAGTTGGAATGTCGACTTGGCACCACGCTGGATTTCTTTACTTTTTCCCTCGGAATGCATCCATGAACTCGTTCACAGCTGCCTGTGTCACTGCCTGCCCAACGGCCTGCTGGACCCTCTGTGGGATGGCTGGCATCCCGATACCACCGATACCGCCACTTCCCCCTCGGGTGCTTCACAAACGGGGCAAACAAAGTGTTATGGCAAGCCCATGATCAAATCTAACATTCATAAAAAAAACTCACACTGACAAAACTTTTCTAATTTGACCCCAAATAAATCATAAAAAGTATTATTCATCATACAGAAAGAAATGCAATTTTATTCTGCTTCCTCCTTATGCTTTTGCTGCAGCTTCAGAATTTCATCAATAAGTAATACTTTGCTCTGAATGCTAATGAAGCGGCAAATCCAGATTTTACAACTCTTGATGTGATTTGACCAGTTTCTCCATCTTAGAAAAATGGAGGATTGATGAGAGGAAAGACCTGCTATAATATTTTTTTTAAATAAACCATGAACTCAAAATCTCATGATCTTTGCTGTAGTCATTCCTTGTAATGGGAAGTGATGTTTGTGTATCCCATATCAGAACTTTGTCAGGAGCATTACATGGCTTCATGCGTTGCACCTACAGTGTAAATTACTTGATCAAGACAAATGAGACTTTTCCATCTGAACAATGAACAAGGGATATCACCAAGCTCACAGAGAGTAGAATACAAAATGATGTTGAAAATCAGTCCCTTACCCTGTTGTTATGAACATAATTTTTTATAACTAGATGCTGCAGAGTGTATTAATAATAATAAAATATTTTGAATGACAAAATTGAAAAAAATATGAAAAACTTAAAATCCAAGAAAATGTAAAAAAGCTAATTTTTTATAATTCTTACAAATAAGAGCAAAATGCAAGAAAATGTTGGATTGACTGTGAACATTAGGTGAAATCATCAATCATTAAGTCTTCATGTAGTTTTTGAAAACCAAAGGTATATCTGTTTGAAAAAATAAATAAACCAATAGAAAATATAAAATAATTTAAAAAGGGTACAAGGAATGTTTGACTAAAATTTGTCCAAGTTTTGCAAAACCAAAGTAAAGACAACAAAAAATAAGGAACAGAAAAATGTAGTAGACCTTCAATGATGTTAATTTTCCTAATTTTTTTTTCACAAAATGCATTGAATCTTAGCTTTCCCATATTTATTTTATCACTAGAGGAAAAAATTACAAGGAATTCAATGGTAAGTCTGAATAGATGACAAACCTAAAATAGTATGTCACACATTTCTTGTGATCATATCTCAAGATCTTTCAGAATAGAAGTGAACTTTTTATATTTGAAAAATAATATTTAGATGTATTATATTGCAGCTTTAAAATATGAAATTCCTTCTTGCGTATGAAAGAGTATTGTTCCATCTTTACCTGGTATCTTCATAAACTGACATATTCAAATGCCTTCTTAATAAGCACTATGGGTAAATGCAGTATTTCCTCAAACATTGTCCCCATACATAATTTTAAGTAAGGCCACTATATATGTATAATCCTACTTCCCTTGAGCTGTTGGAAAGCAGCATTTATAAGGCACCCAGCACTTTAAGAGGGGCCCGTAAAAATGATCAAGTCACAAATATCAAAATGACCATCGATAACCTAACTTTAGATGATTTATAAAGGTAATGTTGGTAGTATGTATGTAAAAATAGCTTCATAAATAATATGATTCGAGGAAAAGAGAATTATAAACTCAATGACAGAGAAAAGTCATTTCGAAATGAACTCGATAAGCTAATATAGTGCTGTTCCCCCAAAAAGTGTAATGGAAGACATACAAGGGTTCAATATTAGCTATGCTAGTCGAAAATAAACTAGCGTAACTCATTTTGGATTGCCTTAAAAATAAAGCATCATTCACAATATTAGGTGAAAATTTTCGATGCTTGAATCCCCAAGGTTTCCCAACAATAGCTTTTTAATGGGACGTTGATTTTCCCTATCTGAGGAAATGCAACTGCTACGTACTTCAATTTTTCCAGCTTGTACAAACAACCTAATTTTTCAGGTGGCAGTAGGTGAGATTTGTCGGTTTATCACAACACAAAAAAATCAAAGGAGCACATTAATTAGAGCAGGAAGCATGGATCACAAAAACAACATGCTGGGGGCAATTACAAGTTATGGTGCCATACAGTAAATTGTTAGGAGTATGACACCTTTCAACTGGGATTGCCCAATCACATTACATCACGTTTCGATCAGGTACTTGTGGACCACAAGAGTCAAGCACATCAAAGCAGTGTCGACAAAGTATAAGAATAATCCAATCATCAACACTCAGAGTCCACATAGAAGAAGAAACGTGCTTGTCGGCAAATATTTGGAATAGATTAATGCTTGTACTCTGGTGAATTAAGGTAGATTAAAACATACAGTGAAATCTCAATCATGTACTCAACTCACAGAACCAAGGCTAAGCAAAACAACAGACCGTGAAGCATAGTTTTTCATTGTTATGAAAAGGAAAGTATTTCGTTGTTCAATTTTCTTACACACATTTGCACAATTGATTATTTTTTAAATAGATGCCTTCAGTAATGCATGTGATCTATTGTTCAGTGATTGCTGTTTTTCAACGTTCAATCAAGTAGGAGGATTACACAGCCAAAAATGCTTCCGATTGAACATGTCTACATATCATTGTAAAAAAACTATTGAAATAGGGTATCTTGAAAAGGGCAAAGCATCAAAGAGATGTTGGAACTGCTTAAGAGTAGATCTCGTAACATAAATTTTATAAAAATAGGTAAAATATGGTTTTATGACCTCTTTAACAGCAAATTTTTCTGGGTTTATGAGGCTGATGCTGTTCAAAATTTAAACAATGATAACTATTACTTCCATAAAATTAATTGGTCCCCAGAAAAATTTTTCAACAGGATTTCACCGTATGTCATAAACTGTAAGGTGCAGTATTACAGCTAATTTATCACACTCTAAACTAATACATGAGATACATGGTTAAACATGAATTCTGAATAAAAAACACACATGGATGTGTATTACAAGCACACTACATGAGTCAGCTAACTTATCAACAGTAGTTTATGAAGAACCTGACTTATATGCTTTTTGATGAATAAATTCACAATGAAAACCCAAATTTGAACAAATATAAATTTTGACATACCTAACAAGTTTAGAAAATCAGTCTGCTACAAATATTGACACATAACAAGAGTTTCAAGCCAAACAACACCTCACCCATTGCATGTTTAAAATTATTCACTCTCAAATTCTCCAGATTTCTCATAAGAAAACCATAAGGCTTGCAGCACGAATTATAAGATCCTGCAGGGTCATTTATTTACCTTTTTAAAACGTGCGTATCTTATAGCACTTCTCCTAGATAACAAGATCTTGTGTTTCCATTCCTAGCACAAGCTGTCAATGCACATAAATGACCATTGGAATATAAATGTCACAAAGATAGTATAAACTGGCATATTATCAGGAGAATGATCTTATTCTGAACTATGTAAAGTAACGTAGACACTTTCAACCTACACAGCATTTTTCTGGTTGTCAATAGATTAAGCAAGCATATGTTGCGGTGAGATTGACAATGCAAAGGTAGAAACAGAAGTAGGAAGGGTAAGATGAAGAGGTTTATATAGGCAGCTTTGGCAAGCTGCCTACTGCCTGCCTGTACGCCTGCAAAAGAACAAGAGAGACATTTTCTCTTATACAGGATACAAAAATACCTACTTTAATGAGAAAGATAGGAATACTCAAATTAGTTTGATATGCAAGGGTTCATTACTTATCTGTGATCATTAACCAGGTAGACAAAGATAAAATTATAGCCTCCTTATGGAGTTTCAAAAGCTGATATGGATACTTATTCCAACCAAAGAAACAAATTGAAAACTGAATCAAATTGTCATGAACAAAAATTACGAATAATTTAGTTATAAAATATGTTAAGTCAAAATTCACAAATAATTTATAATGATCTATGGCTAAATATATCCCTTTATCCAAAATTAAAAGGAAAAAGGTTTGAAGAAGATATGGGATGAGCTTATGAGTCCCTAATAAATAAACTTAAAACTTATTACATTCATAATTAAGTAAAGAAGGGCTACTACAAAGAATGAAAAAAGTAAAACAAAGATTTACTAGGATGTGGGTATGATAATTGAGCTGTTGTTTGAATAATTTTCGGTACTTTTTTCAATTTTTTCCAATATAAGTAGATATTAATACAGTGTTTGGGCTGAAATAAGGCTAAATATAAATTGTTTTTTAGTGTTCCCTATTATAATACAGTAAATGAAAACTTAGAAAAATGCACTACCCAATTTAGAAGCAGAATCTTTATATAAAATTAGTTGGATGTAAGATAATTGTAATTTAAAAACCTTCTAATCTAATCCTGAGATTCACTAGAATTCTTAATACCCTTCAAACGGTGATAAGTTAGCAATCTTCATGGTACAAATGGTAACTAATATTCACATCAAAGTAATGATGCAACTTGACAACTTTCATGAGTATTTCATTCAGAATTTGAGTGTTTCATACCTGGTTAAGTCTTTGGCAACTGATTCAACTTTAAAATTCAATGTAAGTGCCAAAATTTTCCATTATACATTCCTTAACTTTTCTACAACTGATTTTACTCCTTAGAAAGACACACATGGCTCTAGTCTCGATCATTTTAATGAAATTATGGAAACCATATTTTCAAAATTAGTAATTCCTTCTTATGAGGTTACTTGGCTGGGTTTTCTTTGGAATCTTAGTCTTTCAAGAAAAGAGACCCAATTTTAGTTGGTACACTGAGTAAATGAAAATATAGGGTCAAATAGTAAAGACTTTGGTCTCCCTTTCAACGAGACAAGATAATTGTCTCAAAGAGACCAGGAAAAATAATGGAAAGATATCACTGAGTAATTTATGAAAGATGAATAAATCACTGAAACAGAGGAAATTGATTAGGATAACAGTGCTGAAATGTATTGTCCTCCAATGCTGTTCTTTAGATCAGTTTTTCTCGACTTGAGGGCCTCAAGTCCTAGTTTCTGTTTCAACAAGACAACTAACTCAAACAAATGATCAGAGTGGTTGATTTACTGATCAATAAAAATTTAATATTTAAATAATACTTGGTTTGTGGATCAATGGCAAGGGAACTACAGGAAGATATTTGAAATTAAGCAATATATAAAACAAATAAAAACAAAATGAAACTTCTATCAGCTTGAGTACTGCCTTATCAGCTTGGAAGTCCTACAAGTGGGACACATCCTGTTTGGAAACGCTGGCTTAGATTATGCAGAAAGAAATCATTTATTGTGATGAAAGATGGGCTCAGGAAACAATTTTTTACAATATAAATATGGAGTTTTGGAAGAAATGTCAAGACACATTAGCAAATGATAGCCTCCTTACCATTGGATCTAAGAGTTTATAGAAGATGAAGTTCTCTTGGGTTGCAAGCTGGGTGGTTTCTTCGATGTCTCTCGACATTTCGGTCCCTGTCTCTGGAACTATCTTCAGGAGTGAAGTGATGCCTGAGATTTCTCGTCCGGTTTATATAGGGGGGCTCTTTTTGTTCCTTTCACTGATGAATGAATGAAGTGAAAGGAAAAAAGAGCCCCCCTATATAAACCAGACGAGAAATCTCATGCATCACTTCACTCCTGAAGATGGTTCCGCGGAGACAGGGACCGAAACGTTGAGAGACATCGAAGAAACTACCCGGCTTGCAACCCGAGAGAACTTCATCCACAATATTTGCCAGGAAGGCACCAGATCCTTTCTAGTTTATAGAAGGTATAAAACTCAAAGTGAACCATTATGAAGAAGTAAGTCCATAAAATAGAGGTAACAGTGTAGTGCAGCAGAGAAAAAGTTTCCATCTATAAAATTGTAGGCTAAACTTTGCTAAATTTTCATAAAAACTTTCCAATTTAAGATTAACAATATGTATGTTAATTCCTTCAGTTAAGAGAGAAAGGAATAAAGAAATTTAATTAAGCAACATAATGGCATTAAGTGGATTGGTAATCTGAGAGATATAGGATTTGAAGATATTTAAAGTACACAGGCAAATATACACTTATAGATAGTGTCCATTGAAATCTGATAACTACAAATACTTCATATTAAAAGCAGAACAACATGATAAAATTCGATTCAAAACAGCACATTATTGCCAATGATCAGTTGTATAAGTACAATTTTGAAACCTCATTAAATATGAAATAATGCATACATAAAAAAATGAAGCCTTGCTAGGAATCTTGCAGTAATGTCACAAACCTTATTTTTCAGTCCAAAATTAACTAACAAATGACTTTTAATATCATAATTAGAATTGATTTATCCAACTGCCACGCATAAATCAGTTTCCAAGATTTCCAACAACTACTACTACAAATGATTAAGAATTCTTGTAATGTAATAAATATTGATGACAATATTATCCAAACAACATTTTTATAGATAAACCAAAAAACTAACCATTCAAATCAAACACCTATTGCCACATGTTAAGAAAAATTTTCAAGGGGTGAAAGTAACATATATATAATTTAACCTTCAGTATAAACAGTAAAAGTTTTGTCTTTCAAGTAATGATATACATAGAGAGATTCACAAGGGAAAAATGAGATAATTTAAATTTTCTGAAAAATAAGAAAGTAAATCAACTTTTAATATTAATTTAGAATATCATTATAAAACTTGAGATAGAGAGATGTCTAATGAGTTGCAACTTAAGTAGTGGCAGCAAGATGATAAACATGCTTTTATGGAAATACAAAGTAACAGTTACCAAATAAGTGTATAATGCACAACCAGAAGTGTGGTGCCAATGGTAAACTTGCAGAAGTGACAACTGTTATGGTAATAATTGAATCATCTGAAGCAAGTGAGAGCTCTTGAACAGTTTGATAGCTCTTTAGATTTGCTCTTGAGCATACGATACTGGCAGCCTAGACGAAGAAGCACACCAACGACAGTGAATATACCTAAGTATCATCAATTTTTCAGTAAAATATGTAACAGAAGTTGCCACTACTTATGTTCCAACCTTTGTAGATAACTAGTAACTTAGTAGTTCACCATTACAGTAAAATACACTTTGTATAGAAATAAAACAATTGCTTGCATACAGTTGAAAAACACAAACAGTTTTAAAATTTTGCTGAAATTGCTTGCTTAAAAAAATAAGAGCCATACTTGACATAGAAATAATTCTTTGAAAAAAGGAGCAAATAAGTGGTAGAAACTGAAGAAATATTGATGAAATGAGCCAGAGAATAGTTTAATAAAGTGAAAATTGTGCATAAAAATTGAATTATTTCAATAGACAGATAAAAAATCCGCATTAAATTATTTGAACTATCGATATTCAAGAAATTTAAAGTGGAGAACATAGAATATGAGCATAGGACCCTAACAGAATGAGTAAAGAAACCTGCAAATAATAAATTTACTGAAGGTGTATCCAAATGGGCAAAATCCAGCACATCTGGATTGTACAATAAGGGATGCAATTATGCTATGGTGTAGCTGAATTTGAATATAGAGCACAAGTAATCATTAATATGTCAACTTCTTTAAAGTTAAACCTTCTAGAATCTGCTAATTTAGCCATGGCTATGTGGTAGTTCTCCATAATAAATCTTGAGGAAAAAAAGAACACTTAGAGCCCTACCACAGTAATTTTATTAACTCACGACGATGTTTTCTATCTATAAGATCAAAACCATGTTCGTGAGTTAATAAAATTACTGTGGAAAAGGTATAAATGTTCTTTTTTGTCAAGATCTGTTAAAATTTCTCTGAGATGACATTCAGTTATGATGAAATATTAATAAATAACTAAATATTGAGTTATTAAAATATTTTTTTGTTCTATCTCTATACACAATGTTGGTTACAACAAAAAAACTGCCAAAATTGAAGAAATGATTGATGAATTGAAGGCAATGGTGACCAAAGAATAATTATGAATTTAAATTTCAGCTGATATTTTTAACTTAACCATAAATTTCACTTGGATAACCTATTTTATAAAATAACTTTAAAAAAAGATTATTTTTTCCTGGTTTCTGATTTTTGTAATTAGCATATCCAAATGCTTATTTATCTTATTTGAAAAATCAGAAAAGAAAATGCTTGAAATCATCTATTTCCAAACTATATTGTAATATGAACACACCAAATCATCCCTCAGTATTTACATAATTGGATACTAAAAACAATTAAAGTCTCATATTTGTTGTCAGGATAAGTTTGAAAATCATGACTGATCAGAATTTCAAAGAGGAAATTTTGTGAAAATAAGACCACATAAAAGAATTTGTAAAATATCCATGAAGCTAATCCAAATGTTTAAACATACTGTCTGATTTAGATGCTGCGTGAACTCTTATTCTCCTAAAAGGTAACAATCTCACAAGTTTCTGTAAATTACATTTTTTAGAAGAAGTGATAAACTATACTAGAAGAGAGCAAATAATGTATTTTATTTGCGAGTGTGTAAATGCAAAATATTTGTTAGTAACTAATTTAGTTTCCCCTAAAAAATGGTTATTGTCACAAAAGTTAGAGCAATGACGCACAGATGGTGATGCAATATTCAATGAACAGCAAAATGCTCATTCCAAAAAACTTTCTAATAGGACAAGCCAGCATTAATAACTATTTAAAACAGCATCTCCAATATTAATCATTCTCAATTTACAAAATAATTGGCAAATAACTTGACATTTAAATATTCTTATCTGAAATATGTTAGTCCACACAAAAAATGAAGAAAAGCAAGCAAAAATTCAAATGGCTCCGCAACATTAAGCACAAAAAAACACACTTGGAACCTTGGAAAAGTTTGTCTCCACAAGATTAAAGTAACTAATATGAAAATGCATGAAATGAAAAAAGAGGACTACTAGAAACTAAGTCTTATGAAATGATCAGACACAAACATTTTCAAACGTTACTTGGTGGAATTTCAAATTCAAAACTTTTAATGACTGAGTCAAAAGATAAAACTAGACAAACAACTACAAAGCTTGTTCAACTCTATCTCTCTAGCTAATGAGGTTCTACTTACACATAATAAGTCACCCTTCCTCAAGACTCTTCTCCCTCATTTGACCTACCCCTCCCCCATTGGGAAACAATGTTCATGATTCACTATTTTTGCCTCTTTGCTCAACTTTGTAACTTCTATTACCTATGCCTTGTTTTCCTCCATTATATACATCCCGGCTCTTAACAGTTCTTAAATTTCTGACAATGGTGCTTTGTCGCCTAAAGTGGTAAACCTCTTTATGGGTTCTATTTAATATTATTGTACACTTAAGTTGCAAGTAGGCAAAGGCCAGGAGGCAACATAGATAAAATATTTACATCATAAACAACATAAAAATAAGATATAATAAATCTTGGCATATTTTTTACACTTAATATTCAAACATTTTAAGTATTTTGAATTATTTTATTCTTAAAACTTAATATATTTTCTGGGAAGGGACTGAGAATTTCCTTTGGTAAGCCATTCCAATCAATAGTATAAGAGGCGAGGACATAGTGAGATTTGTGATGGCTAAGAGACTTGGCTTGGCTGGGTCATGTGGAATGAATGAGTGAAGAAAGGCTGCCCAAGAAATTACTACATGGAAGGATGGATGGAAAAAGAAGAAGAGGAAGATCGAGGAAAAGATGGATGCAGGATTTGGAAGAAGACATAAAAGCTATGAGGATTGGAAGATGGTGGGAGAAAGTGCAAAACAGGGGAGAATGGACAGGTGTCCTGAGGGAGGCCAAGGCCCACACCGGGCTGTAGTGCCAAGGAAGAAGAAGAAGCCATTCCAATCAACAATCATTCTATTTAAGGAGGAGTATTTACCCATGTTTTCCTTGTGACCCTTCATTCGTGGAATTTGTACAAGTTATATCTTTTGACTTTGTCATTAAAAGTTTCTTTTACACAATGACAGTTTTGGGAAACCTGAATATGAGAATATGAACACTTACGATGGAATGAGAGGAGGAGGAAGACCGGCACCTCCTTGTGGTCTGCCAGGTGGCATTGGTGGCATGCCGCCACCACCTGGTCTAGATGGAATGGCTGGAGCTGGTCGTCCAGTGGCAGTTGGAGGAATAGGGGGAGCACGGGCACCCATACCTCCCATGCCTCCTCCCATACTGCCTCCCATGCCACCTCCCATGCCACCTCCCATACCGCCTCCCATGCCACCTCCCATCCCCCCACCCATGCCTCCTCCAACGTTGCTCATTCCCATTGGTGCACCAGTATTGGTCGGAGTCATCCTGCGAGGACCACCAGGCGACGGAGGGGACATCCTGGAAATGTAAGAAGGCTGTACCGCTTTTTCCAAGAGGGGTTCGATATTTGCTGGGTGCGACAAACATGCCTTGGTGCATTCCTAATCCCCCTTCAAGTATCTGCGCGTTTTTGAAAATATTTTGCGATTTATCATTTTCCATTGCAAGAGCTGTATCATTTGAGTTTTGAAAATTCATCATAACAGAAATAAAGTAAAATATCCAATGTAATGATAAACTATTGGATCAGAATTCATTCAAAGTAGGTTCTATGCATGGTTTCATGACTTGCTTTAGTTTATAGTAAAATTTAAAGTAAAAGTTAGGGTAAATGAACTAAAATGGGATGAAATTGAATTACATTGATTTAAAAATTGATAAAATATACTTTAAGAGCAAAATAGTATTACGAAGGAAATAGTGAAAGCAAAATTAGGAAGGTTAGGTTTACTTATCTTTAACCCTTATAAGATTACCTATGAAATGATAAAATTCAATATTGAAATTTATAAGCCATGACCACTTATTTGCAGTGCTGATAACAGTGAATATATGCTTAAGATGCTATAACACTAGATATATAAATTAAGAGGTGCATGAAATCTGGTTGTAAATAAACTTAAAACATTCACATATCTTATGGGTTGCTCATCTCATGGAGCTTAGTGCTGTACTGAATAGGAAGCTTGATAAATGTTCAAAAAAGAATTTTCACCCAAGAAGATTTAAAGCCAGCAGTGTTAAGATAACTAAATAAATATACAGACCCACAGTGTGGATGGGACAACTGAGGCAAGTGCCAATGGCTCTAGCTCTTATGGGGATGCAAAATCGAAGTTGTATTATTGATCACTTGATATCAAAATCTTTTCTGCCTATATTGACAAGAGTTGTCACTATGGCTGCTATATAAATAAGAATATCATAGGCACTAGTTTGAGGCAATAAAAGTCTGAAGATGTCCAGACATGCTAAATGATAAACTGATCAGAATATTCAATGACATTTTGAAGCTCCAAATTAAATAATGAACCATATCCGACATGCATACCAAGCAATTCATAATCAGTGAGATACCAAAGCTGCTGGACATCATTTGTGATTTTCAGTGCACCAAAAGAAAAACACGGCTCCCATCACCCATGCACCATCAGGCAGATCTAATGATTTTTCTATGTGGGGTAAATGTAACAAACACACCTTGCATTATCCATACCAGACCGAAGCCAGTCATCCTTGACAGGTGGTGGAACAGGAGTGCTCACTGTAGCCATTGACACATCTCCAATGATGCGCAAAGCTTCTTTGCAAGCATGATACATTCGTAGCATTTCCTCTCTCTTAAGAGCTTCTTCAGGTGATTCTTCCATCATACTTGCCTATGAAATGCAAAGAAATTGTCACAACATAAAGACTAGTAAATCACAATGTTCGACTAGTAATCATAAATTACATAAAATGTTCTGTAAAAATATAATACAGTGTTTATGATTTCATATTATTGCATGAATAAGAAGTGAATATCTGTGTACTAATTGCATACATCAAACCATAAGAATGAAACCACGAAGCAGTAGGTTTCATTAGTGCAGTTAACCCTTTTAACTGCTATGCATGTCATTAGACATAATTATGTTTTCGTGCCCATACTTCTATGTGCGAGTTTAAATATAAGCATAAAAGATTTTAAAATGTAATTTTATGATATCAAAAAATAAAACAACATCTTGTATACACAAACAAATAAATTTTATTGAGTGAAAAGGGGCAATTAAAAAAAAAAAAGCACTTGAAGTTGTTTAAGTACTCGGAAGATATAAATTCAATTTATGCAAAAGGAATAGGTTCATCACCTACATTTTGTGTAAACTGATTTTATGGTTACATAAAGTAAACAGTATCATCCCAATGAAAATAAGTGAAAAAGTTTAATTATTTTGTGAAGATGAACTCATAATAGTTTTCAAGATTAAGTTACTCCAATTTGACAAATAACATAGTTTCAGCCAGATAGAATTTATAATAAAAAGGAAGAAAATAAGAAAGTTTCTAACCTGGTCCCCTGAGGCATAAAGATGAGCCAATAGCTCACCATTAATGAATTCTTTTGCATTGTTGATAATGAGGTGCATTATTGTTTTGGGCACCAAATCTCTGGTAGTCTTAGTCACTATCTTCATGTAAGAGTCCACCAAATTCCTGATAGTTTCCACTTGCCTTTCCAGTTGTGGATCCATTGAGGAACTCCCTTCTGTTGTACCCTGAATAGAAAACCCCAGCCAAGCACACAATGGAACAGGGCAAGGAGTTTGGGGTTTGAAGGAAGCAGGGTTACCAAGTTTTGGGAGAGAAAATTGTGTTTGAGGTTACAATGGCAATAGGTTCAATATTTCAGGAAAGGTAATTATGAAAAGGATATGGAGAGCATTAAAGAAAATAAAAGTCAGTTTGTGATATTTGACAAATGTGGAATTGAAACATATAGCTATAATGACATAGTAAAAATTAACAGACTGGTTTTAATACAATGTTTGTTAAAACATATTATTTCAAAAATTTAAGGTCTGTGAAAGGCAATTGAAAATACTGGAAATCATCAAGGATGAAGAAAAATCAGTAAATGTTAAAAAAATTGACAAATTTGGAGAATAAATATTGATAATCCATTGAAAAGTCATAATGAAAGATTTAGTATGACATCCAAGTAAATATATTGGATTTTTATAGCTATAATTAATAAAAAAACAAAATAACTATGAGAGGCTAGATAGAAGACAGTTAAGTAAGTTCCCTTCCTTGAAACTGAAAGTATAGACCAATGATTCCCAAAGAAAAGAAATTTTCATTTGCAAAAACAGTCAAATTGCAAGAATGTGAATGTGTTTATTTAAAAATATTTAATATTATTGATGCTTATGTTGGGCATATATTGAATTTCAAGGGAATTAAAACCATTTTGACTAGAGGAGCTGTTGAGCCAATGACTAATTTTATCTTTAAGTATAATCATTCAACTTGATCCAATAGGCTTCATTAGACAAAAGATTGACATTAAATGATTAGCTCTCAAAAAAGTGATTATAATTGCTCTTGTAAAAAATTTACATAAGCTTTGACTTTAACATTTAATTATGTGCATCATGACTTATAATGACAACGTTTTAGAAACATTGATTCATTTCAATTAACATACCATTTGATCTTAAGTGAATGTTTAGAAATGAAATAACACTCATTTCAAATTTACCCTTTTAACGGTTATTAAAGCTAACATCGAAGAAAAGATTTTTTTATGAATACAGCCCATTTTGTTAATTTGCCAATTATATTAACTAATCAACATGATTAAATTGTTTCTTTTGGCCATATATATGAGATTTTAAGTACTGAACTCATTTTTACAGAAAACAAAAATTATTTGTTCAAATGAAAATAAGAAAATTATTAGCATTTACATTTATTTCAGCAAAATGGCTTGGCCAATTGGTATATTTGAAATAAGGAATCATTTCAGGACTAAAAAATTACAAAATATTTTGCTTCTAATGATGCTTTAATAATCTTAAAATGTACTTGTGAGGGGAATATTAATATTTAACTCACAACAGTTCACTAGCATACCAAAGATTCTTAACAGAATCTGACTGTCCCAGCAATAATAGAGATTATCCTAAAGGATAAGTGCACCACACACATACACAAAATGCACAATCAAATCATTTCAAACCAAATGCAGTATTAAAGATAGAGAAATAACACCAAAAGTCAATCTATAGGGGACTACTAACATGCACCATTCGGATGCTATTGAAGTTGAAAGTTCTAATCACTAACATAGATGAATACACCCATCCACAGAAACAGCTTTCAGATGAAATTGTGAGGTGAATGACTATGATACAAACGGCTATCTCCAAGTTATTTTTGGCATTTATTTTCCTTATGGCATTGCAAAAATTTTCAGTTACAAGATATTAAATTGCATTAAGTTATCCCATCATCTCTTTATTTGACATAAATACCTATGATTGACTACAATAGCACTTTCAACTAATTTGCATGATTATAAGAAAATCATTCAAGCCAAACAGTTTGCACACTAAAGCATCATTAAGTTAATGAATGACCATTTGAAATGGTATTAGGGAAACCTAACCTGTTCTCAATTAATGGAGATTGCAAACTAATGAGAACAAGACTGACATGCAATCATAGTCTACACTAACTCTTCTGTGCTAAGATTTTGAATTCTGTTTAATTGTAAATTAAAGCATTCTGTTCAAGGACAATGATTGTATTAAATTTTAAAGAATAAAATACATAAGGACGAATTTAAAGATGTTCATAACACATGAATAGACTGCATATGTAGGTATTCTTCTTCTTTCATTGAATAAAACATGGTACCAGTTTCAGCCTTAGCTATTTTAGCAATTTAAAAGTGTATATTATTAACCACTGGAAATATAGTTAAGCAATCCAAATGATATCAGATATATAAAAACTCAGAAGAATAAAGTACTCTTTCTATATCATCTACATATAACAATCATAGAGTGAGATTACAGAGATCAGACAATGGAAAAAGATAAACTATTTTAATTATTACTTATGGATAACTATTTAAAAAATTAACATGATGCTTGCAAAAATGCAGAAAGAGAGAACTGAATGCCTGGATTTTTTTATAATATCACTCTTCCCTAAAAAAAAAAAATTGTTTCCAATTGGTCGAATAAAATTTATCATACCGTTTTTGAATGCACAACTCAAATACCTACAGCCTTTTTATCTCTTCCTTTCTTTCGATTTTCACAAATCAGTCTAGGATCAAATTGATAGCATAAAAATATCTTAACAAATTAAGAGTTTTGCCTCACGCAAATGTAAAAGTGATCCTCTGGCATATCTAGCTCTTTCTCCAACATAACCAGGCATTATCTTAAATTGAAAAAAAAAAAAAAAAAAAAAGAATCTTATGATGGATAAGTCTCATAAGATATTGTAAAATTAATTAAAATTTATGAGAAAGCTTTTTTATTAAATACTGAAAATCTTCTGATGTAACCAATAAATGGAGCCATATTCATCAAACAACTAAGTATCAAATGTAGCAAATTATTGAGCAAATAATTCCTCTATGCCTCGATTGATCAAATGAATTAGGGCCGTTATATCCTTGGGTGCATTTTCTATAGGAAAAACTTACATGCATCTCTTCAACTATTCAGCATAAAAATACCCACTCCTGACATTCCGCATGCATTTTATTTTCTTTGCAATAACCTCTCATTGGAGAGGAGTTCAGCAGCATAGTGCATCATAGCGTGTATTAGCTCTTTCCTATTATTCTAGTGCGACATTATCCTAATTCGTTGAGTTATGGTGTCTATCTAGAGTGCCATTAATTCTTACTTTACATATGACTGCATTTAAATGGCCTACAAAGGTAAATTTCTTCTAGGAGATGAACAACTCTATTAATGTAGCGGCAAAATGTAAACAATTGGACTTGGAGACAGCCACGAATATGATGTGCATTGTTTGTAACAAACAATTCATGTTATGGGGCACAAACAGTCAATAAATGTACAAACCTCAGAGGACTTCAGAGAGACAGCATGAAGGAAAAAGTGGCAACAAAGCAAGTGATTAGTGTCCTCCTCAAGTTTTTGCTCAAATGGATGAAAATTGTACAATGAAATTGCAGCATCATTCGGAATTTTAGAGAGATTTTAGAAAATAAAAAAAACCACGAGACGAATGAAAATGAAAAATTAAAAATGATACTAATGAAGTGAATGATTGATAAGAAAAAATACATTAATGACTGTGCAGCCTGATCATCTGCATTTTAAAGTAAGTATGTAGATCCTAAAAGAGAAACTAGATCAACAGCTGGAGCGTTGTAGTACATGCTAAATGAATTCAAACAAAGAAAATATCTTGAATTATTTTGTGGAAAAAATTGTTATTACTTTTAAATGACTAAAAAAATTCATTCTCAGAATAAAATGCTCAAATGCAAAACATCATTCTGCTTTCCGATCTAATATTTAAACATGATATCCAGTAGGAAGCCATACATCATGATTATGCCAAAAGTCTTGTGTTTTTAATTTCATGAATGTTACAATGAGATATGCTCATTTCAGTAGAATCTTTACTCCAATAAGCCAATGGTCTAAAGCGGTGACCATATTATTTTGATAGCATCTTATCCAATGTGTGAACATATACAACGTGTATTTTACTTTTACGGAAAAATTTACTATGAGAGGATAAGCAATTTGCCTAAGCAGCTTTTATGAAATTACTGATAAGAGTCTAAAAATCCAACTCTTAAGCTATAATATTTAATTAACTTGAAATTTATCCCCACAGAGTTACCTAAGTAGAGGACATTAAATACTCTTTATTTCACTTTTCACATTTTCTAGCTATACTACTTCTCTTAAGTGGTCTAATTATTCCTCTATACATATCAATAAATAAATAAATACGGACTTAAAAGAATTTTTCACGACAAAATTCCCGAGCAATGTGGCAAATTATTTTAATGCAATCGACCAACAAAAATGTAATAGAAATTCACATTTCCTTGCTCAAATAATGATGCATGACAAATGCATATGTTGACCATGACAATGCTAGTAAAACAGTTCTCACTTTCCTATTAACTTGCCAAATACATCAAAACTTTCCTTGCAAAAGGCTTTTAATCAAGTGCTTGTTACCCAGCTTAAAAGAGTTGATAAAGAAGAAGAAGCAATTGGAAACAGGCAAATAGGGAGACACCTCAAGGCTAGTAATGCAGGCAAAATACGTAGCTCAAAACTTCACCAAGCTACACTTATGATACTAGATACGAAGGAAGTTCACAGATCAGGTACAGAAACCACTCAGCACACTAACACACAGCTTAAAAATTAGTTTAAAAATTATGCTATAAATACCGCTTTGGATTACCTAGCTTGTGTTGCTTTCAAACTCTTCAAGAAAAGCAGAATTTGGTTAGTGATTGGTGGAGATTGTCTTGAAGAACTGGATAGGAGGCTTGAGATATTGCTGCTTTTACGAGACCTTGAAGAGCCTCGTGATTTGTATTACAGTCATTAGGGCATATCACAAAGAAGCAAAACGAACGAGCCATATACAAATATAAGTGAGACATTAAAAAATGACAGAAAACGAGCCTGAAGAAACAGTTTTGGTGCTTTGCTTAACTCCAGAAAAGCAGGAGGTAGGCAAGGAATCAGAGGAGCACCTGATAAGAAGATAGGGACACTCACCATTTGGATGTGGTTTAGGGTTAAAGGGGCCAAAAAGACTCGGTGAACTTACCCTGGATTCCTATGTTTGGGAATGGGGAGGCAAGAGAGTGGAATGGGGTGTAGGAAGAAAAGAAAAAAAATGAAAACAAAACGAAATGCTTTCAAACACTGCACAAGCAGCACCAATGACTATTTTTTTATGGTAACCTGACAAAGAACGCATTTACAATAGCAAATGCCTCCTTGAGCAATTTTACAATTTCCTTAAGCAATTAACCTTAAGCTAGAAGTTTTAACCATTACTTATGACAAACTCCACAATTTATCTTTGCATCCTCGGACTCTTTACCTATTGTATTTCCTTAAAATTACAAATAAAACTATTGTTAAAATGGAATATAAAAGCATGAATACTTAAATGATTTTGTCTTGACTGCAAAAATGTGAGATAGTGAATGACTTACTTTAAATTTGGTTACAATTTACTTATCTTTCTGGAGGATTTTTCTAGTATTTGAAAGAATTAGTTCTATAATTAATGCACTCCTTAATTTAATTAAAGTCTTTCATCCAAAAAGTATGGGTACGACACAAAAATGATATGAATTGGTCGAAGTTGAAAACTAACCTCGTCTCCATTGGTTTGGTCAGCAGCCTTCTCTGGATAAACACCAGCCCTCAAAAATGAGGCTTTCCATGAATCAACTTCATCTTGCGTTTCACAGCTCAATTCTAGTTGCTTGAAGTCCTAGAATCATAGATTTGAAAATATAAGTAGAAAATGTGGGAAACTGAGCAAAATCCAATTAAAATAAACATGTAAGTAACAGAATAACCTCAAGTATTAAGGAAGAAACTGTGGATAATCAAAAGTAATTTAAAGACAGTCGGTAAATTCAATTTAAAATGATTTTATTCATTACCAGGATTTATTCAAGAGTAAATTTAAACATCAATGTTCACCAAAATTCTGAATGACAACAAAATAAAAGCTTATTTGTTAGCATATATTTAGCCTATCTAACTTTTTAAATTACTGAGTGTGAAGTAATGGGGGTGGGAGTAGTGTAGACACTACATTCTAAATGCATGTATTACGATCTTTAAAGGATACTGAAGGTTAATGTGAGAAACAAGATAAAAGGTAGACATATAATCAAAATCAGGTTTTTTTTCAACAGGTTCAAATACATACAAGAAAAATACAATAAATGTGAATAACATTACATTACTCACCATTTGGACAAGTTGTTTAGGGAAAAACCAAGGAATTACTTATATTTTAAGGATAAAGAAAAGAAAATAATAACCAAATATAAAATAGGGAAACAATTGCACATTGGTAAAATATAATTCAACAATGGGAAATTCTCCATTAAAAAAAAAAAGAAACTAGAAGTAAATAAATGCCAATTCATTCCAATAAATTACTCTGGAGCATTATAATGAAAGCTGTAAGTAATCTGAAAATTAAATATTTATAACTGTCTGCCAGTATCATATTTCTGCAAAGTTTTCATAAAAAAATTGCTAATGGTGGTTCTAAAGGTTTATAGAAATGAGAATACAGCCATAATCGAGACTATTAAGTTTTAAAATGCTGATTGAGATGCATTATTTACTTTCAAGCATATTGTAGTGTGAATGTATTTTAATATTGTATAGTAACAATGTGTATAAAGTTATTATAAGAAAGCCTGGAGAACATACGGGTGCAGCTGTTTTCAAGTTGTATGCATCTCAAGATTCACATCTGTCCATTCCTCCCAATATGTTAATTATTTTTTGAAATTATCACTTTCTTCTATTTCTCAGAGTAAAAAATCAATTTAAACTAATTATTGCAAGTTTTTGGGCAGTAAGAAATCCCACAAGTTGTTCTGTTGTAAACATTGAAAAACTAATTTTTGCATTTTTAATGGCTCTTTTGGCTCCATAAAACGGAAATTTTAAGTAAACAAAATAAAGTCATGAATGGTTACTAAAGCCTGAGAAAGTTTCAAACAAATCTGTGTGCTTGGGTTAGGAATGTGGATCACCTTTCTCAAACCCTTCAGACAAAACATTCCAGAATTTGGCCAATAAGCATTTTTAATAAATGATGAAGTTTTCTTGAATTGATAATGTATCCAAAATATCTCTTGAATTAGTGATATGGACATAAAATCTGCTAATCCTGAACACACACTCAACAAGAAATACACTCAAAGTCATACCTTATAAATATTTCGACCCTCAGGATTGAAAAGAGCGAATGCGTGCCGTCGAGACATGAAGCTTTGTTCTAGATCCCTGAGCTTAAGGCCATCCAAAGGCAGCATATACTTCTTCTCTTTTTCCTGAAAATACCAAGAGAAAAATGTTTGTTAGCAAGTGAATAAGGTCCAATTATACTTAAAATTCCGCTAATTCTAAAGGATGGACATAAAGAATAACTGCTGAATAGTATGGGGAGCATAAGAAACTGAGTAATCACAAAGTAACTTGTACATACTCCATAATAATATAAATGAAATAGCAAAAGCATGAATTTCCCTCACAATTTTCCGTAACTCTTTTACTGCAACAATATTGATAAATTTGAGGTGATGCAGCATAACATAAGTAAATAATATCACTAAATTTTCAGCGGCAGCAAATAGGTAAATTAGTTTGCAATGATATTAAGTTAACCGTTGGAAAAATGCACATACTAATACATTACATAATTGATAGAATATGGAATCCTATATCATGAAATATTGTTCCAGAAGCAATGACTCTACATGGACTAAAATCAACACTTGATAATAGATATTTAGAGAAAGCCAAACCAAGGTTTAAGAGATGTTGTCATCAAAAACAACTTAACAAACACTCTATATAATAGAAAATTCATATGTGCGCTAGACAGCAATTTTGACAAAAAGTGTAAAATATTTCAGAAACTTTTATAAAACTAAGTCCAAACTCTGGCTTTGGGGGCCAAATTTTTTATGCAATGGCCCGTACTAAATATTGATAAATAATTGAGAAAACTCTTATTATCTGAAACTTATACCATTATAATAATAAATTTATTGTGCTCTGGGAAAGTCCCATAAGAGCAGAAAAAATACAAATTTTATCTGCTCACATAAGATAATAATACAAATTATAGACATACGGTAATAATACAAAATATAGACTACTCATATAAAGATGATACAAAAAAGAAAAAGAAATAAGCCAGTATTATGGTTTAGTCATTTTGTGGTAACAATAAGGTAATCAAACAATTTTTCTTTAAAAGATTGAGCAGAAGTGGAATTTTAATATGTACAGGCAGGTTGTTCCAGAAATTATAAGCAGTAATTAAGAAGGATTTTAAGTAAGTATTAGTCTAAGGGATTGGACATAAAAGGTAGTTAGGGCCAGAGCGGGTAATTTAACAAGAAAGAGAATATGGAAGTAAACATATCATGGATACACTGTGGTAATAGGAATGGATCAAATAATTTGTTTTAGGAACTATGGTTCATTTTAGAAAAACAGAAAACAAATGGCAACATACCTCATCATCCTTGAACCATGAGATGCTTTCCGAGGTGAGAACGAACCAGTAGTCACGGGAGCCTCCTTTCATGATTCCCAAGTTGTGTATGCACATGAAGCCTTTTCTTATTACTTGGTTTCCGAGTTTTCGTCCAGTTTTGTTTGAATTCTCTGAAGATTGCTGCGCACTGGTTTTAACAGAGCACAAACTGTTATACTTATTAACGCTGTTGTTAGTAATGCAAAATTACAATGAACTATTACAAATGTTAGTAAGTATAAAGCATGTTTGAATTTTCTGACAATTGCTGCACACAAGTTTTAACAGAGTACAAATTGTTACATGTACTTATTAAAGCTGTAGTCAGTAACACAACATTGCAACAAACAATTAGAAACGCTAGTAAATTTCAAGCATGTTATATTTGATATCTACAAGATTCAGGAAGTTCTTGTTCATGATCAAATTTATATTCTTGTGACATTAAGAGGAAGGTATTAAACAATGTCTTTACAAATACGTATTACAAGCATTTCTGAAAGACAGCATTAAATGCACATGAATGATTTTAAAAACCTTCCCACAACAAACACAATTAAGTTTGACATCAAGTAGAAACACAATAAGACCACAGCCACCAAATATAAAAGTGTAAGAATACATAGAGTACAAATACATACATAGAAACAGACAACACTTGCGGGGTCATGCTGAGGCAATTTGATACCAAGGCAAGATTAATAGTTTCACATTGTGTCACCAAATTTTGGTACTTGGATTTAAATGTCAAAACAATATGAAGTTATAATACCACTGCCAACTATCAAATGAAAATTTTGATATCAGTAAAATTAGAATTAGAACTTAATTACTCTTGCCACCCTATCAATAGGTTGCCTTGCACCTCTCCCATCAGCATGGCCCAGTACACATATCCCATAGAAATTGATAAGGCCAATTACAAACAAGGTTAATAGATTCCTTAGCCCTCTACCACCATTTAAATAGATATTAGCCCATTTAGAATGAAGAGTTGCATTTCATTAAGGAAATAATGACAAGCTCTTATTCAATAAACAACTACAGATATCACATGCAATTTTCCCACTCCCCAATTAAGCAACCAGAGTTGAAGGCTTGTCTGTGTTACTGTACTGTATTTTATTATTGAACTGCAAATTACTATATTTTCTGGTAAATAACATGCACATTCTCTATACAAGATCTACAAAAATTATGTATGTGATATACAATGGAAATTGGAAACAACAATGTTGTAGAGATATTGAAAGATATTACAATCTCTAAATAGGATTGTATATCCTTGTCCCCTTGCACAGAGAAAGATATATTTTAGATTACTTTTACTGTCTGTGCCAGAAAAATGCAATCTAAGTTATTGAAAGCATATTATGGAGGAATTGTTATAATCACTAGACATAATTGATACACTTGCTATCAATAAGGTTTGTAAAACTCATACAATCACGGCAGTTAAGAAATATTATCCAGAGAGGTGCATGTGGTATGTGCATGTTGTTCATGAGAAAATAAAGTAACACATTTTTGAAAGGTTTTCTTGCTTTATCTTCACCTTCATAATTAAGTAATCATGAGGGTTCGATAAAATTGTTATCAAAAGATTCTGAATGAGGTTAACGCAGATTACTTACTTTGCAAAGCCAATAAAATCTTCGTGGTTGGTGTTCATATAAGCCAACTCACAATCATTTAGAAGGATTATCTGGTCTTTACACAACTGTTCCCGCTGGCGAACAAAGTTATTAATAATGGATTCGGTTAGTTCACGTAACCTCGGATACCTTGCCATCTTCAAAAAGACAAATAAAAACAATTAGAGCATGATTAATGATCCAGATCATACTGTTAATTATGTGTGTTAGCTATTGTTCACTTCAAAGTCTTAGCAATTTTTTCCACAAATATGTCCACAATATAATTTGAACACAGGCTTCTGTGTATGCAATACAATCACAGAAAGAAAGTTTTCTCATGGCATTTCAAGACATACATGATAACACTCATTATTCATAGTGGAAATTTATGGAATTTTGTAATGAAGAAATCTAGTAATGACTTACTTTAATGAGGTAACAAACCAGTAATGTAAGATTTTATAAAGAACAAATATAAGTAAGGTATTTCTTCCACATTTTTACCAAAATTAACATCAGATCTGAAACACGGATGAATATGAGTTCATAAAAAGAGACAGTCATGGAAAATCCTCAACAGAAAAGGTTGTGCCAGTGATGAAAGTAGGTGAAATGCAGCCCACCACCTAAAAAAAATCAACTTATCTTGGCCAAAACTCTAGCACATTTTCAATTATTGTATATCTATTCCAGTATGGCTATAAACTCAAGTGGACATTATATTTTAAGAGAAATTACGAGACCTATCATTTCAAACCATTATATTTTTTTAAGTCTAATGCATCTCATTATCAAAAAGTAATTTATATGGAATCCTTATTGTTTGGTACATTGTGCTGACAATATTGTTAATATAATGATTAGATGATAAGAGTTGAATACGTATTAGCACAAACCAAAATATGGCAAATAATATTCAATTTCAATGAAATAAACTCAAATGTTTACCAAAGTAAGAAATTTTGGGTAATGAAAGAATAATACATATCACAATTAAGATATAGATGTGTATCTTGTGGGGTATAAATATTCCATATCCACTCTAGAGACATTTAAAAAGAACACATACAATTTTAAGCATTATTATGGCAATCAGCTTAAATGTTGTATTATTGAATTTTAGTAGGATATGCATTAAACAATGACAAAAAAGAATGTTTTAAGATGGATAGTTATCAAACTCCAACAAGAGACGATACAGATGAAGTTGTTATGGGGAAATTTTGCTACCGTTTGCTCAAGTAGATTCTTGAATCTATCAATTACAAAGATATGAAAGCAAAAAAAGCTATAAGAAAAAATTTAATACAGTAAAAGGAATCTTTAGAGCATCCAAAATATTATTCAAATTTTTTCATATTCTCAACTGTTGTCATTATCTGAAGGAACAAGCGATGAGATATGCATGGTTACAAGCTTTTAAATTAGAAAGGAAATGAAGGAGAAAAAGTCTGCTGTAGCTGTAGGATACAAACCCAGATCTCCCACTTGCTGGACGACTGCATTAGCCAATTAAGCTACCACGAGTCATTCTCTCCTTCAATTTCTGATGGGACTTGGGTGTGCATATATTATCCATGATGCACCCTTGCAAAATGAAGTTCATGGAAGCTTTGATTTCTATTGTTAATTCTATAATTATCTGAATGGTGTCTCACAACTCTTAGAAGGAATAGTAATTACCACTTTGACCCAAAACTTGTCTCTACCATTCGAGTATTCAAAATTCTGATACATTACTCAACTAAAGTTGTAACAAACTAACTAAAAGCATAACATATCAAACAACTTAGATGATCAGAATCCAATAACAATAGTGCCTCAAATTTAAATGACCCATGATACACTTGAAGCCTCTTAGCAAACAAAAAGGAAAGGAAGGATGAATTCTGAGTAGCTTCGTTTAGCTGATAAAAATATTTAAATACGAAAGGAAATTGATGCATTCACAGGATAAGATGTTCAAGATTAAAACTAACAAGATGTATTGAAGTCTAATGATATTTTGAAAAATAATCGAATAAATAATTACGAACCTTTTCTGTACAAGTGCGAACAACATTAGTCAACTCCATGACTACTTGATCAATACATTTTAGACTAGGCTCTTTCAATCTGCTGATCTGCTTCTTTACAATCACCTCAAAGGCCATGTCAGGTGTGAACAATCCAACACGAATACCTATGGATCAAAGTATCACCACAAGATAATAAAACATTTTTATACACATAGATTATGAATCTTTAATGAATTCGAGGCAATGCACCCATTCATCACCAACGTTCTAACCAATTCTATTTAAAGAATATAAAACAAAGTATATAGGGTCTAAGTCAAAGTCTGTATCTCTTTGAGGGTAATGGCTTAGCCAGGTGGCATTCACTGTTGGTGATATCATCAGTGCATTGACTCTGATGTTTCTGTATTTGGGTTTTATAAAGGGTTGAAGTTGATATAATCTGTTCACGAAATAGAGGTGGACTCTCCATAGCCTACTGCACAGGTGGGCTTAGTCCAACAAAGAAAATAGGAGAGCCAGCGCTTACTGAGAGGGGAGCCATGCGCAAACAAAGACCAAAATTGGTTATTGCACATGACGTGTGGCAGGCTTTGCCCCTCTTAAGTTCCCCATTTCCTCCACATTTTTCCCCTCTCGCGTGACTTAATCCACCTCCATTTTGTGAATATACTATACCTATTAATTCAATTAACTTTCCATTTTGCTCATGTTGAATGAACAAAATGGAAATGGTTCATGAAATGAGATTGGAACCGAGATAGCCTTCTCATTACTCACATGGCTATCCAGGGTCCAATGGTATATGGTGATATAATGTATAAGGATTGGAAATTGTGGAGGTACGGCATGTGGACATTCATTACTAGATTAAGGAAAATTCTTTGTTAACTCACACTTATCAAACACTAGCAGATAATTAAGAATTATTAGAAAATAAACTTATACAAAATAGTGAGGAAAATAATTATGAAAAATACACACACTGCATGCTTTCACAAAATAATGGTCTATACCAAAATTATAAGCAACTGAGCACAAGAATAGTATTATAAATAATAGTTTAGCAGAAACTCATGGATTGTATCTACTAGTATGTAGGGCTGTAAAAATGTAATATTTTTAGACGAGTGCTGATCTTTACATAGCTAAAAATTTGAAAGCTTCAAGACAAATGAGAATACAATTAGTTTAGTATTTTGAAATCAGAAGTTAGCAATTAGAAAGTCAAAGAGAGATTGCAATAGAAAAATACCATATATGTGTTGGGCATTACCTACAACTGGCAAAGCTACCACTGAATTTAAAATAAATATTGAAGATATAACACACTTTCAGTGGAGCAAAAATAATGAAAAACAATAATTTAGATTTGCTTTTAGGGACAGTGTATTGATAAAAACCTTGAATATTCATTGATATTTATTACTGGTAAAGAAGAGATAAGGCATAAAAACAAGTGTAATAAATAATTAATGAATCAGCATGCTCATTATAGCTTTATAGTAATGTAATTTAAAAGCAGGAAGAGAGAAGAGAAGAATAGGCCTGATAGGCAGGCCTCAAAAAACACTGGCAAATATTAGTTTTGGCTGAGAGAAGTATTTATTACCTACACCATTAGATAAAAGAATGAGGTCGGTGAGAGAATTGGTAAAATTTTGGTTCCAATAAAGAGATAAAGCTGTTTGAGTACTGGGAACAAAATATAGCTAATACTTAGTTTCAACTAGCCTGTAACAGAACTGAGGATGAAATTGATAATCTCTTTGTTGACAATCTATTTAAAACAGAGTATTGAGGTAGAGATGTTTATTTCAATTATATTCCAAATCTTGACAGAATTTCAAAAGATTACATAAACCTGTTTTCATCCAATTTATTTCACTTCACAAAATCTAAATCACCAACAAAATAATTTTAGAATAATTATTAGAATGTGACTGAAATACTAAATTTAGCATTACTAATACTGACAAATCATGTTAAAACTCAACCGCTTAAAATGTGCCTTTCTCTCAGTCCCATTGAATGTAAAACGCATGATAAAATACAGCTTGAGATGCTATGCCAACCACTTATAAGGCAGAATAATCCAATTGCTAGATACATAGCAAGCAGGTTTTGCCAATTTTTCACATCATTACGTTCTGACTTACTTGTTTAAGTTGACTTATACGTAAGAACAAATTGAAGATAGTACAAAGAAGTCCGTTCTTCATCCCACTGTCAGAGCCGATTATCTCATATAGAGAGTGATCTTCACTATCTGTTTCATCTCAGGGCCGATAATTAATTAAAATGTTGCATGGAAGTGTATTCTTTTGTTACAAAATTAAAGGTGTTGACATACTGAATAAACATGAGTGACGGTGCAAAGCAGGGGGCTGTTGGTCGTAGTACAGGAGAGAGAGTGTGATAGCCTCTCACCAGTGCAGTTAAACATTTCATTAGTCATTTGTAATTGCCCATCTGGTAAAAAATTACTTCACAGTTGAGAGGAATGTTAGCAAAATGAAGTAACAAAAGAAAATTCTCTTTTACAGACCATTCTTCAAAAAGATGAAAAAAATACAACCAACTTACACAGCAACAGTTCAATGACAATAGAACCCCTTCTTCAGCTGTACACCTAAAGCAAACTAAAGAACTACTTTCATATTAAGAGGTTAAGTACTCATTGAAAATTAAAGATGCAAAAAACCCTTTCCTACTTTTTCCAAAACACAAGAAAGTAATAGTAATAATTTCTCAGTGAAACCCTATCCCACTTATATCAAGGATTTTAATATTTCCTCCGGAAATGTCTTTTGGTTTTGCTGTATAATTGATTAATTAAAAATTCCATCTTGAATGAATGTTAAAACGTTACAATGACTCAAACCAGCTTGGAATTGGGATGATTTTTTTTAAATGACCAAAAGTCTGGAAAAATAGATCGTATCAATTTCTTTTCTTCATCAGAAATAGGTATTTTTTAGAAAAAACTCACAACACTCGAGAGCATCTTGGAAGTGTTTGAGTAATTTTTTCTGGTAATTTTTTCAGTGGAATAACAAGAAATTACTTCAAAGTAAAATAAGTTAAGCACAAATAATTTAAGTAAAAATAATAAGAGGAAGCAGTTAAGAAATTTTGCCCTTCAACTTGAGCTTCCATAACTTAAAAAGATCAAAGAGGAAGATAAAGATACACATAAACACACAGGAATCTCATGACATTATAAATAAAATGAAGATGCATGAAACAGGTTCTAAAACTCTAAGCAGAGAAAATGAAAAAGAAAGACAAGTAAAATAATGGGTAACAGGTACTCCATTGTAAGGGGATGCCACAAATGCAGATACACGTAGATTCTCAGTACTCATGGCATGCAAACAGCCTTACGATACTTCAATGAAAACTTGATCATAATAATGTACTTTTTAAAGAGAAAAAATAGAGACCGAGTATAGCACTCACCATGAGTATTTCTGATAGCAAATGCTATTTCTCTTCTCAGTTCTTTCTCATCAAATTCCATTTTTACAATTTCAAAGGGGAACCTTTCATGGAACAAACGATTGATTTTGGCACCACCGGACAACTCCATGGTGTTTATTTGGGCTGAACCGGATCCCTCTATGGTACGCTCAAAATCTGACTGCAGCTGTTGAATTATCCTTGAGAAATAAAATATATTTGACAGAATCAGAATCAAATTTGGCTTAAATACTAATACCTCGCAAGTTAAAATTGAACTAAAATGGATCATAGGTCCGTATTCTTGGTTCTTACTCGAAAGATTTTAATTTTGATCCAATCACAAGGAAATCTGATGTTCAAATAACTCGAAAAATGAGTGAAATACACCATTAATGTTCCAGAAGAAAGATGATTTGTCAAAACTGGTGAAATTAAAATTCAATTGATGAATTTTTTCTTTGAAAACTAAGATTTTGATTTATTTGTGATTGCTCTTTTCTTATGTACATGTTACCTAAATCTGTACGCTCTTTCCTCAAAAGAGAAGGTAATAAAGATATCAAGTAATATTTAGATGTAGATCTAAAGTAAAACCTGCCTTTCTTTGGAGCATGTTAATCTCAAATAGTATTTCAGATCCTTAATGCGAGTAAGCCAAATTAATTATAATGTTATGACGGGGAATAGCTCCAGCCTTCTGAATTCCTCCCACAGAAACTTCATGAAATAAGAAATGGTATTCAACTTTTGAAAGACGAATTTTAGTTTTAATGTAGAGATGACAGTCTTACTGTAACATAGCCTTCGTCTTGATTGCTGGATCATCCGGCCTGAAGTTCTTATACTGTTCAACATCCTTCTCCAAAGCAAGCAATTGTTTCTGTAAGAATGAACCATACAAACTTCAATACTCTTTGATCCCTGGATGATGATAATGTTGTATTACATACAAGCTGTGGAAGTAACAATCATCTTCGTGATAATATTGATGACGATGAGCAAATTTTGACAAACCTGTATTTTATCCTTGAGACCAGGAAGTGTGTCCCTTATGTGATTGGTCAGCTGCTGATTCAACACCCTCTGAAGATATGGAGTTCCTTGACGATCTACCATATGCCGGTATGCAGGATGACTGAAAATAGGAGTTTAATAAACACTTTGCTGCTTTTTAAGATTTTAAGTCCATTAAAGCATTTCACCAAATAGATTTTACTGATGTTGATTAGTTAATTAAGTTAGGAAAAATTCTGATTGCATCTCTATGCTATGACAAAAATTGATTATTCTATAATCCTGAGCAAATTTGAGTCTTTGTAGAATCAGAAAAACACCTAGAGTAATACAACAGCAGAACCGATTAAAATCCTCCACAGTGACAGTTTAAATAAATCTAAATACAGGTGGTTTCCAACCCATGACTTGGTTATATCCTCAGTGACTGAAAGTAACAAGATTTGGAGGAAATTCAAAGGATTTGGTAAATAACGAACTATTCAACAATATACATGTGCATATTATTATACATTAATTAATCTATTTTGCAGGAGTTAAAATAAACCGATGAAATTGCATAAAAATATTCATTGGTAGTAAGTCACACAGGTTGTTAGCAGAGAAACCCCTGAATAAAATATTTAACAAAAAAATATGCTTAACAAACAAAATTACCTAATTTGATACCAGAGTTTTACACTTTCTTTGAATGAAAAGAAGAGTTTCAAGAAAAATTAAACCTATACAAAATTTGATTGGATTTAGTTTCACTGTGAGTTAGTTGCTGATAGCTTAGAGTGAATACTTCATTCTACATGGAAAGAGGAATGTATTACAGTAAGAATTTATTTAACTGCCTCTCAGACAACCTAGCTTCTCTAGGGACTAGGAGAAAACAAAGATCTGCGTAAAAAGTACCTTAGGAAAAATTTCCTTTCGGCTGCCAGAGCTGCTTTAATATCTTTACGGCCATCAATATCTTTCTGACTGCGGTTGACAACACCAATATATCCTCTTCTGAGTGGAAGCAGCTTGTTCTCCAGAATATCTCTTGCATCAGTTCCAGCATCCATCAAATCCAGCTTTGTGATGACACCAATAGTTCTGATTCCTGAAATTTACAAATACATGGAACTATTGAGATTTAAGAAAAAACAGATTCAAAACACTTCTTAGGAATGACACCAATTGAGCACACGTTGCCATCTACATGTACAACATGATTATCATCCCCTTTACTAACAGACGTAATGTACCCCATTCTACAATATTCTTCAACCACTTCCTAGTCAATCTAGTACCTGCCATAAATCTACTATACCTCGTTAAATTTATCTTCATGGTTCAGAGAGAGAGAACAAGACAAATTACATATTTCAGTGCGTGGGGAAAGGTACCAATCAAAGATGAATAAATTAAAGTGGCTTAAATGTGAACTCTGAACATCCCTCATTACAAACACTCCAAGAGTTCCAAGATAAATCATTCTCTCTGCAATATATAACAAACTGCTCAATACAACACTATTGACCTCTGAATATCTAAGTGATACTAAGTCAATAATAATAATAATGCCATATTTTTATGGGCGAATTTTAGCCTTTAAAGGCTATTCCACCAATTAACCCCTTTTTAAATTTTATTCTTTTTTTGCATTTTTTACTAATAACACAAACCCCCCCACACACACAACATACGCAAACAACTACTCCCTAACTGGAAAAATCTGATTAGCCGGGATTCAAACCCGGGGCCATGCAGTTGGAGCGTTAACGAGTTAGCACGCTAACCACTCTGCCACCAAGGCTGGTAATTGGAGCTGAGAAGCACTTTGGAAAAATTTTAATTAAAAGTAATAAAATCTGTACTTAGACAGAAAGTAAAGCAGGATACTACATGTTGTAACACATATTTGAGACTGATTTATCATGGAGATGTTGAGCTCAAACTTAAACTCAAAGTTTACAGGAAAGCAGCTTTAATCCAAAAATTTATTATGTGCCTTCCCCCTTGAAACCCTGGAATAAATCATTTTTCATGCTCCTTCTCTTCAGCCAGAAAGATAAATTTAACAGAACCTGGCCTAGAATATCAAATATGCTGTGGTAATAGAAGCAAATAAATAATACAGCAAATGCCAAATTGAGGTCAAATGGCAATTAAAAATTCCAATCTTCATTTTAAATCTAAGGAGAGAAGCAACCAAAGACAGAAAGAAGTCAACATGGATTCATTCAATATCGCAATAATAAGAAATCAATTGACTTGATCAGAATAATGGAATCAAGATGGCATCAGAATGTTTTAAATATAAATACAGGTACACGAATAACATAATTTTACCATCTTCAGTATTCTGCTTTCTTACTTAAATAAAGAAATTACTACTCTATGAGGGAAAACTCTACATATCTATGTTAAGAACTTCATTTGTAACTCACAAAGAATCTTGTTCTGGGATTCATCACAAGGTTACGTATCGCAAGTAGACATTATGATCAAGAGATTTAGATGGCGATCAAAATAAATGACTTACCGATGTGAGACTATGTGTTACTTCACTAAAGCACTTATTTATTGATGTTTAGGTAATCCAGTATGTAAGATATAAGATTGTTTTGAGTTTGAAAGTTAAGTCTTTAGGACTAACAGAAAAAAAAGAGTTTTAACACTGGAATCAAAATGTTTGAAACTTCTGCCGTGGCAACTCAAGAGCCAAGGTGGAACTTCCAACTCATCCCCATCAATTATTAGGATTCTTAATCAGTGGTAAGCCAATCATAGCCCAATGTATACTTTCATACAGCCTAAGAAGATAACATTAGCGTAAACCAGGGATGGTTGCAGCAAATTTAATAAATTTTTCTATTACCTATGATGCTTCACTAACCCCTATCTAATTCCATTTCAAACAAATATCAAAGACAAATTAGTTTTTAGTAAACAAATTAAGAAAATTGAGCATCAATATTTCTCCAATGGCTATTGCAGGCACATAGTTTACAAGCAGGGTCAACACCTTCTCATTTGGTGAATTACTATCAATCACCAACAATACTTTTGTTTCAATGCCTTCAACTCTTGCCTTTGATGATGACTTTTCCAAACTATCAGTGTGAATAGAATCAGAGGAGATCACGACAAATGGTTTTCTGTCACACATTACTCTCACCTCTTCCTTTCTCTACATGTTCTTCTTTGTGGCTTAAAAATTACACTTTCTGATTCTTTGCAGTTTCCCATAGGGATAGGCAATTCTTTCCATAGCAAAACAAATTAAATTTTCCTTGATGACTATCCTTCACTTCTGGTAATTCTCACACTCATCTCTATAACTATTTCCACAGTATGTCCTTTCTGATCAATGCCATTGCCGTGAAAAATCTTTCCAGTTCATAAGTCTATACTATAGAAATACATAAATTATAGCTTTACATTCCAATTTTTGAGAAGATATTTTAGTGAAATAGGACTGCCTCTGCGGAGAACCACAATTAATATATTTAATTTTAATAATAAATTATTTAATTTTCCTCCAGGTATAAAAGAAGGTTGAAATCATCTGCAAACTAAATCAAGCATAAGATTCGTCTTCTACATAGCTTACGTGAGGAAACTTGGACGAACCTAAGGTTTCACAAATGGACAACAGCTTTCAAAGATGGTCCGGAGCCTAAACAGTATAATGAACCATATCTTCCAACACCCATAAACATCTGTAACAGCTAAAATGATAGGATTGACTTCAAAATGATCCTAAAATTAAATTGTGTTTCTACCCTCATTATCAGTGCTGGTTGTAAGGAAAGCTGAATCAGAAATAAACTTCATTGTTGGAAAGTGTGCAGGCTTTGGCTTCCACAAATGATCAAAAATTTAAAGAAAAGGGATTGATACAGTCTCTGGTTACTACTGATGATTTCTGGGTAGAGTAATTAGTCCCAGAAACCAAATAAGTATTCTTATGGGGGCTACTGCATCTTAAAAAAAAACAGTAAAAACCACCTGTTTATTAACTACAGTTATGACTTATTCTTTATGGATATATGAAAACAGAGAGGCTCTCAAACTGTAGTATATGCGAATAGTGGTTAGCATGCAGCCTTCTAAATCCAAGGTTCAACTCTTGGCTGTTTTTTTTCTGCTTAGGAAATGGATGTATGTTCATCATTAATAATCATCATTAGAATGGATGTTGGTGTTACTTCTTGTTTCCATTAGAGACATGATTTTTGTTACTATACGCATGCCATTGACAGTATCTGGATAAAGATTTATTGAAATTTGATGAGAAGGTTAGGCATCTTTTGACTTTTGACGGAGCACTGAGAAACAAAATAAATACATTCCGCTCACTAACGTAATTGCAGTTTACAGAAAATCAATATCAGCGTAAAAAGTCAGAATTCTGTCAGTTTTTCCTAACATTCCTAATTCAGTCTGGCACTTGCCCCTCTGACTAACATATCCTGACTGACTTATGTCCCTTTATTTATCAGCATCTCTAAGGATTTAAAGATTTCATTAAATAAATGAAATAAATACTTTTCCAGTAGTGGTGGGAATTTTACTGAAGGAATATGGAAGCTGACTGAATGATGGATTATGTGCAGTTAAAGAAAGGAACACTCAACAAAAAGTAACAGCATATAGAACACTTTTCTTACATTAGCAGGGGCATATACTAAATTATTATTTGAATTAGAACAATCCTTTCATCCTGTAATTTAAGAAAAACTACTACACAACACAGAATAAGTAAATTCATATTTTATCGGATAAAATAAAATTTCATTGTATCAGTTCCAAAAATCATATCCAAATATCAAATAAAAAAGTTTTACTAGAAAATTACTTACCAGCAGGATCGACCTCCTTCACTAGTTTGAGTGCATCAGAATTTGCCAAATCCATATTTGCTGGAGTCACAGCAAGGCATAAACAGTTATCCTTCCTAATAAACTGAAGAATCATGCTACGAATTTGATTTTCGATATCGGCCGGTTGATCACCAACGGGCACTTTCGTTAGCCCGGGCAAATCGATCAATGTCAGATTCAAAACTGTGAAAGAATAATACATAATTTCCATTTGAAAAAGAAAGTAAAAGTTCCATAATCCAATATCTTATGATAAAAATTTCCGATTTATAAATAATAAGGCTAGGAAAATATAGGAACAGTAATCGTTCCAATATCAAAATTGTTGCGGTTTATTCCTCGCAATAAAAACACCAGTCTTTTACCAGCAACCCGATAAGTAAATATATGCGCGAAATTCATAAAATACGTAAGCAAAATACACTGCATCGCGAAGTACATTTTAACGAAATAGAAAACGACAGACCGTACTATGTATTGGTGAAATTAAATAAAAATCTGACTAAATTGGATCAATTAGTATCAAGATAGAATTAAATAGAAATAACTAACGCTAATTTTACAAGATGAAGGATCATTTTCCGCATTACGTACCATTTGGAGAATAAACACGCAAGTTAATAGGTATCGGTGACAATCCCTTATTTGATCCTGTCACCCTATCCGTTTCCGTCTCAATTTCTTTGCGTACTTCATCAAAATCTGTGAATTTTTTCCCTTTGCAATGCAAAAACTCGGCATGTTCTGAAAATATTACAACAATAAATATAAGTAACATTCACACCCATTCAGAGGTAGACATTATCACATAAAATAAAACAAGATATCCGACTAGTATCTTACCAATAGAACTATTGATAAGCTGTAATATAAGTGGTCTTCTTGTTACTATACCCGAACCACGGGGAAGAAAATCTCTGAAAATATAAGTTGTGTCAATGAGTCATTCCATAGAACTGTCATCCAGTTGCGCACGTCAAAAACCGTTACATTACTGATCCCAATAGGCAATATACTTCAGCAAATCACTTTAAGCAACTGCACTTACAGATAATAAACTCTAAAATTGTATACTTTCAGTAACACGTACCTTCCGACAAAATTTTCAAGTACAGAACTTTTGCCAGCGCTCTGCCCACCAACCACAGCGATTTGTGGTAAATCCAATTGCATATTAACTCCCAGTTGCGCGAAGGCATCTTGTAGTTTATTTACTATGGGGATGAGCTGCTCCATCCCCGAATTCCCCGACATTTTTCCTGTATTTTCTGTACGCCCACCTCAGTTATACCCAATCAACCCAAATACTACCAACCCTATCACCAACTCAGCCCTCCAGCCGATACGATATGAAATAAATCCAAGATGGAAGGCTCAATACCCAGAATTCCTCCGGTGGCCCGGTCGGTTCAGATCGAAGCACTCGTGTGGAGATCACGAATTTACAGCGTTAAAGTTTTGCGCACATAGATAATTGTGTCCTATAAAAGATTTCATTTTGTTATCCAATGCAGAAATTTTTTACTGCAACTATTTTAAATGACATTGTTGTAATATAAACACAAAAGTGGGTCGTATCAATTTTCGCATAGCGTAAAGATTGACCCAAAGACTTTCAATCAATATGAGCAGGAGGAAGTACAGAGTGTGCGCAGTAGAAACTTCCCAAGACTCGTTGAGAACCATTCACGGGTTAAGGTGTCTCATATAATTTAACGGAATCCTTTCGATAATGTAGGTGAAACAAAAATCGGCGAGATTATGTTACACATACATTACATGTATTACTTAATATGTCACGAGTAAAGTACATACATGATAAATACATTGTATGTATTTGTTAAATAATTTCTGTTTAAGAATCAGGATTTAAGGAATAAACAAGAAATTACATAAGATAAATGCAACATTTTACACTATCTATGATAACAAAGGGCGTGTTTTTTAGCTGCTCAATAAACAAAACACTAACGAAAGTACTCAAATTTTCCAGTTATGAATAGGATATTATACAATTACACAAATTCTACGAATAATACGATTTCAATTTATTATAAAATTTATCCTGGAAATTTGTGATTAAGTTTTAAATATATGACGATTTCTTTAAATGAAGAACTTTATTTTCATTCAGATAGCCGTAGTGGCGCTAGAGGAGAAGTCTAGTTACCCAAGATGTCGGATCTGGATAAGTGGATTGACATAGCGAAGGAATGTAAATACCTGCCAGAAAATGATTTGAAGGCAAGTTGCTACTTAATTTGCGATAAGATTATGAAAATCTTAGAGTCTTTAGTTTACTTGCATTGTTTCGTCGCATGGCGTGCTTTTGAAGTTCAGTTGTCACTCATTCTAACTGTGGCTCATGCCCATGAGATTGAAATAATAACATTTTGATCCGATGAATGTCATGTCCCCTAGTTGATGAAATATTTGTCATACCTCTAGGTTTTTAATTTACATATTTATTGCTCTCTGCGTCGAATGTATTAATAAGTTTTCAACAAAGTAACTTCTTAAAGTATAAAACTCATACGAAGTGTCGATTATTCATAATATTTTGCTTTACTTTTCAGAAATTATGTGATATGGTATGCGATTATCTTCTAGAAGAGTCAAACATACAGCCTGTATCCACTCCCGTAACTGTTTGTGGTGATATTCACGGTCAGGTAAATAATTTATGATTCATTGAGATATCCTGTGATTTTTTGTAATTATCTTATTGAATTTAAGTTAATTTGCATCGAAATCTTTTCCTTACAGTTTTATGACCTGGAAGAGCTTTTTAGGAAAGGTGGACAGGTTCCTGACACCAATTACATATTTATGGGCGACTTCGTTGATCGAGGTTATTATTCTTTGGAAACTTTCACACGATTGTTAACATTAAAGGCGAAATGGCCGGACCGAATTACGCTTCTACGAGGAAATCATGAATCTCGACAAATAACCCAGGTTTATGGATTTTATGGTGAGCTCCGTAAATCACTATCATCACAAGGAATTCCTTTGATTAAATTGTTTTTATGTAACTTCCAATTTGATGGCTTGAGATTTGTTGTATGAACAATTTCCGACTAATTAGTGGGTTGGCTAACAATATTTAATTTGATTTAAATTCCATTGGTATTTTATGTTATTTTTAGCTTCGATATTACCTACCGGTGTATAGTAGTATACATAACCAGGCACTGCATTGACTGGTTTCGTTTTAAAAATGCACATTTAAGCGCTTATTGGAGCTCATGGAATGGAACGTCATTGATATGTCTTATTAATATCTCTAATGTCTTATAATTTCAGATGAATGTCAGAAGAAATATGGGAATGCAAACGCTTGGAGGTATTGTTGTAGGGTTTTTGATCTTCTAACGATAGCTGCGGTAAGTACTGGTTATAATTATATCTCTTAATAATTTCTGAGGCCCATCATATCTTTCGTGAATTTAAAAGCATATATACTAAGCTATACCATCAAGATAACTTTACATGAAATTTTTAAAATACAAAAAAAATTTTCACTTGCTCAGTCTTATTAACCCAATAAAATTCAAAAGTCTTAGTATTGAATTCTCTAATTCTTTGCTAATATTTAATCAAAATATTGTTATTACAAATTCTCCCATTCATTCAAATATATGTAATCATATCCTCACAGTTATTCTTCTCTTGCTCCTATCAACGCCCCCAATGATAATGGAAAGGAGGATGTGCTTAAAATGGATGATTCCTTAGTAATTAGTGGATATGAATTTCCCTCCTTGAATTATATTACTCATTGAATGTTGTATTTTGCAATATTGAGCAGATGTAACAGCTCCAGGATTTCCCACTTTCAAATATTTTTATATATTGTGGCCTCTCCTATATCCAGGAGATTATGAAATATAGCAGATATTATTATCAATTCAAAGATAGTTAATCCTTGTGGACAGCAAGTGTGGGAGGGAAAAGTTCCCCTGGAATGTAATGTCTACCAAGACATTTGCTAAATGTTGACAGTATTGTGGATTCTTGTTTAGATGGTATTTCGTAGATTTTGTTCCTAACTCACTCAAGAGATAAATCCTATTTGAGAAGTCATGTTAAGTTCTTGTTAAATGTGTCTCTATTGGTTCATGCCCATTTTATTTGATATTATATTTGTAATGAAGGGGATAATCATGGGAGGATGAAAGATGCCCTGGTCTCATTTGTATGTCTTTGTTTATTATTTTTTAATTACTCATTTTTTTAATATTGAGACAATTTTGTTAAGTCACTATTCATTATTTTGTAATTTTACAGCACATGTTAATCATGGAAAATGATTTTTTTTTTCAGCTTATAGAGGAACAGGTTTTGTGTGTGCACGGAGGACTCTCTCCTGATATCCGGACTCTAGATCAAATCCGTACAATTCAGAGAAATCAAGAAATCCCTCATGAAGGTAGATATGTTCTCATTCATTATTAAATGTGTATCAAATTTCCTTTGACTTGAGAGGGCTAATTGTTTGATGGTCTTAGACATACTCTAAATCCTTAGTTATGTCTGTTCTATAAAATTATAAATATAATGTCAATTTCAGTCATTGGATTAAATGGATTGTAACAGCTTCTGATTTTCAGCCGTGATGCTGATTACATACTTTTGAATGTTATTTCTAGTCAATCTACCTCACTTCTTATTTTGCCTAGTTAATCTTGTTTCTCTCCATGGATTTTAGTGATTGATAGTTGAGGATTTGAGGTTTATACCAGCATCTGGGAGAAATAATACTCAGACTCCATCTTCTTTTCGTATACTATCTATAAAGCATCAATTAACTCCCATGAGATAGAACTTTCCATTCGCAGACTTCATTTATTTCTGAAGAACCTGTTAGCAAAGGCTAAAAAAACCAAGGCTAGTTAGTATTTACAGATATTCAAATAAAGTACGTGGAAATTCATGGCTTTGAAATGGTACCCAACCAACTCTCCGTAATGTGATTAGTTGGTATTGATCCTTGATGGATATTTTTCAATATCTTTTTGTCTCAATGTATACCACAATTACCCTGCGGACTGCTTGCTTTCTAACCATCACCAATAAAATCACCAGTCTAATAGATTATTATTGTATTTATTTTAGTTCATTACCTGAAGTCTTTATACCAATCTCTATGATAACCTTTATTAACTAAAGTAGTGAATAAGCAGAAACTAATAGAAATGTACCCTGAAGTGAGCCACTAGCTACGATTCACTGAGTATAGTAATGGAGCAAAAGTAATAATGATATGTGATGAATAAGCATTAACGTAAAGCTTCAAAATGATCCATTCTCCAGGGCCCACAATGTTATCATTAGAGCTAATGCTAAATTCTTGGAGACCCCTAAATTTAAGCTGAATAATTGTATAGTTCTCCAAAATAAAGGTACTCCAATCATGATTTCCCAATGCATCAACTTTTTATTAGAAGTTCCTTTTATGTTAAAATCTTTTCTCGCCTCAAACTTGTTTCCAATAGAATAACTGAGGTATTAATTAACAAAAAGAAAGAGGAAAGTGAAAGTGATTGGAAAAAATTTCTTACATTTTCTAAAATTTCTGGGATTTTTTTCATCTTAAGATTCAATATTAGAGAACGATATTAAAATCGCACATTTAGTGGAACTCCATGCAGAGGTCAAAGTCATTTCTAAGCTTTCTTGTCTGAAAATTTTCTATTTATGTAGTAAAATGATTGCTTCATTTTAAACCAGAATATACAAATGTCTCTGTAGTTGTGATGCTTAATTTGATTATGTTAATATTTCAGGTGCATTTTGTGACCTTGTATGGAGTGATCCTGAAGATGTTGACAAATGGACTGTGAGCCCTAGAGGAGCAGGGTGGCTTTTTGGTGCCCAAGTGACTCATGAGTTTATGGATCTCAATTCTTTAACACTCATTTGCAGAGCACATCAACTCGTTCATGAAGGTCAGTGTTATGAGCGATATGTTTACTTCTCTTGTCTTTGCAAAAATCTTTTAGATAAAAATACGATCCCATGACTTAGCTGAGACTGGGTTGGGTCATTTCTCTTCTGTGGTTTGAAATGATTTAGTTTGAGGTCTCATCTACATTCACTCAATCTTCTTATCATTGTATTGATTATATATATATGATTACAATACTCTTATTATTATTATTATTTACTTCTTTCTTGCATTTAATTTTTAAGCTTTTTGTCGGATTAGGGTTACAAAACCTAGTTCATTTCTTGAGATGGATATTATATTAGGAAATGTGATCAAAATTCCTAATTTTTTCATTAATTGTTCTCTTTTTGCTCCATTGTTTCCGTTTTCAAGGTTTAATTGACTAATTATTGGGCTACAATACTTCATAATGTACATTCTGTAGTGGTGGGAAAGAATATAAAATAAATACATTTCATCTGGGGCACTTGATGAGTGTGTGCTGTCATTTTTTTATTTATGGTATTGATGAGGGAACTAAAAAATGAGTTATGCAATTTGTTTGATAGTACAGCTGTAGTTTCAGAGAGAATAAATTTAGGATGAATGATTCCAAGATGGAGTTTTAGTGCTCAATTAGATGAATAAATGACTGAAGTTTGATCAGTAATGTTGAAATATTGTAACGGATAACGATTTTGTGTAAAAAAAGATTTTAATTAATGGAGAATTCTTTTAATAAATGGAGGGGTGAAAAAGTAGTTGAATCCTTGTATATGAAGTGGTTAGTTTGAGGTTAGTGATTTAATACAAGGAGTCCTCGTAATACGCTATTTATAAGGCTTTTCACTGACTATCAGTGTTAGCCTTTCAGTGATTGACATAATTTATCTTCTATTTCATATTTTTAAGGGTAGCGTTACTGATGTACAGCCTAAGAGAGACATAGGGGAATTTATTGCTGCATTTTCTGTTACACTTGATCTGCATTGTTATATTAGGAAGGCTAAAACAAGTCTTAGATTAAAATATTATGGAAAATACAAATTCCAGTTTTAATTTATTAAATGGCATTCCACAAATTCAGATCTACTCCTGTTGATTACATTTGCAATAGGCTGTATATTTAAATGTGTTGGAATGGTTTGTATAATGTATTATTTATTTACATATAGCGTATACATACTATTTCAGAGTGAATACAAAAACAAGAAATTTAAAATTAATATCAGCAGATGCATAATTTAAAACATTAATTAGCAAAACAGTTTTAAGTACCAATCTATTTAGATAATAAATTATTTACAGGAAAATTTATCAGTCTGAATGGGTCTATGGAGGAAGGTAGAGAGTTCAGAAGGTTAAGAAGTGGATATATGTAGTAGGAAAAGTTGTGCCAGAGATCTACCTAGTTTTTGGTACTAGAGGTCTGCATGGGCCAAAAATTTCAGCCCAAGCCCGGCCCATACATCGTTGAGCCCGACCCGGCCCAAACGTTGATACCGATTTTCGTTCTCAAGCCCGGCCCGAGCCCGAACTTTCCATAAATCGCCCTGTAATAAATTGTTGTGAATTGTGAAAAAATAATTTTTAACCCTTCACGAAGACTGAGTATTTTGTTTAAGCATTACGTTACAACTTTAAGAGGCTTTTGCTGCTATGCAAGAAACAATCTCTCTTTAAGAATGAATAATTCTCTCCTTCCCAAATTTTCCATGGGCCAAAGCCCGATAGACTGCCTGCTTACTTGTCCCGTGCCATGCAGACCTCTAGTTGGGACATGAAGAAGTGAAATAGGCCTGGTTGATCCAAGTGATATTGATGTAGTAATACTGTTTTGGGAGAATCAGTATGCAAGCTTAAAATATTATGTGTAAGAAAAAGATATGATTTCATTAATATTTAATTTAGGGATCCTAGTAAAAGATATTTTTGTATTTGACCTGTGTAAGAATTCTATAGGTAGGACACTCAATGTTTTTAAATAAGTGAGAAAGAAAAATGGCCGTTAGTAATAAGTGGGTTGTGAATGAACAAAAGAAAACCCATATGGAGGTTTTCATGGTGTTTTAAATGAATGGATGGGAGTAGATTTGCTGAATTGGTTTGTGAAAGATTTGAGGAATGAGTTGCTAAAAACATATGCAACATAAAATGCCAAAGAGAAGAAGAGATGTATAAACTTCTAAAGAGAAAGATGTGAGGATGATGGATTGTGAAGAGATATTAAAGGGAATGGTGTGAGTGATATAAATGCATGTCACATTCCATCATCCTCATCATTCCAGTTTTCATTTCATATAAGCTCAAATGTGTGCAGAATGACAAGATTCACAGCATATTTTAGTATGTTAATCTACATTACGTTAATTGTGTCCAAAGTCATTTGATGGAGCCCTGGTTTATCAGTATTTTTTCACTGTTGTTTATACTTTTGGGTTCTTAAATTAGGTAAACATTTTCTTTTTCTGAGTCCTAAAATCTTTGAATTGCATTATTGGAGTTTCTCTCTGAAGTTTTAATATTCCTACATGGCTATATTTGGGTGAAATTGGTTGGATTGTTTTTATCTACAATAGTAATAACTTGTGGGATTTTGATTTTTTTGTCAAGTTCTCTTGGGTTCCATTACAAAAATAATAGTCTCAAGTGTAATCTGACAGATTATCATTAAAAAATTACTTAGGAATTGAAATATAATGTCCACAGGTTATTTTTTTGAATCCATTGCTTAAAACTCACTACGTTAAACATTCTTATTTTTCAGGTTATAAATATATGTTCAAGGATAAACTGGTAACTGTTTGGTCTGCTCCAAATTACTGCTACCGCTGTGGGAACGTTGCATCTATCCTCCAATTCCAAGATGTGGAGAACAAATCACCTCTCATCTTCCAAGCTGTTCCAGATAGTGAGCGTGTGATTCCACCGCGTACAACCACGCCTTACTTTTTGTGATGTCAGGGGGGCACTGCGGCAGGAGTTAATCTGCCTTTATCTGGGTCACACGGAGGCAAAGGACTTTGGTTCAACCGGCAGAGGGGCCGAAGAGGGTGAATAGGATGAAGCCGTGAAGTTTTGGCTACCCTTGACTTCCTTCTTTGCATCCTTGTAGAATGTTCTGGCATCATGGGATGGAAGAGTGAAGTCTAGTGATCAGTGAAAAAGCACATGCTGCCGAGGAATATATTGGCAGCGCAGTTGGGATTTGATACTTACCTCCCTTAGCCCTAATGTATTGTTTTTGTTCGTAATCTTCCTCTTATAAAGACAGTATTGCCAAAGTACCTAATGCCTTCTATCCTTTATCAACAATCGCCCTTTTAGAGGGTGTTTGATTCTTCTGTTAATCTACAATGTTCCTCGTTAGCCAAGGTATGTGTGCTCAGGATCTGACATCTCTTGGGACGCCATCAACTTGTTACATTGTTTTCTCAAATTTATGGTGCGATCTTCATGTTGAATGAAGATTGGTTGGAGAAATACACTTTTTAAATTTTTTATTCCAACCATTTGAAATCCAAAAAAAGTTACTACAAGTATGTAAAGAATCTAGGCCCATCATGATCCACGGTCAAATATTTCTGGTAGACTGACTGTCATTCCATGCGGAAAGCAGCTTCATTATGATGATTTCTAAGAAAAAAGGGCAAATGTTGTTATTAATTGAGCTAACCCCTTCAGGTTGAGGGTTGTTGAAAGTATTGCAATTTATGAACTCAAAAGTATTCAATTTGAATATGAAATCAAAGCAACTTTCTTCAGATTTAAATCATAACCTTTCTTTCTTACTATCTATGCTGAATGGCACAGCCTATATACATTTATCGTGTTTGAAATTGCCTATTAAATAGGCTTACAACCAGGAAAGGAAGGCAATATTCTGTATAGCAGGCTATTTTTCTGTTTATTTCAGTTTAATAACAGGAATTATATCTTTTACCTTTAGAAATGAGTTTTTTTTATTTTATCTTTAAATTTAGATACACATATTGGTTTATTTTCCTCTGGTTAGCTTTTGAATTCTGTATAGAGAATGTTATTAATAGTACAGTTGCATTCATCAGGAATTTGGAAATAATTTCTTGGTACATGTCTATTGCTTTGAATTACCCCTTAATCAATAACACATGCATATCAAAATAGAGAAGCACAATTTAATACTTCCTAAAATAAATAAATTGGCCTGAATAATGACCATAGCATATGCACCTCATAATATACTAGCCTACTTATTATCCAAGTTGAGATAATCATTATAGAAGCAAATTTTTACAAGTTGAATTTACTGAGAGAGTTTGTGAGCAAGTTTTTCATTCTGTTTATATCTCATATCATGCCTTTAAGGAATCTCTTCAGCAGAAGGAATATAACCAGTAATAGATTGCTTCATTTCTACTACATCTACTGGTATTTGTAATTTTCACAGAAGTAATCCATTTCTGGAAATTGTGCCTATAAAGTTTAATACAGTCAAACCTGTGAAAAATGATATAGCTTATTTCATTTGTTAAACAAATATTCTGCTTGTGAGGCAGATTTTTTCCATCCCCTGATACACTGAAACATGCTTCAGTTGATAATCCGCCTTACTTCATTGATGTAAAATTGTTTACATTATCTGTATGTATAGCCACCTTCTTCTCTTATTTTTCTGTCTCTAGCATCCCTGATAATTAATTGAGGAAAATCTTATAATGTCTATAATGCAAAAATTAAATAACCAAGGAAGGCACTCTCTTAATCTGAAAAATAGAACATTCTTTGGAAATATGATGAGAAGGCATCCAATCTTGCACTGCAATAGCTTGCTCTTGATGTCTGCCTTCAACTGTGGCGAATGAAAGGAACCTAATTTCCTTTTTTAAGGCACAAGGCCCTTATTTAATATATATATATATATATATATATATATAAATTAAAAACAAAAAGAACTTCCTTGTTGTTCTTGATTGCACTAAAAATATGATTAGACAGCTTGTAGGATGGTTTTCAGATTCCTTCCTGATCCCTCAAAAGCACCTTGTGCAGGTTTGACTGTGTTATGCTTCTCATTAATGAAGCATTTCCTCACACATTTTGATCTCCAAGAAGCAAATGATTCTTGAAAACAAGAAGTAACTTTCCTTTTTTTGTTATTCCATAATTAAGAGTTGAAATCAATTTTAAGAATCTACAATTCCACATGGTTATTTTTGAATGACATCAACCAATTCTATTTCATTGTGAGCTTTGTTATTACCATGCTGAAAACTTACCATTGGTTATGTGCAGTTCCTTCTATAAAGTGTGGTCTCAGGATGACTTATTGTATATAAGCGTGTATGAAAGATATCTGCTGATTGTTTTTGAGCAGTTTGGTTCATGCTCAATACACCAGTAGATAGATATGTCTGCTACAGGTGATTCTTTTTAAGCCAATATGTTTTCTATGCTGTTTTCATAACCACTATTTTGTCAGGTCTTTCATGAGCTGTGAGAAAACTAAGCCCTTGCCCATTTAGGCAGGTATGTGGCTTGAAGTAAGTAATATTTTTAGTTTCTATAGAAAGCAATATTTGCTAAGAATTCACCAAGAATAATGGAATTTATTTAAGAAAAAGTGAAGAGTCTGGAAAAGTTGATTGTTATTGCCTGTAGTTAATTTTATTAAGTTCACATCAAGAATATTTTGAGAGACATTCCACGTATGCCTTCACATTGAATATATATTGCCAGAGATATTTTAAATCAACAATGATGTTTGCATTTAACAGCTATGGCTGATTATGAAGAATAACCTATTACTTCAAGGAAATTACTTTTAATTTTCAAAATCTTTCTGATTTGATTGATTGAAGTTGATGAGAGGTTAGTTTTCATTGCAATTTTTCAGGTTTCATGCCTACCCGTCCTGTTAGAAACTTGCTGATATCTCTAAAATTAACAGATTGCCAGTTACAGTGCCTGTGAATATTGTAAATATTTGTGTGCAGAGTATTCTTTTAAAAGAAGTTGGGGCATTCATGTATAGTCGTTAGATGATACTTTATCTATATTCTGCTCAAATCAACCAACAAAATATATTTATTAGTTGAAACGCTATGAAGTTTGGCAAGCTGATAGAGTTCTAAGGCCTTGCTGTTTGTCTTCCTACAGGAATTGAAGCCTTTTTAGTGCATTAAAAACTGTTATCTGATTTTATAATGCAATTTTTCTGATTTATAAATGATTTATCTTCTATAGTGCCCAGGATAATGATTTTTATCCATTCTTAAACAGTTGCTGCCATCAATATGAATGTTGCATTTTTTTTTTTGGATTTCAGCCTGTTGTTTTAGGAATTACAACTGGAAAGGTTTGGCTTTTTTGAGAAATAATTAGTGAAGATGAAGTATGAATATTTGAGGTATTCATAAGGAATTTTACATGTTCAGAGGGTTTATTAATGTATTAGCTGTCAATCAGAAATCTATAGTGTTTAATGCCAAAGATTAAAAAAATTATAGATTGCACATTAGTGAAAACTTTTAAATTTTCGTCAATTAAACTTTGTGATAATTTTTCTCTTGGAAAACTTTTCATATATTTCAACAAAACAAAACACTTAGTTTAACCGTGGGGCCAAAAGAATATTGTAAGCATTTTGTTGTTGAGAAAGTATTTCCATTTTTAAATACAATTCTACTTCACCAAATGGACTTTCTTTTTCACATGGTAAACAATATTCCTTCTCTTAGTGATGACTTTAGGGATTAACTGGTATACTGTGGCAGTTACTCCAAATAGATATAAAGAATCTGATTTATGCTGCTTTAAAAGACAAGCTTATGTGCCCCCATATTTATTTAACTGAAAGGGATGAAGTTTTAGGCTTTACATAGATATGCGATTAATTTTGTTTTCTTATGCATGAAAATTGATGTTTTGTAGTTTTCAGGTCCTTCTAGATAAATAGTGAGGTGCACAATTGTACTCTGTTGTTTACTGTTTGAAGTTGACAGCAATGAAACAAAAACATTCATGAACATGACTTCAAACTAAAAATTGTTTTAATTTAAGAATTTTAGTAGAAAATGAATGTTCTGTGCCTTATTTCCGACTGAAAGATGAAATTGTTTTGGCAATGGCTAAGAAGGCTTGGTTCATCTTCCATCAAGAATTAAATTCCTTTATCCATTTGATGGGTAGATGAAGTGCTGCATCACTGTAGTAGTGATTATTCAGATCAAATTTGCTTCGGCAGAATGTGTCCATTATATAAATGTTACTCGAGCACCTTTGCTGAATATTTGTTACTGTGAGTTACAAAGGTGGGGTAAAGTTTTGACAAAAAAGTGTTTGATTAATACACTTGTATCTTCACTGCATTACTCACTTTAGTTGAAAATTTATTCAAGGTCTCAAGGACACATTCCTTCAGTTGCGCATGTTCATCAGAGGATTTTTTCATATTCTACTAAAATGCTTATGCCGCCTTCAGAAATTTACTGATATTATTTCCGAGGCTGACTTTCATTGTCATTTAGTATTTTTAGTCTGCCTTATGACAATGGACAAGAAATGCTTTCTTTAAAGGAAGGGATAAATGAAAATGACTTTTGTAGAGAATTAAGTCCCAGAAGGATTTTAAAGGACATAACATTTATACAATGTGTATTAAAACCTGCAAGTTGCCTTTGTACATAATGAACAAATAAATGTAATGTTTGTTGTAACATTTTCATTGTTTTTACATTTGAATGCCTAGAAACAGAAGCCTCTAAATTCACAATGGACACCGCAAATTGACAGCTCGATTACTTCACTGGGTAACACCAAAAAATCAGTCTTTGATAAAAATATTCTCTCTTCAGATCTAGAAAAGTAAAAACTTTGCACAAAAATATCTAAAAAAATAAAGAGTTTTGGCACACAATCCTTCACTTTCCTTGATTCCTTGCCCAAATGATAAAAAAGTATATCATCAACTACAGTACAACAAGCACAAAGTTAGCAGTTTCAGAGAGAGAATTTATACCAACAATGATTACCTGCAAACTTTGCTTTGACAATAAAACATGCTTAAAGAGCCAGACAAAATTCATAAACCATTTCAAAAAGTCCATTCCCTGTTATAAGTACTCTTTAGATTTCTGTTTAGAACGTCTTATGATGAACTATTGCACTTGATGATGTTGGTACTAATATATTGCAAGTAATCTACATCACCTTGAATACATTGCTATGTTATCTTGAAAAAACAATACTACAAGGAAAAAGATAAATACATTTCCATTCAAACTCGATTGTGAGATGACCACTGAATTCTTCAGCTAAACAGCAACTGTAGTAAAATAATTCTAATTCACCCAGAACAATGAAGACACTTCTGAATGGAAAAATGTTGTAACAACAAAAATTACAACCTTCTGGGGAGCATATCCAGTAGCAGGTGTCTTGAAATTCAAATCCATAAGAAGAAGTCAAGAGTTAACTGTGAGAGAACATTACGTTTTCTAACTTTAGATTTAATCGAAGTACTTAGCTGATAAAGAGAAATGGCTTACTTTTAATAAACTATTTTTTAGGAAATAACCCTGAATATCATGAAGTAAACTAAACTGCTCCGTTATAATCAGTAATTAAAATGTAAAACCTCTTCACTGATATATTCTGAGTATATCTACTGCAAATAATTTAAAACTCAATCATGAAAATTATTGCAAACCTATTGAGCAATAGCACTATTAACCATCACAGCTAAGAAAATATTTCTTGGAAGAAATGCAAAATATGTTTCAAATATAAGCCTAAGAAGAATTTACCTCCATCAGAACATTTTCATAGAGAGGTAAGGAAAATTAAGAGCTATTGAGTGAATAAATACAATTCAGAGGTCATTCTATTAAATAAACCTGAGCACCTAACTGTTAAAGCATGTAAAGATGCAATTAACACTTCACACACTTAGTATCTAGAGCGAACAATACATTTCAAGAATACAGTATAGATTAGATAAATACAAATTGACATATACAACTTCTTCTGCGGTAGAATAGAATCAGGGCATTGAAGGAAATGTTTCCATAGAGTTGGAATAAATTGAACTTTGCCATTAGAGTAACAAAGGTTTTCTTTTGGAGATAGGCTGATACCAATGCCAAATAATCGAACTATTTCACCTTTTTTAAATATATACACATTTTTATCTGAAGATATCTTCAAATCATAAGCATTTTGAAAATTTTATAAATACGACTTTAACAATTAGAAAATTTAATGAAGTTGAATCTCACATTTAAACCACTCAAGGATCATATTTTTTACCTTACCAACAGAGATTTCAAAAAATTTGATTTTTTAGCGATAAAAGCATAGAACTTGGAAAGGATTATTAACATTCTATACAGAAGACTACAGATGGAAGAGAAATATTTGACATGACTAAGAATCAAACACGATCTCCTTCCACTAGCAGATAATATACTGTGAAGCTGCCATCACAGAGCAATTTGCCTTCCATTTCTAAGCCCATCGAAGGCATATTGTTAAGGGTGTCTTCCACCGAGAAAGGCAATCGATATACCACTTAGGCAATTAGCACTTAAAAGCAAACCTTTTCATTTAATGATAAGGAAAAATTTGTTTATCAATACAGGTAGTTGTACTATATTTTCAGAAAATAAGAAAAAAAAATCATTTTGAACAATTATGCTTGGAATTATACTTAAACCTGAATAGTATCTAGGCCTGTTGCATGCATACAACTGAACAAACCAGTCTCATTAAAGAGCAAGAAATAAAAGTTTGCATTTACTTTGTCCACTAATTTTTCTAATTAGACTTCGAATGACAAAAAGAATTTTGTAGCCTGAACATTGGTTACCTAAATAAGCCATCTGCATGACAGAGAGCTGATTCATTCCTCTAATTAACAAACTAAAGCTCCACAGAATTATCATCTGCATTATTATCAGTTGCAATAACAATTCCTTGGTAGATATAAAATTAAATCAGATTATGGAAATAAATTAATCCAATAAGACATAAAGAATGGAATGTTTTAAAGAGAAATAAAAGCTGAAAATAATTCAAGACATATAGAACTTCACAGTTAAGCAAAAGCTGAATATTGAGTATCCCTGATAATGATCAAAGAGCATATCTTTGCCTTAGCATCAAACATTCAACAAAGTGAGAAATGAATTTCAAATAGGCTGAGATCTCTACGAAGGAAACACCTAATCATAAATAACTGTTCAATACTTCAGGCTTTAAGAAAGAGCTGATTCATTTAAGAAAAAAATTGCTTATCTTTAAATTGACTTTGGTATCAGTATACCCCTAACATACACAATTATCAGGTCATTGCATTGAAACGTAAAGGACAATACTGCCATTCAAAAAAGATTATTGAATTATTTACATTACGAGAGGAAAATGAGTTGACAATTTATAATTTGTTACCCATTTCCTGTGAGAATTATTTCTGCTTAAGGACAAGCAGATTTTAATATCATATCGCTGCAAAATAGTAGCATTAGTTTTCCATAAAACATTTAATTTCTTTTGAAAATGTGCTATTTCATAGCACAGATTTGATGCTGGAATGCCATTTCCTGCATGCCAATGGGACACGATGATACTTAAATATCATCAATTTATGCCACTTTTGGATCCAGAATTAATCCTATTTCTGAATATTTTCTGGGTGGGGTCTAAAGAAGACAGACTAGCAGTAGGACGAGGCCAGCTCAGATCATTCGAAAGGGCTTCCAATGAAGTTTCCCTGAATGTAGCAAGCATCATTTCCCGAGTTTGGTCAAGTATAGAATCCAAATCTTTTGGCCCAAGACCCCTAGTCTCAATAGGAGGAAGAGCCGTCATGATAACATGCCCTGAAAAAGTAAGATAAAGAAAGTTGAATCTGGATTATCATTAGCATTAAAATACTCCACATAACAGAGTATTTAAAAAATGCCAAATACTTTTGGCAGAACTAAAATTTCTTTCTTTAATAATGATTTTTTTTGGTATAAAAGTAAAACTTCTGATATTATTTCAAAGATGAAAGAAAAGAATTTTAAATGTCTCTAAATAATATTATAACCATGAACATTAGAAAATCCTCTTCATGATATAAAATTTACTTTAATTTCAATCACTATGTACACGTTTGGTATAAATAGAATTCAACCCAAGTTACTACTTATAATGTAAGTATCACTGTCCTGAGATTACCTTCAACCCAAAAGTGTTTTAGATATAAGTTTCAATGCAAGCATTACCTCTTACATGGAGAGAAACAATCACCTTTATGCAGTACTTCCAAATATGGCTAACATATGATCTACAATGACACAGGTTATCAATACAAAAGAACAAAATTCTTTCACAGATTAATCTCTGATTCAACCATCTACAACAAAACAATCAACAAAAATTCTCCAAGACTTTTCTACTGAAAATCTACATTAAAGATTTTGCCTAATTTGCGCTAATGTGGACTCATTAAATGACACAAACACTGTAATATAATTATTTTTTATCTGTCCTTGCTTGTAGTCTAAATGATAAAATTGGATATATATAGTTATATGTATAGTTGTTTGATGCAAAAATGTATGATATTATATAATAATATTTTTGCATTAAACAGCTATACACGTAAACATACAACCAATTTTATCATTTAGACTATAAGCACAGACAGATTAACAAGCAACTCGGTATTTGCTCCAACTCATGTATCAGAAAAAATATGAATCATTTTATAAGAGGTATTATCATTGACACCTACTTCATCAATGAGGAAAAATGGTGATATCAAAATTTAATCACATTTATAAATGTTGGTAATATTGGCAAACCAGATTCTGGCCTGCAAATCATATGTCGAAAAACTCTGCTCTATTCTAGCTTCAGTTAAATGTGGGTAAATACCCAACATTACTCTTAATTATTGAATTGTTCCCCAAGGATTTCTCTTTAATACCCATCAGAAGAATTTTAACTTAAAAAGGTTCACAATTCAAGAATGGGATGGTGAGCTAACAGTTCATGCTGAGCAACTAAAGCCAGCATTCTTGCTTACTGACAAGACGGCTAATGCTGGAGCACCGCCCCGAGATGGCCACACCCAGAGGTGTCTTAGTGTGCCACTCCACAGCAACACCAGACAACCAGTTCTTAAAGACCTGTGTGAATCCCTGAAGCATTTCAGAGATATCGGTCATTATTTTTGGGTAGGTTGATCTTTATTGATTCTGTCAATGGCGGAGAAGAGCTGTAGTGCTGAGACTGTTTTACCAACAGAACATCGCTATTTGTTTGAGAAAATATAAACAAGATTGTTGAGCAAAGTTAAAAGTCAGCATTAGAGAATACTGAAAATACAATGGATAAACACAATTTGAACATGAATTACAAATTCAGGTTATAAGGTTCTTTCACAATATCTAATTTTTCGAGTGCATTATGACAGTGGTCTTGAGATGCAACATGACAAATGTTCATGACATTTATCATGTTTTTATCATTCAGCATTCCTTGCCTGATGATGGAGAAACACTAAAATAAAATATAGTCTGTGCAGTTGTAGTCAATGCAGTGTTTAATGTGATGTATACTTTGGAGTACAGATTGTGAAGTTGCAGTCAGTAGTCCAATGTATACATTATCTTTCCCTATTACTTATTTGTTTAGATTGAAATTTTCCAAACAGCAAACATTTTTTTTTGCTTTCATGTAAAATACTCTGTTAAACTCCTATCCTTTTAAGATATACTTTTCTCAAGCGTACACCTATAAGAAGCCTATTATATTCATCTCAAACATCACTAAAAGGTTGCAAACAGGAATTTGTTCCTCATTCTATAGTAGAGGTTCTAGATCACCCATAAAGGACAAGTGTCATTTCTACAGAAACAAGGTAGCCATATTTACCTGGATCGAGGTGCTTCTGATGTCCATCCAGAAAGTAATAAGACGAAAACACAACAGGAAGAATAGGAATCTGTGCTGAGATTGCAACGTGGAAAGCTCCCTTCTTGAATGGAAGCATCAACTCTTTTGAACTACTGCTGCCTGTCTTTCGGAGAGCAGCCGTTTGCTGTGGTCCACATGCATTACGAGTTCCCTCAGGAAACACCCAGAGCTTTATCTGTGCATCATACAATATGGCATTGTTAAAGAAAAGCTCAACTTCTGAGGAATTTTTCACAGGATGAGAAATAATTACAGAATTTATGTTACCTATTTTTACCATGCAAAACAATTGACGAAGTCAAAAAGTTAAGTGATTGATTCCTTTATATACATTATCTGCAAAATAAATCTTCAATGAAAGAGAATTGACATTATTCTATTAATAAAAAATTCTTTAGGATACTTTTAATGGAATTTACTCAAATCTTAATTAAAGTTCTGATAGCCAAAGTAACTGAGCCAGTAAAATAAAAGGAGTTAAAAACGAGACAAGGCCTTGCAAATTACACCGACTTTTATAGTTATTATGATATTATAAACTGTTCTTCAATATAGAACATTCCCCCTAAACAACTTAAAGGAAAAACAAAACTCTTTACCATATTTCTCTAAGTGCAAAGTTAGTAATTCCATTATCCTATATTGAATTTCAAAGCCATTATCAATCAAAGGAAAAATTACATCATGATAAACAGTGAATAATTCAACATAACGTGTTTTAAATAGATGTGTAAAAATGTCCATAGAATAATCACCTTGACATATTAGACCAGGGGAGGGGGTTTTATCAGAGGGAAACAAGTAATTTTCTACAGGATAAGAAACCATTAGGCTGTGGGTGAAATTCTTTAGAATCACATAATAATAGTGGATAGCTTATTATCCATGAGCTCAAAATCAAAATTGCACCAAGGTTAAACAATTTCATAGCTAAGTAAACCTGGGAAAAATATTTAAAAATTGATTTTTACTTGAAAATATAAATAAATATTGTGAAAAACTTTTTAAATAGTGCATTGGTGACAGCAAGTTTGGAAAAGTCTATCTGTCTAACAATGACAAAGTTAACTCCCCTTATGAAACTCTTGAACAAAGCGAGTTCTTAGAAGAACCAACACATGACAACAACAAACAAACAATCAGCTTCAAATTATCACCAGTGCAAATAAAAAAGTACACCTCAAGCCCATCAACCAATTCATTATACCATGGAAATGTAACTACAAATTGTTTTTTAAGTCCCCATCTGAAATATTGAAAGCATGCCAAAGTTATTAATGCAGGACATAACGAATCCATGTTACACCACAATGACCAAATGGGAGAGTAAAAATATTTTCACCAACAAATATATTAATCCACAGCCCTCTAATTACAGCAGTTGTCTTCAAGATTATGGCAATATTAACACATTATCGGCTACAATATGCCTGATCAAAATCAAAGATTGAATAACACAAAGGGAGTATTTCTGTCTTAGAATTTGAGTTTCAGAAGTAAAGGCTAAACTAGAAGGGAATAGCAAATGTATGACTTGAGCCCAGGTCTTGCACTAACCAAGCAGGAATTACAACCATTGAACTAGCATGTCACATCAAAATGGAGTATACAGCATGGTAGTTTAGTGGTTGGAATACATGCCCAGAAAGTGGGAGACTTGGGTTCAACTCCCAGTCACGTTGCTATTTTTCAGTTCCTGGTTAACTTTGGATTAAGTTGGAGGTGCAGGTTTCCTCGTGTTATGTTCAATTCTATTATGATCATCATCACAGAACTATTTTTTTTAACCTAAGCAAAAGTCTCCATTATCACTTGAAATTTGATAATATTTCTAGGGGTTAGTCTGCCTTGAAGACCACTACTGTACATGAGAAGTTATGCTGCACCACCAAAATTGATACATAGGCCAAATGCCATCAGGGCCATACAATGCGACAGTAATTTACAACGAAAATGTGAAGCCCAAGCTGAGCATCAACAAAAGAAATAAATGTGATTTTAGACATAAAAAAGTGAGAGGTAGAACTTTGATAATAGCGATTTCCATTGTCTTCAGATCCTGGCCAAAAATTGGGAAGGAAGAAAAAATGAGAATTTGGTCAACAATTAAAGACAATACAAGACAACCACAATGTGTAAAAGCTATAATTTTCTAAACACTCACATCACTTCCCATTATAAACAAGGACAACAGAACATGGACACAATGTTTATTCAACTTCACCACAGAAGGCCTGTAAAAGTGGATGTCATTATTTTCAGGAGCAAGTATCAACTTTTGGAAGATACGGAGCAATGGACCTTCCCTAAATAACTCACGTATACCTATTCCTTTTCAAACTAATCCCTAAAATATCTTTTATTCATTGCAGATGCCATCCTACTCTATGAATCAGTGGGTGTCAAATAACAAATGATTTCCAAATCCATCTCATTAGAAGCTCTTTGCTTGAAATGGGTTGGAGGGACAAACTGATCACAAAAATTATAAACATCTTTGCTCTTTATTGTTATGAAATGTTTGATAACATATTCCTGGTTCTGAAACTGCATCTAATGAGGCAATATTTGTTTAATTGCTGAATTGTTAAAATCTACAGAATAGTACAACCAAATGAAAAACTACCAACCTCCTAACAGGATTAGCAATACTATACAATCTCATAATAATTTTATGCAACAAGTTTCATGTTATCACAAAATAACCAATTCAAAGGGCTTCAATAATCAATCATGTGAGCTCCAAACTGATATGCATGCAGATAGTTTCTAAAATTAAAGAGATTACTTCTAAAAGACTCTCAATATGTATCTGCCACAGATAATAGTATTCTTCAAAACTTTACAAATGATTGAGATGAAAAATCAGTACTTCTTCAATGAAGTTCCTTTATCCCAAACTAAATTACTAGCTTCAACACTCTTTTTATTTTTACAAACATGACTCCTGATACGCTATATTACTTACAAATGAGAAATGCAATGAATAATGTAGTAGCATAAACAAAATCATTAAAATTAGCAGGCAGAATTTCCAATCCATAACCACTATTATACCATTTTGACGAAGAAACCAGATATTCAAAGAACAATTTTGATCAGTCCCATCAACAAGAATTTTACAATCACCATTACCATCTGTCAACCCTTGCTGATAAACCTTATGAGAAGAGAGGCATAATTAGAATTAAATTTATCGCAACTACCGTAAAAAATTAAGCACCTTAACCATAACCCATTCACCCTGGAAATTTAGTTTCATTAAGGTAAGACAAAAATAGAGGTAATTCACAGCTGCAAGATTTTAGAAAAGCCCAGATACGACACCTAAGGAAATATAATCATGTTAACTTATATACCTACTTGACTGGATAGAAAACCAGGTGAGATCCAGCATCTGCAAAGAGAAGATTGATATCATAATATATTTTTTCCTCACATAAGCATTAAACAAGTTAGAATCTCAAGCGGGAATTAATGCACCTGCTTTTCTTAGATCACAACTATTTTATGCCACTGGAGGATATGGTACCCTTATTAACAAACTATGCTTTTCTGAAAAGAAAAAAGGGCTAAAGTACAACCTGGAATATCAAAAACATTAGAAAAAAATTAACAATGTATGAAAGCCATAAATTAATAAAACATACTCTACTTGTTTTCTATATTTTTCTCATCGATAGCTTAATCATTACACTTCTTTAAACCAGTTTTACTGGTATAAGCCAGTTATAAACTCCTTTAGTATATATATGAACAATTAAAGAAATATGGGCAGAATACATAATAATAAATTATATACAATGGAAATTAAAAGATTGCTACTTTATTAATCAATGCAGAATAATCCAAATCAACTTCTTAAAGCTTTGATTTCAAGGCATTCACACAGAATGAATTAACGTAAAATACACAATTTTTCAAATATTATTTTTATTTTGATCTGAGGGTCTAGATTTAATTATAGTACCTGGATTGTGCATGAAATTTCCTTGAACACTTTTAAGGTTTAAAAATAGAAAAGCTTTACTTTTGATATAATGTTCATTACTATTCGAGGGCAAGAATCTTCTTTGTTGATAATATTCCTCATTGAATATATATTATTAATTACTTAAACTTTGTGATAAATTTACCTGTGGGCCTTTCATGAAATCTAAACCATAAGCACTTTTCAAGATACATCAAGTTAATAATCAGTAGTTTAGAATACTATAAAGCAGTAAGTAATAGTAAGTAGTAGTAAGTCATATTTGAAATTATTTAAACTCATTTAAGACTTGGATGGAGGGTAATAACTATTTCACTATAAACATATAAACAAAAATAATCAACTAAAAATAAAGATTCTGTTTTCTTAAAAAAACACTGATACGAAAATAACTTCACTAAGCAGATGAAATAATTCAAAATTATCAATTAACTTACAAAAGATGCAAAATAATCACAGAAGTTTCCAAATCATTAGTGGTATTTTTCTGGCAAAAAAAAATCTCTGGTACACAATACGGTTATCATTGAATTAATTTATATAGACATAAATATAAAAAGTCTACCTAATATCTATAAATTTATTTCTTATATACTGTAAACAGTTATAATAAAATACATCAAACCAAATAAATAATAATTTAAACATTATTCAGTTACAATAAATCCTAATCACACCTCAATCAGGTTTGTTGACATATCTCACTGCTAAGGAAGTAACAAAATGATAAGAAAAATATATCTGAGAACTAAACTAAATATCATCAAAATATTTTCTGTCATGTTGTACACATCGAAAGTATATCATAATGACAGTGAATGCGTATCGAGTAAAATGAAATACGGTAGGACGAACGGTGAATATGTACAACGCAAAATAGAAGACATTAATTGATTGATACTTACTTTCTTTTCTTTGATCTTACATGTTGCTGCATTGATGGTTTCACGTGCTTTTTCGGAGTTGAAACGGTCAATAAAAATAAGTCCACATAGCCAGGCTGCTAAACCGAAAGGCCAAGCGTATAGGAGTTCCTTCTTAGCCACCACTGTACATTTCTCCATGACAGGCCATAGCTCAAACATACCTAAAATTATTGATAATCATTACAAATCATGCGAAACAGAAGATAATACCAGAGGCTAAATTGTAATACCAACCAAGAACGTCCAATGAGCTTTGGTGATTCGCAACAATTACACATGCCTGTTCTTTTTCAAGGTGCTCTCGCCCTCGTAATTCCCATCTTAAACCAAGAAGATCAGATATGTGTCGGCATAGAACGGAAGCCAATCTAGAAATGACATGATTAATAAGTTTTATCGGGTGTAACGTAAATCGGTCTGCTAAATCAATTACATAATTTTCCCTTTTAATTGAATAATACTATCAGATTACAGCAGTTAGAGTCTACTGCATTAGCACTTACAATAGATTCTTTACTTCCCCTGGCCTCCACATCATTATTGGAATCACGCATACAGCAATAGCCATTACGATTCCATAATACAAACAAAATTTTATGTAATAACGAAAAACTTTACTTGTTTCGTAAAGAAACGGCAATATCAATACCAAAGCTACAATGACTAATTCGGTAGAATTAAGCGCCATTTTTATGTGTAAATGTTTACAACCCTTAGGAAACCAACACAACAATTCTCTGGAACACTATCGAGTCACCTCAAAACCAAAACATTTGGCGGCCATGACTTTAGCAGTCGACTAATGGATGACGCTGTAGAACGCTAAAGTCCGCAAAGAGCGCAAGACAATTGAATGCTTACCAAAAGAAGTTGTGTAATTTAGATTGACTTTCGACGGTGACGGAAAGACTAAATACATAAAATCACATTTCCCATTAATTCCCTGAGTGGTGAATGAGACGTTGCAGTATCATTTATTTAGGTGTCACCAATAAACAAAATCTGAATACTGCTCTTTTACGCGAATTTCAAATTATCTACTAAACTAGAAAGTTCAGTGAAATTAGTAAATCGTGAAGAGAAACTTGGCTCTTTTATTGAAATTAATACTCAAACATTTTTTACATGTTTTGAAGATAAGAAAGAGACAATGTAACTCAAAATAATAAAATTCAGAAGACTAGAAGTCAATTGAATGCATTTGCCAAATATCCGACAATTTCTTGGACATATCCCAATCTTAAAATTAAATGTCATTTAAATAGAATCCTAACCTTTTGAACGAGTGAATGAGCTATGCAGATGTATATGTCACAATTTGCTATCTGCATCCTGAGGAATAGACTTCTCAATTCACAGCGATTACCTATTGTAAAGAGCAAATTCCTTCCTTTCTAAATTTGGCGATAGAAAATACTAGCGCTTGAGTTTCCATCTGCGCACACTATTTATTACGTCATTCTAACTCGAGGGATGTTACCTGTTGTGTTCTTTCAGTGATATCATACGCTACGCAGAGAAAGGACGTCTGGGCGATCGCGGGCACGAAGGGGGATGAAGGTAAGCAGTTTTTTATAAGTAAACCATAGAAAAAATGAGAAATAACAAATAAATAGCAATATTTTCTATTTTAAAGTTCTAAATTTTTTTTAAGTGTTAAAATTATTCTTCGAATTCCTTCATTTTCTTAATTACTCATCGAATATTAAGTATTTTTTTCCCACAATTTCGGTATTCAGTAGTTTCAAGGTTGATTTGACGGTTTTCAAATATATGTAGATAGAATTAAAAACTCTTTCGTTTCTTCTGTATCTGATTTTACTGATGAAATAAATTTGCGCGATTAACTCACATGTTCCGTAGGGAAAGACCCGAGAAGCCAATCGCATTGCTTAAGTTGTATCAATAGCGCTGTCAGCAGCCAATGGCTCTTCTTTGCGGGTAGCAAAAATAAAATGACTTTGGCTTCAGATGCGACCGCGAATTATCGTCAGTATTACTGTAGACTACGTACTTTGGAACGTTCAAGAATATCGACATGAACTGTTTGGTGCAGTCTTTAAAATTTCGACGTAAAGGTATTCTTCACTCTCGGAAATACTATCGCTAATATTTTGAATCTCGCTTGTATTAAGTACGAAACTCTAGATTACTGATATCGGAGCTAGAATTATTTTTAAATATTCATTCTCATTCATTCATACTTAAGAACGCCATTAGAATTTAGTGTCAAAGGTTAATGTGGAAATACCCAGAAGGGAAAAATTATTAATTTCACTGTTTTTTGTGCAGGTGCATTTCCTATCTGCTTTTATGACCACAAAATCTGGAATTTGAAGGATCCAACATGTTGAAGGAAATCTTATATTCAGTTGCAGCAATTTCAGTATTGCTCTACTATGTCAGCAGCACATTCCGCTACTATGCTAAGTTCATAATTTTCATTATTCTCAGTTTAATTTCGACGACAATATTTATTCCGTTAATGTTAAGAAGACCAATGGATTACAGAAATGCAAAGTTAGTATTGTTGGGAAATATGAACTTAGTAAGCATATTATCAGTAAGTTTATATAATTGTTATTTTATTAAACGTGATCTCATTTTTCTTCAATCTTAGGTATCCTGCATGGGGTGGAAGAAATATATCAAAAATATTAGGAATGAGATGGGAGATTAGAGGAACGGAACATATACCTAAAGTTGATGATGGGTGTGTAGTTCTTATTAACCACCAAAGTGCTCTTGATCTTTTAGGTAAGTTGCAGTTAATGCCATAAAATGTTAATTTAAATAGGGAGAAATAATATCTTTATTTTTCATTGCCTCTCTCCTCCTGATAGATTGAAAAATTTAGTTTGAGGAACTTAATTTTAAAATAAATGGATATTTATTAATTTTTTACTTTTCAGTTCTCGCTGAATTATGGAATGTAATGGATAGATGCACTGTCATTGCAAAAAAAGCTGTGTTTTATCTTTGGCCATTTGGACTTGCAGCTTGGCTTTGGGGAACAATATATATAGATCGCCAGAATCACGAAAGAGCTAGATCTGCAGTGAATGACACAAGTATTGCTATAAAGGAGAGAAAGGTAATATAGTTATGTAAATGAAAAGGAATCTATTTTATTAACTGTCACAATTTTCTCTTTGCTCTTCTTTTAAGCTAATTGTAGCTCTTGTGTTTTATTTTAAAATTTTCAATTCTCTATGGTGTTTCCCATCCATATAAGAGTGAAAATAGTTCCATGATATAAAATATAACTTCTTCATGTTCTTATCATTTAATGCTGAAACCAAATTAACATCCAGAAACATTTCTTAATTACCGCATATTTTAATTCAAGCTTTACTATTAATTACATAGTAAGCATAATGAATGTACCAAAAGTGGCAAATATATGTGGGCTGTTTGGCTTTTTGATGAATTGGTCATACCAAGGCAAGACAAGCTTAGTAGATACTTCTAAAATTTTAGTTTTCATAATTTATAGATAATTTATCATACAATCATCATAAAATATATATAATCATGTGAATAGCTAACTAAGGAGTTGATCTTGTAAACATAGTATCTTATCCTCGTTGCTGAGTTTGTCATTGTATTTATTCATGTGCTATTGGACGCTTCTTTTACATAAAATCTCTAATGACATTCCTTTATACTGTTATAGGCTAAAATTTTGATGTTTCCAGAGGGCACAAGACATTGTGGCGACACGCTACTTCCCTTTAAGAAGGGAGCATTCCATGTAGCGTTATCTGCAGGGGCACCATTAATTCCTGTTGTGCTCTCTAAATACTTCTTTTTGGATCACAAGAAGAAGATATTCGATAGTGGTGAGTTAACCAAACGATTTATTTCTTAAAGTCCATCATACTCTTGATAATTGATTATTGATCTGCAGAATTTGCAATTATGACTGCAAAACTCAGGCTGAGTTTTTTATTGAACAGGAAGGATCATTCTGAGTATCCTACCACCAATTCCGACAAAGGGTAAGACTGTTGCAGACATGGATGCCATTATAGAAGAAGCTAGGAATGCAATGGTCGACGCTTTTGCAGCTACTTCAAAGGAAGTAGAAATAAGTATTCGCAAAGGGCAGTGATTTTTATCAGTTAGAGTTCCTGATGGGCCCATATCATAGATTTACATACCAAAGATTCCTGTAATATATATATATATTATGAGCAGAAAGAATAATAAGGAAGCTCTGGAAGCTTCCAATAGTTTTAATACTAACAATGTACTCAGAGCTTGAAACGAGATTGTTTTGAGGTGTCCCAGAAAAGTGTTAGATCAACAATTTTTTTATACCAAAATTATACTAGCACAATGTCTGTCGCTCAAATTTTCTAGTTGTTTTAATGTGCATTGTTATATTTGTAAAGAATGACTTGGATTTATTTTTGTAGATCTTTGAATTCTTAATGATGATAGCTGTTATTCCATGGGAGGCCCATGGAAGTTTAAATGTATCTTTAACAATTTTAAGTATTGATCTCATAAGGGCATATCTATTAAAAAAGGTTACTTTTTCAATGATATGCGATCGTCTTTGGTAAGAAACTCTTTCATAATTTCTGGAAGAGTATAATCATTATGGCATTTAAGGATGACTGCCTCCATCTTTCAAAAGTGTACATAATTCACTTAATTTTGTAAAGATTCCGTATTTAAATAAATATTTGATAAATAATATTACTTTAAGTCTGTTTCTATCATTACCCAAATAACCATATGTTACAATTATTCTATAACAATTAATTTTGTATACAATCTAAGTTTTAGATATACATAGTATATAATTTGATTCCGAAAGTAAATTTATTCTATAAATATCAATTATTCATAAATAAGACCCAGAATATTTTTGCTATCACAAAGCTACGTCTTCGTCATTTATGGTCTATTTCCTCTCTATTCAACTCCAATAATGATATTTATTACAAATTTTCAAGTTTAGCAAGTTTCAAAATGGCGCTAAATAGATTTCGTGCGTCACTTGTAATCATGTTTCCCATGGTTCCAATCTGTTCTCATCACTACTTTCAAAAATTATTCTGATGCTCGTCTTTTGAGGAAGTTACGAAGTGCGATTATAATTAATATCTTACGTAAGTTATAGCTTCTACGCTGATCTGACAACATAATTGACGATTGTGCTATCTAAATTTACATTTGATTGCTTACAATCTTCAGCGGAGATGATTTATGAACATTTAATATAAATTGTAAATCAAATCTAAATTTCATTTTAAATTTTTTGTGCTATCTTCTTTGTATTAGGAAATTTATGTTATTGTAAGACTCACCGAAGATAAGATAATGTTGGAAGAAATGAAAACGAAGATCCTCGTAGAATCACGTATTCTCATAAATGGTGAACTTAGACCAAATGAAGAAAAGGCTGTTATCAGTCTCAAGTCCAACATTTATGTGATGAACTTCATAATCTAATCAGATAATGAGTAAGTATACCCTTATCATCTGTTATGACTTCGATGCGAATTTTTGATGATAATGGGTGATGCGTGGTCTGTGTTCCGAAAATAACCAACTCGAAAGGTATAATAATTTATTGTTGCTGGATTTTACAAGTATCGTTGGTAGGTTTTCAAGTTCATTGAAATAAATTAAAAGTAAAATTTAAATTTAGTAAAACTACTAAATGATTCGATCAGTAGATTATATTTAAGACCGTGATACTAAAATGGTTCATTATATCCCATGCTTTCCACAATACTTATACTTTATATTTGTATTGAGGAAATCGTGAAAAAGTAAAAATAATTCGGAAGATCAATTCAAGTATCAAACTTGTTTATATTCTTGCAAAGGTAATAACAGAAGATACATGTAAGTAGTAGTTTTAGCCCCTTAAATTTCTATTGTGGAAACAGAATTAATTTCTACATGTTTTGGAAAGTATTTTAACATAAGACGTGCCTGCGAGCTTAAAAAATAATTACGCAAGGCTTAGTATCAGTCAATCCACAAAATCCATAGCGGGGTGTAAATACGAATCATGCTGACCGTCCAAATAGGCTAAAGAAACTAGGAAGACGCCATCGCACAATTAATTTGAGAGTCGTAAGTAATGGCGTAAGTGTTTTTGTGATGTGTGTTTGTGAGAAGAATCACGAATCACCGGTAAAATTTGTGGCCGAAATAACCAAATCAAAACACGTTTTTCGTTGAAACGGAAGTGGTTATATTTTTAAGGTAATAATCACATATCACTATTTAAATAAAACTGACGATGCAAAGATTGTAAAACTGATTTCTCAACAAAAAAGTGGAAAAAAAACGAGAAAGTGCTTCACACTGTTCTCATGAACAGCACTTTCAGAGAAATTCAAAAAGGATGTACCAAAACGAGTGACATAATTAAGCATTACTCATACCCGGTTGATTTCTGACAGCCACGAGCAAGACCGACCTGAGTCAAAAGTAAAATGCAAAATATATTTTACTCTGTTTCCAGAAAACCAGCTACTTATTCATATCCTATTCTCTATATCTCGCTTGCTATTCATTCGATAAACCATTGTTGCATTGAACATTTTTTCTTTCCTCTGTGTCGAAACGCTTTGTTGGAGAAATATCTCTATTGGGTCGATGAATTAATTTCTCCCATTCAATGACTTTTAGGGTTTAGCTGTTCCTTAAATGTAACTGAATTAAGTGACTTCTACATTTATGAGAGATGAGCTCCAATTCAAATGTTTGATTGCGTTTAAACAATAAAGGAGCCAAAATGCACGGAAAAAATTTAAGATTCCTTCTTGGTTCTTGGTTTTGATCAGTCAACAATTGAATAACTTCAACTATAATACGCTTGCTGGAAAGAAACTGTCGCCACCATGTTGTAGTCATTTCAGGAAACTTTGATGTAGCATACGAAAAAAAATTACATAATTTGACGCCGAGAATCCGCTCGTTTTGTATAGTCATTTTAAGAGAGTTTTGTAACAATATTTAATGAAGTTTTTCAGATTCAGATTTTAAGAGAGTTTTGTAACAATATTTAATGAAGTTTTTCAGATGGCCCCCAGTATTTTTTTCTTCCGCGCAATAAAAGAAGCTTATTCTTCGTAAAATTAAAAGAATGTTTTTCAGCATCGCTTTGATAATTCAAACAGAAAAAGAAGAGCACTACGAATGTGGAATTTAATATGCTAATATTTTCATAACGCACTTACATTAAAGGAAAAAATATACCGCAATGTTATGTGCATATGAAATGTGAAATTTGATGAATACTCTACCTTTTACTCACCACACGGGTTGGTAAACAAGCTTATTTGATATAGAATCTTATACACGTAAAAAAATGACTTTTGACTCAAGATTATATTTCCCCGGAAAAGCATGGACTTTATTCTCTGTAGATAATGTTATAAAAATGATTTAGCTGCGTATTACCAGTTTTCGATTTCGTCCAAGTCGTTGCTTTTCTTCTACATCCTACATGGCTTGAATTATTGTCTCTTATCCCTTTATCTAATGGGGATCTTCGGTTAAGCTGGGTGATTACATTCTTATGTAATATCATTAAATTTCATTATCACGGTTAAATGCAATAACATACTCTGAGAGGCGAATTCCCTAGAATTTTTTTTGCGTTGTATGTTTTTGTATGCGCATATCTTTTCCAAGAACTCATTTGCAGTGAGCTCTGGCAATACTTGTATCTGTTCTTCACAGGAACAAAGGTGAGTGACATTTGCAGCGTATGCGTGGTACGAAAGCAGTGGTATTGGCTGAAATATTACTTATTGTGATTTAAGATGAAAGAAAATTGCAGAGTCACAGTGAAGGCTTTCTGTCGAAATTTAAATAAATCATCATTCCTTTCAGTTAGTGCGGGAAGATGAAAAACAGCAGCTTTACTATAGTTTGCACGGGAAAGCACTCATCTTTTCAATCTACCAGTTTCGTCTCCTTCCAAAAAATTGCGTATTATTCATTTTTCTTGCTTAACTCAACGAATGATTTTAACCATGGTAGACTTTAGACTTAAACTTTGAAACGCTTTCAATAGTTTCAAATTATAGTATGCAGTATCTTAAACATATTTTTGATTTCGAATGGTTCGTTAAGAAACTTAATGTTTACACGTTATATCGGTCCAAATTAAAGTGCAGATCGCAAGGAAATTTATTAGCAATCCTACACTTTTATTCACTCTGAATTTCGCCGGTGAATGTGCGATATAGGGCTCTCTACCGATTGGCAATGGTGAAGTTATCAACGAAAATTTGTCCTTAGGAATTATGGACCGCCCAGGTTGGCTCATCAGATTCGTTAATGACCTGGTGAATTTCTTATCTCCGTTATCTCAAGAGTTAGAGATTCCAATTTCGATAACGAGACTCGTTGACCAAGGCCAAGGTGTAGACAACCGTAAAGAAAGGGGAAACACGTGCGGAAAAGAGTCAACATAATCTTTCTTAGAATACAATTTCGGATTCTCTTTCCGAATGAGTTGTTCCTGTTTTGTAAACCTTAGACTCTCTTTTGATATTATGAAAGATAACTCTTTCGTAGTGAGAGGACAAAGATCTCCTTGTTAAATGAAGCTGTTTTTTGGGTTGGGATTAGGTGTATGAGTGAGCTCTTTAGGGCGGTTTCAATGTGTATCTTGGTCAGAATAGTCCTTAATTTTTAAATTTCATATCAAATTTGTGATAGATGGCTAAATGCTTCCCTAAAGGTCATTCACATTTCTTCTCAATTCGGACAATTTTAAATTGTTACATCGATATTCAGATTGATGATAAATGGCTAAATGTTTCCTAAACGGTAATTAACATTTTATTCTCAATTCGGTAAATTTTGAATTGTGTTATATCGTTATCGATTTACAATATCGATAGAAGGTCAAACTAAAGTGACCGTGGTAATAATAATCGTTCTAATAAGGTTAATTGTGATTTATAGCATTCTACTCATTCATGCAATTCCATCACTTCGGCTAGTTTCTTAGCTTATTAAATATCTGGTCAATCGAGTTTCATACTCGACTCAGTGAACATCTATGTCATGGACGGTATAATAGTCTCGAGAAAAAAAGGTAACTTCTAGCGGCAGAAAGTGTATGGAGTAGTCTAACCCTTTCATTACCACGACTCAGAAAGTATTTTATGCATTGACCTTTACTAGGCGACGAACTCACCTTGTACCCATTTCTGCAATTCCTTTTCAATGCAAACCTGTATACCAATCGTTAATATTCTAATCCAATTATGTCCTTGATACAAAACTATCGTTGCAACGGGTTTACAGTGAGTTATTTTTTTTTCAACTGGTCCTCCTATATTGAGATCTTAAGTGGTACTTGTTCAGATCATGATCGCAACATTTTGAGTGACTTAATTTGTTCTTGATGCCGATTTCGTTCATATTTCAGGAATTCAACTTTTGATTCTATTCCACATTTAATCCAGATTTCTCCAATTATTTTGCCATTCCTAAAATTTCGATATTTTATTTGGCTGTCCGTTATCAAACAGGATGACGATTTGTATAAACTTTAAGGAAAGTCTAATTCTTTGACAGATTTCCTATTAAGTCTGAAAACCAGCCTCTGTGCTATAATATACAGCTTTTCTAGTTTACCTTTCAATAAAGTAACCGGAAAAGTTTCCCACACTGTACTTTACTCTAAGTAAAACAAGAACTCATAGTTTGAGCAACTCATTATTTACCTTCTGCCGAGAGGGGAGGTGAATGTTGTGTGATTAAAGCACAGATGTGGAGTCACTCATTTAGAAAAAGCTGCAGAACATGAAGAGTCATAAATAACACATTTCTCTTTGGTTACTCATCGAGAATTAAGGTAAACGTTCGGATGTCGAGAAAAGATCACAACCACCTTTTAGTTCGTTCGAAAGATTTGCGGAAGTTTCACCTCTCAGTTGAAATATCCTAAAGCATTTCTAAGGCTAAATTACTAAAGATTCAAATATCTTATTTTGCGGTGCCATATCATTTTGCTATCGAATTCAATCATGAAATAAAATATAGAGATTTAGACGGTTGTAGAGTTAATAAGCTTTTGCTCGATGTTACCGAATTACAATTTGCTGTGAAAAAGCGTTTGAAATATTATATGAAAATGCAAGGATTTCCTATGCCAAGGAAAAATAATATATAGCACCAAAAATAATTAGATCGAGTATTAAGAGTGAATCATGAGCAGTGTATAGATTCTTTCTGTCAATTTATTACGCTCTAAATATAGCTTATATACCCCCTGTCGTACGCCTCTGGCGGCTCGCAGGGTTTATATCTAAATCTATATACAAGATCAAGATTTTATAAATACCAATTAAATTAAATTTTTTGGAATAGTTCTCGGAATTCCAACCAATCGTCGACGGTTCGGCCGCATACTAAGGTATTTAGCTCGAATTCAGCCGGTTGGTACCTCATCACTTCTAACATTTCCGACCAAGAGGTAGTAGGGGGAGTGAGGCTTACTAGACAGGGTGAGGATTGAGGTAGTTTGCCCTTGCTTTCTTTACCGAACCAAACGAAATTCTATAAGCGGAATTAGTTCAGGTAAGTGAAGCTCAATGCCTCTACGAGTAGCACTATTCTTGGAATTCTATGTGTAGAGGCCTTAATTGGTACCGCTAGTTAGTGTACTCACACCTCAGTAGCTTTCATGCCCTCCCAACCATGAAAAAGACAGTGATGAAGTAAATGAAAGATACATTTTCTTTATACTGTACCAAAATATATGAAATACATCCCATTCATCAGGATTTGGTAGCAGGAACGAATACATTGTAGAAACGTAAAAATATCTTTACTCGTTTCGTTAAAAATCGTGGTGGCAAAGAATTAGTTTTACTTTGAGGAGAAGTATGTGTTTACATTTAAAACACGCTCAAGAGTTTGCTTATTTATGTTCTAAATGGAGAAATGGCGAGCATTGGTGAATCATCGTTTGCATAGTGACAGCACGTGTTTGTGAATCTCCGCAAAGAAGTTCGCTCCTTGAAATGATTGCGAAAGATGTTTTGGCTTCTTAGTGCGCGTTACAATTACAGGGCTACGAAGAAGCGGTTTGCAATACATTTCAGACTGAAAATTTCTGATACGAGAACCTTACCATCTAATCCTAACTCCAGCTTAATTTTTAAGATGATCGCACATTGTTTGTATTAAGTTTAGCCCGGAGATGGGTAAACCTCAGATCCTGTGCAGTATCGAATCAGAAGTTCTGGAGAGAAAAAAAGCTCACTTGGCAAGATGAGGAATTAGATAGTTAGACCGATTCTTTGAAATAACCCCACACGAAAAAAGCGCACTGTGATAAAACCCCACATTGAAATAAACGATAACTGTATACCATAATGCGCGCGATGTATAAAATATGACAACAGACATTCTACTATAGTAATAGTTATAAAAATGTTTATTCTATTATATTAATTATACTTAAATTAGTAAAAATAATATATTATTTTTTAATTATCAATTTTATGTTTGAAATTGGAGATGTGCAAATTTCACTATGTGGGCTTTTATCGTGAGGATTTTTGTCGTATGGGATTATGTCCGGTCACGAGTTTGCTCTTGCTTTCCTGAGCCTGAATGCTGTGAGTGGTAAAAGTCCACAGCAGCATTAGTAAATAGAATGACCCCTTTGAGTTACATTTTTCATAGAATTCAAGGAGTGACCTAAATGAAATCCCTTACTGGGTATAATTCGGACTGCAGTATATTTCATATTATCGCAACCATAAGCAAAACCGAGACAAAAGCACAAGAGAGATAATTTTTCCTCTGTTCAGTATTAAAAGCTGAATGATGAATATTACATTCATAAATATCTGGTAGTAGGACTCATTCCTCCAGTCGAATGAAAAGGAACGTTAATGTTTGTGATTCCGGGACGTCATGTCATGAGGCGATTGGGCGTAGAGGAGTAACGGTGCTGCTGTCATATCTTGCAATGGCAACTTCGAATAAAATCGGTAGCCCAATAAAAAGGCTGCGGCGTTTTTAGGTGTTGATCATAGGTTCCCGAAGTGGACCCATATTGATTTACGGGGATCCATGTTAGAGAGAAAATAATGGAGGCTCGAGATTAAAAAAAAATTGAGTGTGTTTTAGAAGTTTAATAAACCAAATATCCCATTTTAAAAGATAATCTAATGGAACCAGATTTTGTTTTTTAACAGAAGAAATCAATATTAGGCAAGCTGAGGGATTCACGTAAAATGAAAAAGGGTTCACAGAAAGAATGTTTGGGAACCTATGTTGTAGGTTGTTATCTTCCCTTTAGTAAGCTCTGCAGGAGTTAGCCCATTGAATAAATGATTTTTAGATCAATATTATTTACTATTTACTTTGAGGAAGTAGGGTAAGTAAGTAATTCCAAATATTAAAAGTATCCATCTCTGCGTTTAGCGGAATAAATCGAGCAAAATTTATTTGGGGGAAAAATCATTCGGTAACTTAATCAATCTTACCTTTACACTTGCCATTAAGGACCCTTTCCATCAATAAGATTTATTGTTAGGCGCAATGTAATACACTTCTCCGATATATTTAATAGGAGACGCTTTTTCCTGAGATTTTTGAGCGGTTTAATTCGATTACTCTTGAAAAACGTCGCCTCTTTTATAATTTACAAATGAGATAATAAAGAGACAGGCTATTGGCCTAAGAAGGAAGTCATGTTCAAGTGAGTCAAAAGATGCGAAGTTCCATTAACGGCAGCCAATGCTAATGAAGGATGCGGCTTTGAGCATGGCGCTGCACTTCTAAAAATACTGCATACATGCTGACGCGGCTTTGAGGAACGAAGATTAGGACTGGAAATTTCAACGCTATCCTTCCCTTCTTAACCCTCTTCTTCCGATTAATCTGCAGCCTTAGGCGAGTTTAGATACGTTTTAGAGTATTGAAAATAATTAGAGCAGGTATTCACCTTATCCAAGATTTTCTAGTCTATCACATATAAAATTAAAGGCGAAGTTGCTCAAATATTTCTAAACAAGGGGTTTAAAGTCGATAAGTACGTTTGTTTTTCCATGTATTATTTCATACATAAAATTATCCTCGTGTGAATTGCTTTTCATTAATTCTATCTCGTTAACCTCCGTTCTTTACTTTGTTGTTTGCTTTTCCCTCATTGAATTATTATCAGTATTCACTATTGTCGTTGAGATAGTGAATCATCAGGCCTGTGGTTAATTAATGACCCCACAATTTTCAAGCATCTGTTTTATTATTTTTATAAAGTAGACTGCAAATCAAGTTCAGATTATGTAGTTAAAGGAACCGAAATAGGAACAGTTTACACCTGAAAACGCGTAGCAAATCGATTTTTCTTTTCAATTCCATCGTAAAATTAAATTTTGAAAATTTTGCTTCACTTGGAGGATTTTTTATTTTACAAAATTTTGGACTATGGCTTACTACTCCCCCTTAATTGTGGATGGGAATTTATAGTTGATAACTTCCGAGTTTTTCTGATTTTTATTAAATAATGGTTCCTGCTACCATATTCTATATGACTGGAATATTTTTATTCGTCATTTGGTACAGGATAGAGAAAAATTTATCTTTCATTTTCTTTTGTCCCAGTTTTGATCATGGCTGTGATGAATTGAAAGCTACTGAGGTAGGAGTGGACAATTGCACTAATCAAGGTCTCTCCTTATGAAATGCCAAGAAAAGTGTTACTCATAGTCATTCGTGCTTCGTGGACATGTTCCGCTTATAGCATTCTGGGAGGAAAGCAATTGCAAACTACCTCACTCCTCATCCTGCCTAGTAAACCTCATTCCTCTCTACAAACTCTTAGTAGCTTATGTCAGAAGGGCTGAGGTACCAATTGGCCTTCAGGATGAATACTTTACAGATTAAATAATGACCCGGATGATAGACTATGATAAATAAAGCTTTTAAGATTTCCACACTTTTTCCCTGCACTCCACTTCCAATTAAAACATTTTACGGATTGTTTGATATAGTTCGCAATTAATAAAGGGGCGGGTCGGGTCATTTCTTCATATAAACGGATATTTAAGTAAAAATTGCCTATTCCTTTATTTTTTACTTTTCAACTTTCAACGTTTACCAGTGAAAAATGCAAGAAACGTGAATAAAACGTTAGAGCTGTTAGAGATTGGATTTTATTTCGAGCTCCTTGTCGTCTCGTAGACGCATTTCCTGTTTTGTGACATCATCAAGAGGATGTCCACTTCTGGATCCGCCCATGAATTAATTGGTTGTCGAAGAGTGGCGTGTTTGACTCCCGCGTCAAATCAGCGTAACTCATTCATACTATTTACTTCAGATAAATGTTTACTTGCCTTTTATGGGGTCTCACAAATGTCATCACATCACGTGATAGATAGATATGTCGTCATTCCTTGAATTGAACGCATCGTATAGAGAATTAAAAAGAGGAACAAGCATCTATAAATAATAATAACTGTTCAAACATTAATGATCAATTTTCTCATTGTTAACTATTTCAGTATCCAACAAAATAATACAAAATATCTTCGTGGGCATACGAGGAAACGCAATCTATATAAATATTTATTATTTCATTCACGAGGATATGTTGTATTATTTTGTTGGATACTGAGATAATTAACGATGATAAAATTGATCATTAAGGTTTAAACCTGTATTATAATTTATGGATGTTTATTAATCTTATCAATTCTATAGATTATGCGTTTAATTCAAGGAATGATGACATATCTTACAAAATATCTTCATATGATGAAAGATTTAAGCACCATTTCTTGAAAAGGTCATTTAATTCATGAAGATATGCTATGCATTATATTATTTATATATTCATTAAAATAGGGATAGCTTAGGATGATAAAAGTGATATTTAGAGTTTAAACCATTATTAAAAATTATGAAATTTTATTACTCTTTTTAATGGTCTTTATTATCCCTTTATATCAACGAATGACGACATTTCTTACAGAATATTTTCACATGATGAAATATGTAAGTACGATATTTTGAAATGCTACTGCTTTACTTCTAGAAAATTCTGGAAAGAAGGTATTGCGTTACTTTTCACGCTTTGTTACTGAAACATGTCGAGCTTCGTTTTGTAATGTCTTCGAGATGAATACTGCTTTTCATGGATCCGCGATCTCGTTAAGTTTCACCAAGGAAATTCCAAGGACTTTGTCTCCCACAAATTATTTTTGTTGACATGTATCCAGACAAATGATCTTCGGAGGAGGGTTCTAAATGCATAAGGGTAATGGTAAAACAGTAATGGCAAGGAGAAATTTCACTTAATATCAAATTGGTTCAGTTTTGATATCTTTATATGCATCTATTGGTTAGATGGATTTTCATAAGTATTTAAAAATTAATTTTCCTTGCCAGTCCATAACATCTCTTCGTCCACTGACCTAGTAATTCAATAACAGTGGTGTCGAAATCTACTTGAAATGAAATAAGATTTATCGAGGCGTGTTTTTTGTGGTCATCAATCTTGACAATGTCTGGCCCATTGGCTAAGAGTGGAGGCAAACGTCAACCTAACATTAAAAATCTTAAACACTAACAAATAAATAGCAACACCTGACTGTTTCTATGGATTTCGAACACAAATAAAAAACTCGATTCAAAATAATGTAATACCGCTGTATTAATAGTAATGCAAAACCACTGAAGTAAATTTTAATTTATATATTATTGGGCTTACAAAATTCGCATTTTTATTATCGTTATCGTACCATTTTTGATTCATTTCGGCCTTTTAGAATCCTGTACTTTATATAAAAATTACTCACTGGATTTTTATCGGTGAATAAAATTTGTTTTATATTTTTATGCAACTGATTTTAGTTCACGGACTCGTCTGAGTATTTTATTTCAGAATTGTAATTTTTGCTGCAACTCGAGAAAGGATATGACTTTATTTTTGTAAAGAATTTCTAGCTGTGCATTTCACGACGAGATGAATATCCAGTCTCTTTACGTTATTTATAGCTTAGCAGTTTCCATATCGTGCCTTCTCCACGTATACCAATTCATGTTCAATTATAGTTTTCCTATTAATCGTGGCACAATCTCTACTACCTATTTTTTCAATAAACTATTAATAATTTGTAAAGCTAAATCATACAAGATCCGACGAACAGTAATCATCATCGTCGAAAATTTTAAGAAGAGATAATGAAAAGAATTTGCAGGCTGATAGTATAAGTGAAGAGTTTTATCATCAGCAGATTGCTTCGATACTTTTTAAGTATTCCCAAATTCGTTATATCGTGCATCGATTCATAAGCATTAGGTTAATTTAGCTGCAGCAACGGTTATGGTTTAACACATACGAAGGTATGCTTGCGCATGTAAATGTATGTATATGGAAATCTAATTACCATATTGTCGAGCCGAAGCTGTTCGTTGACGTATTTCATCTGTATATAAAGTTCAGTGGAATTCCAATTTCATTAACTCCATGCTCGATGTCACGACCTGCGAGAAGATTTTATCTGCTCGAGACCTTGACGTCTTAACTCGGTTGGTGAGATGAACTGTTACAGGTTAAAGATAAAAGTCTATGGATGCATAGCGACTAGCGACCCTGAATCTTCCGACTAGTTCCAACCGAAGGTTGTTCCTGAAAGTGCAGATCACAGGCGATGGATCACGAGTCCGACAAAAAGGAAAGCTACGAATGGCGAGTGGCTGAAGAAGCCGAAGTTGACCCTTTGTTGCGCAGGGAGAGGCCGGAATCCGCTTTCGTGAGGAACTTATTAAGAGTTATGGTCAATTCAAGTTCATTTTTGAGGGAATACGAAACGGATTACCTCGTTGCAGATCCATGACTTGATCAAAGGGAGCTTGAAATGGAGCCGCGCGTGCCCAGAGATGAAAGCGACACTGTATGTTCCGGTAGAGAGGCGTTGGCAAGGCTCGGTGTTGCTAAATCTTCAGGTATGAGCTTCTGGCCCAAAGGAATTCTTTCGGAAAAGCAGAAACAAAGCTCGTTGATTCTTGGTGGGAAATATGGCGACAAATTTTGTTTGAAAATTTTCAAGAAATGAAATTAAAGATAAAATTCACGGAGGAGGACGAGATTTTGTGGAATTCCGACTTCTTCGAAAAATTGTTAAATAAAAAAAGATTTAAAAAAGATAACACAGTAACTTTTACTATCCACATATAGGGTATCATCGGCGACTAGTAGATAGGAAAGTAGAAGTATAAAGGTGATGTATACCAACATAACAGGGTGAAGAAAAACTATCTTTTACAAATACCACAGAATGAGATTTATTATACGACCATGGTTTCGATGCGTCCCATCATCGTCGAATCGTCGAATCGTCGCATCGAAACCATGGTCGTATAATAAATCTCATTCTGTGGTATTTGTAAAAGATAGTTTTTCTTCACCCTGTTATTATGGAGCGATACCACCAAGTCAAGGCCGAAGTTGTTGATTCTAGTGATGTATACCTTTCCACAAAAAGTTTTATTTTCCGTTTTCGGTTACATAGCCATCTTCAGGTCCATAGAACACTGAAGATTTGTAAAAAAATAAACATTTTCGTGGAAAAGTATACTTCGTCTTTATATTATGAATTTCCACAACATCACGGCCGCCTCCGTAGATTTTAGGAAACTAGAAGGTTTGAAGATGGCTATCATTATCCGACTAGTTGCCTATTATACCCTATATATGGATAGTAACTGTGTTGTTTGGAATGGAACTGTGTTGTTTGGAATGGAACTGTGTTGTTTTTTAAAACCTTGTTTAATTTAACAATTTTTCGATTATGAAATTAAAGGATTCAAGCGACTGAGTTAATGGATGACATTCCCTGCTCATGATCAACTCTAATATTTTTGAATTCTACTCGTCAAGGAAGTAATTGGAATTACTTAGTTTCATGGAGGTGCAAATTATGCGGGAATTAAGGATTAATTCTTTTCTAAAATCCAAGAAAATATCTTGGATAGCCGAGGTGTACCTTCTGTATAAGAAAACAAAAGAGAAGGATTTACTTATTCGGCCATGAATTTAGACGATCAAAGTTGAAGTCTAGAAGACTCGTCAACAATATCAATATCGCCAAAATGCCCAAGCCTCGAAAACAAATCTCGAATGAAAAGTATGGACAATCGATCCAAAAAATTACAATCAAATTTACGTTTGGATGATTAAATAATTCCAGATATTTCTAGATGTACATTTTTATTTTACAAATGTAAAAATATTTCAAAAAATTGTTTCATCTGATATTTTGTAAGCTATTGATTTAAATGAATTGTAATAATATCGAATTATAATGCATTGGAACCACTGCCACCGTATTTTTTATCTACTTGTAGTGTTATTGTAATAATAATAATAATCTCCTAAGGTATAACCTGTAAGGCAGGAAGTATAAGGTTTGAGGTTTGCGTCACATTGCTTCCAGGTCTAAGGTAAGTTTAGGTCTGAAAGTTTTTATTATATATAGAATAATATCTATCTCAGCACAATAAATGGTTGATTTATTATAAATCCTAATTGTTCCGTCCATCCGTTGTGGAACGCTATTTAAAAAATCAAAGGCAGTATTTCGTATTTTCCACACTTAAAATCAATGGAAAACACGAAGTTGTTTTTGATGATTTGTTGACCCAATGCTCAGCATAGAAGACGTAGAAAATATTTTGAATTCAATTCAAAGATGAGCACATGAAAATGAAATGAATTGGATATCGAATTCAAATTCTGTCTTCTGTCATACTTTTATAAATAATGCAACTCATTTCCTCTATGGTTTGTAAACATGCCCTGTATTTCACCTACTAAATGTTTCACAAGAAATTTCAGGTTGTCAACCGGGTAAATTCGTTGGTTAATACCGATGCTTCGGCAACAATCTCCGTTGCTATTTTATAGAATTTCATATATATTATAGAATTTCATTTCATGATTGAAAATGAAGAGCTCAGAGACCAATGAACTTGCCCGGTTGACAACCCGAGAAAATTTCTTGTCAACGATTCACCGTGATAACATCAGATCTTTCTTATTAAATATTCGTTACAACAATGTATTGGTTTATATCACTACATTGATCCTTCCTTATCCTGTTTCTGATTTTGAAGACTTGATGATGATCTAGTGAGATCTTTTAGACAGAATATCGATATGTTTTTAATCAATTTTTCGTTACAGGGCTCGATCAATACACTGGCATTATTTTCACCTCACTGCAGTTATGCCTTCATAATGTCAGCGCTCCTAGATAAAAGCATAGTAGATTGGAAGAAAGGACCTATGCTTTTCTACGGATTACCTCAGGAGCTTTTAGAACCATTCGAGAAGTCGCTCAGATCTTCAGGAATTCCCGTCTTGGAGAGCTACCTCTTTCACAAATACTGGCTAGAAGCCAGCGAGGCGTGCAAGATGGATTTCAGGTAAATAGTAGCTTAATTTTCAAATAAATTGGAATTTTAGATTTGGATACGTTAGTGAGGATACACCGTCGTACATATTCATTTATCTTGTAGAGACATATATGTGTAAACAAAAATGTCATTCAGAGAAATTCACTCTATACCATAAATTAAAATAAAGCGAAAAATTACACTTATTATTTTCTGGGCTATCTTTAAACTTCAATAAAAGTGATAAATATTCTCCTAATACCGAAATCAGGTTTTCTGTAAAATGTATTCATATGGTCGTTCTAATATTTCTTGAATATACTAATAGATATGAGGAACTTTTGTTAAATGCATTGGAACGCGTCAGCAAAGTTCACTGTCACTCTCTTTACCACATGTTATCTCACTCAGTATGAGGATAGAAAAAAAATTCAACAAATTAATACATATATACCTACGTTTTCTACTTTTCGGAAGGTTCATGTGCCTCAATATTTCGTTTCTTGGTTTCTTACCCCATTCCTAATGCATCTAATATATTTTCCCTTTGCCTTCCTCTCTGTGTTTACTCTTGCTTCTGCCTAAATTAATTTCTTTAACAGCTCCTCTCCTCTCAGTATCTGCCTCACCTATTTAAATTAGGTGGTATTATTCTAGGAACGTAGCTGGAAGTAATTGTTATCGCAACTCAAAAAAATTAGACTGCATTGTTTTTCTTGTTTCTACAACCAGAATAGGAATTGGCGTGATATTTAAAAACAAGGAGATCTGGTTGGTTGGATTCATCCCAGCATGAGGTGAAGCTAAAAGAATATTTGATGTCTTTTATCAAACCACAGTAAATTAATGAATTTAAAAATCGAAATCTTATGAAGAGGATAATTTCTATTTCATTGGTGAGACTTCATGGAAGTTCGAAATTTAATAATTCCAAACTTTTTTATCCAACCCCCCTTTTTAGTTTATTAAAATGATGGCTTTTTTGGTTCTTCATAATTTGTTACCGTCTTTAGAGCTGTGAAAAATTTCTCATCGATGGAAATATTTATGCTGGTTTAACTTAATTAGTGCTTGCTACAGATTTTTATTACTTATCGTAACAAATTACCTTTTAGTTAATCTGTATCGGAAAAGTTCCTCAATTAACCGAGAGGGATTAGAACGACGAACCATAATTGTAGTTGAAATGAATTAGAACTACAAAAAAGTATGGATTGGTCATGCATTGAGGTTTTTAGTTTTTGATTTCTTAAAAGGCTAATCGTTACCTCTAGATTACGAATGTTATGTAATTGAAAGAAATATTTAAATTCGAACTATGATCCAATACGTTTAGTATACTTATGTGCTAACTCAAAGTGTTTCAAAGTTAAATTACAACTACGTTAAAAGATTGTAGATAAGAGACTTAAGTTTTGGTACAGCTCATTTAATTTCTTATTATAATTGGTATTCAACTCTATCTGACAGAGAAAATAGTTAAACTGTGTCTCACTTAATGGAAAACTATTAAATTAGATTCGGAAAAAATTTACCCTCGTCATAATTTTTCTTTGCCGGAGATTACGCTCATAGTAACGTACGATCTTCAAAATACCCCGTACTCTAAAGCCAAATGTCAAGAATGATCATCCCTTTCCGAGGGAATCTTAGTTCGCAAATCCATACATGCATGCAAGTACCACCTTTGTAAGGAAAGAAAATTTGAAACACGGCTGTTAATGAATTAGAGGTCTAAAATATTCAATAGCCGTCTTGGTCGGCGTTTCTCACCTACTTCACCGGTATTCGGAGACACAGAGGAGTTCATAAAAGATCGCTGATCCTAGCCTTTCCACGTCTCCGAATACCGGTGAAGGAGGTGAGGAACGCCGACAAAGACGGCTATTGGAGATTTTAAACCACTATTGCAACCTTTGGTTTGCTGTTGTTTGAGCATGTCAAATCCATGGAAATCTTCCGAGTGGTAGGCATTAAGAAGTCTTTCTTCTGATTTTAGTGTTCCCAAAGGATACAAAATATCACCTCTCGAGCAGAAGCACGCCTGGACCGTGAATTCCGTGTGGCCGTACGCAAGTAAGGAATCCCACAAGTTAGTGTCGGACATGATCAGACTCGAGCCATCGGTGGGGATATTCGTCGAGGAAAAGCTCATCTCGTGGGTTCTGCAAACGTACTACGGACTGGGGATGTTGCACACCGTGGATGAGTATCGCCGAAGAGGGTTGGGAGAAGTGGCCGTGAGGGCCATCACGAAATGTGTAGGGGAACAAGGGGTTGATATTAACCTCGTTGTAAAAGTAAAGAACGCACCGGCGCATTCCATTTTTAAACGGTTAGGTTTTACAGATACTGGATTGCTAGGAATGTCGATGATATGTTGTGACAATTGAGGCCATCCTAATGGCTTGATAGAATGTAGTGCGTGGGGATTATTGAAGACTTGAAAATTTAGCGAAAAGATGTTAGCGTCGATTCATCAAAGGGAAGCTGTGATACTGTGATTATGTGCAATAAATGAAAATTACGGTTTCATTTGACTGAGTTTCAATTTTCGTCACTGTTAAGTGCATCTTTTTTAATCAAATCGTTGTAAACAAGGTGCTTCGTTTTGATGATTCTTTGAAATTATAATTATATATAAATTGAAATTATAGTGAGTGTTATTTAGATTTTCATAATATAACGTCAACAATAAGTCAAGGTCGACAATAACATTACGTCAGTTAATACCCTGCGTTATTAAATATCGTGATGTATCAAACTAGTTCTTCCTTACATAAACACTACAGGTCAATGTGTTTAATTGGATCTGAAGTTGTTGTTATAGATTAACTTCTCGTAATATTGAGCGGATATTTGGCATTTGTGCAAGAACGTATGTGACAAAAATACTGTTCTGGTCATTACTCAGTCATTGGTTGGACAATAGTATGGTCAGCATGATACAACCCCATTTCTCGAAAATTATTCTTCATTCTTGATTTGTATAACTAAAGATCTGATTTATCTCAGTATTGTAAACAAAAGGATTCGAATAAATAACCATTTTTGTTTCGAAAGGCTGTTTTTTATTGTTGTCTTATAACCATATTCTCTTGGATTTCTTTTAAGTCAATGAATACTAAGTTGAGCTATACATTTGTAGTAATAAATGAAAATTTTCAAAAATGTAAATGGAAATGCTCAAAGATTTCCTATGTATGAATGAAATAATACAGACAATCGTATCATATTATAAGTAAATGGTCTGTTTTTGTTGTCAGTTTTTGAAGTTGAAAATTACTGAAATAAGTTTTATCGTATTTTTGGGGTATTAAGAAAGTTGATTTTCACGTACAATATGTAATTAAGCATATCTTTTCATGGAAATAACTGCTAAGAGCCCCTAACTCTCATTTGGTTCTTGAAAGTTATAATTGCTTTGAATAACCTATAAAATGTTGTTACATATACTTGAAGGAGTCTAGGCTCCATTTAATCTTGTGTTTTTACTTAAGAATGTAAGCTGCAGACAATATTCTCTATGACCATTTATCTGTTCAAAAACCTCCAAGAAGATGTTTGTATTACATGTCAACAAATGTGGAATGGGTTGAATAATCTTGCCTTAAATGTTGAATAATCTTAGATCTTCTTCTATCGCCAAAAGAAGTCCTAAAGTGAAGTTTGGAAAATTGGCTGTGGAATTGTGAACTGAATGAAGAAAGATGGGTAACATATATGGCGACATTAATTAAATTAAATATTGCTAGCTAATAAAATACACGATTAGATTAAAAATCTACAAATATTGGAGCAACTATATTCAGGCCTTTTCTCCCATAAAACAAACAACATCAAGAAAAAGGCGTTAACATCTTTTAAAGCAATTATTCTGATCGATAAATTTCTCATTGGTTAACGAAAAATGTATTTTCTCTCTCATGTTTAAATGCATTGTTTGATAGCTTGAACATTTTCCGATTGAATTTTAAAATATAAAAATCTGATGTGGCCAGCACATGACTTTCTCCATATATAAGATGTAAATATTTATCTACGACAGTATTTTCGAACTCTATATTCAATTTAAACTTGGAAGATGAGTGATTAATTTATATCATATTATCTTTTACATCACAAGCATTATAAATATATTTTTTCGGGACATGTTCGATGAAAAACGATGAAATGGCTATTCACCCGCAGCGCCCAGAGTGCCCATGAAGTACATAATCAGCAACTTCCGGTTTATCAGTATTTCACAAATAACTCCTACACAAATAATGATACAAAAATATATTTCATACAAAAGCTATAGTAAATTTAATTTTCTAAAACTTTTTAAAATACATGTTTATACCTAAATATAATATTTATGGAGATATTTCAAAAACCGGAAATGAGCTTTGAAAAATGAAGCTCGACTTCCGGTCAACCGATTTACTCCAAAAACTAATCAACTCTAACAACACCAACCAAAATACTATATATGAAATTTGATATCGATCCAACTAATATTTTTCATGTTAGAGCGCCCACAAAGTACATAACAGCTACTTCCGGTTTATCGGTATTTCACGAATAACTCCTTATCAACCGGTGATACAAAAATATGTTAAATTCAAAAGTTATAGTAAATTTTACTATCTAAAACTTTTATAAGGTATACAATATACCTATATATCATATTTACGGAGATAATGTGAAAACCGGAAATGAGCTTTGATGAATGAAACTCGACTTCCGGATAACCGATTTACTTCAAAAACTAATCAACTCTGACAGCACACACCACAGTGCTATACACAAAGTTTGGTATTGATACGACAAATAGTTTTCATGTAAGAGCGCCCACAAACACACACACACATACAGACACACACACACACATACACACAGACATCATTCCGAAAATAGTCAAAACGTGTTCTAGGGGCCCCAAAACATGTATTTCCGTTGAAATCTCGAAGTCGAATTTTTTCATGAAAACAATACTTTCTCTATACTTCGTATATGGAGAAAGTAAAAATCTGATGAGGCCAGCACATGACTTTCTCCATATACAAGATGTAAATATTTATCTACAACAGTAATTTCGAACTCTATATTCCATCTAAACTTTGAATATGAGTGATTAATTTATATATTATTATCTTTTACGTCACAAACATTATAAATAATGTTTTTTGGGACATGTTCGATGAAAAACGATGAAGTGGCTTTTGCCCCAGTGCCCAGAGCAACCACAACGTACATAATCAGCAACTTCCGGTTTATCAGTATTTTACATATAACTCCTACACAATCAGTGATACAAAAATATGTTTCATACAAAAGTCATAGTAAATTACATTTTCTAAAACCTTTATTGTTAATAGTATATACCTAAATATCATATTTATGGAGATATTTTGAAAACCGGAAATGAGCTTTGAAGAATGAAGCTCGACTTTCGGTTAACCGATTTACTCCAAAATCTAATCAACTCTAAAAACACAAACCAAAATATTATACATGAAATTTGGTGTTGATCCGACAAATACTTTTTATGTTAGAGCGCCCACAAAGTACATAATCAGCTACTTCCGGTTGATCAGTATTTAACGAATAACTCCTAATCAACCGGTGATAAAAAAATATGTTAAATACAAAAGTTATAGTAAATTACATTATCTAAAACTTTTATAAGGTATACAATATACCTATATATCATATTTATGGAGATATTTTGAAAACCGGAAATGAGCTTTGATGAATGAAGCTCGACTTCCGGTTTACCGATTTACTTGAAAAACTAATCAACTCTGACAGCACACACTACAGTACTATATATGAATTTTGGTATTGATACGACTAATAGTTTTCACGTTAGAGCGCCCACTGTCACACACACACATACACACACACACACACACACACACACACACACACACACACATACACACAGACATCATTCCGAAAATGGTCAAAACGTGTTCTAGGGACCCCAAAACATGTATTTCCGTTAAAATCTCGAAGTCGATTTTTTTCATGAAAACAATACTTTCTCTATACTTCGTATATGGAGAAAGTAAAAAGCTAGAACAACTTACACAAAACTATAATAATTTACCTTACGAGTAATTATATTCCTCAACCTAGATATAGTAGAGCGTTTCATTAATGAAATGTTAAGGTTAAAAAAAAAGAAACTAGAGGTAGAAATGGAAAGTTATTAGAATTAGCCCTCAACATTCAGTGAAAGCAACTAGATTTTATGACAGAAAGATACCTTTCTGCGTATTTCGCAACTAACGGGCCAAAATATCTTCGAAATAATGGCTAGATATATTTTAAGCAACCATTTTCTTCTTTGTTAGGAATTATAGCCACAAGCTGTTTGTAGGGCACAATTACAAGGAGTACCTACGTCACTGCAGCGGATTGCAATTGTTATTATTATTATAGGGTATAATTACGAAGAGATGTAATGTTTTCGGAAGAATGAGCAAATTTTGCCCTAAGAGCAATGTTCAGCTTCGCGGTTTCGCGCGAAATGATAATAAAAAGTTAAGTTCGTCTCTTCTGTTGTTCTTTTGCTCCGTTGTATTTCTTTTTCCAAAAAAAGGAATTTTTCACGTGTCATAAAGTTACTTTGACTTGAATTTTGTTCCCCGTCCTGAGTTCAATCAAATTAAGTTCAGTCCTCAATTCCAATCAAATTGAGATTCTTAAAATTTAAATACGTTCAATAAACTATTGCTATAATATTTCTTGATAAAAAACTAATCTTCGATGAAGTGTCAAATTTCAATTGGAGATTTTTATATATGATTCCCTTCAGTCGGTGACAAAGCGCAGTCTCTTTGAGTAATGTTTTCACATTAAATCCACTTTCTTTACTTTACTTTATGCAAATGTATTATTTATCGAAGAATTTGATTTACCAATATGTTGAATTACTATCGACAGGAAAGAAATAATCAAGATTTTTCTTTCGTAATAAGATACTATTTATATCTAGAAATGGCAGGCGGCAAACGTCAATTTCTCTTGCACACTTTGTTTTCTTTTTGCGTTTATATATCCAAGCAGATAATGTTGTTATCAATAGAAGGCAAGCGCACGACATCTCGTAGGGAATGGCTTAACTAGAGCATAGATATACCTTGGTAACTACGCAGAAAGCTGCCGCGATTTTCCAAGTAAAGAATTTCGAAAACATAATTGACGTTCTTTACCTGCAACACATTTCTTCGATCAGGTATTGTTCGTTGATTTCAAGCAACCAATTAAATGTATACGGATACCTGTCAATTTTACATCTACTACTACCTATCCGTTTTATTTTAGATTTGTCCTATCTAAAAGATTTAAATTTCGATACATTTCTATATATAATTTTTAATGCAACTGCTTTAATGCTCTTCAGCGAGAATGGTTTAGGATCAACGTTTACACCCATGTACATCCTATATTTATTGATAAATATGTAATATTGCAGTGACCATCAAAGATTCTATTCCTAAATTATTGGTGCATTTCAATTTCATTAAATTAGCGATGAGGTCCATAGTCTGCTATTGATGAGGCAGTAGCTCTTCAACGAATTCGGTTTAGGTTCGAATTTTATACCTAATTATATCCAATGTTTTATTATTAATAAATATGCAATTTTTTTAGAGAACGTAAAAGATTGTTTCTTAAATTATTGTTGAATTTAAATTGTATCACATTAGATTTTGAATTTTAGAGCGTTATACAATTCTTGGAAACATGAAGATTATTTTATAAAAGCGTCAAGTGTCCCTTGACTGATAATAATCAGTGATACGTATTGATTTTAATCAGTTCCGATCACAAAGAAAATGTATTATTTCCCGTTTTTGTCGTCAAGTGTTCGAATGGTTCGAATGCACCATGGAGCTGTCCTCAACGTTTGGTACCATCTTTTCAGCTTCAGACGTATACATATCGAAGAACACTTTTCCTCACGGAACGAACAATTTCGTTGTTTTTCGCCGCATAACGAAGGTGCCCAAGTTGCCGAATCTTTCGATAAGGTGTATCAGTTCCAGAAGGTCGGCCTTAGGTAGCGGAGGCGTCGGAGTTGTGTGATAAAGAAACAATGGAGTACTCCAAGAGAGTGGGTAACTGTGAGGAGGCCGGATGGAGAGTAACGGAAGAAGAGGACGTGTATCTGAAATTGGAACGTCACAGACCTCTGGCGTATTACGTAAGCGGAATGGGCGTATTTATGGTTAAGAGCGTTAGCTGAGGGCTGATCCATAGGGGCGCCACCAAGGCTCCTTTCAAAGTGTCAATATATTTTTGAAATTTTCCGTGTATTTCGTGAGTGATCTCGAAAAATCGGTTCGGAAACAATAACCCACGCCTAAAATAAGTATCGGTATTCATTTTTCGTTATTTTAATGTTTGCATCGATTCCAAACGACTCTTATTGTTGATTTAATTTAATTTTGCAAAAGAGATAAAAGTTTGCAACAGAAAAACTCGAGTTTACATGCAATTCTTATGAGAATGCATTCCCTCGACAGAACCGGGAAGATTAGGTAAATGAAAGTAGACATTAATCTGCTAAGGGCAGACATTTATTTTAATTTTTTAAGCTGTGTATATTTTGGTCCTTGATTTTTTAGCGGACACACAAACTTTTACATACTATTGGAAATTTTAGAGGTACGGCGCTTTGACTCACTCCTGGGGCCTTGTTTTGAACTTCAAAAAAGAATTACTCATATTTTGAGCAATTTAAATCACATTCTCGTAGGATATTCTACATAATTAATCTCTCTAAATAACATAAATCACTTAATAATCATTCCTTTACATTGCATTGCCCATACTCAGTACTCATTGCATTTCTCATCGCGTTACTCCTTACTCATAGTAGTTAGTGGGCACTCTACTTGTAATTTAATATTTGGTTTAGCTCGCTGTGAAGAGACTGAATTTTTAGGTATGTAACTGAATGTATTTTTTAACAAAGTGAGCATTGTTCGCTGTGAAGAATCTTGATGAAACGGGCGCTCTGATGTTTGCGTTTAGTATGCGTCTCTGCTAAGCAGCTGCTAGAGACGTTGCGTAAAACTCAGAAGTTCAATAACCCGGTTTCAATGTGTTTATGCTACTTTTGATGCACGCATAGGATAATATATTCGATGGAACGCAGGGGTGGAAGCATGCGTTCTGCCAAAAAAGGAAGAATATGAATAAGAAGAGTGAATTAGAGAATTTATTGCACGTTAAGAATAACCATGTCTCATTCCATGGAGTAAAAATCTTATTTTCCTTCCAATTTTCGTAGTTAGTACTACTTGAGTGGCGCATTCAAACGTCTGCATGCGAAACCTCAAGTTGTGAGTATTTAGGTCTTCTTGTCAAGACAGTAGGAAGATAAGTTTTACGCAAAAGGTGAACGGAAATGTAAGTTAGACGTGACCGGGGGAGGCGCGCATTTCACCTTGGAGTATCCGTTTAGTTTCTCCAGGAGCAAAGGAAGGGTTTACCATGGATTTCCTTCCTAACTTGAAACGGCTAAAGCAAACCCTTACATTAACCGTTGCGGCAGTTATTTGTGAATCAATTTTTACACGACATTTTTTTTGCTACTCTGCTGCTATTGCCCAAATCTGGTGAAGTTTTCCTGAGCTCAACAGAGCTCATCAGGAGGAGCTTTCACCAAGACAATAGCAGCAATGGATAACACACACAGCCATTCCCTAGCCAGAAAAATCCGACTAGCCGGGATTCGAACCCGGGACCGTGGAGTTGGAGCGATAACACTAATCACTCGGCCACCACGGCCGTTATAGTTATATATGAATGAACCACTCGGCAACCACCACGGCCGGTGGTTGCCGAGTGGTTCATTCATAGCTAATTCTAGGAATCGAAAATTTTCAATAAAATGCAATAGGTCAGTACCTCCCTAAATGCCTTTAATGACATTTGTCGGTAGAAAATATTAAACGGTACAAGTGTACATAAAGAAAAAGTACAGGATATTGTTTAATATCATATTTACAGAATACTTTAAATTTTGCAAAATAAATAAGTTTGCTACCATATACCATCACTATAAACAAAATTACGAATATCATTTTCTTAAGTCATTTAAAGATGTAAAATTTATGTAAGGTAAGGATAAGAAATTCGATAGTAACTATGCACTCCTAATTCTTTTGTCATAATCGCCAAAACGTGTAAATTGAAAAAAACTTTTCAAACCACCTTTCCCGAAGGGACACCATTGAAAGTCACTATCCGTAAAACCAAATCAGTAGCATACCATAGAGGTAATTAGAAATCGCCATACATAAATATTCATAAAATCACTGAAAATCGATTTTTGATGTTTTTTAGCTGTCTCGATTTCATTCAAATTCAATGAAGAAATATAGATATATGACCTCTAACAAATTCAATAGCCTTGCCTCTAGTGGCCCCTATTAGTGGTCAATGCCCTTGCAGAGGCGAAATTGCTTACTTTAAGAATCACTGGTTTGATGTAATGCAAATACCTAATTTTAATATTTTTAATTGTAATACCCGTTTCGTCCATTTTCAGTTTCAGAATTTCGCCAAAGGAAGTTTGAAGTGGAGTAAACTTTGCCCTGGGAATGAAACAACGCTGTTCTGTCCAATCCAGCCAGAATGGGAGGATGGGCTGATCGTCGAAGTTCGGGTAAGATCGGCGATCCTTGCAAATACATAATTGGTTGCGATACATCTATGTATAGTAAATCTAACCTTTATTACAGGTTAACAATCTCCAATATGTCGGCGTTCCTCGTCTCATTCACTGGTGTTTGGAGAAAACAAGAACTTAGAAAACATTGCTTTTGGAATGCACATTTTGAGTGTTTTTAAAGTGCGGTGAATGGTTAATGAGACGGGGAACGTCGAGAAAGACGGCTATTGGAGATTTTTAACCTCTAATTCTGTCGTGTTTCAAGTTCCTTTTCTTTACAGTACACCTACCTGTTACAGAGAGAAATTCAAGCGCTAGACTACCCTATATTGCCTATTCTGTGGCAGTTTGACCTACCCAAATAGAGATTGCTTTTAAGTTTGAGAATCAATATAAAAATCGAATGGACTAGAGCTTCTCTTCGGGCCTTCAACTTCTTAAAATCTAAACGGGCGTGTTTTTAATCTATTTATCAAGTTTTGCCAATTGTGAAGTTACTCCGATGATGACTGAGATTAATTGGCAAATAAAATCTATTTCACAGAAATCTTTACTATGCAATCCGATAGCTTATGGCTGATTGTCAAATTATTGAGATTGATCCCTTCCTTTTTCCTGGGGTTATTGACCGATATTCCCTGAAATTTTTCTCGACTGCGTCGCCCGCATTAGATTTCGGTTGCACTTTATATTCTCATACACACAACACTAAACTTAACTACATGGCCCCAAACAGAAAATGGAACCAGGGATTCAATTTCGTTACTCTAGCGTTACATATGGAATTCAGTCTTCAGTGGAATTGCTGTAAAACTTTTGGTTTAAACGCAAATATGGCCGACAATTCCGCTCAAAACTGAATTCCATATGTAACGCTAGAGTACCAAAATGGAATCCCTGGACCCGCTCTCACGAAAGAGAATCGCATCCTGGGGTATCAAGTAGCTAATTGCTGAGTTAATTAAGTTAATCTCAGAGCCCAAATATACACTTATCTCAATTTTTCAAAGACACCTTCAATTCACTTACTTAATTTTAGCGATAATTTTAATTCTTTACCATCATTTTCCATAGTTTATACCATAGGTTCCCAAAGTGGGTCCATGTCAGGGAGAAAGAAACAGAGTCCAAGACATTTTTCAATATTTGAGAGTGTTTTAGAGATTTTAGATGCCAAAGATCCCATTTTAAAAGATGTTATTATCAAATGGAAACCAGATATTGCTTGTTAACAGAAATACTCAAATGGAAAATTTAAAATGGTCCATGGAAAAATAATTTTGGGAACCTATGGCTTATAGAGAGTAGAAACAGTATTTAGCAATGGTCAAACTCGTTAAACGTCAATGTTCTTTGTTGTCTCGTACTTGCAGGGACATATATACGGCGTTGCTATATTTTGGCCCTATGAAGAATTTTCGGTCCTATCGTCTGCGTTGAGAAGTGAGGCCATAATCGATTGGCAAGCTGTAACAAAGGCGTCTTTTGGGATTTCGAAGAAGTTGTATGAACCGCTAGCGGAAACCATTAGAAGTCTTGGAATAGATATTAAACATACGTACGAGCTGCAGACATATTTTATGGACCCAGAAGAAGCACGGAATCTCACAATAGAGTAAGTACTTCTAATTCTTTACCATTATTAATTACATGTAGATGTTTAATTACATTACATTTGCATGTATTGAGCTTGCGTGTAGTTAATTTGCAAGTGTTATACATGTCCAAAGATACACTTATAGTCAGTTACATTGCAAATGCATAAACTGCAATCGTAACTCATAAAATATAGTTTAACCATCAGAAATCCGAATAACAGAGCATGTTATTAATCAGCTTATAGAATAGATTATTTCTGAAATACACACTTCCTTAAATTCTTCTATTATGCAAAATAGTAAAAACTTTAAAACTGCCCTAGCTAATTGCAAAATTGTCATTGTTAGAGATAAAATTGACCAATGAAAGAGATCGATATTTATTAAATTATTTAATTCACAATACAAGCCTGTACCTTCTAGCTGATAAATATATATATATGACAAGGCACCCAAAAAGTAGGATTTGTGTAATTCCAAACGTCTTCTCTTATTTTAGCGAACAAGAAGGTGTTATAATCAAAAGGTTGGACGTTAATCATGCCTCCAAGGTACACTCAAATTGGCTCGGAATTAGGCAACAGTCTCTTGATTTTGTTAAGGATATGATCAGAATCAATCAGTCCATTGGCATTTTCACGGGGAATGATTCCGAACCCATTTCCTGGATACTGGAGAGTTTTTATGCATTAGGACTTCTTCACACCGTGGCGGAGCATCGTTTAAAAGGTTATGGAGCCATCTCTGTCAAAGCTTTGACGAAAAAACTGGGAGAGGAAGGGAAAAACGTTACTGCTATGGTACACAAACAAAACATGTCGGCGCAGAAACTGTTCGAAAAAGTTGGATTCCAGCCCTCTGGAATCTTGCAAATGATCCAAACGTATGAAAATGCCCACGGATGAATTTAACTTTGTAAGATATTCCATGTCCCTGTACTCCTCGTAGAAAGGATTGAATATCAACGATGAGATTATCTACATCTCTATAGTTTGTTTACGACTCTTGAGCGAATAATAACTCCTCGAAGAGTTTATTTGCTTTTCCATTATGCGAAATTCTAAGATAACGGTTTGCTAGAAGTTTTTTGTGATTCTTCGAGTGTCACTGAGAGACTCCCTCGCAGTATTAAAAAAATCTTGGTGTAAATAATTAATCCTTATTGATATTATAAAGATTGAATGTAGCTGAAACCTCCCTATACACACAATTTAAATAATAGAAGATATTAGATAGCTCTCATTTCTTTTCTGTCCAGTTAGAAAATCTGAGGGTAAGATGTTATCATGGTGATGTGAGTGCTTGACTTCTATTGGATCTGAAAAATGTTATGTAATACTGCACTTCATTAATAAACGCTTAAAATTCAAATCTGAATCATTCCACCAATATATGTTGCGCTACTTCTATAGACATAAGTTTTCACTATCAAAATATTGCCGGTATGTGACGAGGACTTCATTCGCAAACGTAATTACTGTATCGTGCTAAATCGACTTACAGTGCATCTTACAGCAGCAAAAGAGAGATTCATCGTGTATGATTCTCAATTACAATTTTTTTAGATAAAAATCAATATAGCATGCGCTGAGTGATATATCATTGAATTAATTTACGAGTCTTAGTTACCATAAAAATCAAGAACACTTAAACTGGTCGATTCTTGAATGCAGAATTCCGTTCAATATGACCTCATAAATGTTTGTATATCGCAGATTCCTTAGAGGAATCTGGTCACCCTGGTCTTCATTTTTGTTTCTATTTATATTAATTAGCTAGCTATTAATATTGTGAATAAATTATTTGTGAATTGTGAATATTGGATATTTTTTGAATGCAGAACCTATATGCTGTGATTAGATGTTTATACATCTGCTGTAAAAGATGGAGATGCTAGAAATACGGAGAGATTAATTATAACATGCGGATTAACTGCTACCTAATTACTTTGTTTCCAAAAAGTACGGAGCGTCATTTGCATCATAAATGTTTTATTCTAAATTTTGGAAAATGTTAATTTTTATGAAGGCTTATAGAAAGCAATTGACTTATAGAATTGAAATTAGCTCGTTATTCTGGATTCCAGAAGTTATTAGAAAATATTTTCATTCAGAATTGCTAAGTCCTTCAGGCACTCAGTTGGTTTCTTCTCATCTTCCAGAAGATGACCCCACTCGAGAAATTTAAAAGAACTCGTCTTTCCTCGGCTGCTTCTTTGTCTCGGTTGACAGCATCTCTTTACAACTACCAATTGAAATAAGGTTAGGTTGCTAGTGATGCTTTAAAATATTGTTCTCCCATCTATCGAGTTGATCTGCACTATCTATTCTAATGGTGAAAACCTTAACTATTGATTCAACGATCACTTTGGTTGTCCATGAGAATTTTTTTGTTTACAATCTCAAACTTTCCCGGAATGTTTCGTTTATTTCATCGCTGTTCTCGCAATTCAAATAAAAAGCTATATTCCACGACTGAAATAAAAGTATTCATTCAATTTCCTTTCTTTTGGTACATGTCGCGACTTCGTACGACTAATTTTACTAATTTAATTTTGCAAAAGAAGCAAACCCTGCATGCGATAAAAATGAGATTTACTTGCAAACCCTATGGAAATTTATTCACGGGCCTAGGCCCGGCCCATGCAGACCTCTAGCCGGTACCCTTTGCCTTTTGTCGGTATCGGCTATTGCGCAACGCCGTTTCCTCCATCTGGAGATAACCTCCGCAGGAAGGTCCCGGACCGCGACGTCGCACAGTGGGCTATAGTCTATCCAACGTCATGATGGCACCAAGGGATTCTTATGGCCCAATGCATTTCTTATGGGAGAATCGGCCGCGCTGTTGCAACATTTGCATGAAAATTGAGAGTTGAACAAAATCAAATTACAATAGTTTCAGCAATCGGTAAAAATAATACCTAACAGCACAGTACAGTTAAATGTAGTTAAATGACTCTTCTTTTACCTCCATCATTTAATTATGAAGCATTAACCGCTTAATGACCATATCAGCCATGTTTTTTGCAGAAATACTAATTAAGTTACGTAATAATAAACTGAAAACCTGGGAAATTATTGCAATATCTGAATATGCATCATTGATTTCGTAACTATATCTTTCCTTCAGTAATAAATGCAAAACAAAAGGAGTAGAAAGCATTCAAACAATTGTGAGCACATTTTAAAACGACAAGAAAATACATTACATTTTACCACCATATTCTGAAGCACTAAATAAAAGGGAAAATATAACGGATAAAAAAATACCTCGCGAGATATAATTCCTATGAAATATCTAAAACCTCACACAAGGAATGCTACCAGGAGATTGTCGAAGACTTCTTGTTTCACAGAACTGTCGTAGCTAAGGAGAGAGCGCAAAACACAACCTCTTCTTATCCAATGTTCAAATAGAACTGAACTATTCCTATATTTGCAAGTGAAAATTAGGGACATGCAATTCGAAGGGTACCGTTAATCCGGAAAAATACAGCTCCCTGTCATAAAACGACCCCATCGCCGAACTTTTCCAGAGTTCCAGAGCACTGCGACGGTCGCCAAAACAACTCCAGATGTGGGCAAATTTTGTATTTGAAGACAATGCTACGCTTTATTCCGCCATATTTATAATATTGCAACCTATATTTTTATTACTGTAACGAAATTATACAAGGTGACGGCTTGTCCTATCGATTTTGTAAGAAAATGTTCAGTATTGTGGAGATTGAGAGTGAAGAAGCATTCGGTATCAAAATCACAAACATATCTTAAGCAAGTATTAACTTACGAGTAACATTAAAAAAAATAGATATCTAACATATGTAGAAAGTATGATAATGCTTAAAATCTACAAAAAAACGAATCAGAATCGTATTGGTTAGTTGTTCCTCTCAAAACGCGAGAGAGTAACGGAGGACGGTGCTCCGCCGCGCGGATTTGGCCCTTGTAGCGTTATCGAAAAGTCGATTTACATAAAATTGGGGCAAATTGGGGCAAGATTTTATTTCAGATTCCCATTAAGGAAGGTTCATAGCTTATTGTGGTGTAAGTACTCCCGTGTCATACGGTGTCTCAATCTACTATTTTCCTCGCTTTAGGTAAAAGTTGTTCCAAAATAAGGGTCTGCCATTTTGTATTATAAAGTATATAAATATGCAACAGAGCTCATTGAAACCAAGTATTATGAAGGAAAAAAACATATTTATAATATGGCATCATATGTTACCCGATGATTTTCTTAGTTTGGATTCAGCATTGGTTTGAATTTGAAGAATTTCGCGAAAAATCAGTGAGCGGCATTTTTCGTAAAATTTGGTCAACTTTGACCCTCTGTAGAATTGGAATGCGCAGGAATCAACAAAAATGATTTCGCCTTTATATGAAGAATTTATTTAAGAATGACCGTGCGAAGTTTCAAAGTCCTTACTCCAAAAAACCACTAACTTATTTTTGGCCAGCTATTTTCGATTCTAGCCCACTGTGCGTCGTTAAGTACCTTCCGCGCCTTTGCCCTTATTTTGGCCCTAGCGTGGGAATTGGGGAGATGGGATAATCGCAAAAGCGACTTACCTCAATTTGAGGTATAACTAACGCGAACTAAAATGGCTCGCGCACTATTTCTTCGTTTCCACCTACTATTCTCTTGAGGAAACCGAATTTCTGCAGTGCTCATTCACAAATATAACGGATACGGAAACTCCGTGTTAGGTTATTCGAGAGGGTTACTACAAAGACACGTTTCTCCGATTCTGCTTAACTCCCTCCGAGGCTGTAAGAGTAATCACTAGGGATCGATCTTCTTTCGAAGAAGTTGACTACTGAACATTTGTCTACATGAAGCTGTAATTGCCCGTCAACGCATCATTTCATAATTCTCTATTTCCTATCTACTTTTTATTTCCCAGTTTATTACCTTGTTGTCCACACATATCCTTTCTCTACGATCAATTTGATTATTTTGGACGTTAATGTGTACAAAAAATAGTAACGAACTGATTACACTACCTGTGCTGGTCGCCCGAGGTTAATAATGAAAGTACCTAATGAGTGTAATTTGCAAACGTTACCGTCTTAAATATGCCTCAACTTACCATTAATCTGTCCTTGGGAGGATTTTGGGGTTTTCCTCTCAACTGTGGTGAATACCAGGCAGGGTAATGTATTTTCTTCCCCTATGAAAAGATGACTACCACCTGGCCTAGAGCCTACTTGTAGTCCTTATAATTAAATAAATAAATAATGAGGATTTAAATAGGATCTTTCCACTTCTGGAATGAAAAACTGAATAATTAAATTTCTTGAACTCATGCAAGTTAAAATAATATGTACGAAACCGCTCCCAAACATCCAATATGTGAGGAATCAGAGATTTTTAGTAACTTATTTTTCAGTTCCATGAATCCCATATTTTTCTTACATAAGAATATATAATACACCTTGGATTAGAGCCCAAGATCAACTTAGAATCGGTCGGATCCATGTGTTAAACAAAATCACGACTTCTATCCACATACTGGGCTATTGGTATGTAAATTTTCGGGAAGTGCTTGAAAACAATTTCAAAATTGCATTTCTTATGGGAGAATTTTGCACCTGCCTAGCATCAGAATCAATCAGGAGTCAGTTAGTGTTACTATCTATATTCCTTCAGTCGGATTTGTCGGAATTTTTAATGATTTTTTTATTTCTATAAATTTACTTAAACTTCCGAATATTTTTACATAGGATTAAATGTCTTTTACGTCTACGTCTACGTAAGAACCCTGCAAGCCGCCTTTCGGCGTGAAGCAGGGGGTGCAAGCACCTTGACTATTTTCCTAAACGGTTGCTTTCGCGTATACTTTGCGGAAAAAATGAATTTTTGAAACGATTCGTTCTAGCATCTATTTCCCTAATCTTTCTGGCAGTATCAGAATGACCCATATAACAGGGGGGTCGCATTATATCGGTTACATCATCTGAAAACTTAATTTCTCTGAACTTATTTAATAAATTTATCCTTTGAATTTTTCTTCTATCTTCTAAAGATTCCCATCCCGCGTCCTGTAACATATGAGTGACACTCGCTGTTTTTTCGTAGCAATTCTTTACAAATCGTATCGCCTTTCGTTGTACTTTTTCTAAATACCGAATATAACATTTCTAGGCGGGGTCCCATACACTACATGCAGACTCAAGGTGAGGCCTAACTAACGCTAAGTAACATCGCTCGCGAACTTTTTCTTCGCTCCTACCGACTGTTCTTTTAACGAAGCCGAGTTTCTTATGTGCTTTTCCACATATATTTCGGATGTGGGCACTCCATGATAGATTATTCGTGAGAGTTACTCCAAGATACTTTACCGATTCTACTTTCATTAGGTTAACCCCTAGGAGGCTATAAGAATAATCATTTATTATAGATTTACTTTCGAAGAAGTAAACTACCGAACACTGTTCTACATTAAGCTCTAATCTCTTTTAAAAGCAAGCAGGACATCGAATACTGATAAACATGGCATAAAGTGTCTTTCAGAAAGGATGACTCAATTCTAATTTTCATGTAGTCAGTTAAGTGCGGAAAAACCTAACGTCAGTGAATGGAAAGGTGTTATTAGACCCTGGTTGCTCCAGATTCTATGCATAAATACATTTTCAAAAATCAAGGCACAATTTATTTTATTTGTAGGGGTAATAATGATTAGAATTACGTGCTAGAAAAATACATAAATTAGAGAAATTCCAGTAGGTCAAATATAAATGCTAATAAATCAGAGCAATAGTTAGTAGGAATGTTTTCTGAGTGATTCAGCACTATCCTTGAAAATTGGAGTTGCTAATGGAAGCTACCATATAGCTAATTGTTTTATATTAAATATAGAAATCACAGATTCAGAACTGAAGCTACATATTGTCTTCATTTTTATTGTGGAGGAGTATAACAGTGTATTTCTGTATGGTAAATTAAGATTACTATAGACATAAATTGTACTAATGAATAATTTCTTTACCAATTTAAAAGGTTTTAGTAAAAAATAATTTTGCTTCTTTTGGACTACATGGGTCATATGTTGATGTTAATTATTTATATCAAAGGTTTAATTAGCTTAAGAATGCTGCAAAACTTTTATATGAGATCATAAGCAATAGAAGAAAGTAAAACTCACTTATTAGAGTCCACAAAGGGAATTTTTTAATAAGAACAACCTAGGCTTTGTTACCGTGTACTATCATTTAGTGAAATAATTTTTCTATGTATTTCATCTGATGATGCTACATGGTAACGAAATATAGACTCTCATTAAAGATTTCTTTTGTGGACTCAAGTAACTGAGTTTTACTTTCTTTCTGATAACGAAAAAGTTACACCTGTTATATACATGCCTGAACATAACAACCCCGAGTAATGCTTAAATCTGACATGTTTTTAGAAGTGAATCAAAAGAATAATGTCCTTAAAATTTACCAGCATTTCCATATTTAAACAGCAGGAATAGTATCAAGAATCCCACTCCTAATGAAATGAATGAATGAAAAAATGGAAATAAAAAGTTCAGGGAATACTGTATTTATACATATTTAATATAGACAGATTCTTTTTCAAAGCAAGAGAAGGTGGCATTCATTATTCCCAAGGACCTAAAGATAAGTTTCTGGTTTTACAACTGTATTTTCTTTCCCTAGATATACATTCCATTGTGATTTGAAGGTTCTTAGAAAATTAAGTTAGTGTGATTCGCCTTTTGCCTATGCAATCTCTAATGAGTGTGGACTATGTATAACATATTGTTATGGAAAATAACCCAGCTGCAGAAGTACTATACTACTGTATGTGCCATTGAAAATTGCCCTGTTCTTTCTTGCAATTCCTATACAGAATGAAAAAATATTGATATGAAATCTATCTGATCCGAATTCAGAGGGTAAAGAAAAGGTATAGGTTGAATATTAATTCTTTTTTGCAGTACAATTTTAAACATGATTTTATATTTTCAAATATGATTTTTACAAGCATTCCAGTTATTCTATCGAAAGAAATGGTTTCTCGAGATAAGCATGTATTTATTCAAAACTTATGTTAATATGATGCAAATGATCTTTATTTTATTATTTGCATCATAATTCTGTACTCGTTTTTAATATGAGATGAAACTTTTGGCGTCTTTTTTACGACACTAAACGTATTCTTTTTCTGGGCTGAAGGATACTTGAGAAGAATGAAGCTATATGATAAATCTATTGTGCACAATTTGTTGGGAAACAAAAAATCCATACATTCTGTGAGTGAAGAAACAAATTATATGAAATTGGTTTCCAAGGCTGACTCAAACTCATATTCCTTATTTTAAAATGGGTAGATAGAGAGAGAAATAAAATTTGAAAGTAAAAATAGCAGTTATTTTTAATTTTTACAAACATACAAAAAATAATCAAAGAAACTTAGAGTGGTAAGTAAACTCTCTCTCTAAATATCTCCTCGAGGATCAACTGAAATCTCAAGCAAAAGAACCTCATCAGAGATATAAATGATAACGGGAAGTATTTACGTTTTTAATTACAAGATACTCCATTTCTTTGTACCTTTCCTGAACATTCATGTTGCTCGATCCTTCTAAAAGTTCACTAATTTAAGACACGCATATTTAAAAAGCATTTAGTAGATCCCTTATGAGCATAAAAGTAAAACCGGAAAGTAGCAGAAATAAAACTGGAATTGATAGGGTTTTTATTACAAGGTTTATTACCTAAACAGATTGAGACAGACGTAATGGAATGTAGAATAGAAGAATAATTGGTTTATTTGAGTTAATTTGTTATCATGAACTAAAATTTAGTAATATGTCGTACCAATTGAGCAGTTGAAAAAAAAGAAAACAGATTTCCAAATCAAATCATCGAATAATCTCCCGCCAAACTGCTTTATGACAGAAATTTTACCATCAATTCAATAGTTGATCAAAGATTCATAAATATCCTTGAAAAAATGTGATTATTTAATTATAAGGATTTTTCTTAGATAAATGTGTGTAATTGTCTCCTTATACGGAAAAAACGCAAAAAATAAAAGAGAAACGAAAGTCGTGTGATACGCAAGCAAGTTGGCAAGTGTTTATATGAATTTTCATCATCGGTGGCGGCGGATGCGTTGGATGGCAGTTGTGTTTCTGTGGTGTTTGGTTACTCGCTCCTGTTGATGTTGTATTCCATATTTTGATTCAAGTTTTGATTGTATGGTCTCGTGCTTGTGATTTACGAGAAGGAAATACGTATAGATTTTCCTAATTTCGCAGTGTATGTCCTTTTCCATTTACCTGTGTGTCGTTTGTTATCATGCACAATGTCTCATCCAGATTTGATGGTATGCAGATTGTGCATTCTTAAAAATTCTTCCTATTTAAACATTTTCAATCTTACGGGATTACTTGAAGTTCGAATAGCTGATGTCATCAACGAACTTTTACAACTAAATGTAAGTAATACTGTCATTCATTTCAAAAATATTTTATTTGAAAGACAATATTTGTCGTAACTTTGTAACCCATAGAATGTAATCAAGAAGCAGGAAAATCCTTTTATATTTTGTTATTAAGTTATATTTTGCGACTCTTTTTAAGGACTTTAATTTGAATTTGATGTTTCAGAATGATTATTGTATCCAGTAATCATTAATGTTACGTTATTACGTCATGTCTAGGTTTATCCAGGAGATGGGCTTCCCGACAGAATTTGTTGCGATTGTCTTAACGAACTGGCACGTTTCAAACGTTTTAAGAACATAAGCCATGAAGCAAAAGCTACTCTTACGAAGGTTATCAAAGGGGAAAGTATCCTAGCGGTATGTGTTCAGTTTCAGTGAATGAGGTCATGTATAAATATGACCATGGAAAATTCCCTTGTAGCTTTAAATAAAATGCCAATTATAATCGGTGATAGACAGTTGGCATATTTGAAGTTTCACTTTAGATAAATTGATGTTTTCTTTGTTTCTGTAGCCGGAACCTTCTACATCCAAAGAGAATAATGCCAAGGAAGATGTCATAGAACTGGTTGATTTAGCAGAAAATGATGAAGACTCAGGGGCAGAGACCATTGATGCTCCATCCCCGAAAAACGATCTATCTTTGATTGACTTGGAAGAGCCGGTGCCCGAACTCTCCAAGGCGGTAATTCTACATATGTATAATATTCATATACTCATATTTCAAGAAAATGTGCTGCCATGATGAAGATTTTGGGTAAAACTTCACTTAGGCAGTTTTTGGGAAATATTCAATATCTCCCTTGGTAAAATTTCACTTTCACACTTTTTGGAAAAAATATTTTTTTTATTACTCAAAATACCCCGATTTCGATGGTTTATTTTGGGGAGCCACTTGAAATATTGCGGCTTATTATGCTAATTATGGCGAATAAGTTACTTCATTATTTACAGAAATACATCGATTTTTGTGAAGGAGGTACCGAAATGGCCTCCGGAAACCATGTTTTTCGTGTTAGTTCTACCATTTTGACACCAGATGTAGCGCCGATCGACGAGTTTCACGTCTAGGAAAAATTCCCAAATTCCCAAAATGCAACAGTTTTTCGGGCGCGTAAACAACCTAAATAAGACGAAATATCATGAAATAAAGGACAATAAACATATAAATCGATATAATAAAGTGTAAATATGCAGAAATAGCCAAAAATGAAGGATAATAGCAAGTATTTACATAGAATAAAGTGTCCTTAAGGAGCAAATACGTTGGTAAATAACGTATGACAGTAAAGGATGAGGGCAAAGCTCGATGGGTTGAGTTGGGTGTGCGGTGTTCCTTAATTTACGTGTTACGTAACGGTAATGGTTAAATGTAGTGCGAGGAATGTATTTATTGAGCAAATTTTGCCTTGTGTTAAGAAAAAGATAGTCACCCTCACGTTCGGATCGCAAGCTACAGTTGGTTTGCAAGCTCATTTTGTTTCCAAGGTCTTCTAACATTTATTTAAATTATGATGAGGTAATATATGTGAGGAACGTCAAAATAATAGGAATAAAGGATTTAAAATGATCACAGGAATGAATAATACAGATACATTAGTGCGAAAACTATATTTCGGTATATTATGGTATTTCAGACGAATTCGATGTAATTGATTTCCCCTTCCCCCACCGTTTTAGCTATGAATAACCTGTAAATGAGGTGAAAATCGATAAAATATCGCGAAATTAATAAATCGTCAATGCAGAATTTATATGTATAAAATTACGAAAAAACAACGAAATCAGTCAATACTTACCTCACTCCCCCCACCCTTTTTGAAAAAAAAACCGTGATCGAGTTGAAAATTACGAAAAAAACAAGCAAATCACTCAATATTTACCTCACTCCCCCCTTCCCTTTTTGCTCTTAAAAGCCCTTAATTGAGTTGAAAATTACGAAAAAACAAGCAAATCAGTCAATATTTACCTCACTCCCCTCACCCTTTTCGATCAAAAAAGCCCGTAATCGAGTTAAAAATTACGAAAAAACAAGCAAATCAGACAAAATATACCTCACTCCCCCACCCCTTTTCGGTAAAGAATGTCCGTAAAAACAAGCAAATCAGTCAATATTTACCTCACTCCCCCCACCCTTTTTGATCAAAAAAGCCCGTAATCGAGTTGGAAATCACGAAAAAACAAGCAAATCAGTCAATATTTACCTCACTCCCCCCACCCTTTTCGATCAAAAAAGCCCGTAATCGAGTTAAAAATTACGAAAAAACAAGCAAATCAGACAAAATATACCTCACTCCCCCACCCCTTTTCGGTAAAAAATGTCCGTACTCGAGTCAAAAATTGACAAAAAACAGGTCAATCAATCGTACATTACACCCACCCAGCACCCCTTTTCACTCAAGGAAGCCCGTAACCGAGTCTAAAATTAACAAAAAACAGGTCAATCAATCGTACATTATACCCACCCAGCACCCCTTTTCACTCAAGGAGGCCCGTAAGTGAGTAGGAAATGGGATATGGGCTTTAGTTAGAGTTGAAATTACAGGAAATCGCCCTAGCGGGAGAACGAGGAAACCTCCAAAAATGGCCGAAAAAACGTCGAAAAAATGTCATTTTCAAACGAAAATTTCTCCGCAAGTTTTGTCGAAATATCTTTAGTATTAAGGGAGATATAGAATTTTTCCCAAAAAGTGTGAAAGTGAAATTTTACCTCTCCGGTGAAATTTTACCTCTCCCTTAATACTAAAGATATTTAGACAAAACTTGCACCAAATTGTAGATAAAGAATGGCGGTATATATTTTACCTAAAGTGAAATTTTACCAGATTTTGTATGAAGTTTCCTCGCAACAGATTTAAATAACTTTCACTGATCCTTATGTAAATCAATAAAGGTTATTGTAATTTGTTGTATGGACACTTTTTATTCAAGATGTTTATCGTCACGTCGAAATTACGCTAACTAACGGCCTTCTCCGTGAATGTTTCTAGCATTTGAAAGCCTACTCTCATCGTCCCATGTAATTTCTTGTATCTATAAGGAAGACTTAAAATTCTGCTGTATGAAAGTTAAGAAATTTTATTTGCGTGTTTCTTGTCTCCACAAGTGAGCTTATCTATTCCTGGAGCACTTTGATGAAGAGTTATGGATACTTAGAAATTTATTTTGTTGCGATTCCTAAGTTAAAACATCAAATCAAGGATGGCTGTTCAATTTCAACAGATTTTCAATTTAAATATCCTAGAAAATTAATTATTTTTGTAGAGTATTTTGTCTGATTCTAGTTCAGCTGGAATTAGGCTGCAAACAATTTCGTTATAATGGAAATAATAGTTGGTTTTGATGGAATAATCCTGCATGAAGGCATCGTTTCATTTGTATGGTGTGGTATCTAAAGTTTCTGTGTGCATTAATTTTTTCAGTGATAGCACATCCTGTTATTTCATTTGTACATTTATCTTTTGTGTTAATTTTTTTGATAATTCATTTTCTTTAGTCCTATATAGAATTAACCCTATGGGAGCAAATGCTAAGTATAAGTCGTCATTATTCATTCAGTCATTGTTTTTTCTCATGCATCATCTTTTGGACCCAGCCAAGCTTTTCTTTTGGGCATTGTTTTCTACTTTCCCAAACACTCTTAAATGATTCATCAAGTGGCTCTGCTAAAATTATTTATTCATTTATATAATATTAATATAATAATTCTATTTGTGTATTGTATGGGTAAAGTTGCTTTAAAGTAAAAAGTTGCTTGCATTCTACATGTTGATGATTTATTTCTACATGCCCCTACAAACTGTTTAAAGTTATAGATTTCTACTTTTTCAGTAAATTTATCATAAAAAAATTTGAAATTCCCACCATAAATTTCAAATGGCAGAAGCCTGGTGTCAAACCCAGAATTGTTTTGCATGATGTGAATACATAAAATGATCTGGTTGGGATAACACTTATTCTATCCAAATTTTAAAGTCAATGTCATACTGGGAAGGTCCTATAATAAGATTCCTTCATCCCTGATCTAAATGCATGGATGAATGAAAATGGCACTATAGCATCAAATCAAGGATCATTAGGTAAACACTAAACTGCATATATGAAATGGATTTATGAGCCTTGTTGAAAGGCTTTTTGAAAGTTTCCCTGTTATCAGAAGGGGATTGAAAATAAATCTTAAAAATTTCTGCAATGTATTTCAAATGGGATAATTTTGCACCCAACTGATGTCGAACGCGCACATATTTAGTGACACTTCTATGTTTATCAATATAAAGAGTGCATCTTCTGGAACGTCCATGATTTTGAATTCCCTATCTTACCGGCAAGTGCCTCTAAAGAATATCCCACGTTGAGGCGAAAATCAGATGTTTGTGGCCTTCTGGCATTGAACCAATGATAACTAAGATGGGAGTCTGAGTTATTCTGGCAGTTACATGTTGTGGCCAATAGTCTGAAAATTTCATGTTGATGACGCTTGTGAAACAATGTTAGAATGGGTATCCTATATAGGTATATCTGTAGAATTAGCTATAAATGTTTAATAGATAGATGTTCTATCTTTCTGTATTATCACATATGTTCAAATGTGAATTGTAAATTAAATTCAGCGGAAGAAAAGCAGAAGAATTGTAAGATCTGATCTACTTCTACCATTACAAGATAAATCAGCAGTCACACTAATGACATTGTATGTGAGATATGCAGCTCTTGAAATAATGTTTTCATATAATAAGCCAAATGAGTGAAGCTAGGTGGTTCCATGACTATAGGTCGACAGCAATTAGTTCGACGCCAATAGGTTGCTGTGCCAAAAGGTCAATAGCCAAAGGGTCAACGTGGAAAAAGGTCGGCAGCAAATAGGTCACCATACAAAATGGTCAACCCTACAACACACTGTACTTGTCACTGTCAATGTACTTATGATTGATATGTTTCCATGAAGTTCCACCTGAAAGAAATAGTAAAATTACAGATTCCAAAATTTTTGGCCATCTTTTTCATTTAATTTCGACCTTTTTCCACGGCAACCCATTTACTGTTGACCTATATGCTGTTGACCTTTTTGTATGGCAACCTATCTGCTGTCGACCCTTTGGCTATTGACCAATTGGCGTCGACCTTTAGTCGTGATACCGAAATAGCTGATGGTAGATCATTTGAATTACTTTCTTATACACTATTTATTCAGTGCAGCAAGTAAAAGTAATTACCCATTCCCACGTCGCAAATCCTTAAAATAATCAGAATATAATGTGATGTTGAGGAACGGAAATAAAATTAATGTAGGGGGCTGTTATTCTTTGAAAATACATATTTTTGGTTTGTAATATGTTTTGAATTTGGTTGGTATATAAGCAATTCTTAATATTGCATTATGATTGGTAGTGCTTTTCGGGAGTCCTAAACCTAGAGAGTTCTGGACATAAATTTTACTAAGTTCTTCATAAACATCATCCTACTTATTTTTATATCGTAGATAAAAAACTACTCGCATCTTTGGTTTTTGGAAAAATTTTCGTTTTGATGCTTTTTCATATTCTAAGCCGATTCTGGAGAATTTTGACCTATGTTAAAGTATAGTATTGTTTCCCATTACTAGATAGCCTAAATATCAGACCAAAAAACCAAATTAATTGGGAAATACAACATCCATATGCCCTTATATTTCCCAAGAATTGGTATTATCATGTAGTCGTGATTTTCTTCTTTATGGTAATGACTTAGATGGGTTTTTTTAAATCTTAGGTGGTGGATATGGATAAATTTGAGGTGTGTGGTTTACAATCTTAGGAATTATAATAATGAAAATGCTTCTGTCAATTATTTTATTTACAATATATTCCAAAATTTACAAAAATATAGGCTTGAAATTCACCCTGCTTGTTCCATGCATATATCATGTAAAATTAACTTAATTAAATAGAAAGCTTGCATTCAATTTTAGTCTTGTTTCAAATGCATTTTGTTAGTATTTTTCATACTCATTCTCTCATGAAGAACTTTATGTGATACTTTTCAACATCAGCTGATTAGCACTGAAATGGGTGTGCTAATCTTCTCAAGTTAGATTGTTTTTTCCCAATTATGTACTTAAGATAATTTAAATGATTAAATAACTGATGATTACTGTCAATTGCAGAAACTGGTAACAATGTTTGCTGGAATCATACGTACACATGCAGATATCTGTGCATGTGCTCTTCCAATTTTATCCTCCAAACACACAAAACCTGTTCTCTTCATAAAACATTATTCCAGAAGCTATTCTCCCTGTATGATTTGAAAATATTATAACTATAATACTAGTATAAGATTCTGTTAGGTTGATAGAGTTAATTTTATTTTATTTTGATTCCTCTTGAGTTAGATATGCAATTAAATCTGTCATAAGAGGGATGTGGAGTAGGTATCTAGGTGCTTGAATATACTCAATACTATATATTCCTGTGACTCCTTTTTCGTAAATTCAATTTTTTTTGCTGTTTGACCCAATACAAATTCACAGAGATATCTGAGCTATCTATTTGGTAGAAAAATATCTTTTTAGAAAATGTATTTCCCTGATCTTTGATATCCCTCAATAGCCTTACTATTTCAACCTTGCTCCTTCTGACATCCAAAGGTTTTCAGCCACAAAGTAATTGAAGGGAAGCACTTTACAGACAGTGAATTTTTGATCTATGAATCATTTCATGTTTTTTGACTCAACCTGCTAGCGTATGTGAATTACCATGCCATTGCAGATTCTCCATAATCTAAGAAAAATGAGTCAGGGTGCATCCATCATGAATGTCCCTCGAAATGGTTTGGAAAAATTTTGGTACAAAGAGTGACCTTAGATAATTTTTGTTTTTCTTCTAAGATTTTGTTGTAACTGGGATTTGTTGTTTTCCAGGGTAATTCCAAAGTTACCAAAGTGAATTTATCTCAGAGTAAAGCAGCCAACAATGAGGTTGACAATGAAATGTCTTTTGAGAAAGATCCACTTGAATCAGAACCTCCATCAGATTCTGATGCTGCAAGTGTTTTGCTTGATGACATGGAAGCAGATATTATAGAATTGGAAGAGGAAGAAGAAGTCCAATCCGAAGACATGGCTTTAACAGGTCATTGCAGCAGAACTTTGGGATTCAATCGAAAGCATAGAAAGACAAAGAGGAATGGTGAAATGGTATGTTCATCAAGTTAAACATTCATATTAATCATTTAGCATTCAGTAGTTGTAGAAGAGGTCTTTGCTAATTATGCAAAATATAGAATGGTCATTCTCTTTGTAAATAATCATAAAATAATCATTTATACAATTCATTGAAATAAAAAAGGAAGCTGGAATGAAATGACTTAAGTTTACTGTACCTGAGAGATACTAATGATTTTGCATTCTGCATACATTGTGCATTGCATTATCAGTCATATTTACTCATAAATGAAGAAAGCAGATTTAATTTGAAATGCTTGATTTCAGTTCATAGTTAAAAATATTATTATAAATGTTATTACCTCCTCAATTTTGATATTTTTGAATTAACTCTTATAAGAACAGAATCAAAATGTAAGCTATTAATTTTGATTTTGAAATGTGTGTCATATGCCAGTAAAGGAGGAAGTTGTAAAAACAAATTGGCATATGGACAGATTAAGTCTGTTAGCCATTCCTTAGAAAGGGGATCTATAGAAATACTGATACTTTAGCCCTTCTTTCACAATGATAATTTATCGCCTTACAGCTTTACATGGAAAGGTATGAAAATTTCCTGTTTGAACTTTTTCGATAGGTGAACAATGCTGAGGAATACCTAAGAAGTGAACAAAAGAATGACGATTTGTCCACGGATGATTGCCTTTGTGAAAATGAGCCAGGGAAAACATATAGCTGCAAAGTTTGCTCAAAAGTATTTCCTGACAATTTGGAGCTGAACATACATATCGACAAAGGAGATTGTGGGGATTTCAGATGCTGCAATTGTGAAAAAACAGTTTCTAGTTCCAGAGAACTAAAGAAACATATAACCTACTGTGAAAAGAGCAAGCTTTATGCCTGTGGAATATGTGACAAAACATTCAGCGTGGAGTTATCTTTGAAGAGCCATATGAAGAGTCATCAGAGGAAACCAAGCCAGGCTCGGTACGAGTGCAGGAAATGCAAGAAAGCTTTCAAACTAAGTAAACATTTAAGAGCGCATGAGAGTAAGTGTAAGTTTGTTGACATAAAAAGAGAATTTAATGGTCATTATGTATGTGGAGTTTGTAGAGAGGGGTACAAAAGTTATATATTTTTCAAAAAACACTTCGATACTCACATGAATATCCAGAAGGAGGCATTGTGCGGTTATTGCGACGCAAGCTTTTCTACGTCAGTGGATTTAATGAAGCATCTAGGGGCATGCCATGGCACTTTAGAGTGTGAAATTTGTTCCAAGAAGTTCTTGGAAAGTTATCAGCTGAATCGGCATTATACATCCCACTCGGTAGAGAGGCCGTATGCTTGTAGCAAGTGTGTTAAAAACTACAAGACCCAATATTCATTAAATGTGCATGAAGCAAGTGCTCACTGAAATATGTTGCTACCATTTTCACTGTGTGAATCAATATAAATTAATGATTTTTCCAATTGTTGGAAGGAGAGAATCAATAATGAATAATTTTTGATAATTCATATTTTTGCATTCTTTTCACTGTATTTTTCATGTGGAATGGTTTTGTTAATGCCTTCGTACAAATAAATTCATGTTCTTATGTTTAAGACATGAATGTATACCATGTAAGGATTTCTTTATTTTTGAGGCCTCAAGACATTTTTGTGAAATTTGCAAGTCTAGATTTTTTTATTCGTTGCTATGAAGTTGGAGACATCTAAATAGAAACATACATATTGTACAATAAGTCAAATTTATTTAACTATAAGGAAGTATTTTTGGTATATAATCCTTAGTTAATCAGAGGATGACTTTCTTAATAATCGACAGATTTTGTGATGAACAATTAATTCTGGCGATATTTGGTGGAAAATGCTCATTTGATTCAATTAAAACAAAATTTGACTGCATTTGCAGAAATTCTAGAAAAATCCACATTCTTTCAGATTTGTGTTTCCAAATATATATTTTCTGTGGACATAGTCAAATTTTATTGTTGTTTCACTCAAAAAGTCCATTTCTTGATGTATATTAAGGGATATATGGATGTTAGTGGTATGATCTAGTAAGATTTGTTGATGTGGAAGCTAGTCAACTGCAAAATTTGCTGTGAAACCCTACTGTGGCATTTCCCAGTCATAAGGAATCTTCAACCTGAAGAAATGGATTGATCTGATACTTATATACTTTGAGGTACCGCTGATGTATGATAATTGGTATATTTTTTGTCTGCTGCAAAATTGCACTGATAGTGCTAACGATGTATAATTATATATATAATTTTTATCTATTGCAACATTAAAAGAAAACAGCCTTTGGAAAAAAAGGTTCCGAGCAGCTCGTGTTTTTGACGTGAGGATTGTGGGATAAAGTTTTCAAAACTAGGTGTAACATTATGCTGTTTGACAAAAAGGCAGAGGCTAATAAGGAATTCCAAAGAAAGAAATCTATCTTAAGTTAATATTATTATTAAGTTATTATTAGATAAATATGGCTTGAAAAAAAATTATTTTGACTGAATAATTCTGCATTGATGGTGCCTTAAAAGTGTTTAAGTTTCGTACTATCCGTAAATTTTATGGGAATGTTTTCTTGTTTGATCAACAGGTGACTCTTAAAGACCAACCTGTATTACTATGTTGCATAATTCTATCTTTATTATAATGAGGTTATATTGTACTATCAGTAGAGCAATCTTCCATAGTTCCTCAACAATTATAAAAAATTGTGCTTACATTTATTCCTGAAGATATTGCTGAGTGATGACCTGTTTTTAAAATCGTCTATATACTATGCTCTAACTTAGTTTTTGTTGAGTTTGTTATCTATTACTATTACTTTTATGCCAATTCTTTTAGTATTAAATCTAATTCTGCCTTTTATAGCTCAGTTTACAGCATTCCTTGTTTTTATTTTCAGGATTTTTTGTAAGTTCCTTTATTCTTAGTCTTTTGCCCTCGTTGACATTCATCACTGTTTTTTTTTTGTCATAAACTCAGGGTATGTTTAATATATGATTGAGCAAGTGGTGTAGTTTTTATGCAATGTAATTGTTGTTTTTCACATGTAATTAACTCTTATTGTTGGATAAATGTTGCCTTATTATCAGGAAAATGAAACTTGAGCAGAACTAGAAATACTTTTATGTATCACACTATCCCAGGCAAGTATCTGTGGTATCATGACTAAAGGTCGACAGCAATTAGGTCACCGTGCCAAAAGGTCGATAGACAAAGGGTCGACAGTAAATAGGTCACCATACAAAAAGGTCGACAATAAATTGGTCGGCGTGGGAAAAGGTCGAAATCAAATGAAAAAAATGGCCAAAAATTTTGGAATCTGTAATTTTACTATTTCTTTCAGGTGGGACTTCATTGAAACATATCAATCATAAGTACATTGACAGTGACACCTCTAGGGTGTTTTTTGGTTGGGTTGGGTGGTTGGTTGTGGTTGTATGGCGACCTATTTGCTGTTGACCATTTTATATGGTGACCTATTTGCTGTCAACCTTTTTCCATGCCGACCCTTTGACTATCGACCTTTTGGCACCTATTGGCATCGACCTTCTGTTGTCGACCTAATTGCTATCAACCTATAGTCGTGGAACAGTATCTGTGACACCCTCAATTAGCATTGTATTTTTATGGGGAGCAGTCAAATAGTAACCTTAAGTCTTTTCTATGCTTTGATTTTACAAGAACAGACATAATGAGATAAATTTTGGTTGATTATCCTGCCAGGTATTTACTGCCATTATCATCGTCAATTTGGAAGTTCTTGGCCCCAAGTGTCTTCTCCTACTTTGGTTTACAAATATCTTATAGCACTAGGTCAGACAAGTACTGGGAAAGTTTTACTAAATAGAAAATTAAAATGTGTTCTTTTCAACTATCCACATTGTGTTTATGTCCTTATAATAGGTTGGTGCAACAGTAACCAGGTATGGAAAACCTAATCATTTGGATGTTAAATAATCAAAATAAGTTTACTTTTTGACTCACCCTTGTAGTTATTCACTGCTTGTTGTCGATATTGTTTGCATATGTTTTTTCCTTAATTTTCATAGTAAATTATAGTCATGTAGCATTTCCGTATTTTATATCAAGTATACTATTTATGAATGGATGTCTCATCAGATTACGGCAACTTGGTTATGCAATAATTTGCATTATTATACACAAATATTATATTACATTGTTTATACTACTTTATGTTTTATATTAATGCCAATGTGTAAATATGCATCAATAGGAAATGTATATTTACAGCATTATTGTTATATAAAAATTTCTCATCTGGGAATTTGATTGAATCATTATAATATTTGTAATGATTTCTTCAAAGCAAAAATAGATTGAAAACTGAACTAAATTTCTTCCTCTGTTCAAAAGGTAATTCTTTGAAACTTCAAATTTTCATGTATTTTGGGCAACATCCCTATACTTTTATCTATGTATGCTGAAAATCAATAAATGTTTGCTCATGTAATACTGATGGTTTGCTTTGTATCTGCATGAGCTTAGATTACTTTCAACTGCATGTTTCATCTTGTGAAATATGTTTAATGATGGAAAACTTTTGTAGCCTTTTGCAGGTTTTCTCTTTTGCCTGCATTAATTATGATTCTTATTAAAATATCTTTTCTCTGGACTACAAGCTTGTTGTGGTGGAAGGGCTTGCGTGTTCCTTTGACCTAAAGAGCTAGACTGGGTGGAACACAGTCATTTGTTGGGTCACCCCTGCCAGAAAGATCAATAGGTAGGGACCAGATGATGAACCTCAATGAGGTGGTTGCTAAGGCATCTGTACCCCTGTAGGGCAGCCATAATTGGTGTTGGTGTCACAGTAGGGAAAACTCATAGTATCAATTGGCTTTGGATTTGAAAATGAATATTATTATTGATGATGTGATTGAGAAGTACACTGATAGCACCAAATATCTTGGGGTCATCATTGATGGAAATTTCTAATTTGATGATCATCTCGATTATATTTCTAAAAAATGCCAAAAAAATAGGTTTTTTATCAAGAATTAGAAAGTTCCTGTCTCATGAAAGTGTGAAGAAAATTTATAATGTGATAGTTCTGCCACACTTTCGATAATAAATGTTGGACTTTGAAGTCTTAAAATTCAACTATAAAATAAAAATTGGATTGTTGCCTTCGTAGTTGAAGAAAGTGAGGGCAGCAAATTGTGATATTCATGGCCATGACACAAGAACAAAAGAGGACTTACACGTACCATTTGTGAGTAAGGCTGTTTCTCAAAATTCTGTATTTTTTAAAGGATTAGTGTTGTATAATTCATTGGAAAGTCACATAAAAGCTATTCACTCTATGAATGGCTTTGAGCATGGAGCAAGGAAGTGGAAATCTAAACAATAAAAACTGTTGTGATCCGTTTTTTTTGTACTTTTGTATACTTAGTTTGGATCCTATTCTGTTGATATATATTGTATGAAACTTTACTAAATGAAGACTACTATTATTATTATTACAGTAAATAAAACCACCTGGACAACTTATCCCTTGCTATGATGTGCAAACATAATAATATTGGTACTGGCAAAAGGCCTCAGCCCCCTAGGGAGTGTGTCTTGCTCAGCAGATGGGAGTAAGGCCATCTCGGTCGTTATTCCACTAAACCTTTACACAAGGAATGACTAGAAACAAAGAGAGAAGTTGGACTGGGAAATGAGGGTGGGGACATGGAATAGATGGCATTCAATAGGGATTTTTGAATTTTAATGCGCATAAATCCACCAAAGGGTAGAACATAAGTATGTATTAAAGTATATTAAGTTAATTTAGTGAACTCAGCTTGTGATGCATGTGACTGTAAACAAATAATGTATGACTATCTATTACTTACCAGGTATGGTAAGAACCACTCTTCCTTATGCTCCAAGTAACAGAATGACTGGCTTCCAAATTATTGGAATTTATTCATTTAACAGAGAATTTTTTCAGAAAGTGAATTTTTTGCCATTGTATTCTACAGGTAGACTAGACCCTGGTGGTGAAGCTTCCACTGTATATTCTAGCGCAGCTAAACAATCAAATCCCAATGAATTGACTACCTTTTCATATACTTCTAAGGAATGAAATTTCCAGATTTAGATGATAAAATGTAAATCACTTACCAATAACTATTCTCTGCCAAAGCAGCTGGTCCAAGTAACTCAGCAACCAGCTAGAGTCTATATCATCAACCTTAAAAAAAGAAACTGAACAAGAAAGAAAAGGAAGATGATGTTGAAGATGAGGAAGAGGATGCTTTGTGTCTTAAATGACTCAAACCCTTCTCAAGTAGCCTTTCAGGTGCCAAGTGGATTCAGTATCCAAGCTATCAGCAGTGGCCAAATATGACTTGTATAGAAAAAAATCTGATGTGGCCAGCACATGACTTTCTCCATATATAAGATGTAAATATTTATCTACGACAGTATTTTCGAATTCTATATTCAATCTAAACTTGGAAGATAAGTGATTAAATTATATCATATTATCTTTTACGTCACAAACATTATAAATATTGTTTTTTGCGACATGTTCGATGAAAAACAATGAAATGGCCTTTCGCCCTAGCACCCACAACGTACATAATCACCAACTTCCGGTTTATCAGTATTTCACAAATAACTCCTACACAATCAGTGATACAAAAATATGTTTCATACAAACGTTACAGTAAATTACATTTTCTAAAACGTTTATAAATAATAGTATATACTTAAATATCATATTTATGGAGATATTTTGAAAACCGGAAATGAGCTTTGAAGAATGAAGCTCGACTTCCGGTTAACCGATTTACTCCAAAAACTAATCAACTCTGACAGCACACACCACAGTGCTATATATGAGGTTTGGTATTGATACGACTAATTGTTTATATGTTAGAGCGCCCACGAGCACAGACTATACTCCTAGACTTTCTCTATACTACATATATGGAGAAAGTAAAAAATGAAGGGCATACTTAATGAATGTTGCACTGTGAATATCCTTTAATTCCTTTAGGTGATGACAGTGAATAATCTCTAATCTAAATGTGAGCTCTGTACTTAAATGCTATGGTAAAATAAACACTTCATTGATACTTAATTGTTTTTGCTCTCTGCAGCTTTCATACATCAAATTATGCTATAAATTGTTTTGCATGACAACCTGCCTCAACCAATGGGCCAAATTACTCTGAGTACAGAGCACATTGGCCCTAGCAACATTAATTAAAAAAATATTCACCAACATATATGAGCTTATAATAATTCAATTTTTGATTGCGTATAGTTTCACTAACCTCTTCCCATTAAGAAATGAAATAAAAGATGATGAAAGCTTGTAAGTAAAAAATCAAAAGAAAGTGGGCCAACTTACTACATCAATATTCATTGAAAGAACAGTTATTTTTATTATTTTTCAATTTCATACCAAGTTCATGATTTTTAATATATTCACATTTAAACTATTAATCATGTTTTTTATAGCACTTAAAATTCACAGTTGCTGGCGATGTCTTGTGGAAATATGTCATGATGAAAAGAAGATAACCATTGTACTTTTTCCGCAGTATAAGGTTTATTAAAAAGAAATAACAATAAAATACATAACTAGTGATGATGGCGATGAATTGCCAAAACTAGTAGTGTATTTTATTGTTATTTCATTTTAATAAACCTTATACCATGAAATAAGTACAATGGTTATCTTCTTTTCATCATTTTATAGCACTTAGTCTCATAATTTTGTCCTTGAACCAGTCTTTCATTTAGATAATGATGTGTTTCATATTCAGAACTTGGTGTACAACTGCTTTTTCTCTCAACCATACATTTGAATCATCGGTGTAACTTATTACATCTGCAGTGACTTAATTTATGTAGAAGTTTGAGATGTTAAAAAGCTGGGTCAGGATCATTGTGAAGGCCAAATTCTATATCCTTTCATTTACTGTTTGTTACTGTTTACTGTTGTAAAGAATCAGTGACTTTATTTAGATAATATGTTGGTCCAATAGTTCCTATTGAATTATTTTCAGAGTAGAGATTATATATTAGGCCATTGAGTGCTGTAATTTGTAACTGTTGAACTGCATTTCTCATTCTCTTAAAAAAACTGTGTAGAATTAAAAGGAATTTCATTCTTAATGTAGAGTAAATAATGAGATTTTCCTTTATATGATTCTAAGTTTCAAGTCTATTGGCTGCAATAATATTTTATCATGAATTTAGGCAAACAACATATTCCCCCATTTAACTTCAGAAATTCACAATAATTAAATAAAGCAGCTCGGTACCTCAAATTCATGGATCACAAAGGTTTGTGAAATACCAGTAAAGATAGTTTGCTATAGATAATTCCTTCAGGGTCCACGTAGCTCATCTGTGGTAGTTTTATGACATTTAAATCGTTTTGGTTAATTGCTGTCTGCAGTTCTAAACATTCTTTAAATAAGTTTGCTTAATTCTATGGTATGTAGTTGATTAGTAATTGTCTTGCTTTAGAGATTTTAGAACAAGAAATATTAGAGATGATAGGAACATATCAGTATGTAGGGCCTGTGAAAGCAGGTCTACAGAACCTGTGCTGTAGGTGATTGCAACTCTTTGGAACATGCCTCTCATTTGAATCATAATTTTTCTCAATTGGTGGACACATTTGAATTTTAAATTATATTGGCTAAGAAATCATCAAATGTATTAGCTATGCTAATCGGATCTTTTATGTTCTTCCCATCAGATGCTTTCTTATCAGTTTTTTACTCATTCTCTTTAGCATTTACCTTTCTTGGCTGCATACAAGATGCACTTTTGCACCAGAAGCATCACACTTTTGAAGTATAAAATCAAGGAAAACATTTTAATTTCACGTATAATATTATAATTTCTTTAATTACAGTTTGAAATATGGTAGTAAGCATGGCAATACAGTTGTCATTGGCTGTCAAAGCCATTTCTAACTTTCTTCTCACAAAATTTGCATAACAACTTAATAAGTTTGATGATATGGAGCAAAAGAGTATATTCATATAATCATGGATTTTTAATCAAAAGTAGTTGATATTAATTTGATCTTTTGTTGACAAATGTTCATTTTTCCAAACCAATGCTGCATTTAAATCTTTGATTTCATTAATAAATAACTTTATTCTAAAATTTTGTAATTCAATTTTTTACTTGTAAAAAAAGAATCTACCCATATTCTATAGGTGGATGATGCAGCCTAATTAATTTTTAATCTCCTAAACCGTCTCACCTCACAAATAAATTTTAGTAAACAAACTAAGAATATTTGCTAGCTACTTCTTAAACGAAAGGATATACATTCTAAGAGAGGGATATAGTTTCACTGTGCCACCAATATTGTCGCAATTTCTTTTAGTATGAATGGGCTCATAGTTTGAATTGAACGAATACGTTTTACCTTACTATGAAATAATGTTAGTACGAAGATGAAACACCATAAGAAATGGAATCCTGTGATTTTTCTCCATTTCATTAAGGTACGTAATTTCCTAAAGGTGATTGACTGATGACTGGGTGAATCAGTCACTAAAGGTGACTGATTCATCAAGTGAATTTTACTACCGCATGAAAATATATGTAACAGTTTTTCAATTATAAATGGCTCAAAGACCACTTTTACTTCAGGCGTGAGCTGAAATTACACCTTCTTGACGTCGCACGTCACTTTTTGCGTGTCTTGAAGCGAGTGCGTGACCTCCCTTGAGTGCTGCGTAATTGGTAGAGGGGCAACCTCCGGTCAGTCAACCAACATCGCTTTTCAGCCTTCCTGGTATGTATTCCTAGACCTCCATTGTTGTTTAGAGATAAGTCCTCGAGTACTCAAACGATTTTTGACGATCATCGTAGTAGCAGCGAAAGAGGGAAGTATTAGATTTTACAGTTCGTAGATAAAATGAAACGGAGTGGGTCAAAGCAATTGGTACGTGTCTTATGGAACGTAATTCGAGCAATCGAAACTGAGCCGAAATTTCCGACCTATTCCAAATGTATACTTCCAGATCGGTTGTGCCATTCGACGGAAGTGCAAATGCATAATTGGGTCGACTTGATTGACATCCAAATTGGTGGTATCAACTAAAATTGATCCCTTCTCTCCTTTTACGGCTCCCCTCGACATGGGTATTTTAGACGTTTGCACAGAGGAATTAATTGCTTGTGACTGACATACTATTTTCCAAAAGGCCTTTGGCATTCGATGTAATCGGTCTCTTTTTTAAATGGAAAATATTTAGAAATATCGATACGACACTGCGCTAATTGTATTTCCCATCTAATGCAATTAAAAATTGAACGATCATATTATGAATCTAGGTCTCGTGAACTGTTCGTCTCCTTATCTACTTACATTCTCTCTCATTCTCAAAAAATGAATAATTCATTAATACTGACAGATGATATGAAAACTGATGCAATGATTTTCATCTCAAACCATCTATTGTAAACATCGCATGTGGTATTAAAAATTTTTTGTCGGAAATACGGATTCGAATAACATAGAATAATTCAATTTTTTTTGGAAAGCAGGTGTTACGATTGCGGAAAATTTTAATTTTTAAGTGCATTCTCCTGAATCATTACATACTATTTTACCATCTTTATCAAAGATTTTCAGAAAAGGATTGCCTTCTTAGCTCAACCTCTAGATCTCAATTTAATATCTACCTCAATTTATTTCGCTGGTCGATGATTAACTAGGTTATAGAAACAGTTATAGCTAATTTCCATAACATATTTTCATTGAATTAGTTAAATAATAGTGGGCGGGGTAAGGCAATGTAAAAGATGTACAACGATATATTTACCTATGATTTTCTCCAAATGATTTGCTCCCTAGCCATCGATTTTGTCAATGGATCCACAAATTGCCGTCCAAATGTAAACTTACAGATCGAGACAAAAATTTGCATAGAAAATAAAAAAATAGGCCCCAAAAAGTTTGAAAGACGGTGAGCTTGTTTTTATTAACAACAGTACGATGAAGGTACAACGACAAACAATTAGGCATACATAATACATGTAACAAGCATGAGCGGAGACGATAAATCAACTGCAGTTTTTGACCGTACTGTCTAGTCAGTATTTCGTCATTACTACGGAAGGAGTTTTTTTTGTCAGTGTCACAAAGTAATATAATTAGGGGTTTAATTAGAATCCACTGCTTGGGCCGTGACTTCGTGGTAAGGTCCAGATCCTCATCTAAGGATTACTCCATGCGTCGAAACCATGGTCGTTCCTAAATAAAATTTCAAGTAAATGTTTTCATTTTTTTCTGATTTCAATAATTCTGAAGACTAAAGACGCAAAATTATCGTGATAAATTTTAATAGGAGGTAAAAACATGGTCAAGCAAACCGTAGTATATTTGGAACTTAATTTTCTTGATGGTAATCCATTTCCGCCGATTATTTCCACGGGAATGGCTTGCGTAATATTCAGTACCCTCCATTGAAATGCCATTAAGACATCCATCACTCTCTGCCTGAAGAAAAACATAACCAAATTTTTTCGAGGCTTTACCAAACCATGATCTTTATCTGAAGACAAATTATGGCGATCAAATTGGACAGTCGATGTAAAGGCCGCCATACACGGGCAAATTTTTTCGAAAATATTTGGTAACATGGCCGACCCTCTTTCCTGATTGGTTGAAAATAGAACATGTTCTATTTTGAAAATATTTTCAGTCGGCCATGTTACCAAATATTTGACTATTCTGCCACCTTGTCGTCAGCATGGAGAACTTGTTGAATTTGTATAAATTCATAGTAATGTATCGAGCATTCCCATTGGCCACTGTCGACTTCCGTCTAGAATACACCAATGGGGAAGGATAGGGATGCTGTCATCTGCTTTGTTTACCTTTGGAGGTGTTTGTTGCTTTCCAGCTTTCAGTTTAGCTCTCGATCCAAATCACACGGACAAGTTTGCGAAAAGTAAAATCGACTAATGGATATGTAATCAACGGTATGTAGATATGAAAACCGCTTATGATAATAAATGAAATCAATCGAGATTGACCATCATCGTAAAAGGAGATACTGAAAATGAGCACTATCGATGGAATGAAACTTTTTACTACCTATTGTATATTGTAAAAGTAAAACGGAGTAGACGTAATACTGGCAAAAGAACTATTTAATGCATATTATTCTTACTAGTAAGTTTACACAGTTTAACTTTTGAAAATTGTTCACGAGAATCGTACTCACGTGTGACAAGAATTAAGAATATTTTTATCACATTTTGGACCATTTATATTTACTAGTGATAGCCCAGTGGTCAAAATTCAACCGTAATTCATTGAATTTTTAAGTCTGAACTTTACTGAGGTTCTTTCGTCAATGAGTATACCTATATAATCATTGCTTATATTTTTTCATTTTTCTAATACGTCAGCTGTGAGCGTGTACAAATACGTAATTTGGGTGTGTTGTTAGCCTTAATTCCCGTCGATACCTACGAAATTTAAAATTTTAATGTAAGTAACAATAAAAAAGACAATTACAGCTTCTAGCTTCATTAATTTTTTTATACAATTCATTGTCAGTTTTAATTTTGTAGATTGATTTCCAAAAAACTCTGTAAAATCGCCGTAATTTTATCCCTATTATTTATGAAGCAGTTAGCATATGTTGGCATCTCAGTTAATTGCCATATTTTCAAAATGAGAAAAGATTTTGGTAAATTTCTGAGAAAACGCATACGCTCGGTTTCAACAATCGCCTTGGTCGTCAGGGGGACTGGTTTGTTTACTACGAAGAAATTTCACAAAATTTTCGTTCATTTTGCCCTAATTCTCGTTATTTCGACACGAATACTATATTCTACGAACAAAATGAGAGAGTCTATTCAATTTACTTTCTTTTGGTACTTATCACTATTTCGTACGACCATTATTTCTGATTTAATTCTGCAAAAGAAAAAATGTCTGTAATTGATCAAAATGAACTTGGCGTGCATTTCTTATGAGAGACGATTATACTGGTCCAGAGTCGAACCAAGGATATTTGGACAAAGATTTTAGCATTCTGCACTCCTTCTGCATATAAACTTCAACTATGCCAAATCTCAAACTCCTTCGTTCGCGCAATATCCTCCAAAGTTTTCTCTTCACGTATTAATATATAGATGATTCCTCTACTTAAGGATTTATAAAGCATTTTTATTTCTATTCTATCATTTTAATTCTCTTGGTATGATATAAAGAAGCTTTATCCAATGATAGTTATCCATATTTCTGGATAAAGAACTTTTTCAATCACAATTTACTTAGGCGGCATTTAAATTGCGTTTAATTTCCCTGAAGCGCTCGAAAAAGGTCTCTCTCAGTATGGGCTAGAGTTAATCATTCAATAAGTTACTCATTTTGCCTGAGCAAGATACGATGGACGCGAAGGAAAGACCAAGCAAGTCCGCTATGCTCTTTTATTTTCAAAACAACCGCGCGATCTTTCGTGAATCAGGAATCGCGGATCCGCCATGTTTGCAAATAATTTTCAAAATAATTTTCAAAAGTATTTGCCCGTGTATGGCCGATCCGCCATGTTGAATATTTTGAAAATCATTTTCACAATTATTTTCGAAAAAATTTGCCCGTGTATGACGGCCTTAAGGCTTTGTGGAAAACTTCGTAATTTCTCCAAGAACCTTTCGAGCAATTTTTTCCTTCTATTGGAATGCAACGCTGTAAAAAACGACAAAATTTTCATAATTGGGAAATAGTGGACTACATTCACTGTACCTCAAAATTTATTTCTTTTGTTATTGTATTGCTTATATCAGAGAAAGTATCGTGGAGATGTGTTTTTATCTTCACTCTCTTCGGTATTAGGTTGGAGCCTTATATGCTTGAGAAATACGTGTTACCGTTTAAAGTAAGAAGAAAAGAGCAATTCATTTCTAATTCATACTTGCTGCAGTCCAGGTGAGCTTGAGAAATTTAAAGGGACAAGATTTGCTTTGTATGACGATTGACGCTTTATAGCGTGAAACTCTCCAGGACATTTGAAACAGATTAGCAAATTGAAGATGCATCTTTCATACAAAATCGAAGAATGTCTCGAAAACAAAATTATTCGTTTAAGAAAAATGTGAGCTATTCCTCAGAATGTCCCTCACATTGTACCATCTCACACATGATAAATGTGACAAACTGGCTTCATAAACGTCGAAAGTATTGAAAGAAACATTTGTCAGTTAAAAATATAGGAATGGGATCGTAATTTTCATAAATATTTGAGCTAGATTTAGGTTTATATCTTCTGGAGCTCTTTCTGAAGAGTCATTCTCCTTGGGCTGCCATTTTAATAAATCATTAATTAAAACTCCCTCTCCTAGTTAAAAATATAAGTACATATGTTCTTAATATTGCACCACCCTGAGGAACGTCACTTGAATGTCAATGACGTAAAAAATCGTTCATTGGATTGTTAAAACAAAGATAGGATGCCTTTAAACGTCAATGGCTTTTATTTGATTTGATTTATATTTATTTAAATACTCATGATTTAATAGATTTTAATTTGAAAAGAATTTCAGTTTTGTAAACTCAAATGTAATATTGCTTTCATTGGGCGAAATTTTGAATCCAAGAGGCCCCAAGAAAATCCATTATAAAGCTAGCATTCAATTTCGAGGGTTTGATCTTAAATTCTCGGAGCCAAAGGGACTATTGTCTCTTCTGTACGATCTTTCGCAATGAAAATCTAAATGCTCGAGGCAAAAACTCGGAAAATTTTTCCAAGGGCGTGAATATTCAGGAAAGTTTCTCTACAGAATATTTATATTTCCAACACACACTCTTCAGATTTGACGTTGCTAAATTTTACGACAAACCTGATATGCGGAAAACACATTAAGGAAAAATTTCCCTGGTAAATGGAAAATAAATATTATATATTTAGCGTGCCGTCATACTTCCTTAGAGAGATAATTTTTTCCTTTTATTTATGCTCTCTATCCTGGGAAATTAATCTCTGACTTGCTCATCAGATATATATTTAATATGTAAATTTTTGTCGTCCGTAATTCATTTTTGTCTTCATCTTGGCCTTTTGTGGGAGCTCGACTTGGGATAGCTTTCTTCTGTTGTATTTCCCAATGCGTTCCTTGATATATTGCTGTTTCTATTAGTTATGTAGGGATATGGATAAGTTTATGAATTAACGCCCGTTTGTAAACATTTATCAAATCGTGACGTATTGACGTTATACGTTTAAAAAAGGGCATCTCAGGTGGCAGTATCATATCATAGAGTGTATTTAAAAAAGATCTTGCGATACGTGGATGGCATGTTAAGGACATTTTTGCTAGGAAAGCAAACAGTAAGGATGAAGTCTAGAAATTTCAGATAAATGGTAAATGGACGGTTTGGGTAATATACAGTAAAGAAGAGGAATATTATTGTTATACGGTGCAGTAATGCTTTCATTTTGGCCTTGGTGGTGCTTGACTCGTTCGCAAATACATATTAGCCTTCGAAGACTTCCAGAGGTCCAAACATTAAGGTAAATTATAGCAGCAATAATTCATGCTGGTTTCTAGATGATTCCAATCAATGATTGGAAACGACGCTTGAAAAGCAACGGAGCTAAGCAAAATAGAAACGACGTGTATATAATATACCGGAAGGCGTCTCTGAAATGTATTAAAGATGGATAAGTGATTTAAATGGTATCACAATCAATTGCCATTTCGATTTTCTTTATGCTCAACTGTGAATGACCCCAAAATTAAGCTTTCCAACTCGTGAAATAATTATAATTAAACCATTTTAAGAAAAACAAAGATGTATGTGTTTGCATAACAATTAATGTTTTAGAAACCTTATTAGAATAAAATGTGCAAAAACTATGTTCTTAGTCGGTGCGGGACGAAATAAATCATATGCTCTCTCCAACTACGTGAGCATTGCAATTACTTACCAAACTTACTTCTAAATTCAACCGTTACCATAAGCAAAGAAAGCTGATATTATTGATGTAGGGATCCTCAAAACAAAAAATAAGATATTTAAGTTTTCAAATTGTTATTTTATTCTCGATTCTTCTGGTATGAATAAGAAAAATTTATTTAAATTCGCCAAATAAAAAAATCCATTATCTTTTAAATACCTATCTAAGTGGTTATCATTAGAAAATTTTGTGGCGTAAAGTAGTTCTCTCTCTTGATGGGAATCTCATCGATGTTTAAGGCCCTAGTCAATCGCGTCAAGACATTTTCCCAAAGGGTGGGACTCGAGCAGTCTGTGGCCGCTTTATTTTATTCGTTTTGCTTATTATTTTACCCATATTTTGCTTAATTGCCAATAAAACTTCTAATAATAGTTTAGATACATTTCATCGACAAACTAAATATTCGTCTAACGTTAAATTACGTAATCATTAAAACGAACTTTTCGCACGTTGGTGGGACTTGGTTCCCGGAAAGTTCATGGAAAGTGGGGCTTGATACCAGAAAAAGGTTGGGAAACACTGGACTAATGAGCCGTATGCTACATACATTCGACTCTGCTTGTGACCAACTGCGGTCGCAAATCATTTGTTTCCCACAATCTCATGATCTTCGTGAGGAAACAGCTGTGTCGGAGTGCGTCACTCGGTTTCCGCGCCTCTTTTTCTCCAGCAGTGCGTTCTAACGCGACACCTCGAAGCGGAGAATTTATAGATATTCGAGAGAGGTTTTTTCTTCCCTCCGCCACGTGCCCTCCGAAATTCAGGAAGGAGGTCGCACATAGGAGTGGAGACCGGTTCTTTTTTTCGCCGAGGAAGACGGGTTTTTGTCCGCCAGATAAGATTTAGTCTTAGCGCCAGATATGCTCTCTTGCATCTGTCTATTTCGAGTGGTCCTCATAATGATGTCCAATCGAAGGATTCCTCAGCTGCGATATCTCTGATTGCGATCATCTGAAAGTGAGATTTGTCTGAAATGTCAATGGTAAACCAATCTGAGATCTTCACAATCTTTTGGTAATTTTCGGAGATTGCATCACAGTCGCCTGTCTTGATGAACGTATTGTTTTTCTAGAAGAATAAGAGGCTCCATTTGGTGGTATTGATTGTCACAAAAAGACATCGTATCAAACCTTTACTAAACTATTAAAAGTGTGATTTGTCAGGTTATTATACTGTAAGCTACCAAGAAACGAAGGAGATGGTGTTGAATTGGACTTAAAATGCATAGAACCTACCAAAAGGTAGATAATCTATGTAAGCATTTTACTGCACTTAATAGGTGTTATTCCTCTCGTGCTATACTGGTTCAAAAAGGAAGCAAACATAAACAACCTCACTCCTCGTCTTGTTTAGTAGGCTTGATTTCATCTTCAGTGCTTTTGCTAGCTGATCTTGGAGTGGTTGAGACTCAGTCCATTGAATAGTTACACCCTGAATGACTGTATCCCTCTAAAACTGATATTCTCATTTTCTATGGCAAAATAAGAGACTTTAAAAATCCTAGCGGTAGGAAGAATGGGTATAAAGTGGAATTATATCTGATAAATCCATTGTATACATTTCAAATGATTTTGTAAATGGGTATTAGTTGACATAGGATTCTTTTTCTCTTAATGGAGTTTCCCTTTTTATTACTTCAAATTTTATTCAAACCATGGAAGTTTAATTATGGGATTGTTTTATTTTTGATTTGATGGTTATTTAGACGAGCGAGAGAATTTCAGAGGTTGGAGTCTTCATTAATGTCTGGCTTTGAACAGGCATCAGCAAGTATGAGGTCTACAGTATATCAATTCTGTTCGACTAATTTACTGTTATACGTGTACATGAAATATTTTGGGCGATATTGTCCGAGGAACGTAATGTCCTGGACGCAACCTTCTGATACGCAATTTTCCATTTAAGGAAACATTCGATTACCTTCCTCAACTAAAAAGGTTTCTCGTTCTTTTCTGACTTCATTCAGTCGTGTTACTGTAAAAGCCATCATGTCGAGATTTCGCTGCAGATTTCTTTAGGGTGTTTAACATCCTCGAAGATGGACACGCATAATTTGTTGGAATTCCTTCGTAAAGTTTAGTGCTTACTCTTACTTTAAAGACCCATAATTCTAGTTCAGGGATTCAGAGATTGGCCTGAAAAAGTTTCTTGTATCAGTATCCTCCTAAAAATTCCTAAGGAAAGAATTTCTCTAAAAGATTCCCTTAGAATTCCAAAGATTCCCTTAGAATTCCAAAGATTCCGCGAAAAATATCAATTTTTAATATTCAGCCCTACGAGAGAAGGAATTACGTAAAAGAAAAAAAGTTTCGAGTGGTGATGAAATACAGAAAATAGTTTTTAAATAATACTTGTTACGAGTATATCTTACTCCTTTAAATTATACTTGCTAATACTCACATCTTTGCAAGTAAAAATGTTACTCGTTTGTTTCGATCAAGCATGTATGTCCTTCCTCATCTTGCATATATTCTATCTGTTCAATTGGGACCACAAAAATATGAATATAAGCGTGCATATTTACATCTTACATTTAATTAAAAATTCTTTGCTGACGCATGGTTTGATTCATTTTTATTTCAAATAGTAAATACAGCTTTATTAGAGTTCGCGAAGAATTCATTTTTCTCAGATCTGCCAGAAGTATTAGGAACTAACCAAACTTCGAAAATTTGGATTATTTATTTCATCATTATCAAACCAAAGGAAAGTGTCTTTCCGCTGTCTTCAAACATTTTTCTCTATCCCTCGCCAATGCCTCCATTTCATGGAATGATCTTCAATCCCAAACGAAGGGTACTCTGTGCCTAGCTCTCGTTCAATAGCCAAAGATTTTCACTTTCAAAAATGTTTTCAGTAGTTCACTGTATCTTGTCAAATAACCAATAAAATTCGTTTTCCTCATTTCAATTGTATCCAATTGGGTTCTGCTTTCCCTTGCTTTATGCAAATCTTGTTTGTTAGATTTTCTGCGGGTCCAACTGGTTTCAGCGATTTTCCTTTAAATCCACATGTCAGCAGCTAGTATTTTATATTTTTCTTGTTTACCAAAAGTCCTCGACTCCTTAATCAAAACACTTCACATAAAAATTTCTCGAAATACCTTCCTTGAATGGAGATGTGGTTGTTTGTTTGTAAATTCCTGTTTCTTTGTGGTGCTATTCTTCTTTCAAGATCAACCTCACATTTGGTATCATCAGTCAAAAGTCTTCTCAAATAGCAAAACACCGTTACTCGCTTTATATTTGAGCTAAAATCATAGCTTATTTAATATGACACCATAATTTTATTTACGCTACCCTACACTATTATAATGTGTAGTCGAAACGGAGATCAACTGCAATATTCACTTTAACTATAACAAACCGCATTATAATCGATACGTATACCTTCACTGGCGTTTAAAATTATGATTAAGTATTAGTTAGTACCATATAGATGCCCGGTATAGAAACGTCTACTTTAAACTGCTTATCAACTAATTTGAGGATTAAGGGTTATTGAAATATAGCGCCATGGAGTGTATTATAGCCCAACATAATTTGTTTATTTATTAATCTAAACGCTGCAAGTTGGTATTAATACCAGGTGGCAACGGTTACCTAAGAAAATTAATTCTAAGGTTTAAAGTACACTCAATCACGTTGATCATAACTTAAAACGCCAGTGAAGGTTCAAAAATCGATTATAATAGTGCTCATAAGAGCTAAGGAAGGAACTAAGAGCTAGGGAAGTTTAAAGTTCATATCCAACTTAACTATGCATTATAATTCTGGGCCTAAATAAGATTAAAACTTTGCGCAAATATTGTATCGAGTATAAATGATCGGAAATGGTTATGCGGCGGAATATTTACAAAAATTGTAAATATAAAATAATAAAAATGTAAAATAATAAAATTTACCTCAGTTTGAAGCTATTTAATAAAAAGGGAGAAAATAACAGCATTTAAAGAATATACTCGAATATTTCCGTCTGTACTTCGTGAAAAGATAATATATTATATTCAAATTATAGGATATTTTTTATAATGAAATAAGAGAAGAAAATACTTTGTAATTTCCACAAGACTCACTGCAGGTATATTTGAGCCTTTTTCTTCCAAGTGCGTACCTTCAAGGCGAAGTTAAATAATAGCTGTTAATTAAATTCTTTTAATGTTTTCATTTAATGGGATACTGTTTGTAAAATTTGTATTATGTATGTCTTGACTTCTGTCAGAGGGAGGTTTTCCGAGGGGTTTCCCTCCCTCCGTGTGCAAACTTGACAGATATAGTGTTTATCCCTTAATGTAAACTGTATAGTTAGATTAGGACTACAGTAGAACCCCGGTAATCCGGACACTCGCTAATCCGGAACCCTCGGTAATCCGGACGGTCCATTGGGAGTTATGCAAACCCGCAACTTTTTCTTGTGAACATATAAACACGCATATTACATAGTAACAAGAAACGAGAGGTGGACAGACTATTTGAAAAATTTCTCCATTGGCTGCAATGATGTGATGGAGAGCGAAGTATTTCGTTTATTGTGATAATACATCTAAGTTGTGATACTTTTCTGAGACTGCATTTTTCCATTAGAGGAATGCTTAGTATGTGCGAGACTAAACATTTTTGAAAGACAATAAATTTTCAGTTGCAGCAGGGTATCACTTCTCAAACATCACTTTCATTATAAAGCTATGAGAGAAGAGGCGTAAAAAACAATCCTTCCCTTTAATAGACGTCCAATGAGGATGACCATGCATGGGCTATAGAGATCGAGAGCATAAAAACACTTGGGTCACACGAGAATTATTTTTGAATTGGTTTAAAACAGAATTCGTTCCAGCAGTTCGACAACATATGAAATCCGTCAATTTACCACAACGTGCTTTATTGTTGCTTGAAAATTGTCCTGGCCATCCTTCTGCAGAAGAATTGTGCACTGATGACGGTGAAATTTCCGCAATTTTTTTACTCCCTAAAACGACTGCGCTGATCCAACCATGGATCAAAATGTTATTCAAAGCATTAAGTTAGGATATCGTAAGTTGCTTCTTACAAATATTCTTAATGATCCTGTGAACAATGAAAATTTGGAAAATGCACTGAAAAAGGTAAATTTAAAAGATGTCGTGTTCAATCTAGCTAGCTGTTGGGCATCTGTGTCTAAATTATTGATCAGCAAGTCGTGGAAAAATTTACTCCCAAATTTTATTGGTTCGCTAAGGCTGACGACAGTTTGGCTCGAAACGAAGCTTTAACAGATGATGAAATTATCAGAACAGTAACGGCAGAAGATGATGATGATGACGACGACGACCACCCTGTGGACTCCGTCAAAATTTCTCATTCTGAGGCTTTGGCGGCACTCAGTACATCATTAAAGTTGGCCGAGGAGCAAAATTTTGAAGCACATGAAATTATGCTCTTTAGATGTTTTAAAAACCGCGCACTTGATTTAAAAATAAGAACGGTCACGCAAAGGAAAATAACTGACTTTTTTGCTCGCTGATAATATTCATTCACTTTATATGTTGTAATACCTTATGTAATATATACATGCATTATCTGTACAATGTAATTTTCGAGAAAAAATGTTTTTTGAGTTATTTTTTGAAAACCTCGCTAATCCGGAAACCCCGCTAATCCGGACGCCTATGTGCCTGAATTCGTCCGGATTACCGGGGTTCTACTGTATCTATAAATTGCTTGACCATGCACGACTGAATGAATTTATGCTTGTATGATATTTAATGTTGACCCACTGCCACCAGATTTTCAATCTATCGTACTTGTAGTGTAATTGTAATAATAATAATATAATTCAGACGAACAGTTTCGGCACTTTGTTTTGGTACTCCTCAAGTAAGCATAACCTATGACCAGAACATCATTGAGGAGGTTAGACTTTTAACCTCGGAACTCCTTCATTTCTCACCTGTCAATTATAGCGATTTACTCCAAATAAACCTCACGGCTTCGGTCTACTGCTCATCTGCACCTTGCTACTCCAAGTCCTCAACTACAATTACCGCTTCGATTAAAGGCAAAGATTGCGCATGCGTTTGCGCTTCGTTAGATTCGCTGAGGTGGCAGGATAAATTATGGGAAAACAGGTAAGATCAAGCAGCGACCCGTACTCATTACGCCTATAGTTTCCCTCACGGACTTCCTCATTTCTTTTGTGTCGTTATTTTTCTTTTCCGCGATTGTTAACGCATCCATAAATAACTTTCTGTTCCTTAAAAAAAATTCCACTGAACATCCTCATCTTTAAAGTCGTAAATTTTATTACATCATTCATGTGACGCATTATAAAAATCGTGGAATTATGGTCATTCTTCAAATTTCATTGACGTCATAAAGAACAATAAGTCAAGGTTCCTTAATTTCACGGATCGATCTAATTTTATTTATTAATATTTCTTTCTGTCTTACACGTCGGCACGGCATAGAGGCACAGTTATTTCCCATAGCACAAGGCATTTCCACTCTACACATTTTATCAAGGAGAGAATCTAAATTTTCAATTGAGTATTTAGCGAGAAAGCCGGGCGGAACCTCACCCCATCTAACATAAGCTACCAAGAGAATGAAGTTTACTAGGCAAGATAAGGACTGAGGTAGTTTGCCCTTGAGCTATGAGCAAGACCGTAACGAGAGTGGATGAAAGATACTATTCTCTATCAGGTTCCTAAAGACTAGTGAAAAATATCTCATTCATCAAGATATGGTATCGGGAGCCTAAATTGTGTTCATTGATTTATTCCATCATTTTTAAATTCCTACCATAAATGAATTGGAAGATAATGCAAGTCTTGAATGAATATATTTCATGAATTTTGGTATTCAAATCATTTTCATCGAGGAATAGAGTGGAAAGCAACTATTTTGGAATTCAAGAAATGAATCTCGACTGTATAATTAGCCAATCGATATTTGATTATTTCAAAGGAATGTTTCCACGAAGGAAACGGAAACAAACCATCATCACACTTAGTAGGGCATGAATTCTTTTATAATGGAGAGAGATGTATTTGTAGTTTTTCATCATAACTGGATTCATTTAAGTGAAATTTTTCCTGTTCTTTTTATTTTGATACCATTAAGGTGTTGATTTTTTTCTAATTACCTTTGCCGGAAGAACATTTCTCGATTAAATATTTTCTTAACAATTTCAAGTTATAGATTCTAATTTCCTTTTCCGGAGATCTGCGGCCGTTATGTTAAATATTTTTAGTTGTTAATGCTAATAAATTAATTCATCCAACGGTACATAAAAGCATGTATAGTATTGTCATGAATACTTATATGACAATATTATACTATGACTGTCATTCAAATCTACATTAAATTTTAATGCAATTACAATACGTTATTATTGCTATTACATTATACTGTTATTAGAAGTAGAATGCGGTAAATTCTCTTATAATTATACAACGCATTTTCGTCAGATAATTTACATTAATATCTAATTAATTAAATAAATTATTTTTAATGTTGATAAATCCATCAACACAATAATAATATTAATAGTTATAATTATTATTGTGAGGTTTATGTATGTTTATAGTATGCCAATATTTGTAATCATATTAAATACATTTATCTAATACATTGTAAACGGTAATCATAGTTAATATCTTAAAATCTTATTCATAGGTAATAAATTGACAAGAAAAAACAGACTAAGTGTTCTGATATTTTTTGTGAGTCCTTAATACTGAATGGACATTTTGAAAGCTAAGAGGGAATACAGAAAACGATTTCTTATTCGAGATAAAAGGTTTCATCCTCGAATAAAATTAATTAACCTGACATTATTACATTGTTGATGTTATACCTAAACTTCGTAATATAAAAAGGTTTCACTTTACAAATCCGTTCTCAAGGATGATTCGAAAATTATTTTATTTACTTTAACATATTTTCCTCAAACTGAGGTGTTATTGGCTTTCAATTACATCGATTTGTACATTTTACGACTAACATGAATTGAATTATATTTTATCTACATTCAGCAAGATCAAATTGTTTTAATTGGCAACTTTCACAATTTAGGGTGTAGTCGCTCTGCTTCTCACGAGTTTCTCTACTGATCTCTAACTATACCATCATAATTTCTCGTTAAATAACAGCTGGACTTTTATGTCCTTTCTCCATTTGTTCCAGATGACTTTTTCCAGCAATGGGAGAAAGTGCGAATGTTATTCCGTTTCGTTTGTGTTCGGTGCTTTTTATCTGATGGTTACGACCTTTTTATGTATTTCATTGGAATTAGGATTTCGCAAAACCGGTTTGCAGAGCATTAGGTTTTAAGTTCCGGTCGTGTCGTTTGCTGACTAACCCATCACCCGCCCAAAATGTATTTCCGGATGCTTTCGTTACCGTGAATTTGATGAGATTTAGTTGTGCAATGGCACGGGTTGAGTAGGGTTATGAATATAAATGAAGCGATTAAGAAATTTCCTCTTTAACCTGCGAATACGAGTATATACTCGTACTCTACGACTGGGTTGTCCAACATTTCGGGCGGATCAGCCAAAACATGGCCCCTTAAAGTAGACTACCATTAACTCTTACATGTATACGTAATTCGTATTTCCACGTACCGCATACTTACGCATATAAGACGATCATGGAATCATAAAAAGGCCCAAAAAATACGGGGTTGTCTTATGGGATGGATACAAAAATGATCAGTGCGAATTTTTGTAGTAATCGCTTGGCAGTGCTGCCAGATGCAAGTAAATAAAATTTGTTAATTCGAAAAATTACAAATAGGACATAATTCCATAAATGATATACAGTACTTATAACCAAATGATAAACTAAATTCATATGCCGTTGAAGTTAGGGGGTCGTCTTTTAGGACCGATATGATATGCTAAAGCGATTAAACTTAAATTCATATCTCATCAGACTTATCTGCGGAAATATATAGTAATTAGTTTCTACATGATTTTGACGCCAAAAAACCCACGCACGTTTGCAGATACCTGATAATGTCACAGAAACTATGCACGCAAACAAATTAACTTGCACATTACGCAAACCAAGTCTTAATAGAACAAGAATTGATTTATAGGGAACGGGGAAAGAAAATAACGAAGGTTTTTTTCTTTATCCTGTTTCTGTTATGACTTTCTACAAAGTGACGCCTACTCATAATACTCCAAGAATAATTTCATTGCATAGTTGATTAAGGTTCTAGGCATGTTTTACAAAGACTGCTTCTATAAGTTACAAGTTATTTAGGTAACTTTGAGGATATCGACAGGCCGGTTTAAAACCTTAACCTATACAACGTAGTGGGTCGCATTCCGGATAACCCTTCTCTACGAAAAATTTATGTTTACCTGTTTTGGCGGTGCGTAGGTGGTGGGAAGCCATCTCTTTTATGAGGTAGGAATGTTTGTTGACGGTGGGAGGAGGTGTGTGGGAGGGGTATGAATCGTGTAAGGTGTCTGTTCCAACTGGGTGTACATAAGCTCGGAAATGGATCTCTTATATAAAAAGTAAAAGTATGTGACAACTTTACCGAGTAAGTGCAGATGGAGTATATAGTGCGGAAGGCAGATCGAAATTTTCGGAAAAGGATTTAAACAGGGACCCGGGAAGTATCCGGCTTGCCACCTTTGAGCAGCGTTGATTTTATTATCCCAATATTATTATTACGATATCCAGAGAAGAGAATAAGGGATTGGAATGTGTTATCTGAAGTGTTATTTGAAAAAGAAGAATTAAAAAATATACAACAGTACACGTCAGAAAATTATATACTAAGAATTGTAAATTGTCTGTGTGCAGATTGAAACTTATTACATGTTTAACCCCGCTGGCCATATTTTGAGGTCCTACTGGGGTAATAGACATGTCAATATATATTAATTAAATAAATTTGATTAAAATATGTCTTGGGCTGTTAGTTTGCGAATTGGTCTATAGGAATTATGGCTTAAAATATGGAAATATATTTATGGCCACGGTGGCGCTGTAAGAAAGGCGCTCGCCCGCCTCGCTGAAGGCAATTTATCTACTGGAATTATTCGTGGATTCTAGAATTCATGTTGAGAAAAGAATGAGTACAGAGGTCAAACTCTGGGTACTAATAGGCGGGAGAAACTTAATTCCGGTCACACTACCTTCATTTATTACTATTAGGCTTTGTATTACCATCCCTAAATTTCAAAGGCGTTGTTACGCTATGAATTGGAGAATATTATTGTTATTTTTTACTGTACGGAACTTACCTTGTATGCTCGTGTAAAGGTCGAATTTTAAGTACAATATTTGAATCACAAAATCCTGAGTTGACCTTTTTCCAGAGAAAGGTGTTTATAGAGAAAAATATAAGGCATAGGTAAGAGGAGAGGTACTGTTTGAGGTCTCGGTTAAATTTCTACAAAATAGCGGTTAACATATTGAATTTCTGGAAATAATTATCTGTTATTAATAACTTGACAATTCCCAAATTGTATTAGATAATTTACTTATTCAACTAAAATATAAAATGGAAATGATTTTGGCTACCTTGGTAGTATCCAAAACTTGCAGTATTTTTGTCATAACTGAAGAGTCACACTGAAGTATCGTTGATTTATTCAACAGCTTTTTAAAAATTACTGCATCGAGTGAATGAAAAATTTAATGATACTGCTCTGCGTGATGTTGATTTAAGTCATTCTTCCAAGAAGTGCAAGATCAGGGTTCGAATCTCAGTCACACATACTTTTTCACCTCCGGTTATTCCTGGAGTCTCTTCATTCCTCAGTGACAGGTAACATTCGTTTAATAAAAGTCCACAAGTCATAAGAATTAATAATCAGCATTATAATATTATTCGATTAGGTTTGGCTCAGCAATATTTCATGATTGCGGAATATTTAAGGCTCGTCTTATGCACGAGATAAGCGAAAAAGGAAACTTTTAACAATATATACACTGAAATCATCGTGAGTGACTTAACACATTTTTACGGCTTTAATTAACTTTTATTTTTGTTGCAGGAGTTCTCGATCAGAGGACTGTAAATGCTTGATTGATGTGGAGTTTAAAAAAAGGCTACATGGAAGAATGATAACGAAACTAACTCTTTGAATGTTGTGATTACATCTCAGGAGAGAAAGAAAAGGTCATTTCCTTCTTCCCGAATCTCTGATGATTACGATTACGCACCGAAACAGGTGCTAATAAATTTTCCCGAGTAATTAATCTATTAAAGCTTTCTTTACTAGCGGATGTGCACGAAATCTCAGATTTTTCTAATTTCTCTTCGATAAATCGCGAAATTTTTTTCCATCCGACAGCAGGCTTTTTCTGATTGTGAGATACGAAAACTTTCTTGACAAATTTAGTTCTTTGTTAAATGTAAATTGTTTCCAGAGAGCTCTCTTATGCTTCCCTTGAAAGTAATTGCAATAATTAAAGTAGCGTACCCAAATTTTCCCTTTCTTCCCAGTGTATCCTTTTCTATCAGGGCCGGCTTCAGATGTAAGCGAGGGAGTCGCCTCAAGGTGCACGCTCCATATACAGGGATACATTCGAAAATATGAGAAACTATAGATTCCTTGACGAGCTCATGATTTACAAATCAGCGGAGTAGTATTTCCTAAGCTTTATGTCCCCGAAAGGGAATGGAAAAGGCAATATTTCCATAAATTTTAGGGTTACATCTCCCATTCTTCTGCTTGATTTCATCCAATGAAACTTGATATTTTATTTATTTATTTATTATTTATTTATTAATCTAAGCGCTGCAGGTTGGTAGTAATACCAGGTGGCAACGGTTGAGGGGGATATAACAATACAATCTGTCCGGCATTAGCCCAAGGACGGGAGGGAAACCCCTCCAAAAACCTCCCGTGGACAGTACACATCTTAACAATAGCAATAGGCCCAATGAGTACAATGTGTCAAACAAGTCAAATAAACAATATACAAACACCTCCACCAAACACAAAAACAGACGGCTATTACTTTTTTTTTGTACTACATGGAACTATTTTCTTATTCTAAGGATAACAGTGATTAAAACTATGCCTTATTTATAGTATATATACATATAAAAATTTAAATTTCATAATCTTCCAAGCTTATTTTTAAAATTTTTAACATTTTTATTAGAGCGGCTCTTTACAAATGAGTTAAAATTAGTGATTAAATTAACCCTTATTTATCATTATACACATTAAGATCAATAATTTACTAATATTTTAGAGTAATCTTAAATTTTAATGGTCCAGAAAAGTGAATCTCTAACCGCTACATACCGTAATTGTGTCAGCGGGCAGCCAGATAACTTCAGCCTTTAGGACGACATTTTCTGGAGTCGATCTCTCATACACCAATCGAGGTATCATTATAATGTCGATTATACAATAACAGTGAAGCCTAACCTTTATGATGACAATCAACTAACGAAACAAACCTCCATTTAAAACTACATCGTGAAATTGTAGGGTAGGTGGAAGAGTTTGTTATAGTGATGGAAAGACACTTATCATTATCTACTTCCATTGATCTAAGACCTCTTACATATTTGTAGAAGTGGTCCTATTAGGTTGTAATTTTCCTTAAAAAGACATTATTATGATCATTATTCATAAATTTAACATTTATATGGCCTTTTGATTAAAGACTGTAGCACCGTAAGATATTAAAGCTCGCGTTCTTTAAAATGTCGCTTGCGATTATCGAAATCAGGGCACTATATATATTTAGAGATTAGTAACTTTTATTTATTTTGGATTGAGTTTTTCTTTATCGTTCGGTCTTCCGATATTGTAGAATTCCGATCAGAATTCTGACTACGACAAAAGAAACCCAAAGGTGATAAGGACATATAAGGAATCTTATTAAGAAAATAAACGTTTGGCGGATGCCTATGTTCTTTGTCAAGTGTACACTCGAATATATAGAGATGATTTATTTCCAGTATCAATGGACTCATCAAACATTGGTCAACCATAGGAGGTGTTGTTGAAGTTAGAAAGTTTAGTAGTGAATTTCGCCTTTTATGATGGTTGTATACAAATGATGATGCAAACTCGGGTGGGAGTTGGGGTCCATAGTGTTGCATGTGCCTGAATATCTCCTCATGGATCCGAATTGACCCTATTCCTTAAGGCTATTGGCCAAAAAGATTTTCCGATGCCTCAAGCGATAGCACTCCTCGGCGCACCTAACGTCTCATTATTCTCATACTCCTTGAATATCCCCAATCTCAAATTTTGACCTTTTCATTAGAAACTCTCTCCAGAATTTAGACGGTCAAGTCAGTCATGTTCAGTACCAAGCCATTTTGCTCATATTTTCTTACGTCTAAGCATCTTCAAATCTAATCATTTGAAGATAGACCTCTTGAAACTCTTTAAACAACTCATTTACCTTTATGTCGTACATTATTGAAGATTACTCAGCATTTGCCAAGGTTCTACTAAGACATGGATTAATATTTTGTAGATATTTGTTTTCTACGTTAACACTACTTTAGTATCTCAAAGTTACCGTTTGTACTCGAGAGAGGAAACGAAGGAGAAAACAATCTACCTCAGCCGGGACTCGAACCCGAATCTTCCTCTTGCCGGGTGGATGCTTTATTTATTTATTATTATATAATTTATTTATTTATTATTATACGAATTTTTTATGATGGTAGCCCCAACCATTGTCTATGAACGTCGTAAATCAAACTAATATTCCAATAATAACATATGCATACACATAGAAAGTATTCAAACAGACATCTCCCCGGTACCCCCACCAAAATATAAACTCTAAACACAATTAAGTTATACATTATTCAATTAAGCTACCGCGACAGCATTAATTTTTGAACGGAGGTTATTATAAACGGAAAGGAAACTCAGTGATTTATATATTGACCCGAATTATTAATTTTGTTCCTCTCGCTTTACCGTCTGCAATTTTTAAATGTGTCAGCATAAATTTTCCCCGCGATCAATTAAAAATTCCTCTGATAGAAAGTCCAACTCTGTTATTAGGCGTTTCCGAAACTTAAGATGATGCTTTAAACAAATTAAACTTTGCTACCACTCAAGAAAATGCCCAAAATCCACCAAGGAGGTGGGTTAATTGAAAATATAAATCTACAACGCTATTTCATTTTAATAGTCATTGATGAGACGTTTTTAGACTAGTGATTGTTCTCAGTAGGTTCACTATTACTATGCTCTAAAACAGACGTAATTTATATATAATATTACTGTAATTTGCAAATCTTATTCCTAAATAACTAACTTTTTTTTCATTCATAATATAGAAAAAAACAATGCAAATTCATACTTTTCTGATTTTGTTAAATAATTTTCTGAATTCTCTTATTTTCCAATTTGAATGTTTAGGAGTTACTAGAAGAGATTTTACATAATAAATGATCCCTGATTATTATTATGGGACTTAATTGGACAAAATTGAGACTTAGAAGTCCCATATTTCATTTAACCAGATTGATATTAATTCAGTGAAACAAAAATAAACCGATTTTATTGTGATTATTTTGGAGTTGGTATTGCAGCCAGGACGTAACATCCGTCTTTTTCTGCTTCTTCCAGCTCTCAAATTAAGAGCCGAGAGCCAGAAGCAGTTTTCATAGAATCACCTCGTGACGTCTTTCCCCAAAATGATCATTTGTTTCTAAGTATTGTAAACATTAATGTATCTGAGGCATGGTAAAACTTATTCTACAATCTTTCCTTGACAAAAAGTATTGAATTATTCATATTGGTATCATTGAGGTTTCAAATCCCATGATTCATATTTTAATCCACACGATGTACAGAATTTTATGGAAATTAATTTATGGCGAGAGGATCCGTGCTGCCTACAAGTTTGAAAGTCACTTCTGTTGGTGTAGTTTAGTGTAAGATGCCCAGTGGCGCTGTGGGTCGTATATCTAAATTGACGTGGGTGAGGACCGTAAGCGTGTATAACTACTCTTCGAGCTTACTTTGGTATGCGAAACCCTCTTCACAGAAGCTAATTGGAGAGGATCACTTGGGAGAACAGGAAGCAAGGTATATTTCGTTCCGCTTACGTGTAACTTGTAGGCTATGGAATGTTTCGTTAGAATTTTCCCTCCGGGGTCCCGTAATATATCAAAGGAGTCAAAAGTGGTGTGTGTTCGAGTATCGTACATAATTTCTCTCAGTGGGAAGAAAGTTTCTTGAGGCAGGGCTCAAAGAGAGAAAACAGCAAAAGCTGATGGCCCATTAAATTTTTTTACGGACGCAATTCCCAACTTCAAATACGATCGGTTTTCTACTTTTTCTCGAATTCGCTTTGTAAAAATTACTCTTATCTTCTCGGTCAGAAAATCATTAAGTGGAGTTACTCTACTGTACGTCGATTCCGACTGATGCCCGTTAATTGGATTTGGGGAGTTGGTTCACCTGCTTCCTCACTTTTTTGGTGTTCTGTCGATGACGAGATATGATTTTGAGAGCGAGTTTCAGATGCTCATCTACATTCCCGGAAAATATTGACTGACGGGAAATTACTCGGGTATGTTTTGGAATTACAGACTGGAAAATTATATCTCGATCGGATAGGGGAGGAGGCATATTTTTCTTGGGTGCATTCTTTACAAATTTGAAATTTCTCTTTAATTGGCAAATATGTGGCGTATCACGGTCGAAATTCCTTCAAGAATCACAATACTAACAATTATAGCGCGGAAGGTTCCTCCTTTACAGCAAGAAAGTATATTAAATGAAATTGCTAGAAAGTGATACTCAAAGAACTTGCAGATACATGAGTTTATGAAATTAAAAAGATAACTTACAAAGCCTGGTTCAAGGTACCATGATGCAGAATATTCCACAAAATCTAAAATCACATATATTTGCGAATATAATGATTGTATTGTTATATTGGATATGAAAGTACTTACTTTAATATTTTTCAAGCAAAAATCTTTTGTTCTGATGATCCATTCCGTAGATCTGCTGCCGTAATGTTGAATATTTTAGTTAATTATAATATTTATAATAAATGTATTTATCCAACGACATACATAAAAGAATTTATTAGACGAATCATTGTCTTAGTTACAATTGCAGTACGACTAGTAATTGTAAACCTTTATTGCATTTTGTTTCTATTACAATGCGATATTATTTTTATTACGTTACCATATTATTATTAACATAATATATGATTTTTTATAACCTTATTTTTTCTTGCTGAGAATTTTCTGACGGTCCATTTAAAAGTAGCTGTATTTCAAAGCTCGATGGATTCTTTCGGAACCTCTTTTTTGCTTAAATGTTGCCATTATTATTCTGGTCATTGGGAAATATTTCAATAGTGGTTGGTTTGTAGTTGGGAAAAATGGGAGGAACGTCATCACAAACAGGTGATCCGAAACTAATTCCTTTTTCTAACCTTCTCCAAATTTCACATTCACCCCTCATAAACCACTGAAACTTGAGTTTGGTTTAATCACACCTAAATAGGTATTTTAGGTAATATTTTATTCCAAAGGTCATAAAATTTAAAAAAAACTTCCATGCTCTCCTGATTTTGTTCTCATTTGAAACGTGCGATTGGAGAAAAATCCCGAATTCACAACCATTTCAACATAATATCCAGTCCTTGCAAAATAAGTGGGGTGTTAAATAGAATAGAAAACATATATAGGTTCATAACTACAGTAGATTAATTTGTAACAAATATATTTAAAAAATAGCATTTGTGTTTGACGCCATTTTGATAGTAATCGTGACTTTTATTTCAGGATAGAGGAAAATGTATATTTTATCTATTTTTTCATAGTTTTCTTCATGCCATGACATGAAAGCTACCGAGATAGGATTGATGCTGAAAATTGCAATTGCACTGATACATACGGAATACTACGAAAAGTGTTTCTCCTAGTATCCTAGGTGTTCCACTTACGTGGGAATATTCTTATACTTTCTGGTTTGGTGAAGAAAGAAAGGGCAATCTTTCTCACTCATTATCTTGCCTAATAATCCTCATTACCCTCCACTCTTGGCAACTAATATTTGATTGGGTGACATTCCAACCAGCCTTCGGACTGAATGCTTTACAGACAGACAGCAATAGCTTGTATGATTCCTTTTTAAATTTAACTTAATTAAACGCAGGTTTTTGCAGATTTTTCAGACACCCATTTCTATAGACGTTTTCCCGTAGCGGTGTGCCTAAGTGAAACCTCTGGTTTCTAAATCCACCAGTTAATTTTCTTCTTTAGACTTTTTTTAACTATCTCATTGTTTGAAATTTTTATTACGAAGGGTTAGATATTAGAAAGGACTTATTAGTCTCAATATCGCTCAAATAAAAGAGGTTTTACATTTATATTCATGCATGAGTGTTCTACTTTCGGTGTGATCATGTGCATAAAATTAAAATATAATTTCCCTATTCAACGCCATCTTCTTCATTTCCTGGTAGTTTTCCCCATCCTTCAAATCACCTAACATCTCTTTCTTGTAGCTTACCCCATCCTTTAAATTACCTAACATCTTTTGCCTTTGTCTTCCCCTTATTTTTTACCTCTGAATTCTTCCCTCAATTACTTTCTGTAAAATCCTCTCCCCTCTCAATATTTGACCCACCCATTACTTCAATTGAAGCCCTCTCCTCCCTAACCATCTCCAGCACCTCCGTGTTCGTTTTCCTATCCACCCAACTTACTTTTTCCATTCCACGCTAAATCCACATTCCGGAGGCTTCTAACGTGTGACTTCTTCCTTTCTTAATGTCCACGTTTCACATCCATGAAGTAAAACACTCCACACCAAGGATGTTACCAATCTTTTCTAGCCTAACCTAGCTATTGGACGGGTTAATTAGATCGACTAAGTGAATGACACCGGAATGAATACGAGATTTTGCAAATCACGAAACCGAGCAACTTGCTTATTTACTAAAGGAAACGCCGTCGGACCCGGCAGAATTCTTTTCTAAATTTACAACGTGTGTAATATTTCACGGAATAAAACTGTCTCAGCAGTTATGAATTTGTTTCGAAACAATTCCGTAGCTTTATTTCGTTTCGAGGCTCTGCTTGAGTGACTGGACCACGAAAGATGCAACGCCCTCGTATCAGATCGAATGCTTTAATTAAGAAATCTCATTCCAGCGAAAAGCGATCGTCTCATCTATCACAGACGTTTTTTCGATTCGATTGTGTACAGATCGCAAAACCTCTGCCGAAATATGTTCGAAATATCAAATGGAGCGAATAACCCGCTTTGTTACCGTCAGCTGTTTGTCGAGATGGATTTATATGAAGATTAATTAAGAGATAAGGCCCGGATTCATCAATCACCGCCCCATCAGAATGTGATGAATGTCTCGCACACTGGCAAAATCCTTAATATATATGGAGGAGGTTTAATTGTGTAAATTTAAGATTTGATTTCCCTCTCCATAAGAGCCGGGAGGATCTGATAAGAGCTTTTGGATGTTGTAAATCCTCTAGAAAGCGTTCACCTTACCTTTCTCTACCGTAAGGAGCTTTGGCATTTTTCCTCCGGTCTGTCGCCTTGATAAAAGTGTTCATAATACCGCGAGTTTTAATGAATGATATACAGTTCATTATCCGTAAGTTACACAAGAAGAAAAAAGATTTTGGTCTAAGCGAAATATGGAGAACTCTACCTGAGATGAAAGGAAAGACAAAAAAATATGATCATTAAAATTTACCATGATAAACTAAGTCGAGATATTCTAGCATAATTGTCAAGGGTAATTTAAATATCCCTTGAAATTTTACGCCCTCGAGTTTTTCAGAACCTCACTTCATTTTTCTTCTCTAATATCTTAAACAGATAACGCCCAGTGGTCAATACCCACTCGGATCAAACCTCTCCGAATAAACGGTGAGTCTATTTGAAGCAGCTTGAGAATTAAGTTCGTTTTCCAGGTGAAAGACTCTTTATTTATGTTCCAATGCTCTTATTTAGGGAAATACACATCGACGAAATATGGGAGTGAAATAACATATCATATTATCAGCTGAAAGTAAGGGCTCTACGATGCTGTGAGTTGTGCCGAAAAGTCTATGAAAAGCTATGAATTGAATAATTTAAATTTCAATGTGTATTTAGTTGAAAAATTGCGAGATAGGATGTATGAAGTTAAAACCTAAAATTATTCGTGAGGAGCTCTTAGAAATGTAGAAAAACATTTAAATCAGAAAATACGGCGGAGAATTCGATAATCCCATTTCTCCAAATAGGAGTACAGTTATTATAAATCGGGTTATGGATCGTTTTCCTCTCATTTTATTCTCTTATTATTCAGGAATACCTTTAAATAGCTGTTGTTGGATAAGTCTCGGAAGCCTAGGTCACGAAATATCGAATTATTCTATTTTAAAATGAAAAATCATTGGGCCACGAAATTATATGCCAAAACCGAGATTAAAAAGCGATTTAGAGAGCGAAAGTAGAGAAATTCAAGAAAAATATCCAGCCAATGAACACATTTACAGAAGGTTTTCATTTTTATTACGATTTTTCATATTTGTTACCGGAATTATACTTGTAACCGGAAAAACAAACAATGGATGAGGATAAATTATTTATCAAATTTAGATATCATAATCAATAAACTGAATCGTTTAGGTAATTTAAATTCTCCATGAATTTAAAAAAATATGAGCTAACGAAATTTCAGCTTCTATTTAAAAAGGGAATTAAAAAAATAATTTTATTATTACTCGCTAGTTTTCCGCACAGTAAAAATTCCTTTGAATATTTCTTATCCCTTATTATCCGGTATAGAGTTAAATTAGCTAAATTTCAATCATTCAACTTATCAGCCTTCTGCAGAGTCAACATATAAGCTCTCTCTCTGAAGCATTTTCTCACGAAGTGCTTGTATTATGTATATTTTCAGAGAGGTCAATCAGGTGTAATAAAGAAATAAATTATCGTTCTGTATGGAGTTTGTACATGAGGAAAATTCGTTGAGTCAAAGTGTATAAGAAAAGTAAGAGGAATAAGGTTTGGGGGTTGTTAGGTGAGAGTTTGAGGTGTAGGAAGAAAACTCAACTTCATTTTTGATTGTATTCTAGTTGGAGAGGTTTCTCAGCTTTTCAAAAGTTCAAGGAAATTCGGGTGTCGGCCTTAGGAGGAAAAGCGTGGAAGCTTCATTAGTGGATGGCACGCAAAGAGGCGGTACGGCATCGGTGATGCCCTGAGGTTGTCGTGAAGAGGATTTGGAGCTTCTTTCCTTTCTTTGTCCAGCTTCTCGTTTGGCCCACTTCGATGCCATCAGAGTTATTGGCCGCTGCACGGTGGGCTAGAATCAAAAAAGCTGGATAACAATTCGAAAGTGATTTCGCGATTGTGGAGAAAAGTAAATAATTATCATATAATCAAATCAATGGCGAATGGCATATAAAATAATCCAGGTGATTTCAGCAGAATCTTCTCCGTAGGTTGTTTGAATTCGAAGCAGAGAATAAACGTTTTGGTAGTCATTTTCTTGTCATCATCATCATTGTACTTCTGTCCTCGGACAGGTCTCAACGGAACTTGCTCCTCCAGGCATCTCTATCCTGTGCCCCCTTTTTAGAGCTTGATATTCTTTTCCTCTTTTCAAAAAGGTCAGCATTCCGAATTTCCTTCTCCCTCTTCCTCGTTTCCCATTGATCTTTCCTTCAAAAATCTTCTTCAGTAGGCATTCTAATCTTAGTATATGGCCTATCCATCTTGCTTTCCTTTTCCTTATGTTTTTCAAAATTACTCGTTCTTCTCCCACCCTCCTCAGTACTTCATCATTTCTGATCTTGTCTGTCCAACTTATTCTCTCCATCCTTTCCCATAGCCACATTTAAAAGCTCTCTAAGTAGTTTTACTCTTTCTCTCTCAACGTCCATAGGTATTTTTCCTCTTTCTCTCTCAACGTCCATATTTCGATTCCATATAACACAATAATCCGGATAAAGCACTTCGTAAATCTTTTCTTTAACTCCATCTTGATGTTCTTTGCTGTCAAAAGTTCTTTTATCTTTTGGAACGTTGCCTTTCCCTGAGCTATTCTACTTCTTATTTCTTCTGTACAACTGCCATTAGATGTGATGGTGCTTCCCAAATATTTAAATTTTACGACCTGCTCAAATTCCTTCCCATTAAACTTAATTTGTAATTTTCTTGTACGGAATTAAATTTTGATGGTTATATATGATTCGCGGGTACATTCTCATCCGGAACGTTACGATATGCCGTTGGCCGAGGAATTCTGGGGTCTCCTCGATTCTTCTAGTCTGAGTCTTCTCCAGAAACGCAGGGTATTCACTCTAGGATATCCTTGACCCCACGTTGGAAGCTTCCGTAGGTCTGGGCCTTCTAGATGCCAAAAGAAATATTTCAGCCCTTTTATTGTGTTTAATGACTTCGTGTCTTTTCCAGAAGATGGGTGTGGTGGTCCAGATGCCGTAATGCTGGGTCAGCCTCTGGCAAAGTCGGCATTCCCTTTATTAAACTTTGGCACTCTATGTTATCTTCTGCCCACTTTCTTATTCACCTTCCATCTTGACACCCAACCCCTCTTGCAGCGCCGCAACTTTCTGGACCCTACCCTGGGTCGACCCCCAACTCCCACTATGTCTATGTTTCTGGTGTCCTAAGTCAGCAACCCCTTCTTATAAATATGACCTTGTTCTGGTGGAAGGGCTTTCGTGTTCAAGACAAAGACAAAAGATGGCAAAGATTCTCTCGGGCTAGCAGGCAGGTAATCTCAGGCTGGATGGCCGAATCACAGTGGGCTAAAATCGAAAAATGCTGGCCAAAAATAAGGTAGTGGTTTTTTTAGTAATGACCTAGAAACTTCGCATAGCCATTGTTGAATAAATTGTGCATATAATTGCGAAATTGTTTGCGTAGGTGCATGCGCATTACAATTCTACTTGGGGTCAAAGTTGACCAAATTGTACGAAAAATGACGGTATTCGATTTTTCGCAAAATTCTTCAACTTCAAACAAATCCTGAACCAAAGAAAGCTATTTCATTGGATAAAATACGATGCAGTATTATGAACCTCATTTATATGCTTCATTATAGAGGGTTTGAATGATCACAGTTGAATATTTGCAATATTTATATAACAAAATGGCGAACCCTTATTTCACGGATAATTTTCACCTAAAGTAAGGAAAACAGTAGTGATATGTTATTACTATTCCTATTTAATTCTGATCAGCAGTGCGTATTTTTGGATAAACGTAGGGTTTTTCGTTTTTAAAAATTACTATTTTATTTACTTTTTTTCTTCAGAATCAAGCTCGCAGCATTTCTACATCACAGTAAAGAAGAGTAGGATCGCAGAGATACTGACGGAAAGAAATTCGGTCCATGGATGGAATACAGCAAAGAATGAGTACAAATGGATTCTAATATTTTTGCTATTCCAATTCAAGAATGATAGATAGTGCATATTTTTGGATTAAAATAGTTTTCTGTTTCCAAACTACCTTTTTATTCACCGTTTTCTTATTTCTTTCCGTTTACAAATGCTCGCACAATTTCTCCATCATTGAAGAGCAGAGTTGGAGAGCAGCGATGCTGAGGAAATATGTTCGGTCCAGGGATATAATATACAATACAATGAGTATAATTTGAATCTAATGTTAACACTATTTCTATTCAATAATGAGAGATATTGCGTATTTTTGGATTTACGTTTTCTTGTTTTGTACCGATATTCATTTACTCTTTCTGCATTTATTCTTTAGAAATACGCTTGGAACCTTTCTCCATTATGGAAGAGCAAGAGTAGGAGCTTATAGATGCCGAGGAGAGGTATTCGGTTCATGGATGGAACACAGAATACAATGAGTACAACTGAATTTTGTTATAATTCCCATTCTTTCATGATCGATATTCCGTATTGTACGCAAACATATTCCCATTTTTCCGATTTTTTTCTATTCGTTAACGTTATTCGTCCTTCACAATTGATTTACTTTCAATTTATATCAATTTATATTTATATATTATATATTTTCGAAATAATGACTCAGTGTTTAGCTGAGATGGCACTAATATTTTACATTTGCCAACGCTGGGAATACCACTTAATTTTTAACTCATCATTTAAGTTTCGATTAATTCTTAGTTTTCTCCGTAAATACTTACATGCATACATATAGTACATGCATGTACATATAGTGCATACTAGTAGTTATTTTCTGAAATTTTTCATATTCAGTCATGGTAAATAAATCCCTTGTTCAAACTTTCGATCTTGTATCACTTCTCATTGACCATCCTGGCACCGTCAATAGTTTGTTAAACGTTCTTTCTTAAAACTGTTGTAATGATTTTAGTGAAATTAAGCCGATAAATTGACAGATATAAAGAAACCTTTGCTGCGTTTATAGCGTTTGGTTATGAATTTCACATTGATGATCAGTCATCAGTTTAGCTTTTTTAGGGTGCAAGTTTTATAATTTAAATGACATTACTTTTTTATGGTAAAATAAACATTATATTATAAAAGTTTTATCGTATTCCAATTTCGTCGTAATATATCTTCAATAAAGTTCAAGAGAGAAAAACACCTGCAACCGAAGAGAAGTACATTTTTCGTGTTGCTCTAATCCGAATAAATTATACCTGATTCATAAATTAGATGATGAATATATGGTTCAATGGATGTCTCATTTTTCTTCGAGCATTGTGTACTTAGACTTTCATCCTGGGATCGATCGTGGTGAAAGCGACGGTCATTAGTTTAATGTGTTTTCTCTTTCATTTATTCCGTTTTACCTCTAATATTACCTTTCAATTTCTTCCTATTTATTTAGATTAGCTTACTTTCATTTTCTCCTTTTTTTGTTTGTAGAGCTCAAGTACATACATTAAGTTAAAGAGTCATCTCGAGGTCGATTCTTTCTCAAATTTCAATTACCTCTATTCATGAGATTTTTTGAACAGTGTTAGTCATTGAATCGTGCCATTTTCACCTGAGGGCCTTTTCACAAGTTCAAGGTCTTGTTTTCGTAAGCAGTATCCGAAATCATCTTTGCTTTAGTTTATTTGCGTTACTCTTTTTCAGGACTGTAGGGAAACTACGGCGTCCTATTAGTCTTTAATACCATTATTCGTAGCAAACGCAACAGAAGTTTTTTAGTAAGTTGGACATTGATTAATGCGGAGAAATATATGTGGTAGGATATTTATCCTTGTTTCCTAGCAATCTCCCTACCGATTGTTCGTTTAAGTTGAATCGAGTTTAAGTCAGTTAATACAGCTTTGGTCCTTGGCATTTGACGTTTGCGGCCGTAACCAATTTGTGTGTTAAGCATGGTGGAGTTAAAAGATAGTTTCTTCTCTTAGCTAGCCTAAACACCTTAATGAACAGCAACTAAGAATGTGATATAGGTCGTCAATGTGCCTTTAATGCGGTTTCAATGATTACACCTAGCATAGCCACGATAATGATAACCGTCTATCATTGAAATTCCTATATTGTAGGATGTTTAGAGGTAGTTATCGGATTGCATCTACATTAAATCATATTTACCATCGAATTTTGTTTTGTCTTTCAAAGGTGACTCAATTACATAAGATATTTTATTTTTACAAAAGGTTTGGAAACATGTGTGGCGAATGCTAACGTCCAAATCATTGTTTTCCAAAATGAAATGCACTTTAACAGATTCGTCATCAATTCATTTCTACTCTCAGTGTCTTATTGACCCTAAAGCAAAGTTCCCCCTCAAAGATTCCGTACGTACGTACGTACTTGTGAAATATCTGAAAGCAAATGAGGGCGAAAAAAAGCCTTACCAAACCCCGGCCTAAATAAATAAGAGTAAATTCGTGGAGCTCGTCCTGGGATTGGGTGGACGTGGATAAAGAGACGACGTCGAGGGGAGTCGACATCTGGGGTGGTCGTTTTGGGAGGGTGTCGTAGGGGATGAGGTCCTCTATCGAGGGCGAGGGCTTCCGGGGAGGGGAAGGTCGTTCAGTGATGCGGTGGTCGTTGGTGTAGGAGGTCCGTGGAGAGGTAGGTACCTAGAGGAGTGAAAGGGTCCGGGAGGGGTCCATTTAGGGGATCCGGGGAGAGTGTCTGGGGCAGGGGTATAGTAAGAGGGTCCGGGGAGAGGGGCCGGGTAGGGTGTCCGGGGAGTGGATCCGGGGATAGGGTCCGTGGTGGGGGTCTTGGGAGTGGGTCCGTGGAGATGGTCCGTGGAGGGGTTCTGGGTAGAGGGTCCGGGGAGAGGATCTGGGTAGGGGATATTCATGTAAAGTCATTAGAAATAATATAATAATTATATAGTAATAATAATAATATCAATCAGAAAATGGCTCTCCGCCGCGCGGATATTGCTCTTGCATCGCCATCGTAAAGTCGCTCGCTTTATTGAGCTTCGTCGCAAATTGTCGCAGGATTTTATTTCTGGTTTCTCTTAAGGAAGCTGCAAAGAACATTGTGGTATTAGTTAGCTCGAGTGCATCGTTGTACATCACTACTGTTTTCCTTACTTTAGGTGAAAATTAGCCGTAAAAAAGGGTTCGCCATTTTCTTGTATAAATATTGCAAATATTCAACTGTGATCATTCAAACTCAGGATTACGAAGCATACAAATGAGGTTTATAATTCTGCATCGTATTTAATCCGATGAAATAGCTCATTTTGGTTCAGGATTTGTTTGAAATTAAAGAATGTTGCGAAAAATCGAATACCGACATTTTTCGTAAAATTTGGTCAACTTTGTTCCCCTGTAGAATTGTAATACTCGTGCACCAACGCAAATAATTTCGCAGTTATATGCAGAATTTATTCAACAACGACTATGCGAAATTTCCAAGTCATTACTAAAAAAAACACTTTCTTATATTTGGCCAGCTTTTTTCGATTCTAGCACACTCTGTGCTTCGGCCCTCCAGCTTTAGATTACCTGCCTGCTAACCCGAGAGAATCTTCATCGCATTATTCACCAGGGAAGCACGAGATCAAAGACAAAAGATGTTGGATGACTTAAAGGGCGAGGTAAACTACAAGGAACTGAGGGAGATGGCGTTGAGTTTGGATCTTTGATTGCATATGAACCTACCGAAAGGTATTACTCTCATGTAAAGTATGCAAAGACTGCGATCGCGAAGAAAAAGTCCGTTGGGTCGAGAAATTTCCTCCAACCTAAGATCTTTGTCCCAGAATTTGCCCCTTTCAAGCGTGGGAATCGGGACATCTTATGCCAGACTACTAAACTATAGATCGCCTCTACAAGTCGTAAGATTGTTTGAGTTATGGCATTAGACGGGATTAAAGCGCTCCCCATCCTCATGTTGGCTACAGGGAAAGCCAGCGTTTGAGAGGGTTGGAACATCGCTTCCAAGTCTTATCAGAAATTCAGAGATCAACCCTCATATAGTAAAAATTGACATGTTTTCTCCCACAGCGCACAATGGGATAGAATCGTAAAAAGCTGGCCAAAAAATCGAAAGTGGTATTATATTAATGTGGACTTTGAAACCTCGCGTGGTTACTGCTGATTGAATTCCGCATACAATCAAGCAAGTATGTAATCTAAGTTGATCCTTGTGTGTTAAGATTATACAGTGGGTCAAGGTTTATCAAGGATTGCAAAAAATGCCTGTGAGTAGAGAAAGGAAGCAGCTCCTCATATTGAAAAAAAAGGAAATCGCGAATGGAGACTATGATGCTGTCCATCCAAGATGTTCTTCTCCGCCCTCATCCTCTTTTCCTTCTATTTTCCTTCAATTATCAACTGTAGTAGATAATATTTATTGTTCCGTAGGATGTGCCCTAGATATGCCGTTTTCCTTGTTTTAATCGTTAATAACAGTTCTTGCTGTTTTCCTATTCGTTCGAATACTTCTTTGTTTCTCATTCCTTCCGTCCATGATATTTTAAGCATCCTGCGGTAAGTCCACATTTCAAATGCCTCGTTCTTTTTTCTTATAGCCTTGGATCGGACACGATCTTCTGTATGTCCTTGTACTTTTCTCCTCAACTTATTTTTTAGAGCATAACTACAATCAACAAAAGGTAAAATGTTTTTTTTAATCGTATTTGATGATTTGATCAACTAATTACTATAATACCTTTTGCGGGAAATATGTTTAAGAGCCGATTTATTTCTCAGGATAGGATTTAATAGAAATGTATTTTATTATACTAGTAATAAGTGATATTCAAAGCTTGAATGAAACGTTTGAGAATTATTGAGTTTGTAAAAACGAATGCTTTGCTGGCTCAGTAAAGTAGTAGTTCGACAACCATGAGAACATTTAACTCTCCTCTAGGGAATGCAAACCCAAGCTAAATCTAGTTTTAGTGTATATATGCTCCATACTATTCCTTTTAAACCCATATTCAGAAGTCTAGATAATAGGCAAAAGCCCTTCACTCAGTGAGAGTTAATCGACAGATGCGGAACTTTACGTTGTCCGTAAGATATCTAAAGGCTTTGAGCTGTTGAGGTGTGAAATTGAATTGATTGGAGTGGATAAATTGGAAAGGATTTAATCGTTATGGGAAAAGATCGGCAGGGCAAAGGGCCTGATTAAGGAAATCGAGGTTGCGTCAGGAACTTACATGGAATTGATTCCAGAATTATAAGGTGGTGCTGATGAAAATACTTTGAGAGGAAAATGAGCGCATAGTTGTTAAACGTCATGATAAACAGGCATTGTCCATCAAAGAATAAAATGATTGATTGGAATGTGCATAGAGTTGGGATCCTTAAATAATTTTACGAATGGAAAAGCACAATCATATTAAAATTTTTGTTATATATTGAACAAGTTCTGCGTTTTCTAGCATAAAATATGGTAAATGCTATAAGCATGCGATTTTTAGGGAAGAGAAACTTTATGGCATTAGTAAAGATATGCACCCCTTTGCTCAAAATCCGTCAAATATTAGTCGGGTAATGTATTACCACGATAAAGTTTAGTCAATATTCAACTATTATTATGGTTTAGTATTCATAGATGATCGCGAGCAATGCACAATTTAATGATAATTCATTAAAATTTAACTTGGAGTTCTTAAATTCATGTTGCCTTATTTCCCCAAAATTTTGCTAATAAGTGCTGTGAATATTGTGATTTTTGATGAGTAGTAGCTACAATATAATTTGTATGGGCAAAAAATATCACTTGTAATAAGATTATTTTATATTTATCAACTTCATGTTGTATATTATGTAGCATTTCCTGTTGCTATTTAGAATGATTCTACCATGTACCCTGAGTGTCTTTGTTAATGCATCTGAAAATAAAGAAATCTATCAAGTAATAATCAACTTATTTTATTTTTAAGTCCTTAAGAATTTAAATATAAAATTATAAGTTTATTAAAATGAAATCAAGCGGTTGACTACATTAGTGGTAATGAACTATAATGATTCCAGGAAATATAATTGTTTAAATAAAATTGATCATATTTTATAATATTTTAATGGTGCTAAGTTATAAAATATTTCGTAAACGAGGTTCCGATACTGCTCAGCTCTCTGGGCGATTGTATATGACCGTAATATCAATGTTTCAGAGACTAAAAAACCTATGAAAATATATGGAAAAGGTTAATAAAATATCCGAAGATTTTACTATCATAAAAATGAAAAACCCCAGCGAAGTTTTAATATAAAATTTTACTTTAAAAATAATAATAAAAAAATCGAAACTGAAATAATAAAAAAAATCGAAACTGAAATAATAAAAAATGTCTTCCATCGGGATTTGAACCGCTAAAGCGACAAATATACGGAATAGGATCAGACACTCTATCCTCTCAGCTACCTTTTCGATTCACGTATGCCGCAATTAATACATTAAATACAGATTGCCACGAAGACATTCAGCGCCCTCAGAGATAGTGCGGAATTTTTCTGCATTTTTTGAAGGACGTTTCAAGAATTTGGGGGTCAAATCAATGTCAAAGACGCCAATATCGTCGATTTCTGGGTTTTCGCGAAAAATTTGCTTTGAAAGGAGAGTGAAAGTGTCCTCAAGGACTCGACCTTGGGCGTGGCTCCGCCCAGCTCCACCCATTGACGCCCCCGCACATACGTAACTCCCATAATGCCATGCGTACTCTCGAGCCGCCGATTCAAAATTTTCAAAATTCGAAATTTATTTCCCCCAAAGAAATTGACGCCATATTTTTATTTTTTTTATTCCCTTCGAGAGAGGGTTCAATGGTAGGCCATGAAAAAAATGACAATCAATTTTATGAATTCATTTTTTTATCTCAGCAATTAGTAATTTAGCTATTATTGTCGGAAATATACTTAAAAATAAGTAATTGTATGCCTATTTACTTGTACCCTTCTCTTCGCCATAGTTTTCCAACTCTTTGTTAGTAATGACGGCATCGGCAAGGCAGATGAAATAATACTTTAGATTTAAAACGAGAAAAGCTTTATTTTAATTGCTTCATACTTAATCAAATACACTGTAATACAATATTATAGGAATCATTATTAAAAATTCTTTCTGGAAACGCCAAAATTTCTTTATTCACCATTTCTCTTGAAATTCACTCGTTGCAGACCACCCCAAACAGTTCCTGCCATCATCAGCAAATCCATCTCTGAAATGAAAGATATGAAAAGTTCAAGAATATTTACAATTTAATATTTCAATGTATGGAGGATATTTATTTCATATTAACCGAGTATTCTCATGCAAATTAATAGTTTAAGGGAACATATTTCTGTGAATTACTCTATCCTTAATCAATGGATCCTGTTTGAGGAATTCTATGGAGACTCAAAATGCTCGAAACTGGTACATCATATTCGTTATACATTAAATTGAAGTTGTATTAATAAACGAAAATAAGTGAAATTATATGTAGATTATACATATGATTCCTGAATTCAGGGTCATATAATCGCTAACTCAATTCGCGTGAATTGTAATGAATAGCCGCTTGCTTATCTCCCGTTATATCATAAATAATTTGTAATTGAAAAACGCATAGGCGAAGATGAAGGCTGATAATTACATCTATTTTGATTTCTAGTTGCCAGTCATTAAATCAAAAATTTATCTCACGATAAACATATATAATTAATAATAATAGAAAGATCTCCAGACGAACTATACTCAAAAGATACTGTGGATTTGCAATTAGGCGCTAGGGGCCTCGCCATAAAGGATGCTTACAAATTTAGTTTAAGGCTTACTTTTATGCTGAAGAATTAAGTGACGAGGACTCTAATTTTTTCTTACGCCTATGCCTCCATCCTATACATTTAAAGCAACATTTTCTTCGAAGAAAACCCAAACTAACAGGAGGTTTAAATTGTCATTGCAAATCATTCTTCTCCGAGAAATCGCCTTTTTGGATAATTAATATTTCTATTAATTTTAGAGCAACACCAGAATGGTGGACTCAAAAGGCGATCCGTCGCCATAAACTAGGACTAGTAAGTTAATATATAACAAACTACGAAGACAATTTGTTAATTGTTGAAATTTTACGTACCGTACATATTTCTTTATGCATTTCAAAAGAATAAATTCATGCGATGAATATTATGAAATCGCTTGGTAGTAATGACAAAGTTTTTGTCGGGGATAATCACAGTCATACCCGTTTACTTTAATGCACATGGAGAAAAAATATAAATTTTAGAACTAATGAATATAAATAAAGCGAGCCCACAGGATGATAGAGTTCCATACCTTACATCGCAGCAAACCAGGACCTAATTTCAATGGAGACACAACAACACTGTCTGTTCAGGCGATGATAATCAGTAATTGCGTTGTTATTAGAAGGTGCGTTGGCCTTGAGGTATAATAATTGAGTAATCTTAGAATCTGATATATTCACATCATCTAAATCTTGATAAAAATTTTTAATACAATAATTGAAATAATGAATAGGTGTAATTGAATCATTGACTGTATTTTATAATCATTCTGATTTGCAAAAATCTAACTATTTTCAAGGGTTTCTCATTTGATAAACTTTAATGGCAATGTATAATTAATAACTCTAGAACCTTGTGCGGATTATTCAGCAGAGTTAACTTTATTATGAATCTAATATCCTTATTAAATTTATTTTGCTTCTCACAGGCAGTAATGACAACGTGTCTTTAAGTCACTTTAAATGGTAACTCCAGCAAACAAAAGAAAAATTTAAAATTTTCTTTTTAATACATACAGTTGACTCTAGTGCACAATAATGTAAGTGAAAACATCACATCATCTTTTCCTACTATACTCAGGTCTAGGTAGTGATGAACAACTTATACAGAAATTAAAATTCAATACTCAAGCTAATTTCAGAATTATTTTCCGAGAGCAGATTTTCAAAAATACAACATATAAATTGACCCAATACTTAGAGCTATCCCACTTTGCTAGCGGTTCTTCCATTGAATCAAACTGCTGTAGAAAATTACTGGCGTGGGGACTTCATCTAGCAGCAACTGCATCCAGCGGTCCTCCCGAATCCTTCAGGGTTGTATTTGAGGCTCACATCCATCATCCATTCTCAAATCATCAGGCAATTAATTAATGAGACTAAGTATTTGAAGGCCAAGATAATTATACCTTTAATTGTACTACGCGTCTTATCCAAGCAGCTAACATCTAAAATATGGGAATACTGTATCCCATTTAATACAAATAAGAAGCCTTGTTGAGAGAAATTCAACTAAAGCTAAGTAGAGAAAATCATTTTAAGTTTAAGTTCAATTATGTTTTCCCTTCAATACCGCGAGATAAAATTCCTCTAAATACAATTTATTTTGAAAGGTCGTCTTATTTAGACTACAAATCGTAATTAAAGTTAAAGAAAAGTTGTCGTTTGATAAAATAAAAAGTACGCATTAGGATAAGCCAAAAGAGTTGATAAAGTTACAAATAAAAACAGCCTCTTACTTATCAACAGCGAAACAGCTCTGATTGCTATTTCTTCATTTTACGTTCAGAAAGATTGAACTAGAAATAAATAGAGCACACTGAGTTACCCAACTAATTAAAAGTCCTCCATTGAGCACTTTCGATACTGAAGACATCATTGAACAAGCGCCTTTTAAATGATTTATAGACCATAAGATAACCAGGATGGTAGAATTCGTTAAAATATTTACGGAAAGCTACGCTATTTATGTAACTGACTGCAATTCGAATGACAAACATTAACTTAATTAGTATTTATTTTTTGACTCAAGTCTCATTAATTAATTTCCAGACAGTACATACCACTCCCCCGGCACCAAGAGCCAACCGAATTTTAATTTGGAGAGTAGCTGTCGATCGCCGTTGGCTTCCCACCGGAACTGCTTCACCTGCAAAGAGAACACGAGCGATATTAATCTTTCGAACATGTTCATCTTACGATCGAATTACGAAGATGTTCATTACTTTACGCGAAAAATAAATGAAAGCTCAATTAATATTAACAACACAGAAGATAGATGGGCCAGCATTTGCAAGGTGACACCTTTCTCTCGAACAATGACACCATTCTGGGTGGTAATTAAAATTACCTGCGTGGTAGATTAATTCTCCTAAAGCCATCCTCTCATAAACTCTTTGATAGAGTTGTTAGATTCAACCAATGGATGATGAGGCGAAAGAAAATTTAAGAGTTGTTCTTTTCGGAAGATATTTAGAATGGTGGTGACGCTCGTTCGACCAAAAATGAAGGAATTGGAGAGAATTTTCTAAGGTCGATACGTAATGAGCTTTATTGTATATGCAACATTCATGTTAGGCACAACGAAGCAATCCATATAAATATATTTGGAAGAACCAAATTTATAGTCACTCAATTGATTTTAGAGGAAAAGAGAAAGAAAAAAATCCGGCGTTCTGGCTGAAGAGTTTGATGAATGTGTAAAATGTGAACGCATAGCTTGATTTGTTGAAGGTGGCGAAAAGGAATTTCGGCTAATTAGTATGAAATTGAATACAAAACATCAAACGCATCAAACCAAATCAGACTTCTTATTTGGATTATACTACACTCAATAGGAAAATTTAAACAAAATGATCAAGCATTTCATTCCCGCTGATTCTCGCAATGAGAATTCGCCTTCGCCGCTCTTTCTTAGAAAATGAATTTTCATATAAAATAAATTGGCTGAATATTATTTTCTCAGCAATATCCAATCGAGATCATTCCCCAACGGACAAGCTGGTTTTCCTCCAACCTGTTTGTGAGATAATTAATTTCTGGTAATAAAGTAAATTTAGATTAACTCCAAAACTGAGAAATAACTCGGCCTTTAAACATATTTAAGTATATTAGACAATAATAATCAGTTAAACAAATCATCCAATACGATTTTCATAACACACCTTTTGCCTTTTCGAGCTTGCGGTTATGCTCTGAATAGTTAGCCGAGGAGGAGAAGGGGCCCGTTACCGCTCTGCAATTAGTAGTAGCAATGGCATTATTGCACGAATTCTGGTCATTTAAGCCCACTCTTCTTTCTCAGCCCAAATTCTTATCAACATCTTGCATCCAAGATTTTGAAAATCTATCTAATGAAATTTCTCATCCTACCTTCTATCTTATACAACCCACACATAATACACAAAAATCGTCTACATGGATTGATCTCATAGCCACCGCTAATCCGGAAAGAGTTGAAATTCACGGTCAAATTCCAGTACCTGGAATCTCGTATCATGACTTACTTTTCATGTCATACTCACTTAAGGTTAAGAAAAATAAACAGAAATACATCTATCATCGTAATTTAAATAACATAAATGATGCAGAAATGTTTCAATATGCTCATAGTTTACCTTGGTGTGAGATAGAACTAACTGATGATATCGATCTTAAAGTTGAAATATTAAATAACCTACTGACTCGATTACCTATTTGCTCGATAAGCACGCTCCAATTAGAAAAATTAGAATTTCGAAACCACGAGCGCCTTGGCTCACAGATGATATCAAAAGAATGATGGTCAAGCGCGACTTCATATTCCGAGAATTTAAACGCACTAAATATCAGTTAATTTTCAATAAGTATAAGAAATACAGAAACAAAACCAAACAAATCATCAGAAACGCCAAAATTAAATATGCTTATTCAATATCGAATGGCAATAAAACTTCCGCTGCTTTGTGGAAAAACTTACGTAATCTGGGAATTGGTAAATCTAAGGAGCCTCCTTCGCTAAGAAATATTTCCCTTGACTCCCTTAACCATAAGTTTTCCCTTCCTCCAACAATGATCGATCCGAACCATAAAGATCGCGCATTAAAAAATCTAAATAGGCAAGTTAACCGCTCTACCATCCAATCGGAATTTACTTTTAAGGAGGTCACTCAACTTGAGGTATACAATACCTTAATAAGCATCAAATCTAAAGCAGAAGGTGCTGACGGTATTCCAATCACTATCATTAGCAAACTATATCCTTTATTGCAACATATTATAACAAATATTTTCAACCTATCGTTTCTTAGTGGTAAATTTCCAAAACCATGGAAAAGAGCACTAATTAAACCAATTTTGAAGAGCTCCAAGTTGAATATTGATGAATTTAGACCTATCAGTTTCCTTCCGGTTTTATCAAAAGCTCTCGAGAAATTAGCGCATCGGCAAATTACAGAATATTTAAATAAAAAATCGATCCTCAATCAGGCTTTCGGAAGTCGCATAGCACCACAACAGCCCTAGTAAAAATAACTGATGATATTCGTAAATCGATGGATAAAAGCAAATTAACAGCTTTAATCCTACTTGATTTTAGTAAAGCCTTCGACTCGGTAGATGCGGAGTTAATGCTTGCCAAATTGCGTTTTATAGGGTTCTCAAAATCTTCAATTAGTTGGTTTTCTTCCTATCTACATGACCGTAAGCAGAAAGTTGTCTCGAATGATTCCTCATCCGCTTGGATAAGTATCAATCGTGGTCTCCCTCAGGGATCAACCCTTGGCCCCTTATTGTTTTCTCTGTTTATTAATGACTGTCCTCAAGTAATTAAACATTGTAAGCATCATTTATACGCAGACGACTTACAGATATACATCGACACCACGATTTCTGGCTTCCATGAATGCATACAGCACGTAAATCATGACCTCGAACAAATTAATAACTGGAGTAAAGACAATTTTTTGAAAATAAATCCTTCAAAATCTCAAGCCATTGTCATCGGGACACCCAAGTTGATAAGAAGGCTTAATCAAGATAACGATGCAAAGCTCACGTTAGAAAACTCGAAGATCACATTTTGCGACTCTGTGAATAATCTGGGTGTTATCATTAATAATAATCTTACGTGGTCGGAACACATTGTTAATGTGTGTAAAAAAGTTTATTCTTCAATTAATTCTCTTAGACGCCTAGGAAGTTTCCTGACGCCTTCGATTAAAGCTCAACTGATAAATTCATTAATCATGCCACACTTTGACTACGGTGATATTGTTTACCAAGACTTATCCAAAGAATTAGCTACCAAATTGCAGCGTGCCCAGAATGCATCGGTTCGGTTTATCTTTAACTTAAAGAAATTCGACCATATCTCGGGTGCGTTTGAGAAATTGTTTTGGTTTAAGCTCGCTTCTCGTCCAAAATTACACATCTTAACAACAACTTACCGTGTCATGCGATTACAAACTCCCGATTACCTCTTTTCAGAATTTGTCAGCTTAGGGTCGGTACATAATTGTAACACTAGAGGAAGAAACAATCTACTCATTCCAAATCACAGGACGGAAATGCTACATAAATCCTTTGCAGTGACCTCGGTTAATTTATGGAACGCCCTTCCGCATAGTATCAAATCTTCCTGTTCTATCCACACTTTCAAGAGGAGATGCCTTTCGTATCTTCTAGATAATCAATAACGCTAATTACCTCCATCATAGCACTTTACATTTTACCGTAAGTCAAGTTCGTTTTTTCCTGGTTTTTTTTCATGCTGCACGGAACAACACTTCAAACTTCTTTCTTTACTTTGGAATATTTTGTTCGTTATTTTTACTACAGTTTATATCCAGTATAACCTTTTCTTTTTTTTACTATTTTGTATTTCCATTATATTAACTTACTTTAGATTAATGTTTATGCCTAAATCATGATGTTAACTCTCTTATATAATTATTGTAGAGCGTAATCTTTGTATTGATCGTGTTTTATTTTGCTTTTTTCTAGTTCAGTCATATTTTTTATCACAAGTGTATGTATCTACTTACTGTATTTTCTGCATTTCATTTTTTATTAACTCTCATTATTTTTCTTGATAATATGTCTCTAACACTTCTTGTAATTCTCCAGGTTATATGTACATTGTTTTCTTTAATGTCTTTTAGTTTTTGCTATCGGTAGGTTTGTGCAGGTTTTTCACACCCCCCTTCTTTGTGGGTGTTTTCCTGCAGCGGATATTTTTTCCTAAGCTTTTCTTAGGTTTTTTTTAAATCCGCAATCCCTTCTCACATTTTCTTCTATTTTCCTCTAAGTTTCATTGATACATGTAATATACTTATAATAATGTAACAACTTAACGACAGGTTAGATGGAAGAGGAGACTTTTTAGTCTCAATCTCGCCTAATAAAGACCCTAATAATAATAATAATAATAATAATACCCAACCTCGTCCGAGGAATCATCTTCTCCATTCGTGTATTCCTTTCTTCGGTATGAGGGGTTGCTTCAATTCTTCTTTCCCTCTTCTGAGGGTTTGCATAGTGAAATAATTGTTTATTTTGCAGTCACCTACTACATAACTGTGAAGTCCGCTTACAAATGCAATAAATAGATAATTTTTTGATAGCATTTTTTATTTTACGTTGTTCGCGGTGGCAGTTGACTCCACACTTGCTAGGCAGTGACTAGGGGTCACTGCGGTATATGAGCTCTAGCAAGCAAAAGGATAAATTGCATTACGAGAATCAGCGGGAATGAAATGCTTGATCATTTAGATTGGCGATCCTTTCTATCAAAGGCGCTATCAGTGGTTTTCCCTCCGGCGAAGAAGATATCTAGCTAATCAAAATTTGGGAAATTGATCGAATATGTCTGGGAAAAGCCAAACGCTAATGGTATCATATTTTTCTTGAAAATTAAGAAATTTAGCATGAGCGATGTAGTACCGAAAAAGAGAAGATTATTTCTCGTCTTGAGGAGAAATTTCTGAAAGAATACGTGTTGTGACCTCATCGTCTCCCCAACATTTATAATACATTCTATAGTCCCTCGTGTAAATCTAGCTTCATAGAGTTAATCCATTAGCAGTGACTTTAACGTGACATCTCGCATAATGGGGTATAGAGCCCTTTACCGAAGTACGGACTACCTACCGTAGTTTACCTATAATTGCAGTATTGTACCTATTTTGCGTAGGTTATTTATCAGAATTTTGTTGTTTCAATCATTTCCTTTATTTTACTACTTATTTCTGACAATATAATGTATTTATGCTCAATATTTTACTTACCCTAATATTTCATATTTTACCCTTCCTTTATCCCATTTAAATTTTAATCGCAACTATCAGTAGGATTCGTAGGTTTCTCACGCCTTCCTTACCGTTGGCGGATTCCAGCAGGGTTTTCTTTTCTTCTCTCCTAAGAAGTTAGTAAGATGTTTTTGTAAACCCTCGAAATATTTCCTTCTTTTCACTCTTTCTTTGTCCTATCCCTCTTTTGTAAATTATTTAATGAAATAGGGTTAGATTTAAGATGGCAAGCGTAAGTTTCAATGTTATCCTTCTACAAAGTCGTTGAGCATTCTGATATGGATGACCCTACCAGTAATGAAGTTCCAGCCATTTAAGCTCCTTAGATTAAAAGAATTCGCAGTCCCTTCTACCACGACAAGGTTGTACGTAGTGCCGATATGAGGGAGGCAAACAAAAAAGTTAAATTAAATCATACTGAGCAATCAGTTTAAATTCCACAATTAAGCAGTCATCAGCTTGAGGCTAAGAGCCAGTGCATTTGATAGGTTCTTTATATCGAAATTCAAAGGTCGTTTCAATTTAAAGAGGACTTTATGGGTTGAAAAAACAACTTGGGATTAACGCGTTAATGATTTGATTTACGCAGTCCCCAGTGTTGTTCTGGTGTATTAAAAAGAAAGCGACGCATATTTGAGCGCGGCCAAAAAGAGCTTTGATTTATTTACCTTTCTTTTATTTTGGACGTCCGCCTCGGTCAACTTAAAATATGGTTGAAATATCTCTGGGAAAATCCTCACTATAAACTGTTCAGGAGACAGATTAAATCTTTTGGACCTATGGTGAGAGAGACGAGGAGACTAAGAAGAGAAAGTGACGCATGGCATCTCATATACTTATAATATCTCATTGTTCTCATTTTTTTCTTTCTAGAAACACTTCAAATAACTTCTGCCGACAAAGTTTTTCACATTCATCATTAGAGATTAAGCAATGAATTTTACAAGTTTATTGGCATAATTAATCATTATTACATTAAAATAAAGGATAATATGGATATTTTTCTTCATACTTCATGATCATAAATATCTTTAGTAGTAGTAGTTTTTAGTAGTAAGCCATGCTTCCATTATGATGTGACCCATTCTTCGTATGTTTCAATGACATTATGAAATATACTTCCTTATAAGATATTTAAAGAAATATAGAAATATTTAATAAAAAAAGAGCAACTATATTGCACCCATGGATAAAACTTGACCAGCTTTGACTTATCCAAAAGATAAAATGGATAAATACCTTCATTTCCATAAGCTGTATTTTTCTTCATTCAACGAGAGAAGTCCGAATCGAAAATTCTCATTAATATAAGATATTAGAGAATTGTGACTGGAAGGGTACATTTTCGTTGCGTTGGCGATACGGATCAAGGTTTCAGCGAGAACCGAATTTCATTTTAGTGAATATCATCCTCAAAGTAATTCTGTTATCCAGCGCTTCAGCAAATTTTAGTAACTTTGTTGTGGCAAATTTCTTTGATTAAGAGTTTGAACTTAATATAGAGATCTCAAAATCTCTAGAGGATAAAATCATATTCGTATTTGAATCACACCCATATTTTCGGTGGTAACATTAGTTAATAATGTCAACATGACCTTTGAATAAGGAAATAAGAAAAAAATTGAAGGATAGATAAAATATATTAGGTAAAGAATTTTTTAACAGAATTCGTCCATCTAAAAATACTGTATTTTAAGTTATAAAGGAAATTTGCAAATTACCCATAAAAATTTACTAATTAAATTACTTCGGTTGCGAATTCTCAGTCAAGCTACTCAAACGCTGTCTCAAAATAACAATACGAATAGAAACCTAGTTTGTCTAACAAACAAATGTTGTGCCAAGAAATGAAACAGTTGCTACATCCTCATAATTTGAAGAATTAAGTGGCATTACTTGCCTTTTACATGGAATAATAGGTCTAAGATTTATTCTATTAATAATAATACTACACTTATGAAAGAATTGGGTTCTTCTCATATATAGTACTTCAAATTTTGCGCATTTAGATCCTTAGCTTCGTATGAATGGCTTCATTTGTCCTTCTCTTACGTAACACGACGAACTATGGGTAAACTTCATTAGCCAGCGCATGACGGATGAATGGATCGCTTGGTTGCTCGGACAGATTTATTTCAGTGCAAGTATATCGGTATTCCACTCTGTATTCAGAATCTGAAAAGTTTATATTATAGTATAAATAGTACTAGTTAGACGATTTCACTCAGAAATGAATTAAATTCGAGATATTCTAATGCATTTGCAATGTGGCGTGATTCCCAGAATGGTGTCATTGTTCGAGAGAAAGGTGTCACCTTGCAAATGCTGGCTCATCTATCTTCTATGTAGTTAATATTAGTTGAGCTTTCATTTATTTCGCGCGTAAAGTAATGAACATCTTCGTAATTTGATCGTAAGATGAATTTGTGCGAATTATTAATAACGCTCGTGTTCTCTTTGCAGGTGAAGCAGTTCCGGTGGAAGGCCAACGGCGATCGACAGCTACTTTCCTAATCGAATAATTAATTAATTTGACAATTAACAAATAAAGTTTTGATTGATGATGACCATAATTTAACTTTGAGATTCATTATAACCGATGATTGATTCCCAGCAACATTTCACTCCCAGTTAACTATAAAACCAACGAATCATGCCAAAATTCCTTTCCAAATTTCATTCCGTCGTTTTTATGTAGACTGATAAACGTTTCTCAAAAATACGTAGCCTCAAAATGCGTCAGCTTTTGACTATGGCTTCTTTTATAACTTGAATAGAATGAATGCAAGACAATAAAAAGTGCAAAACGTTCACATCGTCAAATGCTATAGTGATAGTGACCTCACTTTAAGCTTTTGGAAGGGATGGGCGATAAACTGCCTTAATATCTTTAAGCCTGCTGACTATGTAGGTCGCAAAACAAACTTTTAAAGAACACTCTTGACAGCATTACTACACAGTTTTATGGTCACTATTGTGAAAATTTAGGAGAAATTACAGATTTATTCTGCAAATATGCTTTTCGAGAAAAAATATTTTCTTGGTATTCTATTATTGCTACATTATTTATAACCACATAAGCAATATGAATAGCTATATATAAGCCATAAAGTTTAGGATGTAGCATGGCTGTGACCGAGGCCTCTCCATTAGTTGATGTTGAAATTTCCATTATTTTTTTCCGCTTAACCGAATTTCAAACACCCTTTATATTATGTAATTTCTTATCGAAAGTTAATAAGCTATATCAGAATGTATACACGTATCAGTGCACACGCGTAAACGGGAATGAATTTTATTACCCCGGGAATTATTATTTTATTATGCTTATTTCATCATTAATATTCTCCTCTTACATTCTCAACGCAATTGGTATAAGTTACATATTGCTTATATTACTTACTATGAACCACTTTACTTTCAAAAACTTAGCATAGTGTCAAAATTGCTTTCCTAGTCAACTGACTTTAAGTTACATTTATATTGACGGTTCTCCAAGATATACTATGGATTATGAGTGGCCAAATATATACAGCGTTCGACCGATCGATCATTACTTCAATTATTTGTCGTTGGAATACATGTACTCATTAAAGTAATTGACAATAAGGTCCAACGGTTTTGATGAAATACAAAACAAAGCCCGCGAACACTAAAATGCGACTATAAATCATTTCTATTCTACGAAAGTCAGTTTTGTTTCTTCAAGTCGATCGCTGACGTAATTTCAGAATCAGTGGATCGCAGTAGGAGATAAGTTGGCCACCCATGTTACACGGGGACACAAATTCATAGCCTAAACTACAGGCGTGGTTGTCGTGGTGTCCAAGTGATTGTTATGTCGTTGAGACACCAAAGAGAAAGACCACTGAAAAAGGAGATCTGGATCCTAGCAATCATGGATTCGATCTTAAGAGTTTCCTATATCCCGAGAACCGATTTTTCAGAACGAAGGCATTGTCCTGATTTTCACTTGTACTACTTAACTTCACTAACTACTTAAATACTTTTATAACTATAAAAATTACTACGAATTTCGTATATAATTCGCATTTAACACCTCCTAGTTTTTCATAACAAATGAATAGAATTTACGCACAGGATACCTTAATTTTATTACCTATTGATTCTTATTGAAATCCATTAATTGTTTTTAAAAACTTTATATTGACAAAAAGATCTTCCATCGAGAAAAAACAATTGATGCTATTCATTCGGGTAAATAGAACTCATTTTCGCCTCAAAAATGTTGGCATTGCATTTTCCCTCTCCATCATACACATAAGATATATGCTGGAGTGGAATTCATTAAAAATTCACAATTTAAATACCTCATAATTGATTATGTTTGTCACTTTAATCTTACACCCTTGGATAAACACTTAACAACAGAACAAGAGTACGTAAGAATATTAAACTCTACGAAGTTTTATTCGTACCTCGTTCTATCTTGAACGTTCCAATCACATATTTAGTTTCGAAGATATAGTCCAGATTGCTGCCTTTGCTTTTACACATAATTGTTTGCAGTAATTTACACTTGCAACACTCAAGAAGTAAGTGTATTTACCGATGCACTTTTCAATTTCTACCTCATGCCATTAAAGTAGGTAGAAATCACAATATCGAAGGCTCGGTTCTCACCGATGTTAGTTCCTCAGGGATATGGAAGCAAGTCTATTCGTCCCACGCCTTAAATTCACAGTAAATCCACAGGAAAAGGTAGCAAAACACTTGAGAAGGTCATAATGGCTTCCAATGGCTTGAGGAACGAGAAGACTATCGTATTACTCATGGCCTTTCTACGCCACTTACGTAATTCAGACTTTTCATGACAAACGAAAATTGCCAAATGCGCAGTAAAAGGCCACGTAAAGAGCCTCGTGTTTGCATTGAAGTCTTGTGACATTGAAATTTTTAATATTGAGAATTCGAGTTAGAATATGCTCATGGAGATAATCATTAATGTAGTGATCATGTGTGGATCATCTTCCTCTGGGCGTGTGTAAACCGTGCGACGTAAGTTTCCACTCATAGAATACGAAATGAAATGTGCTTGTTGGTACTTGAGACAGCTCGTCATTCTGTGCTTTCCTGAAAAGATTGTGAAAATGTTATAATTCTAAAGAAGTGGTTTAAGAATCGTCAACGAAAAAAGGTATCAGTATAAAAGAATTTTTGTGCTGGATCTACAGGAAATCTTTTAGGATTCACAGTCTGTGATGTTCAATAGAAGAACGTCAGGTAAAAATAATATATTTCAATATACTTCTTGTGTCGTTCGTGCAATGGATTAGGATTAAATACTACAGTCAATGATATGTAAAGATAAAGTCAGCTAACTGAAGTGCATTAGAAAACTTTAAATGTGTGATGGGAAAGTCAAGACACAGGTAAGATTGGAAAATTCGTTGTGTGTTATATATCCGTCCTAAGTTGTACATTTAAAGCTATAACAATTTTAGAATAACATTCTTAGCCGCAGGTTTTTAATGAATTTCTTGCAACAAATGTGATGTGTAGATGAGGTAAGGGAAATGTAATACATACAAATATGAGGTGGGAAGTGATTTTTATTCTGCTCAATAAATTAAATCCCCCGTTTTTATCGATGAGCAGAACTTGTTTAATCAATATATTATTGTTGATACATTTTAGTGCCTTTAAGTGGAATATATATACATGATTGGAGTGAGCCTGTGCGCAATTCCCATTCTTTTGTTATGACAAGGTAGGGATTATTAAATGCGAAAAAATAGAAAATTGTTATATTTTTATGCATTTGTTAAATTAGTAAGGTAGTTATTGTGAATATATGGAATAATTAAAGAACTAATTATCAAACAGTCAACATTCATTACAACTACGATATACGTGCAATCCCTTCGATGATAAAGCTAAATTAACGCGAAGTAGAAATTAATGAATATTTAATAAAAATAAATAATGCAAATAATTTAAATTTCGATTGTTTCTACTTCATAAAATTTAATGAATATTTAATTATTATTGTAGTCGATAAAAATGTTCAACCATTGAGGTGGGCCTGGCCTAAACGAAAATCAGATTATAACCAATCAGATTATATCAGACTAAACCAATCAGATTGTAGCATTTCTGTTCAACACTTATGCAGGTGGCAAAATTGTCAGTTGCTAAGCAGATTTCATCTAGTGAAGATGGTATGTTATTTTGTTTTGTTTTCGACCGTTAGAATTTAAATTTTGTGATTTTCGTTAAATTCGGAAATTAGTTAATGGAAACGATATCTTTAAGTGCTTCGTTTTCTTTTTGCAACAATTAATACTCTTAAACAAACTATTCTTTAAAACAAGAAAGAATATTTCTTGTATGTTTATTTTAAAGAAAATATTTTTTCAGCAATGAAATAGTTACGATATTCTGAAAGCTGTCGTTGCGTAATATTATTGTACTAGGTTAACGTAGCTTCATCGTCGGTGTAAGTTTGGGCTTCTTTTATTTTAGAAACTTCCGAAATTCTATTCATAGTGCTTTCGCTTCACATTTAGTTTAACCAAATCTGCGATTGCCAATTTGTTTAGTAATCATATAATTTCATAACTAAGCTTTGTCCTAAGTTCGTAAGGGACTGACAAAAATTAATCCATGAAAATTCCATTGAGACTTAAATGGTCAAAGTGGAAGCGGTTCCTGCAATGAAAGAAACGGAAAGGAAAAAGTGTCATAGACGGGGCTCGAACCAGTATCTCCAAGTTACCCGGTAGGCGATTTATCTCACCTGCATGAGCATCTGTTGAGAAATTGAAATCTGAGGCTACGACTCCTGGCTGCGTAAGTTTAAATTAATTAAATAATTCATCAGTGACTCAAAATCAGTTTCCACTGAATCTCTTGGAGGTTTTACTAAGGAAATTATCAGGTGTATCAGTGCGTAGAAATTATGAAAACTCTCGTATGAAATTAATTGAAGCATGTTTCAGAAAGTCACCAGTAATATGATATAGCTTCCTAAATTCTATAGAATAAGTATGCCATAAAATTCTTCGGATAGTATTTCTGTTATCTTTGGCTGTCTGTTATTCAGATGTTTAAACTGCCATCGTGGCCTAGTATCGCGTTCTCGTCTGCATGCCATCAGCACTAAGTTCAGTTTTCTCGTGTATCAGAGCCATCATAATTTGAATTCGTTTCCTCGATTAAAATCATCCTACTCTAATATTGCATTTAGAAGTATTGATAAGTGCGGTTTGTGTTTGAAAATCGAAGTGGATCACCTTATATAACTTCATGAATCTGAATTAAAGCTTCCTGCAATATTTATCTATGTCACCGGGAATTTCATTTTTTTATTATTCTCTTCTTGATATTTAATGTGTCTTTAAAAGATATCATACTCTGTAGGGATAACGGGAATAGCGGTTTAAAAATAACGGTCATACTAATTTGAAAGTAACCATTTCAGTTCATGCTTGCCCATGGCTCTAAATGCAATACTTGGCTCATAGAAATTGAAAGATTATGTATTAATTTGCTGTTTCTAGTTTTTCCTTTTTCGAGATGTTTATATATAACCTTCATTATGTTTTGAAAACAACCCTTTCACGTTCATATCCAACTATGGCCCTAAATACAATACTTGGATATTGTAAATGAATAGATCATTTATTAATTTGCTGTTTCTATTTTTTTCAGTTTTGAGAAAGTGAAATTTCAGAGGATCTTCCGTATGACTAACTATTTACAAATGCGAGTGGCCACTGACAGCAGAAGAGCTCTGGGGGATAAAGATCGACCGGATATCTAAGTTAAGTAAACCGAATATACTTTCATATTTTGTAGTTTTCTTTATAACTTTTTATTATGTGATGATATTATGAAATATATAATTAGAATATAATTTTTAAAATTAAAGAAGACTTAGTGACAATTATATTATACATTTAACATATTCCAGGAGAGAACTGTGCGTGGTTAATCGAATTTAAGATTTGTTGAAAAAGATTAATTTGAGCAGTAGCGTTAACTTACTATAAAACTAACATATGAATGTGAAGTAAATGAAAGGAAAGGCTCGAGTTCTTTTTTTAGGATATTTTCATTTTCATATGTGAAGATGTAATGGTTATATTGCATTTTAATACAGAAGAATAATGGAGCACTTAGTCGAATGATCTTTCGTCTGAAAATGTTTAAATATTTAGGCTGTAATATTCAGGTTTATACAAGCCACGGTTTTTAACTTTAAATTGCACTATTAAGAACATCCGCATTTACAATTCAATCGTGAATTCATAAATTAAATTAAATTAAATTATATATAATTTATAGTTATTGGTTCTAAAATTCCAAACAAGTAGAAGGCATGACCAGTGGCTGTATTTAAATAGCTGTCAATATTAAAATTGCTAATTTCTTTCCCAGCAAAGTATCATATATTCAAATTTAATAATAATTTTCAGAGATTCGTTCTAATGCATGACCTCTTTAAATTAGTGCATCATATTATTACGTTATATATACATTGACCTAGTATATAGTTTCCTTTTCTTACGGGAAACTGGAGTTTCTATGTAAATGCGGATTTGAATGACAATATACAACCACGTTTAGATGAATATTACATTAAGAACCATTGTTGACTTATAATTGATTCGACCAATGTAAACAGGCTCCTCAAAAACCACTTTCTTATAAAATTCGATAAATAACTTTCGTTTGATTTTCCTATTTTTATTAGTGTATTAATGAAGTATGTAGCAGAATGTCACCAGTAACAATGTATTTTCCTAAGATCTATATAAATGTACCTGAACAGTTTTCGTAGCGTAGTTGTTATATCTTTGGCTGTCTATTATTCAAATGTTTAAACTATATTCGCTCTTAGTATCGCGATTTAAACTATTTAATCTACATTAAATTCTGTTTTCTTCTATCTCTTATATCATAAATCTCTATTTCAATTCCTTTTGAATAGAAATAGATTCCATCGCTTGGTATTATCCTGAAATTGTTGATTAGTATATATAGTACTTACTATATATTTTAGTACTACTTAGTATATTTTAAAATCGGCTGTTAAAGTGGAACGCAGTTATTAAACTTCAGAAGTTTTAATTAATGCCTCGTGCGATCTTTTTCTTTTTCTTCGGAATTCAATATTTTAAATAGATCTCTTCTTGAAATATAATATGTCCTTGCCGGACGTCATCCTTTTTAGAGCAATAGATATTTAACGTTAACTTTTTATTTAACTGAAACGGAGGTTAAAAAATAACCGTCATGCTAATTTGAAAACAAACGTTTTAGATTCTTGCCTGCCCATAGCCGTAAATAAGATACATGACTTATTGAAAGTGATAGATGAGTTGAGATTTTGGTGTTTCTAATTATTTCCAGTTATGAGAAATGATAAATTTTCATAAGTATCTTATGAGTATCGGAACGAGTTTCACACAAGTATTCGTACTTAAAATTAAGTATTATTAAGTACATAATTAATTATCTTGATTATCCGCCGTTCATTGTCAGATAAAAAGGATGTAGTTTATCTCACATACTGAAGAATGGATATTTAAATTCATATTTTTTTTCCTTTTTTCCTTCCTTCTTAACGTAAATTTAAAAAATCTTCTAAATTTGACAGTAATTATATTAGCAGATTAGGTGTTCATAATTGGCAATTTTTACGTTGCTTTTCAAATCACCGCCAAGTAACCAATTGGCACTTGTAAATTAATGTTATAGTAATATATGTATCCTATTCTTTTGCTTAAGGATAATGAAATCATAACTAAACTAATATTACAATAAAATGTTCAATTTCTATTGATAAATTTTCCTTATTCACAGTTGCGACTTCTGGACTTATGAATGGAAGCAACTAGGAACACAAATGAAAGCCGAAGATTGATTCGCATTTTTGGAATTCGCCCCTGCCTTGCTGGTGGACGCCATTCACAGGTACCCTGAACGATTTTTTCTGTATTTATTTATTTTCTACCTTGAGCAATGTTTTGTGAGTAAATCCAAGTTGTGATGAAATCTGTTGGGCAACTAAGTGCGTTTTAGCAATTCCGTCTCCTTAATATCCTATTTAATCTTATGAATCATGTTATTTCTTTGAAACGCTCATGTCCTACTTAAATTGAATGCCTGTTTTCACAATGTCTTCGACTTGTTACCAATTTATATTTGTATCGACGTAAGGATTCCAAATTCATATTTGAATCTGTTTTACTTTGGTTCCTCTTCTTTTAGCTGTTTTGCCTTTGTGTTTCACAAACATACACTTTTCCTTTTTCATCTTATCTTAAATTTCTGTAAGTAAAAAAGGAAAGTATTTTCATGCATACCATAAGATATCTGCAAGGCCAACCGCTAATTTGTTTTCCTTTGGGTTTACTTTTTCTGTAATGTTATTCTCAAGATAGCAAGAGTTGTTTCCTAAATATTTCCGTTAGAGCCGTTCTGGGTTTTCAGCGACCTTGAATATTATGCTCCTGTTTTAACTGCTCAGGGGAGTCTTTTACTTTCCTTTTCTAACTAAGAGCTTTAAATTAATTTTCTTGTATCTTCACTGCCTCATGCAGGCGAAGAAGTGTAGTGAGGTCAAATTTGGGTTCGATATCGGTTCATATATTATAGTTGTAATTTCATGCTTCGTAACTTAGTCATTAACTAAGTTATTAGTTAATCACATGCATGTTAAACGTCTCTCATAGTTCCGACTGGAAATAATGACCCTTCCCATGCTCCTTCGCAAAAGCAAAAAATGAGTATTATTAACGTTATTATTATCAATTTTTCAGAAATTTCTCTTTAAAACGCCATGCTTATTTCAATCTCCCGACGCGTAACTTCGAATCGCTTTATGATATGGTGAATAATAACCCGTGCCCCTTAAACTAATGAATGGATTTCTCCTTACAAGGTTAGCAGAACAAAAAGTAAAACGTAACTTATTATGAAGTTTATCAAGTTATTTAAATTATGTGACTTTTTGTTTTTTCTTGTATGGAGAACCGAGAATAGCCTAACTAAAGACTAAAAGTCAATTATTCTGCACAAGAGTACGTGATCTCACTTATAACATCAGGGAGTGCCAGTAGCGATATCCGTTAAGAACCTTTGGTTTATATCAGTGATTTTTAACAATCAGAGCTGTTAAATGAAATGTCAGTTCACAGTGAAGACCAGAAAAGGAAGTCGATACATAAGATAATAATATTTATGCATTGTTTTCTCATTATATAATGCCATCAACCAGTAGGAAATCAGAATAACAAGCATATGAACCTTTCCTCGATAAGTAATAGTCATCTTTCCCATTTCCCCTCTCCATACCTCGCATATAGTGTCAGCCTTGTAAACGAAACAATTAAAAACATTTACATAACATAACATTTGCAGCGAGATGTTTATTTTGTTTTGATATCAGTTCTTATATTACAGATGTAATTTAGTAGATCATAACTCAAAGCTACCTGCTACTCACATATATATGAAAGATTTCTGATGGTTCAGACTGGATATAATGGACTACTTATTCTCTTTTTATTTTTAACGCTATGCTTATGTCAATCTTTCGACGCGTAACCTCGAACCGCTTTCATATAGTCATACGTCCAAGAAATATTTTCGTTTCTAATCAGAAATCTCTTCCTTCGTGAGGTGTTGCACGACAGATTGTAAAAAGAAATTGTTAATTAAAGAAATATTCACATTCTCTGTAGAGCAATTATTCCTTATAGACAGAGATTAATAGCAAATACCCCTATATATACTTCCGTAACTCTACGTGATATTTATTACAATGTAATGTAAGACGCATTTCTATTTGTAATAGTAGTATTATGTATGCTTCCACTCCATTTACTTTTTCTGGTAATTTCTATTACTAGAAAAATTTCTAGCACGTCGATGTTACCATTTTGCTAATTTTAACTTGATATAAAGGCAACGACATAATGTAATGAACTTAGGGTCCTAAATTAGCGGTCTGGTTAGAGATAAATTTCAGCTTCAAAAAGGAACGAAATTAATTATTTAATGAAACTTATTTTAATTCTGAGTCACTTACGTTATATTTATATAAATCCTTAGTATGTATTATTTAGGATAATTACTACAGTAGAAAATGATAAATTTGTAGCCTTTCTTTGACTCGGGAGATACCTTTATACATGTTAATTACGAAAGAAATTAGTAACCATGAAATGTTTTTCCTAAATACTCGAATCAGTTAAAATAATTGCCTTTCATCAAACTAATTAATTGTGCCACATCATTGAGAGGAGTCTGCGTGCAACACGGATAATTGAATCAATTCTAAAAATCATTTCTCTGTCGTAAATGAGAAGATATCAAACGCTCAAAGACTCACCTCGGTATAGCCGCTTGATTCAGTTCTTATAGATGAGGATTCCACGATTGAATATAGTATAAGTTAAGTAAATGGTTTAGGATGTGGTGAATATTTAGCTGGACCAGTTTTGAACCATAGGTTCTAAAACATTGCCGGATAGTCAAATTCTATTTGATAATTTTGCTGTTTGTCACAAGAGGGGCAGGATTAAGCTGTAATTAAAAGCAGCAACAACAATACTCCACTCCCCCCACAGAGTGAAATTACAAGGATAATTTCACTACTTGTTTTAAGAATTTACCCTGAAAAAAAAAGATTAATTGCAAACGTGTAGGTAGTTCTCTATTACCGATGGATGAATATATATTATTGTAGCTATGTTTTTACTCAAAAAAACGTTGGTGGCCTCATTTTTCAATCCCAGGATTTTGTAATCAAAGCATGATACTTCTCTGAATCGGGGGATGTATTGTTGAAATTCACAATTGAAAAAATCTTAGGGAGAGATATTTTCCCGCAATGTTAATAGTTGTTTACTAGTTACAAAACAAACGACCAGATGATGATAATCATTCGTCGAAACCGGTCGTGTGTTTGATTCTGTTTAGATAGAAATAAAACTAAATAAAACTTCGAAAAAATTCAAATTCCAAAGATTCTACGACATTTCTGTTTGCAGTTGTATTTGCACATTCTTCACTCCTGAAATTGATATCGACTTTGGTATTCCAAATTGATATGTTTTCAAAGGAAAGTGATGTAGTTATTGCAATCTATTTCGATATATATAAAGATACAGTCCAAGTATTAGTTATAACTAATATTGTTTTCCTTGGATATATGATTATATCAACTTTCTTTATTCATAAATGATAATTAGATACGATTAAAGATATTAAGATTTGTTTCCTCGATCTTCCTTCTATATCGTGGACGCCTCTTCGAAAACCGGGAGAACGTCCTCGACGGTGTTTCCAAGCGAAAGTAGAACACAGAATTGCTGCAGCATCTTCGGGAGCGGAAAGGAGCTTAGGTCCAACTAGACACCGAGGTCATCGTGACAATAGTCACCTGCGATTCGAGCATCTTCGCCCTCCTCTGACGCCTTCGGATTCCTTATCAAAGAACCGGGTACTTCCTCGTAGGTTGGTTTCAGGATGGCCGAGAAATTGTCGCATTCTACATTGAACATCACAGCACTAGTGGTCAATGACCGCACGTGCGGGAGTGGATGAAGAACCCAAGAGCGAACCCCTAAAGCCTCACTCGACCACGGAAGAGGAATATGTAGCGAAATACGAAATATTTTATTCCGAGCCAAAATATATTTTGAATTATGTATAGGATAAAAAAATGTAAGGCCGGAAATTGTATAGTTTACCGTGACTAGAGATGTAAATATTATGAATGTAATAAAATACTTAGTGCCATTAGCCGAACAATCAATTGCAGAATGTATAGACTGCTTATAATATATGTAAGGCGGGGTTATGTATAATTTATATATGCTGTAACTTTTAAAGCTAATGTTCGTATTTTCCTTATGTCTCAATGCGTTAGGGAGGGAATGTAGGACTGTAAGATGGTGGTGAAACTGTAGAGGGAGTAATAAAGATATTGAAAGGAGTGGCTGGAATAGAATAGGAGGGGAGAGGGTACAATATAAAGAAGAGAAATGTAAAGATCTTAGATATAAACAAGGAAGACTTTGCGCCCTTAACCAAACTATCTATTGCAAAATGTATAGATTTCTTCTGATGTATGTAAGGTAGGGCTATGTATAGTTTATATGTTCTGTAATTATTAATTCTATTGCTAAAATTTTCCTCATGTCACCTTGGGCTAGTGGGTGGAAAGGAAGTGGGTGGAGAGGGAGTGGGTGGACTAGAGGGTAAAAAGGGGGTTTTGCACGGTAGAGAGTGAGAAAGAGGGTAAAAAAGGATTGTGTTTGGGTGTTGTTCGAAAGAATTGCGTACATTAGGGAATTGGAAGGGATAGAAAGGGAGTGGGTGAGAAGGGATGGAGTGAAACGGGTAGGTTAGTCGGAAGGAGAGTAGTGGGTGGGTTAAGGGGTTGGGTAGGGTGTGGGAAGGGAGTGCGTGGGTTAGGGGTTGGGTAGGGTGTGGGAAGGGAGTGGGTAGGTTAGGGGGTGGGAGGTAGCGGAAAGGCCAGGGGGTGGGTTAGGGTGTGGGAAGGTAGTGGGTAGGCCAGGGGGTGGGTTAGGGTGTGGGAAGGGAGCGGGTAGTTTAGGGGGTAGGTTAGGGTGTGGGAGGTTACGGATAGGCCAGGGGGTGGGTTAAGGTGTGGGAAGGGAGCGGGTAGGTTAGGGGGTGGGTTAGGGTTAGGGAAGGTAGCGGGGAAAGTTAGGGGGTGGGTTAGGATATGGGAAGGGAGCGGGTAGGTTAGTGGGTTGATTAGGGTTAGGAAAGGGAGCGGGTAAGTTAGGGGGTGGGTTAGGGTGTGGGAGGTAGCGGATAGGCCAGGGGGTGGGTTTGGGTGTGGGAAGGGAGCGAGTAGGTCAGGGGGTGGGTTAGGATTAGGGAAGGGAGCGGGCAAGTTAGGGGGTGGGTTAGGGTATGGGAAGGGAGCGGGTAGGTTAGTGGGTTGATTAGGGTTAGGAAAGGGAGCCGGTAAGTTAGGGGGTGGGTTAGGGTGAGGGAAGGGAGCGGGTACGTCAAGGGGTGGGTTAGTGTGTGGGAAGGGATCGGGAAGGTTAGGGGGTGGGTTAGGGTTAGGGAAGGGAGCGGGTAAGTTAGGGGGTGGGTTAGGGTTAGGGAAGGGAGCGGGTAGGTTAGGGGTTTTTTTTAGGGAAGGGAGCGGGTCATTTAGGGGGTGGGTTAGGTTGTGGGAAGGGAGCGGGTAGGTCAGGGGGTGGCTTGGGGTGAGGGAAGGGAGAGGGTAGGTTAGGGGGTGGGTTAGGGTGTGGGAAGGTAGTATATAGGTTAAGGGGTGGATTAGGGGTGTGGATTTGGGTTAGGGAAGGGAGCAGGTAGGTTAGGGGGTGGGTTAAGGTTAGGGTGAGGGAAGTTAGTGGGTCGGTTAGGGTGAGGGAAGGGAGAAGATAGGTTAGTGGGGGGGTTAGGGGTTTTGAAGGGATTGGGTAATTTAGGAGGTGGGTTAGGGTTATGGAATGAATTGGGTAGGTTAGGGGGAGGGCAGGGTGTGGGTTAGGTTGTCGGTGGCTTAATGGGTTGTAGGGGCTTAGGTAGGTTAGGGGGTTGTTTATGGTGTTAGGAAGGCATGGAGTACGTAAGGGAATGGGTCAGGGGGTGGGATGGGAATTGGTAGGTTAGGGAATGTGTTAAATGTTGCGAAGGTAATTGGAAGGGTGTGAAGGTTAGGCTATGGGTTAGGGGTTAGGATTGGAGAGGCTTTTGGAAGTATTTTCCCGACAAATAGAGAAATGCCACAAGATAATAATAATGATATGTTCATCCAAATGGCATGCAGTGTATGCATACGATAAGTCATTTAAATTGATAAGACTTTGATATGGAGGACATGGAATATGATAAGCCATTTACATTAATAACATTGCAGTTGTTTGAAGCATTTGAATTTATTACTTATTTTTTATTTCAATTAATAATCAAGTTTTTCTTTCATTGAAGACTTTCTTGAACTATATAATGATATGCAGAGTAAAAGTATTTTTTAGTCCTTTAAGGAATTTTTCACCATTGATGCCCCTTAATTCACTTGGGAGTGAGTTGTAAATTTTCAAAAATGCTATTTCAAAAACTCCTACCATTCTAGCTCAGCCTATGAAATGGGATTCTGAAAATAAACTTTTCTCTTGCGCAACACATCGATAGAAGACCTGGTTCAGTTCTGGATAGGGCATAGATATTTCCCAAAATTACTCTGTGCCCGACACCAAAAACGTAGGTTCAACGCCGACATCTCTATGAGTGCGGTTTCATGTGAAAATGGGGAAAATTGGAACATACTTAGCTGAACAAAGAGGACTCAGACCTTTAACGAAAGGGAAAGTATGGGCCCTTTAGATAGGCTTGGTTTTTTTTACACGCTTAAGTGCCTTATATATCTAAGGATCTTCCCTATAAGCTCCAACGATACTTAATTTTATATATATATATATATATATCTAAATTTATTGTTGTTGTAAAGATAGGGAAAGGAGAGGAGAAGTAGCTGTGCAATGAAACAAAGTTCTACAAGGTTGCAACATTGGTCGCGGATCCTTGGAACAAGTATACTAATGATTTGACTATCACCCCGAACACGTTCAGTACATTCTTCAACATCCTTTAGATATGCCACCTGCAAGCCGCCTTCCGGCGCGTGGCAGGGGGTGCAAGCACCTTGATTCGACTTTCCTATCGATTACTATCGCGTTCCGCTCGTGGAAAAAATTATTTTTTGAAGCGGCTCATTTTATTATCTACTTCCCTGATCTTCTTCACAAAACCAAAACAATATTGTAGCAGGAAGAACGCAAAATAACGGTAATATCTTCTAAGAGAGTGCTTTTTCTGAATTTATTAACCAAATGAAGCCTTTGTTTAAATCTTACATCCTCTAAAAGTTCCCATTCTACGTTTTTAAGCAACCGAGTAATGCTCACTGACTTGTCGTAGTGATTCCTCATAAAACATATTTTTCTTTTCGTTGCTCTTATCTAATTTCCGACTAAAAAACTTTTCTCAACATTTTAAGTATCTATTTTTAAGTGTATAAAGAAACGCGGCACAAATAACTTCAACATGGATATCCGGAAATAAAATATGTAATGGAGTAAGTGAGCGAGCTCCACGTTATGAAAGCGGAGAAAGTATATTTTAACAATTAATTTATTAATTATTAAGTTGATGTAATTAGGATCTTCCTGTTTCCATTAGATAAGTTATTATTATTATTGCCTATTAATTTGTAATATATTATCAAAGCAAGTACTTGCTGTATTCTCTGATGCAACTATTTCATGACTCATGCGTTAATATATTTCTTATTCAATTAACATTTCTTTTTCTTAAAAAGACATTGAAGATGCTCTAAATGTTAGGGAAAACTGGTTTGTCACGGCCAGAATCTGTCGTTTTTAAAATAAGTGACGGAAGGATTGAAGTGTTGTAAAAAATAAAGAATACCTAAGAAGCTTATGGTGCAAGTCAGATTACTTTCGGCCGCGTTCCAAAACCTGGAGCTTTGTTCAACCAAATGGAGTGATGCAATCGGCACTTATCGCAAAGAAAATTTCTTGGTTACGTAGTACCATCCAAATTCCCTCATTATCGTGAAAATCCTGTTGAACAGGCACCTCCGCTGATCATAAGAGTTGGCCGATCTCACTTTTTAACACTTCCTTCTCGGGGTCAACATTCAAAAATATCATATCAGATCCTCACTCTAAGCCACCGCCCGTTCCTTTCGGATTTGTTTTCTTGATTATGAATTCCGCCAGGCGGAAAATATTTCAGATTCATCTATTCATGGTAGCTGAGGAAAAACAGCTCATAAAACGGAAAAAAATATCGTGAAGAGGAGAATAAAACCCCCAAGTTATCGTACCAAATCTGGTGTATTATTTTCCATAGCTGGTATATTTTCTTGGTCTTCAATTTTAGATAGTAGTCGCTTTACGTGATTTTGATAACTATTTTGAAGAAAATTAGTAAATAGAATCGCCTTTAGTTATTTACATTGCCGTTTTTATCGGGTAATTTTTAGGAAAGTAGCTTTATTGTTTAAAATAAAATACTTCATTTTTAATGCACATACATGCACAACGGTATACATATTGAGAACAATAATGACCCCTAAGTACTATCGTTCTACTAGATCTTTTTCAAACACCTTATTTTCCAGTATTCTCCACCCTTAAATTCTTCTATTTACAAACAAGAAGTCTTTTACAAATATTAACAAAACGAATTTAAAAAGTAAGTGAAATAACAGGTTTGTTTATACTTAAACCACTCTTAATACAGCGAAAGAACGACTAAGTGTGATTTAAGTATAGATAAACCTATTATCCCACTTACTTTTATCATGAAATACCACCAGGTCTGCCATTATAATAAATGAATTTTCTTAGCAATGTCTTGCTTGTTTATCCTTATTTTTATTATTCCTAAAATGAGTTTTTTAAATGATAAAAACCTATATCTCTTTCATGGGCTTTTATTTCTCTTTTTATCGCCAGATACATCTACGTGTTGCGTTTAACTCAATTTTACGTGGGTTATAAAAAGAAACCATCTTAATTTTGCACATCAATTAACCCAATTCCATCTTGCTAATATTAGCCACGTACTCGGAAAAATGAAGCACATCCCTGACCTATGGGAGAACCATTAACACCAGTAAATTAGAGCGAAATTCGTTCATCGAGGAATGATCAAGTGCTGCCATCTCCAAAAAGGCCACGCTTCATTCATCTTTTAAGATTTGCGTCATCAGGAGATTTAGAGCATTAACTTCGAAACCCACGCATTTTAGAGTTATTTTCAGGTGAGAAAATCGTGAACGTGGAAATTAAAGTGTATGAAATAAGTCAACGCCCGAATGAGAGATCGCAATAATCCAGTTCCGAGCCAATGTCATCGCAAATTTCTCTTTCGCCCACTTTTACGATTGAAATAAAATAGAAAAGTACGGCGGAACTTGGATATTTTGAACTTCTATGATTCGAAATCGCCTTTAATTCGATTATTTTTCTTAGTCCGTAATATCTTTTAACTAAACGACGTTAAAAAAACGGTCGCTGTTTAATGCTGTTTTTGTTTCGGCTAGTTCTAACCTTTTACGACTTAGAAGAATTTCACAACACAGAATTCCAAAATACTAGACAGGCAACTCTAAAATATAGGTCTAGGTCATTTGTCCACTCACCTGTCCTGACTGCCAGCTAGTACATCTTTAGCTTTACATTTATACCACTCGAGCTGCCAGTTGTGTATGGCAGGGGGTGTACCAACAGCATCCCTATCTAACATACCCCATTGGTTTTTATAATAAATACTATTCTGCTATAGACTGCGGGAATAACTATAATTACTATGATTCCCAATCGTATTAACGACTTTTTCGAAAAGTCGAGGATAAAAGATAAAGAGGCGAGTACAAAACTGGAGGAGACTGGAGCATGGTTTTGAGGCAGGCCAGTTTCTTTCCTAACGTTACCATATTGAGCTGTTCGTTTCTTTGTATGTCAGTCATAAACTGCGATATTAATGTCTGTTTAAAGCGATGTACTGATTATTTTCGAATTGTCGCATTCGAAAAAATAAGAAGAAAAAATGAACTCAATTAGTACATTTTGTGTCTGCTCGCTCATCCCTCAGTTATCGCGACACATAAATTATTTGGGAGCTTGCGAAGCTGTCAATTAGAATATCATTTATTTTTATTATTCAAGATTTTTTGGATGCCAATACAAAATTAAAAATCTACCAGTATTGTACTAATAGTTTATAAATGAATATCTGTTTGTTATAGGCATTATGAAGTGTGTTTTTCAACCCTTTCTAAGAAACTTTGGTAATTCGAATGTTTTATCTGATCCCTTCTGATTGAAATATATAAAATATCAATAGAAGTTAAATAAGTCTGCATAGTCAATAAATTATAACTTTTCTTCGAATTCTTCACGAATAAGTAAATCTAAGAGTGGTGGAATACATATACATCTTGCAGATAGGGTTGGATTGACTTATTCCGATGTTTAAGTTAATAAAATTAAGAAAAAACGAAGCACACAAAATATAAAAAATAGCAAAAGTTATACAAAGCCTTCAAAAACATGGCAGGACTTTTTGGAGAATCTTATTCGTAAAATATACTTGCATATGAATGGAAAATATAAATGAATCTCATTTATCAAATTGTATCCAGTTGTTTCTCGGGACCGTAACACAGCTAATAAACAATACACGATCCGCGAAAATATTTTCAAAATATAGATTTTACACATAGTTTTTGTTATAAGTATAATGTGTATTTTTCACCCATGCTACGAAAAACTTCTTTAATTTGAATATTTAGCTGGTCCATTCAGGTTCTAGTCATCCATATTCCACTACACTCGATATTTAAAGAGCTGCGTGGTACGATACCTCGAGAGAGGTTCCGTTACCTTACCCACTGACTTCCTCACCCACTCCCACCTCTCTGTTTGATCACACGCACTCTCTCCGACCTCCCCCGCCCACCCGCCCCCTCCCCTTCCGCCTTTCTCTCCATAACCCTTGCAACAGAGTGAAAGAGAGCGAGAGTGAATTGGGCATCGTTCAGTCCGTGTCCGTTTATCGTCATGGCAACACGAAAGGAGCCGCTACTGCTCCTGCTCCTTCTCGCCGGTTTCTGCTCCGGGATCGGTCCCGAACCTCCGGCCAAAGATGAGGGAAAGTTATCGGAGAGGCTCGGGGTGGGACTCAAGAGAGGCGTACCGAGCAGCGACACGGGGTGGTTAATGAGTGGAAACAAGAGCAATGAGTGGAGTGCCTACGACACCATTCATGACCTCTTGGACGTATACAATGTCGATAGGCTGAAGAGCCTTTTGGAAAATGGCGGGATGGAGAAACTGGGGGACGCATGCGCGAAGGATGCTGTGGAGTTCGCGCGAGCCTTCAAAGAAGGGAAGCCCTGGGCCATGGCGAGTGAGTATCCCTTAAGGATTGGATCCAACTTTTCCCTTGATTGTATTCACAGTGAGAAGATGTCCAGTTCCTCAATTAACGCTGGCCAGAAAAATGGAAGGAGCAATACGTACAACGTATAAGTATCCAGCAATATTTGATATCCACAGTGAAAAATGCCAGGTTATTATTTTGTGCCGAAAAACAGCGAGGATAAAACTGGAAGAAGTAGTAAGGTTTCAAGGCAGGCTAACTTCTTCCACAGTGGTATCTTATTGAGCAATTTATTCCTTTTTATGCCTATCATAAACTGCAATTTGTTGTTATTTTCTGCAGTGATTGGTAACGTGGAAGAAAATATGGAAGGAGCAATTACGTATAAGTAGTAATTGTACACAGCGATGTATGAGGTCCACAGTGAAAAATTCCACGTTATTATTTGGGAACAAAAATTCAGGGAGGATGCAACTGAAAGAAATAGTACTGGCTTCAGACAGGCTAATTTATTTCCTAACGGTTTTGAATAGAGATATTTAATCGTTTGTATCTCAATCATAAATTGTGAGGTTAATTTTTTTGTAGCGATTTAAAAACCAAGTGTGAACCCATTTTAAATAGGTTCTTCCAAAATGCAGTAGAATTTTAAATTCAGCAAACATAATGTAATTAGAAGACAACATCAAATTCTAATGCATTGTATAGTCAAATTTATTCATGAATTATTATTATTAATTCATACTCATTTAATTACTATTAATAAATAAGTGAATCTTTTTACGGTTTTTGGATCTCCAATTTTTACAGATTAAAGTCAGAACGACGGAGGAAGTTCTAAAATACCTTCGTTAGCTCACTTTCTCTATAAGGATCGCAACGTAATCTCCATAAACGAATGATCGTAAAAGGGTTAAAGTTAAGTAAATACATCCGGTGGTGAAAACTGCCAACCCGTTACACTCACAGACCCCGTTACGTCGGCGAATCTTAGAAAGCCGTCGGGGCAAGTGGCATCAAATCATGTCTGACAGATCGAGGAAAGTCGCTTTCGTTTTCGCTCATCGCATTTTCAGCCCCTTTAATTGCCCGAAAACCGAAATTCGGCTTTCCTCCATCGCCCCACAGCCTGCCGAATCCACGCTGTGCCTCGGACGGCGCAAACACTCTTTGAGAGCGGGTTTTTCTTCTCAGCCGTTTACATTTCATAATTTCCCTTAACACTTTTTTCAATGTTAGGAGAAATGCGAAGGAGAAAGTGAGCGACGGCCGTTCCCATCGTAATATCACAAAGACGTCTATGGGTTTTCCGTCGATGCATTCCGCCAGAGGAGAAACTCGTTCATCGAAGATTCATGCGGATGCTGCAAGGGCTTTGTTCCCCGGTCAGGATGAGCGTAATCGTGTTCCGTAATCTTTAAGGGCTGGATTCGGCTCTCCTAGAAGGGGATTATGTTTCCTCTGAGCGGTATCCATTGGTGCGTAGAAGTGCGGCGGAAGAAAGTTGTGCAAAAAACGTAAAGGGAAATTCGAGGAAATTCGCCGTGTGCGAGTGAACGGATAGAGATACCCGAGATTCCGGAGTAGAGATTGCAACGCTCGGAGAACTGTTTCCGGAAATTGGATTGGAGAGCAGGAGTGGAGAACTAGGGAGGGAAGAAGTGGGAGCTAATTATTTTCCGAAAATCGCGATTGCTTGTGAAAAGAATTGAAAAGAGGAGAAAAGTGTCAATTATATCCCGTGATCAATTTCTTCGCGCGTTAGCACGAGAAAAATTTTTATAATTTTTGATATCTCTGTAGAAGAAAATAAGTTCCTCTATTTTTTCATAGATATGGAATATAATAACAAGTATACTTGAAATATATTTTGCTTTTATTATGAAAAAAATTATAGAAAAGAAAAAAATAGCAAGAGTCGCATGTTGGGAAAATATTCGCAGCTTCACGTTTAGAGATGTATAACATCATAGATGCTGAAATACATTAGCGGAGAAAGTTGCAAAGAAAATGCTGTATAAATAAAAATAAAACTAAAACCCAATTCGAATTGCAAATACGAAACGAAAAACGCAGAATACAAATTAAAATAATGGAGAGCGCTTACATATTACAATTATTATATCTTGCTCTTTCGAATATAATTCATGAACTGCTTCGATGGGTACTCTTAATTATACTTAGCTGACCAATAATTCATTTATTTAGTTTTTACTATTGGCAAGTTTTTCATGATTTATTACTTTTAGTTTTGCTATGAAAAAGTTTCTATCCCATGAGCAAATAGTCTGCTTAGAGATGATAACCGATTCAATTGTTACGTATGTTTTTATACAAAAATACGTTAAATGAAAAAAAGTCGAATTTTGAATCGAAGAAAACAATGTAGCGCACGAAAATGGCGAAAAGTGGAAAAATGGAGCAAAGAGTGAAATAGAGAAAAATATTAACTTTCACGTGTTGTTGGATTGGGGAAGTTTACACTTCTCTCTAGCGTCTTCAACTAGATTTGCGAAATAAAGCACCATGGTGTTCTAAAATGATGCGTTAATGAGAGAGAATGCATTTTCAGGAGGTTTTCCGCTTTCACTTTCCCCAACACCTTTCGACCACAATGTGTGTACTTCATTCGCATGCGACCCAAAACTTCCACACACCAAACAGCCATTGTGAGATTTTCCAGGGAATCCGTTGTATAACGGGTATATAGGGCTCGGTCAATGTTACGCTCGCAAATTTTCCCAGAGGATGACAGGAGAAGTAAACAGGAGTGAGTGCTCGGTAACGTTTGCCCAACGATTTAATGGTGTTTTGATTCCTCAGCCGTCGCCTTGAGCGTGAGAACATTTCTTATCGAAATCTCTTTTTGCCGATCTGTAAATGGATGCACCTGCTTAATTTAGCTCCTTCAAGTGTGTTCAAATTTAAAAATATTAGCCGTGACAAAACTTTCGATCAACTTAAGAAATCGAAAAACTTGATTAGATAATAATTAACGTTGGTCCTTCACCTTTGGGCGCTATATGGCTAATCACATTAGGTTTCGAATATTTCTCTGATAGCTCTTCTGTTGTAATATTTCGGTGACCCCGTTTCAAAGGCTGCGCCTAAGGCTTATTTGTAAATGGTCAAGGCGGGTAGGGTCCGAGAGAGAAGAGTAGAAATTGGGAATTCGATGAAAGAATTCCGTCTGATGCTGGTCGGAATCACTGGACTAGCCGATGTAAGCCACAAAGGCTAAAAATTAATGAGAAGTTGTACAGAATTGGTACGGGCGATAGGTCTGACTAGGTCTTAAAATTGACGAAACTAATGTGTAAGTTGTAAAACTGAAGAGATAAGCACGACTTTTACAGCAGAACAGAATTATGTCTAAGACGATGGATTTTTAACATTATATAACGTGATAGGTCCTAATCATTGATTAAATACAGTGGTAATTGTAAATAAATTGAGGCCAGTTATCTTAGCTAATCAAATAATAATAGATTAATTAGCATTTGACAGGAAATTCCACATTATAATTCGGCAACTTTCATTTTCCTCCGATATCACGATGACATCTCGAATCTCAGACTGCGTTTATAATAACGGAAACTAAAATGTATTTCATATTTTAATTTAATGGAGATGACTGAAGTTTAAGTTAAAGAAATCAAATGAAGTATTCGTTAAAGATTTGAATCAATTTCATTATAGCGCTTTTTATCATTCTGTCCCAGCTGTGAGACTATTTTCCTCAAGATAATATGCTCGTTCGTTTTTCCCGAAAGGAATTCTAAATAAATAATCAAATAGATATTGGAATAACGAAATAAATGAAAACCTGTGATTTTCGTCATTTGCGTTGTGAAAGTCGCATTTGAATATGGAAAAACTTCCCACTTATTTGTTATTTATTTGCGAATTTATACTTTCTTCCATAATAAAAGGGAAAATCTTGAAATTTCAAAAATGAATTTGAGTGCATGCAGGAACTTCTTGAAGCTATTGATTTAGGAAAAATAAATATATTACGAAATACGCTACTTTCTTCCTTGGTAAATTGCAATATCGGATTAGAATTTATGCGATGAAATTTCCGTAATAAAAAATGAAATATCTGAGAAAATGAATTTAAGAAATGTGAATAGTTTACGTAAAACTTCCTCATTTGTGGCCTTATATTGTCAGCTATTGTGATGGAGACTGGCAATCTCTCACGTGGATAATTAGTCATGAATAAAACCTAAGACCCTTCATTTGTGCCCATAATTGACACTTCGTGCGAAAGCAGGAAGTCTTCAGGAGCCGCCGTGGGCAGTGGCACTGGGAACATAAGTGGAACAATTGTTCGAAAGATGGAGGGAATTCCTCGAGTACTGGCATTTGGAAAAATGAAGACGTAAACATTGTTTGGCGATGCTGAGGTAACCGAGGGTCACCCGAGAGAGCAAATAGAAATTTTCCGATCCGCTCTCGGGTTTGAATTTCTATTTTGTGCCCGAGAGGTAAAGACTCTCGGAGAAAGTGCATAGTGTTGTTGAAATAGGATATATGGGCGGTCTCATGCAAGGTTGTGTTCTCTTTTTACTTTCGCACGGTTTTCTCGAATGTGTCTCTCGCCTTACGATGTGTACCCCTCGGTCTGACCCATTTCTCCACCTATCATGAACAAGTTTTTTGCGTCTTCCTGCGCTTTTCAGCTAATTCAAATATTTGGTTCAAGGTCTGGGGAAACGAGTTTAGATGAAAGCTAATGTCTAGTTCGTGATTGTATATGATTTCACCCAAAACCTTCTGCGGCATTCGAACTTATATCTAGTTTGTATCTATTTCTATTTTTTTAATCTTTATTCTTTTTATTCTTTGTTTCTTAGATTTCCAAATTTATTTAACCAGTTTGTTACCAGAATTTTGTACCAAATATATATTATCAGATATTCGTCGGATTTTTAGTATGTATTGATTCATTTTCCTAGATGTAGGTAAGTTGTGGTTATTGTCATTTTTATATATACCAGTGTAAAAATTTTCACCGGAAAACTCGAAAGGCTAAGAGGAAAAGATGCCATTTTGGCTTAATTTCGCCGTGGGAATAAAATAATAATTATTTAATACATTTTAGAAAATAGAAGACAAATTCAAAGGATAAATTTATTAAATAAGTTCAAAGAAATTAAGTTCTCAGAAGATGTAACCGATATAATGCGACCCCCCTGTTATATGGGCCGTTCTGATACTGCGAGGAAATAGATGCTAGAACGAATCGCTTCAAAAATTCATTTTTTCCGCAAGCTATACGCGAAAGCAACCGTTTAGAAAAATAGAGTCAAGGTGCCTGCACCCCCTGCCACACGCCGAAAGGCGGCTTGCAGGGTTCTTACATAGAGACGTAATTCCGATATTTTCAAGTAATTTGCGTCCTCCCTCATAATACCCCTTGCACCGTACCAGCCAATTGCGGCGCTCGAAATAATTTTTACGGACTCAATTAAGACACTAAAAATTAAAAAAGTAAGCTACAAATGATAATAACCTTGTTGATAGATATCCCTCAAAAATCCCGAAAAAACATATAATAAACAATAAATCTATTTAGAAATACGTCTTCTTTGATTCTTTAATTGTCTCATCGCTTGAATTCAACCATTCAATCCAATGATTGATTTTCATCTGATAGAAAGCGTAATAATGGTCGTTACGCAATAATCCATCATCAATGACGAGCGCACCACCCGTGAGTATTACTTTCTTTCAATTTCTTTAAGTTACATAAATTGATTCAGAAAAACCGATCTCATTATTCACGCCCGAATAATTTCGTATGTTTACCCGTCATCGGTACGTTTCATCCACCCCGACCATTACCCTTTCATTTCTCTCCCGATAATCACACGCATGACATTTCGTAATAGGACTTCAATAATGGGAATTTGCTTGTCTTTGACACCAATTTTGAGTGGGAAGTCATCGCTCATATGGGAAGGGCTTGCATATGCACTTTCTCTGTCCATTTTCAAAAGGGAAGGAACTTCCGGAAACGCACCTCTCCTCTTTATCGCCGGAGATTTGCTCATTCCGGCGATAAAGAGGAGAGGGAAAATTAATTCCGCGGAAGTCGTGGAGACAAAAAGCCGAGGATGGTCGAAAGCAAATAGATGAAGTCATAGGAGCACTATAGTCTGGTGGACTAGAAAGTCTGGTGAGAGAATAGTAGCAGTTTCATAGGCCATGAACGATCTCTTCCGTGTGTTTTCTCCGCACTTCATTTTTAAGAGTAACTAGTCTCTGTAACGGCAGGGGAGATAAAATGCATTTCACTTTCGAAGGCGCCCTACGGGAGTGCAAGGGGAAGGCCGAGGGGGAGGACCGCGAGATGTTTTCGAGTACCGTGATGCATTGGAAGTTCTCTCGTTGAAAGACTAGTGTCGTTGCTCCATTGCTCGGAGTATACGCACCAATTTCTTCCTCATTGACCTATGATGGTTAGTAAATCGATTCCAATTCGAAGAAGTTTTCTCAGAATCAATATTTTAGATTTATTTGAAGAGGTTTGATTTATAAGAGGGCGCAGGGGTGGAAAGGGAAGACAGCAATAAAACTTTTGTTACAACAATACAACTTTTAAAAATATAACCGACCTGATGATGTTGCCATGCATCGAAATCATGGTTGTTCCTGCCTTGTTTTAGTGTGGTTTAACGTGAATATATTTTTATTCCAAGTTCTGGTTCGATAATTTTCATGACAACAGTGCTTAGAGCATTTATAGAAAATATAAAAATAATGAGAAACATTTCGGCTCGCAGTGTATAAGTAAAAAGAAATAAATCCCGGAAGAAATAATTTAGAACAATCTGTGCAAATTAATATTGAACGACGAACTTGGACCTAATTCTGCATGTCCGCGAGATGAATTTCATGAATTTACGAAGAAAATATGCATATTCATAAGCGAAGAGTTCCAAAATTCACGTAAATTCATTCATAAATTGTCTTTCATTCTCACTTTCATTACGTATGTTTCGCATAACATGTAGACAACCTGGATAGAAATTCAACGTTTTTGGGTTATCAAAATACTTCTTGTTTTTACCATGATAATTGTGATTATGGGGAAATGAGAAGCTATTTTCTCTGTGAGCATAAATATCTGGTTTTCTTATTTTGTATTGATTACGTGAATAGTAATCATAAACACATTTAACAAAGAGTAAAGGTGAAAGTCCACGGCGCGGTATCCCATTGAGGGATATAGTCTCTAACCAGGTGACATTTACCGAGGGAAACACGTTGTATGTCCATCAACTCCTATGCCACCGTATTGTCTTTTATAGACCACCCCGACCTACTACGTGGGTATTTAGATATGTCCCCAATTTTTCACTACACTGGATCAACATCATTGCGTTACTCACTTTGCTATCCGTGGGCCTGTAATAATGCCGCAATATCTATTTTTTTAAAAGTATTATATAATTACTCTGAATTTTTTGTATGCATTATCGAGGATAGATCCCTATGTGGCCATGGCATTTGACAGTGACTTCGATGTTAGCTCTTTGATGCACCCTTTGGCGTAAGAAACTCGTTCTACTTCTCTATATAGCATTCGTCTAATGATGAAAATTAAGGTCACAACAGTCTTATGCTCAGCATCCGAAAATGGATCCCTTAGATGATTACGGGTGTTAACAAAGAAAAACACTTCCTTTGGTGGAACTGGATTTAATACGCGCTGAGAACAGGTTCACGAGGCCTGGAATTGACTGGAGAGAACTGATCACGTTTACCAATTTCGTGTTAAAGGTTCCACGTCAAACGACATCGGAAGGCCTGGGTGCCCAGATGAAAGTTCCCGTTAATACACTTTCCGTGTTATCTCCTTCCGTTTCAACTCGATTGCAACCTGTGCACCAAAAGAGGGAAGCTTCCAAAAACAGCCCCGTTTCCTAGAAAACGCAAAATTTCGCGGTGTAAACCAGAAGCTTCTTGTCTGGCTACCACTCTTCCGTACTGAAAATCAAACGGAATTTGAAAAGATAAAACTACAAAAATTTCGCATTGAACAAACAGATGTGTCGTTCTTTTCAAATTCAAACGTCTTTTCTAACTGTAATATTTCGTATTTAAATAATGCACTTCATTTATGTACAGAACTCTTCCATACAGAAAACGAATCTGAATTTTAAAAGTTGAACTATGAAAACTGCACATTGAGCAACCAATATATCATTAGTTTAAAATTTAATTTGTTATCGTAATTGAAAAAGAATAGTTCCTACTTAGCACTAATTACTATTAATAATCGTATTCTAAAATACCATTCAAATCCATTGTGATGGGCTTGTCCATTAACTCTCAATATTGCACTTAATTAAGGGACAGTTAAAGGACTAATTTTTTTCATTAATACATGTAGATAGGTACGTTTTAACTTGATCTTGGGGATAATTGTTCACCTAGCACTATTTATCACTCAGTCATCACTAAGTGATAAATTAAATCTATTGTTACGGATAAAGGGTAAGGTGTAACTATACTAACGTCTAAATTTTTTCCTTAATTACGACGTATATCTGTATATATGCATAAGTGTATCACTTGAAACACAAAATAAACAGACTCAACTATTTCGCGAATCCATTTATCGCTTTAAAACATTTTGTAAGTAGAGCATCTGAACATTTTCATCACTTAGTTCATTCTCAAAATTACGCAAAGACCCCAGTTTCATGATGGTAAGAAGACGGTAATGGAGGTAATAAATCGCAAGATAACGGTTTGACGTAAAGAAAGTCATGGGACGAGTTTTCAGGGAGAAGTCAGTTGATGATGTGGGAGAAAAAATACAGTTTTGGGTCTTTAGATCTGTTTTGGTCTCCTGATGTAACCAAGTGGAACCTATTATAAATCGATAGATATCTCTTGCCGTTCTAGTTTTCAGGAAAGAATGAAGGGAAGTGGCGACCTTTCTTCGAACAACGGAGAAAGTTAGCAGCTGCAGCTGACTAGAAATTTTCGACGACTAAGTTGACAAATATCCGGGAGAAGAACGGTTAATGTGCGCAATAGCTATTTTATTTGCAAAAGTTTTTCAAAGTGAGAAAGGTGTCGAGGGTTTGACGTCGGGTTCAGATTTGGGTATCCTCAGTAAACAGAAGTGAGAGTAGCAATATTATTAACCGGAAAATGACTCTGAGGTTTGCTTAGATGTAACGGAAACTGGAGAGTTAGTGTCTCTCATCATAACATGTCATTCAAGCCTTTCCTATTTAAAATTGTAGCCGTAAATGAAAGAGAACTTGTGCTTATTAATAAGTATCAAAATTCCTCGAAAATATATCGGCACCAATTTCCAAAATTATAAAAGTAAAAAATGTTTCAGCAACTTAGATACAACCGAATCCAGTTTTTAATATTTTTATCAAATGTACGCTATAAAAATAAGGAGCCTCCTCTTCGTGATTCTATGCCTAACTTGGGTGTCATAAAGATAAAATAGATGGACACTATCATAAAATTGATTTAGAATGATTTTGCTGAAGTAGAGAATCATTATACAATATAATGGAATACTGCAGCAGTTCTATTTTAGTTTGCAATACGTATAACTATTTGTGAGAAAAGCAAGGGCAAACTACCTCACTCCTCATCCTACCTAGTAAGCCTTACTTCCTCTATTATATCTTGATGGTTAATATTAGAGGGGGTGAGGTAACAACTGGCTCTCGGGCTGAATACTTTACCGATAGCTAATGTTAACATTTAGATTGTTAAATCAGTCACGTTACCAGAAATCTGAACGTAACGCAATGTGCCCAGGTGTCTCCCACCGATAAAATCCTAATTTTCACTAACCTATTCATGAAATTAAAATTTTTGGACATCTTAGAAAATAACAGTCATCAGTAAATGCTCAGCTAATATTGTAACTTCTATCAGCTTATGAGAGAAATTAACCTGACAAGATCCAACGGTGAGAATAACTTTTCCACGATCGAGGGTCCGGGATATCAGTAATTGGAAATCGAAGGCATTGTCTGAATCAAGAAAGTGTGGAGGAGGGTAATGAAAAAGGTTGAAAGAAATCGATGCCTTTCTGGAGGTTCAACCTCGTTACGCATTAATTACAAGTTTCGCGTTTGAACGCAATCACTTTCACTCTTTGTTATCTTCTCGCACTCACAGATGAGCGGGTCTTTGTTTGCGTAGTTGCATTTATTTTACTTACGCAGAACTCCCGCTCAAGGAAAAAGAACCTCCATATTTTAATTTGTGTACCCCCATCTTGCTAGTTTCCGTTATTTCTATCGTCACCGCATCTCTGAATCATGTTCATTTTTATAATTTTTCTAAGTAATCCTCCAATCAATAATTCATCAATCCCTTATTAATTCACCCCTGAGAGTTGGTATTTTGAGAGGATAAGGGAACCACTTTATCCATATGATGCTCATTAAGAAGGGATATAATCTATTCATCTGCAGATCAACGTTTGAATCCCACAAATCTTAAAATCATGTTTTCTCCTTTATCAATCGAATAGTTTTCTACGTGTATTAGCACTTCATTTTCGGAGTTAATAGCCGAAACCAACCCTTTTGTAGATCCTTCATCCGGTACATTTTCACTATAATTGACTGTGAATTCGTTCAGAAAAATATTTTAACATGAACGATAAGAAATATGTTACGTGAGTAGGAATTCCAGGATAATTTTAGCAAATTTATTTTTAATTGCAATCAAGACTCTTAATATAATTTGAGCAAACGTTTTTTTTTCATGACAACATCAAAGTTGGGGTAATTAAAGAAATACGAGGACGGAGTTACCTTTGAAAATTACTTTCGGTATAACAAAAGTGCGGAATTCCTTTCTTGCTTTCTCCGATTACCGGGAAGTTAGAGGAGAAAAGCAGACAAAGACGGCTTTTTGAGATTTTAAACTTCTAATCTAAATCAAAGTTGAGGATTTAAGAAAACTTTCAAAAGCCGTATTTGTCTGTGTTCCGTACCCCGTTACCTCCGATGACGGAAACGACGGAAAGGATCGGATCACTGACCTAAAATTTTTCATTAAATATGTATATAATAAGTTCTAATTAAGACATAATTTTCATCTAAAATTTTCATAAATACAGATCAAACGGTGATTAATCTCTCTAGATGATCTCGAATAACGCATTCCCGGTGCCCAGTGGGCACACTGTTAGCTCATATTCAGCCTATCTTTGAAAAATCAGCAAAACTTAATTAAGATTAGGACGTGTGTGTTTGGGTACACGTGCCTGTAAGATCGTTGTCAGCATCTGGATAAAAGCTCAGGAAAAAATATTGGAATTAGAAATATTTATTTCCGATTTTGATCTCAAATTTCTGGTTACGGAATTCGATCGGACCATGAGATTGTAATAGTCATAAGATAGTCATAAGATTCAATCTGTGTGGAATACTATAGTCGTTGAGGATATAGGCCCATCGAAGTCGGAGGTAGATTGGCAGATTGGTTAAAGTGGAGCCAAGAAAGTTAAATAGGAAAACGTGCAAGCTCTACTTCGAACAAAATAAATCTTCGTTTTTAATGTGATTTCGAACAAAATGGCTCAATGGAAGGGTTGAATTCACAGTTTTGTTGATTTTTAACTTCAAATTATAACTTATTTCTTAAACATACCCCAAGAGACGATTTATGATCTTCAATGGTCAATTGTTGTGAAGCCTTCGACTTTCATAAAGTGGTGAGCTCAATGATTGCATGTAAAAGATAAGTTTGATCACTTAGATCATACCATGGCTTGAATAATCACGAATCATTCTGAAAAATAGCCTTAGCCCTCTCACGAGTAACTAACTTTATTTATTTTCAAAAGCCAAACCTATATTTTTGGAGGGGAATTTTACTGAGGATTATAATCAAAGCGTAATACTAACTGTCGAGAATGAGTTACAAGACAAAACTGCATTAGTATCGGTTTTTGATTTTTAATGCAAGTTAACCGCGAGTTCGCTGAGAATGTTTATTATATCGGGTACTCCTTAACAAGCTCAGTTATCAAAATTTATTCAGTTTTTTTTAATATCTTTTGAGAAAATATAGCAAAAGCGAATTCCTACATTTGCAAACCATGAATACGTAATTATCATTTTCGATAAGCATAAGAAGAGTATTCTATTCCAGGAGTACTCAACCCGCGAGCCATATTTGTTTCCTCCGTAATTTCTTCGTTGCTCTAACATCGGAACAATAAAATCTTACCTAAGCAAACTGTACACCAATTGTACAGTGTACACTGGGAACCCCAAAAAAACTTGTATTATGAGGGAAGGGAAGTATTTGATAAATTTGTGAATATGTAAATTTTTGTCTTTTAAAAAATGTACAGATAGGACATATAATAATATGTATAATATATGTAATATGTGTTGCCACCGGACGATTAGTCCAATTGTAACATTTTTGTGACAATAATAGTATACGTTCCTCCATATTTAATTTACTCCTGATACGGTTACAGCATATTTTTATCGAATTAAGCAAGAGGTAACCAATATAAAATATTGCAGTAAAATTCGAGATAAATTAGTAATTACGACATTACCTTGATTAAAACTGGCGTAGGTTATGACCCCCTGTGACCTCCGAACCTTTACCTAATGCCAATGCTGCCCACTGGAAGTAAGCTATAAAGTCCATGTTACACACAATCGACAGTGAAAGTCTCACCGCCGAAGCCAAATCTACATAAATTCCCTAATAACTTTCTTTCAGTTAATGAAAGGATGTGATTCACATCACGCTCGGGCATTTTTGCCTTAATTAACGTCTTGTTTAAGGACGGAAAGATTTCCGGAACGGACTTCTTTTCGCGCACATTTCTCACATTGTGTTCAGCTTATCTGAAAGGTATATATAACGTTGAGAACGTCTTACGTCATTCAGGAACTTTCTCTGAATCTCTATAATAACTTCAATCGGGTTCTTAATCTCCTTTCTTTCACGTGTCGGAGTGACTCAGATCATCTTAGAAACGTTCTCCTCTTCGCTGTGGCGTTATATGGCGAAATCCCCTATTCCGCGTTCCCTCGAGTAATACTTTTATCGCGAGGAATACAAATACTCAAAATGAGATTTTGCTAATATTTTATATTCTCAAACTCCGAGGCTCTCATACCGATATACTTATATCGAATTAAACTTCATGGCATACTAAAAAGCACGATTTTTATTCTCAGTTTGAATGAAAATTGATGGAAAAGGAACCGATAAATATAGAATGAAACGTTTAAAGAATGAAAAACTGAATTCCTACAACAAAATCAGATGTATATGGCTAAAAAGTATTGTGCAAACATACTTGTACAACTCAGTCAGAGCTTACTGGTGTTTCGGGATAGGAAATACCAACACGAGCCCATTAGCCTTCGTTTTTCGAATTGATCTTGTAATAGTATTTTTCATTAATTCGAGTTAATTATAACCGAAAAATTTCTAATTCGGAATTTTTTTTAGATTTACTCATCTATCGCAAAGGGGAAGAATCTGAGAGATTAGCCATAGAAGGTACACAAATATAAAGAAATTGGGATATTTCGAGTGTAAGCAAAGGCATTCGGAAACAACCAAAACCGACAGAAGTTAGGCCATACTGAGGAAATTCAAAAATTCATTATCAAAGTATTTTTCAAAAATGGTTCTCGTTACCCCACCCGCAATTAATATTTTCGTGGAAGTGAAAGATTAATTATTCTATTGATTCGCCTATGAAAAGATTACACCCCATTTCAGATCATAATTTTGAAAGGTAAATTTCTATTAAAACGGTATCGATGAAATTGTATGATGTATCAAGAAAAATGTAATTGAAGTAATTTTGAATACAGATCAATTACCTATTTTCTTTACCATAGTGAAATTCTGCCCCACAGCTCTAGGCAATGAGACAATAATGAAGCCTTTGGAAGATCAATGAATTCCGCAATTAATGAATGATGGAGAGCGCCACGCTGTTTTTAGTCAAAACTCATAGTAAATCTCCCTAACTTAAATGTTACCCGCATAAGTTCAGGCCTTTTGACTAAGTAATAAATATACGTACCTAAATAACGTACCTAAATATTCTCTATATCATTTTTTGTTTCGTTTCCTTTACTATTTCGAGAAAAATACCTCATATTGAACTAATTTAGCTGAAATATCTGAGAGCCCACTTGAAACAAAAGCTCAAAAGGGAAGGCATTCAAGCCTAAAAATCGAGAGAAGGGTAATTGTTGATCTAATTAGAAATCTGAGCCTTTTAGCGTTTATAAAACTGAAGTCCTAAAATATACACAAGTGTCTTTGCACGTAGGCGTTAGCGCGCAATATAAATTTAACTCGTTGGGAGATCGATTTCGAAAGATATAAAAGATCGATGCCCTAAGGTTGGTATAGGCTATTTCGTTCCAACTTCTGCTTAGTTGTGTAACTATTTTCTAGGTCTAGGACAATACTAGAGAAGCTGCGAACTTTCGTAGAGGTCAGTGAAGCCTACCACGGAGAGCGTTTGTTTATAATGAGCTATCAGCAGAACAGACCTTTTATCAGCTTCGATATACGTCTAAAAGAAATAGGGTTGAATAGGGAATTTTAGGCAGCTAACGATACCGAAAGGCAGAGCACCTGTGTATGTATAGATGCAAGACTCAAATCGGACGAAATGAGGGATGACATGCAATAAAATACATGTTTCCCATAAATTTTTTACATATTTTACCGTAAGTTTTGGCGCTTTTTGGTTTTCGAAAGCGTTTTACGCATCTGATGAAAGGTACTCAAAAAAATTGCAGCCATTTGGAAGCACAGTTGTCGATTTAAAATCAATTAAAACAAATTTGAGGAAAAAATGACTTGTATCTTTAAATAGGAAATAAAATAACTGTCTGCGTCCACAATTTTATTCTAAAAAACACGACCGGTTTCGGGTTCAACCCATCTTCAGGTAACCAGAAGACAAATATCACAGAGTATATATACAATTAAAACCAAGTTGTATATATACTCTGTGATACATATATATATGTATATGTGATATGTCTTCTGGTTACCTGATGATGGGTTGAACCCGAAACCGGTCGTGTTTTTTAGAATAAAATTGTGGACGCAGACAGTTATTTTATTTCCTATTTATTATGGAGAAGTTCCACCAAGTATCGCCAGAAAGCATCAACTACTTGTATCTTTGTTGGGTCGGAAATTTTTCAAACTACTCGTGTACACTAAATGCACACAATAAAATTCAATAGAAATAGCATTCCTCTAATATTCACGATGTTGAACCTTCAACTGGATATCATTACGAAATCATTATTATTATTATGAGTTTTCTGCACAATTACCTCGAGCATTATATTCTGATATTCAAATACTTTCATGTCCATTACCAACAACTGACATTTAATCACTCACCCTCTTTGCCTATTTCATTTTTGGGTCTTTCAGGGATTAGAACCTTCAGGTATGGAAATTAGCATACCTGGGAGGAGATTTTCGAAAACATAAGGCTGAAATGTTGCGCAGTCATCCTCTATCAGTTTCTCTCCAAATCCTTAGTTTCAGTCCCCACCATATATCACCATTAATTCTAACATTCATCCTTTCTCATCACCTCGGCACTCCCAACATCAAAACCTAGATAGACTTTCGCAAAAACCAGACGGACACAATCTCTGGGAGTCAACATTATGCTAATTTCGCGTCTGAAATAAAGGTTGTTCAAGGGAGAGGTACGTCAAAGGATATAGAAAGTCCCTTCAAATTTCCTGAGTTATCCAAAAGAGTAGTGGTGAAGAAACGAGCGTGGCTCTCTAAAACGAATTCATACCAAAAATCTAGATGGCAAAGATTTGATTTCTGTTCTTCGTAGCACATGCGGTGATTGACCCCTCGACCATGAGAGTTTTGGTGGATCAATTTCCTGTCTAATTAAACTGATTCTTGAATACGAGAGTCTGTTCACTTGGTGACGTAGACGAAAAAATAATAAGATTTGAAAGCGTAGAAATTACTCGAGATTTTTCACTCTTATTTAGATTAGAATCGACGCGGGAGCCATATAAGAAATTAACGCACCAGAGCGATTCCAAAACTTTTGATTATGGCACGATAACTGTCCATTTTTCATTGGAAAGTCATTATCACCCCATTAAGAATCTTATACACAAACAACTCATCGCTGCTTTTTCCTTCCAAAAAGCTTTTTATACCTTTGGATTGAAGGAGCTGATTTCCATAGAGATACGAAGCGGTACGTCCAAACCGAGTGTTTGTTATGCAACTGAATGTAATAATGCGATTTGCTGGTTGAGATAAATTATCCTAAATGGAACGTATCAGGTGCTTTTTTACATCTTGATCCTCAATCAAGGTGGGTTTACTTCCTGAGTTTCTCTCAAAAGACGGTGCTTTGCCCTTAGTCCCTCGACTGTCTCGTCCTTGTGAGATGCGGGAAGCGTGATCTATCCAAATTTGGCCTGTCGGTGCTTGGTACAGGTGCCCATTTTAAGCCGTTTCGTTCCTATTTTGCGATTTCAAATTAGGTATGAACTTTAGATTGAATAATCAATTTAAAAAGTCTGACGTTCTATGATCAGGAAAAAATTTCGAAACCCGTTAGGTAATCAGGTAAAGTAAGGTATTATGGTGAATTTTCCCTTTATTATCTAGTAGCCATCCCCTTTCCTTGAATTGGCACTTATTCGTATATTTAAGTCCGTAATCATACAGGCGTTGGATCATTTACGTTACATATAGCCAGAGTCGTAGACACGGTGGGACTACAAAGGAATTTGCTCATAAGATCAGGCCTAAGATGGGAGTTATAATTTATCATTATTAAAGGTATATTACCGGCTGTTCAGCGTCTTAATATCATCCAAATCTCAAGGTCTAGGGTTCGATTCCTGGACGATGGAATTTTTCCGGTAAAGAATGGTTATATGTGTTCGTTCATCGTTATCAAAGGTTATCTTCCTCATCGTAATTTTCCACAGATGGTTGTTAATGGGGCTTAAGTAGGTAAATTTATAAATAAATGTATGCATCTTTTGAAGTTACCTCGATTTGAGTATCTTTGTAAATTTTTATTATTAAATTTGTATCGGTAAATTTTGTGATATTTAGAAAGAAAGATGAGAAAATTATTGGCTACGCAATATATCTGGCTAGCTTACGAAAATAAGATGAGAAATAACGGTAATTAGCGGAAGAAACGCCACCTTGGGTTGTGTGTGCAAAAAGGATGAAAATACCGTTGTCTAAAAAAATACATTTTTTCTTTTGAATACCTTTCTAAAAAGGCAATTTTATACAGTGTTAAGTTATTACAGGGACCAGAGGGATGGCAATGATCGTTACTTCGACGCTGTATATAACAACAACTTTATTTCTCATTTACGCAAGAACTCATTCCTCGCATATGGATATCTGAAATCAGGCAAATTTCTAAGGTTTCCCAGGGAATTTACGGAGCCGCAATTTCAATACAATTTTGTTGGAACCTGAGCATTTTAGATATTGATGTGTACAGGGATAACTAGTTTCTTTTCTCCTTCCTCAAACTTCACATGAACGGAAGAGACGTACTCATGACACGCGAAAGAGTTGGACCATTTATCTTGACGGAAAAGTTTATCCGATGAACTTTGCGGAATTTCAAAGGATTAATGGCCACCACTTCTTTCCAAGATAAAAAATAACACAAAGGGAAATTCTACACTCACAAAAATTTGCGCAGCAGCATTCATTCTTTCTGAACCTGTTCCTCGTTGACATTCACGGACTTTTTTCGCCTTCTTAAAGCCTCGTATCAATCATCAGTCGCGGGTTTGTCCACTCTCTTTTTTTCCTTTTTTAAGATTTAAAAATGAGACGCAAAGATACTGTCTTAGACTCACGTATGCCCTAAAGAGATCTCGAGATCGAGTATCTGATAAGAACCATAGTAGGATAAGTGGAGGGTGCGAAATACATGTAATTTATCACTCAGCATACGTAATGGACACACCAACTCTCCTGGTCACCGTGACTAAAAATTTCACCTTCTCATTCCTTTCCCGTATAAATCGCAATGACCAGCACGTTACCTCTCGCACCTATCTAAGGAAGGATTTCAATCTTCTCAGATATAATTATTGGGATTATTAAGAAAGCTAATCCCTTTAATTTCACAATTAACGACTTAAGAGTTTGATTTTAAAGATGAAAGGATAGACGTCGTAATAGTCACTATAAAGTTGCTCATGCACCAAGATGTTGGAAATAAGGCTTCTCAGCAGATTATAATTCGCAATGCTTTCCATAAAGCATGAAGAAAAAGCAGAACTGTCACCATAAATTCGTTTCACGACTATACCTTGAGTGAATAATCTTCTTCGCTTTATTTACGTAGAAACTGATAAATCTATAATTAGTAAGAGTATCTCACCATCGGTCTATACAGTTTGTGCTCAATTTATGTTATTAATTAAGGAATGGAAAGAGATAATCATCTCTTCTTACATGATTGGAGAGGGCATTAAATTTCTAAAATTATATGCTTATCATGTATGGTACCCTATATATTTACCGACTGTTCCAACGAAAATATATTAAAATTTATCGATTTTGAGTTGCACAAGTTCGGCAATGAATTATATGCACACTTTAAAGAGAGAAAAATATTGTATAACTATCTCAAGATTGATTTTATTATGAGTTCATGTGGTCAATACAAGTTATCACCGACCTATAGAAGTACATAAGATGCCTAATAGTGTGGCTATTAGCTCTAAGAAAAGTAAGTATGTGGAACACAAGATATCTAAATGGGCTACCACAGTAACTTATGTAACTTAAGCTGTTTTCGTACTGAAAGATGTCCTGAATCTAACAATCAACCTTGTTGACCACCTCCTGTAATTTTAGAGGGTGAAAGTTAACTTTAATTGATCTAAGGATAACACAATTAATTTTATATTAAATATATATGTAGAAGTTTTTCCCAACGTGACAGATGTACTTGGTATGCATGTAATGCTTCGAATTAAGGAAACATGAAGAGAAATCAAACGTATGTCTACTAATAATCAAGATAGAGATGATCCATCAAACGATAGATCATCTCTATCTTGGAAATAAAAAGTAATGAAATCCTCAAGAAAAACCTTTCCACATAATGTTTTAAGAAAAACGAATTTTTTCCATCCATTTTTCAAGAATATTTTCAATCTTGTTTGCATCTCGATAGAAATGTTTAATGATTCCATCAGAAAGTCTTTTAAAATAAAACGATCGTCATGGAAGGATAAGCGATCCAATCCATAGGAATTTTAATTTTAATAGTGAATTTCAGATCAGATATTGCCATCGTTCCCTATAACCGTAGTCTGCAACTGCAACGTCAAATTCTAATAGTGGGACAGCTACGATTTAATATTTGCCGCTGGCTCGTTGAATATTATTCTTTGGATAACTGCTGAAGTAGCAAGAGGAGATAATGCGGTCGGTGGTAAAAATACGAGGGAATCATTGCTTAATCTTCAAGGAACGATTGTGTGGTTGAAAAGGGAGAAAAAGTTATTATTATTAAGGGTCTTTATTACAGGTGAGATTGAGACTAAAAAGTCTCCTCTTCCATCTAACAGGTGTTCTGGCCTAATTTTGTCGAACGCCATCTAAAATTTTTACAGTTGTTTTTGGAGGAGAGGTGATTTGAGTTGGAATTAAAATGGGGAAATAAAGAGGTGGAAGGGTTGATGAAGGCGATTGCGAGAGATGAGGGCATAAACTTCGATATAATCTTTTAGCTCTTCCTTCCGGTTGTCCGCTATTCACTCAGCTCAAAGAAGATAGGCCTGAGTTATTGATGACAGCAGAATGGAAAATAATCTTATGTATACGGCGTTTTGAACAGTAGATGAAATCCCTCGAATTCTAAGGGAGAGTGTGTGAACAAAAGAAACTTTTTTATTTTTCCCCCCTTTCCTCATTCACCTAAGTTTTCTTTCTTCAACCCGAAAGATTAAAAGCCACCAATTACGAGAAAACGTATTTCGAGAGATTTGAACTTAAATAGCTACATTTGTTCCTGCTCTTCCACTGAAAAATACATGCTTTTCCCTTGAACCCTAGAATTTCATTCAAATTTGGCTAGAAGACCTTAATTTCAGAACGTGGGAAATTTCCCAGAATATATTATCGCAGAAAAGGGATTGAAATGTGTATCATTTACCTGAAAGGAAGTGTCAGAAGGTTTGCAACATTTATTTTGGTATGCATTGTCAGAAACCAGAAAGTGAGAGAGTCTTGCGGAAATAGTCGGATCGTTTTGCATTCTTATGTGGGTAATACCACAGTATGAAGCTGTAAAAGTTATTTTTAACGAATGGAACGAATAAAGATTTTTTTAATGGAAATTATTCTCTAAATTAAAGTGAAAGATTTCAGAATTCAGTCAGAACATTTATTTCAGGTAAATTTTGATCAACCCATAGACAACCAATAAGTATAGGTTATTCTAGTTAATTATAGTTTATTATCATAAATTAATATACGTGTTTATTAATAAATCATAATTTTTACGATTATTTCAATGTATAATTTAGCCCCAAATTTGTGGTAGCTTCCATGTTCAAGAACAATAATTTAAGCTGGAAATTTAGTGGTACCTTCACCACAGAAAATTTTAATTGCTACACGACCTTGGTATCAACCCCTTGGGCCATTCCAAATCCAAAAAGATATATCTACAGTAATCAATAGATAAAATTCGATATAATAATGATCAATTATAATTAACTTGAAAACAGGATTTCGACAGATATTATCTTTCGTAAGAATTTAGGAATTACTGCTACACATTGTGAATATTGTGTCCGTCCCATTTGGTGAAAATGTGATAGGCATTGACTCACAACTCTTCGAATAACATCTTATGTACGTAAGTCGCTCTTTTCTGAGTTTAACCTATCATTAGGAAAGGTCAAGAGTTTAATAGAACACGAGTTCTTCCATTTAAACATTAAGTCGTCACTTACGGTACACATGAATGTCACTTACGGTACGCATGAATGTCACTTATTGTACACATGAATGTCAGTTACGGAGTCCACCCCTATGATACACTCCCGTGGTAAAAATCTAGTCTCCGCGGCAACTACTCCACCTTTTATTTTCGGCGAGAGAATTCATTTCGCGAAACCTCTCCTTTAGAACCCCAATTAGCAATTTCCCCGCACAACATTTGAGGACGCCGTCAGCGAGAGGAGATAGAACCCCCACAGTCACGTCCGATTCACACGCTATCGTTTGCGGGGGAAGAAAAAAATATTCCGGCACTTGAGCACGGAATCCCAAAACTTCGCGGCATGGGATCGGAAAAAAATACTTTTCTCATTTCGCGGAAAAAAACTCATTCCGCCGTTTCGTAACAACCGTCTGACCATTCGGAACTTTCCCTTCTCGGTTCGGGAGCGTGGATTAAGCGGAAAAAAAACTTTCCATTTTCCTCCCAAAGTGGTTGACATCGGCGAAGGTAAAGCTGGAAAACGTTTATTCTAGAGCTGCTCTACGGCACTAGGAGGGAATGCCCGGAAAGAAAGTTTACCGCGATCTATGCGTATCAGGATGAGAACACAATCGACGGCTGCATCTCACCCATTTGCGGTCTTCAAACTAATTCTGAGAGATTCTTTTCCGATCATACTCCCTCTCCTTATTAATTTAATGCCGACAGCAGATGGTAGAAATCACGTTAGAGCGGGAAGAGTCACGGTGTGTGAAGCATGATAGAGATCTTTGCTCTCGTCGGCCTGAAAATTAGGAGGGCTTGCTCGGGACCTAATTTTTATCAGTTAGCCAATTTTAAAAACCAGTTTTCCCCTTCTTTATGCTTACAGTGGGTTGTTTTAGCGCACAAGTGATGGTTTTGGCTCCTTTTTTGCCAAAGAAGTTGTGCCGAGGTATAGTCGATTCTTACAACATATTACATTCAGCATAATTCGGCTAATTAGTCACGCAGAGTTAATGTATTCGAATAAAACGGTTATTAAATATCCGCTGGAGTGTTAAATCCACTGAGGTCACACCCCTATCAAAAGAAGCTCATAAAAACGACATGAATGTATATTCCTTATAGAAGTGTTTATCCACCTGTGAAGAAATAGTCGTTGGAAAACTAATGGTTGTAATTAGAAAAAAAAGGCACATATATAGTACTGATACGGTAAAGATGTGGTTCAAAGATTTGGTTAGATATTTAGTATTGTAGTTAGCCATCACGAACGAAGAGTAAAATTTCCGAAAAAGATGAAGAATAACGATCCTGCCCCATTTTGTCGATTATTATTTATATTTTATATATAAGGGAAAGTGTAAAATAGCAGAAGAGGCATCCAAATAACTAGTTAACTTTCCTAATTATTTCTTAATAAATATTTTTGAACAGTCCCAATTTCACACATGATTAACACGTGTAGATGTATGTTTTTATATGTTAACCCCATTATCAAAAGAAAAAATTTGATTCATCGGTGTAACTATATATGGAAACGAGCAGTCAGGCTCCCGGATAGTCATGTGGACAGCGCGTTTGCCTTTGGTGAAAGCGGTCCCGGGTTCGATTCCCGGTGGGAGCCAATGTGCGAAATGGCCTAAGCTGTCGAAGCACTTTTAACAATACTACTACTACTACGAGCAGTCGTTCGCTTAGTTGCATTTATAGTCAGCATCCCCTCCTCAAAAGGCTCATCAAAATGTCACATATAAATCACTGGAACCTACATTTTTCGTACGTACGTAGCTCAAGTGCCAAAATTATTTTAAACCCAAGGAAAAGCGACTTGTGGCGAGCAATCTGTTTGATTCATTCATCGATGGATGTAAATACGCGTTCGTCCCAAGCACTCGTCAACCTTGCCCTCCAAACGAATGAAATTGAAAGTTGTCTTGCATAACGCACATCTGTTACGCAAACAGTCGCAGACGCCTCGCATTGCACTGCCAAGGACGTGCATTCCATCGCGAGCAAGGTTTTCCTTCACCTCCACGTAATTAGCTCAACATTCGCATGCATCTTTCAGCGCATATGTTCGATGATTTTGTAAAATTTTGATGCAGAGCTAATCTACGTGGTTACCTTCGCATAACTCATAATGCTGCACATTTTTTATGTATCAACAGGCGTACTATCAATCTTCTAAAATAGTTCTCCGTCTTACTTGTTAAAGAAATAAGAAAAAGATTGCAACCGTAAAAGTCCCATTATCCAAAACAATCATTTAGGGAATGGAATAATAAATAAAGAAAGATTGATAATTTATTAGAGATATTTTGCTTCTTCTCTAGAATTTTTATGAGGTAAATTAAATGTTTAATTTCTCTAGTAAACTGAAAACATTAGTTAATTAATTAGATGGAAGAAGAGATTTTTATTCTATATCTCACCCGAATAAAGACGATTTATTATTATTATTACTATTATTAAATTGTATTTCCTTGTATTTAGCTTTCCCAAAATTCGTTTAATATATATATGTATATATACATTTAAATAAAGTAATGCATGTATAGAAGTAAAAGAAAAAGGATCGTTTGCTATTTTAGAGATTAGAAGAAGACATATTTTCAATCATTTGGGAGCAGAATGAAAATAGATTTATTCCTTGGAGTGAATGAAACGAAGTAGTATTTTAAATTTAGAATATTAGTTTCAAGTAGAGGAAATGAAAACAGAACTATTCAGAAGGAACTGGGTGGTGTCACTTTCATTGACATTGATGTAATCGTAATGCTCCAGTAATGCTATAAAGTCTCAAGATGCCTAAAGATAAAATTGGGAGCCTTATAATTCCTTTAAACGTGAGTCACTAATTTTTTCCGGGCCAAATTTACCGGAAGGCTCGAATGGTGCAAGCATATGGCTTATCTATCAAGAGGTTTTGTGATAAGCGATAATTTCGATCTTATTTGTTGACTCAGATGTAGGAGATTATCTTGATTTAGATATTTTAATGGTATTTTTGACAATTATAAGGCTAGGGAAAACCCCGTTTTATCAAATTTGATTTATTAAGTTTATTACATATTAATTATAAAAATACCCTGTTATTAATGTTTTTCTACACTGAGGCGGTGTTTTCCCCATGAATTGAGATATAAATTTTGACTTTGATTATTGTTATAGGTATCTTCAATATATAAAATATTTTAGCAGTATAAATAAACACTTAAATCGTTTTTCATTTAACTTCCTTGAAACATTTAACTTCGTAATGGTGTTACACCTGTGGTCTCTAAAAGCATTCATGCGGCACATCCATATTTCTATTTAAAATTATTCTTACTGTACGGGAGTCAATAAAAGAAAATCAGAAGCACTAATATATCAAATCCCAAGTTGGAGTTACCTCTTTCGATAATTCTTAAGTTACCAAGAACTGAGTACCTTCCGACCTGAAAAATAAGATTAATCAACTATAAATACAATAAAATCGTTCAATTCGATCCAAAAAATAATTCAATTAGCTACATTGAAATCGTTTACTATCGATTAACTCGCAAGAAATCTAGCGGTAATGATACAAGAATTTTCTTGCAGGTGGAAGGGAACGCTTTTAAAAAAATTTACAGAAAACTGTACTCTGAATTTTATTTAAACTGTACTCTTAATTGGAAGGCGTTTTGGAAGTTTTTTGTTTTATTTTTGATGTGCGCAGAAGCATAGCTGGTAGAGAAACTTCCGTTTTTCTCAGTTTGTAACGCTGCCCATTTCTCAGTGATGCTGCTATACTTTAAATGTACATCACATAAAACACAGAACATTGTGCTATTCTGTAACAGAAATAAGCGAATTCAATAATAATTACCGGTTTACGGAACAACACAATTACACTAAAACTAGGAGCAGATTGAGATTCGATTTCTAGCACTGGCATAAGGTAATTAAATTGTTTCTGCTATACACTTAATATACTTCGGTCAAATTCAAATCAGTTGTGTGAAACGCTTCACATATTTTAAATTTAGAGAACGAAACACGTTTCTCCTTCATTTCATATTCCAAATCAGTAGTTGGCACTACGTTTTCTTCCGGGACCTGTGGGTCTTTATTTCCCTACGTATCCACTCTTATGAAAGTAGAATCTTCTCATGAATAATTACTCCTCGCATTGCCTCAGAGAACGGAAATATTAATAGTCGGAAATATTCCAAATCCTCAAAATTAACCCCTCTGCCGCTTTCCTCAACGAGGCAGAAATACATCACTTCCTGGAGAACGAAAGACACCTCCTGCAAACATCCGAAGAAAGAATTCGGCGAGAAAAAGGAAATTTCCAAGATCTCTAAACTTCCGTCGCCATAAATATGATTTTCACCTTTTCTTTCCTCTGACCTTTCGAATTGTCTTCACGAAATGGTTTTTCTACCCGCCCACTCCACGCGCCATAAGTGGTAAGAATGAAGAAGATTTGTGGTGGATACACTCTGGGATATATGATTCTGAGCTAATATTTACTACAGTGATCATGTATCAGAAATAGGGGAAACTATAGAAAGGGAAAGTATGTTCTGGACAACTTTGACCCAGCTCTTCGCAATTGCCTGCAAAGCAACACATGACTTGTTATTATGCGTATTCCCTTATTTTCATCGATTGTTTTTCTTGCTAAAGAAACTAATTTAATAAATCTTAGTTTTCTCCTCGACTTTCGTCTTTAAATATTCAGCACACAAACATAAACTCACTATAGTGCAACTACCGTTACATCGAAATGGATTTTTGGTCCAATTTTCACAATGCTTGGATCAAATTTAAATATCTACAATAATTTTCCTGCCTCATTCATGATCCCAGTGTTTAAGCTTTGTATTAAAAAAAATTTGCTACTGTGACAAAGATTTAGATTTTAGATTTATGTATGTACCCCGTGAGCCGCCAGAGGCGTATGGCAGGGGGTGTAATACACCGCCATTATTCATTCATCCCTATTAGCATCTCTAATAGCCTGGGGAAAAAACGACCAAAAGTGATTATCCGTCCTTGCTATTACTTCCCTATAACGCTTCGTCGATGCCTCTCGGAGATTGCGTTCGCTCCTTACTGGCACTAATATTTCACTTACTTCGTCTATAAATTCCGAACGAATTAACTTTTCGAAAAGTTTCCGACGATATTCAGATCTTCTTATCTGAAGTGAATTCCAACCGAGGGACTCGGAATCATTGCCGTAACGCTGCTATCAAACCTGAAATCCCCGCAAACGAATCCGGCTGCTCTACGCTGGACCATCTCTAAATCTGAGACTAAACCCACTTCGTGTGGGTCCCGAACCGCACAGCAGTATTCTAGACTCGGAAGAATAAGAGAAAAGTAAGCTTTTCCTTTGACTCTCGATGAGTATCCTCTCAACGTTCTACCAGTTAATCTTTGCATTCTGTTCACTTTTCCTATCGCATCTCGAATATGTTCTTTAAAAGATAAATTACTGCTAAACGTGACTCCTAGGTATTTATATTAGAATAACATTGTACGGCTTAAATAATACATCAAAATTATTTGATGATATTGCTTATCGTAATAAATGTCTAGTAGGCATATTCTGTATAATACAGCAGTAAATCATTTCTACTTCTTGTAGGATTAGATATACTTAGGTATCTCAAGGCTCTGGATGGCTTAAAACATTTTCCGATGAATAATATATACTCTTTTATTATTGATTATAATATAAATAAAATTTAATATCTTATAACAAAATTACGAGCTAGATAACTCTGTTTCCATTTATATCGAAACATTTTTGTTTTAAAATTACACAAGTTGAGTCTCTGTAGCTTAAATATTCCTGTCAAAACTGGTTACCTCCGCCGTAAGAGTTTTGAGTTGGCAATAAAATCACATTCCATTGGTTACTTTCTATGCGCAAGACATTTTTTTCCAAATTATCCCTTAATAGATTAACATATAATAAACTTTTCGGGAAATACATGTTAGAATAGATTAAAGGTAAATAGCAGTAGCGCAGGAAGGAGATATTTATCTCGTATGATGAATCGCAGAGACCGAAAATATTGAAGGAGAAAAAAAGAATACAATACGCTTACCACTTTCTTTTTCTCTTATATGGCGTAGAAAGCCGTTGGAGGGGGGCTCATTCTCTTTCTTGACCAAATAAAACCTTTCCTCCATCTTTATCTACAGTGGTCCCGATTGTCCATTTCAGTCAATGCCTTGCTCAGCACAAAAGAACGAGTTTTTGCGTTCATGCCCTTAAACCCTTTTTTTGCGCTCACTTTCTCCCTCTTCCTCTCAAATGGTTCTTTATGCCGTTGCTAGCCGGTTTTTCGCTCAAACAGAAACCTTCCTCTGCATATTTGCGAATCTGTACGTCGACGAGGTCACGAAACGCAAATTCAAAGTTTGGCATTTGAACAGTGCATGCAAGAATTAGCCAATTCTCATGAATAGAGAGTAGGAAATGCACCAGCAAGAAAAATATTGGAAAATGATAGAAAGAATCAGTACAACTACTTTTTTATAGCCCACGTCAAGCATTATGCTTACACGATACAATTATCGAAATAATCTCTCTTTTAATATCTATTGATATCTCTTGTTGTAGCTACTTAAATCTAGCTCCGAACGGACTCAGTCAAATTAATCGAATTACAAGTTCTTTTATCCTTGCTGGTTATTTTTAGTAGTTTCCTACCTCTCCAGTGTTATTGTTAAAAATAGCCGCATAAACATCTAAAGAATCATCAATTTCACAGTCATAGTTTATAAAAGAGGAAGTGCATCCGGTTAGTCATTAATCAATTATTAAAATACTAAATCGAAGTTATTAATTTCCGCATTACTTATGCAATCTATAAGGCAATTTCCTCATCAAGAAATTTTAAAATTCTTCTCACATACGAATAAATTAATGCTCGGTATAATAACTGTTCAAACTGTAAGTCATATCAGAAATATAACATATATTGATATCATATTATCTTAATTATATATTATATATAATATTATCATATTAACGAAAAATAGTAATTTTGTAATAAACACCGTTTACTAGCGTAAACACTAATAGCGTTAACACGAAAGAGTTGATGTAATATTCACCCTTGTCGAAATGCGATGTTTTCCTGCTACTGCGAGATTTTTCGGTTAGACAAATGGCCAAAAGTCTTTCTTCTCTCTCAAAAATAACGATCTTGTTTGGCATCTCAATTCCGGAACCCAAGAGTTAGGTCCCACGGGTGCCTACGGGTGTTGCCAGTGGGGGGTGCCATCGCTTAGCGGCTCAATTTAAAAGAGGCAGATCTCTCCTCGCTTCTAAGGTTCTAGCCAATTCTCAGATATACATATATACACTAATACCGCACTGCATTACTATCTCCATATATTTGCTACATTGCAATACTAATACTTAATACTTTACATCAGTCTTTTCTCTTTAATCTCTATTTCACCCGAATAAAGACGTAATATCGTTATTATAATTTTAATATATATTATCGACATCAAATTTGGACCAGATTGTTCAGATCATTACTCAGAAAGAACTAGAAAGCATGTCATGATGTGAAATAATAATTCTAAATTATTTAATTTCCAAATAAGATCTTGTTTCTATAATATGCGTGCACTAAAATATTCGAAATTTCTGTCATGACAGGACTCTGACTGTACGTCAGGAAGATAATTATTCTAAGCAGCAAAAGTAAACGTTGGACATTCCAATTAGAACAACTCACAGTTGACTGGATTCTCACTCCACAAGGCCACACCTACGTCTCGCACTTTCATTTCAAGTTTGAGATCTTATCTCTTCCCTCAGACACAGTGGATGGAAGTCAATTTGTTGCTCCCCCATTTGCGGAATTTACATCGGATCGGACCGCTCCACTTATTTGTTTGATTTATGCATATAAACCGTTTCTAGCCCTTTTAACCGCCATTACGTTACCGGTATTTTTTGCGCTCATTCGATCCATATATTTGCCAAAATATTCAGGTTGGTCAGTTGTTAATACATAACTCACGGTTTCCGGTCCATTCGTAAATTGCCTCCCGAAATCCGGCCAAGGCATGTTACAACCGGCTATCTGATCGTATTCTCACGGGAAACTAGTATTTAGCAGCCATTATAATTCGTTTGTTTTATCGGATTATTTGTATATGACCTTCCTAAAAAGTAGTCACCATTTTGTCAGAAATATGCCAACAAACAAGGGAAATTTGTCGTGCGGAGAGAGGGCAAGAATCGAATTGGAGTAAGAGAGATTTAATTATAACTTTATCTGGTACTCAACGCATTTAATCTGCAGCTTTTCTCCAAGATCATCTTTTTATGCAATTACTAATTTTCCCTGATATTATTTTTACTCAAACTTAGATTGAGAAATGAGCCGATTGCATCACAAGGTAGCATAGATCAACTTTCATAGAATTACCACCTATATTTTGCCGGTACTCGCATGTCATTATATTATCTTACGATCGAGGTTAATTGCTGTTATATGTGTGTAACATCGAGCATTAGCAAGCTCAGAAAAAACTTCAAGGAGGAGACAGTCCCTTGCAATAAGTGGAATTTCGACATGACGATGTTGAATAAAACAAAGTTTCATACAAAAATGTTGATAACTTTTACTGATCCAAATAGGGACACATACAACAAAATTTAATAACTTTACTGATCTTAACGTGGAACAGTAAAAATTGTTAATTTTGATCTATGAAACTTCGTATTAGTCAACATTTAAACAGTAAATTCAGAGGTGAACCTTTTAGGAAATACGTATATACACTTTTTAGTTGCTTGATTTTTCGGTCCATCTACTCGAAATTTATTTCTTGCTGGCATTGCTCTCGTTATGCCTCGATCGGTGCCAATATCATGGCCTAAGTGAAACACCTGCCATGACCTTGCACTTGCACCCCACGTCAAGTGCCTTTCTCGACATTGGCGCAATATGATAGCGTACAGAGCCCGGTTCATTCACGCGCACGAAACCAACTGAAAGTTGCTGGAATTCAAAACACGATCCGGAAGGCCGTATACCTTTTTATACCTTCACTCCGTCTTAATGCTTAACATTTTGTTTTCTTAGGCTTTATTTTTCTTCGGAGTAATCTGCGAACGAATTCTATCACCTATCGACATTTACATATATCGTTCAATAGCTTTACTATATGATTCAATTCTCCTAGGCTGCATTCAGTCAGAAATGAATAACTTGACACCATTATATTCTAAGCACGTGGAATTGATGCATCTCTCAAAGTCACCACCTTACTTCATAACAAAAACTTTCAATTTCATCCGGAGAAAGTATTTAATTATCATGTATCTTGCCATTCCCATTTCCCACGGTTCTGTGATGAGGATTTCTTCCAACTTCCATAATAATGATCTCACTCCGACAAGTAGTTTGATCTTCGATTTTTTCACGCTCATGTTAAACCTGTTGAGATTAGTTTAGAGAGTATTAATTGCGAATATCAGGAAAATAGGAGATAAATTTAGGACAATATTCATGTACGAAGTCTCGTATTCTACCTCTTGATAGATTGAGAGTTCTAAAATTCCATACCTAACCACCTCTCCTTATTATCATGGTAACGACCCTTTCTCTACCACTATATCGTTCTCAATACCATAGATCAAAAATGGCGTTGGTCCTAAACTCTGTCTTTACTTTTTTATTTTCAATCATCTTCTGCAGTAATCCTGAATGTGTCCCTCCCATTTCCACTCCCTGACTTTTATTTCTACTTTCTTATCCCGTCTAAATTGAAAGTGACGCAAATTGAAATTTTCGATGACGTATTTATATCAGGTCATATTTTAATTCCTACGTAACGGATGCATTAATGAATTCGAAAATGACGTGTAGAAATTGTACCTCGACCTCCCTGCATAAGAGGAAAGTGTCCCAAGGACAGATGGACAGACACAATTTTGTAGATAACAAAGAATGTTGTTTCTCCGAAGTAGACTTCGTGGCCAATATTGTGAGGTAAAATAAAATAAAATTATAACATTTTCTTCACATCTGAATCACACTAGCATACTTTTAGTTACTCGGTGAATGTGTTTTCAATCCAGTAAAACGCAAATTTCTATAGATTACGTTAAATTCATAAAATTGGAGATACCTTTAATTTATTATGTCTTACAATAAAACTATTTGGGCTAAATATCTATAACACTAACTTAATACCCTTTCTGGCATTACTCCGCGTATCCAAGGATCGGGATAGGGGTTTCTCTTTGATTGCAATCTTCATAAAATAAAAAAAATAATTTATCTGCTTTTGTTGAACTTTCAGGTATGCTTCAGAAACTTTAGCCTTAAAAATTAACTTTAAGCGTAAAAGCCTAAATTTATTCCAGGGCTAAAATCCATCAACATTTAATAACACTAAAGATTAATATTTTATACTCTACCTTAAAAATTACCAAATTAATGTATGTTTACGTTCAACTAGAGGCTAATGAAAAATTTTCTATTTTTTGGGCAGACATCATATAAAAAGTATCTTTTATTTTCTTCTCGCGAAAGGTTGAACGATTTTCTAAAATTCGGTGAAAGGGGAGAATTCAGCAAAAGAGGTTAATTTACCAGTAAAGTAGAGGTTAGAGAACCTCTACTTTCTTGGCTAGCAAATGTCTCAGCCAATTAGCGTGGCGGAGGAAAATTTGTAATTCTATTCGCGAAACCTTAGATCCATATTTTTCAGCATCAATTTCTTTTCTTATACTTTCTTTGATCCGATCTTCCTTTCCCCCGGTGAAATATCACCATTTCTTTTTCTGCATGAATCCTATGATTAGAGACTCATCCTCTAATTTTCATACCCACTTTCTCTTATCTTCAAGATCGCTATCTCTTCACCACCTTCAGCTTCGTCTGACTGTTGAGAGGGTCCCTATAATTAGACCTTTCCGTTACTTCTCGCATTTAAAAATATATCCGCACAGTAATTTTGGAGATGTGTCACTCCCATAATTTTAGCAGACATTAACCTGTGTTTGAGTACTTGTATGTGTCCTTTAAAATTAATAATCTATTTATCATCATAAATGTTGCAGTGTAAGATAACGTTTTTAACCATCAGGTCCCTCTGATGAAAATAGCTTATCAGGAGGTCCCTTCATTGTGAATTTATAATAAACTACAATAGATATTACTATAATACAATATTCTACAATACCATATATTAAAGTTTAATCTAATACAGTACTAATGACTAAAATACAACATATTACAATAAAATTGTACGAAAAAATTAACACAATTATCCCAAATACGTTTTTAATTTTTTTTATGCGTTGAATACATTAATAATTTAAGACAACGCTATAGAAGATGGTGAGCATTCCGTTGTAAAATGATTCTCAAATTATTATTAATCACATAATTAATTAAGAGTGATAAACTGTGGTAGGAGAGCTATCTATTATACAAATTAATTTAATTAGATAATTGATTAATCCAGTAATGTGCGTTGATGATTTAAAAAACTAGAGATTTATTAGTTCATTAAAATAATGTATCTTAATAGCATAGGACAGGAAATAGAAAATTAGGAAAGAAACAAAAAATTAGCTGCTAGTAATTTCTGTATGAGAGGCTACTCATAATACATACAAATTGGAGCTAATCTTCAGCAATGTGTAACAGGCGTGACAAAAAAATTAGCGTTAGAAAACCTATTCCTTATACGAGAATGATTATTCACATATAGCGTTATTCTTAAATAAAAGCACCAAGGTGGTTCCCACGCAAGAGTCAATTATTCAGATAATGGTTCTGAATTGATAAATTTTAAATAATCATTGCAGAGTGAATTCATGTCGTGGGACTGTTATGCAATGCGGAGTCGATGTAATTAAGTTCATCGTAAATGCCGGTTGTAAATCTTATTACATAAATTCCAATCGAAATTTCACATGAGACTGAGTTCAGCTCAAGTCCATGTACGGAGAAAATTTGATCATCCAAGGGAAAAAACAGCGATTAAGTAGGAATGGAAGTATTTAGAGCGCATTAAATTCGGTGAGCAATAAATTTTCCCCTCCAGTTCAAAGGGTTACAGCTTCGCTTTCACACCTCCGGGGCTGCATGAATTTATTTCCAAAACAAAAGAGGCCTGTAAGACGTATAGCATTGAGCGGCGTATTAAATAATTGCTCCAGTACCCAAATTAACTGTGCGGAAACTCCTCCATAAAAATTTCCCTCTCTGGAAGACTGAGGTAATGATTATGCAGAAGTCACCGAATCTGTTGAAACAACCACGTGAATAATTTCGTCGACAAAATGGCGGTATGACATGTAGAACAAAAGAGAAAGGTTGTTGTTCAATGTTGCTCACAGAATTGCGAAACTTGTGAAGGTATTTAATATAATTTGACGTTAACAGCGTACGAAATGGAAATCTAAATTAATTAGTTTTCGACCCTCGATGTCTCTGAAATTCAAGAGGGGCTAATGGAATATACTGATATTGATGGACTTGATAGCGTCTATCAGATTTAACTCTGGCGATATAAGGCAGGAAAAGTTTTTGGCGAAGGCCAGAACGTAAATCGGCCTTCGGATAGGTAATATACTTTAAGAAATCCAAGTTTCATCAAGAAACAAGAAAAAAATTTACGCTCCAGCATGCCGTGTCGATAACTATAAAAACACCAGAATACCATCAAACCCCACAATACTATCAAAGGCCAACACTATGCTTAGCACACTTCTAACTACAGTTATGTTCAATGACGACCTTAAATCAATTAGACTTCCCTGATGAAGTGGGTCTTTACTTTTTATTTACTCTGTTTTGTTTCCATTTGAACTTTTTTGTCGTATTATTTATTATTTGCATATATTACAATACAACATTGTGGGGCTACCTGTTTGTGTTAAATAAATAAAATAAACATACAAGATAAATATATAAAATAAATATATATCAAATAAATTAAATAAATAAATGAATAAATAAATTAAATTAATTAATTGAATAAAAAATAATTAAATAAAAAATAAATAATATAAATAAAATAAATAGAGAGGTTAAAAACTTCGGATTCCTCGTGAGAAATCGAATCCCCAACCATGTGGCGCTACGATGAATGCTTTGGAAAGTTTTCCAAATATCAAAGGCGCCTTTGTTAAAATTTGAATCTCGTGTCTTTTAAAAGTCGTGTTCCCCGCCTTTGCTGCCCACCGGACGTTTGACATGTACAAAAACGTGACCACGAATGGGCTTAGAGGAACTGGATGTAGCCCCAGTAACAACCATGTCAGATGGCAGAATGGGTGGGGCGCACTTTGGAAAGATATATAGCCACTGCCGAAGCGTTTAAGAGGTTCTAAAAACCTTTACTAAGCGATTTCTCTAAAACCGCATGATATGGCGGAAAGAAAAAGACACTTAAGTCCGTCTGCGCTTTTTTTTCTGAGCAGGAAGTTTCCGGCCTACTTCCTAAAACTGATTCCGAGAAAACCTATACCATTTCCATTGGTCGAGTCACAAAAGTTTACGAGTTTTTCCCAATGGTATTATGCTCATGCAAACAAACAGCAGACCTGATAATGTATTAATAGCATTCCAAATTGCTCCACTAAAAACATTTTACGATATTATTTAATTAAAGTCGGACGTTAGCGCTGATATAAGCTAAAAGAGTCCTAGAGGACTTTTTTTAATCCGTTGGCAAGTTCTATTGGAAATTGTTGCTTTTTCCTTATTTTAATATTTTTAAATTTTAATATCACTGACATTTAAAGAGCATAATCTAATTGTAGTCGTATGAGGGTTTTTAAGTTTTAAAATTCTTACTAAAGGAAATAATCCTTCTTGCTCCAAAAAGTCGGTTGGCATTATTAGATTGCATACAGGAGAAAATTAATACATGGCAATTCATATAACCAGGTATGGATGGTTATGGGAAGAAACCATGATATATGCTGGACGAAAATTAAGATTAAGAGATATCCTCACTTCGACCAGAAGAAGCTAGCTGCATCGCTGGCGAAACGTCTTCATTCATGTCTTCTAACAGCTGCGTGTTGCCGAAAATCGTCGCATCAAAAATTGTATACACTTGATGATAGATATACTCAGAAGTGGTATTTATTCTTCGCTACATACCAAGCCGAAAAAATCGACTAAATTGTCGCACAAACATTTCCTCTCATTACGCTATTCATGGACGGTAATAAATAAAATAGTTCAATGAAATTTAGTTTTCGGTTAAGGCCATCAAATGTAGAATTACTATGAGATATCTAATTTTTATTTAAGTTCAACGCGATATTTTTTCTTTAGGTTTTTAAGTAACTATTAGGTTGTAAAACCATTTGCCCAAATTTCGGACAACAGATTTAATTCTGCTTGAAGGAGATTCATAAAATGTCAACACAAATGCCTCTACTCTGATATTTTCTTCGGTAGATTCTTTCCATTAAAATTATTACATTTCTTGCGAAGAAACACTATGACTTGTTCCCATATTATTCATTGCATGTAAAAATTTAAAAGACAAGTGGCGTAAATTTTACGATGTTGCTTAATTCCAAACCCCCTCTATCCCCCATTTTATTTTCTCGTTCGTTCCAGAATACCTCTCCGAAACCACGTATACCTGTTTAATTTTTACTCCTCCTTTCTGCGTGTTATTATCGGCTTTATGATAAAATATTCACGTAAGAACTTTCCTGAATTCCACCACCGATCACTGGGGATGGTCAGTGGATATTTCCGGAATGGGCATCGTCTGCACATGAAAGACCAATCCGCTTTACCTAGTCCATTTCCAACCTAACCGTAAAATAGGATGACATCTTTCTCCCTAAGTTACGGACCTGAAATTCAGATCGTGAACATAAAATCGAACGGTCAGAAGAGAGAAACCTGGTTCTGAGATCACTCCCCACAGAATTTTTAGAATTAAGAGGGCCTTAAGTTATAATAACAGGTTTCAAATGCCATCAGGGAATTCCAATATGATCTAGTTTGAACCTCTTTGGTCACCCAAGCAATTCCTTTCACTTTCCGTCCGATTTTCCCTCACCTGCTGTACTGACATTCCTGTTAACTTCCCAACCATACAGCTGAATACCTTTCGGAAATAAATATTATGCATACTAAGGATAGACAAAAGAAATTCAACTTTGACTGGGGTAAATTCAAACTGAAAATAAAGAAGATCGAGTGACTATCAATAACAAACACGAAATAAGTTTTGAGTTGATTTGATAACAATAAATGTGACTTTAAGTCATGTTGAGCGAGATAAAGTCTATTTTACGATGTCGTTTTGTATTCTATTTTTGTATTCTCGTATGTCTTCTACATCTAACCCTAGAAGAGATACTGAACTAAATTCATTGTAGACAGATCTTGCCACCTTGCGATAACGAATGAGAATTCGTTTGTCTTAACAGGAAAGAGATAGAAGTATGTTTCATGTACTTTCTTCTTAGTCCAGTTCGTGGCTGTGATACTATGATAACCACTGATATACGAGTGAAGTCATTCACGAATATAAGTTGATAAAACAGTGCTTTCTATCTCGAGTAAATCTAAACAAATTGATAGATTCCAGTTATATGCCAGGCACGAATTCGCTGCGGAGAACTATTTTATTCATCACATGGGAAGTAAACAATTATTTCCCCATATTCCTTACACATTCATGTCTAATACTTATCGTAAGATCTAAGTGCTTAGGCACAGTAAAGATATCATAATTTATTAAGACGTATTTTTCTGTTTAAAAAATGTACAAATCATTGATAACTCCTGTGGTATTTGATTGAACTTATTCATTATTTATTCAAAAGAATAACTTGAATCGATTACGTCAAAGGAAAAGAAAAAGCCCGTATTATTCCTATTTACAAATAAAAAAATTGTAAATCGTAAAATCCACAACTATGGCCTCAACTTGCTGCTGGCACTCCAAGATGAGTGAGGAATAAAAAAAAACCTTTACCCATCACCAAAGGACTTTAATTTCGCGAAATTGCATGTGTCGAAACTCTTTCGTGAAAGTTGAAGTTCAGTGGTAATGAGTAAAAGCTGTTCTTATTCCTCTTTCATCACGACTTATGAATCGTCAAAATGATGACATTAAATAAGGTTTTGCCACATGAATTTAGAAAGTAATAAGTATGTACAAGTATATACTCTGAAAAAAATCATGTAAAGATAAATTACTCAGAACTTGTTAGCATAACGTCGTCTCTCATCCATATCATTGGAAAAGACATTTCTAATGATTTATGCACAACGTCACTTAGACTTTGAAGTTTGCCTTAAAAAATTGAGGTTGATTTTTCGATGCTTTACTTTACATTAGAAAAAGCTTTGGGATTGAGAAATCAGATTAAGTATTATAAAGGAAACTTTTCCGGAGCCTTACACACGCACAGATAACGTTCGTTTTAAATATTGAATAATCTCTTTACAAGCTGCAGTATTATCGATGGAAATGGTGGAATTTTATAAAGCTATACGCAAGCTTTTCGCAACTAATCTTGTGATTTTTTTTATATTCTTGTCCTTGTGAGAAAAACTGTTCCCACGAAGCAAGATCTTCCAACCGCAAAACCTCGGATGGGCGAGTCGTCGGTCTGGGGAAATTTGTTCGCGATTAGACCACCATCGAAGCCTCAGGCAATTCCGACCGAAGCCGACAATGGGGACGGTGAATATAACTCTCCAGAAATTTCACAAACCTTCAAAATCCAAACAGGCTCATCCACGAGTTTGAAGAATCCTCACGGAGGACAATAGGCCAACTTAATGAGAATCCTCAAAAAGGGGACGCAATGATAATGAGGAGCCGTGAAAGAGGATGAGTGCAGAATTCGGGAGAGGGACATGGAGATGAGGAAAAATTGGGTGTTTCGAAAGAGATTGAGACAAACGTATTTTAAAGAAGGAAAGGGTAGGGATCGCAGTAAACAGACGGTGGAGGGGATGCAGATGGGACGGTAACAGGCGATAAAGGTCAAATGAAGTCTTCAGGATTCATTCTTAAAAATCCAATGTTTTATGCCAATTCTTTTGTGATTTCATAGCCATGAATGTTGGCATAATTTGAGGGAGATTTTTCGTAATCGGTTTGTTGTCACCTTGCACAGCGTGATAAAATGAAAACGCTATACGATATTAAATCATACGTCATTAGAATCAACATCGGAAATGTATTTATTTACTTTATGGTATCACTTTCAGATTCATTAATATTAATTGCAATAATTGATTTATACCCTATTTGAAATAGGGACTCATATTTTAAGTACTTGCATGTAGGTACTTATTGGATCACGACTCAAACAATCGGAATTGGTCAATATAGCGATCAAGCATCAACAACGTAAAAATTCACAAAAAATCGATTTATTTTATCGAGGTTTTCGAAGGATCTTTATTGAATTTTCTCTTTTATGATTTTCCTCACGATTTCGTTCAGCCATTATTTATAATTAAATTTTATAAAGAGAAAGGGCCTTCAAATGAAGCGGAAATGAACTTTTCATTCATTTTTTGGGAAAGTTAGGACAGGATAAATGCTTTTAGAAATTCCATACCTTTATACACGACAGATATTGGTAAAGCACATAATACGCAGAGGATAGAAAACACACGAAGAAAAATTTGAGAATGTATAATTGCATAGGGAAATGCCAAAAACATATCAAAGATGAAATTAAACTTTCTAATTAATAGAAATGCTGTCGTAAAAGAAAATGAATCCTTGGGTATGACCTTAAATTTTTTCGGATTTTCATCATGTTTGAGATAATTTCCCCATCAAGGAGAGCTTGCTGTCACGGACGCAACACATTGAGACAGATTCCCATCTAAGAGCAGAGGTAATGAAAAGAATCCGAATATATTCATAAATTCAAATTTATTTAGATTTAGATTAGTGAAAGAAGATAAACAACAGGTTCATTGAGAACGGATTCGAGAGTGCTGAGTCGGCGAAGCCTAAAAGACCGACGTTAATGGAACACGATTTGCAATCGTTTTATTTACTTTTATGTGTGTATTCCTTTAACTCCTTTTCGGTGTGAGGATTGCGAGTGGGTCACCTCATTGTTTACATCTTCAGTCGGTTATTTCCGTGCATCAAAAAACTGAAGTTTTAAAGTGACCAGTCCTAGCACCTATTTCTCTGATTTTCCCATAGAATCTGATCGGTAACTAGGACGAATAATGACTAGGTCATATAAGAAGAACGTATTTTCTCTATATTTATTTTACAAATATGTACTCGAGTCCTGCTATCCTCTGCAGGTCAACGACATGCAAAAGTGATGTGGGCCTTCCATTAACTGGATCTGCCTGTCTGCCTGTAAACCACTTTCAAATACAAGGTTCATATTCGCAACTTTCCAACCTTTCGATTGGAACCATCGCTCATCTACATTTCCAAAATACTGTTTCAAGAGAAGGAGCAGCACTTTCTGCCATCTCTTAACATTCCGATCTAGGTTATTTCAAAGGCAGGAACTTGATTAAGTTCTATTTGCCCTACAGGTTTAATAATAGTCTTCTTTATAGGCGATTTTTACCAAGAATCTATCAACCTCCATTAATATACCCACGAATCTGTTGGAGGTAAATATGCAATACAAAAAATCATATAAATTTGCCAACTCTTGGCACTGTTAGTTATATTACTACCACTAATACTAATATTACCTTTCGAATCGACCTATCGCATGTATTGTATGATATACATTTATATTATACTTAGGACCTCTCGTACATACGGCCAGAAAGCTTTTGGGCCCTCATAATATGTTTTTATGATCTAATTGCATATTTTTATGGTCCATTAATAATGAATACATAGAGAAAGTTACATACTACAGCAGTATATCTCAATCTTATTGGTCATGGTTGACTTGGCTTTAATTATCCGTATCTTGTACTCTCTAATAATTTTGATTAGAAATAAAAAAAGTCAAAGTTTATCACGCGAATCTACAGTAGATGCATATGTTGGGCCATAGATGTACCTGACAGACTGAAAAATCTTGGAATAACCAGAAAATTGCGTTTAGACTACTAATTTTAGAATATATCTACAGAATAACGCACTGGTTCATCTACTATCCTAGGTAACCTTTGAGCAATCTTCATTGCCCTTTGAGGTACGAGTCCCTGGTTTAGAACTCCTGTACTGTGGGATGGAAAATAAAATTAGTGGTGTGAATACCATTTGTCTCGTGGGACATAAGTAATTTCACTTAGCACCCAATCATAATCTCATTAATGAAATTGATGTGATTTCTGTATTTATTAAAATGAAAATCGCTTAAAAATGTTCATGATTAATACGCAAAAACAGAGACGCGGGGTTGGAAAAAGAGAAGAGAAAGCTTTAGAGAGGAGATGGTTGAATTCCTTGAATATGGGTACATGAATTCTTCTTATTTCACAAGGGAGGAATTTCTGCGATATCTTCAGCCTTGGTGACCTAGTCCTAAAACGAACGACTACCTGGATGTAAAGGTCGCACAAGGAGTGTTACTCAGCTTTCCCTGGGCGATAAAACGTGTCCAAAACATTGCAAAACGAATAAAAAACGATCTGTCGAAGATGGGTAGGGTATTTAAATCTGTACGAACCTTTACTTTTCTTGGAAATGCGTATTTTCCTTCTCGCAATCTAACCAGTGAGTTAATCAACGAACTGAGGGAAGAATAAATCAAAAATTCGTACATTAGTGTCCCACCTTCGATAGGTTCATATGTCTCAATTTCCCTTTTATTTCTTTCTTGCTTGGTAATTCAACTAATTCCTTAAGTAATCTAACATATATTGCCATTGTCTTCCCCGAAGTTCCTCTTGCATTCCTGTTCCCTCAAACATTCTGCCCTCAATTATTTTCTTTATCAGCCCGTTTTCTCTCAAAACTTGAGCCATACACTGTCAACTCCAAACTACTTGTTTAATTAATTAAAACTACTCCCCAACCATCTCTATAACCACCGTGTTTGATTTCCTATCAACACAACTTACTTTTCCCATTCTACACCACGCCCACATCTCGAAGACCTCCAAACTTTTGGGTTTCTGTTTTCATTAAGGTCTACGTTTCACACACATATAAAACAGCAAAACACTCCACACCAAGAATTTTGCTAATCTTTTCCTGATTCCTTAGTGATGATTTCTAGCCTATTAGTTCACTTCGCCTCACGAAGGCCACCTTCGCTGAAGCTATTCATTTTCGAACCTCATATCTGTATCCCCCATCTCAAGAAAAAACACTACCCAAGTAAGAGTATTTATCCTCCTGTTTCAGCAATTTTTAACAATACGTATTAATTTTTCAAAATAATTTATTATGTAATAAATTAGCTATCATATCATTGTATTTTTACTTTCTCCCTATACGTAGTACAGAGAAAGTATTTTATTCGCAAAAAAATTCGACCTCCAGATTTCAACGGAAATAGATGTTTTGGGGCCCATAGAGCTCGTTTTCGCTATTTTCCCGAACATGTCTGTCTGTGTGTCTGTGGTAAAAAATTTTGTGGGCGCTCTATCTTAAAAAGTAATTATCCGATCATTTCCAAACTTCATATTTAGTATTTTCCTAACAATGCCAAAAGTTGATTAGTTTTTGATGAATATCGCTTAACCGGAAGTTGCGGTTTATCGGGAACAAACCTTTGTTTCTTAAATATATCTGTCAGAATGCAATGTAGGTATATACAATTACTTACAAAAGTTATAGATAATGAACATAACTACAACTTTTGTATGAAACATTTTTTTGTAACACTGATTGTTTAGGAGTTATTCTTGAGTAATTGTTAACCGGAAGTTGTTTATCCAGAAATGGAAGTTTTTCATACATATCTCTGTCAGAATGCAATGTAGGTATATACAATTATGTACAAAAGTTATAGATAATGAACGCAACTTCAACTTTAGTATGAAACATTTTTCTGTAACACTCATTGTTTTGTAGTTATTTATTTATTACCGGCATAGGCTTCTGGTTTCAATAAATATGGAGAAATTCATGCGTTGGCCACATCAGATTTTTATTTATGTTCTTAGTGAACGATGAAGTCCAAGAACGATAAAATATTTCTCTCTTTATTTTCCCATCCACCTTCATCGTTAGCCTAGCTCTCATCCTTTCAGTAAACCACTATTGCTTTAGTTTTACCAACGATTGTTTATATCCAGGACTCCCTTGTTTTATCGCTAAGTGCATTAACTAGAACCTTCTTACTCTATGCTAGAACCAATGAAAAATTTAGCATACAAAGAATATTTGTTTTCGGCCCTCTAGAACCATGGTAGTGAAACTGTATTTATGTCGGGACTCATGGCTGGGACATCGATTATAACGGTGTCTACAAATGAGAACATTTTTTCCAGAACCGCTCTAATTGATTCGGATGGTTAGCCATATACATCGAGATTCTGGGTGGATACCGATGACAGTTTCTTTCCACCGAGAATCGAACCCGGGACCGCTTTCATCAGCGGACCGTATCCACTCAGTTATCCGATTGCACATGAAGCATACTTATTTGGTGTTCTGAAAGGAAATGTGATGTTTTGAAAGTGAACAATCTTCACGGATGTTCTTTCACAAGAATTTGAGTGGGAGCACGCGTGGATTGTGAGGAAACCGTTCAGTTCATAAATATCTCACCCTAATGTATGGGGCCATTTAGGTTCATTTTTTACAATGGCTTTAATAGTGGCGAATCTTAGAAAAAACAACCGTCCCAGATTTACTCCCATCTTTCTTTCCGGGCGTAAGGACAAGCCGTATAAAAACAAGTGGGACTTGCTACTCGAAGATAAGAGTCATGACTGTCGGTTCGTCTGGTGGGCGACGCGTTGAACGGTCAAGGTGAGTCAGTGGTCGCAAAAAACGGGGAAAGATTGATTAAGCCGATGAGAACATTTTGGACCGCGAAAATGAATAAAACAACCGTGCTTCTTTATGGGGTAAACACGAGGAAAAAACAGGTGACAAGCTTTCCTTTTTCATGCATTTCGGCTGTGCTCTTTCCCGTAGGGTCAACCAGTTGGGGACCATTCGGTCGGTGCGTGAGGTACCAGTCGAAGACAATCCTAATGAATGTCCATCTAAAAAAACTTTGGCGGGAAAAGAAGAAGACCTTTACCAAAGGTCGTGCGGTTTACATTGTGATGGGGAAATCAGAATTCCGCCTGGTCCATTGATGTTTCTGAACAAATAGCATTGAAGGTAGCACCATGAATTCGTGTTCTATGTTCATTTATCGTTATGTTTTACATGAAAGTTTGATGTTCAGTTGAAATTGCTCAACAATTTGTTCCCTTCAAAGTTTAGCAATATCTCTATTAATTCAGACATTAAATATCTCTAACAATCGAAATTAAATAGATAAATGAAATTTATCCATTCAATGGATTTACAGTAAATGTCAGTTAAAGACCAATTCTCAAAAATAATCCACATTCAAGGATAGGATTAAGTGATAGTTCGGCTAAAATCGACATTCCGTTTAGAAATTCGTTAGCCAAATAAGCGTTAGGCAAAATGGTTTCCCATTAATACGTAAATACTCTAAATTACAGCGGCTATATTTATGAATAATTATGTAGTTTAGTGTATTTAGTAGCTTTTAGGAGAGGCGATTTTTTCTGATTAGTTCTGATTAGGTTCTCTATTAGTATTCATACTAAACTATATTTCAATCAGTTTTTAAGAAAAAGATAAAGAATTTTGCTATAAGGTTGAAACTTAATGGCAAAAGAAAATGTTTATAGTTTAAAAAAAGTCGTTGAAGAAATGGTAGAACATATTTCAATGCATGGTTATTCCCGCATATGGCGTAGCTGCCTAACTTCAATTGTCAAATGCAAAATCACATAAATAAAAGCAAGGCGGAGACGACGGCCGGTTATGCTAGTTATATTTTTGAGCAAGGAACATACCCTACATATCCTCAGCGAATCCCTGGTAAACACCTTTGGTTTTCCCCAGTTAGCTAAGAATAACAGAGAGGCTCAGTTAACAGTTTCTTCTGAGTTACTCAGATACGATTGAGTAACTAACTTATGAAATGTGTTTGTGAATTCAATACAATTGTTAAAAATACCGAGAAAATCTTCTTCAACCTTGATCGGGTTCGTATTATCACTCATGTTTCACAACGTCAAAGAATTGTTCTATTAAAATGATGAAGGAAGTGATCCTTATGAATAATATTCTATATGTTGTGGTTTATGGTACTGCTTGGAAAAACGAGGAAATAGTGATTTATATACCTATGGGTCTTTTTATCTATGGGTCTTTTATTCCTAGGTCCTGGGACCTTGGTACAACATTATTATACTTCAATCTATTTTGTTCGCAATTATTACAATTATAACAATCCATGAAACACTATATCCACAAGCCTTAGCACTTAGAATACAATTTGCCATAAATGGTAATTTTGATGTTAGAGTGGAAACGTAGGGAATAAAATGTTTTAACTTCATAATTTCATATTCTTCCATATTTCACAATTTCATATAAAAGCATAATTAATCTCAATCTAATCATCAAGAAACCAAGATTTTAAGTAGTGACCACCAAGTTAGCATGATCTCTTGTCAGATAAATTCAAATTTACGGGATTTCTCTTCGTGTTCCTGTAAACACCACTTTCCCCCAGATGTTCCCACTTCTGAGAATTCGCTCGCTGTAACGAAATTTAATTCCGTCGCAGTAAGTGTTGAGTGCCAAAGCATCCGGCAGCAGATTGTACGATTAAGGAGACAATGGCATTGTTGTTCTTAGCAGCTTGTACTGCAACATCCATTGTGTTGTCGCTCTTCTGTCACCCATTAACAAACCCACTCTCCTCAAAATCCTTCTCGCCTCCTGCCTCCGTGGACATGTCCTTTCTCATTTCACTTTGTTGTAGTTATGAATTGACTTTATCCGGAAAGCTTGGAACCCGATGGAATCAATATAACTTCACCTCTCTACACCTAAGTTGCAATTATCTAAAGGTGATGGAAAAACGACGAATGTTGGCAAATAACAGGAATCTTTTATTCGAAAACTAGTTAGACTGGATGGATTAATTAATAAAATTTAATCAGCGATGACATTCTTCATTCCACCAACATGGATGATGGCGGAGTCTATCAAAACGGTCAATTAAAACAATATTGTAGGCAATATTGTGAAAAATGAGCAAAGTAATTTATTTTTATAGAGGAGGAGCTGCAACATTTTATCATTCCGTAAATTAATTTTGCATATAGATGGATTTGCACTATTTAAAAATATTTAGAACCTTACGAAATATTAAATTTATAGAAAATAAATAATTAAAACAAATAATGAAAAAAATAATTATTCTTACTTCCCAAGTGCCAATTCCAAAAGGTTTCCGCTCTAAAGAAAGTTTCACCGATCAAGCAAATAGGCTTAAAGTGACAGTAAACATATCTCAAACATATCTTCGAGACATAATTAGAGGGTTCTAATTTTAACAAAAGGAAAGGCCGATTAGTGAAATATTAGGGGAGTCGTAAGAAAATTCGGAATGAAAGATTTATCATCGTCATAAATCTATCCTCGGGCATTTAAAATCCCATCTAAATAATTATTTATCGATGATTCAATCGAATGAATCGATCTAGGCGAGGGACCTATAGAAATATCCTTCTAGTCTCCATTATAAATTAGCCCCACGAGTGACCGATATCTTCCCCTATAAATATCCCCCGTATCTGCAGTGATCCATCCGACACACCCCGAAGCGTCGCGCACCGAAGCCAGGAGAAATCGACTCCTCCGTGGTCCGCTACCGTCTTCCCCTCTTCCTACAATAAATTTCGCCCACCCGTCGATGAATCTTCCCCATTCTTATGTCACCCTATTGGTGGTACCGTCTCTGCCCAGCCTCACCCCTGCCACCACGACCTTTCCCTCTAACCTTTGCCTCCTGCACATTCGCGATAGACGGATGCCGAGGAGGCCTTTTGGTGAAAGCGGCCGACGCCTTTCTCCGGCGAAAGCCTTCCGAGGGGAAAGAGTGGTTCAATTCCGGTTTGCCGACTCCCGTGGGATAACGTAAGGAAGTGTCACCAGAGATGAGATCGGAATAGGAAGCTGTTTTTTTTATCCCCCGTTGGCATCCACCTCATTAGGGCGTAATCTGGGCGAGGCGATTTATTGGACCGCTGAGGCCTTCTTGGGACTGTTCTTCGTCGCCCCTCCGCCGTCCCGCTGTGTGGGCCATTATTGATTAGCGTTCCTTAAAAAAAGTGAAATGTTATTTATGAGTGACAGGACTCTTCGTAATCCCTCATGGCTAGTTTTGATTAATTCTTCCGGAAACAATGAAGGCGCCACCGTTGCCTTTTCGGGAGCGACTGCTAGGCGAGAATGTCTTCCGATGGTAAAAGAGGGAGATATTTCTCCATCGAGTCGTAATCCGGAAATTCTTCCGGTCGCCTTCTTGGGCTTTTCCCTTCTGGTTTCGTAACCTTCCGATCGGAAAGACCGAGAAGGGTTGGTACTTCTTTAACGAGGAAGGAAAGTAGTTATTCCTTTAAAGTGGCTCTCTGACGTCAGGGTTGAGCTCTCTTAAAAGGTTTAATCTCCGTCATATGTTGCGTATTTCTGTTGCTAATGCAATAGGTTATACACATAATACATAATGTTATACCTTATTCTTTTTCTATTTCCTGAAGATGATGTGTGATGAATGGATAAGTTTTTTGCTTTTAAATTATGGATATGCTAATGCACTTGTTTATTTCAAATATCGATGGCTGAATGAGTTACGATAGGTTATATACACAACAACATTATATTATATCTTAAATTATTGATTCCTTGAAGATTATGGGTGATGGATGGAACGGATTTTGTGCTTTTAAATTAGGATTCGCTAATGAATTTACCTATTAAAATGTCGATATTGAGTAAAAGTTTCTTGCTAAAGTTAAAAAAAAAATCTGATAAGGTAATAAATTAATGAAATGATCTATAATGGAGCTTTTAGCAAAATCCATTGTTTCGCCTTTTACTTGAAGGAAGCTTTCCATAATAAAAAATAAAAACAAAACTTTATCACAATTTTAACCGCACACAACCTAGGTTACTATGCTTAGCGTCATCATCAGGTGTATAGGAATTCTGAAGTGAATAACATTTTATAGGTAACGGGTAAAAATTGTACCTTTATTTCTCTTTTATGGAGCCCATAGATGTAGGAGGCCCTTCAGAATAAATGAGCTCATCTTTCTTTCTAAAGAAATCAATTAGATGGAGTCATAGTACTGCTTTCTTAATTTAATAAACGATATTTCTTAGCCTCAGCATACAGTGCTGTGTGTATTATCCATACAGAAGAGGTAGGCGCGTGAATACAATTCGAAAAATAGTCCCTTTGAAATAGAGAACTGAAAAATGAAAAGAGTTGGACTCATTGGATTGCATTCATTGCATATGAATTACATGACACATATCCATACATATTTTATTTTCGAGTTCATTCCATCTTACCTTCGAAACTTTCCCTTTATTTTTCAATACTTATTTCGTATTACACAATAAAGTTGATCGATGCCGGCAAGCGCAACTTCAACGAAATAATGCTCATTTTTCAAATGTTTTGCTTGACAACTTGCTTCCAATAATGAGTTATATCGAGTATAACAAAAAGCCATTATCTATCTTGTATTTGAGGTGGTTCCCAAATATGGACCAAATTTCTTCTGCACACTCCATCTATATCCTTATTGTAAAAACCCATCATCTGGTGTAGCGATTAGAATGTAGGTTGAAGTAGCTGCGTAACAGCGTCCGGGTTCCAAATAGCTCAATTTTCTTTTTTGCAATCATTCCCTCCTAAGAATGCTCCAATGCGAAATGAGCCAAAACACAGGTTTAGTGGGCACGTTTGCTGAATAATTTTGGGAAGAGAGAAGAGAAAATTTGAGTAGAATTAGAAAAACGAATTCTTGAGCAATATAGACACTTTCCGGCTCGACCCTACTCGAAACGATTCACATTAGCGATGCAAACATTTTGAAGTTATTCGAAAGTATCTCTATGAATTGCACTTGAAATGTTTTGTATAGCACCTTGATTCATCATAGAGATAACAAGGATTTTTAATTATATTAATAACTATTTGACGAATGGCAAGAATCAATGGTAAATAGTCTGTCCGATTATGGGAGCTATTCAGGAATTATCAAGGCGAATTTTATAACCAAAATGACATTACAGCTAGCAAGAAGAACATATTCTGCTAAAATATATGAAGATTACGTATAAAGTTGTTAAAATAAATGGGAGTTCAATAGGTAAATCATTACCTTCCAGTCGATTGCGAGTTTATTTTCGGTAGATAGTACTTTTTTCCCTAAATACTATCTACACGACTAAACTGCTTTCTTCTATACTAAATATAAAACATTTAGCACTCTCGTCATATTTGTATGCTATGATCCTGGCGAATTTATGCTCGTTATTTTGATATCTACGTCGTTTATGTTTACATATCTATCTAGTTGTAGTTCATATTTGATGTTCATTTTCTATATTTTCATTTCCATCTATCCTTGAAACAAGGAGGTCAAAACATACTCCCAATTATTATTAAATTTACTTTAACTCATACAAAATAGGATAGTAAAAGGGAGCTTGACAGAAGAGGAAAAAGAATTACTTGGGAAACTATAGCAATGGTATATTCCCGAGAACTTTTTCGATGAACTATAAACAAAGCAAACTTTACGGTGATGGAAGTCAAAGTTCGTTGTGCCGCAAGAACACAAAAAGAAACTGCGTTAAATTAAAGCGGTTATTTTTTACAGGTACCCACTTGTAGGAAATCTTTGAGGTATTCCAGGCCTGAAAAATTAACTTGAAAACACACGAAGTCCTGCATTATTATCATATTTCAAGTACAAAAGTTAATTTTTGATCGCAATTAGCTTCTATGATTTGCAATTTTACATCCAAAGTATTCGTTTCATTGAATAATGTAGCCCGATTTTTTTCCCCAAAACTGTTGAATAAAAAATCTATTCCCGGAATTTTAAAGCCGTTCGGTTTGATTCAATTCTAAAAATGCATCAAGATAAAAAAAACACTTTAAACTCGCAGCAAGAGGAATCTGCCCTTCAGCGCTCGTGAAAAGCGAGCGACGAGAGAGAAAAATTGCTCTGATGATTCTGCTGCGGTGTTTGGAACAATGCAGCGATTATTTTCGCCCGTCATCCCGGTATTTCGGCTTTTGATAGCCGATGAATCAGCACTTTAATCCTTGGCAAGGGCAGTTCGCAATGATCAAATTGTATTGTTCGGTGTTTTATTAAGAGATACAAGTTCAGAGGCTGAGAGGCGGGAATGGAGATGAATGGATAGATATTAAAAATGACGTTTGAACAACAACATCTCTTTCTCAAACTCCTAAGTAACAATGAATATTCGTTCGCATTAAGATGATGATAAGTGGTATGATTTAGTTACTTGAAACCTTAAATGTCGCCCATTCTATTTTTAATTAAATGTCTCGCACACTTAGGTGAAATTCCATACGTGAAATGATGCTATTAATAAGATTATATAAAGTAAAAGCACAAATATATATATATTCCAGTTGTTTTACTATAGAGCTTGATTTTAAATGTATTTACTCAATATTTACTACTCATTCATCAAGATTATTTATCATGGAATGATTTCGTGTTAGAAAGACCTTAACAGCTAACAGTTTCGTAAAATTTTTATCATTAATCATATCCTGATGTATTTAATTTTGGTCTCCATGAATCGTTACATAATTTATGTTGCACACATTTTCATACAGTTTTACTTTGCCTGAGTCTTTCACATCATTCAAACAGGGCATTTAAATTTGCGTCATGATTTACTTTGAGTTTATATTGTATGATCCTCTGGGCTGTTATGTAGTTGAATGTATGTCTCCCAAAATATTGGTTGAAATATGCATTTATAATATTAATCACATTTCGGTATCTGCCTGAGATATCGGTAGACTTTATGTCAAATGTTACGTATGTAGTTATCTTGTGACTAAAAATCATAAATTTTTCTAATTAATCCCCGTCAACTTTTCATCCAGACAAAAACCTCTCATGAATGAGATAAATTGCGTATTTGCCATTTTCGAGAAGATAATAGCGTGATATCACGCATGTGAAGACTTTCTCACGGTTATTGGCAAAATGACGGGATTCAATCAATCAGGTTCTACGAGATGTTATGGCCGAAAATTGTAGATGAATGTCTCAGGAATAACCTCTGTCTGTCCCTCTATATATTCAACGCCCCGAAAATCATAAGTTTAATCCGTGAATCTAAATTTCATGCCATAGCCGTTAGCTGCGAGACAAACCATAACTTTTGATTGATTTGGGTGCGTCCCCGGTGGTCGTTATTCCAACAGAGCACGATCCCGTTCCCATCTAATCTGACGCCATTACTGTGCATAACCAGTTGCGTTAGTCTCCCCTATTTCAACAGGAATCTATATAGCGTTGTTTTGGCCGTCATAACTGGAAATCAGAGCTCGAATGGGTTTCTTATGAGCTAATTTAAAATCAGGAACCCGTTTTCCTGGGGTTAAACTGCCGGAGAAATGTTTTAAACGGTTCATATTATCATATTTTGTGCATAAATCCTATTTTTATGGAACAAAAATTTTCTATTATATCCTAAGTCCATGAAATTTGTACTTTCTCCCATAATCAAATTGGTTCCGTGAAAATGTTTGTAGCCCTTCTGATAATTAAAATGTATTGAGGTGTTGGTCGACAATTTTTAGTCCGCCTTAGCCCCCCAGTTCCAGTTATTATCACCAGATAAAAATTGACCTCACGCATTGCTTCTTCCTAATTCCTAAAACGTATGCTCATCTTTCAAAATTATTAAAGGAGCTCAATGCTTTTTACTTTTATGGGGAAATCTTTTCCAAAACTTCATTGATATTTACTTTCAAGAAATTCAATAAAGTTACTGTTTATTTAAAAAATAATTCCTTTATAAGATTCTTTCAACTATTCTTCAAATGTTACTTTGTTTTGCAATCATATGTTAATATCTAATCCCAGAAAATGGTGAATTTTTGAAAGTCTTGATTGGATGGATAATTTCACTTAGTTTGTAGATTATTTATCCATCTAGAAAAGGAATGTTACATATCAGGTCAAATTTCCTAATAATAAGAATAAAACATCTTTTATTAGGGCGAATTTGAGACTAAATCTCTTCTTACATCTAAACCTTCATCAAATAAAATTTTAAAGAAAGAAATAACTTGAAACAAGTACACAAAAGAAAACTACCTTGCGGGTTCAAAAATTTCTGGTTTCGCTTCATTTCACTTTCAATTGGACTTGGATAGTTAATTATATCTATTATATATAGATGCTTCTCCGGATTCATTCATGTATCCATATATATATATATATAGAGAGGATACAAACTCACAGCCTAAACCACAAGAGTGATTGAGCTGAAATTTTTACGGCGTATTGGCCATAACGTGTAACCTCCAGAAAAATTGCGATTATGATCCTCAGTGTCATGGGTTCGATTCCAGAGGGCCCCAAAGTCCCGATTTTTCCCGTTTAAATGCATTGCTTTGATTTTCGGGAATTAAAAAAAAATACTTTCCGTATAGGTAGAGAATTAAAACTCAAGTAGCCTATATATATGAACATTATCTATCGAAAACATAAATCAGTTTTACGGAAAATATCCTGGGTTCGATGCTAGGTCGGGGTAAAAATCGGCCGTTTAAATTGCATTGTGGCGATTTTTAAGATTTTTTTTGGACCCTTTCCCGATGGCACAGAAATTTGAAATTCGGCATGGAGTTGGAGATCAATAATAAATTTCAGGATCAAATTTTACATATTCGCTGATGGTCCTTGGTTCGATCCCAGAGGGCCATTTAAATTCCTCAATGCATTTCTTACGGAGATAACGGAAACAAATTATAGGTACTTCCCGACAAGATAAAGACTTCAAACTTTGCACTAAGAAAGATTAAGTGTATACAAATCAAACTGTGCATTCCCAGCTGTCAATGTTTCCTGGGTTCGACACCAGGCGTCTCTACAATCAGAAACTGATCCGATTTTCAATAATTATTTTGAGCCCTTTCCCAACAATATAGAAACTTGAAATTCGGCAAGTAGATAGAGATCATAAATAACTTTCAGAAACATTTTTTAGATTTCCAAGATCGTCCTTGGTTCGAATCCAGAGGGCCATTTAAATTCGTGAAAATTAGAACGTCTTTTGAGGCAGTTGTAGCCCATATTTCTGCTTGAATTTTCACACATAGTTAGAAATGGTGATGTTCTATTGTGCTGCATAGTAAATTCTCAGTAAAGACCCGGGTTCGATGCCAGACGATGGAATTTAAGCGAATTTAAAGAAAAATTTCAATCCATTTTTTTCTTTTGATGGCCGTCCTGATATGATGCCCACATGATAATAGTGTTGTCGATCTGCTTGCAGTATGCAAGCTACATTTTACTCGTAATAATAACAATTCATTATGCTCTGGGTAGATTCCCATAGAGCAACACAAAATAAAAAATGCTCAGAGAACAAAAATTTGAAAAAGAATCACGACAGAAGTACAACAGTATATGGAAAATCAAAAGAACATAAGAATTCACTGAGATTTACAATGAGAGGTATGAAATACTTTTATTTTATGTACGAAAAGGTAAGCTTGTGAGTCTATTGAATGCACTAAATATTAAGACGTATTTCTTCACGGAAAACCAAAACAAAGGGGATAATGTTCGGGAAGTAGTTTCGCTTCATCTTGCACTAGACATTTAAACATAAGGCGTTAACCTTTAAATAAAGCTCATTTCTCCGACATACTTGGACGACAATTTGCGAGCGTTTTCGGACCGTAAAAAATGGAGCCCAGGGGAGAGTGAGTTGCGAAAGATAGCACCTTCCGCATCCAAAAAGGAGCAGCGATTGTCAGTTTGATTCGTCTCAGACCTTTATAATCGTTTAGGCCCCGAGCACCCTCTGATGGTACTGATTAGGAACTCTGCCGGACTGTCTGAATTTCCTTGATGAAGACCAGATCCCGGAGAACAGAATGGAACTCAAGATTACTCTAAAGACCGATAGAAATCGGGCATTAAAAACAAAATGGAGGACAATGCTGTTGAACCCGGAATTTCCTGCTTTTATTCCCTCTCATTTCACCCCTCGTGGAATCGGGTTGCATGACAGAATTTCAAGACTTCGCGGGAAACTCTCTGATTGGCTATAATTATATCACGGCGTTTGTTTCTTGTCTGCTATCATTTACGGTACTTATAACCAAATGTTACAAATGAAAGGAAGTTTGCCGTGAGGAAATCACGATTTCTGAATGTAAACTGACTTTAATTTAATTTCTCCCGAGCAAAATGAGCTAAGCTGTTGAGGCACTTTTCACAATTGTACTTAATTTAATTTAAAATTTCCGATTCGATTGCAAAGTGGTGAAATAATTACGTGAGGCATGGTGTTTTGTAAATAACTTAAAAAAATTGGTTTGGTAATAAGAGCACGTTAAAAAGTAATCGATAAAGGTGATTTTCCACTATTTTTGCCGATACGCACATATCTACAAGCCTCGGTGGTGAAACGGTGCTACCATACTAGAGTGCTACTTACTAGATACCTGGCTTTGAGTACTGATTAATAGGATGTCTTCCGGATACATCATCTGTTTGTGTTCGTAGATTACTTTTTATGTACCTCACTATAATTTCCCAATAACAGCATGTTTGTGGAGGCGCTGAAATTGGAATAACTGTAATTCGGCGCACATTTGTATAGCCTTGAGACATTTGTATATTTTCGTCATTAACAGATGAGTCGGCTTTACGAGGGTGGTCTGAAAAGTTTCCGACCTCAACGTGAAGATGGCAGCACTCGTAAATAAAAGCTAGTGAATTTCGTTGTTCATCTGTCGACAGTTACTCACCAAAGTTTCAGCCATTTTGGACGCGCAGTCGTTTGAGCGAGTTGATGTGAATATTTTTGTGAAAATGGACAAAACCTAGTAAGGAGCTGTCATTAAATATTTGTTTTTGAAAGGGAATACGCCTACCCAAATCAAAGATGTATATTTTCGTAAATTCGTATATATACTCGTATATTTTTACTTTCATATAACGAATCATATCTGCCAACGGAAAGTTATGTGTGTTTTTCAATCGCTAATGTTCCCATAAAAATGTTCGAGTGGTTAAATATGCATTAACTATCATCAGAAATTCGACATGACTGATCACATCATCTCGTATTTTTTTGGTCTACAATATATGCTTGTTTCCTTGCGTTGCGATATTAATTCATTCGGGTTTGAAAGATATCGTTATGGACTTGTAAAAAGTAATTCTTCAAGAAACCTAAAATGTGCCCAAACTTAATCTTACATCTTCCTCAAAGACCGAATACCTCAGTAATACCAATAGTCATATTTTCATAACATAACGGAATATCTCTAAACTCAGTGGGTAGGAAGATGGAAAAAAATTTTTATCGTCCACTCCGGCAAAACTTTCGATCACGGGGGTTTTCATAACATTTCCTCAGGCAGGTAGCCACCGCTTTAATTGAAAGAAGTACGAGAAGTAGGAAATGAGCCGAATATTACCGAAGCAATTTTGGCCGCGAGAAAAGACCTCTGTTTATTTTTTTATGGACCCGCAATCACAACCCGAAAAGGACGAAGCCAGTTTAACGGTACGAGCCTCTCGGTAATGAACAGCCCTGGGGTTAGAGACCTCGAGGCTCCTGAATGTCTGCACCACAGAGGAATTTGTGGCTATTTTTAACGTGATTTCAATAGAGTGGCGTCAAAGACAATGAAGGGAGTAATGAGAATGCCCCTGATGGATGATAAAGTCCCTGCGTGTGGAAGATGAGGAGAGAATAATGCGCGAATAGAGAAATGGGAATTTTAATGTACAGGGAATCAGGAAGACATGTTTTAAATATGAGTCATGAGCGATAGTATTCAAACAATTGTGTTTCTTATTGTGAACAATTGTTTCTTTTTACGAGGAGGTGGTAAAGAGAATTTTCCTTCTCCGTTGAAGGCCCTGGAGGAATGATGGCGACACGAGTCACTTCCACCATATTTTCCCATTTAGTGTACGTATACATGTCTCATGAAGTAAATGATGGGGAGAAATCAAATAAAAGTAAATATCTTACAGAGAATGGAACAAACTGAAAACATATAACAAATATAGAACAGGAACTATAAGGTAAGCAGAATAAATACATAAAAGAAATAATTTATATTTAAGCTTTATGACTAAATATATTACGGCATATTCATTCATTAAACTTTTTATTGACTATCCGATAATTATTCATAAGTTAATGTGGAAGGAGAATGTTGATCTTGAAAGTTTTCAAAGATCGGCGGGAATGTATTACTCCACACTATGCTATAAATCATAAGTGTTCACATTGTCATTCCAAACTTGTTGTATGAATATAAAATAGATTAAATGTGGCTAAGTGGGATAAAATTATTTTTAGCTCAAATATATGAGTTATATGTAAATAATACATATTTAAATAAATGTATAATTATTAAAAATATATAATAAGGAGAATAAATCAAATATGTAGCAGGAAAAAAACATACATAGGTATATAAATTCTACGGAAACTAAAATAAATACATGAAAGATAAAAAAGATAGTATCATGTGACGATCCAATGAGAAATGGAATCTAAGTTACCGGAAGTTTTATTCGGTAGGATCGAGCAAACATTCACAAATACGTATCGATTTTTCAAATTCCTTATCAAGAAGGAAAGACGTTCCTAGTTGTCGGAGGTCCAGGTGTAATAAAGTTGCAAGTACAGATTTCGCATTATGCTTAAATGAGTCACTGGTGATCATGGGGTAAACTACAACACAAGCACTTTCTCTCCATTAATCTCCCAAATTCCATTCTTCATCAAGTATCGCGTATTTTCTCTCTCCCCGTCTCATCTCACCAAATCTCTCCTTTTTTATCGACTGACGTCAGAAGCACTTGAGCGGAAGTCGATGATTCTCTCAACAACCGTGTTTCTCAAAACATGAAAATTTGGTTAATTTTTGAAAGGCCTTTGGGGAAAGATATCAGTATTATTTAATGATATAGAAAATGAGATCCACGCACCAAAGGAATACAAGGAAACAGCGGAGAAAAGTCAAAAGTATATATAATTCAACGAAAAAAAATTTCCCCAGTCGTCCAAAAAAATGTCCCAGTAATCGGCCATTTTTGAATAGTCGAAATTGAAACCTTTCTATTTCGAAGCAATTTGAAATGATCTAGATTATACTTCGAAATTAAATAAATCAAACTTCGCTATGGTAATACTTTCATTTAAATTCATATATTAAGGTAAATATACCTTAAATATGGATTAGAGGTTTCAAATACCTCCATTAAACGTCTTTGTCGGCGCTCCGTACACCATTGCCACCGGTTTTCGGAAACCGGAAAAGTCCGGGCTACCTAGGACCTAGGAGGACTAACTTCTAGGATAATAATACAATAACTCTTCGGATAATAAGGATCTTCCCATAGATTCTGAGTACATATAATCCAAGCGTTAGATAATAATTAAAACGTGCATAAATATGCCTTCTTCCTGTTATAAAAGGAAATATAGAAAAGAAAATATCTCAATATAGATATCAGTTACTATTCTATAATTTTTAATGTCTTTTTTAAGTGTTTTAGATTTAATATTTTTAGTAGTTTTGCCAAGTATTTGCTTGTTAATTTAATTCTTGCCTCATTCCGAATATTTGACGAGCGTTAATTAAGCGAAATCCAGTTCATGCTACTTTAATGGTAATAACTGACAAAGTTAGTTTAATCTAGTGAATATTCTGTTTCTATATTATATTATTTTAATAATACAAAGTTAGTTTAATCTAGTGAATATTCTGTTTCTATATTATATTATTTTCATATATATAATATTTATTTTTTACCATTGATACCTTTCCTGTCGTTACATTCTAAACTCATCTCGTAATTAGAGAGGTGTGAAGAATTGAATTGTGAGAGGTACTGATTTTTATGTAAATATGTCATCACTTCTTTATTCTTTTTTGTTCTTGCTCAATCAATTTTTCTTCTTGGCTTTTATAGCTCTTTTAACCTACTTTCATCATCAAATTTAGCTAACTATCTGTAGGCTTCGCAGGTTTTTCACACTCCCCTTCTAGTGAGTGGAAATTTTTCCTAAGCCCTTAGCTTAGGTTTTTTAATCCGCATCGTAATTTTCTTTTTTGTACTTCTGCAAGCTATCTATTTCCTTTAATTTCTCATACGACGAAGGGTTAGATGTAAGAAGAGACTTCCTAGTCTCAATCTAGCCCTAATAAAGTCCTATTATTATTATTATCAAGTAATAACGTAAGTACGCAACGTACACACGCATTCAAGTAATAAAAATTGTAAATTGTAAAAACTAAACAATCGGGAACAAATTTCATAAACATGCCGATCATAAATACGTAGTAAATAACGCTAGTTTCTATTAATAATAAAATATAAAAGCCCAGCCATAGTTTTGTGACAAAATAAAGTAACTAAGCACTACAAAATATGGAGCATTTTATATAACTATACATCAATAAACAACAAATGTTGAAGATAAATGTTAAATATAACCCCGCAATTCACTCAACAAAGCGGGGTAGTAAAAATGGACTTATCACTGTAGTTTTTGAAAGTAGTCTTTCCTTGCTTTACATCGTTATTAAATACATCTATATGTTACGGATCATAAAAGTTTGGAAATTATATGAAATTTCGAAGTAGATTTATCTTGAGAAAAATTCCTTCTCCAAATATTTAACATCGGTCACCCTTAAGTGATTCATTAACTTTTATAATTAAGAAAGTGTATTTATAATTTGGAAGATTTCCTGGTTGCTGAAAATGAGGAAGTACCCATCGATTGGCGCGAGAGTTCAATTACTGCCCGTGGACGTGTTTCGCTCGAGTCAAATTTATTATTTCCCGATTAATTAAGGTATCTTCATCTCAGATCATGAGAATAAAGTGGCAATTAACGAGTTTATTTCATAATGACTACGCTCCATTATGACTTGCTGTTTTTGCGAAGGGGAAATGCCCCTCTCTGCATTGAAAGCAACAATTACGAAATAACGTTATCAGGACTGGAGACAGATGCTAACGATGCGGTTAGCAAAAAGCTAAAACGCTGTAGCTCAGTAATGCTGAATTTTGTTTTCATTTATACCGTTAGGGAATTTTGTTATTATATTCTTTCGATAAGGAATGATATTCACTTTTCGGTCCTTTCTAAATTTTTATGGAAGAGTAAACAGATTTTGATACTATTTTTACAAATCTCACTGATCGGCATATTACGATAAATCTCTGAAACCGGAACTGTAATAGAAATAGGGTTCGTGAAAAAAAATGAAAAAATAATTTAATTATTCATAACTTCTAGAAATTCTCGGCCTAATCCCTAGATTTCATTTTAGATTGGAAGAAAAATGAACCATGTGTATCAAAGGTAAAACTTACTTCTTGCTAGTAATTACATTTAAAGTTTAGCAAAGAATTGGTAATAATAATAATAAAGTTACCTAAATAATCATATCACTTTGATACAGGTTTCTTAATCTAAAAATTGATCTGTTGCATAATAAAGGAAGACTGCTGATGGTTGAAATACAGAATAACACGAATCACAAAAACCATCGGATAATGTAAATGCTACGGCGATGTGAACATTTCGCTCCCAATAGAAGCATCTTCATAGCCCGAAAGTCGGCGAGAAACTGCACATGCCATAGCATTTACGTTATCCGATGGTTTTTGGTGATTCGTTTTATTCTATATTGATCTGGTTGAGTTAAATCTGGATTCTCCTATTTAAATTCTAGAAAAATATGAATTACTATTATATCACTCACGAAGAGGAAAATACTTATATTTAAAATACGCAAAATACATAATTGTTCTCATATTCGCAATTGAAAATCAGAGTGACCATGATTCCAGATTTGTTGATTGATATTCAGTAGCCAAGGACGTTCCTGCTACCATATCTCAATGAATGAAATTGTTATTATTATTTACAGAATGGAGTTAATTAAGGTCTCTTATTATGGAATGCCAAAATGTTACTCATAGTCATTGCTCTTCAACTACCTGGGCTCCACTGATAACATTCTGTTTTGGTGAAGTAAGCAAGGGAAAACTACCTCACTCCTCATCTTGCCTAAGAGTAAGCCCCATTCCGCTCTACTAGCCCTTTGTAACTAATGTAAGAGGGGTGATGTTCCAACAAACCTCTGAATACTTTACAGTCAGTCAGCTACGGATGTCCGTTTGTATTACCAATAAAATTAGTACTGTAGTTCTTATGATGAGCTTAGATACGTAACTGCGTGATAACATTCGAATAAAGTGACGCACGCAGTGTGAAGCAAAATCATGTGTTGACAGCCCTGCGATCTCTTCCAAAGAATTTCTAATTACAATATCTTTTGATTAATATCCGTGCTTTTTCACGGTTCGTGGCTATCAAAAGCTGCTGTTCATTCGAAGCGTTTAAATCGATTATGAAAGACGAAGTTGGTTCCGGGAAACGCTCTAAGCTCAAGGCTTGGACCGCCGTAAGCCATACGAACATCTCATTATAAAATCGGATTTGAAACCATATCTGACTTCTTTACTGCCGAAAATCGGAAAAGCTCTGGGGATACAAGAGGTGAAAGTCTGGAAGTCGAGGATTTGTTAACTCGCTGATTAAAATCAGCCAAGTGAGAAAGCATTAAAATCTTTGAGCAACCGAAGAGAGATGAACATATTGAAACAATTAAAGGCGGAAATTTTTCGCGAAAGGATTATAAAAGAAAGTTCTTGATTCCAGGCGAAAACAATGCAGTTATTTACCAAAAACTCATGCCTCGGAAAAGGCAAAATAAGGATGTTTGAGTCAATCGCTCCGCCTATTTTCTCTTTCGGAAATTCTAACATTCAAAACGAAGGATAAGATCGAGATTAAAGATATAATTCCACTGCTCTACCCTTCGTCTTGCTATAACTGACCATTCCTTCGTATATCAATTTCTCCTTATGTATGTATAACACATCTATTCTTTGCCCAGTATGCTGATCCGTTTATACAGCATTTCTTTTATTATTATTATTATTACAATTACACTACAAGTAGAATAAAAATCTGGTGTCAGTGGCTCAACATTACATATCATACAAGCATAAATGTATACAGTCGTACACTCCTGGCCAAAATTAACGCAGCACCTCCCTAGCGATCCTTACGGCTGGTGCTGCGTTAATTTTGGTCAGGACAGTACATGGTCAAGCAATATATAGTCCTAATCTAATTGTTCAGTGTATATTGAGGGATAAATATTATATCTATCAGGTATTTTCCCACGGAGAGAGGGGAACCCCTCGGGAGAGCGTTCCATTGATCTATTGTACTATTAAGGAAGGAGAATTTAGCAATATTAGTCCTTCGAGAGGGAGGTTCAATTTTATAACTATGGTCATTCCTGCTTAAATAAGAAAACAGAATTTAACCTAGCACAAAAAATCTTGAGCCTTAACACAAGGTTGTGTAATTGAAACATATAACTACTACCAATAATACTATAATTTTGTTATATTTACTTTTCTGTTATTATATTCAACGACGTTGAAAAGGCGTCGGACAAGGAATAAGACACACGAACTCACTGAAACGCATACTACCCATGCATGTATATTCAATTTAAAAACCACGACCTTTTTTGGATTCCTTTATTAGAATCTACTAATCAGACCTCGAATTTGTGGTAGTCTTCCATTACAAGGTCTATATTACGGCGAGATTGAGACTAAAAAGTCTCTTCTTCCATCTAACCTTTCGTAAATGATACTATAAACATAAAAAGTTGTGTTTAAGCGAATAGAAATAGAGAGGAAACATTTAGGAGGAGTTGATATAAAAAAAACCTAAGGAGATATCTTAGGAAAAAAGTTCCACTGCAGGAAAACATCCACAAAGAATATTACTATTACTATTAAAAATCTTCGATAACCTACTGATAGTACAAGCAAAAAGACGTAAAAGAAAGCTGCGTAAAACATGGAAATTACAAAAGCAGCACTATTACGAAATTAAAAAAACTATAATAAAATAAGATCAGAAACAGGAAAAATTGTAATTGTAAACAATGAGTAAATAGTAAATATGACAAAAAAGATAAAGAATTCAAACGAAATTACAAAAAATAATAATATCAAATCAAAAAATAGAAAGCTGCAGAAATGCGCTATGAGAAAATAATAAAAATCACAAAAAAATTATAAAGAATAAAGAAACAAGCACTTATATTTCTATTATAGATTTATTTAAATAAATGTGTAATTAAAGATCGTCCTATTTGTTCCTTCAGAAATTTCTAAATTCAATTCGAAGGATAAAATCTACATTATTACGCGGAAAAGGTTACAGAGAAGAAACTCTAGCATCTTAGTCATGGCGTTTTACGAATTGCTGCCATTGAACATTTAATTTTATTAGAAGTAGCGTCGGCGATAGCCAAATCGAAATAAAATATAAATATTCGTTAGCGTATATAAAGTGATCATAGACTCCTTAATTCAATTTTTTTCTCACGCCATCGCAAAGATCTCTTGATGTTTTCTTAACTTTGAATGCACCTATTATTAATTTGTACATACATTCCGATGATGACGTCGAACAAAACCCCATCCCAAGGGTCGCCGGTATTTGCCTTTTCCATTTTCTCTTTTTATAGAAACCAGAGCCTATAAATACTATTTGATTGCTACGCGATTAGGTTCTCAGATCTCGGCGGCACAGCGAGTGGGTGGATATTGAGGAGAAGATTGGGAAGTGAAAACAAAACACAAACATTGGCTTTTCTCTCCTCCGAGCGATCTCCCGGGCAATTCGACACCGAGGAATGCGCGGAGAAAGGGGGATATAATTCACGCTGTCATGGAAACTGATTTATTATTCCATCTCCTATACAAATAGAAAAGCGTTTAGAGAGAATAGAGGTATCGCAATCCAACCCTACGCTGTTGTAATAGAGATATCTCGATTTTCGTTCCAGCAGTCAAATTTATAGGAAAGCATTGCTTTCACAGGCGTGAAAGTCGATTAAGAGGATTATTAAGGGTGGGGTTGATTGAGGATCCAACGTCTTAATTTGGACATTCAATGAAGCAATTAAAGGGAGTTCCTTCGTGCTTCTGCGTACATTCTTCGTTTCTTTCGTTTCTTTTTTCTTCATGACTCGCATTGAAAGTGTCCTTTTAAGATATAGAAAGTTTAAAAGCCGAGAAGTAACCGAAGAAATTCCAATGGGGGTGATTGAGCGTCCAAACAACGACATTATAAAACGAAGTATCGTAAGAGTTGAATCTAGCAAGAGATAAATGATAGAATTTCCTTATAATAAATGATGAATTAAATTGTGAGATTATACAATAATTGATTGACTTCTATCGTACATTATTCAATGTAAACAATTTTTAATGATTTTTCGTTTACAAAAGGACCGTTAAAAATTGTAGCGACCAAAGGTATATCCTTTTTTCTATAACGAATATCAATCCTACATTTTAAAAACTTTAAGGAAGAGTCACAATTATAATCTACCCTTGATGAATGTCTGAGCATCTCAGCATCACTGCTACTTAAGGTTGTATGTTTCAAGTACTTAATGGCATATGTACTTAACAATATTTTTTCGTAATTAAAACATGAATCCATGCATACTAGAAATGCAATTTAAATATGTATTACATTTGCAAGATTAGAATACTGCTAGAGAACGGAAAATGAATAATGTTATGCCGAATAAGTCTAGCTTTGAATATGAGGTAAATACGACCTAAAACAAAACGATTCACAAGACAAGCTACAGGTTATGTGCAGTTAAATTTACAAGTTAGCCATATAAAAATCACGGTGAGGAATAAAAATGGTCATCATTTTAATATTTTATCTTGACCTTAAAACGGGGATGATCTACATTCATAGTTGAATAGGTATGACAGATGATTAAGGAAATCATACAACTTCATGGGAATGATGCTTCAAATATCATTCTTCATCGATAGTTTTAGTAAAAAAAGAAACACTACATCAGTAGTGACGACGGTATAGTGTTAACTTAATTATACAAAGAAAGTATGTGGGTATCTTAGAGTACCTATACACGGTCACTGGTTTAGATGAAGTTTGTGTGGGTTAAAATTTTAAATGCTGAAACAAAACTTTAACCACCACATAACTTATACTAATTTACCATATCAAAAAGTTTCCTTATCTTGAAAATTAATTAACTACCGGTTGAAATTCGGAGCTTTCTCGTGAAACGTGTGTTGAGTTTGCGGAACATTTGAAGACGTTCACCGTTTCGGAGAGAGTTTACTCTCTGAATTCTTTGAAAACTCAATCTGTTCAAGCTTTAATTTCACGCGGATTACGCGATGAAAGTGAGAGGAAGAAAGTATCGGTTGATTGCACGCGCCAGCTAATATCGCTCGCGTCGCTTTAAAGTTGCCGGAAAAAGAGGAATTGAACGAGGTGCTTAGAGAGAGTTCTCAGTACTCGAGATAGGATGGGAATGTTTCGCTTTTTTCTGAAGCCATAAGAATGACGCAGCCAGTAAGTAGTCAGTTGAGTTGGTAGTAAAATAAATGAAAACAAATTTAAGTTGGAGAGGAGAATCGAGTTTTATCAGAAGAAAGGATTTAGAGAGGGAGGAAGAATGAAAGTCAGGATCTGGCAGGAAGTGGATGCAGAAAAAAGCAATTTACCTTTTAAGGTTTGGATGCTTAATATTTTGCCTTCTCTCTATCCACTGAATGCGCAACTTCTTATATACTCACACAGAAACTCAAATCAATGATTTTCCTAGAGGAGTAACAAAGGTACAATTCCTACGACGCAATGTGGAATACTCGTTGACATTTTTGTTAATTAAACTACAAAGGAACTATAACCAAGGAGTTTTAACCAATGCGTTGCTAACAGATTGAATGTTATCATCAGTGATGGGAAAAGTACTGAAAAAATGTAATTGGGTTCAATTACAACTACTCTGTCAAATTTGCAATCAGTTACAATTACAAATTACTTTTTGAAAAAGTAATCAGTAGGATTACAATTACATACTTTTTATTTTGCTCCTGTAGATTATGCAATCTCAGTCAACATTTTTTTTCAAACAGGGAGTACTAACATGCAATCTAATATTTGAATTTAATGCCATAGCATTAACGTTTAATTCAAATTTTGATTACTACAGTAATTACAGTGCCCAACTATTTATGTTCTACTAAAATTTACACTTGTGGATGAAGATGGATTCTAAATTCAACGGCATGCAAATAAATAGAAAGCTCTCAAAATATCAGAAATATATTTAAGATAAAAATAAATTAAATATGCGAATTCAATTTGCAATACATTTGCATGCATTTTAAAATTTTTGTCAGATGTTTTGCCACTTTTTGGAGGCAAAATATCTTTGCTTATGCTAAACAGCCGCTCCACAGGAGTACTGGACGGCAGGGAAGCGTTTGATTGAAGGAATGCTTTTTTATAATCGGGAATTGGTTAATTGACTCAATTTCCTTAGAGGTACAGAGCAAGTACTCATTCACTTCATCAGAAGCTGGGGAAACCTTTTCCTCTTTTCACAATATTTAAAAGTATAGCTTCCTCATCGCTCGTATCACACGAGTTATGTTCTTGCACAGGAGACTTTTCATTTGACACGATTCCTTCTTTAAAAATACGTAAAGCCTCTTCTTTTTCCTCTCTCTCATGCCATGTGAACTTTAAAGAAGGTATCAGCCCTGCTGCAATAGCTAGTTTATTTTCCTTTAGTACGTTGCAAAATCTTGTTTCGACTCTCTGAAGCAACGCTCTTGCCAGTGGCCTACAGTACACAAGGGCATTGTAAAGGGCTCTCTTATCGAGTTCACGTAATAATCCTTTGATAGTTGGCTGAAGAAACCCAATAAACATATTCCTCTCTGCTTGAAAAATTGTTAGGGCAACAACTAATGGCTTCATTTCCTGGGCACGATAATCTTTTCGGCCAGCTTAGCCTGGAGACAGCTCAAATACATCTGTAGTTATTCTTCCAAATAAGGACCTACCGCGTTCATTCCTCGTAGGAAATTCATTTATTCCTCCAGCGCAGCACAAATATTTCAACATTACTTTGTTGCAGAGACAACAGCCATCCCTCTTTTCCTTCGCCACTTCGGGAGAAAAGTTCGGTTTCAGGGTGAAAAATGTAGTTAACTGCCTCTCGATGCGATCAGTGCGCGAGGAATTCAAATGTTCACTTTCGATTAATCAAATGTAACGATTACTCAGATGTAACGATTACTCGCACGACCTTCGAAGTAGATTACAAATAAAAATTACTTTTTTTTAATGTAACGATTACAAGTAAAAATTACCAAAAATGTAATCGTTACAAGTACTCCGATTACTTTTACTCCGTTACATCCCATCACTGGTTATCATGCACCCAATACACTGTCAGAAAGCATGAATTAAAACACTATAGAAGAAAATAACAAAAAAATTTCTTTTAAATAATCTTTAAGTATCTGGTGAACTATTTTTTAGATGAGTCAATCACTGGCATATTTTGTGTTCTTTCACTGTTAAATATTTGTGAGTAAAATAATAATAATATTATTATTATGAAAAATAATTTACAAATGAAAGAAATAATTAGAGCAATGAAATTAAAACAATGATAAATTATACAAAAGGACATTTTAAATAGGATTCAATGCTGTATATTAAACTACCAACTACACAACAAGGAATAGGAGACCCCATCAGCTATAAAGGATAAAAGACATAAGATATCGGATACCATTCAAATGAATAAATGAATTAACTCTTTATTAAGTTAAGGTTAAGGCCAAATTGGTCTCTCTTCCAACTAACGGGAAGATTTAACAATTACAATGTTAAAGACTTACGTTTAAATATGAACCAAAATGTTTAAATAAAAGTGTATGAAAGTCGGAGAGGCGGACGGTTTGCTCCTTCCGTGAACGTAGCACGCAGCGATTTATCCTTAACTTGGAATACCCGTAACCAGACTTTCCAAACTCCGGAGAAAGGTTTTGTTACTCTCCAAGAATACATCAGCTCTAAAAGAATCTTTTAGGTGATTTGAATCTATAATGGTCCAGCAACCGTAATTTCTAGGGCTCATTTTCTCCCATTTTCTACAGTTTGAAATCTGCTCGATCCAAACGCCTCGCGGAGATTAGGACGTTTTAAGTATAATTTCTTAATTTCACGTTTTAGACATGTCAATTTAGGGAGGTGAACACAGAAGAGAGCAGACTCGTATTTTAGAGGAATTCCAACGCGTAGAGCGGATATTTCGTTCGAGGCAGCGGCGGTCTCTCCATTTATCCTCAATTTGACGATACTGACGATAATCCAATATGCGAAATGGAGTTTTAAGATTATAATTCATGTAATACATGTGTGATGGTAAAAACAGAGATAATAATACACGTATTACTTGATAATTTATTTATTCTCTAGTCATTCATAATAAATAATACTGTCGTAATAATAACAAAAAACATCAAAGGTTGTAATCTATCCAAATGCGCCTTTCATATCAGGGGAAAAATAGAATAGAATATAAAACAATATAATATAATAAAAATTAATATAATATAATATAATAAATATAATATGGTAGAATGTTAGAGTAATGTAATTTTAATTCTTATGATTCTAAGAAATGAGAAGCAGACTTCGTATTTTCCACAAGAATTTTTTTAATAAACGACCGGTTTCGCCCTTGCAGCCATCTTCAGGAACATACATCGGAAAACAGACAGAAATTATAGTAGTAGTATTGTTAAAAGTGCTTCGACAGCTTAGGTTATTTCGCACATTGGCTCCCACCGGGACAGAAATTATATCTTTACATCTAGTTTTGAAGGTAGAGTGAGGAGGGGTTGGTGAAAGTGATTTCATTGGTTAGAGTCGCGGTCGCCCCCACTATTTCCACAATCTCGAGACAGTCAAACTTCTTCCCTTCGTTTGTCTATGGACAGTCTTATCATTATACTTTTGCCACTGGTGAATTTCTTATAGGGAACGAGATGTCCATAGAGATAGATTACAACTTTTGTTTGTTTTTGCAATTATTTTCACAATATACGTTTGCCATCAGTAGTCCAGGATGTTCCATTATAAATCAAAATGAATTACTTATTTATGAAGGTGTTTATACTCATTTTATAAACCGATGATTTATAATACCCATTCTTAATCTGAAATGGATTTACACTACAGAGTTTATTTCTAAGCCATTTCATATGTTTCATAAATATTCCTCTTACTTATAAATAACTATAAACCTGCAAATTACGATATCGATCACTCACGTAACGTATTATTTCCTACAGTTTCTGATCCACTCACGAGACGATTTTCCCAGTTCACACCTTGTTAGCGTAAAATAAATGTAAATCCTTCTCTTTAGCGCGATATTTGATGGTGGCGAATTTTTAGACAATTGGGAATAAAAAAATCTATAAATTCTGAAGTTTGGAAACATTCACACTGGAGAAAGTCAACTGAAAGAATAGTTTATGGCTAAATCAGCACAAGCTGTAGTAGAGAAAGTGCCTTTTGTCACAGAATACGATGAGCAACAAAAACTCCAAAGAAGTTATAAATTCAGAAGTGTCCATGGCACTCGTAGTAGGATAAAGAAAATGATTATCACCAGTCTCAAATTAGTCATTACAAGTTACAATGAATTGACTTAAAAATTACTACACATATTCAACAACTTGATTTATTCTTTTCTTTTCAGTCCCGATAATTTTAACTTCAAAAAATTTTAGCGACCCATTTTTTCTTACGTAACCTCTATCCTTAGCCTAGAATCACGTAATATTGGAATTTGTTTAATTCCGTTTCATATTTATACCTAATTTCAAAAGCATCTATTGATAGGTTTAACTAATATTTGCTGTTTATGTTTATTTCATTAATTTCTGTGCTATATCTCAATCAACACAATTGAATTAACAGGGATTCTTGTAAGGAGTCTAAATCGCTATAACTTATAGTTATTCCACATCTCAACGTATGCACGTCAGTTGGCAATAGAAACTCGAGCCGCATTTATGATCACATAAAATTAATAAATATACTAATATTTTTGCGCAATTGGTGTAGTAAAATATAGTAATATTAAGCATGAAATGGAAATTGATACCAATCTTCATCGCTTAATGCTCTTTAAAGGTAGCCACAAGATTGTCTGAGAGAGAGCCTCAAAGAAAATCATAGATAAATCAAGACATAGATAAGGAGATTCCGGAAGCTAATTAACAGCCGCAAATTAAGAGAATGTCATGCCCTTACAGCAACAAAGATCAAAGAGCCATCGAGATTTCATTCGCTCATCATTAATAGAGATCGCTCAGGGGAGTGAACGAGAAAAGGCAGAGAGGTGTGAACATTCATTTTATCTGCTCCCATTATTGCTGCACAAAAATCGTTATAACGGTTTTTTACCTGCCGTAAATCGACATTTTCCACTTGATTTTCGGCTGTTTTGCTTAATGACCTATAATCCTTGGATATCATCCTCGATCGCACAACTTTCTTCCTCCTTTTCAAACCACTCTCTGTGATTCTCAGCGCGCCCGTTCCGTTAATTTTCTCGTGCGCGGGAATCGCATGTCCTTGGAGCTCTAGGAACAGTTGACAATTTACCTTTCTTTACGTAAATTTACAGATTCTTCAATTCATATGTTTATATCGTGGTTTGTAGAAATAAAATAGTGCAGGCAATGTAACGTGATTTCATTTATTGACATTAATATATATCAAGTGCATGAGAATGCTTTACCCATCCTAAAATATCTATCCTGAGGCAATAACCAACAAGAACTGCATATTTTTGCTACAAAGAGAAATTACGAATTGACGTATACATAATTTTACATAAACACATACATGAATCCCGTAAGGAATGTAAAGGAAAAAGAAAAGAAAATCATAGATAGAAATGTAAGAAGAATATTGGACGAAAGAAACTAATGGATTAAATCTTGTCACTGATATTAATCAATTTTAAAAGATAACAAAGTTTTCCACAAATAATCAAGGTTTCACCAAGTAAAGAATGTTTTGCATTTAACACATTAGAAACTATTATTTTCGTGACAGAAACTTTTAATTGGTTGCTTTAAACATATTCTAGGAAATAATCTATGTGCTACAAAAAAACGAATTTACATAAGATGTTGCATTCACTTCTGTTATAATTTTTACACATATATTTTGCTAACATTTATTCATTTCCATATTTCTTGAGAGATAAATAGAAATTAACAAAATTTAACAAATATATAAAGGAAATCTAGTTTATAAGAGAGAACAGGTTATCGAGAAATATTGTTTACGAATTTTGGATAAAGGAAGAATTTCTCGTACTTAGGACTCAGCAAAAGAGAGTGGAATCGGGAAATGAAACGTTTCGAAGATTCGCAGTTAAGTACGCGTACACAAAAAGTGAAAATAATAATAAGCCCCTTGCTGCTTTCTAAAAATAATGCTGTAGTTTTCTGAACTTGCGCATACGAATTTTACGACTGGGACTACGATTTTACATGGAACCCCCATATCGGATGAAAAAGGTGATCCCGGAACGATCTATCTTCGTAGAACGATGAATCTATGCATTGGGATACGCCCAACACATTTCGTTTCTCCGAGACCCACTCGGGTGGTACCATTCACGTTGACCAAAAGAAAGGACCGTGAAAATGGAATTTCGTTCGGAATGGAAAACACCACTTTCCTCCCGAAAAAATGTCCGCGCGCTTTATTAGGAAAAGTGAAAATGACGTCGGACCGGAAACAGGTCCGATATTACGCCACGTGTTGTTTCCCGCCATCCCAGTGGCGGGAACGGATAAAGGGAGATTTCTGGGAAAGAAAGCTCGACGCGCGTTAAAGTCACCGCACTCTTCAGATAAGTGCTCGGCGATGCTCCCCAATCTCGTATCTATCTTAAATTGAGCGAACTGAAGCAAAACTAACAATATGAGGAATTAAGCCGCGGGTTTGTGTGGTCGTAATGAACAGATAACAAAGGAAAGAGAAAACAGTGAAGGGTGGGTCTAATGAGGATTCCAGAATGCGTAGGAGAATTGGACAACGGAGTAGAGGCGGGAAAAGAGAGGGAAAAGAGGAAATACCGGTCTGACAGGATGGGAACGCTGACCGTTGACGGTGAAAGTGCAGAAAAAAGCATTCCGGTCGCCTTAACCCCAAAATCTCCTCCTCCGTAGATACCACAGTCGGTGGGAGTCCCCAGCCCACTCTCCCTTCACACCCTCCTCCAACATCTGACCGTTATGTTATCATTGGTTACGATACGCCACCTCAACCGATAGGACCTTACGCCTCCGGCTCGCCACCAAATCATTCCGAACCCTACCTCTACTTCTTCCACTCCTTCGCATAGTATTTCCTCCACCTAATTGGGGGTCCTATATGGCCATGGTCTGAAGAACATATGCTCTATAAATTCTATTGTGGAAGGCTTAACAGTATGGAAATCCATGACAAGGGAAGGTAGTGATAAAATAACTCTTTACGTTTTTCCACATACATTTTCAAACACTACTGGTTTCGGCACAAGTTTGCCATAACCAAATTTGAGTGAAAACATCTTAAAAGAGAAACACATCGTAACTTACACAATATCCTTTCCTCCCCTGGCAATGCCAACATATGTTTTATTATATATTCGATGTTATACACTCTTCACCAGATGATGTCAACATTTTGACGAAACCGGTCGATAGAAATATATTGCTTAAGTTTCGAAATGTTTTTCTTTGAAGATTGTTTCCACGAAATTCCACCAAGTTAAGGTTGACCAAATTAATTTTATTTCATGTTTTAATGATTGATTTTGCTCTATTCTTCTATGCGCTAACAATATCTCCCTGCCATACGTCTCTGGCGGCTCGCGGGGTATATATCTAAAATCTAAATAAATAGCCGTAGGTATATCAACAGAGAGATGACATTGATGGAAAATATAATTTTCTTCATTAGCAATAGAGAGCTGATTGACCTACATTAAAAATAATGTTAAAATATAACTTTGCAAGTTTCGAACAATAAAAATAGGAAATACTTGTTATGGTTCATTTTGATATGGGTTGTCACCTTGCAAGTGAAATTTACGAGAAGTGTGGTATCGCAGAGGTTAAGCGAGCTTTCGAAAGTGTACGTGAAAGCTGTCCTTACCCAGATGTTCAAGGAAGGTTACTTTTCTATATCATCCGCTATCGCTCACGGTCAAGGAAAGTACAAAAATATCAAAGGTGTATTTTTCTCGCAATACGTGGGAAATTTTTCGAGGCAATACCCTAGTGACGGAATTCCGTGAATTAATGAATTGCCCCGAAGAAAGAACAATATTTTGAATATGGACGCCGAGCGAAACTTCCTTTCATGAAAATTAGAAATAAAAGACCAAAATTAATTATCTAACTGCGAAGCTTAAAATCGGCAGAAAAGTAAAAGATGGGCGTCTGGTTGGTTCTATATTCATTCCATAAGAACGTAAAGAATATGTAAGCGCACGAGAGGGTAGAGCGGCAGATGGTATATTCTCAGATGACTCCATCTAAAGAAAAACGGGAACAAAAATTTATTTCGGTTGTTAGGAAATTCAATCAGGCGAGAACCTCAGCTTCACAGACTTAGACAAGGACTTCAGTCTTAGACTATCAGATTAGACTAGACTATCAGATTGGACTATCTTCTATTCATAAGGGGACAAAGACATATACCCCATTGCCACGATACAAAAATCGGTTGAGCAAGTTCCAAAATAGTTCGTGATTAGCAATGGTAATTTCACGGTGCCCGCTTGGCGGGCCAACTTAATTCGAACGCATTTAAATGTAAACCATGCAGGGTAACGTAATTGGACCATCATTATTTCTCTGTATACATCAACGACCTTAGTAAAGTTAGGATGTTTGCAGGCCACATGGCAATTTACAGGGAAATAGAAAGTATAGACGCTAGAATGATTTAGATATTAAGATTTAGATATATACCCCGGAGCCGCCAGAGGCGTATGGCAGGGGGTGTAATACACCACCATTATTCATTCATTCCTATTAGCATCTCTAATAGCCTGGGGAAAAAACGACTAAAAGTAATTATCCGTCCTTGCGATTACTTCCCTATATCGATGCCTCTCGGAGATCGCGTTCGCTCCTTACTGGCACTAGCATTTCACAACTTCGTCTATAAATTCTGAGCGAATTAACTTTTCGAAAAGTTTCCGACGATATTCAGATCTACTCATCGGTAGTGAATTCCAACCGAGGGACTCTATCATTGCCGTAATCTATTAGAAATTGAATTATTTAGAAATAATTATTAGATAGTGCGACAACTGGTGATTAGTTTAAGCTTAAGGTTAAGCTTAATGTAGAAAAATGTTCTCTAGTTAACTTCTTGCAGAGAAAATTTATTGCTAATAATTACAGCCTCTGAGAGAAATACTTCATAAGACTAGAAACGGTGAAAATTTTTGATGCAACCCTCACGAATACCTGGAGACGTAGAATGGATCTAAGGTATTCCGAATGGCGAAGGAAATAAGACGACGCGCCTAATAGTCGCCGAAAATGGAACATGGGCAAAGTCCTTGACACGGAAGAGAATGATCGGACACGCAAGCACGGCAATTCCTTCTTAATACGCACCCCATTTCCCTTAATTGGCTTCACTTTCTAAGAGGAAATCAGCCACCAAATGATGCTTTGATCGCTGATCATTGTCTGCTTGAAGACGTGTTTCCATCAAGTTACCCTCTTTTTCCTTTTTGGGCCTCAATTGCATAGCATCGACAACTCCATCAATCCTTAGATAACTTGTGTTAGGAATGCTGCCTTTTTTGAAGAGCTCTTATGTTTGCTCGAAGCACGAGTCTATGCTATTAATGACGTGTCAGATGGCTTCTGAAAATACATTAGAATGCTACACTTTTCGAATATTGTTTGATTTTATGCCTGATTTCACTTGCGAATGATTTTTGTGAGGTCTGTTTATTTAGGTTTATTAAAGAAATTGAAAGCTTTTACGCAGTATCAAGTCATGGTTAAAAAGAAAACAAACTCGAACATAATCATCTTAGGGAACACGTTAAGCGACATTCGCTTTAATAATTTCGATTGATTTTTATTTTCAGGATATTTCAACTTCCTTTCTCTGCCATTGTATACAGCTAGTTATCTGTACAGGTTTAATCCATAAGCGAATTCTCAAGGGGCTAGTTCATTTCACACCAACATCTTCGGAAGGTCAGACGGCTACTAAATAACCTAGCAGCTCTTCGGGTCATTAACAAGTTTTAGTTGAGAAAAAGACGCAACGTGAAAGCTACAGCATTTCACAGATGGATAAATTTTTAGCATATTTTTCACAGTCGTTAAATTCCACATTCGAATGTGTTGTAACATCTGCTGCAACATCATGGAGAGAAGGTTCCATTATAACGATGAAACCATGCTATAAATTTATCATGTTATCTCAACTTTAGGAATAAAAATTGAACAAGATATTTTTTTCTATTACACCATTATTTAAAGAAAAAATGTTTCTGCATTTTAATTTCACAACAGACTCCATCCTATCCTTCGATGGATATTTAAAATTAATATGAATCTGAGATTTATCGAAGCATCAAATGTAAAGCTCGTGTTCTTCTACCATTAAAAAAATCTAATGTGGCCAACACATGACTTTCTCCATATTTATTGAAAACAGAAGCCTATTTCGGTAATACATAAATAATTCCAAAACAATAAGTGTTACAGGACAATTTTTCATACAAAAGTTGTAGTAAAATACATTACCTATAACTTTGGTACATCATTGTATATACGTACATTGCATTCTGACAGAGATGTATATGAAAAACATCCATTTCTCGATACACAACTTATGGTTAACCATTATTTAAGAATAACTCCTAAAAAATCAGTGTTACAGAAAAATGTATACTACAAAAGTTGTAGTAAATACATTATCTATAACTTTTGTTTGTAATTGTATATACCTACATTGCATTTTGACAGAGATATGTATGAAAAACCTCCATTTCTGGATAAAGAACATCTTCCGGTTAACCATTATTCAAGAATAACTCCTAAACAATCAGTGTTACGAAAAAATTATACAAAAGTTGTAGTAAATTACATTATCTATAACTTTTGTTCGTAATTGTATATACCTACATTGCATTCTGACGGAGATATTAAAGTAACAAAATTTTGTTCCGGTTTAACCGGAACTTCCGGTTAAGTGATATTCATCAAAAACTAATCAACTTTTGGCATTGTTAGGAAAATACTAAATATGAAGTTTGGGAATGATCGGATCATTACTTTTTAAGATAGAGCGCACACAAACGTTTTTACCACAGACAGACACACAGACACAGACAGACATGTTTGGGAGAATAGCAAAAATGAGCTCCATGGATCCCAAAACATCTATTTTTGTCAAAATCTGGAGGTCGAATTTTTTTGCGAATACAATACTTTCTCTATACTACGCATAGGAAGAAAGTAAATAAGTATTTGATTAGATGAATTAATCGACGGCACTCTTGAAAGAAAAAAATCGATGAATGAATGAATTTGATCATTAGATGAATTCAAATATGAGTATGAAAAATTTTTCATGCAAAATATCAGCATTGTGTAGTTTTAACAATACAAAAGGAGTAATGCTTTTGTAATGATTGTAATGATGTAACGACACCATCTAGGCTTCTCGACCAGAACATTTTAACAAGCCGTATAAGACCTTTCCAATGTAGTTTCTGATGTAAAGTGTTATTCTACCTAATATTTGACATGTCATGCATACGAAATTTCATGCTAAAATGTTTGATTAATACGGGATACATGATAGATGTTTAAATTTCAACACAAAGCTCTTCCATTGATAAATATCTTCTTCAATGCTATAATCCAATCTGCTAGTAAAAATTCAAGGGATTCTTTTCATTTCCTATTTGCTAGTATATTTTAATTGGTATAAACTTCGGCCTACTTTATATAACAAATCAAATTACCTTGAAGTTTTAGGACCTTTATAGTCTCATTGTAAAAACTGATTATAATACGAAAGGTTTTGGAAAATATATGCTATTGAGAATTATTTAAATGTATGTCATACTAAATCTTTCAAATAATCTTGTAACAGAACATTTCATACGTCAATTCGGTGAAATAACTTAAATGAGACAAAAAATAGAATAGACTAGATTTGAACGGAATTCAAGCTTGATTCCCACAAGAAACTGATGGCGAAGGCAAGGTATCTTTCTCATAGCAATAAAATTATGAGAAAAAATAATCTTAATTTTTTCAATTACGTAAGATTCTATAGGAGTAAAGATATAGTTGTATCGATGTTGACATGACAATTTTTGTTTCGGCGTATGGATATTTCTTCACAATTTCTAAAGATCTCGCCTTGGCCATCGGATCCATTTCAAGGAATTTAGAAAGTTAATCTTGCATGCGAAAGAAAACGAGTTCTTCATTTGAACCATTGGAAATTATCTCAAACACTTTTTAGCGGATCTCAAGACTCCAAAATGCCTGTCTGTAGGTTTTTAACCAGTCCTGTAATCGACGAATAGTAACTCCCGATAACGCTCAAAGAAGATATAATGGATACTAATAATAAAAAGCATGCTTTGATTCGGATAAGTTTGTGAATGCTTTCACGTTTATGAAAATTAACTCTCAGAAAATTTTCGCCACAATTTGCATAAAATTATCTTTATAATTTAAATCTAATTTCCTAGACTTCCTCATCTTCGTCGCTCTCTTTAAACCTCCATTCTAACAACTGAAAGAAGGAAATCTTTTAAATATTATACTTATTAATGAACCCGTAATTTTAAATTATTCACTAAATTCCATTTAGAAAAACATCCACATAATTTTCATTTCGTAGCCGAATTTAAAAATAATTTACTTGAGGACTTTGTTTGAGAATTCAAATTTACTTTAGGTTACAATTTAAGAATATTCCACTTTGGTGTTAATTCTAGGAAATATTCAGTTTTATCATGAAGTTCAAATCCAATGGTGGCCAATTTAATAAAACACGATACATCCTACTACTATTAAAATAACTAAGATATGATATAAACGTAATTGTTCTCATCTATTTCTAGATTTTCCTACTAATCAGGACATGTTAAAAATGTCAATTATTTTTCTAACGTTTATTTTTATTATCTAGATGCCACAAAGGATACGAATATTTGCATCTTTCCGTTCCACACTTCCTCAGGTAATTGCGTTTCACTTTCACCTTGATAAATTCTCCTTTTCCACCGTAGGAAAATACTGACATCTTCTATCATAATAATACTTAAAATAAGAATATTAAAAAAAACACAAAGACTAAAGAAGACAGCTGCTGTTCCCTTGCTACGTAAGGCCTCCCTCAACTATTACATCAGTGAAATCCCATTGACCCCGAACGTCTCCCAAAGTCCGCCAAAAGATATGCCTGAGGTGTTACATCAGTTCTCTATTAGGAATCAGCCAGAGGGGATTCCACGAGGAGCATAAAATGGAGTTATGTATCAAGAGGCGAGGAATGGAAGGTAGTTTACGGTGACTATCGAGATGGTAGGGGACTAAAATAAGAATTGTAAGGGTTTGAAGACCTCTTCAGGCAACATAATCCATTCTTACGGAATTCGAAGCCAAGACTATATATATGTATATGCTAATTGTTATCTCCTCTATGATATTCATTACGATATGATTATTATTATTATTGTAAAAAATGCTACAAGTGGACTAATCTTCCGGTGGTAACACATATACATATACTTATATTACACATGTTATTATAAATCCCATCTAAATTTTTGAATTACAAAAAAATATATATTGATTCACTGCACATGTACTAGTAAACGTCAAGCTCACTCATCCTTAATAGTTTCACCCAATCTTTTTACAAACTCCCTATGATGTTTTGGGAAGGGCTCCAAGACTCCTGCAGGCAATTCATTCCAATCCTTAACAGCACGATTTAGAAAAGAGAATTTACTGATGTTTGTTCGCTGTTTTATTAATTTAACTAACTATTATATTAGATTAGAATTATTAAACGGACATAAAAAGGCCCCTTTTCTATTAAACAAGTATATATAAAACAAATACAGAAAATTATACACGACAATATTAATATCAGCTTCGTCTAATAAATCAATATCGTACAATAGATAAATATACCCTATAGAATAGGAGATAGATGAGATACCCTATCTATTACACAAGAAAAAATGACAATATTGAAATCAGTTTCACAAAGTTCACTAAAACTATGGTATCTATTGATATAATTTTCCCTCCATTGAGCCATAATTCAAACAGGTTACGATTTTCATGAGCTACGAAAAAAATAATTTATCCAGTTCAAATTTCGGTTATCAAATGCTCGAATGTTTCTACATGTGTAGAAACATTCTTTCATTCCTGCTGTTAGAATGATGTAATGCGGTCCACACGAAGGAAGTGTAACATCCGCTAGTTAATGGACTGTGATCCGATAAATCTAATCTGATAATTTCGCTTTTGACAGATCCTTGAGCGTAATCCTCGGGCACAACATGGGTGGTATAGAATCGAAAGGTTTGGCTGATTTTGCGTATTGAATCAGCAGCTGTCAAGGCTGGCCGGAAATCGAATTTCGGTCGTTGACCAAAAGGATAAGAAACTGTAGTATGAATCGGAAGATAGACATCCTGTACAGTTTAAAAGGTAAAGAAAAAATTTGAGAAAGAGAATGAAAAAAAATTAGAAGAATGAAATTATTGTTGGTGAAAGTAGAACTGTTCCGAGTCCTTTGAGATAGAATCAAGCTAAGTCATCGATTTTCTTTTTATTTGTGGATGAATATAAGGTGGTGATTGCGCTGTTTGATAAACGGTTGTCAAAGCTGCCGTTATTTTCTTAGTTTTTCCTGTAGTATCGTTCCTGTCTTCTCAAATTCTTTGAGAGATGAAAAGTAATCTCAGATTTTCAACAGTACACGATTGCTTCCTTTGAATCAAAGGTTTTTTTTAAGTTACCACATTCTAATGCTTAACTTGAATGTGATGTAGCTTTAATTACACTATTACTATTAATAATTACTAGTGATACTAAATAATAATAATTGCTAAATATTTAAATGATTCAAACGAAAGGAGCTAACGGTTTTCAATTACCGACCAATTTTTTGTGGTTGAAAACGCGTTCGAATCTTAATACTTCCGACTCATTGTAGAAGTTAGGCGATGTGGTTAAGAATTAGCTTGTTGAAAAATGTAAAGTAGGATGCTTATTCTGAAAATGAAAATGTGAGATGTTTCCTCAAAAGATAACCCGCATTGGATTATCTTATATAATAGAGAGTAATATTCACGTGAGCAAGAATCCCCACCTGGAAGTGAGCATGTAATGATAGTGCTTTGATCGAAATTTGCAACAAAAATGTTAGCGAAAACTACTGAAATTTTCTTCAGAATCAGCATTCTCGCAACATAAATACTTTTACTATGAGAATTAGTTTATTGAACTGAAACTTTATTTTCTATCAAATTACCATCCATTCATATTTTTGAGATGACGATTAATTCAGATTGAAAGATCATGCGAACTTCGATTATTATTTACAGGAACACAAGTATGAGAGATAATTACCAAGCGGCCTATAATATCCATGACTGGAACAAAATGCGAAATTGCGATAAAAGTAATCCAAGATAAAACTTGTTATTTTTATGCTCAGCGTTAAATAGACGTTTGCTTCTAACTATTAGATTTCATCGGTGATAATGCACAAGCCGAATAGTTGAATGTGTCCATACACGAGATATGATTTTCATTAAAGTATTTCTTATACCCAGTTGCAGTTGTAATGTTGTTAAGATAAATCAAAAGCATCGAGAAAATGGTATTATAAATAAGTTGCATGATTTTTGTAGTTCTGCAAAATATGACCTGTGCGGTAATTTTTCACGACTGTTAGACTAAAGCAATAACTCGTCCCGGCCAATTTATTGCTCTCATTGAGTTTATCCGTTTTATATTATTTTATATCTTTCGACTGACTGGAAGATCTTCATATCTATGTAAACTATTACGCAGAAGATTGATAAGTAGAACGATGAAGCTCAGAAATACGGTTTCCTGTACGTGTCTTTCACATCCATCATGATACCTATTTATGTAGCCATCAATAGTTTATTTATTTATCACATAAAGCAGAAATGCCAATTTACAGTGATAATTTAACGATTTAAACAAAATCAGCAACAAAAAGAAGAGAATAAGAAAATAAAAAACGAGGCGCAACAATTACAAGGATCTGGTGCGGAAACTTATTTTAACTATATTTCAGCCATTCAATAAGAACCCTTGTATCAGTTTCATGCTTTGGAAAGATATTGGATTTATTAATCAACGTGAGATTTATCGATCCAACCCATGAGGTTGAAATTGTGTAATAGCTAACATCTACGTCCATGTTTAAATTCGTCGGAATTCATCGCTGGTGTGTCTCCTGACGAAAATTCCCTAATTAGATTCACGTAATATATAACGATTTGATGATTCAGCAGTTAATTGCGCATCAGTGACGTAAGAGTCTACCAAAACTACACCGTAACCAAAACTTATCGGGTCAATTTATGATCTTAAGTACTTCCTCCGTAATTAGTGAAGAGCGGTATCCTGCGGGGACCAAAGGAACAGATGGATCAGTCAGCGGGAGGGGACCGGTCCGGCGGGATACGGCGGAAAAGAAAGTTTTCTATGCACACACTCCACTACGGTTTCCTCATCCATCCCAGGGATCACCGCTATTTCCCGGCACTTCCACGAGCGATGCTTCAACACACCTCCAACGATGCCGACAGATACCCACACTTCGCGCGGCGTCGGTCACTCAATCTGCCACTCGCCAAATACCTCTCATATCTCCAACGCAAGAAGTATAATTAGTTAGTCAGTTCGCCCCTTTATTGGCGAGGTTAGGCCCATGTGGATTTGGATATAATATTTAGGGTTAGAAATTAAAACAAAAAGAAAGAGTACAATGTGGGGAAACATCTTTGAAACTGATGGTTGACAAAGAAAAAACCTACGCTGCGGGTGAACACCCACTGAGAACGGGGGTGAAAAAAAACGCAGTAAGAGATAGTAATGCAGTAATGAAGATTATAAGATTACATAAAATACATACACCTAAATGAATAAATTTACAGAAAAAATATTAATTACAAGGAAAAAATAACATTTACTAATAACAAGCGAAAAAAATTAATAAGCCGCTAAAATTACATATCCTACTAATTAATCGTCAGAAAATAAAGGTCAGCCAGCGGCGTCCGTCGAATACTTGGTTGTTATGAGATGCATGTTTTTCAAATAGAGAAGTGTAGAAATATATAAAGAGTTAGTTCTCATTGGACGTATGTTTAAAGGCAACAAACTTTAGATACGTTTTTATTTCGAGAAGCCGAGAGAAAAACGAGCGTTAGAGTAAAATCACTCCTCCCCGCTGGAATTATCACTACCTGCTCGTGTTTCCATAGTAACAGAAACTGTCTTTTCGTTATGAAAAAAATCTTGAATATTAATAATATCGTTTACAAACATATCTTCTTCCAATTCTACTGAAAATAAAATGGAATATGTTGCACTAGAGAATAAACGAAGCACCAAAATCCATCAAAGAACGTTACTGAAATGACGATATGCACATTTTGTTCCCAATGGAAGCATATTCAAAGATGCCAAACTGCTGCAAATCCTTGCAGACCTCCGGGCTTTGAAGATGGGAGCGAAACATGTATATCGCCGTATAATTTACGTTCCTTGATGGTTTTTGGAGCTTCGTTTATTCTATATTTCAACTACCAGCGGCCTTCCATTATCATGTAACATTAGGGTTAACTAAGTGATGTAATTCTTGCTCCTTTTCATACCATCGTAATTTTGTCAAATTTTATTTAGGCGACTATGGCCTATCAATTTATATATCTAGATTTACGCAAACGTAGCAAATGGAGAACTTCTTTTGAGGAAGAAATCGGGGTTACGAAACGTCGTCCACGGGTTTGGCGCCGAGGGTTCGGGGAGTAAAGGTCGGGGAAAATGTGGGAGGGATTCACTGTCTGGGCGTGATTGGCATGAGAAATCTGCATTACGCTCGCAAGTTCTGTTCTCAAAACTTACTGCGCTTGGGTAATCCTTTAACGGAGAAGGGACAGAATGATTCATCAACGCGTCTTCGGGGGAGGGGCGCGAAACGTGGAGATTGATGGGCTAGAGCCATGAGGCCTGCCCAAAATGAGAGATAATGCAATTATTCAACACACCCATATTTACAAGCTCCATTTATTCATTATTGGCATGCATACATTGACATATATACATACATCGTTGTCTACAAGTTTTGGTCGATGGACGATTTCAGCTGGTATAACATGTTTCTCTACCCCTTAAATCAAATGATATTTGCTATTAAAATAAATAGTCTTCAATAGGACGAGATTGAGGCTAACGAAAATGATTTTCCAATATTCAACCGTAAATGTTATCAAATAACAAGATAATCCTCATTTGAATAGAATCAGAGTGGATCAAATGAGTGGAATTTATTTAGCGATTCGGTTGTATGTCGTTTGAACTATTTTTCCTTTACGCTAATATTTTTTAAGGAATGATATTGATACATTTTTTGAGCTAATGGCTATACTTGGATCCAATATTTGCCCAACGGCATAGCTGTGTCAATCGGGAACATTTCTACACAGAACGAGAAAAGGAACAGTGTCATATATAGGTAGAAAGTCATATAGAATTCGGGAAATAGTATGGTCAGAAGATACTTATACTTTCTTTAGTACTAGGTACCAAAAACTTCTTGGAAGAACCACTTCAAAAGAGCGAATTACTTATAAGGAAGTGGCGAAAATAATCAGATGCCCTAAAGTGTTTTCCAGTGAGGATATAAACGTAGAATGAGGGAGGAAAATATTTCTTATAAGGAAACTGAAAGGAAAAGAGCAAGTGTCGGCAAGACTGGAACTAATTTGAAAAGAGATGCAAAATATTTATTTCGGCGACTGGAATTCAAGCGAAGGTGTGGCGGAAAAAAACGGTTTGTGAACTTTCTGAGGATACAGATAACTGATGAAGTTATTTGTGAATATGCAAGATATTGCAAAATGTACCGTCTGAATGAAAGACGTGGTACATATATGAGCAATGTGCACCGTCATTTTCATTTTATAACTTGACTGATTCAGCAATTAACCTTTATTTTTTGTGGGTCAAACTTCCATGCTTCCTCATTTTACCAGAACTGAGCAAATATATTTTTAGCACGCTACCATTTCCATCTTACCATCGCCACATGTTGACGAAATATAAGGAAGTCAATTTTTCGACCAATTTTTTGTTAACGATAGAGAGTTATGTATCTTTTAAAGTTAACAAAATCCGATTCTGATAGAACGTTTCAAAGGAAACGATAGTTTAGGAGTGGAAGGCGAATGCTGTTGAGCGTTAAAGAATGAGAAGTAAGGCAAGAAAATCTGGAACACTGCTGTTAATGAATATGAGATTTGAAAGATCTCCAATAGCCGTCTTTGTATTCCTCGAATTCCCCTTGAAGATAGTAGCATCGCTATCGAAATACTTATCGGATGCTTCTTAGAAAGTTAGTGATCTGGATTCTGTTGTTACGGAGCGAGTTACGGAGCAGCAACAAATACGGCTATTAGAGATCTATTTAACCTCAAATAAATATATTACTTAATAACTCTGATATAGTAACGCAGCGTTGTTCTTTTTCTCCTTTTTAGATCTAAATTGAAGAGTGAGAGTTGAATCATCAGAATTTTAAGATAATGGTTTTAATTGAGCAGTTTTAGAGTGAACCTTTTGATACAAAATGACGAGAACATGTAAAATCGCGCTGTCATTTTTCGAGGATAAAAAGTAATCATCTCTGAGTAACTGCAATTTAGGAGTACGTACTGCATCATAGATCAAGCGCATTTTCCCTTAAGGGCGAATGATGCGAGTGATTCACGTTCTAATTAAACGTAATGGCGATTTCCATAACGGAAAATCTCTTCTCTGTTTTTTCGTCGTGTTTTAGGCCATCCGTTAAATTGGGTTATCTAATCTTAGGGTAGAGCAGTAAGACGGCAATAATACCATCCGCATGGAGAGAAGGTCTGCTAACTTCTAGTTGCACGAAAAATTACGAAATAGTTGAGAACGATTGAATAATGCATGAGAGAGCGGACCCTTGCCATATACCGTGATGTTATGTAAAGATAATGATAGCCAGCAGCCATTTCCTGAACCCTCATCCTATTATCCTTCGCCATTTCCATGACCGGCCATTACGACTCAAATTTTCGGCACCGAAGGATGCGGATTTGGTTCTCGCGTTGGTTTAGATTTGGCCAAAGGATCCGCTGATCCGATCTTTCGATTTATCGCTCGTGAATCGAAAAGGAAACGGTCAAAAGGAAATTCACGAAGGTGAAACGCCCGCAATTCTTTACCCGGAATAAGTAATCAGGTCGTTCATGCCCGAAAACACTTTGCGCGAGGTCTTGCCAACACTTCAAGACACGAAGTAATTACCTGCTATTCGCTCTCAGGATATTCATCTTCTCAAACAAAAAACGCACAGACTTTCCTTTAAAACGATACGCCGTCTGTTATCCAAATAACAGGTTTCCGACTTTTTCTAAGATGTACCTGAACCTCAAACGCGCGGAGCATTAGCCTGTTATTTGGAAAAGAAACATGTAATATCTGTATTATTAGTTTTATGTGGAAGTATATTCCAAGTACCCGTAATAACATTGTCAGCTGTACTCAAACCATCAATAGTAGAAGGGGGAAAGATGTAAAAAATGTATGGAAATTTGTGTATAGATTCATATGAGATTTTAATATATGATGTATAAACTTACGCACAATGGTCAGGTAAACAACAAGTATAATTCGCATTATATTTCAGAGACAAAAATCTGCATAGTTACCAAAAAATAATAAATTCAGATAACCTGTAAATATATAGATAAATGATAGCGTTACCCTCAACCCTACAGCCCATTCTGTTATTTAAACTTCTTAGAAGAAGCAAAATAGAAATAGCCTCAACAGAGATAAAAACTTAAAATAAATATTTAAATTCGCATTCTCTCGAAATCATTTTTATGCTGTATTTTCTCAGTTTTATGATAGTAATACTCAATGACAATGAATACAATGAATAACATAGATAAATAATAGACATTTCATATTTAAGCGTGGAAATTTACTAAATTTTAATATTTATCTATAATGTAGTTCCACGAAGTCCGGCCTCATACTATAGAATTTAGAAATATACTATCTATTTTCGAGTGATCTAATGTAAGCATAAAAAGCCTTTCCAAACAATATCATGAATTTACTTCGTTTGAAAATAAACAAGAATTTACAAGAAACTTAGAAATTTTGGAATATTTATGCAATCCATAATTTATCGAGAAATTTTACAAATCGTCTTCATAATTTGGGTTCAATTCACTTCGTTTGCCTCATATAAATATCGATTTCAAAAAAATTCGAATCCTGTTTAACCTTTCTGCGTCCAAGATATTATTCAAATTGCGCCGATTAAGCCAGCTATAACGGACAATTTAATATAATAATAAACAGCATCCGAAAAGTTGCAAGAACTGGTCCAATTCGTGTCTTGATTATATAAGGAAACATCAACGCTGCCTCGTGGTATTTTTTTTAGCGCGTCGTGTGGTTATCTAGTTGAGCAACTACGACACGGATTTCGCATCCATGACATTTTCATCGTGAGACGTGTTTTATTTCCAAAAATAAGGTGGAAATTTTCACGATGTCTGTTTGCCTAAAGCCACAACTTTTGGTCGATTTCTTGCTCTCATTAAATATTTCCGCTGCTTGAGATTTTAATACTTTATGATTGACAGGAAGTCCATGTCACATTTTGGGCAGATACAAGGAAATGGTTGAGGTAACTTCACACATCACACTCAAGGGCGTGCACCCAGGAAAATTCCCAAGGAAAAACGGACTTGAAACAAAGTCCCCAAAACGGCTAGTTAAAATGTTGTGGCCGGGTAGCTTAGATGGTTAAGGCAGCCTCTCGGATAGAGAAAGATCCCGGGCTCGATTCCCGGCCCCCTCAGACTTTTTTCAAGTCCGTTTTTCCTTGGGAATTTTGGGCAGATATTTGATGAATAGAATGAAAAAAGATTCCAATAATATAACTGAAATATCGCGATTTATAGAATAGTACTTTACATTAGTTTTTATCTAAATAGTTATTAGCTCTAAGGTTCGTAGGAAAGGGAATGTAGTTTAATATGAGTCTATACGAATGTTTCTTATTGTAATATGTTTTTTATTCATTACTCTATAATTCTCATTGTATTTTCTTCTTTGTTTTTTCAGTTTTTTGAATCGTTTTTACTTATTTATAATCTAAATACTTAACGAACTTTTACCAAGCGAAATTATGTTTATAATGTATATATGTTCAGTGCGTCTATTATGTAGATATAATTTAACATGAAATTGAAAAAACAAGTTTAAGTTAGTTAGAACTCTATAACTCAATTCTAAATTAGTTATATATTATTACTTATATGTTATTACTTTTGTGTCAGAATTTTATGTAAATACGTTATAACATGCTCTTTTTTGTACATTCTAATGACTTTCTTTTTTTCTTGCCTTATATAGCTCTTGTATCTACTACCATATTTAAATTTAGTTTTCTATATGTAGGTTTCGCAGGTTTTTCACACCCCCTTCTTTTGAGGGTGTTTTCCTGCACTGGAATTTTTTTCCTATGCTCTTAGCTTAGGTTTTTAATCCACATAGTAGTTTTCTTCTCCGTACTTTCGAAATCTATCTATTTATTTCTTTCTGTTCAAACATGACAAAGGGTTAGGTGTAAGAAGAGACTTGATAGTCTCAATCTCGCCCTGAATAAAGTCCATTATTATTATTATTATACTACCAATTTTTAAGTTTCTCTTATGTCAGTATTACGACAAAACCGATTGATAAAATCGCAGAAAATGATTCACTACTTCCAACATAGCTCGAGTTGCTTCATTCCTCATCCTCTTAACTTTCCTCAGACCAAATCAAAACATTTTTAAAGAAAGCAAGTGGCTGAATTCGCTAACGTATCAGTGGCATTTTAAACGCGTTACCAGAGAAAGGGAAGCTAATTGATAGTCCATCCAGCAACTGAAAGGATGACAAGCGGGTTTCAACGAGACAGCCATGAAATGGAATTCGGAGGTAGTTTTCGGCTTGGGCGGTCTTTCTTCACACCGCTGAGGGGCTGTTGGGCGAGAGCTTTTCACATTCAAGTCAATCCTCACGTACAAAGTGTCTTTCTAGGTATCAATTTTTAATTTACCTGAAAATGTCACCTGTTAGTCACTCCTGCAATTCATCCTCTCCCCTTGTTCCCCACGTCAACAGTGAGAAGCGTAAAACATGAATATATGAATGAAATACGTTGCCGTTCGTTGTTTTTACTATTTCGCAGCTTAAATTTTGTGAAAATAATTCGAAAAGTAAAGGGAGTACTGCCTGTCTACTTACCGGAATGCAAACTTTTCTAAATGAAATGTATAATATTAATGAAAATGAAAGCCCTAATGGTTTCCCACTATTGTATCCTTGCAATATTCCTTAAGCCGTGATTCGTAACGGAGGACTAGAGCAGAGTAAAATGAGGAAAATATAAAGAGTCAAATAATGAATATAAAGAAAAAGGAATGACAATAAAAGGAAATACAATGAGATAGCGAAGCAATAATTGCAATGGATAGGTAAAAGAATTGTTCAGAAAAGTTCTCCAATTCGATTTCTTTTCTTTATTAGCAGAAAACTCGCTTCTTGGGAAATTGGCCCCATATCTTTAATTTATCTACAATCTAATCTCTAACTAATATTGATTTTTCCTGATAAAAACTCAGGAAGCTCTACCGCTTTGAAACCTTATCAATATTTATTTAAGATATAGAGGTAGAAAAAGGACAGAATGGAAAGAAAACATTAACGGTACCGGCTACTGATCAACGTATACATTTCTAGAATTCTAAGGGCACGGCCAAACCACAAACCACTTCAGAGCTATTTCCAAAACTAAATTTTTTAAGCATTTACTTGGTTTTTCTAGAACTTAAAGAAACGGTTGTTCTTGAGGAGTCTTTTGGGTTTGGCGATTTTATAATTTATCTTTATTTAAATTCATCTTCATTCACAATTTTCTCTGATGTGCCTGGTAAATTATTACCACATGTTTCATTGTTATCGAATTCGATTTATGAGATCAGAAACTGCTCTTTTAAGAAAATAGATATCTTCAGAAGTTGCAGACTTGGGTCTCATTTCAATTGCCTACAAAATGAGACTTACGTTAGTAGTTAGAGAAATGAAACAGTGGGTAAGCATGAATTTGAGATAGCGGTAGTTTTAGAGAAAAGGGGATCATGAATTGGTATCAAGACTGAAAAAGGACATCAATGAATAACATTACGGAAGAAATAGCATAAAAAACAACGGGATAGTTTTGTTTCCAGCCACTAGATTTTTTTATCTTGGGATATTTCTCTTCTAAAACTAACAAAAATGCAATTTCACACGAACCGACACATGATTAAGAAACGAAATTATACAATCTGTTAACTTAAGAAAAGATCTGAGAAAACTATAACTAAAATATTCGATTAAAATAGTTTTTACTTCCGAAAAAAATATCCTGATTAATGGTTTTATTCATTAAATATACTTTCAAAGTTAATATTAAACCTGCATTTCTGAATGAGAAGACTAAATAAGGGAAGGGAAAATAAATTCGATTATTAAATAGTCGTAATCCAAACAAATAAAACTTTCGAAATAATAATAGGCTTTGTTTATTTTCTTTGATGACTCTTGGATTGATACATGGCAAACAATGTTATAGTTTTATCCGATAACCATTAATATGGATCAGAAGTAGAATTTTATAGGAGGAAATTCTTCTTGTCAGAATTAATACCCTACCTTCACCGTTTACATAAAATTTTAAGATCAAAATAATGAAAAATGTAACCATATTCTTCAATCAACCATGTATCTTGCATGAGTATATAGATGCACATTTCTCGAGTGAGGTTTTGGGCGTGTGGGTGAGTAAATGCATTATAATTGCACAGCTTCTCTGGATTTTGACGGGAGGAAGTTAGGAGTATCAGTTCCTTTGATCAATTTAAATCCTTTAATAAAATTAGACTCCAGTTGAAAAGGAAAGGTCATTAGGTTTGACTTTTAAACGAATTCTCTTTTTCATTTGTCATGATTGACACCTACAAAGGAAAAATCCTTGTCACTGACCTAAAGGTCAGGAAACAATCGTGCTCTCAGCAGCTATTTAATTGAGAAGCCGACTCTAACGAGTCAAAGACTTTTCTGCCAATTCATTCGACTTCTCTTCGCTCCCCTCTTTTCTTTGAGTCTCTTTCAGTGAGAAAATTAGCTGTCTTTTGAGAATCACACATTTCTCTCCTAACCCACAGTTTAGCCCTAATGTTTATATTGCATTACAATGGGAAATTCTTCTTCCATCAAATTTAATACCCCCTTCATTGTCCTCGGAGAAAGGCTACCGAAAGAGAACTTTCGGAAGGATAACACCTTTAGGAATGCTTCCTTCCAGTAAAAAGATGAGATCATCACAGCGTATACACTTATTAAGATGTTACATTGTTTATTGGTAATTCCTGATAGGTTATTTTTCAATCAATCAGCTCAAAATATAATTAAAACTTTTACAGCAATAAAAATCGAGTAAATAATATTTTTATAATTTTCCAGTGCCGATAGTCATTCTGCGTCATTTACTTAACTCCAAACTCATAACATTAATAATAATAAAATAATAACCGGTAAAGTAATTATACGACAATTGGGAGATCGGGGCTCGAGTCCCGGCCCCTTCAGACTTTTTTCATTTCCGTTTCTTCTCGGGAATTTTTCCTAGCTGCACGTCTACTAGCAAGGTAACTTGCAAATATAACTTTCTTTAAATAGACTTGAGGCTTTCCTGGTGAATAGCTTGGGTTAAAGGCTCTCGGGTAATTATCCAGGTGAATTCCAGTGACCATGTCTATGGAATCCACCTGGATGATTACCCGAGAGCTTTTAACCCATAACTTTCTTTAATAATAAAATACTTTATTTCATAGCGGCATTGAGACTTATGAGTCTTCTTTTACAGGTAACCATATAAACATAGAAGATTATTAGGGGAATAAGACTAAATTCAGTAATTCTCGTAAGGGTCGGCCATCTAGTGAATGGCTAAGATTTTTTTGTAAGTTGCAAGAAAAAACTAGCTACAAAAAAACCTAAAACCGTTACGAAATTTTCGGCGCTTAATGCATCGGAAGAATGATTCAATCACGTTGTGATAAATAGCTCCGAAATTTAATGAAGGTATGCATTGAGCTTCGGGCGCAGTTTTCTCTGTCGGTTAAAAATTACTTAACCTCATCAGATTGATTCTTGGACTTGTCAAAGAGTGATAAATCGTACACGCCCCGAAGGGAAATGAAACAATAAAAGGAGGGACCATATCGCTCGCCCTCTCGAAGGCACCTTTCGTCATGTGAAAGGTCCAAAAGACCAAACGAACAAAAAGTAGTCATTAAGCCAATTCATTCTGAATGCAGCTCACGAATATCGGCGATAAGTCTTCTATTCTGTTTTTCGCAACATTATTCCGAATCACGTTCGAATGGATTCTACTCGAAAATTTTATTTTGGATGCTGGTACATAATTTTTTATAGGTTAATACAAGACAAAAAACCTAGTGGGCCTAAAAAATAAAGCTTTTTATCCCAAAAAAAGTTTTTTTCTGGCATCAGTTAATCATATTTTACGTATTTTCAACTCGTAAAGACTTAACATCTATGAAATGTACTATATTTCTGATTATATTTATCACGATCTTGAGCTGTCGTCATTTCATAATTTAGTACGCATAAGAAAGAAATCTGCATTCGATGAATAAAACACTTTCGAGCTTGTCTTACGGTGGAAGGTGAAAAGAAACTTATTGTCTACAGGCTGTAGTCATTGACTGTCGTGCAAAATTTTCAAAACTAAGAGGCATCTATATAGGCGAACATAAATTACCACCCACCACATATTCATTTATACATCTTACGAAAATAGGCACTATTATCACATAATATATTAAAATAGAGTCCCTCGGTTGGAATTCACTACCGATGAGAAGATCTGAATATCGTCGGAAACTTTTCGAAAAGTTCATTCGTTCAGAATTTATAGACGAAGTAAGTGAAATATTAGTGCCAGTAAGGAGCGAACGTGATCTCCGAGAGGCATCGACGAAGCGTTGGTGGGAAGTAATCGCAAGGACGGATAATTTCTTTTGGTCGTTTTTTCCCCAGGCTATTAGAGATGCTAATAGGGATGAATGAATAATGGTGGTGTATTACACCCCCTACCATACGCCTCTGGCGGCTCGCGGGGTATATATCTAAATCTAAAAATCTAAATCTAAATATTTGATTGCTCACGAGGGGCATCCCCATTTAAGAAGGAAGTATTAACGCTTAAGTATGTAGAAAGATATACATCTACCATGATACCGATAATAAAAACGATACTGATAACAACAGTAAGGACTAAAATAAGTACATCATAGCCTAACTCAGTAAATATAGCCTTTATTATGGATGGGTAGTAGTTACCTTGAAAAATCCGAAAACAACGAATTTCGGGGTAACATTAGGCAGTAGAAAGGCCACGCCTTCGCATGAAAGATTCAGATGTGGTTTTATGAGCCACGATTTTGACTTAAATCTCGTCTCACATTCCGTTAAATACGAAGTATTATCTTAATGAAGGGGCGCCCATGCCTTTTACCTCGAGAGGGCGGTATCGGTGCTCGCACATTCTTCGCAGACTGCATACGATAATTATCGCAATTTTCAATTCCATTAATTCGCCGAATAACAAGTACTTTTATTACGATACTTTTACTCGAGCATTTCTTCCTTCCTGTGGTTGGATTACAACCGCAATATTTTTCCTTACTTACGCTAATAACCGCTTGCGCATAAAGTTACATAAAGCTTCCTGTGAAGAACGAGAAAATAATAATACGTCTTCATTTGGCGAGATTGAAAATAAAGTTCTCTTCTTCCATACAACCTATTGTAATTAGTTGAAAAACTAGTAAATTTTAAGTATTTTTATGAAAAAAAAAATTTGAATAATTCTGGATATAAAAACTTAAAAAGCATATCGATATAAATAGCTAAAATATGAGAAAGAACATGAAATAAACAATAAATTGATTGATAGAAATTGATAAATAATCAATAAATTCATGTAAGTAATATATTGATAAGCATAGTCAAATTCACACTTTAGTAAGTATGGTAAATAAATATAAAAAATACATTTGTAAAGAATTAGGTAAAATAAATACGCAACTTAGTACAGTATTAGTAACTTAGTAAGTTTTCTTGTGGATTTTGTACAAGTTTTGTTAATATTGACCTTTATTTTAGTACAGTATCCTACTAATATACAGATTTTTTTTAGAAATAGTCAATAAAATAAACATAAAGAATGAATGCTAATTTCATCTTTTGGAAGTTCTTAAACAAAGCACTTCCAGTCTAAAACTTTAATAATAAAAAGATTTTATTCTGCTGCATTTCAAAAATGGAGATTTGACTCACAAATGAGCGAAACCTATCCAGCCGATGAAAATTCTCCTATTGGTTACCTTCCCAAGGCATTCTGGCGCATTATTAATAAAACTTCCTTTGTCTTTTAACCAGTCTGGCATTGCACCATTTTTGACGAGTGTATTTTCTTCTCTTCCTCAGTGTCCGATTCCTCCGGTCGCTACAGCTCGCAGTTCTTCCTGGGCGACGGCCTTTGGCTTGGGTCCATGACCCTCTGCGAGTCCCTGGAGCCCCTCACTGCAGAACAAGAGAGAGAAGAGTCGACGCCGAGACCAGAGATAAACACCGTCGAGCACTCCACTTCCGTCCGCGAGAAAGCACCTTTTCCGGTCGCCTTCATGTCCATCCAAATGCACATGAGCCTTCCGGAAGAGTTCCAACCCACGGTAAATGGATTTCTCTTTGCTGTCAAGAGTTCCTTGTTTTCTCAGTTTGCGGGTGAATAATGACCCTTCGCCATTCTTCTAAACCTCATCGAGCTCTTTTGGTAAAACCAGAGGCTTTTAAGATAACGATCTGAGGAAAGCTTTTGTATCTTAAACTCGGTCCGATTTCGCCCTGTATTCCAGGATCTTTCTCTTGGGCAACGACCGTTCCAAAATGTGGTTATATAAGCGAATTGGTGGGCTAATGAGGTTCTGGATGACGGGACGTGCATTCGACGCCCTGTAACTCGGAACGATCGCGTTAATGTAAACTGCCGGGCTCGGTGGAGTAGGGGTTAACGCGTTACCCAAAAAAGAACGAGGTTCTGCTTCCTGGTTAGAATGGTTTTTCCAGAATTTAATTTATATTTGTAATTTACACTCCACCTATACTATACGCCAGTAACGTGTGGCAAGGGTAACACCATCATCCCTGCCTATACTGCGTTCCAGTTATTGCAGTCAGTTTGATAGCTGTAATATGGTGTATGCACTGATGCCGTTCATAACAACGATGCAGTAATAACAATTACAGCAAGTACACCATAGACAATTCAGTAATTATACTCTTTGAGATCAACAGTTAGGTCCAACTGTAGTTGAAATCTTTCATGGAAGCAATGAATTATTATTTCAATTTAAAGATCAAAGAACACTGCTCAGAGACAACCTGAAGCGAGACAATACCTGCAGTTTGAAGAATAATAAATAGTAATTCCATACCCACATAGTCCATCATTACTGAATAGAAAAACTGAATCACACTATAATTATCCTATTAGCTTCTCTAATAGATTGCGGAAAGAACAACCAAGAGTAATTATGTTTTTGCGATTACTTTCTCGTAACGTTTTGTCGATGCTTCTCCGAGGTGGCGTTCGTTCTCTACTGGAACTAAAATTTCATTTACTTTGTCTAAAAATTCGGAAGAGATTAATTTTTCGAAAAGCTTCCGTCGGTAATCAGATTGGTAGTATTAGTATATGGAATTCTATTTGTAAGAGCGGCCTCATTACACTCAAATTCGGTTGATAAAGACGTGATTAAAATGTTTTTCTCTTCTCTTAAGCAAACGATTACCATTTCTAAAAGCATCCGTCGGTAACCATATTAGATGTATTAGTGTAAGGTTATCAAGTTTGTAATCAAGTTGATTGTGTTTGTAAATGGAAACTTAATTGTAACAATGGTCTCATTAGACTGAAGTTTGGCTGATAAACATACGATAGTTACTAATGCGTCACTCTTCTCTAAAGCAAACGGTCGAACTGGGCTCGCAACGGTGCGTAAAGTGGTCGGAGAACGGGGAAGTAATTGAAATGCGCCGTGTGTTTTCGGTCGCGAGACAAATAAATTTAGGATCGCAATGCTCTGGGTAATGAAATACCGCTTAATTAGTTCCAGCAGACGATGACGAGCAAAAACGTCCGGCATGCGCAATATTTGGGACTCGTTCCACCATACAACGTCTGAAATTTCGAGAATGTGTTTCGGTCGCTTTGATTCTGTGTAAATCTGACACCTGCTGGCACCATTCGATCGGAATTCGGAATCTCCGAGGAAAAAACGGCGAGAGATTCGTTGTGTAAGCACACGGATTAGTGAGCTTCGAAACATATGCGAACGATCGAGAGCGATTTCGCGACTGGGAATACTGTCATGCGTGTACCATTTTTTACGCTCGAATCTGCTCCGTCATCCGCAAGCTAATTTAATCACACCGTTCCACTCTCTTTCAACGAGATGATTTTTCAAAATTGCCTGTCCAGTCGCCATTGTTTCGGGGGTTTATTTAGGTGAGCAACTATTTAGCAGGGAGCCAGAGGTTATTCGCACGGGTTCGATAATCGGAAAAGCATAATTGATTGACTCAATACTCATGTCATACGTTTTAGGATAATTAATCTTATAACTTCATGGTATACAAAATGTTTCTTTAGTGATAATATATACACACAAAGGAAATGGTATTGGAAAACTAATACTTCGATTTAGAATTCGATTATTTAGATAATTAAATGAATTCGATAATTAAATAAAACTAAAATTTTAATATAGTAAAAGTTCATTAATTATAGTTACTTAAATTTATAATTCCTAATTCATGCATAATATAATATAAGAATAATATTAATTATATATTACTACAATGGTAGCAATAATTATGCTATCTTGTAAGTAGTAAAAAGGAAATAAAGAATTTAATAGCTATTAGAGTTAAGGATATAGCTGTTTTGGTATAATACGGAGTTGAATAATAATTGAGTAACTAACAAATTTAGATCGCGATTCAGACGAATGATAATAAGAGTAATGAATAACACGATTAATAAAAGCATTAAAACGTCATAGCTTGTAACTAATTTAGTATATTTACAATGCAACGAAGTTCTGGTGATTGGTGATACACCGGTTAAATAAGAAATTGTTGAAAATGGGTTCATTGCAGCAAATACTTATACACTAAATATTAAAATTCACTATGATATAAATTTTCACGCATTAATTAAAATTAAACGCAACGCCTAAGAAAGTCTTCGGTGCACAAAAATGTATACTTGGGAACATTTCTGATATGCTCAAGCTCAAATTTATGGAAAGGTGCTATACTTAGAGAAAAAGAAATTCGAAGCTCTTTTTTGTCCAATTATGAGTCTTTCCCTTCCAAGAAAGAATCCAAAGTCAAAACTAGGACAGAAGTCATAGAGTCCGGAACACGTCTTTGATTCAAAACGTAACAATTGGCAGCGATGTGAGACGAAACCAGCATTTATCAAACATATTTTTCGGCGGCTTCCTTGTCTCAGATTACTACTTCACCGGGAACATTCTCCTAATAACAGGTTCCATTGATTTTTCGAGCATTTCTACAACGGTGACGATTTTGAAATCTCAATCACAGTCGGAGGCGCTCTAGGCGGCCGAAGTGGTCCGTTATTTGGGATTGGATCACGACGTTGGGCGGAGCTTTTATCGTCTCCATTTTTCCGTTGTGTAACTTTGAAATGGTGGAAAACAAATTGTAACGAAAGAAGTTATCCTTTCAAAGAATAACTTATCACAAGGGTGTCTAAAGCCAAAAATAGAGGAAGATTTTGCTGTGAAATCTTAAAATGTTAAATATAGCTAGTATCTCAAGTACTGAAATACATATGGAAGTACACGATTCTTTTTTGCAGAAAATTATAATCGTAGCAGTTATATACGACCGAAGTAGTTGAATATTGCTATAGTGGCCACTGTTTTCTCTCTGAATCCCAAAAATATTGCTTTCAATAACAGCTAGAATAATAATTAACGGACAGGATAAATATTTCATTTGGTGCAGTAATAATTCAACCATACTCGGAGAAATGTTTACCTAAATTGAACTGATTGGAGCATGCGGGCGATTCCACGGAAAATTGAACAGGAATCGACGTCTATTTTTAAAAGGTTTGAAACGCTCTATACTTGCATACCTTTTTGAGAAACCCATGTAAACTTTAATTTTAAATTATCTTATCATTATCGTCACACGTTCAAAAGAATTGTGTCCTACTGAAAAAAGATTCCGATAATGCTTTTTAAACTCCAGTGAACTAGGGTTAAAGCGATCGCATATCGCAGTAAGCAATTGGTAATAAATTTAAAAAATTGTGGAACTTCCATAAATATTTTAAAAAGATGTATTCAATTTATTTCAATAATAAAGAATAAAGAAGAAAGCACTTATACCTTCACCACACTGTAAAGTTCACAGTGTGGTAAGGGCATTATTATTTCTTCTTTATTTTTTATAATGGAGGACTACCACAAAGTCGAGGCCAGTATACTATATTCTATTATTTCAATAAATGAAAGAAGGAAATGCTTTACTCCTTCAATCGAAAGTTAGGAGCCTTCTAAATAAATGTTTGCTCGTCGATCTTTTGAAAATTTGAAACTTTTGACATTAATAAGTTCGCATAAAAATTTAATTGAGTTAAAACTTAACCACTATGGGTCTCTCAAAGATGTACGCAAGTATGGAAATATTATAATATTCTCTCCTTCGGATACATGAGGATAGTTATATTTTCAATCGTAAAGAACAATATAATTGGCAAATCTGTTTAATATAAACAGAATTAGAAAATGAAGGCGTAGGCACAGTCGTACCAAGTGATAGCTCGGCCAAAGAAATATTTTATTTTCTTACTTTTCATTTAATCTCTCCCATTTTCAATCTTCAATCTCTATATTTTTACTTTCCCAAATAAACGTAAATAATGCTAGAAACGTGCATATTATCTGCAGTTATAAAGGTTTAACCATCACTTAAAAAAATATTTCACAATTATTATAATTAAAAATAGACGTCAATTTCTGTTTGATTTTTTGAGGAATCACCCATTCGCTGCAGCGTTTCATCTTGATCATTAAAGTTAGGAATGCTAGGAAACATTCATGCTAGGAGTGATTCTCTCACAACTGAAAAATTAGTGGAATCCTTACAATAGGGAACACATCCATAAATTTAGTTTAATCTGAACTTGTGGTCTTGATATCTTATTTGCTCTGAAATAAATCGTAGAAATAGCACGATTTGGATTTCATTTGCGCGTCATTCCTGAGTCGAGAAAATTATATGGCAAAGAGGTGTGATTAAGAGAAGTCAGAAAGACAGGCACGTAGAGAGAATAGCCCTGAGACCGTTGCGAATCAGATTAGCGATTGTATCATAATTACTGCCCTCTTGCGGTTTGCGAAGGACGTAAACATTTTGATCATTTGATTAAATCATGCCTTGTTTCGGGAGTGTTGAGGTAAGTGAATGAATTAACTATTCGCGAGATGATATATTATGAAATTTAATTAATGTTTCCACTCGAGAGATAAGCTCTGTTGTAATATATTGTGAATGACATGTGAGGCACGGTAGTTTACTTTAATAATTGAAATTGGGCATAAGTTAATAGTAAGTAAGATGAATCTCTGCATATATTTTTTGTCTATTATCATTTCAAGATATGGTCACTAAATAGGAATCTGTCATATCTTTTGGCTCCATTCATATTCATGCCATGTATATGCTCGTCTAAATTCATAATATACAGATTAATATATAGATTAATATACCGTTTACCAATATTATATTTTATCTTGAAATAAATGAGTAATTACTCAGGAACAAATGAAATATTTCATAGCAACAAAAAGATTGACGCCTAGATAGTTGATAAATTAGTAGGGAATACTTGCATAGTGATAAACAGGAGAACAAGCAATATGCATATTTTACCTCGAAAACAATCTTTCTTTTGTTTCAACTGAAAATGCAACCAATGTAATTTGAATTATATACTTTATCAAAATATGTAGGGAACAGAAAATTTAGTTATGATTGAATTTTGTCGCAGTTTTCCCATATATTCAAGGCAACAATAAATCATAATCCCTTTGGGGAGTGAACCACTGCGAGATTACAAAATTTAATAATTCGGAAGGATACATACGTTGGAAGCGATGTTTCAGTTCGCAGATGGCCTACGGTTTTTTCCGCAAAATATTCTGTGAAAATGCGGATATCGTCCGATCGGATGATTGGGTGAAAGCATCCTCGGTCTAAATGTCATGAAGGGAGTGGTGCAGCTATTAGTGGGTGGGATTCCATGAGGAGAAAGATAACGTGGGATTAGAAAGTGAATGCGAGACGTCATGGAGCGATTTGATTATTAATATCCTCGCTTTAAAGCATCCTCTTTGAAATATTCTGTTTTCATTTCAAGAGAAAAACTTGCGTTCTCTTCCGATGAATTTTTTTAAAATATTTAGGGATCAAGGGAGGTGAAGAGTTTTATGTATGATCAGATTCTCAACGAGGAATTCAATAAGTAGATAGAGTACGGAAGTTAATGAGGATAAAATTAATATGGGAATAAGGTACAAAAAATGTATAACCATATACATACTCGTAATATACATACGCTACTATACAATATTATTGTATAAAAATTTCTCCCCAGCGGGGAATCGAACCCCGGTCTCCCGCGTGACAGGCGGGGATACTGACCACTATACTTCCGAGGAAGTATAAACCAAGCTACGTATGTGAAATCTAAAGAGGAAAATGTATCCTTGTGTTTGAAATTCTTCAAATGTTCTTCAAAAAATTAATATTTTAAATATCCAAATATTTATTGGTAAGACTCTTGAGAATGAAGTCCGGAAGCAAATAAATGTAGAGTCCTTGAGAGGTTAAAAGAAAAACCCTCTGAGTTGGCAGAAATATTAAGAGCTACCCGGTAGACCACAATGACTGAGCCATTTGTACGATTTTTTTTCACAGATAAGCTTTCAGTTTATGATATAGCCTCGAGTATGTTATGGATCTTCAACTAATTTTATTGATAAATTTATTTTCTTTTCCAGAAACGGATGCTAACACTAGGTGTATGTCTGCCGAATTCTTGTGCCTCGAGTACCAAAGATTCCAGGCAGGTGATTAGATTCCTCTCCGGGGCAAATGAAACAACTTCTCCGGAAGCTCTGCTCAAAATGAAAGAGGTCGGCCTTACGATCCTCACTGCGAGGAAAGTTCCAGGGATGTACGACCCTATGCAGGACAAAACTCTACTCACACTACTGTAAGTAAAGGGTACTTAAGACTATTAATAACCAATACTTGTATGTTTGACCGATTGCATTAACAGATATCGAATAACTAGCGGAACCCATAGTGAAAGAATACGTAATATTCCTCAGAAAATGTAATTAAATGTTCCAAATTTTCTATTAGTAAGCGATGTTAGAAATTTCTGTGAGTATAATTCTCAGATCGAAGCGACTCTCAGCGGGAGATAATTGAATATAATTAATCTGGGAAGCTTTAACTGTGTGGAACTCCATCCTAGTAAATGGATGGGAAATAACTTCCACTGATTTAAAATTGTAATATCTGTGACCGGTTTCGGAAGTTAGTCCATTATCAAGCGCATGTAACGTCCCAAACCGGTCTCAGATATTAATATTTTTAAACAGTGGAATTTTGTTAAGTTAATTCCCACCCATTTACTATGAGATAATAGGTTTACTTCTCATTTTCTGGTGCAGATAGATGAATAAGATCTACCTTGACGCACTGCTCAAACAAAAGTATCTTGGAAAATAAAAATTCGGCGACAATTGCTTTCATAGTTTTTCCTCATTTGTAAATGGTTCACCCCTGACGAAGAATGCATCGCATTCCAGATACGTATTGAGTGCTTTAAATTTCAATTGAATTATTTATTTATTTAATTTTATTTTTTGTATTTATTTTTATTTTCTACTGTATAAGTATATGTGATGATTCTCACAAAAGTACCAAATCTCCATGTAATAGGGTTGATAGTCCGTATATTGATAAATAAATAAATAAAATAAAGAGTGTGGTGTCCTTTCTTGTTTTCTCGGAATGCCGGTGAATGAGAAGGGGAACGCCGACAAAAACGGCTATTGGAGATTTTAAACCTCTAATAAACAATTACCAAATACTTACCATATTCATACATTCATATGATTGTTTTCCTTACTCAAGGAGAAACGGAATTAGGATGGATAGTGATAGTGTTTATAAGAATGATCGCTATGATCTCTCTACAAATCTTTACATATAGTATTACACATGAAAATAATCATAGTAAAGATTAAGGTAGAAGGACTACCGTTCGTTTCCTTTCACAATTCCACAATTTATAATTTCTCCTATTCCTTATTCTATCTTTCAAAATATAAATAATTAATGTTAAAACCCAGTAAATCGAATGCTTCACTTTGAAACTGAAAACTTGCATAGTTAGCGTTTAAATTAGTTCATTTTTATATTCTCCATTGCCATCTACACAAAATCATCCTTGAAAGATCGTATTTTACTAATGTTATTTTTCTTCCACTTTTCTCCATGTCTCAGGATATCATCTCTATTCCTTGTCGTCATGGTCATCACTGGAACGGTCTTAGAAATGTTGGATCGGAGGGCCAACATCGCTGAAGCCATTCAAGAGAGGGCGGAGAAGAACATAGAATGGCTGAGATGCGAAAAAGGAGACAAACACATTTGCAACGGCAAAGGTGAGTTAGTTGCACGGAATGTGTAATGGATAGCTAATATGCGAGTGCTATCACAAAAGATAGAGGAAGGATTAAAAAATTAATGGAATGAGGGATGTTGAATTATCTCCCCAAAACTGATCAATAGAATATATTTGCTTATTTCATCTTATATGCAATAGACGAACGTCTCGCCTATAGTAGTTTCCCAAAATCGAAAATGATATTTTACCTGGTAAACATATGCTTCGTTTCATTCCATGATTTGGAGTAAACGATTACCAAAATTTCGAAAATATTTCGGTTTGTTTGGAATTCATAGAAAATATGAGGTACTAACTTAAAAATTCACAGTAATATTGATTTTCAAATATCTACAAAACCTGATATCACGCTTTCTCCACTATACATTTTATTTATAACATATATCTAATATTAAAATTACATCTTTACTCCTCTTGTAATAACTAACTACAACTGAATTTATGCATTAATTTTGAGTCCCTTGCATAGATATCGTTCTGTCGCTATTTTCTGATAAGTGTAATATTTTATATTTGAATATACATACAGGATAGAGAAAATATTTCCCATTAATTTTGTCTCTATCTTTCTCCTGGCTTTGATGAGGTGAAAGCTATTCAGGGTTGAATGATGCTGAATAATTTATATATTCCGGTGTTTACTTATCAAACACTATGAATTTTGCTACTCATATGGTTTTATGCTGCACTTACCTAGACGCTTTCCACTTAAACCCTTTTTCGAAGCTACAAGCATCAAGTCGTTTAAACGCTTATTCAAAGCTTTGAGTCGCTTCAATCATTCTTCAAAGCTTTGAGAGTAGTTCGTAATTCAACCAGCCCTCGGGCTGATGATTGCGCAGAAAACAAACAAACATCTCAACTATTGAATACACTCTTAAATTTCAATGGACGCAAATGTTTGTTGTCACTTCCTTCCGGCGAAAGAGCCTCTATTAGTCTCCTTGTAAACGTCAACTCGACATGAAGAAAAATAAAATCATTTATTATCCGTAGAAGAAGGTGTTCCAGAAATGCAAATTTCACTGTTTTCACTCGAGATAAGAAACTGTCTCTTAAAACGTCTTCGAAAGAAAGTGACGCTGAGGCGCCACGGAGATGTGTTCTGGTGGTAACGAACTCTGCTGCGAGAGGGAGTGAAAGCCGAGTTTCGGCGTAGGCGTGGCCCATGTCCACGACCCCGGTTCGCATATAGAATCTAATGAATAAATATACGACAAACAATTAAAAGTGAGTGCGCATACGGCTACCAACGAAGAGTGGGTCAATTTTCCCACGAGAAGGGATTCGAGGGATGAAAAATGAATATTGACATTTGAAAGAATAATGAACAGAATATGGTAGATTTATGAGTGATCGTGTGCCTTCGTGGAAGTTTATTTATTAAGACTTTATTGGGAAATCTTTGACAGTAGCGGTAAAATCGTCATGCCAAAGTTAGATATAGACCTTTGTATGTTCATTTATCCCTTATGTGTAGTTTTATCGTAAATTTATGGTAAGGACAACTTGAAAAGCATTAATAATTTAAAATTATTACTTTGAGAAGCGCTGCGAGTATGAAATTTGTGGAAATCATGGAGCAAATGAATAAAGTGACAATAAAAGTGAGGTTAAATTTCACGGAGGATACTGTCACTTCGTGGAATGTCGATACCACGAAGAAGATGTTGAATAAAACAATGTTGCATATGAATCATTATCAGTAAGGATTCTTTATGTGGATCAGCAAAAGGTTATTGAAATTTGTTGAATAAAAATGTTGTTTCTTTCAACAGCTTCATCGTCAATAAAATAGAGAGCAACCTTGTAAATGTATTTGCGTTCGATTCCAGGCATCTTTCAATATATCGGTTTTTTTATAATAAATTGCGTAAATTACAATTTAGAAATTGAATTATTATCTATTCATGACAATTATTACGTTAGATTCTCAGGCCATGAGAAGGCTAAAATTTCAGTGAGTATCATATTCCTGCTTGTTCTACTATAGATGGGTCAAGGAATTCTCATAAGCAAAGCCTATAGAAATCACTTTTTACGCCAGAAACTTTTTATTCGTTCTCTAAATTGGAAATAAATAGCCTCCATGATCCAGAAAGTGCAATTGAGTAGGCATTAAACAGATATTTATTCCTACCAAGCACTGTTATCGGTTCGGTACCGAAAGAAACCCTATAAAATACATCAATACATCGTCACATGATCTACTTATAAAATATCCGTATTTTATTGACGGAAGAAATCGTTAAAGTTGCTTTTGAAGGTATTGATATATGAGGATAATAAACCTAGATGACTGAGATTCTAATGCGGCGTCTTACGGCACTCAGTTTTAATGCGATGTATCAATTTTTAATGTTAGCTATCGTCAGCTTTAGAAAGGCTCCGGTTGGAAACTAGGGGCCAATGATACGTTTCTGTTAGACCTAAAGATTCACGTATACTCAGGGCTTTATTCTTTCACTCATTAAAATAAGTATATGCGACCGTATTTCTATTCCCTCTGGTATATTCGACTGCTAAAACTATCACGTATGTTGTTATAGCAATATGTTTCCATTTGCTTCCAAAAATCTCTTAAATTCATTACTTATTTCAAACTTTAGTTGTTGTTTACTCTTCTCAGTAATCAACGTGGCAATAGTTATTGCTGCCGTCTATTCATCAATCGATGTTAATATATCCTTTTTATGGACTCTTGTATTAACAAAAAAATTATTGATAGCATTATGAAGGTCAGCAACATTTACTTCGTTAATTCAACGAAAATTGCGTCACAGATGTATTTTATGAAATATTTTGCGTTACTAAATTGAACACAATGTTTAATGATAAAAATGAAAATCGCTATTACGTTTCCCGTAAGGTGTGTTTTACCTTTCCTCAATTCATACGATAATTATTTTTGAATGAAGTTAACCAAAGAAGATATTCTACTTTGTTTGCACGAAATCGGGGAATCGACTTTACGTGTATTTCTTGTGGAGGTTTCTGTCGTACAGTAAGACACACATAATTTTTATATTTATATCAAATAAAGAAAAACAGATTCATTACCATATTTTTCCATTCTACCATTAATTTCCACATTTGAATGGAATTCCTCCGAGTGAAGCCTTTACTGAATGATTGCAGTAGTTACTGACATTGGATACAACGGTTATTATTATGAAAGATGGGATTTTCTTATGTGTAAATTGAAACTGAAATTGAGCATATGGCATTTTATCCGTAAGAACTAGTTGAAAATCTTGGACGTAATAAGTTAATATAAAATTAATGAAGGACATTCTAGTTGCCAAATATATATGGAATTCCAAATATAGTGAAGTATAGAGTATATATGAAGTAATACTTCATTGAAGCAATACTTATTATAATACTTTTTAGCTCAATATATACTTCGTCGAAGTATATTGAGCTAAAAGGTTACTGACATAGGATACAAAAATATATGCATGACGGTAACTATCATAACCAATAAATGGTACTTTCTGTCATATAAATTGGAGCTTGAGCTGAAATCGAAAATAAGGCATAGTGCGTAGCCAAGTTAGGGTTGTTGATCTTTAGTAAATAGTTGAGTATCTTGACCATAAGAAGTAGATCGAAAATTAATTAATGACGTAAATTTTCACAGAATTAGGTGAGCTATGCGGAAATCCATTATGGAAAAAATCTTAATAAATTTTACTTTTTCCACACGTTCTTAGACCAGTTGATCACGATTACTCGTCGAAACCGGTCGTGCTTCTGCTAATAAAAAAAAAACCTGTGGAAAAAGTACGATTTACTCGTATTAAGATTCTTTCCATGAAGTAAAATTTGTCGCAAATTTCCCTCAGCAGGGATAGCTAGTAAATAAAACGTAAGAAAAAGTCCCAAATACACAAAAAACAGCTCTGATTACTACAAAAAAGGCAAATACGATAAGATGTCATAAAAATCAATCTCACTCGATGTCGAAAACTCTGAATCAGGCCGATGGGACAGAAATAGAATTTTGGCTCGCGAAAGTAGGATTCGCACAATCGGCTTTATCTCGGATCACCGAGAGCAGCGAGATCTTTGACCCGTGAATATTAATGCAGAATAAAGCGAACGAGGCCTTTGGAGTTGAAATCATCGATGACTAATTGCGGTTGCTATGTATAGATTCGGGGTGAGGATTTGAGATTGGGCGGCCTTTTTGAAAATATAAGGGATACCGGTTCTGTCATTAAGAAAACTCGCTACGCGAAGAGATTAATTGTTCTCGAAACGTAACAGCTCCGTCTGAAAGATACATCAGAAAGTTATGTCCGTGTAATTAGCATAAGCCTGCGAGGGGGTTAGAATCGGTAAGACATTGAGAAAGATTGAAGAAAAGGTAGCGAAGGACACGTAACGACTTGTGTATTTAAAACGAGTATTATTCAATACCTGAAGTCTACGTGTTCGACCATGAAAATGATGGAAAACTTGTTCGAAATTTATTATGTAAATGCGTATTGATTTATTGTAGTATAAATTATTCATTGATTCACAAAAGCTGCAAAAAAAGTTTCAAAAGTAGTAACGAACGTTGCTCCGTACGTAAGGTGCAATAAAAAATAAATCTTTCAAATTCACGATCTTAATCTACTTCAAATAAATAAAGCCAAACTAAACTAAATTCTGTGAATGGAATATCTGACGCATCCCTTGTTTCAAAGTCCTAATTGTTTCTGGCATTTTTATATTTTCCTAATAATTCCAGTCTCTATATCTTCCGCTGGTTCTGATATAGACCTTCCGATAAACTTTATCTCTGCTGATCTTATAAGTAGTGGTACTTAGCACCTCCCTCATTGTTTCGAATTCTAAATTTTAGAGGACATTTTCATGCAAGAAGCATCATAAGATTAAAGGAAATATACAATATATTCGCAAAAATTTCGTGCGATCATTAATCGACGGGGACAAAACTCTGCCAACTCGAAAGTTTTGAAATTTGAACGACTGCCATTTGGTTTAAAAGGCAGCATTAATCTCTTCTACCCTTCCGACAACCTTCTTGACCGATTGAGCTGTTGAAGGTAAGTTTAAAGAGAGAGCAATTGCCGCTAAATCGATGCGGTGCGTTTACTCGTCCGAGACTCATTAAACGAAGTGAGTTTTTTCGTAGTCGTCTTTAATGTATTTTCTTTCTGAATGTGGGCGGCACGTCTCAATTAACGCCAACGCACTTACCTGTTGCTCCTAATGCATTGCGCCAACGGATAGTCTGAGCTTTGACACGCATGATATAAATGAGTTTACCCTTAATAACTTGCGTGCTTCAGTTGAACTGAAACCGGTGCCTTATAGACTTACATTAAAGCCAAGAAGAAGTTAAAATACTCTCTAGTATACCATTTTAGGCAAGGTTACGGCTAATAAATTTTTATTCTATTTTTTGCGATTGTTGTTCTGTAGAAAGAAATATTCACAGACAATAAGAAAGATCATAAAACTTACAACCTTTTAAGAGAGGCTTACTTCTACCATGAAAAATCTCTGAAAGTTCCGCTCATGTTTTGCTCTAATTAATGGTAAGATAAAATCCTTAAATTTTCTAATAATCCTCCGAAATCGAACCCATATTTCGTGGTTGATGATATATGAGGATACTAACCTCATGCACCCAAAAGTTTTAATGAAGGCGTCTTAATTCTTGCTGAAAATACAATTCTCGTGTTCAATAACGTCATTCACGCAGATGAATTACTTTAAAATATTCTTTTTTCTCTAATAAAAACTTCTTCATTTGAAGCAGATCGTGAATGAGATATTCGTCTTTAAGGGTTAAATTGTATTTCATGTATGCGAAAATGAATTTATTTCACAATTTGGTGTTACCATAACTCATTGAAATAATTTATTTTGTAATTTAATTAATTAGATATAAAGTGTATGGTAAATATACCAATGGGTACTAAGAAAGAGAATGATTTATCTAAAATCGAAATGCTCTTATGGAATATATTTATATTCGAATTTATTTATATATATTTATATATAGGAATATATTTATCCTCAAACAATGCTTTTGCTTCATTTTCTGAGTATAATGTTCCGCCTATCATCCGAATTTCTGAAGGAGAGAGATAGACATTCTCATAAAAGAATCATTTAATCTAAAGAATAATACGCCTTCCATCACCTCAAAGACCCTCTACTGTAGGGAAAATCAGCACTCATGGATTAAAACGGTATGTGGCGAAATTTACTTCATCAGCCTAATCTATAGTGCCTCAAACAAAAACTAAAGAAATGAGATAATCAGTTACAGCTACAATTTGCTAAGCAAGCCTATATCCACTTTCCCGTTCGGATCGACACCACAACATGGATTTGTTTGTATTGATTCTCTTTAACTCATGGAAAGGGAGAATCGTGGATAAAAATGAGCTTTCAACGGAGACAAGAAAACCCATAAAATGGAGTTCATTGTTGCACTTATCTTTGTATATGACTTATGACCTACTTAAGACCCTAAAAATATAATGAAAATTCCATGGTTAGATATATCCATCAAGTGAGATTCTGCATTACAATTCTAAATAATTAGTAACTTCGTGTCATTTTTTTTCAGACATATTTCAAGTATTACATTACGTAATATTAAAACTAAAGCAAATAAATATTATGTGAAGTAACAAATTATTTCGAGCAGCATTTCGTAATGCTTCTTGTTGATTTGAAGTAGATTGATACTTAGCTGTTCCTACTACTCCTAATCTCTAATTTATTTCTAACCCATTGCACTTTTTGCAGGATCTGAGAGCAATGGAAACCACTTGTGCTACGTCCAGGGAGCTCCAAACGGAGGAAAGATTGCCGCGGAAGGAATTGTGGACGGCGAAAGGAAAGCGAGCTCTTTTGGTAAGAACAAACCCAAAGTAATAGCAATTGCAGCATTACACTTGCTCTCTTATTCATTAACAAAATATAAGGAATGAAAATGATATTTTGGGAAGGTAATAAAGATTTTCTCTAAAATCCGCAGGAGAGAAATTTCTGCTGGAAAATCGCCTAATAAAATTAAATATCAAAAATCACCTCTATGGTTGGATTCAGATTAAGTTTGAAACGCTTGTCAATAAGTTCTCATGAACATTCATCCTCTGGGTATGTTAGTCGATAAGTCCGGAGAAATATAACTAAATACATAAATCACATTTCTCCGAAGGATATCTACTTTAAGCATCTAATAGGTAATGAAAGAAAAAGAAAATAAAGAATGAAAGAAACAGAAAAGATAGTCACTAGTTTAGATATCAGGCGTTACGTTTTGGAAGGAATGTATAAATCTGTCTTCTGTGCGATGGCTTTCCACAAAGTAACGTCTGGCAATATCGACTTCAATAAAAGAAGGCTTTCCAAAGTTTCATCTCCGATTCATACCATTCTACTATATTTACTTCTATGAAATAATACAGAAAGCTTTCTTGGGCAGCACTGCAATCAGTATCATGTTTACTAAAATTTTAGAAATGATATAGAATTAGAAGAAAGGAAAGTAAGGCTATAATAATCAATTAAGATAAAATAGTTTCGGGTTGTTGATTATATGGGATAAAACATTTTTTCAGCTCAGCTTCACTGAGTTCTTAACTCATTCGGCGGAACAGTTCAAAGAAATTTCCGAAATCCATTCGGAACGGATGTAAAAGGAGGGTACGTCGTGCGAATTGATTCGAAGCATATAATGAGCGGTAATTTATTTCGCTATTGATATTTCGGGGTTATTTATGCACTCCGATCCTCGATCACTGCTTTCAAGGATCCCCCCCTGGGGCAGTGGACAAAAGCGAGTAGAGCCCCATTGGCGAAGCACAATCTGGAATGCGAATCTATTCACGAGAGGCTGCTTTGGGAAACCGCTTGCATATTTCCTCCGTTGAAATATTAAGGGATTCCGAAAGACAAACACTACAAATGAAGGTTTGGCAACGTATGATTACATTTCGTATTGGTGCGCTTAATTTCGTGACGGAGACAAATTGCTTACGAGGTACGGATAATGGTTAACGATATGTTTTCTTCGAATGACTACAAAGAGCACTCCATTTTTTTCAATGTTACTTTTGGACTGCGAAATGAACAGCTCGTGAGGAAAGCCGTTTTCGTGACATACGACTTCCTGTATTGAATCAGAGAGAGACTCCAACCGGCGAAGGTTGTGTATAGCGTTATAGACTGGTTAACCTTTTACTTTTCAAATGAAGTTTAGTTAATAGGAGGTCCAATCTGAAAATTCCTTTCAGGTCCTTTCCTCCAGCACATTTCATGTCTACGGCATTCATAATATTAAATTCCTCCATGATTGTTGTGTCATGTCGATGGTGTGGTCATAGGATTTGATGCTTCGATTTTATCAATCTCAAAGGAAACTTATTCCTTTCAAAATTCAGATACACCAAATGCTACATTTGCTCTTCATTGTTGCAATCACATTAAAAGCACTTGCTGTAATTTCCGATACATGCAAAAATTAATTTATGAATCTCTTTAGTCAATCTGTTAAATTTGAAGTTGGTATCAAGGGCCAGAAAAAATCAAGGAAACAAAAAATTATTTTCTAATATACGTTTGTTTCAAGTTTAATGGTTCTTAATTTGATAACAATAAAAATTTGTTTTTACTCCTCAACCAATGTCCTCGACCATTCTTTTTAATTCATTAAAATTTGAAGCATCCTATCTCATTCTTATCATAGTCTTCAAGATCTTTATAGAATTCGTTTTCTTATTTTGAAAGGAACCAATGTGATATGCAGAAAATACATCAGTTCTTTTCTCCCAGTTTTAAATCTTATAATTCTGATTTCATGAAAGGGATTATTATAATTACCATTACGATTTTATAAGGGCGAATTTTGGCAATTTAAAACGACTCATGAAATGAACCATTTTTTAAACGATTCAAATATCCACCTGGACCGAGTTTCCGGGATTTGAACCCGAGATTTCGACGCTGCAGCGAGGTAAATCCTACACTACCGAAGCCGGGATTTTAGAATAATTTTGTATACAAAATGTATCCATTATTACTATAAAGTGGTCCTGGAAATCTAGTTTAGTACCTATAGGAAATGTTTTATACTGGATTATGTCTTTTTCTTCGTTAAACTAAAGGATGAGGTTAATATAAAATAACCATGTTATTCTTATTTTTCAGGTTCGATCGTGAAAGGAATATTGCTTTGCTTCAGCCTCCGAACCAACGTTACGAAGCTCTTTGAGAAAACCCCGACTCCCAACCACTCCGTCGCTCCATCTCTAGGATGTCTCCACGGCCTCCGAGTCTTCAGTCTTTTGTGGGTGATCACTGGCCATGCCTGTCTAACGGCTGTCGGGTTCAGCGGTGAGGAAAATAGAACTAGACAATTTCTCATGGGATATTAAAAACTGTTTTATAACATGGATGGTAATCGAGATGAGCCTTAAACCACGAAACTAGAGATGATTTAACTTGGTCGAGCCTCATGCTATTTTACCACATAATCAAAGGTCACTTGAAAAGACTCCGGCAGTGTATGCAAAACACATGCTGTCAATTTATTGTCAGAAGTTAATGTAATATCTTCCTCTGAATGAGTACTCTATGTATAGAATTCATGTGGTGATGTTATCAAAATATATTTATGCGTATATTTAAGGTTATAATTTACAGCTGATAATTCCAGCGAAAGTCCTTGATGTAAAATTTATTAGGAAGAGTCACTAATGAGTTCCATAGCACAGGTTATTGACGTAACCCTATTAAATCTGCAACATCTCGTAGTTCATACATTGATACTTTTTTATTCAGCTCAGAACTTTTAATTCGATAATTCCATTACTATTAAACCCTTAAATAATACAAATCACTGCATTAAAAACTTGAACGTTCATGTATTATTTCATATTCATTTTTATATCTCATCGAAAAGATTTAAGGTAAGTTAGTTAATCTTTTGCTTCAAACTTCTAGATCTCATATGAAAACTGAGAAAAATGATAGAAACGGAAATATCGTGTTCAGGATAACAAGTAAGTGTGATATTTCATAGCGACTTTTGTGAGATAAAAATGAAAAATCAACTTTCAAAATGGTAAAAAAAATAATGTTGCATTATTGCATTTACTCCATTGCCTCGGTCCATTGGCATATTTGGAATAGCAACCTATTATTTTTGTCTATACGATTCCAATTATTTCTCTCTCATTGCTCTCTATTTGTCCAATGTCATATAAACTCTATGCCTTTGATTATTTTATTCATTCTCAACCTTAATGTATTTAATCGTTTTGATATTCTTGAAATATTCGTATGCGTATTATCTTTTTTTATGCTACAATTCTTGTATTTAGATTTAGTGTTATTTGTGAAGATATTTTATTTGATTTGACTGCTTGTAGTGAATGTGTATTGTCTCTTTTGCATCATTTTTATCTATTCTCTGCTTGTCTTTCATAATTCTTTTTATTCTCCTTCTTCACAAAATATAGTTTTCTACCTGTAGGTTTCGCAGGTTTTTCACACTCCCCTTCCTGTGAGTGTTTACCTGCAGTGGAAAATTTTTCCTGAGCCCTCAGCTTAGGTTTTTTCAATCCACATATTACTTTTCTTCGTGTACTTTTGCAAACTATCTCTTTCTTTCTGTCCCTCATCTGACAATGGGTTAGGTGTAAGAAGAGACTTTCTAGTCTCAATCTCGCCCGAATAAAGGCCATTTATCATTATTATTATTATTTATTCGAGTTCTTTTGGATAGCTTGATGAGTCAGACTTGCTTGAATCCTCGCGTAGTCCTCCTATCTATATCCGAACGACTAGCCTTTCCATCGAACGATGTCGAAAGAGAGAAAATATTTCCCGATTAATGTTTGAGTGGAACGAGGGCTGGTTCCAAATTTAGGTCAAATTCAATATTTGAAAGAACATAAGGGACGCATATGACGGATCGTCACGGAGACAAGAGGCGTAAACTACTTATTCAAATATCGCATCATGCACGCATTGAGAGCGCATGCACGTTATACAAACAAGGGCGGAATAATTAGCATCCGAAATTAAGGTTGATTAATTAACCGCGAAGAAAGGGAACTGGAAGTCATTTTTCATGTGGAAGTGTTTAAAGGTCCTTTCTGGAACTTTTAGCGAAACTGAGGCAACGTTAGGGTGATTAGAGGCGTGAATATTAAGGCTACACATCCGGGGAAGAGTTATCTCGTTAATTAGCCTCCTTTTCGACATGAGGCACGTTCTGCATATAAGTGATTCATAAGTATCTTCATTTATGAGATATCTGTCGTCTCATCAAGCCCAGGAAAAACTTTTGTCGGAGCATAAATTTTTGAGGGAATACTCTACTTTACTTTCTAATACTAGCTAAGCTACGGACAAAATTTGAGCGTATGTTTGAGGAATGTTTACAGGAAACTTAGAAGAGCAAAGATACTCCTATAAAAACCGAAAGTTCGGCATATTGCACCCAGAAGATCACACATACTTTTCTGTCGAAAATAATCCATTAGATTTTTTCACGTCAATTTAGATATGCTGATCATTTTCCCAGTGTTTTCATTTTCAACCTTGCTATCCTTACACATGTAAAATAAAAATCACCAGGAAACATCTAATTTGCTATAATTAAATTAATGTTATGTAAAATAGTACTCTTTCCTCGTTGTCACGGAAGTAACCAAACAAGGAGGAGTACCACCTGATTTTTTAAAAGAATATTGGGCATACAGTCTAGATATTTCCCAAATTATTAATAATAATTCTACAAGTCTACAATACTCACACTTAAAAAAGTTATATAAGAAAATTATGAAATATGAATTTGTGGTTAAATTCAATTTTCCAAGTATTTATAAACTATGTAGAGTCTTAGAAGTATACTAACTGATAGTAACTTGAGTAATGTTGCGTTCTTAATTCAAAACGCAATTAATATTGAAAAACCTTCATGATATAAGCGACAATTGGAGAAAGAAGTGATGCTAAAAAGTGCTCCGTATTTTCCATTATTTCTTTCTTTAAATTCCAGCATGTGAATAATTATTTTTTCCATTGCTTATATAAACGACATTTGAAAGCAAATAATTTATTTTCAGATAACAAATCCTTCCGAGGTTTCGTAGAAAAGGATTTCTTGTTCCAGTCAGTCAGCAATGGAGCCTTCTCCGTCGACACGTTTTTCTTCATAAGGTGAGTATTCAACCAAAACTAATATATTATTTGTTATTCTCTGAAAGCTCAGCTATCTGATAAGCGCAAGTTAAATGTTATTATATAAAAGTAATTGCATGTTTACATTATGAAAAATATACGCAATCCTTTTGCCACATGTATACGAAGTGTCGGAAAGGTTAATGTTTCCACGGTACAGACCTAACGAGAGAAATCGAGACACAAATGCTAAATTAATTAGACGGATGGAAATTGTAATGATAAAGAGAGCTCGGATAAATATTTCTATCACATTTACAGTAATCATTAAGGGTGTAGAGTTGATACCGTATTACTCGGAACAATTACCTGCTCCCAAACCAGTAGTCAAATGATTTGCAATATTAATTTAATAAAGCTATGAAAATTTTTAAAGTAGGATATTGTTTGAAGGTAACTACTATATTCTTCTCATTATTCCTCAGAAGGATAGGTAAGTAAGGAAAGGAGTTTGCAGGGAATCGCGAAAATTAATATTTTATAACGTAACGAATGAAATTTGGACCAACTTTATGATATTCTATGACTGTAGCAATAAAGCAGGAATAATGTTTTTAGGGAAATGTTCTGAAAAATTAACATTTAGCTTCTATTACCTCCTCTCTATCATAAACAGAAGTTTAATCTTTATTTCGCAAATACAGCACATTACAAAATTTACGCGACTAATTTCGGCGTATTAGCGCCATCTTTACGTAAGTTTTCAAGTTTTCTCTTTTTTACATTCCAGAGATGGAATAACGATTTTGATGATGAATAGTTAATACTAAATCAAAAAAGGTTTTTAAGAAATAAAACCAATTGTTTCGTAATCGTAAACGTAAACAACTTTTACACGTTTGGTTAATATTAAAAAATAAATTTCCGATGACAAATATTGCGCTTATTCTTGAATGCGCGACAAAGCAACTTCGGAAAGGAAAAACTACAGTACGAGAACTAATCCTCACAATTTAGCGAAAATTCAAGTAAAAAGCATTGGCAGCAAAAAGTAGTTCAGGAAAGATAGTGCAGAACCATGAATATATACCACAGAGATAACGAAGGATATTCAAAGCGCCTTTCTTTTAAAGTATGTAATCAACTCTCGAGAAATTTCTCTTCGTTGATCTACTTTACTTCATTTGAGACGACTCCATAAATAAAGATTCATTCTTGACGTTCAGTATTTTATGTTCCTATACTTCGCAAGCGGTCCACAGCAAGACGCACAATGCTTTATTGCCCATTAGAAAGATTTTGACTCGTCCAGCGCTCTTGCCATAATCAGAGTTTGATGGGACCTGGTCATTAAATCCTTAAATCGAGGAATTTAAATTTCGGGTAATTTGATCATTGGCTACTTTTAATGTTGGGTTAAGGGGAAATGGGCACGGTTCCGCAAACCAGATTCGTCGTTGTGAAAGGTCGTCCGGTAAAAAATAAAATAAAAGAAATCACCATCCGAGGTTAGCGGACCCTAAGCTATCGTAGTAGTAGTAGTAGTAGTATTATTAAAAGTGCTTCGACAGCTTAGGTCATTTCGCACATTGGCTCCCACCGGGAATCGAACCCGGGACCGCTTTCACCAAGGGCAAACGCGCTGTCCACATGACTATCCGGGAGCCTCCTAAGCTATCGTTTGGGTAAAACAATGGCGATCATCTTTCTATACCAATTCCTAATGTTGGCAAAACATATCCTTTTTCCCGATTGCATAATTGCGTCAGTAACTCAATACGAAAGGCTTCATCTAATTTGATGGGGGTGAGGCGTTCATAAATTATTTAGAGATTCATAAGCAAAAGTTTCACAAAATACTTTATCGATTACGGCCAGACTGGTCGCTTAGTTATTTCGACCAAAACGCAGTTTCACCAAGTAACAGCTTCTACAATTAATTTTATTTAGGGGTACCTTTAACAACAGGAAATATTTCTGTTTGCTCAGAAAAGAATTTAAAATTCTATTAACCCAGAGTGAAATAATTAAGGAAATATACGAAAGATTTCACCTAATTTAGCGTGTGTGATGTCTCAACAAATTATTTAGGGATCCCTTTAATAACAGAAAACATTTCTGTATGATCCCGATAATAGTTTAAAATTCTACCAACCCAGAGTGAAATCGTTTCAGCTCCATTAGTGAAAACTTATTTTCATAAAGCATATCAAAAAAGAGGATTCCTCAAATTATGTAATGGATAATATAAACTATGGAAAACAATCAGATATATTTTCGCTAAAACTATTGTTATAACCAATTAACGAACTCAATAAAATCAGCCATCAAATTAGAATATGATTCAATATCTTAATATGCAGTATTATGTACTTATTAAGCCAATATCGATGCAAATCTCATAAAATCGATTTGTTTCATACACCCTCGTAATTCATTAAGAAACCCCTGAAGGAGCTTCGAATCCTTTCTTCACCACGACCCTATTAAGCCTTAGGTATCTCTGATGCAGTACACAGATAAAGTGTTTGCTAAGTTTTACAAGTATGATTTCAAGTTTATTAAAAGTTTAACTTACAGAGTTGAACGAACATTTTGAATGTCAAAACAGCGATCAAATAGCAAGCGATAAAATTTCCTGATGCTTTAAACACAAGTAAAATGTAAAAGTACAAACGTGTACTATATCCTTAACAGTTAGCACTCATAAATACAACAAAAATTAATAACTAATGGGGTATAGAATGGGGGATGAATCGCTGGTGAGGTGTACTAATGCGATAATTTGATGCGTCTGTCTCCAACATATCACATGCTAATACATGTATTTATTAAAAATATTTTCCTTGCTTTAATTTCAATTTAAATTTATAATTTAAAAAATAATAACAATATATAATAATAATAAAATGATAACTATGATAAAATATCATTTTTTAATGTATACCACATGACTTACTATCATTAGAAAAAATTTCAATAGTAAAACAAGAAGTGAAAAATGGTTAATGAAACTAGATTGATGTAAATTAAGTTATTCTATTTTTTTTAATGAGGCACCTGCTGGTAAGTTCTAGGTATGGACTGTCTGCATGTATATATTACAACGTTTATGGTACTTTTATTGGTATGTAATTTTGCGCTGTAAAATATTTGAATATTAATATTATGTAAATATAGATGATAAATGTGTCATTCAAAGATAGATAAATATAGTCGTTTTAATTAATATAATTATGTTGACATGTATGATTTTAATATTTTTGTCAATTATTACTTCTTTGTTTAAAAGGTACGTGCTGACAAACCATTTTAGGCTTAGCAGGATATGTAATGTTTACTTTTTAAAATTCTATATGCGACCCGTTTATCATATAAATTGTTGATTATAAAGTGAAAGATACATTTTTTGTCAGAAGGTTAATCATAATGTATATACAGTATTGTAAAATTTATTCACTCAATAAATGTATTATTGTTAGTAAAAAAAATTAAAAAATATGCATAATGTGATCATAATTAAAATTAAATTAGTCTTATATTATTCATACTGTGATTGAATTTTAATATTTAATTTAATTTTATCAGTTTATTAATTTTCTCCTTTTCACACCCTCAGCGGTCTCCTGGTCTCCTATCTGTATTTCAAGGCAATGGAGAAACCTTCTGTTATTTCCGCGAGCGGTGATGCCAAATCCAGTGCCCTAAAATTCATCGGAATCCTCACATACAGATTTGTAAGGTAAGAACGACTGACACCTCTGTAAAGGTCTGAAGATTCCCGACTTGTTGTGCCCATTTATTATAAATGCGCAAGAGTGTCCCTCGGATAAAAATATAATTTCGCTTGTATTTACTCGCAGTATGTAAGATGTAGCTGATGAGTTAGATAGTGAATTTAAAATAAATATTACCTGAAAATGTCACTTTCTGAATTAGAGAAATATCTTATAAACTACCAAATGAAGAGGGCTGTAATTCTATTTTGATCCATAATCCGGTTCCGAAAGAATTAATAATCCTGATTCGAGGATTTAGTGGTTTTCCAGTATTCTATGGGCAAAGGGAAGTGGCTAGAGCTTCAACCAGCAACTACGTCTACGAATATATTGGAGGAGTAAGAGGTTCGTACGAAAGACTTCCTCACCTCGGGGAATGGAGATGGCATAATGGAATGAATGGTATGAATGTGGAAGAATATGCAAGAGTTAAATCGGACCTTAATAAAAGAGGAAATCAAAAGTCTGGAGATATGGGAGTGGTGTGGAATGCATAAAACAAATTGGATTGAGAGGAAGAAGAACACGGTGATCCTAGAGATGGCTGGGGAAGAGAGGAATTGAGATAATTAAGATTCGAGAGAGGGAATGGGTGAGTCGAATGTTAAGAAGAGAGGAACTGCTAAGGAAGTATTTGAGGGTAGAATGCAAGGGGAAAAACATAGGGGAGGATAAAGACAGAAAGGTAAGATGACATAAAGAGTAGGTTGTCAAGAAACGAAGGAAATGGCGTGAAACAGGGATTCATAATGAACGTGAACCTACTGAAAGATAACACTTTTTGGAGTAAGAGTTGCCTGATCCTATTTAATCAAAGGATTGTAATTTTGATAGCAGAGTTGTCCCCTATAGCTTATAAGAAGTGATGGAACAAAAGTATAACTGAAACTTAGTCGGAAAAAATATGAATGAAAATATATTCCCCGAAAACTATAAAATCATAACCTTTTTCTAAATTGGAAAGGTTATGAGACCAATAAAATCACCGAACACGTTAGGACGAACGTTTTACGATAGCTCTCTAAATAAAAAGAACCCGCTTTCTCTGGATTTGTTATGGTGCCCGATTCAGAACGCTCTCGTTTTACAGAAAAAAACAAAGCATTTGTTAGGCCTTTTTACCATGAATATTCACGGTAGACGCTAAATCGTAAAACTTGAGGAAATCGTTGTAACGTGATAAGTGATAAGTTTTTATAACCTGAAGGTTTGAATGTTCCCCCGTTTGGTATGTTTATCACTTTTTATATTTGAAAATTCCGACTCATGGATTGAAATTCACTCCAAGAATACTTTTTCATGCTCGAGGAGTTATATAGAGAAATTGTTAAAAATTTTAAATGATTATGGTGAAGGTTTTATTTATTATAAAAAAGCTGTATAGAAATTCAAATCCATAGTTTCAACTTATCATAAATGAATGTTCAAAGATATTTAATCTACTATTACTGAAGGCTACCAATAGCAACTATTAAAAATAATTGTTATTTTGACTGTTAAAATTGAAATTAGATTTTACTCCCATAACTATTATCATTATTATTATTAAGGGACTTTATTTAGCAGAATTGGAACTTTTGAGTCCCATCTTCCCATGAAATTTACGCAGTATAAAAAAAATTCAAATGATATAGCAAAATAAAATACAAATCTATAAAAATATAAAAAATACAAATATATAAATCTATGTAATAAGATACAAAATGAAAATGAATGCTATTATAATACAGCCAACATGCTACAAAATACAAATCTATGAATTTATTAAATATGATACAAAATAAAAGAGAATAGTAATATCATACAGTCTTACTCAAAATTAAAATACGATCATATAACTATGTCCATAAAGGTAACAGAATACGAAGAATTACGACTCGCAATGAAGTAAAATATTCTTCGTCATGATATTATTCATTATCACCATAACGATGACCTTGCACTTGGATAGAACTAGACCTTCAGTTGGGTCAACAACTCGCAGGCAAGTGTACTCAAGCATCCGAATCCGGCCTTTCATTTTCAAGGAAAACTTCGCCTCTAATCTCCATCTATTCTTTTTATATCTCATATTATTTGCAGTCCAGATGAAGTATTATCGGTCATCAGAGACGCGATAAGACTTTCTAGAAAATTAATTTCAATATCTATTCAAAACAGCAATTACACTCTCCTTTAAGGTACACATGTGAACAGAAATCAATTATTGAAATGTAAATTAAAGAATAAATGTATAGGAATGGATTTGTTTTAAATTAAATTATGTGAGATATACAAATGAAAACAGGAAAAACCTTAAAAGAGATATGAATGCAAATTCTCCGCTCAGAAAGTTATGCACTGCGTGATCGAAAAACTTACTAGAATTTCGAATCCCTCAAGCTCGTTCACATAATTTCATTCCGCAGCATTAATAATATTAATAACTTTATTGTGCTCTGGGAAAGTCCCATAAGAGCAAAAAAAATAATACACATTATCTGCTCACATAAGATAATAATATAAATGATAAACATAAGGCAAGAATACAAAATATAGACTCATATAAAGATGATATAAAAAGGAAAAAGAAATGAGCCAGTGTTATGGTTTTAGAGTCATTCCATGGTTAGAATAGGAATATTGATGAAAGAAAGTGTACAACCTAATGGGTATCATAGCAATTGCATTCAGGAGCATTGTAAGATAATGGAAAATGTTATTCGAAAAGTGTGTTGCAAATCAAGACCAATTTCATAAAGAAAAACATCAAATTAATGCACAAACAAATTAAATAACTATTGGAAATAAAAAGGCTTTTAATATTAATTTTAAATGATTTTCAATGAAAATTTTCAAACTTTCATTAGATATGTGGGAAAGGAAGAGATATTGTGGTTAATTAGATTTTACAAGTTAATTAGATTTTAATAAGATAATCAAACAATTTTTCTTTAAAATATTGCGCAGAAGTGGAATTTTTAACATGTACTGGCAGGTTGTTCCAGAAATTAGATGCAGTAATTAAGTAGGATTTTAAGTAAGTATCAGTCCGAGGGATTGGACATAACGATAGTTAGGGCTGAAGCGGGTAGTTTTACAAGAAACATTAAGAAACAAGAAAATTAATATCTGTTTCAATGAAAAATCATTCACAGGTTGACTCCCGCTTACCTATTCGCCATTGGATTATCAGAAGTGACATCACGTTGGTTGGCCGACAGATCCGTTTTTCCACCTCCAGTGAAAGATTTTGAAAACTGCCACAGCTACTGGTGGAGAAACGTCTTCTACATCAACACTTTCTACCCCGTCAAGGATATGGTGAGTATATATTTATTGTAAGTTCTCTCTCGCTCTACCTTTCCTCTCGATTCCGAATGCTGATTATAGAGCAAACGAATACGTACGTAATTCACGTAATTTATAACGATAAGAACCACAAACTTAATGATTTGTGGCTTCATTTGTTGGAATTCCATTTCAATAGTAATGAATTTTTATTTCTCCTCTAAAAAAAAATAAAAAGGGTAGAACATTTCCACATAATTAGAAGGAAATTAGGAGAGAAAATACAAATTAATTACTTTTGATAAGAACTTAATCATTTTAAATTTTATATTCTGATTTGGAATAAAAATGTATTCAAACTCGATCCTCAATAGTCTAAGGTTCTACTAACTACTTCGATATTATAATAGTCTTAGAATATTCTAGGAATACATTTTTGAACTTTTCGCCTCGCTTGGATGCAATTCTCGGAAAATATTTAGACTTTCTTGAAGAGGGCAATTTTGATTGGGTGTTTGTTAAATAGCAGTCGAGCGTATATTATCATCTCTAAATAATCATCTTTGAGACATTAACTTAAACCTCAATAAACCGGTAGCTATAAATTTAATTTGCGACGAAATACTTCTATATATATACTTCTGATTTTTTTATTCAATCGCCGGTAACGCCCTAATATCTAACGAGTTATAGTTGTAAATACAAGAGATATGGGGTGAAATAATTCAAATAAAGAACCAAAGCGAGGGTTTCTAGTTTAAGATCACCTGCTTTTTGAGAGCAAACCAAATATATCAAGAACCGATCCACCTCGATCAGAGCCGTGGCCGCGTTTAATTGACATTTACAAATGGCCGAGTACTCAACCTTGGACGGCGATATAAAAGGATAGACGGTGGAGTTCCTTCACTTTTTGGAGTCGGCGATTGTTTCGACACCCGCCTCTTCTGCGGATGCAAATGACCGGTCAACAGCCGAAAGAATATGAGCCATCCGAAACGGGGAGGAACGAGAGAAAGCCCCGTTTTTTTTCGAATAAACCGGGGGAGTCATTGACGTCAATCGTTGAAACGTGTCCCGTACTTTCCTTTTCGGTCCCAACCACAACTCCATTCCCCACTAAGCGTCCGGTCGTATCTGGTCACGTTCCGAGGAGTTTAAAGTGTTCTCCGTGGCGCAAATAATTACCTGAGTTTTCGAGCTGGTAAACAAACATGCCCACGAGGTGCACGGTCGAGTTGAGTAACACCAGTCAAAGACCGCGCACGTTATGGTACCGATGATTACGCGTCGTTTTCACTGAATCGGAGTATAGATGTTACCCTCCCAAACAAATACTGTGGGATTTAAAATGATGGGCCCCTGGACTTGGTGGGTTTATTTCAAGCTTCCTGAAATGTATTGTGATTGTATTTGCATCAAATTAAAGATAATCCAACTTTCTCTCTAAGTCAATTTTTCCGTTTGTAAAGCTTGAGATCCTTGATGACCTGATGATGCAGCCTTGCTGCGAAACTGGTCGTTTACTGTAATATTCTTTGCGGTTTAGCAAAAGTTTGTTACGTCTTTCTGCGTGAATCAATAATACCAAGTTGAGCTTCATCAAGTGTCTCCTGACAACCTTGTTTACTACAAGGTAGCATCAAATTAAATATTATTTAATGTTACTTCTATGGCATTTTTTTCATTTGTATTTATTGAGAATCATGTTTACCATAGGGAAATATTTAAACCAAGGTACCCCAAAACAAACTATTTTTGGGAAAGGCGATTTTTTTACGATTTTTAAAAGTCAATATCAAGTAAACGCGGCAACTCATGGTGATGCAATTCCATCCAGAGTTGCATGTTTACTGACTCAGCGAAATTAAAGTTTTAAAATTACCAGATGATCATTAAATTGTTGTCTATCGGCGTAAAACTTTAAAATATGTCTACGACGTAGTTACTTGACTGTAACTGACAAACGATATCATGGAAATTAATAATAAAGGAAGGTCGCTGGTGATTGAAATATTGAAGAAAACAAATCGTTTTATATAAAGAAATTAATAATTAATTTCGATATCCAAATAAATCATGGAAACAAAAATCATTTAAACATTTGGTAAAACTAACTATCTGATGTGAGTCACTCATGCCACTCACAAATAATGTAAAATATTCTATAAATGTTTGATGTTAAAGAAAACTTCAAATTTTTCGTGCTTTGAAACTTATTTTCCGGCGAAACATTTTCTTCCAAAACATTTTAATGAAAACACACTGAGAGCGTTGTCATCAATCTTGTTATATTGTGACTTTAATTTGGCTGTATAGCTGTATGTGATAAATAGGCAAATAAATAAAAATAAATAAATCTTACGAGTCATAATGGAGCTGTGAAAATAGATCAACCAATAGTATAAACCTAATTATTCATATTCACTACGTATGACTTGTATTTTGGCTAACTGACTTGATAATGTAGCCTTGCTACTTGTTATATATTATTAAGTTTAATATTTTTGTAGTGAATGAAAATATTTTAAGCGGATCAGTCTACTGAAATTATACTCTGGATCATCTTTTATATCACTGCGATAGAATCAGTGATTTTTTACAAACATAACCACAAGATACAGCTTAAATCTGCAGACATCGAAATCGAATTAAACGCCTTTATGATATAATTATATTGCGATCCTTCCAATCGAATTACTAGAAAAAGCACAAATGCTCATTCATGATACTGCAAGACTTCAGCGGGAAACATGGCTCAAAACTATAGTTTTTCCATCATGAATAAAATGGTAGTTATGGATAAGGATTATGTTCAGCAAGTAGGATATATCACACGAGGGATATATTTTTGAATTTGTATTCTTCGGAATAACAACCAGGTTGCTTAATTACTGACGGACGACGGCTAAGAAAACGATACCATCGCTGTTTACGAAGTCAAAACAATCAGTTCCCGATTATCCTAAATTGATTATGAGCTCAATTTTAGGAAATAAGAATACATTTTGACTGTTCGCATATGCTGATAGATCATCTAATGTATGATATTATCCTTTCAGTGCATGGTTTGGAGTTGGTATCTCTCTGACGATACCCAGTTCTACACCCTTGGAGTTATCCTTCTTATCATCTCCTCCAGGTAATTGCTCTGAGACATTATGTAAAAGATTCGCAGCTAAGATAGAGGATATAAGAGAATAAAACTTTGATGTTTTTCAAAATTTAGGCTAAAGTGAATTTAAATTTTTTGAAGGTATTTCAAAACGGCACTGGTATCCGGCTTTCTCTTATTGGTGTCATCTTGGGTGACGACTGGAGTCATCACCTTCATAGCTAAGCATTCTCCCAGGTGAGTAACAAATTTCATGTCCATTAACTTTCGTGTATTTCAGGATAGATGTTGATAAACATTGCTTTTACTTTCCTCATTTGTCATTATTTATTCATGTAAATACATATATATGCTAAATTACTCCGTATGTTATGTTTCCAGTACCACGTAAAAGTGTTAAATTGATAGTGGTCATCTATTTATCCTTTGATCTTTCCAGTATAGAGGAACCTTTCTCGTTTTTCGACGAACTTTATGATAAGCCCTGGACTCGTCTTGGCCCTTACATGATTGGAATGGCCGTGGGTTGGCTGCTGACACAGGACATTGCATACAAGAAGATTCATAAGGTGGGTAAACAAGCATATATATTACATCATCAAACAGAGAGGCCGATCCTGTTTCAAAACTTTGGCTCTTTACTTGACCAGAATAATCTTTTACTTTTTTGGTTTGGATATCGGCGATTTATCAATGCAGAAGTTTCGAAGGTTTTTCCGTGTTTAGTTTGAAGGCCAAGGCAAAATATATCTGCCAAAACTTGACACCGAGTTTTGGTCCATGCATATCTTTAAGTACTTCCGTCTCATGCCAAATATTTATAATTTAACATTGAATTTATTCCTTAATAATATAATATCTTATGCAAATCAAACATATAACATGTCAGAGAGAAAAGAGCCTGGTGTGATTAAGAATTTTTTTCTTTCGGCCTCTATGTGCTTTATGAAGCAGAAGGCTCCTCTTTACTTTTCTTTGCAAATTGCTTTGATAAATATTCAAAACCTTTTGATTGTCAACTAATTTTCCTACAATTAACCCCACTGAAAACGCGGCTCGCAAAAAACATATAGTATCATAAGTAGCCACACTTTCAAAGGGAAGAACGAGTTTATTTTTCCATTGCATCAAAATTTTAATGCATTTTAGCTATGTAGATACAACTTGGTATATCTATACTATTATAATACATCATTATCTCACATAGTTATTTATACTATAAGTCATTATTACATTTATTATATTATTTTGTATATTATGACCTCTATAATGTATCTTTATATACCTGTATATTTATTAATTTAAATGTAATTTTAGGCAATTAGATAATGCGATGGATATTTTCAAAATATGATACAACTATGTTCAGGGCAATAACCGTTTGTTCATGTTTCAGGTGGTTGCGGGTCTCATGTGGGCATTGAGTATTGCTGTGACATTTGCGCTCGTGTATGGACTTTACGGAAGAAATATCGGTCCCCTTGAATCTGCTGCTCACACCGCTCTCTCCCACACAACATGGGGACTGGCCATAGCATGGATCGTGTTATCTTGCTCCACTGGCAGAGGAGGTGAGTTATAAAACCCAATATCGATAACCGTAGTGTAAAAAAATCAGGAAGTAAACCGTTTAAAGGACCATTACATGAAACTACATGAAACGAATACATGGTAATCCTTTTCTTTTGCAAATTTTAATTAACTGACGTGATATATTTTGTTTTTATCGTTTTGATAGCTATGCACATCCATTTATTACATTGAACTCATACGCAAGTATTCCTAAGAGTATATTGAGTTCATGAGTAATCAGAAATTGAGTATATTCACGATAAAACTCCTGGTATTCAATTCTGAAATTAATAACTTAGTCGATTCGAATATTGGAAAGAAATTCATTTGTTAAATGTTATAAGTCTTCCATCCTGGGATATTGTAGCAAGGTTCCTCCTCAATAAGGGACGAAAGAATTGTTTTTATAATCGTATTTCTTTTTGATTAAATATTTATTCTGTTTATTTTCAGGACCCGTTAACTGGATTCTCTCCAATCGTTTCTTCGTGCCTCTGAGTCGTCTATCTTTCTGCGCCTATTTGATCCATCCTCTCATCATGTTTGCTGTATTCATGCACTCCGATGCGCCCATTCATTTAACTAGGGACACCATGGTATGTAATTGGTTTTTTTGTAATACCATCTTAAGGCCATGTCTCACGGTCCAAGTTTCTCCGATGCTTTCTCTGCAAGAATATATCGCATACAACTTCTCGTATGAAAAATCTTGCCGCGTATTCACACGATACAAGAAACTATCAGAGGAAATCGTAGCGAGTACAAAAATGGCGTACATTGATGATCAGTTGTTGGCTGCTGCTGCAATCCTGATAAACGAAGATGATGAAGTAGACAGACATGAAGAACGTCTTCACCTCCTCGATTAAGAAATTATAGGAGGTTTTGGATAAGACAATGGATTTTAAGAAGTTGTTATAACTTGTTATAGTAATTGCCACTTTTGCAGTTATATAAACATGGAAATTGCTCCCACTCCTCAATCAAGCAAATAAATGCCTCCTAATCCCACATTATTAGCAAGGATTGTCGTAATTTACAAGATAATTACACTAAGATGCTCGTAATGACTCGTTAAAAACCACGTGTTCCGCAGGGAATTCAAATTAGAAGGGTTCGAAGTCTTCCCACGGGAAGCGCTGATCTCCATCCTTGTTTCTAATTGGCTATTGCATGAAAACTTGCAAAGAAAAATAGAGAGACCTCTAAAGATGGAATCGCAGCCGATATCGCACGCGAACTTGTACGATTCTCATGTCACACGGTACAATATCTTGTTTTGACCATTATCTCAGAGAAAGTAGTAGCTTAAATACACCATATCTTTTGAAAAAAGATACAAGAACAGGACGGTAAATAAAATATGTAATGTGATTTTTTCATTATTATCTTCATATCAATGTGAATGAAATTTATTATCCTTAGCTGTTCAGTCTCAAAACTGCAATGTTAGTCCATTTTGATTTCATGGAGACGATAAAAAGTTTGTTTGAATGCAGTGACATACATAGATTCTCTATTTCCTGGAGAATTTATTTAATTGTTGCCTCAAAACCAATTGTTCAAGATAAAGAAGGATTCATAAAATGAAGCCATTGAAATTAGCGGAAACATTGATGGAATTTCGAATTTGCAAAGGGGGTATGAATTTTTTCGAAGTTTTCCTTGGAATAACTTTTTTTTTTGAGACCTTTTAGAATGGCTTATATTTCGAACAAATGCAGAAAATAAAGACATTGCGTTAGATACGTTTTTTATAACGGTAATATCCATTAATCGAATTTTATTTCCGTTCTCTAATCAATATGTTTTGTTTTTTGCGACTCTGCTCCACTTTATCTAACCTCCTCGGGGCAAACTAGAGCAGGGTCAGCGGTGATAGGGCGCGACTTTGACTTTCCCATCGTAAGCGGAGCTCGAAGGCTGGATTACATAATGCAAGGCGCTTTGAATAATTACGGAGAAATTCCTCATTTGAAGCGTGCCTTTTCCTTACGTTTTCTCTAGTTCAACAAGTTTTCACATGCTCGGATGGACTGTGACTCACCATTTATAGACTGGAAAACTATCAACACGATGATTTTTAAATTGATCTGAAATATTTTATTAGTCGTAATATGCCGTTAGATAAATGTTGGTAAACATTTATTATCCTTAGCCTTAATACAGCCGTAAGATTAGCCGTAATTAACAATACACAATATTTACTGCACTACATATTTATCACACAATATTAATATACGGGTATGGAGTGAGTATTACATTTCAATTTAAAAAAAAACGGTCGTTTCTCCAATTTAAATATCCGAAAGATAAAATTTAAGAAAGAATTTTGGTAGTACTTTTTCACTGCATGACTTAACTTGTTTGCAAGGTATAATTTCATTTAAATGTAATTGAATAATAAATGTAAATATTATTACGTAGATATTATGAAGATATTGGAAATGGATGAATTTGCCCACCCGCGTAAAACGAGTATCATTTTCCCTCAAAAGCTCATAAGCGAAAAAAAACATTGTCTTGATTCGTGTGGATATGGCTTTTGGTTATCGAATTTCTCATATCTTTTTCAACTAGTTTCAGTTTGAAATATACAGTTAGTATTATATAGTTAGTTAGTAACAGTTAGTAATTTATAGTAAATTACTATACTGCAGTCAATTCTATTCACACATTAGGGGTCGTACACAAATTACGTAACACAATATTTTCCAATTTTCGACTCCCCCCACGTAACTCCTGGCCGTACCCCCTCCTCCCAAATTGCGTTACTGAATTTGTGTACGGCCCCTTAGCACATCCGGCTTATTTTGCGTTGTTGGATAATACAAATGTCTTTTCACTCTTCGCAGGTAATGACCATCGGTGGGTTCATCGTCTCCTCGTATCTGTTGGCTTTCGTCATCTCCATGACCATCGAGGCTCCATCCATGAGGCTGCTGGACTACGCGCATCCGATAAAGAAGAGGTTTAAGGAGGCGGAGCAGAGGTCCAGAGAGACCAACAGCACTATCTCCAGCACGCGGACGTGAATTTCTTCCTAAGATTGGCGTGGACGTGCTCACGAAAAAGAAAAGTATAGCAATTCCCGATAACGACGATGACGTGACGACTCAATCATCAAACACCGCCGTTCCCGTTGCGAGGGAATTTCTGGACGAATAATGGAGCTAAGAGTGGGAAAACCTTTCAAAGGGATTCTTTTCGATAATCTCTAGCTTCCAGTGCACGCGTCTGTTTTTGTGGGTGCAGCTCTATGCTCAGGATTGTCCGGAAGTGGTGGTAGGTGTGTCTGCGATTCGTTCGGTGAGGGACAACGTAAATGCATCCGATTGAGGACGTTGAGGAACTTATAAGACTTTCCAGATTTGTTATGAGTAGAGATAAGGTAATTTAACGACGAGGACGAGAGAGTTTCAGCAAGCCTTGCACCGTGGCTTCAATACCAATACATATAGGCGTCTACGGCGGTGTTTCCCAACGTATGTCCCACGCTCCACAGGGGGGCAATTTGATAGTCAAAAGGGAAAATGTCTCGAAAGTCTTGGAAATTTACTTTTTCTCTCAATTTCCTAATGGTTTATCCATATAACCTAAAGTCTGTGTCCTGAAAAAGATGTCGCATGGGTTTCATTCATTGAATAATTTTGAACATTATAAATTATGTATAGTATATTACATTGGGGACCCTTGAATATTAAAAAGTCGTAGGGAACAAAACGGAAAAAAGGTTGGGAAACACAGCTCTACGGTATCGGCGCTATCAGTTCTATAAGAATAGACGTGATAGACAACAAGAACAAGGCGACATTAATGGTCGCGTATGCTCATTTAAGATATTAAGCCACCACTGAAACTCTAATTACACATTTAAAAAAATTTAACTCTCGTGATGCGACTGAAATACTCGCGTATTACGTTAGTCAGGTTGATGTTTTTATTTTTTATTAGAGAGAGTTCTGTTAAGTTCATCTGTTGCGATACCAAGTATCATAAGAAGCAGCTTTATCGTTGCGGAAGACGTGTGTCATAATATACATCCTAAACACACCCGAGGAAGGATTTCAAAGCATTCGTGACAATTTTTTAAATTCCTGTTCCACCTCTCTTGCGAATTCCTCTTTTAATTTTGTATTTCATATGAAGAGAGTCAAAGATCGAAATTCTTTATTTAATTTTTGGTTTCGAGGAGGATTCCGTAGAGATTCAGTGACGAAATGCACTCACCTATTTTTGCAAGATACTATATTTTCATTAGTTTGTTATTGTTTTACTCAAAGAGATAAAAATCAAGGAAGAAAAACATTGAAAGTGAATTGGGGTAATAGCAATCCACGACGAACCAAATGTTACCTCAGTGTCTTAAGTGTAATTTCAAAGGTTAATAGGAGTGCAAAATGGTTTTATTTATCACTTTTCCTCGATTCTGACACCATGGCGAGAGTTGGCATCCATCAAACCTTTTGTAAAATTTTTGTACATTTAAATACATTTAACTAATAAAGACCAAAAATATAAGAGTACTTCATTTTCCGCAAATGTGACCTGGTAAGGCCTTCATTTCTTAACATCTATTCGCTCAATGAACAATACAATAAAGAAATACAGTTATAAAAGTAATTCTATCAAACCGATAACTCTATGCTTGTCTGCTTTTCCAGTTTTATTGTAATAGACTTACACATTATTTATATACTTTGTAATTAAATCTGTGCTTGATGAATGAGAACCATTGGGATTTATCAATTTCATAATTCCACATATTTAAACATGAATTCCACCTAATGTAACAATTTTCTAGAAATTTGATATACATATGTATTTTTATGTCTCTGAAAATATTACGAAGAAGTTTAGTTTAAGTATTCATACCTATTCTAACTATAAATAATGCAATATTCTCCACTCAAGGTCCTGAGGAAGTTTTCATAAACGAGCTTGTGAAGATAGTAATGTCACTGCATTCACCTGTTTTTACGCATTTTTTGGAAGAAAATCTCATTCGGTTTCCTCAAGTATCATATTATGAAAATTCTTCTTTACTTAATCTCTCACGGAAATGTCTAATATGCCTTTGAAGTATCCCTTTCGATACGGAAGGGTTAGATAAAATGCTAATTAAGATGAAATTATGTTTGAAATTGAGATAACAATCTTTCCCGTGGGTATGGTCCGAATATTAAAAGGAACTAGGTCGGGTATAGTGTAATTTTACGTACATAAAAAACCTTCCATCGCTTCCGAATTTTAAGTGTGCTATGTTAGAAACTACGGCCATAAAGATAGAATGAGTAACGAATTCCCGCTAAAAGCGCTCTGAAAGTGACGATTCTGTCTCATAATTGTATAACTTCAGCCATTCTGCAGGCTATAAATTATTTCTCTCGCAACTTTCCGGAATTTTAATTACCACCTTCAAATTGCGCTCCTTTCGTGAAAGTCTTATATAGTGAAAACATTATGAAATATCTGCTTTTTGCTAAGAGCGAGATAGCTATGTCAAATACAGCAATTCCTAACAACTTTTTCCATGAATCTATTCGAGCATTTAGCAGTTAATGTGAACTTTCAAAAATATAATCCAACGGAAAATATTTTAATGAAGTAACTAGATCATTTAAGAAGACACAGAAAGAATGAATGAAAATTAAAATTAGATTTATTTCTCTAAAATATCATATCCTTACATATGAGAATGCACAACAACATTTTTGGTGATGAATTTAATTAACTTTTCAATCTGAAACATAACCAAAGGCAATACTTAAATCCATTATCTGACGTTGATGTTAATGGATGCTTTCCTTTACATTCCGCTACTGATAATTCTGCTTTCATTATTTTAAATACGAGTATCGCTAGTGTTGCTGACGTAATACACACTGCATCACATTTGTAAGTTTCGAAAACAGCTTAGAGAGATATGCAATCTTCCTAAGAGAAGTAATTGTGGGGGTAACTATTCCTTATTACTATTAGATATAATTACCGATCCTTCAATATATTTCCTGTGTCTTTCGTATGATGTTGAATGCTTGGAAGGACTAAGAAATGAAATTGTTAAACGAAATCATACAGCTAATATGTAATAAGTAATAATCTTAGTTTAACGGTTGAGAACCGAGATAAATTGAGAGTAACCTCTGTGCCTTGAAGTTAAACCGTTAGGAACTCTTATCTGCAAAATAGATAAGTATTGGAATCTCCATTCCAACTGATTACCTTCGGTAAGTGGGAATAAAGACTGGAAATTTTCATAACCCTGGAAGTGTTGTTGTCCCACGCATCTTTGAATCATTGAACTAACAATTAGCTCACTTCGTTTGCCCAAAAACTGACAAACAAGAAATTATTTTTCACAATATCCTCCAACAACAACAAACAACCAAGATTGAGTGGGTACAAAACTAATGTTGACGTGAATTCATGAAAAATGCCATAAGATTTCTCAATTAGAAATAAATTGTAAATATTGGGGGCAATTGCAGTAATTTCAAAATCAAAACTTATAGGTGACTCTCTGAGGTTAAAAACGAAAAAAAGGCTCTCTAAAAACATCTCACTCGTTACACAGTGAAAGATAAATCGAGAGCTCTGACGTCTATGTCAAGGTTGAAAAATATTTGTAGAAAAGATTATTTAAGTGGGAGAAACAGTCACAGCATTGTTTGAAGGGATAGAATTTCCGAGGTATTTCTGACATTACTTACTAGCTACTATTCTATTTCTTGTGATAGGAATAAAATTATGCGTAATTGACGAGAATAAAGCCACTTCTTGTCAACCAGAATACCTAATCTCCATAAATCCCTTCTATTTCAAATACGAAACAGACCATATTCCAATATTAAATCATATTTTCCGGAGATACTGATGTTACAAGAGGCAAGGATAATGATGAAAAATAAAACATACTTTGTAACTTCCACTATTTAATTAAGTTTGTTTTAATTTTTATCAAAGGTGGATTTTTTTTACTTTGTGGAAGGAAGACAAACGAAATAATTAACTTTGGATTATAGGCAAGGATAAAGTTTTGGAGAGGGATGGCGAAAGATCACTATTGATTTGGTTACAGACTAATGGAAAATTGGAATATTTTGGATAAAAGGTTACCGAGTGAATAAAAGATTAATGGTTAGTATTCATTACCGTATTTTATATCATCTCTAAAATATAAACATGTCTTATAATATAACAGAAAATTTGTTTACACATATCCAATCACGAATACTCATTTTAATAACTCAGTATTGAAAATGTAATTTCAAAATATTATTTACTCGCGCTTCCTCAAAGAAAGGTAATTTTTCCACTTGTTTGATTGGACAACTTAATTAAATAATTTTTTAGGAGTCATAAATGACGATTTATGAACTAAAAGCCTTACTTGCATTGCCTTTAAAGCGCGGATTTTATCGGTAAAAACTTAGCTTTAAAAGGCAGTCACGGACAAATCTCCTCTGTGAAAATCAGAAAGTTGAGATAGCTTTTTCTTGCACTTCTAGTTCACGTTCATACCTGCTCTCCGTTTAAGACTGTGCTATGACCTACAATGTTGTCCTTGACCCTATCCATGCAAGCTCAGTTACTCCAGAAAGGAAATGTCCCGCATTTGTCAATCTTCACCTACTCCGAGTGCTTCCTAACATGAGGTAAAGCAAAACGCTTTTGCCACAAGTCAAACAAGTGGATTTCACTTAAAATAGTGTTAGAATTCATAAGTCGACAACGCATTTGTAATTGGATGTATGATTATTATTATTAGAAAAAATGTCACCAGTGAACTAATCGTCCGGTGGCAACACATATTCCATACATTATACATACATACATATATCCTAACAGTACATTTTTTCAAATACAAATTTTACATAAACAAAAATTTATCAAATACTTCCCTTCCCTTGTAATACAAGTTTTTTTCAGGGTTCCCAGTAGGCCTTCACGGCTACCGTAGCGGTCCCGGGTACAAGTCCCCACCGGACATCACCCTACCAGGCAATCCCCTACTCCACCTGTACTAGTCAACGTCAAGCTCACTCGTCCATAATATGTTTACCTAATCTTATTACAAACTCTCTATGATTTTTGGAAAGGGCTCCAAGATTCCTGCAGGCATATTATTCCAATCTGTAATAGCACGATTTAGAAAGGAGAATTTACTAACGTTTGTTCTCTGTTTTATTAATTTAACTTTATGTCTATGGTCTTTTCTGCCATGAAATTTTGCCAGAGTGACTTTGTTTGATAATTCCTTCAATAATTTAACTCCTTTGTATACTTTAAAAAAATATAGCTAGCCTTTTCTTTGATCTCTTTGATTATATAACCGTAACCTAAGATATCCATCGGAAGGTACACCTTCCTCGTTTTAAGTAGCACAAAAATGGATTTGTCTGCGAGAAAATATTCTGTAGCATATATTTATACTCCAATTAAGCGAAAGCATTTTTATAACTTCTTTAAATTATTATTGAACTTATGTAAAAACAATGAAGAAAAACAATGCAAGAGAATACGTATTGAAAGGCTCCTCATCAATTTTCAGTCAATTTACCTTTATATCCTTTCGTTTCGATCGATTTCGAGAAATTTAAATGTAATTAACTATAAATACATATATATGTAACTATAAACAAATGTGACTATTGAATTTTATTTTCCTAAAACATATTTTATCCATTAAAATCGGCTCGAGGAACATTATAATTAAAGGGTTTATGGACGAAAAAATAGTTAATAATAAACGATATAGTATTGTTGTCAATTTTCTTAACTCACATATCCCATGTGGTCTAGTGGCTAGGATATCTGGCTTTCACCCAGAAGGCCCGGGTTCGATTCCCGGCATGGGAATACTTTTTCGATGAGTAAAATAGTCAAGGTCCTTGCACCATCTGTCATACTCCTAAAGGCGAATTGCAGGGACCTTACATAGACATTTTTATTTTATTCTCTTTGTTTAGAGGCGATTAAATAATATAGAATTATTTAACAATTGCGTACATGACGTTGATAATAAAATTGAAGTATATTATGTAAGCTTCGCACATTACACTGATTTGTTTACATCCTTAGGTTTTTGCTTGCGGTAACAAATACTACATCAAAGATTCTGGCGAAAATAACATCCACAATGTCTCTCTATTTATAGCACCCCAGAATGCCCAACCACATAAATTATCTCCTGCAATTTGTATAGTCGAGTGGTTCACTGAAAACGGATGATGAAACAGGAAATGCAGTTCGAAACATCGGTCATACCCAAATAAAAGTAAACTGACTCGTGGTATCTGCGCCGAGATCGTCTCAGACTTTGATCTTTCACAAGTCGACCGAAGACAGTAATTTGGAGGTGGACCACCGCTATCCATTTCACATGGAAATGAACACAGCGATTTTCTCCGACTAGTGATTATGAGTCGCGGATTGAGATGGAAAGCGAAACTGGGAAGACGGGTTTCGTTTTCAGAAATGACGGGGAAATGGAAGAATGGAACCTTACGCAGCGGAGCTTCATCTACTTGATTGAATAACAGCGGTGAGACGAAGAACATTTCCACTTCCGCGAAAGAGTTTTGCGTTATTTCAAGCGGGAAATCCACCGCAGAGAGGGCGTACTTTCCATTCGTTGCTCCTTCCGCGTCAGAGGAGAAATTCCTCTCAAATTCTTCTGTAATTTACACCGGTTAATCGCAAATTTTCCCCAAATGAAACGGCCCCGCTCGGATTTGGGTCAGGAAATCAATTTCACCTGCGGGGCTCTAGCCATGAGAATATTTACAAAATTAAGGAGAAGGTAAGTGGTAAGAATTGTTGATGGAAATGGATGGTAAGAGAGAGGAGGTGAATATATTATGGTTTGTTTGATTTTGACTGAGAGCATATTACTAAAAGAGATGTTTGAAGGTGTGATGAGAGGGAAAAAACAAGGATGACGAAGACAGAAGTTGTTAGATAGTGAAGTGAAGAGTCAATGAAATGTTACCTAAAATAAGGAGGAATCTTTATGGTTCGTCAACCTTAGGAGTCTCAAAGGAACCTTTTCAATTAATAAAATGGATAGCAAACCGAATGCTTTCAGTCCAGATTCGTTTAAAATCTAATGACTACTTAATTAACGTGAAGCAAAAGAGCTTAGTTGATCTTTACCGAATTTTACATTTCCATTGGTATTGACAAATACATGTTTATTTATTACATGCATTTATTCATACAAGGAAAATGCCTTTATAGCGAGTACAGTCTCTGATGAAAATACCTAAACTTCATTATTTTTAATTACTCGACGACATAAAATAGTAAACGAAACCTATTTAAATTTACCTATTTACATTGAGTTTGATAATAATAATTGATATTTATTATTTACGTGAGGAGTGATTCGGAGAATATTTTAAAAATTAAACATCCTGAACGTGACTACGAAGGGGGGTAAGAGTTCACAACGATTTGCAGATATAATTTAAAGGATAAAGGATATCATAAAGTTAGGAAAATAAGTAAGGGAATTTTGGGAGGATATGACTTTTTATGAAGACACTAATTTGGAAGAATCTGCATATATAGTACATGTATATAGTTGTCCGTTGTGTAGTAAATTTAAGAAATATAGGATTTAAGTATAACTGATTCAAGAGTTTTTTTAGGGAAAATGTTTTAATTTGTAGTATGTAGAATAGCTTTGTGAGGAATGCGAGCTTACGCTTTTTTCAAAAATATTACGCTTCAGGCTCACAAGATTTGGAGCTGATAAACATCAAAATATAATGGGCAATCTGAAATAACCGTAAACGCAATTGAAGAGAAATTAAATTTGAGAGAATCTGAAAGTTCTATATCGGTGAAAAGGTAAACAGTTAACCTGAAAATGGCTGGACAATACTTATAGAAGTTGAAAGGTTGTAAAAACTTAACTTGTCAAACTTACTTTGGTCAGTTTATTGAGATTCCTCAGTATATTTGATAACTATAACGTGTCGAAAACATTCATTCAATTTATCTTTTTAATCCGTTACTTTGTTTTCGTCGACAAAGATAAATGTAATATACATGATCTTGGCGGTATTTAAACATGTTAACATATTTGAAGTTGATTTTGAAGGAAGAATACCATGGTATACATGTATAGATCACATTCATTATGCTTGTATTCCGCGGAATTTTTGGTTGAGAAGACAACTAGAGACGATATTGAACTCGATTTTGAAAATACCTTCTTTAAATTCAAGGAATTTTTATTTCTATTGATAGTTTATTTAGATATTCAGCTCATATTAATGATAAGACACGCAATTTGTGCCTTCAAGAGGCTACTATTTCACGATTAATAAATGCATACCGATCAGATCAACTTTTCCACTTTCATTTCAGCTGACGCTCAATAGTAAATGCGGAACGCGTTTCAGAAATTCATTACACAATATTCAACATAGCCGATGACATCTGCTCGCTTCAGTCCTTCACTCTACGCCCACGCGTTTCTACTTGCAGAAAAACTCAATGCTGGACAGCAATGTTTATTTTCAATTGTAACTCGAACGCACTCGCTGTATGTTTTACACATTTTTTCATTAGCCGATCCACACATTCTCTAAACAACTTCTGTCTACGCTAACCTTTCGGCCACAAGACGCTTGTAAAGTAATGGTCGAAGCTTCAAGGATCTATAGTGCCAATATTTACTGTCCACTCTGTTAGCACCATGCATAAATTATCACGCCTCTATCTTGTGACACGAACATATTCAACTATTGACACAAGTATTCCACCCCTACTGACGATCTTTGACTCTGAAAAAGAACCTTGTTTACAGCAAATTTTCAGAAAAACCACTGCACGTGGCAGAAATTTTGCATGTGCAATTTTGGAATCAAATGTTATTAATTTGTGATTTCCTTTAGATTGATTTAGCTTTGAATTCTATGGTCAAAATGATAGTTATTAAAATTTTAAGTAATTTAATATACTTTTTTGTTCTTTAAGACATCAAAATTATATATCTGTATAAGATAGTGGAAGAATTTTAATTTTATTCATCTACAACATTACTGAAAATATTTTACCTTGGCATTCTGCTATCTAAATTATTTCACCTAGGTCTTATGTCTTCTAACAACTTCACGATGTCTATTCATTTGATCATAATTCGCACAGATTTCTAGAAAAATTAATTATATCCTAAGTATAATATTTGAGCTCTTACTTAAGCTCTCATATCACTGTATTTCACCATCAATAATCATAAGTTAAATACTAAGCAAATTAAATTCATTACGTATAAATAATGTTTCACATGCAATCAATTAATTAATTAATATATTAAAAAATAGAGATATTACGAACAAAAGTTTCGACCTTTCGGTAGGTTCAAGTGCTTTTATATTTCTTATCCAATGCCATTTCTTTATTTTCCTGGTAACAATAGAGAGATTAGACAAAAATTCCAGCGTTTAAAATCAAATAAAAAGTTAGAAGTGATCAATCGATGAGGTTGTATGACTAGAATATTAATTAACACAGATAAGATAAAACAAACTATGACTTTATTTGTATATGTAACAATAATATTATTTATTAATTTTAAAATTATAAGATAAATATTGAAATCCTAATATTAAAATATTAATTACTTCATTCATAAGCCGTACGTTCATTATCAGGAATGGAAGGCGTCAGAGACCAAAAGAGACCAGTTTGTTTCCGACAGTCAGTCTCTTTCAAAGACTTTCTTCAAATTGAAATCGAAAGGCTCTAGATGGACAAAAACTCGTATAGGAAACGATCGACCTTTCGCATTGCCTTCCGTCAACCTACATTCTCCTTACGCTTCTTCTCGTCCTCTATTTACCCAGCACCACTTCGCTCTGCGCCTATTTCGAACTCACTACTCTGAAGCCTTTTTCAGCCAATTCAGGTTTTCCCTCACATAGACTTGCAGCAGCTAGAGTCAGTTGCATGCTGAGCTTCGATGGAAGCACATTGTTCACAGTGGAAGTTTGAAGGGCACTGGATCGCTCCAGATCTCCGACTTGAGGACAATAGTTGTGACGTTATCCAAGCGAAAATTACTTCATCGCTTAAATTTTAGTGTATGCAACTGGTTGTTATATTGCGTATCCTCCGCAGAAGAAATTCCAGTGAAATAATCTGCAATCGGTGAAATACCACCTGTCCTGCGGATGGCTATCCATCGCATTTGTAATCTGTGCTCATGGGGACGTAGCTAACGGTGTTTGCTCTGTCAGCTGCAGGAGAAATTGCATGCGCCTCATCTGAGCTATTTATTTGACATTCATACCTATTCTTCATCGCATAACCTTGTTCTATTATAAAGTACGACGCGAATGTTTGCTCTGTAAGCATTCGCAGATTCCATCACGGGATGGAAAGTTTCCCCGTGACTGCTGGAGGCAGCGATGGCCATAATTAGGTTCAACATCATCGTATACAGTCACAGATCTGCGTATTTATTGCTCATCCGATTTAAGTTTTTCATCATCGTAATAATTTGCATTAAAATAATATTTTATTGAGAGGCGGTGCCGATTTGGTAGGTGAATAGTGAGGATTATTATCCTAAAAGACTCAAAGCTTTATTTGTTCAAAGATTTTAAGATATCGTCGAAAATTAATTTAAGTATTCCATCAAATAATACAAATACTCGATAGGAATAGCTACGTAGAATAATAAATTGTCGATAAGGTGTCGATTTCTAAAGATAAAAATTGGTGAAATTATCCTTAAGTTTTCGATTAGGATTAAATAAATCGTTTATTGAAGAACTTGAACAGGGTGTGTCGTTATCATATTAATACTTATTATATTTAATATTGTGTAAAATATAAAAGTTATTACCAAAGAAGACTGAAGGAAATTCCATGATATGTGTGGTGAAAAAACTATAAACAATATTGTCATCAACTACTCTTAAAATGTCTCGATTATCGCTCATTGTTATGGTACTGGTGGTCATTAGCATCAGATATGCTTCATCAACCTCAAGACCCTATCATCATCACCATCATCTTCACCGTTTGGATTATCTCCTCGAGTTCTTCGACACTTACAAGCTTCAAGATGCCATCCGGAGGACCAGAGCTGTGTCTGTTCTCAGTCAAAAGTGCAGATCGGAGATCGTCGCATACCTAACAGCGCTTCACGACGGAGAGCCGTGGGCCGACAAAAGTGAGTTGCTTCAACGTCCAATAATAACAATCACCAAAGATAGGCTATCATTCCGCATGGGTCTGGAGCTCACGGGTCCCAGAAAATACCTCGAATATTTTCGCTGCATCTTATTAAAAAATATGAAACTGTACCTATAAATTTTCTTTCCTTTGCCATCAATGGAAATTAACAAAATTCTCTAAATATTGAGATTTTCTAGATTTTAAAACGCTGTCTTTAATGCCAAACTATTAATAGACAGTTTATTAGTCGTATTGACTTTTAATTTATGTCCTCACCACAAACTAATGCTTCATTAAAGGTTAATAAAAGAGTATTATAAATTGTTTTTATAATCGACTCCAATCTCAACATTCATTATTATAATGCCAACCAAACCAATGCTCGTGTTCGATTTCCGAATGTATGTTCGTGTACTGCTCCTCTAACTGAGGGTTGTGTTTGGACATTTATTTTAGTTATTTGAGTATTTAATTTATATTTGTCATGAGAGAAAGGAAGAAAGTTGACTCATACCACTGCTATACGTAAAAATTGTTGTTAAGTCTTGTAAGTATATTTACCCATTGATGAAATCTTATATTTGTGATTAAAGTTTCTGGAGAAATCCGAATTGAATGCTTGCAATTTTTAAATTATGTTATTATTCTTGTTCTCGAACAGAAAGAAATTCTTCATTTATTCATTTCATGAGGATATATTTACCCTTCGATCTTATCTTTTACAGTTTCACTAACGAAATAAACGGATCTTGATAAGTGTTTATTGAGAATTGCGCTTCCTCTTTAACCTCTTTGAAGTCTTTACTTTGTTTACAAAACTTAAGACAATTCAAATAACATTTTAATCGAATCTATAAATAATTCTTTCGTATTAAAAGAGACCTGACCTATATAGCAATATTTGGAACATTTTTTACGAAGCTGATTTGAAAATATTACATTGGGAGATCTTTGACTAATATTGCCGATAACGAATGATATGTATGTATTTGTTATGTTTGGCTTAAAATTCTTTACGTGGATATTCCCCTTATTTCATAGCTGAAACTATTATTTTTCATTTGATAAAACAATTAAATGGAAGCAGCCTTCACATACTTAGTCATCCAATAATTATCTAGGTTCATTAGCTTCTGGAAATGCGGAGGGCCTAAATCGTGGTCAACATAGATTTTAAAAACTTTTGAGCGAGCTTCTACTCGGTATTGTGAAAGGTTTCATCCTGAAAATGTTCCTCGTCAAATTTTCTTCAAATAATTCTTGGCTTTATTTATTTATTTATTCAATTCTCTCATACAGCATAACAATGCCAATTTAAAGTGAATGTAACAAATATACTTTAAAAAAGTAATTAACATGAACGGTAAAAAGTGATTGAAAATAGAGAAAAATAAAAAAACAAACATAAAGGTATATTTCACAATTATATGGATCAGGTGTGCGGTAAGCTCAGGTTCAAAAATTCCGCTTTTGCTAGGGAGAAAGGATCAATAGAAGGAGGAATTGAGTTCATCAGAGAAGGAAGACGAAATAAAAGAGAGCGCTTGATAAGTGAAAATCTAGTAGTATAGAGAAGTAAAGATGTCAAACGGGTAGATCTCTTTGGAACACGATAATTCATAAGTGAAGTTAAGAGAGGACACGGCAGAAAGGGAGTCCAACAGTGGCTATAAGAAGGATGTTTTGTTCTAGTGACAGAAAGAGATTCCAAGGATAATGAAGATATAATAGAATTTTTAGAGGCTTGACGGCAGGAAGGAACTCTGGCTTTTATAATTCTGGGAAAGATGTTAGTAGTACTGTCTAATGAGGAAAGATGATTTGGAAGGGACATAGACCAGATGGAGGAGCAGTAAGATACAGTAGGAAGGATGAACGAAGAAAAGTAAAAGGAAAGAGCCAGAAGGTTTTGATAACTGTGAAACGATAAATGAGGCCTATGAGAGACATCATACGATTTTTTATTTTTGTGATATGTTCAGAATATGCTAATTTATTGTCAGTTATTACACCCAGATCCTTTGATTTGCTTTCCTATTTCATATCGCCTATCCAAATAATCCTGTTACGTCCTTGGCTCTTGCAATACGCCTTTATTGCTTCGGACATAATAACCAAAAACCAATGATTTTCGGACTATTTAATATCACTTTAATTTATCTACTAGAATAATCTTGTTCATCCACACCGATATTAATATTTTTCAAGCTGCCTTTCGGCCAGTGGAATTAGATATTCGCAATAATAAAATCTATAAGCAAAAACAAATAATAGCGCTATGATTGCCATCTATTGTTTTCAAGTGTTCGACGCCACCGGGAGATACAATGCGCAGTTTTTATTTGGAAATGACTTCTTCCTCGGATCTCAAACGCTGTGTATGGAGCTCAGCAGGAACGCCACTCTTTGGGATTTAGACAAGAGCAGGGGAGACCCTTCTTCTTTCCTGCGATGGAGGGAATATCCACCTCCGTTCAAAGTCAATTACCACGTCATCAAGTTGAAGATTAAACTACCTCCCGAACGGTTCCAGGAAAATGTAAGTCGATGGGATTTTTACTTTTACTTACTAAACTTTATATATTTACTTATTAGTTTATACTTTACTATTTTTCGTGGTATTTCTGATCTCGAAAAATATCCAGACAAAAAATACCACGCGATTTATCGTGGGATTTTTACAAAATATGTACATATATGTGTATATATAACTATACCGCAAAATATATTGAGATTTGGATTTTGTATAGTTGGAATGGATAAAATCTACGTTTACTGTTTGTAGATTCAAAAATGAATTCGTATTTGAAGTCATCAATTCAGGAAAAAACACTTTACATTTCTTTCAGCTGCCATTTCAGCTTAAGGATCTACTAACTTGTAGATCATTAGAGGTAAATTAAAGTTTAAAAAAATTACTAAGGGAATAATACTAATGGAAAAAAGTTTTGTTCCTTATAAAATATATTTGAGAAACACTGTAAACTCCCTCGAAACCGGTCGTTTTTCTCAAATATTTTTCTGTGGACATAATATTTTTTTTTAAATGAATCAAATGTGAAAATATAAGTGAAAACAAGTAAAGAGTTAACTTATTCCAACTATTTCTCGATTTTTTTTCCGGCTTGGAAGGAAAATCTGTCAAAATTGTAATTAATACTTTTTTAACATCAAAACTTGATAATTGAAAGGTTTAGTCGTCATGTCTCCTTTGCGAAAAATATCATTTATACTGGCAATCCCCCCTTCATTCTATCTTGACTTACATAAATCTCAGACCAGAGTGGTGTTTTGGGGAATCTGCCTGCCAGAAGGGTGTTCTACTGGAGACAGCAAAGAAGTGGTGCAAATCGCAGCTGCGAAAGAAAAGAACGAGCCCAGTGCTATTGAAGTTATAAACACAAGAGTAGTTCCCGGAGGATATTCCCTATGGGGCGACACTACTTTCATTCTTTTGATGTGAGTCATAGAACCCTTTTCCCTTTATATTTGAATTCCATATCTCATTTATTCATCCAAACCTTACACACCTTACGAAAAAAGGCATATACAGTACATTTCCGCAGATAAGATGATAGTCGAATCATAAAAAAAGGTCCCTGAAATCCGGGGTCGTCTTTTAGCACTGTTAAAAAAATAATCAGTGCGAATGTTTGTAACAATCGTAAAGCAGTGCTAACAGATGGAAGAAAATCAGAATTATCATTTTTTAAATAACAAAAAGGACACAATTCCTTATACGTTATACAATATAACCATCCAGATGACGAAAGCTGATCTAAAGTAAATGCATAAGCTATTGATAGTTTGCGGGTCGTCTTGCAGGACAGAAATGAAGTAAAACAATTCAACTTCGACGAAAATTATACCTCGTCTTATCTGCGGAAATATACGGTAATTCATTTTTGAAGTTCATATTTCGAGATTTCTATCGGGATGGATATTTTCTAATTCATATTTGTGTGAAACAACAACGTTTTGTAACTTTTATAATGTTCCAGAGTTTACTCAAATTTTAGAGAAATACTGAAGCGATTTTCCTTTTGCAGCATATTCAGTTTCTTCATCTTACTTCTGATATGTATTGGGTCTCTGATGGATTTAAGTGAACAAAAAAACCTAGAAAGTGCAGCTCCCTTGGGAGATAGATATTGCAATCGCTACACTCGTACAGCTCAAATGACCACTGTGAGCAGAAGATCTGCCCTCAGGTCCACATGTGAGTACCACCCAATTTAATGCTTTCTCAATGTCAACCAAGGGCTTGATCTTTTATTACGGGAAAATGAGTTGATTTAAACAATCATGTATCGGTCATGCTGCTCTTAAAAATGGTATTTAATTATTTTGGATAAAAATATTCATTATGTCATCGGCTTCTTAGGTTTCTTACCATCTATGTAAACTTAAAAGTGATAGAAAAATATTTATGTACAATTTATAATATAAAAATCTTCCTTTAGAAATAAATAAGCTTTGCGCAGACATATAAGTCAATCCATTTTCGAATATTGGGGTAGCAGTACATGTATCCAGGAATTATCCAAACTAGGTGATGTATCATAATCGGATGTTTATGATTGTAACACTTAAGACTATAATTCGTGATGAATATTTTAAACAGTAGAAGTAAGGTTTAAAACGCACCGTTTGAAAATGCTAAAGGCGGAAATCGAGTATTTGGGGCAAAATTTAAAATGTCTTGCTTTTTCAAGGATAATATTTGTTCTTCAATCTATTCAATTACCTTCAGAGTATTTTCTCTATAAATGATTAATCAGTAAATCATTTAAAAATTATGAACCATCCTCAAATATTTTTCATAATACATGGTTTTTTAAGCTTGCATGGGAAGATTTTATCCTTGAGCATATGCAATTTTATCTTAAATTTCATCCTGTAGAGTATGCAGCTAAACTACCACGCGCTTACACGCCTCAAAGCGTGATCGCACATTACATTTTTTTAATTAACATCCTTATGAGCCTCTATATCGATTAAATCTAATTAAAACTTTCTATTTAGACTTAAATTCTGTAAACATGGCCATAATGTAATGGTTTAAATGTATAATCATGAAAAAATACAATAATAACTAAAGTTCAAAAAGAAATAAATACATAATGTAAAGGAATAAATTAAATGTAACAATTAATGGGCTTATGAGAAATAGTCTAATTACTAAAATCGGAAGAAATAATCACCCTAACGAAATGAATTAATCAATTCTTTATTAAGGCGCAGTTTGGCCTAAGTTGGCCTCTCCTCTACCTAACCTCAATTTTTGTATTTACTATTTATTTTTAATGTTTACAAATAGGCTCTATGCCAGGTGATAGTCATTCCTGTGAGGGAGCGAAAAATAAAATACGCTGTCTGGTATTCGCCCTAGTTGGGAAGAAAACCCCACAAACCCTCCCGAAGGAAGTTACATACATTTCACATGTAATTACAATTCGTTAAATTACAAAATTTACGAAAACATTACAATAAATTATGTGAATAAATTCAATAAAATGTTGCGAATAATAATAAAAACGCAAAAATATTGGATAAAAGATTAGAGAACAGAGGGTTAAGTTGCAATTAATTGTTATATTATCTCTGTGTGAATAAATTAATTTTATTCTCTTTCTCCCGGCAAACAGTGAAGGAGGTGATGCTGTGCTTCTCGCTTTCGAGGAATGCGTCGAAGATAATGAACGGCAGCGAAGATGAAGGCAGGGAACGAGACGCATCCCTGCAGGACACCAAGTCGAAGGACCGCGAGAGGTTCTCCTGTCTTCACGGAATCAGATTCCTCTCCATCGCCTGGATCATCGGTGGACACACGTGCTACATTTCAATTCTCTTTGCTGGTGAGTCTCGGACGGTGTCCATAGGAGAGATGAGGAGTGAGCAATGACGCCGTGACGTCACGCCACATCGATCATCTCCCGGGCTACTCCATGAAATCAATATGGCCTTAGGCGTCGCAGGGCGATAACAATGCGGCGTGTCTCGCCCATAGAAAACGCTATTTGAATCCAGAGTTGAACTCGAAAGCTAATTAAAAGTGTAAGAACGACAACAAACGTTAAAGCTCTCATTACTACTGTGTTTTCTCATTTTTTTCCTTGAGCGTAACTTTCAGATCTAACATCTGGAAGTTTTGAGAACATACAACTTCTTTTCCAGTTTTTTCTCTCTACAGATTGCTTTATCATTTACACCTTAAACGACATTTTTTTGTTTTCCAACAAAGGTCTAAGCGCTCATTTCTGCTTGGTTATTTCGCTGTTTTAAACTTTGAATACTCTTCCAGATATAACATCTTGAAATTCCGAAACCATAGAAGTACTTTCCCAACTTATACTCCCTGAAGATTTCTTCATCGTCTGCAATCCCGACATAATATATTCTTGTTTTCTTAAATATTTTAGATACAACAGTGATGCTTGGAACTACAGAAGGACTACGGATATTTTTTCCTTTATGAATTAATTGGAATAAAAACTTTAGAAAGTTTTCAAGCTGCTAACGCAATTATATACGATAGGACAATCATAAGTATTTGTTTCACACAAACCTTTTCATTGTTCACAGATGATTGCAACACGACAAGCTTCGAGTGAAATTAACTGATTGTTTATCATTATTGCTGCTCGATCTTTTAACCATTCACAAATCTAATTAATAAAACATATTACTCGATTTAATTACTGTCCAGTAACAGCCGAGAAAATAATGAATGACATACCTCGAGAAAAAGAATAATCGACCGCGACAGGACTCGAACCTGCAATCTTCGGATCCGAAGTCCGACGCCTTATCCATTAGGCCACGCGGTCATATTTGAGAAGAGCTCCTGTTCTTAAATTGTGTCAAGTACTGCAGCGATTCGAACGTCGTATTTAATGATGCCGTGTTTCTGAAAGAGATTCATTTCCATATATTTTTTCTCTCCACAGACAATAAACATTTCCGGGGAGTCACAGAGAGAGACTTCTTCTACCAAACGATTGCAAACAGTCCGTACGCCGTGGACACCTTTTTCTTTATCAGGTAAGATCACAATTGTTAATCTAGATATTTTTAAATAATAATTTATTGCAATAAAAATTATTTCAGGGGTCTTTCCTCCTCGGCCACAGAGAAGAATCCTTTTTAACTTGGACGACACACAATTAAATATTCCTCGTAATGTAGATAAATTGTAGCCAATTTTTCTTTTAACATTAATTATAATTCATGGAATTATGGATGAATTGGTAAATATCATCAAATTACGAAGTAATAGAAATGTAGACTTTTCACGGAATAGCCAATATATTAACGTATTAACGTTTTGAAATTATCAGTGAATGTATGTTTAAATTATAAAGATATCACTAACTCGTATATAAAATTATTGTAATTACGCTTTGCTACCCATGATTAATTCCAACGTATGAATTTGTCGTCACGATACAGATAAGTCACTAATTTCCCATGCGTTTAAGATTATTTTCCATTTTCATGTTGTATATGTGACCGAGATTTATTAATGTTTCCATTCCATTTTTTACAGTGGCCTTCTGCTCGCGTACCATTACTTCCAGTCGGTATCTCCTCGTGATGTCCCCGCAATAACCCCGTCCACGCCAACTCCTCCCCACCCGTCTAAATCCGTCGGTAAACGCGTCATAGGCTTCTGCGGGCTGCTGATCTACAGGATACTGAGGTGAGGAATAGTTAGAGGTGTTTAAAAATGTTTTTATTTTTTCTGAAATTTGCTGATTTGAAAACCAAATTGTGGCGTTTTGTGTTTTCATTGTGTTTCCTAAATTTGGTGTTACTAATTTTCACAGAGTCTCATTTAAGCAAAGGAATAATATTAGGCACACTTTAGCATAAACATTAAAAGCATTGAAAATATTATTAACTGTAAATTATACAATATATTAAATTAAATTTATTTAACACTGTGCTGTTTACACCTAAGGAAAATGCTTTCACAGCTGCTCATCAACAAAACATGATATTTTCATTAAAAGCATATTGACACGATTGATGTTAGGAAAAACAAAACATATTTCTTCGTGGAATTAGGCGAGATTTTGTGATAATCCATAATAGAAAGAAATTTTTGTGAATTTATTGCAAAAGATCAAAGCTGAATTCGTGTAAGCAAAGATTTCATGAATGATCAAAAATATGACAAAAAATAAGTAGATAATACAATCATATATTGTAAATTTATTTTAATCATACCAAAATTAAATTTCTCTCTCTTGAAAATGATGAATGAATCGAAAATCATCAAAATCCGTGCTGTTTATTAAAATTGTCAATATTAGCGTTATTTCGCTAAATCGGCAAAAATTCGCGTTATTTGTTGGTTTTATCGCCTATTGTGAAAAAAAACACCTCCAAGAATAGTTTAAAATAATTTTGAATCTATTTTCATACTGAAAGATAAATTATTTGGAAAAATTTTAATATTTTTTTCGCCCCAGCGAGGATTTATCTACTGCAATATGCACCCTGCACTCCTTTCTTCGTCTTATCGGACGAATCAGTTGAGCTTATTTAGTTGCCATAAATCACAAATTGTCTATGTCCTACCGATATTGTTTTTACACCTATGAGACACATGGTATCACCATGCGGCGGATTGCACTGGAAAATGTTTTAGAGAGAATAAACTTTGATTATGAAAAGAAGATTTACTTAGCTCGAGGAATCGTGCGCCTTTTAACCCAAAAATAAACAGAAGTGAATAATAGCAGGATGAATTTATCGTTAATAGTATCCTATACAGTAATATCGTCAGTAGTGACTGAATAGTAGCTCCAGTCATATCGCTATTTTTCTCTTCTCTTTATCTTTTAGTACAAACTATCTTCTCCAAAGCTGATAATAAGAAAATTAATATATAAATAGTTCTAGTTATTTAATTGTATCTCCACTTGCTTCGAATTTCAGCGTAAGAAGTATAGTTCCTCCAATGCGGTTCAAGTATTTACGTAGCTGCGTAGGAAATATTTTGTTGTTAAAAAATAAGATAGCTAACTTTTTACCATACTATCGTTACATTATATTTTTCATATGAGCACGTAAGAGTCTTTCACATACAATTCAATGCGAGACGAGGGCAGATTGGTCAATGAAGAACTCGGTCAACGTGGACTGCATTTGTACAGAAATTTTGATAGAATCTATTTCTTAATACAAATGTTCGTTAGCTTGAGTTGAATAAACTTAATGCAGCATACGTATCCTAAACTCGTATAATTTAAAATCTCAGAATTATGTTAAAAAAATTAAGACTGCAATGTAAATCCAAAACTAAAACAAAGGAGCTTAAGATTTTCCAATATCTTCCATCAAACGAAATGTTTGATATTAACATTTATTTATTACCATTTCATTTAATTGTTAACTTATCAATTGATAGTTTTAAGTTTAACTGTATTTCCTTATAACCTTTATTCTAGTAAATACGAAATATATTTCAAATTCAGACTTTTCACAATTTGTATTATCTTTCTTTAGGTTGACTCCTCCTTACCTCTTCATAATTGGCGTTTTGGAGGTGGCTAATAAGCAATATCGCTCAGATTCTGTTTTTGAGCCTTCCAATGATGACGATATCACTTGCGCAAAATACTGGTGGAGAAATATACTCTACATCAACACGCTGTTCCCGGCAAAGGAAATGGTAAGCTCCAATAGAACAGCAACCCAATAATATCGTTTAAATATGAGTAATTTCTCTCTCTCATTTGGGATCCCACCGGGAATCGAACCCGGGACTGCTTTCACTGAAGTCAATAGGCCATCCGGTAGCCTAATAGTAGTGCTTTTTGGTAAAAAGGCACTTTTGCATATTCCAAGTTGAAGTAATAATTTCTATGGAAAGACTTGAGACATACGTATGAGAGACAATGCTACTGATGAGGAAATGAAACTACGTGGTTAAGATAGTTTCTGAAACTTGTTACAGATTTTCACGACAAATGAACAAAAATGATAACTTAAAGGACAAATATCAGCGTTCTAAGAGTAGCGCTTTATTTCTACGTGCATCGACAAACGTTTAGAACGCATCGGTATGCGACTGTCATCTGGTGACTACAATTATCAATCTATACTTCAATTATTTCTATATGTATGGCTCCGAATAAACAAAATTGTTCTGTTGAAAAAACTTACGGATGTTTCACTCAGGTTTGAAACGTTGAGTGACGAAATAAATTGATAACATACTGCGAATCTGTAATTGAAACTCGAATAATAAAATGAAATCAAAGACGACAGATGACGATGAGATATGACGAAATATAATTCATATAATTTACATTAGGCCATGTGCGCATCTACAAAATACATAAGGGAGCGATGCAGTGCAAGACCTTGTTTACCTACCTATATTAAATTACTATCCACAGTAAGCTTGCTGTCGATACACCTAAATGTAAAATTCCGTAATATTGTGAAAAGTCCAATGGTTGTAAAGTTATCGCAGAGATACTTTGATATTACTTTTTAGTTTGAATGACCATGACCGAAGTCGGGGTTGGCGAACTTATAACACGAAAGAGAGCATTATTTGGCTCTGGGAACTCGAGTAGCGTTATTCATGTTATATATTCTTCAGTTTTTCATAATAACTAAATGTGGAATCAGAAAGTAGTAATGGTTTTTCGTCGATTCTTAATAAGCTGATCATTACGTTCTAAGATAGCTACTGTCTAGCTAGCTAAGATATCTCTCGCAATCGATTGGCACTACATTCGCCCGAAAGGCCTTTATTAAATCAATTATGACATATCCACCAGAAGGTTTGGCAACTCTACCCGAACCAAATTTAGCTAGTTTTCTAAGATCATCAAGGAGACGATCTTCCCATTCCAAATCTGTGAAAGCATGAAGTTTTTTATCAGTCACACATAAACGTCAGAACAAATTTTCCGCTGAATCAAAGCACTGACAATTTATTTTTATATCATAATAATTCAATTTTTCTTAGTTTCCTCAGTTGCAATACGAAAATATGTTACGAGCTATTTTTAGCTTTTTTACTGCGAATCAATCTCCGCAGGTGGTAAGTCCTCTGTTTTTGTAATGCTACTTCAACGTCTTAATGCCTGAGTGCATTTCCAATCCACGCACTCGCATAGCTTTGCGCTACCCGAATATTAAGTAGCCTTGTACCGGAGCCAGGTATCACGCAACTAGCGGCGACATCATTCCGTGATATTTTGAAATATCGGCGGCATTCATTCCAGGATATACTGATAACAGAGAAGAATAAGTTTTATTGCTGTTTCTAATAGAGCATACACGTGTACACATAAAAGGCCATACTCTTGCTGCGTATCATAATATCGTGAGGCTCAACCATCCAAAAATATATACATATATTTGTAATCTCCTAAATTATCTGTAAACTGTAAACATAACATATACAAACATTTTGAAGTATATTATGCCAAGTCTGGATTACTCTCGATTTAATGAAATTATGATTCCCATTAGCATAAATATCCTTAAAAATGCCTAAGGCCCTTATTAATCTCAATGACCAATTAAATTTGGAAATGTGAATAAATAAAGGTCTTGATAAAAACCTTCACTGATGTAAGTTGAGGCTTCGTCCTTTCTACTGCAATTATTTCTCGTAAACCTTTACAATGGAACTATTGTTGACAAATTTCTCCAGTTACAGACAAATTTTCCTTACAAAACTATCTCTGGTGAAGAATATGATGATAATGTGGTGAGGTGATGATCGAGTAATAAATAATTAAGTTGATAACAAAGGTTTTTCGCGATAGATCCACAATTACTAACATATTCACACGTATAAATAATACTTAAATCCAAATCCAAAGAGAGATTTATAACATAGTGTACCAGTATTTGTATGGGAAGTGCCAGTAGTTTTAGATTGGTCAAAGGAACGTTTTACAACCGTTGTCAAAAGAACTGTGGTATTGGTCAGATAGAAGGATATCAATGAGGTGGTATATGGAATAAAACATTCTGAAATCAGTAATTTAAAAGTTCAAATAAACAATTATAGGGTCAAGGAATGGTTCAATTATTCTTCATTTATTCAAAAGGCAATAACAATTTCAGTTTTAGATCATCTCGGATGACGAATGACCAAAGTTCAAGCTAAATTAGTGAACACATGTTTCACTTTAATTGTAAAGCTTACGTGAATATCCATGCTATTCCTTGATTTTTAAATAGATTTTTGATGAAATTCATACAAAGAATACTTTTCATAGGCTCACTATATCTTGAGATCAATTCAGAATCAGTTAAAATCGAATGTAACAAATATATATATTATATGAATTGTTTATGGCATATAAGAGCCTTCACAAAAGTTGTGATTTGAAAACAATTCAAATTAGCCTTAAATTATAGGAATCTCCATTGTATGTATCAATTAATTTATTTCTATAAACCTCTCAACAATATTTAATCTTATTCATTAAATCATCTTACAGATACAACCTGTTTCTTAAGCTGAAAGAAATGTAATGTAATGAACTGATTTTCTTTACAGTGTATGCTATGGAGTTGGTACCTATCAGATGATACACAATTTTACATCATTGGCCTTACTCTCCTAACAATAGCATCTAGGTAAAGTATGGAAAACTTTCTACCCAAAAATTGAAACCGACAATAATGAAAAAAAAATCTGATGTGGCCAGCACATGACTTTCTCCATATATAAGTTTTAAATATTTATCTACGACAGTATTTTCGAACTCTATATTCAATCCAAACTTGGAAGATTAGTGATTAATTTATATCATATAATCTTTGACGTCACAAATATTATAAATAATGTTTTTCGGGACATTTTCGATGAAAAATTATGAAATTGTCCTTTCGCCCCACTGCCCAGAGCGCCCACAAAGTACATAATCAGAAAATTCCGGTTCATCAGTATTTCATGAATAACTCCTAGACAATCAGTTATACAAAAATATTTTTCTTACAAAAGTTATAGTAATTTACATTTTCTAAAACTTTTATAAATAATACTATATCAGATTAATGGAGATATTTTGCAAAAACGGAAACGAGCTTCGAAAAGTAAAGCTCAACTTCTGGTAAACCGATTTACTCCAAAAACTAATTAACTCTAACGACACCAACCAAAGTACTATATATGAAATTTGGTGTTGATACGACAAATAGTTTTTATGTTAGTGCGCTCACAAAGTACATAATCAGCTACTTCCGGTTTATCAGTATTTCACGAATAACTCCTAAACAATCAGTGATAAAAAATATGTTTAATACAAAAGTTATAGTAAATTACATTTTCTAAAACTTTTATAAATAATAGTATCTACTTAAATAACATATTTAAGAATATATTTTGCAAAAACGGTAATTTGCTTCGAAGAATAAAGCTCGCCTTGCGGTTAATCGATTTACTCCAAAAACTAATCAACTCTGACAGCATTTACCACAGTGCTATATATGAAGTTTGGTATTGATACGACTAATAGCTTTTAAGTTAGAGTGCCCACAAACACACACACATCATTCCGAAAATGGTCAAATCGTGTTCTAGGGACCTCAAAACATGTATTTCCGTTGAAACCTCGAAGTAGATTTTTCATGAAAACAATACTTTTTCTATACTACGTATATGGAGAAAGTAAAAACATAAATTTGATTATAATCTGATAAATTAAGATAATCGCCATTGACTGCACATTCTCCAACTTTTTGTATTCATAGCTAATATATCTTACTACCAGAAAAACTGAAATTCTGCGATTGGTACTTAGATAAGCTGACTTTCAAAATGACATGGCTTATTCAGTCAAATTTTAATAAAACAGTCAACTATTTCACAATCAAGAAATTGATTCACATCTTATCGCATTGTTCATTTCAAACACTTTTTGTTTCACAGCCATTTCAACATTGCTGCTTTCTTTACTGTGATACTTCTCTTGAGTTCATGGATCTCTACAGGTTTCATTGCATTAGAATATGGATATACACCCAGGTAAGCAATTCACCACATATATTGCTTCGCATTTATTTGTTGAGTTGTTTACTCCACTTGCAAGTTCACAGAACTGATTGAAATATTCTCCTCTATGCATGAGGTACATTCTTGATGGCACTGAATGCTAGAGATGTGTTCCAAATTCATTGATTTTCTAAAAAATATTCGAATTAAGGATTTTTGTTGTTAAATATTAAGTTTCAACTGCCCTATCTGAATCTTGATCCTAAAGATTATGCTATTGGTAAAAAATACTCATTAATATAATCTCTCATGGATACTTAACTATATGAAATATCTTCAGAATGTATGGAAGATATTATATTTGTTTACCAGGGATGCTATTGAAAGAGCATATTGCTGAGAAATATCTGCTTCTATAATGGGACATTTTTGAAGTCTGATTTTTCAAGACAATAGAACTATTGATTTAAAATAGCATAGGAAGTCATAACAACAATAACAATCTGTGAATTAATCTAAAAACTCTCAAGACCAAGTTTCAGATATAATACTGTTATCACACTTAATCTGACTTTACGATTGTAGTAAATTGAATGTGAGACATGAATTGAGTAGCATGTTACTGTTATAAATCTCCAATATAGACTTATTAATATAATATTATATAAATAAATTTCATAGATAGAAAACTGTGGTTTTTAACCAAAAAATATGATCCCAGGGAAGATAAAGAAGTTGCCCCATAAGTAGCATAGTGTTTCCACAAACATATTTCATTCCTTACATGAATTCTGAAACCAATAATCTGATGAATATTTTTTGTTTTATTACATCACCTTTACAGAAAAATATTTTTAATATGTATTTAAATCAATAAATCTGAGTCAGCGATAATGAAGATGGCATTAGGAATTTATAAATATTCTATTCAAGTCAGCAGTATAATACAGAAAGATGTGTACATGACCTCATTTTATTCTGTTAACTATTCCCGAATAACCAATCAACTTTACTCAATATTTTCATACTTCAAAGGGCTTAATATCCATTTTTTATAGTGGATAAACTACATATTTAATCAAAGGAATATAAAGATACATTTTAAAATTCAAGGGATGTACAGTAGAGAAATGAGAGCCTCTGACTTTAATAAATATCTAATAAAAGCTCCTTTGCCAATGATGAAATATCCAAATAGACCATCTAGAGGCGGCTTATTAATTTATTTAAGTTATAAACAGTGATCTGAAAGATAATTTCTCCTAGGATATCCGAGCCATTGGCTCTATTTGATGAACTGTATGACAAGCCATGGACCAGAGTAGGGCCATTCATAGTCGGACTAGCAGGTGGATGGATGCTGTACAGGAAAAATTGTAAAATGAACATGAATAAGGTAACTCATGACTGTTTTAAATATATACCATAAGTAGCAAAAGAAGTTCTTCGTTAACTAAAACAACAAGTAATTTCATAAATTTAGCTTCAAAAACTTCAACCTACTAAAATTAAGTATGTAATTTAGAAATTCTACGACAACTATATGAAAATAACGATATAATTTTAGACCTCTCCTAAGGTGAACTTGAGTTAAAACTTAAACGATTTCAATCAAAAGTTAATGATTTTATTTTGCAAATGACTGAATATTATAGTGATTCCTATTTAAGACAACTGATGAAGTTCAAACAGAAATTTAATAAATTTTCCTATATATTCTCATCCCATTCTGAACATGACTTCTGAAGAGGCTCTAAGGAGATGTCTTAGGGGGAAAATTCTTTTTTGAACAAATTTTTTAAATAACTAATTTCTTTCAATTATAGGGTACCACTGTAATAGGATGGATGGTGTCAATGACAATTTTCTTCACACTGATCTACGGACTTCATGGACGTACTATTGGACCTATAGCATCAGCATTTTATGCTGTTTTTTCACACTCAGCTTGGGGATTTGGTATTCTGTGGCTTGTTACAGTTTGTGCGATAGGAAAAGGAGGTAAAATATTATCTTTGTTTCCTAAATGGTCCTTTTTATATAGAGTATAAAATTACTTCATAGTAGGTAAGGATGCTGCAAATGTGATATAATCAGGGATTCTAATCAGAAATCATTTTATTTAGATATGATGGTGTACACAGAAAATGTCAAGTATTAGCTATTGTTAGACGCAAATTATTTAATGTGGCTGTAAAATTATGTAGAAAATTGAGTATATCACAAGAGAAAAATTATCAACTCCTATTAAATCTAATTTCACTTACAATAATCATTTATCACGTGTTCTTTTTACCAAATGATTATCACGAGATGATAATAATAATGACTAATGAGTGGCATGTTACCTAAAAGAGGTAAAAAGTACACTATTGTAACATTAAAATGAGATAGGTTGTTAAGAGATGGAAAGTTTTCCCTAATTACACGCTATTTTTATAAAAATAATTCAAATATTTAGATATGTACAAGACAATGTCTGAAACTTAGAAAGGTTTGATAATTATTAAACAATTTTGTTGTTTTACCATAGCATATCTTAAAATTGCAAATTTCAGATTGAGATGGAAATATCTTAAATGACAAATTTGCAATAATAGGCCAAAAAGACAATTAAGGGAAGAAAATATCTGCTAGAAAAGTTGTTACACAAGGAAAATGTGCTATTGATTCTCAGGGAAAGGGAAAACTAAATCTAGTTCTCATTAGATAATTCTAGCATTCCATTAATCTCTTCTTTAAATCAAAGATGCAAGCATGAAATGGACAAGGAGTGAAAAACATGGGAAGATAATTATAAGGAAAATTAACTCAATTATGTTTCATTAGAAATAGAGCCAACTACCACACAGGGGAGATTATTCTAAAAACTAGAAGACGAACTTTGGGTACAATGGAATCCCATACATTTGAGGCAATTCAGTCATGAGTGTTCCTACATGAACCTACCTTTCGGTAGGTTCATGTACTTTCAAAAATCCCTATTCAGCACGATCTCCTTCATTTCTTTATAGTTAACCTCAACCTATAAGCCATTACAATGTCTTCCTTTGGCGGCTATAATAAGAAAGTCGGAAAATATGGATTACAGATTTCAAATTAAAATAAATGAATGTCATTTGGAAAAACAAAGGATTTCATGATCAAGATATAGCAGGTAATCAGAGAGGTGGACAGTGTAGTTCAGTTCATTGCACACTGCGACAGCTAAATCAAGATGAGCAAACAAAAGGTTTTACCAGATTTCTCCCCAACTATATTTAGAAAAATATCTCATCGCAGGACAAATATTCTGCCCTCGTTTTAGCGATTAGTTTTGTAAATTTCTTTTTTTTGTTTGAATAGATTTTTTTGAATTGATTTTTGGCTGTTGCTTTCTATTGAGCTCGGCCTCCAAGTGTTTCTAATAGGGAGAATGATTAGAACAGAGTATATACTGGGTTTCTTATTATAAAATTCTAGTAATATATAATACTCGACCTTCCATCTTGGAAAAAATACCCTATGTTCACAGTAATGAGATGCATACTTAAAAATGAGCATCGTATGATAAATTGTTAGTATATTGGTGTATACTATGGTTGGTTAGTTATAATGCGCAAACACAATTCCTAAAAAAAAGAATGAACGATATTGAAAACTCACCCTCAGAAAGACGAAAAACAAATATTTCTTCACAAAACACATAAAATTGCTAGCAGACGAATTACACATTCTGAGGGTCACACTCACACCACTTTGAAGTAGTTTAAAATATTTGGTGCTAAGAACTTGCGAAATATCAGCATTCCATACTTCCCCAATATTTTGTAATACCCGAATTTCACCTACCTTCAAGGAATTAACATACAAATAAATGAAACTTTCATTCACTTTCCTCATTTTAATAACAAGTATTTTTTCATATCCCCAAAGAAAGACAAGACACTAACAAGATTAAAACTTAAATTGCTGATGAGATTAAGCAGAAATATTTATTGTGAATATTATACCGATAAAATCATACTTTCAATGATCTTTTGATGTTATAATGACAGTAATATTTGTTAAATGAGCATTTACTATGTAAGTGGATAAGGAAATGAATAGATGTTTATGAAAGAGATGCAAAATATTAAATTAAAATAGTAATACCTCGGTAATAATCAATTTTGATTGATCTATGGTAATTATTTTAATAACTGATCAGATGATTAATTGATGTTTTATATTCTAGGTTGGATTAACAGTTTTCTTTCATGGAAACCATTAGCACCATTCAGTCGTATCTCTTACTGTGCATATCTAGTACATCCGTTAGTCATCAGAGCTTCTGTTTCCCAAATTGATTCTCCACTTCATGCCTCCAGAGATTCCTTTGTGAGTATTCCATTGAGCTGTGAGAATAATTAAAATTTAATCCACAGAGTTTTACATCTTTCTTCATAACGGTTGAAATTTTGAGTAACCATTTGTATTATGCCACATTAACTGAATTTAATTTTCTTTTCAGATCTTCTTATTCTGTGGGCACTTCATAATTTCTTATTTACTTGCATTTGCGGTGTCTGTTACAATGGAGGCACCAATCATCTCTCTTCTCAAAATTTTCTTCAGAAGGATTGTCAATTTAAGGTAACAAAAGTTTTGTACCTGATTACATCCGGATTGTATGCTCTCATTGAAAGATAACCAATGAGATTCCCTTTGATAAAAGGTGTAATATTGAGAATTCTTCCAAATAAAAAAGTTATACACAGAAATACATTGTACATCCTTTAACTGTCACCGGATAACGTCAATAATATACGAATCCTTTAAATGTCAAGGGTACATTTGAGAAAGAATAAAAATACAAAAATTTTTACAGCATTTTTTTATTTTGTCAGAATATTAACAGTAATCTCACAATATTTAATTTAACGTTAATGATGGTTTATTAAATTATGAATGTTGAAACCTATAAAGAGAGCACTGATTTGAGAGAAATTAGTTACTTTGCTAATCATAATTAAAATTACATTAATTGATAAACGAGAATATTTTCATTTAGAATTTTAAGAAGTAAGATGTAAGTAAACCAAAGTAAACGTGGGATAAGATTTCTACAAACTAAAAGTTGATAAAGAGCCCCTTACTTCCTATTTGGTAAACTGACTTTATGATTATTTCCATTAATACTAATTTTGAAATTGTTTTAATATAACAAAATACACCTTGCGAAAGAAAAACGATGTTCCAATGACTATCTCTGCTGTAGAATATCCATAGGATACAAAGCTGTAATAGCAATTTTGGTTCTATGCAAAATTTTTGTTCAAGATTGAAATTCAGAGAATCAAGATATATTAATGTCAGCCATTTTTCATTTATGTATAAAAATCCTACAAAAAATATTTCCAGAACAAATGTTTACCATCTGACTGTATCCGCATTTAAGTATAAGCGCCGACATTGATAAATAAAATCCATAAATAAATATAAAGCATTTTTATTTATTTATTTTACATAACATCTAACCTTACATTATAAACATTATACAATTGCACACTTTCCATTTCGGCTGCCTTAAAAATATAAGAGCGACTATTTTGATTTTTCGAAAGAAATAAAGATGAAAAAATTAAGCAGTGAAGTCGATGATATATTTTTTCCCCGAAAACCCTTTAACTGAGAAGCTTTTTTCCAAAGTCTCCTTATATTTGTCTAAGGGCATGAGAACGTGAGCAGGAGCTCTTAAGTGTCCTCGAGAAACCATTTCAGCCAGTTCCAAAATCATATCCACACGTTTTTTGGAGGCAGCATTCAAAGAACACCACCGCGTCATCCAAAATCCTCTCAGACAAATGTCTTTGAAGATAAATTTAGATGTGGGAACAGTTACCGGCTCCCGTGACATACCGCCATAGGTGATCATCCATCCCTGGAAATCGAGGTGTCGCAGCAACTCCAAGGAACTCTTGCCTCCGACGCAATTAAAAGCAAGTTTTGGTTTCGGGAGTTTTCCCGACTTAAACAAGTCCGTAGTGCGGGCTTCACTCTCAGTGAGAACGTGAGTTGCACCAATTGAAAGTAGATATTCTCGTAGCCGATCGATCTCCGGCCTGTCTCGGACTATATTGACAGACTCAATCCCCCAAGACTTACATAACTGGATCACGCACTGCCCAGATGCACTATTTGCTCCATTCTGTATCACAGTTTCACCGGGCTTTAGGGGAACGAAATCTTTTAACATACGATATGCGGTACAGGGATTAACCGACAGTGTAGCCGCGTTGGCTGCACCTATCGTGTTTGGAATTTTTATGAAATTGTTTTCCTTCGAAACGGCGTGGGTACGCCATGTACCCCAGCCCGTGTTTCTTGGTAGGACCCAATCACCCTTTTTCAGATATGTTACACCATCGCCGACTTCTTGAACCTCAGCCACACCTTCGTTGCCTCCAATAGCAGGCAAATTAGGCTTTACAGGATACACGCCTTGAATGGTGTTGATGTCAGCTGGGTTCACAGGAGCGGCTAGCATTCTCACCAGCACTTCTCCTGGCTTCGGGGATGGCAACGCTTCTTCTTCAATAGAAACGACTTTTGATGGATCTCCATATTCTGAATAAACAAGTTTGGATGCTTTGATACAGTTAAATCTTACTAATTGAAGATTTGCTTTGCCACTAAACGTAAATAGTTTCGTTAAAAACTTCATGTCGCTGGATTAGATGGAGAACGTCCCCATTACCAAAACATTGAATTATCGATATTCAGATGTTTCCTTTAGTGCGTATCAGGGAAAGCGGAGGTCAATAACTCGGAATACTTTTGAAAGACGGAAGATTTTCCACTCTAGTTGAATCGAAAGTTACAGTCTAATTAATTATAGTAAATAATTTGGTGAGAATAATTCTAAGAAAATTATAAGTATTTCTGAATTATTACTCAGGGTAATTTTTATTCATGATACATCGTGAAACTTCTCTCTTACTGTTACTTAACTAACGCGCAACATTGTTGTTGTATTGCAGGGTTTTTCATACATTTGAAAGATATGGTAGGCATCTTGGAATATTATATTTAAAATTTTGCATTAATGTAATATTGTAGTCTCATTTATGAAATAAAACAATCGAAAGACACTTTAGTGATTTGGAAAGTTTGGAAAACAGTAGCAACAGTATTATGAGTATCATCCTCTGTTTGAGTTCATGCTGTCGTACGTTTTCCTTGGAATGAAGGAGAAATGTTTCGGATTGACCTACGATAAATTTGTTCTACGTTTGGCATTGGTACAAATTCATATTCTTTATACATCTGTATATATTTCTCTCCTTTCAAAAACGTACTTGATTATATTTACGACTGATTATGCATGCTGGATTACATTTATGATAATTAGACGCTTCCCGCCAAATCACAGAGACATGAAGATTTACAACTAAGGATGGAATATTATTTTCTTGAATATTTCCTTTTAGTTTGAAATGCAACTTGATTTTCGTGTTGGTAAATTTTTAGATTTACCTTCGTGTTCTATACGTTACCCATGAGTCTTAAACTGATCATGTTAAGCAACTAACAATACCGCGAAACGTAATAACTTTAGGTTGCCGAATTAGCAAAATCTTTCGACAGGTTAACGTACTATGCCTTTATTCATGATTTCTTTTGCTATTCGTGAGATATATGTGTAGCATATGTCATGTTGTCGTTTTTCCTCTGTATTTCGATAGAGGCACAATCATTTTCAAATACATTTTAATGTTGGATTCGGAGAAATCTCTCATCATTTCCTTTTATCACTGCCTAGCTCATTGCTGTGATTTTGTGTATGCTAATGAGTGATGCTTAAGAATGTTTCACTTTGGTCAACTCTTACTGAATTGACTGTAGATAGACTCATTTCTTTTAGCCATTTAAAAGTTGCCAAGAGATATATAACTGATGGTAAGAAAAGTAGGTTGTATATTTTGTGATATGAAGGATTTGTTGAAACATGTATCTGCTCGTAGATGATGATCAAAATGATACTTCATGTTGATTTTATTGAATTGCTCAGATCAATCTGTTTTTCGGTAGTATCATTTGCTTAGTAATTGGTGTTAATTCTGGGGAGATAGTATTAAAAGAAAAATATCCTGGCATCAGTTTGCTGTCCAAAATACAAACTCTGGATGTAAATTAATAGCATTTGCCCATGAATGCTTATGGTAATTTAGTTTAATATATTTGTTTATGAATGTCTTTCTATCCTCAATTTGCACATTTAACTTTAATCCCTAATTTTTGGTCAAGAACCATGAGAGCATGTTTAATGATATCAATTCCTGCTGTCATCTTCCATTATATTCATTATCTTATTGTCAATTGTTATACTCTAGCTCATGTTATATCATGATAGATTTCATTGGAATAAAACATGTTTACAGTATTTGTATGATGTAGAGGTTTGTAGATGAGAAAAATATTATGGCTCACTTTCCTTTACCTTTTTATAATTAAAGTAACAGTAATTAACATAGTTAAATAATTTGCAAACCCATTGCTCCTGTACTCTTGATGTTTGCCCCCCAATACCTGGCTTATGTTCATGAGTGCATAGCATTTCCTTACAAATTTCACAAAAACAAACAATGTGTAAGAAGTTGGAAACCTCACTTAAATGAATTAAAGTTTTTTCTTCTTTGTGAAGTATGTGCTTTATGTAAAACTTTTTCTACTTTTTAATTTGCATTCAAAGTTTTATTTCTATGTTTTAGCCATTAATGCATAGAAAGGAAAATTTTCTCGAAATGTTCCTGGTTTTTTCTTATTATTTAGACCAATCCTTAAGTCTGCAACCAAAAGTTACTCTGGATACTTTAGAGAAGTTTTTTTACCACCCAATCTTGCTATAAAGGCATCTGCTGTCTTTGATGTCCATAGTTAAAACTCTTCGGACCAACCTCTTCAATGTAACATGTATACAAGTCTAAGGTGCACAATCTGCACAACTATCTTGTAAATAAATAGAATGATGTTCCTCATAGAAGATAAACATTTTATAGTATAATGAAATGTTTTAAATTTCATCTCATCATCACAAATCAATCTTGTTTCCATGATGCAAAAGTCTATTGAAGGATAAGCTAAATGCTGTTTGCTATGAGTGACAATAGATCAATTTATCAACTTGCAATATAGTTGCTACCTATGGCTCCTGGATACCCAAGTGGGCATGGATTTTAACTTTCAGAAAACAACAGTTACCACCAAGTACTATATTTGAAACCATGTAAGATGTGCCCATATTTCGGTAGACCAATTTCAAGAAGTACATTTTAAGATCACTTTTAAATCTTAATTCGAGTAGCATTTAAATTTTATTGTTGTTTTTATAATAATATACGCCTATCCATCTTCCTTCAATATTAAAGAAATATGTAAAACTACATGGAAGGAAAATACTTGGTACATAAGAAATGGAGTTAGGAATTGAGCCATTATTTTGGAAAAAGGCACTTCTTATATGCCATTAAATCCAATATTCAGCTGGCTATAAAATGTGTTCATGATTCAAACATCATGGTTTACCTTCCCCAATGTTTCTTTCAAGAATTTTATGGTGAACTGAAATGAATTTGCTATCTAAAGGTCTGTTATGAGCAGGTCGTGGCGGTTTTATCCAAACAATTTAATGTAATCCATTTTGTGTGAGAGGGTTTAAGTCAAGGAACAACAAGGAAAAGTTAAAGCTTAGAAAAATAGAAACATTTTCGTCTGAAAATGAATTATAATAAATGTTTGTTTGTTTTTACATTTCACCTTTTCTTCAAACCCTGCTCATACAACATAATGGCTAATTTTAGACATCCTTTTGCTATGTTTTATAGCTATAGTACTCATTGTTTAGCTATGGTACTTACAGCAGTAAGTTTTGAATGTATGTAGAATCATCTAACTTAAGGCATTGTGATTTTGCTCTCCTCAATGTTTCTTACTAGTTTTTTATTTAATAAAATTGGCTATGAATTTCCTTTGTAACATCCTACTCTATGGAAATGGGAATTGTGGGCCAGCCTATTGTTTTTTTTGGAAAGGTGTTATTCAAAATAGTGTACGAGAAATATAATCCTTTGCCATTTGCTTAGTTTAAAATTTTTACAATTTTTTTATCACTCTCTGTTACACTTTTGAAGCACACTAAGTTTCACAAATCTTCATTTTATGTTTCTTTTTTCAGATAATTATAAAAAAACAGCCAAGTATAGTGGATAGAATGGAATGATTATTTATAGTCATACCATTTACACATGTCCATGAATTTGTCAAATCCTTCAAATCCATGGCACAAATTTCATTAAAAATTATTATTACATATTGATGTTTAGAGATTTTTATCAAATGAAATCATTGAATTAATATATCCTAAATTTGAAAAATTTTGTTTTTATAAATTTCTGCCATTAGCATCACATTTTAATCCAAAGGAAGCTGGATAGTTTCAATGATAATTATATATTAAGAAATCGAATGTGTGGTTTTTATTCCTCGAAATTACAGTTAAGTTACTAGGTTTATAAGTCTAATAGATTGAAATGAGAAATGGTTTAAAATGTAGTACTTTAACTATGCTTATTAAATATTTGTATCCTTGGTAGCTTTTATAATCACAGCCATGAACAAAACTGTGACAAAAATACATTATATCTATATTGTAAAAAATGAAAAATATACAATTAATCAGGATATGGATGTAGGAATAATAAGTAAATAGTATAATAAATTCAATGTAATTTTCAGCGAAAATTTGCCTTCAGTTAGATGTGATATATCTACTATAGTCTACTGCTCACATTGTATATGTTGATGTATTAAAAAAATGTGATTAAACAAGTTATATCTCCAATACTATACTTGTGAGATTCCTAACTGGAATTGAAAATAGTGATTATAGCCATTATTTTTCTCCCTTTGTATAAAATCCTGAAAATTAACATTTTTATAAAATCATTAATGACATTCAAGACGTTGACGAGGTTCTAAAAGAAATCACCAACTTTAGGAATACCTATATACTAAACAAGGTCCATTATTCCCATGTAATACAAAATCTAAGTTTTCTCACAACGCGTTATAATTGGTTCCAATGGACCATGAATGTAAGTTTAAATTTATGATATAAAATAAATTAAGAGGTTGAATGATAGCCTACATTTAAATCAATATCATAAATTACTTTTGTGAGTAAAATACAAGTGATCTTTTGTAAAAGAATAATTCAACAATAAATATTTTGATTCTTTTGGCGAATAGTTGAATCTGTATCTCCATTTGGTATGTGTTAGGTTTGACAATGAAAATATTGTGATGGTAAATATCTACATTTGTTGCTAAATGTTTCAGATGTCTTAGAGGTCATGTCCTGGTGACAAGAAGAGTAAAACACCTACTCAGGAGAGAAATATCAATCTGAAGAATATACAAAGAGGAGGACTGGAAATCAAGTCTTACTTCACCTATTAATCACAGAACGTTTCTCTAAGGTACCTAAGAAATAGGCTTATTTTCATTCTGAAGTGAAATTTCTATGTCTTGAATGGACAATTCCCTGGGATGCACTCTATAAAATGGAAGTAAAACGTCCAATGGGGTGTACAAGATATCAGTGGCAGATAAATTAAATTTTCTTGCAATGATGGCCTAAGTATGTTAGCATGTATACACGAGGAGGTTTATTACAGTACGTCCTTTAACAATCCTTATGCCACAAATTTAACAATTATCAACTGGAAGTAGAGCAGAGAGACATAGAGGAATGTTCGCTTTGGTTCAGAGTGTTTTCCTGATGAAAAATGGATTATTCAAGACACTGGGAGTTATACTTAAAGAAATGGTTCTAAGATTAGAAATGCATTCTTTAGATAGCTAATAATATCCAAGACAGATAAACTTTATATGTTTTGTGGTTCACTTAGTGAGACTAGGTATTTCTAAAAGAAAGTTTTACTTCCTTGGAACTCAAACACCTTTAATATTCTGAGTAGATGCTTTGGGCCAGTTCTCCATTCCTCTTTAGCCTAAAGCACCAGCATACCCTTCCTCTATTCATTATGAGAACCTAAGTTCTTTACAAGGTGTTTTGTTTGCCAGCAGGCTATCTTATTGAGCAAAGAGAAAGTTGGCTCTGCCTTAGTCTGGTCATAGGGTAAGGATCCTTACTCTATGGTCTGGTATTGGTTTTTTCTGAAGCTCCTGACAGACAAAATGTTGTCAAGAACCATCAATATTATTAATTTCAATGGAACTAAAATAGTCACGAAATATAATTCTAATTATTTGTCTTTTAAAAGACCAATACCTATCTTAGGCTGAAAATTATGACTTTCTTTTTATAAAACGAATTCTATGATTTTTCCACCCTTTCATCTCCTCTATAATACGTTAAAATTTAATCAGTACTATTTTAAATTCTTATTACACATTCTCGTGTAAATGTTACATTGTTTCTGAACATTTAAATTTTTTACGAAGATAATCCATTTGCAATCATATTATAATAAATTAATTTCCAAAACCAATTTATCTTGCTAGAGAAAGTGATGTACTCTACAAATCTGTGGTACCCTAAAAAAAATGTGAAAAATGAAACTGGAAGAGTTAGAATCTCTACTTAATAGTCATAGTATCTATTATATATAGATGCTTCTCCGGATTCATTCATGTATATACCTAGATAGATAGATAGGATACTAATTCACAGCCTAAACCACAAGCGTGATTGACTTGAAATTTTTACGGCGTATTGGCCATAACGTGTAACCACCAGAAAAAATGCATTTTTGAACCTCAGTATCATAGGTTCGATTCCAGAGGGCCCCAAAGTCCCGATTTTTCCCGTTTAAATGCATTGCTTTGATTTTCGGGATTTAAAAAAAAAATACTTTCCGGATAGGTAGAGAATCGAAACTCAAGGAGCCTATATATATGGTCATGATCTATCGAAAACATAAATGACTTTCACAGAAGATACCCTGGGTTCGATGCTAGGACGATGCAAAAATCGGCCATTTGAAATACATTGAGGTAGATTTTCATTATTTTTATTCATGCACTTATCAAAATGATAGGAAGTTCTCGCTTATATGGAAGATGTATACTAAGCATAGGTTTTTGAAAAAAATGTAGATAAAACCTTACTGATCCTGGGTTCGATGCCAGAGCACATAAAAGTTTCTCTCATAAGGAATATAAGGGAAAAGTAGGACGTCATTTGAGACAGTTGCACCTAATATTTCTGCTTAAATTTTTACACATGGTTAAAGGATGTGATCTTTTTTAGTGCTGCATAGAAAGTATTACCAGAATGACCCGGGTTCGAAGCCAGATGGTAAATATATCCCCCATTTAAAATGCCTTGAGTTAGTTTTCATTATTTATTTTGATGTTTTTATCGAAATGATAGGAAGTTCTTGCTTTGCTCGAAGATGTATATTAAGACTCAGCTTAATAAAAACATTTAGATACGAAATGCTGTTCCTGGGTTCGATGCCAGAGCACATTTAAATTTCTGTCATAAGGAATATAAGGGAAAAGTAGGACTTCGTTTGAGGCAGTTGCAGTCAATATTTCTGCTTGAATTTTCACACATAGTTATAGATGGTGATCTTCTTTTGAGCTGCATAGTAAGTTCACCAGGAAGACCGGGTTCGATGCCAGACGATTAAATTGTAGTTAATTTTAAGAATAATTTCAATCCTTTTATTTCTTTTGCGGACCGTTCACATATAATGCCGATATGAAAGTAAGGTTGTTGATCTGCTTGCAGTATGCAAGCTACATTTTACTCGTAATTTATAAATATCAGATCTCAATTAATCTATTAGACTTATCTTGAAAGTCTATTCTCAATGAAAGCCATTATATCGTTGTATTTTCTTCCAACAATAAAGCAACCTAGAACATTAATAGATGTTATATCACACCTATCATTACAGTTGATTTTTTATGACAAAATTGTGAATTGCAAATAGGGGCATGCACCCAGGAATAATGCCAAGGAAAAACTGACTTGAAAAAAGTCTGACTCCGGGCGGGAATCGAACCCCGGATCTTCCTCTGTATAGAGTATTCTTTTCAAATCAGTTTTTCCTTGGTAACCATGAGAAAAATTTATCTAATTTAATTAGCTTTCATGTATTTAATCTTTACTAATTCTGTTTGAATTTAAAAATCCTGAAAAGGAGAAGTAAGAAGCTTTTGTGTTCATTGTAGAATTTTAATGTGGATGAGTGTGTAACTAAATATCTATTTCAACTGAAGGATTAATATGAATGAGAAACTATTCATTTCATGTGATTAGAAAGAGAAATAATGTGAATATAAGATAAATCTTATATACAATGATCTTCAGAATACAAAGAAAAATGTGGAAATTTAATTGGCATTAGATTAAATTAAACATGAGAGATAATAGGGAAAAGGATTAAAGGGATACAAAATATAAGAATTTGGATACTTTATGTGCACATGAAATTAATTGCAAACTATGTTTATTTCAAAATCAAAGAATCAGCAGGTTCATTAGCTGCATTAAACTCACAGCAAATGAAGTTACTTAGCTGCTCCATACATTTTCCTCTTAGGCAGTCCTTTAATTTATCTGATGTCATGAGATAATATTAATAGATACATAGAGATAATTTGAGATGAGCCAAGCAAGGATGAAGATTTTCAAGTCAAAGAAGTAAAAGAGTTTGAGGGCCAATCATGTCGAATTTTTTCCTTCTCTTTATTCTTAGGTTATCTGGTTCATACCAAAATATGCTAAATCTTTTTCCATATCGTTCAATTTATTAAGCTCTACTAACAAATCCTTTTTATGTAGATAAAAAAAAAACTATTTAAATTATAGGGTATGAATCCAGATGTTACTATTATACAGCAATTGCTACACCATCATTTATAATTAGTCTTTTATGTTATCTTCCATCACTTCCAGCCAATCATACTAGTTTTCTTCACCTGCCAATTGCTTACATAATCAGATTAAAAGGTTAATATATTCCAATTCAAGCATTGAGTTTTCCTAAAAACAATACAAGACATTTTTATATTAGTTTTCTTAGTATATTAGTAATTCTTAGTTTTGTGATGATCTTGAAGAATTTTTGACAACTTATGATGATTTGAGGAATTTAATTCAGTCTCAGGTAATTACCCTTTTTGGGAGTAAATGTTACCTGACATGTATCAATGGAAGAAGAAGGAATATTGTGGATTAATTCCAATTCAAGCCTCCATTTTTATGTTAATTCCACCCGATTTCTGGTTTACTCCATCCATAGCCTCATTCTATATTCTTCAGATTTGCATTAAATTGGGAGACAATCACTATGATAGTTAGTAATGCTGAACCGATCTGAAAAAAAAATAATTAGCATTGTAATTTCATTCAAATCTCTGAGGAGGATCACAAACAAACTACAGCAAATGTCCAGAGATAAACTAGTACTCAAATTGAGTCCATTTTATAGTGATTTTTCTTCTCTGAAATTAATTCAGATCATTTATGAAAGAGTATCCATTGTGTTATATTAATGAGTAACATTATAAGCTGTCTGGAAAAGCTTGCATTTATGTTTTTCTAATCCTACTAGTAAAATGCCATAATATAGTGTTAAGGCTATAGTATACTATGTGGTCCTTCCCAGCAGCAAGTGACACAATAGCCCCCCTTTGAAAAAAAATGTGCCCTTCATACCTCAGGGTCTTTACTCCTTAGTAGTCACAATTCAAATCTCCCATATATCTTTATCATACTATTAAGTTAAGGTAAATTCAATGGATTTAAAGAATTCATTGAAGATTGGCATTTTTTTCATACTTGAGATTGAAAGAATAACTTTGTTTTTATAAGGTGTTTGCAATTGAATAGTGAATCTGAAGAGTACAGCTAACAATGCTCTTGAACAAAATTTCTGGAAAGATTGTAATGATTATATTTTCTGTCATATTTTTTCCATTTGCAATTTTTGTGACTAATAGGTTGTAACGATTGGTTAGTTAATAGGCAAATATTTGTAAAATGTAACTGTAAGGATATAAAAAAATATTAAGTAAGATAAAAATGTCACTAACCGACGTAAAGAGAGTGTAATCCAACTTGAACATCCTTGCACCAGTGAACATAATTTTTAAATGTTTCATTTGGGAAGAAAATATCCGGAGCTGGAAATCCAAAAGTAATTCAAATGGTTTGAAATACAGCCATTACATTAATTCTATAATTAGTAAAATTAACTTTGAAGTCTCAACATGACTCAGTTTTCTCGAAAAATTTGTTAAAGATTTACAATGATGAAACTTACCTCCTTGAGTAACTCAATGGATGCTATTTTCGACATGAAATACAGCATTATTGTGCCTGACCTTTCAATCTGTAATATTTTACAATTTTAGCAGGCGTTGGAGGGAAACATGTAGTTTATTTCAAGGAACCATGAATTTCATAGTGGGAGATTCTTATGTTACCTGCACCAGTCAATACTTGGTGTAATGTACTAAATTTTATATAATCAATTTAAAATTATCAAAAGAATACTATAGCAACTAGCATAAATGTAACTTAAATATACCAAAGGCATGTAGGTCGGTTTCTCCCTTTCCCTGGGAGTAACTTCTAAGAAACTTCTAATCATGGTTATTCCTGTACTTACCGTGTCAAGAACCCAAAACTATGTTCTTTATGGAACAGGACCGGTTTTCCCAAGGGATATACGGAAGTAAAATATAGTGACGTGACTGGGAGTTGAACCCATGACTTCCACTCTTGGGACAGATTATCTAACAACAAAACAACCATGTCATGTAAATCAAAGGTGAGTGGTGATCCATATAGAGGCACCAACCACCCCCTGAGGTCCTTATAGAGGCAGTGAACTCACATAATAGAGTTTGAGTAATCCCTCCAAAAGAAATCACAATATGGGAATATCATCCTAGAAAGTGGGAGATCTGGGTTCGAGTCCCGACCATGACGCTTTTTTCACTTCTGTTATCATTGCGATTTTTTCAGGTGCACGCCTATAAGTGCAAATGAACTTTCTTTTTTTCATCCTTGAGGACCAGTTTAGAGAAGTCACACTTATTGTGTCTATTGTCTTTAATTAGAATTTTTCTTTTTAGGATAGCCATTCTTACAATAAACCCTTCTAATCTCTTAGTATTAACAATGTCCTAACCAGAGTTGGAACCCGGGACTCCATATTACTATGCTAGCACGCTAACAATAGTGAGGCCGGAATATGCCGGAAATGGAGGCGTCAATCATAATTTTTCCATTAGTTCAGGAAGGGGATACCGTAATAACAAAGGATGGAGAGGCACACGGATAGCCAAGAGGGTAGCGCTTTCGACTCTAGTGAAAGCGGTCCCGGGTTCGATTCCCGGTGAATCCCGGTAGAAGCCAATGTGCGAAATGACTTAAATGGTCGAAGCAATTTCAGAAAACAACCACAAAAACTAAGGATGGATATAAATATTCAAGATTGAGCATTTAATTAAAGCTAACACTTACAATTTATAGCTCACCTCTTTCGACATCTTGCTACACTGCATTACACAATAGGCGAATACCCATACGAGAAGAGCGTCCCACACAAGTATGTATGCCAAGAAGACCCAAAATACGAAATCTTCGACCTTGCTTGCGATTATACGTACAGCATAAATAGCTAAATACCACATTTCTAGCAAGAGGTAACAGGTGAAGGAAAAAAGGCTAAGATCGTATATCCTGTTGAGCTCCTCCGCCAATTTACAGTGATACATATGAAAGTAACTGATGCTTCTCCATTGCTCCACCATATTTTTCACTTTAGAGGGAATCCGCCGCTGTCCGTTAAGCGACGCTTTCTTACACAAGATCAGTAGCACGCGGTTCAGATCGACAAGTTTGTGACGAATGAATCTGAGAATGACGGAGAACTGCAGGCAAAGGCTACAGAGGGATACGTAAGACATGAAAGTAAGCGAAAAAGCACTCAAGGAGAGGATTCTCTCTAGGAACGGGTAACAAATCCCTCCGACTATGGTGCAAGCAATCCAAAATGTTTGTAGGGTGACCAGTTTCCTACTTCGAGGGGTTGCCAATTTGAAATATTTGCACATGCGTTCGTCCGCATCCCGGATTTTCTCCAGTAGTTTTCGAATCCTATCCCGCTTCAAATAAATGTTGACGAAGGGAAAAAGGAATAGCGCAAGTATGATGCCCCCCATGCCGATTTTTAAAAGGTCGTTGAATTCTTTGTCCTTCGCGATCGCATCCAGTAGCTGTAGAAAAATAACAAGAATCCCAGAGGCGTAAAATATCAGGAAGAAGAGGGCTTGAAACACTTCCAGACGTTGGACCTTGTTGTTACACTCTCTTTGCAGAGGGATTGGGGTGATGGATAGTAATAAGGAAATACTAAAGATTGGCCTGATGAACCAATAAACACTATTGTCGTTGTTATTAACTCGTGCGCGATCCATATTCATCCCTTTAAATCTACGCTAGTAGATGTCTTTGGCAGAGCTGAGCATTATCTTGCTGACGGGTTAATCTGTCTCGGAACTTTATCTTTCACGTCTTAAAAATTTTCTCATCGAACCCCAACTATTCCCAAAACTTTTTCGGTTGTATGGCCGATTTCATCGCGTGTTCCTCATGACCAGAAATACATTTTTTTTAACTCAACATTTATCAAGATCGAAACCTCTGTTTGCGGTTTGTTCATAATTTATTTTCGTCTCTCAAATCGATTCCCAATTACACTTGATGAGTTTTTCGTCAACGGGAGGTTTTATTGAGCCGAGGGCCGATCACCGATTTTTGCGTTATTGGCATCTCTTAAACCGTTTTCCGTTTAACCCACAAATGCCGTGCCAAATGATACAATTTAAAACTTAGGACTAAGTAGGATTCTAGGGTTACCAACTCTTCATAGCGAACGAAAAGACATTAATTCGAATCTAATATTAAGTACGTCATCCCAAGAATTCAATCATGTGGACATTCTTAATAAGTTTTGAAAAAGTCTAAATTTACTAAACCATTCTATATTTAAGGTCTTCAAAAGTAAACGATATGCAATGTAGTTTTTAAGAAATACCCCACGATGGGTAAATATACATTGTTTGATTGAAAGAATCATAGTTTATACATTTTACGATTTTGGTAACGACAGAATCTCATAGCATTTCCTTACTAATTTCACAAAAACAAGCAGAATGTGTAAGAAGTTGGAAACCTCACTTAAATGAGTTAATTTTTTTGCTTTCTACTCTGTGAAGTATGTGCTTTATGTTAAACTTTTTCTACTTTTTATTTGCATTCAAAGTTTTGTTTGTATGTTTTAACTGATAATTCTTAAAAAGGAAATTTTTCTCGAAATGTTCCTGGTTTTTTCTTATTATTTTGAACAATCCTTGAGTTTGCAACCAAATGTTACACTGGATAATTCAGAGAAGTGTTTTTAATGCTCAATCTTGCTGTAAAGGCATCTGCTCTCTTTGATGTTCATAGTTAAAACTCTTTGGTCCAACCTCTTCAATGTAAAATGTATACCGGCCTTGGTGGCCGAGTGGATAGCATGCCATCTAAGCTATCGCTCCTACCCCAAGGTCCCGGGTTCGAATCCCGGCTGAGTCGGATTTTTCCGATTCAGGGAATGGTCGTGTGTGTTCGTTGTTGCTGTTGCCTCGGTGAAGCACCTCCTGAAAAGTTCAGTAGAGCTTAGGGGGACTTCACCGGTGAAGGGCAACAGCAGGTAAGCAATTAAAAAAAAAAAAAAAAAAAAATACAAGTCAAAGGTTATCTGCACAATTATCTTGTAAATACATAGAATGATGTTCCTCATAGAAGATAAACATTTTATAGTATAATGAAATGTTTTAAATTTCATCTCATCATCACAAATCAATCTTGTTTCCATAATGCAAAAGTCTATTGAAGGATAAGCTAAATACTGTTAGCTATGAGTGACAATAGATCAACTTGCAATATAGTTGCTACCTATGGCTCCTGGATACCCAAGTGGGCAAGAATTTCAATATTCAGGAAGTACTTTCAGAAAACAACAGTTACCACCAAGTACTATTATATTTGAAAGGATATAAGATGTGCCCATATTTCGGTAGACCAATTTCAAGAAGTACATTTTAAGAGCACATTTAAATCTTAATTTGAGTTGTATTTCAGTTTTATTGTTTTTTATTATAATATATATTATATAAATAGTATATACTTCTATCCATCACCCTTCAATATTAAAGAAATAAGTGAAAGTTTATGAAAGGAAAGTACTTGGTATATAAGAACTGGAGTTATGTTTTTAGCCATTATTTTGGAAAAAGGCACTTCTTTTATGCCATTAATACGATAATTAAGGTGGCTATAAAATGTTTCCATGATTCAAACATCATGGTTTACCTTCCCCAATGTTTCTTTCAAGAATTTTATGGTGAACTGAACTGGAATGGTGTTAAGGGTTATCGTGAACTGAAATGAATTTGCTATCTAAAGGTCTGTTAAGAGCAGATCGTGGTGGTTTTATCCAATCAATTTAATGTAATCCATTTTGTGTGAGAGGTTTTAAGTCAAGGAACAACAAGGAAAAGTTAAAGCTTAGAAAAATAGAAACTGTTATGTCTGAAAATGAATGATAATAAATGTAGTGTTTGTTTTTACATTTCACCTTTCCTTCAAACCCTGCTCATACAACATAATGGCTAATTTTAGACATCTTTTTGCTATGTTTTATAGCTATAGTACCAATAGTATAGCTATAGTACTTATAGTAGTAAGTTTTGAATGTATGTAGAATCATCTAACTTAAGGCATTGTGATTTTGCTCTCCTCAATGTTTCTTACTAGTTTTTCATTTAATAAAATTGGCTATGAATTTCTTTTGTAACATCCTACCCTATGGAAATGGGAATTGTGGGCCAACCTTTTGTTTTTTTTTGGAAAGGGGTTATTCAAAATAGTGTACGAGAAATATAATCCTTTGCCATTTGCTTAGTTTAAAATTTTTACAATTTTTTTATCACTCTCTGTTACACTTTTGAATCACACTAAGTTACACAAATCTTCATTTTATGTTTCTTTCTTCTGATAATTATAAAAAAGTAGCCAAGTACAGTTGAACTCAAAGTATCCGAACTTCGGCTATCCAAATTTCTGATTATCCGAATCGCTTTAGTACACCATCTCATATAGAAGTTCTAAATTCGCTGACGTGGTAAGAATAACGGTAGAAACCGAATAGACCTGCCAACATGCCAAAGTGTTACCATTTTTTAAATTAATTAATACATAGCCCTTTTTATACTATATATGTAGTTTTTTCTCCCATTTCCAATGTACAATTGCTAACAGCAAAAAAAAGTTACCACCCCTGACCCACCAAGAAATTCTAAGTCCAAAATTCGGGCCGGCGAGCCTTTCTCTCGAAAAGGGAGGGAGAGAAAAGAAAGATGGAGAACATGGTACGTTACGCTAGCTCGGCTCTCGCGTTTGGATGGTGAATTTTCGTTATTTATATAATGATCATTTACTACTATCCATTATCTGCCGCAACATTTGATGTGTTAACGCGTACTATTTAATTTGACGACGATCAACTGGAAGATAACTAAAGAAATGAATCGAATTGAATGCAGCATTCAAAGTCACTCTCACTTTAATTTTCGATAACAGATTATTAAATCATTTCCAAAACAATACAAATGAATTTAACTGAATACAACATTCGGTATCAAATTAACTCACATTTCGTTTTTCGAAAATCGATCGTATAAATCACTTCCAACGATTGATTATGCTCATCAATGTGAACGAAACCAGCAACTTTTCTCTTCTTCCTAATTTCAAATAGGCCAAAAAGCAGGATCTCGGATTCAAAAATGGCATTTGTCGTCAGGGGGACCGGCTGTTTATACTCACAAAACTTTTCGTGTATTCCGTAAAATATATCAAAAATTCAATTCGGAAACAACAATAAACGACCAAAATAAGGTTTTCTATTCATTTTCTCTGCTATTGGTTCTTGTCTCAATCTCGTATGACTATTATTTTTAATTTAATTTTGCAAAAGAAATGAAGCATGCAGAGACAAAAATGAACTTTACGTGCATTTCTCACGGAAATGCTTTGACTCGTCTGGGATCGAAGCAAGGACGAAGTGTCACCATTTTTTACAATATAAACACTTTCGTATATATATATATATATATATTTGAATGCAATGTTCTGTAAAAAATTCAAGTCAATCGACCGAGTGGTTTTCGAGTTTTGCGGGCACAAACATACGCAGGCTGAATTTTAATATATAAGATATGTGCATGATTCGGTAGATCACTGTAATTTGATTGCTTTTAGACACCTTTCGTTTAACTTTCCCAATTGAAAATCGTTCTATTATCAAGAGAAATAAGTAAGGAATAAACACAAGGAAATAAAAGTGCCAAAACTTCCACACAGAAAGTCGTATAACTTTGACAAAATTATTTATTTCTTTGTGTTTAGTTACCTATGGAGTTCCTCAAAGTTAAAGCTCATTCGATTGATTTAAATAACGAATATTCTTTTCTAGATTACCATTTCCCCTTACTCTCGTGACTACTATAGATTGTATAATCCATTAATTTGTAAAATTAAATTATCCTGATAACAACACTGTAGAAAAATTCACACAATTAGCTTCGACGCTTACTATCACTATCTTCAACATTTACATAAATACGCGATCCTCCATATGGCATGTGCCTGGAGAAAAGAAGGGAACAAAAATGTTACCTGCCCTTGAAAGGGTAGAATACCGGGAAAACTGTTAAACAGGACAAAACGAAATAGGTGGGGGAGAAGGGCAAGATAATCCTTTTGTTGCCAAACAGGAATGGAAAGGAAAAACTTTCTCGTTAGGAGAAGAGTATTTGAGTTGCAATTTGCTTGATTCATTTTGATGTTATCTAAACTAATGTGTTCGCTAGCCTTCTCTGATATATGTTTAATTTTTAGCTCGCAATTAGAAGAACGACTCGAAGAAATAAATCTCTCATAAAGTGGGACTGCAGAGCAACAGATTAGAAATATTGTGTGTTCTTCGGCCTAAAACTTACGAGATCTCACTGTTTATCTGATGTGGATTAAATGAAAATAATAATAAATAGCTTGATGAAACCACTGTCCTAAAAATTGGATCCATGGATTCCATATCGTTTCAAAGTAATGGCTTCCAGTAAATACAGTAGTAAATGGCCAGCGGTAGACGTCCTTTTGGTAAAATTCTCGAAATTTTATTTCTCAAAAGTTACTCCTCTCGTATTTTTAGCTATTTATTGATCAACGAATCACCTCCGAAGAGTATTACAATTTGTTTATTTCAAAGTTCTCAGTATTTTAAGAAAACCATCTTTTAATTATCAGTTATGGAAAATGATAAGACCGCTATCCGTAGATCTGTTACTTTTGCATGACAATGGGTTAATCGAGGTCTAACCAAACCTAAGACTTGGCTAGAGGTATGAGTTTTTAGTACTCGACACAGAATGGGCAAGTTATTGCGTGTGTGTTACAGTAATGACGATTATAATTGAGTTTAAATACGTATTTAAATGACATCCTTATTTTTTATTTAATAAACCAGGTGAGATATACTAGCAAATTTTATAAGTGAATCAAGATGAGTTTAACGTTTTGGCTATCATCAACACTGAGAGAAAAAATATATTCACTTGCTTTTGGTGTTTTTTATATTAATTTTAAAGGTTCTTAAAATCTACGAAACTAATAACTGTGTCTATCTTTTAATGGAATAAAAGAATTGAAAACCCTATACATCCAATGATAGTAATAAAAAAGAACCAAAGGAACGCTAGTTTACGCAAATAGCTATCTCTTAAATTTTCCCGTTTTGTTGTTGATTGATTTGTAAGGATGTCCCAAAGGTTTATGAAAAACATTGGTTAGAAGAAATAGCGAAAAAGGCCTGAAAAGTTGAATGTAAATATTGAGAACGTAATATTGGAATTGGCATTTTACGAAGCTTAAGTTTCTACGGGAGTGATCTTTCTATGATTAATATATGTTTAATTCTACTGCTGAAAGCAGAGACGGTCCGAGACATGGGCAGTCTGGGAGACCGTTCCCAGTGTTTGTGTGCTCTTCTCAGATCCCTTGAAGATTCTCAATGATAAAATTATACGCGTAGCTTACGGAATTTTAACGATTACACCCGGTCACAATATTTAGTTAAACTTTCTTTTATCCATTAAGAGGAACTAGTTCTAAACGTCTGCCTGCCCAGAATATCAATAATCTTCAGATTACCCCTTCCCGATGATTGTAATCAATTTCCTTCGCAATGGATGCAGCTTTCTTTGGTTCAAGTTCTCTGAATAATTTCCTTATAGTCAAATTGATTGAAGAAGCCGTTACTTTGTGAAATAGCGTTATATAAGAAATTTTGAATCTTTGTCCTTAGTTATTTCCGCCATTTCTTATAGTCGTTGAGCAATGACTATATTTTTACGAAAATTACATTTAGTAAAACTACTAAATCAGGCGTAATCAATTTGAGTTGCCCTTACATCGGTAACAGCCGTTTAATAATTAGAATTTAGGCTTTGTATTTTCCCTTTCCTTTTTTTTAATGAGAGGCCAGTTAAGTCCATCAGCCATTATCAGATACAGCACTAGAAATACTGACATCTCATACTTATTACCCATAATTACTCTTAAATAAGATGGATAAAGCTTCCCTTCTGGGGAAATATTTCTTATTGTCAGGAGAATCTATTACTGCTGAATATTAATGCTGGTTTCATGGGCCTCGCCTATTCTTCCTTAAAACTTTTTGGTTTAAAGATAAGGAAGACATTTACGATATCTTGAAGGTGCAGAAATTTAAATGTGTGAATTCCTCGGCATTTATGATTAACTGGCGGAAGCTCTAATTATATGCATGAATGTATGCAAATTGTATGCATATTTTTATATGCCTACGTGATTATATCCTACTAATTTTCGAAGCAAAATAAATTTACAGTGATAATAAATAATTTCGACTATGATAGGTCTATTGTTAATGGTTTATGAATTTTGGATGTAAATGAACGATTTAGAAGTAAGTTCACATAACACCAAATGCAGTAGGTAAGGAAAATGAAACTTGAACACTGCCACAAAAATCGGAACTTTTTCGAATGGTTGATCTCATTTACATTCTCTCTGGCTGAACCATTGAAAAAATATTTTTCCGGTCACCTTCTAACCTGCATTATTTTCTCTTAAAATAGCTTACATCGTTTTCTCAATCATGTAATTGAACCATTTTCTCAATCTTATAAACAGCCTACATCCCAGGATCTGTGCACATCACTTCTGAGCCTGTTTACCAAATTATCTTTACATTTTTAGATGTATTGCCTTAGTGTTGAAGAGAATCAGCATTCTCTTCTTAGTAAGCATAAAATTTTCCATATCCCCATTGTTTATTTTCCTATCATCGTCTCCATGCTTTATGTAAAAAATATATAAGTAATTAACTGTAACACTATTCATATTCCTTCATTGACGAACTTTTCATTATATTTCCGTCCACATCTAAGAATGGCATTTTCAAGCAATTTTCTATCTCACACAAATACCCTAAGAGATGCGTCGAATTTTAGTCGGACTGAAAACGTATCCTGTCACCACTGCATGGAAGACCCTTTTTCTTTCCTCTCTCACCCCCACGGAGAAGGTACCTTCGTTTCGTCTAGAAGGCCGGTATGAATGGCACTCATATACCGTTATGTAGACGAAAACAAGGAGAGCAGAAATAGCACCAAAGGGGACTGACCGCTGAAATCCGTAGTAGCAGATTTAAATTTATTATTCATGCATGAGTGCATTACGTGTATATTTTAAAAATGGAGTTGTTATGTCTAAAATTGTTGGCTCATACCTTTTTCCAATGTTGAAATTATTAATCGTTTTAGCATTCAAACATTTATTACGGAGAAGGTGTAAATGAAAGGAATTAAATAATTAGAAGTATATTATTCAATTCTTTTGGTGCTTGACTCGACTCTGCGCGACTAGTCCTTCTGATTTAATTATTCAAAAGAAATGTTCGCACATACAATATAAAGCGGTTTGTTAAAAGACTACAGGTTCGATAGTAGTAAGTCCTAAACGACCGGAGCCCTCGGCTGAGTATCCTTCAAGAATATAACTCTGTATAGACAATAATTATTTGATATATTCCTTAGCTGTGATTTACATGACGAAATACGCGACAACATGACCCTATTCTCAACGATAATGATTTTCGCAGCCCGATGGCGAAAAGATTATTGCGAGATTATAGCGAGGACAGATGGCCTATACTGATATTATCTCACATAAAGTATAAAGTGTGCTACTATTTAAATTATTTAAATCAAAATTCCCTGCAAATGTAAATGGCGTCCAAACAACGTGGCGACTTTCACAAATTCGTTTTCAATGAAAACTAGCAACTTATTTCCTATTTGAATTCCACTATCACATATCATTATTTTTAATAGCAGGTATTGTTTAATTATTACCCCATTTTTATTCTTATTACATTTTTTTAATTTCCCCTTCTTCCGTTGACCTAATTTACAGTAGTTCATATTCTCTTAATTATCGTATCATAATCTTTACGAAAACGATCATCCTGCGGGCATGTGGAGCATTAACTGAAATAACCAATTTCATTCTAAATCTGCATTGATGGAATATTTTATGTTAGGAGGAGATATGAGCAGCCAAAGTAATTCATGTCCAATATTTTATGAAGAAGAGCGAATTACGCTTGAGATTCAAGCCGATTTAACGAAATACGAATTTAATACTTTCATAATACAATACTGCTTCTACCGCAGCAAAAGCAATGACTTTCAGCAATTATTTATAAAATATATATCGTCACAAAAGCCTTCAAAACGTGCCAGGCATAAAGAGGAAGACGAAAAGCGCGCTCAAAACAGAGAATCTGAAAGACTCGCCCTTCTCGAGTTATGCTGGTTGCATCGAAGGTGGTAACTTTTTTATGCTGCTAGCTGTACAGTCCCTTTCAAAAAAAGTTACCACTATAGCTTAACGTAAGGCACTATTAGAGCGTGTCTATGAGCGTCTCTGCTTTTAGCGCGCATTTTGTCTTCCTCCTTACGCAGGTTTTGAGGCTTTTGTGATGTTATTTTTTAAATTTTGGTTAAAATTCATCGATTTGGATGTTATATAAGTGATATAGTATTATAATGGAAGTAAATTCGCCTTAAATCTGCTCAAATCGCAAGTGTAATTTACTCTTCTTTAAGAATATCTGACAAGAATTACTTTGGCTGCTCATATTTTTTCCTAGCGTTAAAATTCCCATCAATTTTGAGGTTTTGAAAGGACTGGGTTATTTTGTTTCATGCTCCACATGCTCTCAGGACGAAATTTTCCGTAAGAAATAATAAGTGATAGAGCTTAAGTATATGATAATTAAGGGAGCATGCACTGAAATGAGTTAGATCAAAAGAAGAGGAAATTAGAGGCAACTTAATTAGAATAGAAATAGAGTAATATGAAAGAACACGTTAACCCTTCAACGTCGAGCGACGTAGTGCTTACGTTGCGGCGGCCTACCTTACACCTTAATTTTTTAAGCATTATAATCTATCTAGAATTTTTAAATTTGGACATAATTAGTATAAAGAGTATTAATTGTGCTTTTTAAATTGATATTTGTTTATGTTAGAAATTTTATTTTTTTGCGTTTTAGTAATACGGAATTTACGGATTTCACCTTCACTCTCCGAATGTTTAGTGCTTCAAATTTCTTCTTGAGAGATGGTTTTTTGGGAGCGATGGGTGCTTTTTTTCGATGAAGTAATACACGTTGATAGGAATAATACAAAGGCCAACACTTTGTGCATATTTTTCCACCAAAAGATTTTGAATTTGGCCCTATTCCTCGATTGATGTTGATGAAATGAGGTTTCGATGTTTTATTCTTGGTTACTGTTTATTTGAGGAGCCAAAGGATCTAGTTTCTTCGCTCAGACCTCGAGCGAAAAGACGCAGCTGAATTGTGAATGTTAGAGAAAAAAGAAAAAATCTGCTTTAGACTGCCCCTGCTTACAACATTAGGTCCTTATAAGTGTTCTGTAAACACTTTTGATGATGACTTGTCACGAGAGAGAAAGAAGAGCGAAAGATATCGAGCTGTCGGACCCAAGACATATTTATAGGGTTAGAAGGAAAAGAGACTCGTGAGAAATTACTTTAGCTTGACTGAGGGAAAGATGATTGGAGGTATTAAACACACAATGATTTCTTTTCGACAAAATTCGGAGCCGACTTAGATGAAATTGTCAAATTAAGAAAGTTTGAAGTAATAAAGTCAAAACTACGAAGGGTAAATAAATGATAAAAATAGGAAGTAATCAATGCTTTAGGAAAAAGTCTTAAAATTTAAAGTAAATCGGAGTTGAGATATTTAAGTTTTAAATATTTTATTGGGAGTAACTTAACATCGCACTAGTCCATATCTATATTTTCCAACTAGGGAATAGGAACAATATAAATCTCCTCGGTCGTTGAGCGATTAAATCATAAATAACTATGGATAGTAATGGGTTTTAACCCGGTAACGCCTAGCGGTACCGTTTGGTACCACCCGGTAGGGTATTAAGAAGATTGAATTTTCTAATACCTCCGAATATTTTGCTAGATTTTTTTCAGTTTTATATCTATTTGCATACTTTGAGGTTCACGATTACAAAAAAATTGCTTTTGTTTGTCCTTATTTTACTCCAATACCGATGATTGAAAAAGGTGAATTTTCATGAATCCCAAAAAACACGCTTTTTTCGTGCAGACCTTCCGATTTTTTTTAATATTTCTATTTTCGTGGCTATCTACGAGATTTTTTCAAGTGGTATCAAATGTCAATATATCAAGCTATAGATGTAACCAGAATTTTAGGTTACTATTTTATTTATAAGTAAGTTACAAAGAGTTACATTTTGCTGGTACCATATGGTACCGCTAGGCGGTTCCCGTTATACTTTTATGCGGGAAGCGGAAATTTCTTCTGCTACGACATCTCTATCGGATTTATTTTGCACTTGCGATATTATTGCAAATATATATTTGAATATAGTTGCATTTCATTTATGTGCACCCCAAAAATATATCTAGTTCAGTCGTTTTTGATGATTTAGGCTGATTTCGGAGGTATGGATTTACCCTTTTCGGGCTCTTGACGTACACCCTTGACCGGATTAGGAAGAGACAGATGTTGGGTCCGGTTGTAAAAATGAACCATTTCTCTAAAGGAGCGAAAGAAGCTAATAGATGAGGAGTGGGGGAAGGGAATACCACCGTTAACTCTGAAGATGGCTGGCAAAAAGCGAGGAACACGCGACCTGAGACAATTCGGAAAGATTTTGTATTGTTTTGGCCTTCCGTTTCTCCATCGCGAACAACCGAGCAATATTTGCGCCTTTTACTCCTTATTCTAAGTTACACTTCCAAGGAGCGTTTGGATAGCTGAACTACGTAAGAGACCTCACACACGCGAACAGATGATCCTTTGGGATGATGAAGACATCACCTTCCATGGCGCGATTTTTCCCAATCCTGATTACTCCTCCTTTCGTGAAGTGTCCCCCACCCAGGCTTTTGAGCGTTTTTTTGACGAAGAAGTCGTTTCACATCTGGTGATGGAATCGAATAAGTATGCCCTGTTCTGCAATTGTGGAAATCCGAATGTAACAGCCGAGGAAATAAAATTGTTTGTTCCAATTCTCTTCCTCAATGGGTACAATACGGTTCCTAGTAAAAGGCACTATTGGGATGCAGCTTACGACATAGGAATGAACTTGTTTATAAGTCATTGAGGCGAGATAGATTTTTGCAAATTAACCGACTTATTCATTGCTGTGACAATACTGCTGTTGATACCTCCGATAGAAGGTGAAAATTCCGCCCTGTTATGAATATGTTAAAGAAAAAATTAATGAATATTTCAAAGAAGAGTAGTGCTTAAGTTTCGATGAGTCCATGGTTTCATATTTTGGGAGGCATGGATGCAAACAATTCATTCGAGGGAAGCCCATAAGATTAGGTTATAAGGTTTGGTGCCTCAATACCCCAGATGGATACCTTGTAAATTTTGACATTTATTAGGGAAATAGTCCCAGGAAAGTGGAAAGCTACGAGAAAGAATTTGGAAAGGCCGTAGCACCTTTAGTTGGAATGAAAGATGAACTGAAACAGAAAGAGCTACCTTTCAGATTCTATATTGATAATTATTTCACGAGCTACGACTTGGTGAAATATCTTCGCGGAAGGAATTATGGTGCAACAGGAACAGTGAGGGAAAATACCTAAAGAATGTCATCTGAAGTCCTCTAAGGAATATGCAAAGTTAAAGCGAGGATCTTTTGAGGCCAAAAGATCCGTGAAAGACAACATTCTCCTGGTGAAGTGGGTGGACAATTCTGTCGTTTCGGTAATGTCCTGATGTCACGGAATTAATCCGATATCTGGGGTTGGGAGATTCTCCAAAAGTGAGGAAAAAAAGACTCCTTGTGCCACGGCCCGCGATGTTTTAGGGAAATACAGTAAATTTATGGGGGGCACAGATCGAATGGACTGGAATATTTCTCTTTATCGTGCGGGTGTCAGAGGAAAGAAATGGTGGTGGCCCATTTTCACGTGGATGCTTGATGCCGTGATGCACAATGCATGGTTGTTGACGAGGAAAACAGGGAAAAGTACAATCCAGTTAGAGTTCCGACGGGCACTTGTGCAGACTTACCTGGAGAGATTCAAGAATACGCCGAAATCTGTAGGACAGACTTATGGACCTGCGTCCATAAGCAGTGAAACTGGAATGATGTATGTAAACTCATCATGAGATAATATTTTGACATACAACAGACTGCATATGATTACTAACAGCGGGTTTTCTTTCCAGTGTTTTTGATGAAATAAGGTACGTTGGGTATAACCACCTCGTGCAATCCGCTACCCAGAGGCGAAGGTGTGCCCATGAAAATTGTACAAGCAGAACACGAACGGAATACGGAAAATGTAATGTAGGGCTATGCATTGACTGTTTCACAAAATTCCACATTCTGCAGTAATACAATGAAGCCACAATGGCAAACTGTTTATTTACTTTCACTATTTTTGACTTTGAGGATTTCTGTAAAATTTTAATAATTTTTTAAATCTTAGAGCAATAATTTGTTTAAACATATTCTTATAATTTTTATGATATTTCATGTTAAAAATGTAAAAATGAGCGGAAAAATACAAAATAATAAATAATTTGTTCAGCTATCTGTAAATTTCCGAAAATTACTTAAACCTTCAATTTTATACCCCCAAGCGCCTAGCGGTACCATATGGTACCAGGCTATATCTCCGCAACTAATGATGTTAAAAGAAAAAGGATTGGACAAATTGACTTAGATAGTAATACGTATTAACATACTTGATTATAATTAAATTCGAAGAAAATTTTTTTTCCAGGCGTTACCGGGTTAAAGAAGAAACAGATAATTCTGTACTTGTGTAGATTGAAAACAAACTTGTGGAAGTGGCGAAGCTGTTTGCGCCCAATATTTTATCCTGTTTTTATTTAGTATTTTCATTCAAACACATAACAATAGGAAAGGACCGCTTTTTCTTTGAAACAGGAAAATATTCTGCAATACTTTTGTGGTTGTGAGTGAAGATTTAATTATTAACTGTTAACCCATGAGGTTTGGATGTGAACCATTGCAATGGATATTCAAAAAACATTCTTATTCTTACAGTCGATTAATCCTTACGGTCCGAATTCATTTGTATAGTTTATATAGGTTACTATTGGAAATTTTGACTAAAATCCGTCTTTACTTAAAAGGATCATCTTGTTTCGAATATGCGTAATCCCGAACACATCGGATGAATAAGACGCTCTATGCGTGATTTCTCCGTTGGCTAATATTTCTAAGTGAGATTAGTCAAACCGTGTTAAATATGTTTTTAATTATTTCGTTGATATGAATTTGAAATGAATGGTACCAAATCTAGGGAAATATTTATGGCTACAGGCGACCGCCGCAAACAACCCAAGGTAAATTTTGGCTGAAGGTCACCTAACACACACGTCGATTTCTGTCGGTCATGAAATGGTCACAAATCGTGCTATCGATGCTTTCACACAAAAGAGCCTTGCCATTTGGAGAGATAACGGTCGATAATTTATGAATCAGAAGCAAATAGCTGTATTGTGTATGTTTTACCGTCGTAGACCGAGCCGATATCCGTAGGATATTATAATTATATATTTTATGCGTAGGAAATTATATTATTATTATGCCTTTTATAAAATTATCTCGATTGTGGAAAAGAAAACTAGGCAAAGGTATAAATAGGTAGTAGGTATCAACATTCACTACGTCTATCGCTTCAGTTTATAACAAAATATATCCTTAGAAGTACGCTGCAGTAAGATTTTGCCAACATTTTATTTAGAAATATTCTACATTGTAAATCCTGATAGGGAAAAGGTGAGGCGTAAAATGAACCTCCCCCCCCACCAACAAGATCTTACAAACATTCATAACGCAACAATTTTTTTACCCGGCAGCGGTCGTGTGTCAAAAATTAAGTATGAACCTTACCTTTCGGTAAATGATAATTGATATATGTTCAACGATATATATTCAACGGATATGGAAACAAACATAATTGATACTGATGGTGTTAAAAGGTCAAAAGAAGCAGGGAAACAGCAAGGGATAGCGGGCGGCACACGGCTAAAATCGTTCAATGTGAAAGCGTTCATTTCGCTACGCGCACTACTACCAATACGCGGTCGCAAGGGTCCCGTCCCGGTGCCGTCCTCTTCAGTCGTTGGGACGGCTGTGATAGGACGACCGCTCGGACTAAAATTCTTTTTCGGAATTATAGTGCGGCACGGTGTAAAACTGTGCAGTGGTTTCCCGTGCGGACGAAACCGTCGTGCGTGAAATGGGCCGAAGGGCTCGTTTTATGATACACGGATGCGTTTATTCCGGTTAATTGGCAAACCTTCGTATCTTATTTTCCGCAATTTCTTATTCGAAAGCAGTTTTTGCGAGCTGCCTCATTTCGACGATCTTTTGATCTTTACTTATACCGTTCTATGCATTGCAAATTCTTCGAGAAGTTGTGAAGCGTTCCCTGTTTGCGTTATCTACAAGTCCAAATTTGAATTTGCGAGAAAAGCAGATCTTTGATATTTCATAATAATCTTAATTATGATGCCGATACTGAAATCATACGAACAATATCATGGAGTAATAGTAACGCCATATTATGAACCTACTTTCAAGCTTTATATTACTCCATTATAAAATCACGGTTGCTTACTTTTTGAAGAAACGGCAAATCTTATATTTTAAGGAAAATTTCCTACACCATGGGAACGCGCTAGTAAAATCAATTTGGAAAACTCTAAATAGAATTCTGATGATTTTCAACCCATCAGTTTCCTCCCGGTTTCATTAAGAGTCCTCGAAAAACTCGCGCATCATCAAATAACTGAATATCCACAATATTCGATTCTTGAATGCTCACAATCAGGTTTTGGGAAGTCGCAGAGCACTGCCACAGTCTTAGTTAAAATTGTTGATGACATTCGTAAATCGATGGATAATAGTAACTAACCATCTTTGGTCTTACTGGACTTTGGTAAAGCTTTCGATTCTGTTGACGTGGATATAAATTAAAAATTAAATTTAATTAAATGCTGTTAGCTTCATTTAAACGCTGATGACCTGCAGATATATCTCGATTCTACAGTTGCCTGCTTATCTAAATGTGTACAGTACGTAAACCATAGCTTCCAACAAATTCACCAATTTGTCAATGACAATTTTTTTGAAGAAAAATCCAGTAAATAATTGCAAGCCATTGTCATCGGGTATCCCATGTTATTAAAACGAATTATTGGAGATATTAATGCAAAGATCATATTGAACAATACTGAGATCCTATTTTGTAACTATGTTAATAGTATCGGTGTTTGCTTAAACATCTGTGAGAATAAATGGAAAAATTAAATATTTTTACAAATTTTCACGGCATGCTCCATCCACGTAAGATCTTACGTGGTCGGAGCACGTCGTGAAAATTTGTAAAATAGCTTATTCTTCCATTCATTCCCTCAGATGCTTAGGAAATTTCGTAAGACCTTCTATTAAAATGCAATTAGTAAATTCAATCCAAGGTTTATCTCAAGAACTAGCTGCTAAGATGCAACGTGCCCAGAATGAATCTGTTTGGTTTATATTTAACTTGAAAAGGTTTGGCCACATTTCCGATCCATTAAAGAAAATATTTAGGATTTTACTCGGAAATCGTCGAAGAATTCATGTTCTAACGACAGATTTCAGCGTCTTGTAAACACATTTGCGGAATTTTTTTTGGCTTAATCTATCTGCTTAGAATCTGTCCACAATTGCAATACTAGAGGGGAAAATATCTTTAATAAAACAATATCAAAGAAATCTCCGAATTAACGTATTCCGACATCATTTGGCTATAATATTACTCTGTCATGCTAATACAACTCAAAGTCGATTTGAGTAAGTGATGTTAATAACAATAACGAAAACAAATCCTTCCAAACGCTCAACGTGGATCTGCATAGCATACTATGTCCTCCATCGTTATATTCTCTCTCTATTTTCTGTAGGCTCGCACGCCGGAAACACAGTGTCTGTTGGACGAGCTGCCCCTGCAAGTGGTAACTTTTTTTTGTAAGGGACTGTACATACAGAAGTTTATTATTTTCCGAATTTTCGATTATCCGAATTTTTTATTATCCGAATGGGGTCAATTCACAATTGATTTAGAGAATTGGAGTTCTGTTGTATAGTGGATAAAATGGAATGTTTTACATTTATGGTTATACTTCCAATCTATAATAGAAATTTCATTAAAAATTATAAATGCATATTGATGTTTAGAGCTTTTTATCAAATGAAATCATTGAATTATGTATCCTAAAATTGACAATTTTTTTTATAAATTTCTTCCATTAGTATCACATTTTAATCTAAAGGTAGCTGGATAGTTTCAATGATAATTATATATTAAGAAATCGAATGTGTGGTTTATATTCTTCGAAATTACAGTTCAGTTACTAGGTTTATAAGTCTAATAGATTGAATGGAGAAATGGTTTAAGATGTAGTACTTTTACTATGCTTGTTAAATATTGAGCTCGATGGTTGGTTATAACCCCCAATATTAACTAACAAAAGCAATAGGGGGAATGAGGTTCACTAGACAAGATGAAGAGTAATGGAATTAGTCCTTTCTTTCCTCACTAAACCATTATGCTATAAGTGGAACATGTCCACGTAAGTGAAACTCAGTGACATGAGTAACACCTTTCTTGTCATTCCCTGATGAGAGACCTTAATTAGTAGCACTATTCAGTGTACTCGTACCTTGGTAGCTTTCATCATAACAGACATGAACAAAACAGTGACAAAAAATACATATTCGCTATCTTGTACAAAATAAAAAATATACAATTAATCAGGATATGGTTGTAGGAAATATAACAAAATAGTATAGTAAATACTGTAATTTTCATTCAATGTAATTTTCAGTGAAATGTTTCCTTCAGTTAGAGGTGATATATCTACTATAGTCTACTGCTCACATTTTATATGTTGATGTATTTAAAAAAATGTGATTAAACAAGTTATATCTCCAAAACTATACTTGTGAGATTCCTAATGGGAATTGAAAATAGTGATTACAGCCATTATTTTGCTCCCTTTGTATAAGATCCTGAAAATTTATTTTTTATGAAATCATTAATGATATTGAAGACATTGACGAGGTTCTAAAAGAAATCACCAACTTTAGGATTATATACTAAACAAGGTCCATTATTTCCATGTAACACTAAATCTAAGTTTTCTTGCCACCCGTTATAATTGGTACCACTGGGCCATGAATGAAGTGTAAATTTATGGTATAAAATATATTAAGAGGTTGAATGATAGCCTACATCTAAATCAATATCATAATTAATATTGCGAGTAAAATACAAGTGATCTTTTATAAAAGAATAGTTCAACAATAAATATTTTGATTCCTCTGGCGTATTGTTGAATCTGTATCTCCATTTGCTATGTGTTAGTTTTGACAATGAAAATATTGTGATGGTAAATATCTACATTTGCTGCTGAATGTTTCAGATGTCTTAGAGGTCACGTCTTGGTGACAAGAAGAGTAAAGTATGTACTCAGGAGATAAATATCAATCTGAAGAATATACAAAGAGGAGGACTGGAAATCGTCTTACTTCACTCATTAATCACAGAACGTTTCTCTAAGGTACCTAAGAAATGAGCTTATTTTCATTCTGAATTGAAATTTCTATGTCTTGAATGTACAATACCCAGAGATGCACTATCTAAAATGGAAGTTAAACATGTCCAAAGGGGTGTACAAGATATCAGTAGCAGTAAAATCAAATTTTCTTGCAATGAAGGCCTCTGTATGTTTGCATGTATACCTGAGGAGGGTTTATTACAGTACATTCTTTAACTATCCTTATGTCGCTTTTGTATTTATGAATACCACAAAGTAAAACCTGAGTCTGTTTTGTTTAAATGATTCTAACATTAGAAATTCATTCTTTAGATAGCTATTAATATCCAAGAATGATAAACTTTATATATATGTTTTGTGGTGCACTTAGTAAGAGTAGGTATCTCAAAAAGAGAAAGTATTACCTTTCTGGAACTCAAACACCTATCTTTAATTTTCTGAGTAGATGCTTTAGGCCAGTTCTGTATTCCTCTCTGGCCTAAAGCACCTGCATACCCATCCTCTATTCATTATGAGAACCTAAGTTCTTTACCTGGTGTTTTGTTTGACCAAAGTTGCACCTAACATAGATTACAATCATGGAATAACTCAGATGATTTGCTAATTGTTTGTTATTGGAACACTTCAATAACATAACATAGTTATATTTACTAACTATTTTCGTACCCCAAGGAGTATGTATCCAAATTTAGGAATACCAGCTGTTGCCAGTCAGACTATCTTATTGAGCAAAGAGAAAGTTGGATCTGCCATAGTCTGGATCCGCCATTTGGTTTTCTCTAAAGCTGCTGATAGACAAAACGTTGTCAAGAACCATCAATATAATAACTCAGTGGAACTAAAATAATCACAAAATATAATTCTGATTCTAATTATTTGTCTTTTTGAAGATCTAGTCTCTTATCTTAGGCTAAAAATTATCACACTCTTTTTATAAAACAAATTCTATGATTTTTGCATCCTTTCATCTCCTATATAACATGTTAAAATTTAATCAGTACCATTTTCAATTCTTATTATATATTCTTGTATAAATATTCCATGGTTTTTGAACATTTAAAAATTATTATGGGGATGATCCATTTGCAATCGTGTAAATTAATTTCCAAAACCACTTTCTCTTGCTAGAGAAAGTGATGTACTCTACAAATCTGTGGTTCCCTCATAAAAATGCAAAAAATGAAACTCATAGACTAAGCATCTTTACATAATGGTCATAGAATAATTTATAAATATCAGATCTCAATTTATCTATTAAAATTATCTTGAAAGCCTATGCTCGGTGAAAGCCATTATATCCTTGTATTTTATTGCAACATTAAAGCAACCTATAGCATTAATAGATGTTAATATCTCACCTATCATTACGGTGGATTTTATATGTCAAAATTGTGAACTTTGAAATATATCACTGCTAATGATCAGGGCCGTGCGCAGGATTTGCTTGTGGGAGGGGTTTTTCAGTCAGGTGTGCACTCGTAGCGTGGGCTTTTAGGCCCTTTTGTTCGTGAAATTCGATTTCTGATTAGCGCGAAAGTGTGACTCACCCAGACAAAAGAAGGAGTCCTGACAGACGTTAACATGAAAGTTGAAAGAGGCACTAAATTGTGGAAGGAAAAGTTTACTAAATGAAACATTAAATAAAATAATTTCATGGAACTGGAATAAAATAATGTGGAACTTTTTGTATGAAGGATCCTCATGGGGGGGGTTCAAACCCCCAACCCCCCCCCCATGTGGACGAGCCTGCTAATGATATATTGGTGTTCTGTTTGAGAAGTGGAGGCTATTGTGACCATGAGAGAAATTGATCTAATTAAAGCAGCTTTCATGAATTTAATCTTTACTAACTCTGTTTGAATTTGAAATGGGGGCATTTATGTTCAAGGTAATGGTGCTCCACACAGTGGCACCAAATACCACCAGAGGTCCTCACTGAGGCAACTGAAACACAAAACGATATTATAGTGAATCCCCTCTAGGAAATTTTACAAATGATGGGATGAAGGTTAACATAGCACAGAATAGCAGGCAACTTACCCCAGGGTAATACAAGAAGAGAAAAATAGTGACTTGGCTGGGACCTTAAACCTTTAAGCCCCCATTTACAGAAGGAAAAAGGAGGTGGCTTGGTAGTTTAGTTGGTAAGAACACCTGCCCAGAAAGTGGGATACCTGGGTTCGAGTCCTAGCCATGTCACTATTTATCTCTTCTTGTATAACCTTGGGTTAAGTCGCATGCTTTCCTGTGCTATTTTAAACTTCATTCCATCATTTGTACAATCCTGAAAGGCAGAAGTAAGAGGCTTTTGTGTTCAATGCAGAATTATAATGTAGATAAGTGTGTAAGTAAATATCTATTTCAGCTGAGGAATTAATATGAATGAGAAACTATTCATTTCATGTGATTACTAAGAGAAATTATATGAATGAGAGATGAATCTTATCTACCATGATCTTCAGAACACAAAGGAAAAATGTGGAAATTTAATTGGCATTAGATCAAATTTAACATGAGAGATAATAGGGAATGGGAGTAAAAAGATGCAAAATATCAAGATTTGGATACTTTATGGGCACAGGAAATGAATAGCAAACTGTTTATTTCAAAATCAAAGAATCATCAGTTTTATTGGCTGCATCAAGCTTGCGACAAATTAAGTTACAGAGCTGCTACATAAATATCCTCTTTGGCAGTCCTTCAATTTATCTGATGTCATGAGATAACTTTAAAAGATACATATATAAAGAGATAATTTGAGATGAGCCAAGCAAGGATGAAGATTTTCAAGTAAAAGAAGTATAAGAGTTTGAGTCTCAATCATGTCGAATTCTTAGGTTTTCTGGTTCACACTCAAATATGCTACATCTTTTTCCATATCATTCAATTTTATAGCTCCACTAACAAATCCTTTCTATGGAGATTTTGAAAAATCTATATAAATTATAGGATATGAATCCAGATGATAATATAATACAGCAATTGCTTTATTATCATTTATACATAGTCTTTTATGTTATTTTCCATCACTTCAATCCAATCACCCTAGTTTTCTTCACCTGCCAATTGCTTACATAATCAAATTAAAAGGTTATTATATTCCAATTCAAACATTGAGTTTTCCTAAAAACAATACAAGACATTTTTATATTGTAACTCTTAATTATGTGATGATCTTGAAGAATATTTGACAACTTATGATGATTTGAGGAATTTAATTCAGTCTCAGGTAAGTACACTTTTTGGGAGTAAATGTTACCTGACATGTATCAATGGAAGAAGGAGGAATATTGTGGATTAATTCCAAATCAAGCCTTCATTTTAGAATGTTAGTTCCACCCGATTTCTGGTTTACTCCATCCATAGCCTCATTCTATATTGTTCAGATTTTCATTAAATTGGGAGACAATCACTATTATAGTTAGTAATGCTGAACCAATCTGAAAAAAATAAATAGCATTGTAATTTCATTCAAATCTCTGAGGAGGATTACAAAAAAACCACAGTAAATGTCTACAGATAAACAAGCACCCAAATTGAGTCTATTTTATGATGATATTTTTTCTGTGAAGTTAAACCAGATCGTTTATGAAAAAGGATCCATTCTGTTATATTTATGTTTATCATTATAATCTGTCTGAAAAATCTTGCATTTGATGTTTTTTTAATCGTACTAGTAAAATGCCATAACATAGTACTATGCGGACCTTCCCAGCAGCAAGTGAAACAATGGTCCCCTTTAAAAAAAAAGTGTGCCCTTCACATTTGAGGGTCTTTACTCCTTAGTAGTCGTTATTCAAATCTCACTTATATCTTTATCATACAATTTAGTCAAGCTAATTTCAATGGATTCAAAGAATTCATTGAAGATTGACATTTTTCCATACTTGAGATTGAAAAAATAACTTTGTTTTTATAAGGCCCTTGAAATTAAATAGTGCATCAGAAAAGTACAGCTAACAATATGCTAGAACTAAATTTCTGAAATGATTGTAATGATTATATATTCTGTCATGTTTTTTCTATTTACAATTTTTGTGTTATTAGGTTATAATTATTGGTACTTAATTGGCAAATAATTGTAAAATGTAACTGTAAGGAAATAAAAAAAATATCAAGTAAGATAAGACCGTCACTAACCGACGTAAAGAGAGTGTAATCCAACTTGAACATCCTTGCACCAGTGAACATAATTTTTAAAAGTTTGATTTGAGAAGAAAATGTCTGGAGCTGGAAATTCAAAAGTAATTCAAATAGTTTGAAATACAACCATTCAAATAATTCACTAATTAGTAAAATAAACTTTTAAGTCTCAGCATGTCTCAGTTTTATCGAAATATTTGAAAAGATCTACCATAATGTAACTTACCTCCTTGAGTAACTCAATGGATCCTATTTTCGACATGAAATACAGCATTATTGTGCCTGACCTCTCAATCTGAAATATTTTACAAATTTTGCAGGCGTTGGAAAGAAACATGGAGTTAATTTCAAGGAATCATGAAGATCATAGTGGGATATTCTTATGTTACCTGCACCAGTCAAAATGTTACTTGGTGTTAATTGATTTTTTGGTAAAGGCCACTGATGGGTACAAAAGTAAATTAAAGGGTATAAAATACTCCCAAAACCATCAAAATTACCTTCAGGTCAGACCAGAAGGTAATTTTTGATGGTTTTTAGGAGTGTTTTATTATTATTAGGAGTATTTTATTACTTGGTGTAATTTACTAAATTTAATTTAATCAATGTAAAAGTTTTCAAATGAATACTTTAGCAACTAGCATAGTTGTAACTTAAATATAACTAAGGCATGTAGGTCGATTTCTCCCTTTCCCTGGGAGTAATTTCTAAGAAAGCTTCTAATCACGGTTATTACTGTACTTACCGTGTCAAGAACCCAAGACTATGTTCTTTATGGAACAGGACCAGGTTTCCCTTGAGATATACAGAAGTAAAATATTATGATGTGACTTGGAGTTGAACCCACAACTTCCACTCTTGGGACAGATTGGGAACCACTAAACAACCATGTCATGTCAATCCAAGGTGAGTAGTGCTCCGCATAGAGGCACCTAATACCCCTTGAGGTCCTCATAGAGGCAGTCAACTCACATAATGGAGTTTGAGGAATTTCTCAAAAGGAAATCACAATGCCAGAATATCATCCCCGAAAGTGGGAGATCTTTGTTCGAGTCCCAACCATGCCGCTATTTTTTGCTTCTGTTAACGGTGGTATTTTGTCAGGTGCATGCCTATAAGGGCAAATCACCTTCCATTGTCTCATCCTTGAGGACCAGTTTAGGCAAGTCACTCTTACTGTGTCTATTGTCTTTAATTGTAATATTTCATTCTAGGATAGCTATTCTTACAATAAACCCTTCTAATCTATTAATATCAACCTTGTCCTAACCAGGATTGGAACCTGGGACCTCCATATTACTATGCTAGTATGCTAACAATAGTGAGGCCGTATTATGCCGGAAATGGAAGCGTTAATCATAATTTTTCCATCACTTCAGGAAGGGGAAACAATAAGAGCAAATGATGGAGGGGCACCGGGATAGCAAAGTGGGTAGCGTTTTCGGCTTTGGTGAAAGCAGTCCCAGGTTCGATTCCCAGTGATTCCCAATTTAGCTTATGTGCGAAATGACCATAAGTGTCGAAGCAATTTCAGAAAACAACTACAAAAACTGTGGATGGATATAAATATTACAGATTGAATATCTAATTAAAGCTTACAGTTACATTTTATAGCTCACCTCTTTCGACATCTTGCTACACTGCATTACACAATAGGCGAAGACCCATATGAGAAGAACGTCCCACACAAGTAAGTTTGCCACGAAGACCCAAAATGCGAAATCTTCGACCGTGCCTGCGATTATACGCACAGCATAAATAGCTAAATACCACATTTCTAGCAAGAGATAACAGGTGAAGGAAAAAAGGCTAAGATCGTATATCCTGTTGAGCTCCTCCGCCAATTTGCAGTGATAGATATGAAAGTAACAGATGCTTCTCCATCGCTCCACCATATTTTTCGCTTTATAGGGAATCCGCCGCTGTCCGTTAAGCGCCGCTTTCTTACACAAGATCAGTAGCACGTGGTTCAGATCGAGAAGTCTGTGACGAATGAATCTGAGAATGACGGAGAACTGCAGGCAAAGACTACAGAGCGATACGTAAGACATGAAAGTAAGCGTAAAAGCACTCAAGGAGAAGAGGCTCTCTAGAAACGGGTAAGAAATCCCTCCGACTATGGTGCAAGCAATCCAGAATGTTTGTAGGGTGACCAGTTTCCTACTTCGAGAGGTTGCCAATTTGAAATATTTGCACATGCGTTCGTCCGCGTCCCGGATTTTCTCCAGTAGTTTTCGAATCCTATCCCGCTTCAAATAAATGTTGACGTACGGAAAAAGGAATAGCGTAAGCATGATGTTCCCCATGCCGATAAATAAATAGTCGTTGAATTCTTCGTCTTTCGCGATCGCATCCATTAGCTGTAGAAAAATGACAAGCATCCCAGAGGCGTAAAATATCAGGAAGAAGAGGGCTTGAAACACTTCCAGACGTGGGAGATTTCCCTTGTTGGTACACTCTCTTTGCAGAGGGATGGGGCTGATGGAGAGCAATAAGGAAATACTAAAGATTGGCCTGATGAACCAATAAACACTATTGTCGTTGTTATTAACTCGTACGCGATCCATATTCATCCCTTTAAATCTACGCCTGTGGATGTCGTTGTCAGAGCTGAGCATTATCTTGCTGACTTCGTAATCTGTCTTGTAACTTGGTCTTGCACGTCTTAAAAATTTTTGCATCGAACCCGTTAACTATTCCCAAAACGTTCTTGTATGTTTGACGGATTTTATCGCGTGTTCCTCATGACCAGAGATACATTTGTTTTCGCTCAACCTTTATCGTGATCGAAACCTCTGTTTGCGGTTTGTTCATAATTTATTTTCGTATCTCAAATCGATTCGCAATTACACTTGAAGTGAACTTCATCAACGGGAGTTTTTATAGAGCCGAGGGTTGCCAATTTTCGTGTTATTGGCATCTCTTAATACTAGAACGGCGAAGAGTGTTCTAGGGACACCTCACCCATTTTGGTAAAGCGCCATTTCCGTATTTTTTGCTGGAGAAGAAAATTATTCGTTTACTATTATTTACCTAAAGTTCTGCATATGTCCACCAATTTTTATCTTTGTTGGGTTGTGTTCATGCAAGATAATACCATATACCTCTAAAACAGCGGGGGTGTCCTAAGGACACCACCCTATAGGAGTTCCCGGGTGGGTAATTTTTCCACTTATTTCGGATGTTAAATCGTTCATTGTTTTAGATTAGAAGCTCTTACGAAAGTCTTTCGATATCATAATCCCTATACATGCTTCTTATTGTTTAAGTATTTATCTTCCCTCAAAAACCTATGGAATCCCATAGTCAAATATAACATTTTTGAGGTTGAAATTCTGATGACGGTTTGAGTAGCGAAATCTTTCCCTCCTATTGTCTTCATTTGTTTTACATAAGATCAGTTTTCCATTTCCATCCGGTGTCTCCACTCTGGCGCTACTAGAATCGGTTGCTAGGGCTAGGGTGACGTGTATGAACTTGCATGTGGACATAATACATGTGGTCTTCTCAGCTTCTCTACAGCCTCATTTGATGATTTTTTTAGTCCACTAACATCGCGCGTAGGGAAGGCCTGACACCTGAGGAAACACTAGAACTCGTGTGTGATATTGCGGATGATATGTCAGAAGCATGCGATCTTCAAAGCTATACAGAAATGTACCACCTGTTAGCAATCATAACGCTATAGTTATTGGATCGAAGATCGATGGTAAGGATGGGACAGAATGGGAATATGTGAAAATTGACTTTGGAAATGCTGGGAGACGTGCTCAGGAAAATATTCCGAGAGAGATCCCAGGACCATATGCATACACTAGGAGGAACATCTCTGACGGTGATCTTACTTCCGCTTGGAGGTTGTTTATTGACAAAACAATACTTACTCATATCAAGATCTGTACAGAAGTGGAAGCACATCGAGTGTTGAGTGTGTCTGATTGGTCCACCTCTCCTGATAAATTAGATGCATTCATCTCTATTCTCTAAGCACTTGGAGTCATGGGTGCCACCAAATTTCCTTTAGACACAACGTGGTCAAAAACTGGGGATTTCCATCCTGCACAAAGATCATGTCACGTGATCGCTTCAAAGAGCTGATGAAATTTTTAAGATTCGATGACCGATCAATGCTTAGTAACTATCTGGCCACTAACAAATTTGCCCTTTTTTCTTTCGTATGGGACAGATTCATAGAAAACTGTCAAGCTTGCTACAAACCTAGTGCAGAAGTGACGGTGGATGAACAGCTATTTCCCAGTAAGTGTAGATGTCCATTCACACAATTCATGCCTAATAAACCTGATATATATGGGCAGAAGTTTTGGTTAGCAGCAGATTTAAATTCCAAATATGCATTGAATGGGTTTCCATACGTTGGCAAGGTGGAGGAGAAGCCATCCGATCAGAGTCTTCCTGAATATGTAGTAATGAAATTGATGGGTATCTTAGTAAAGGAAGAAACGTAACGACTGACAATTTTTTTACATCATTCAACCTATTGAAGAGGCTGAAGAAAGAGGGTACTTCTTTAGTTGGGACATTGAACATGATGCGACGAGAGGTACCTTTAGAGTTAAAAACCTGTAAAGATACGCCGTATACTTCTAGGTTGCTGATACATGAAGATATATCCCTAACTATTTATAAAGGAAAACCATTTAATCATGTTCTTCTCCTCAGCTCAAAGCATCCAAATATAGCAGTGGATAATACTGGTAAGAGAAAACCAGTCACGGTGACTTACTGCAATCGCACAAAATGCGGCGTAGACGTAGTGGACCAAATGTCGCGTGGGTACACGGTGAGAGCAGCCTCACGACGTTGGCCAGTGCATTCATTTTACAACACCCATGATCTAGCAGGAATCAATTCATTGGTTATTTACAAGCAGAATACAGATCGACAAATATCCAGGCGTAGATTCTTGCAACGACTCGCAGAACAACTTGGTGAAACCTATTCTTTCCAAAGAGGTCCCAAAAGTGACCTGGACGACTCAGACGATGCGCCAGACGACTCATGTCAGATGATATTGGACGAAGGCACAGATGTCAACTCAAAAGGAAATGCAACAGGCAAGTGTAAGAAGTGCAAGAAATGGGTTTGTGGAAACTGTAGTATGAAGAAGATATATCTTTGTGCTACATGCAAGGTTCCTGCGGAGTAATTATTTTGTAACTGGATTACTGTGCTAAAAAAAGAAATACTGAATCTACTTGGGTGTGCAAAGAATAATTATAGGCTTGTTTGTATTTTGTAGTTCATTTCTGTATTTTTTATTGTGAAATTAAACCATTTGTAGGGGGGCGAAGTGGTAAAATTGTTTTTCACAAGATAATTTCGTAATAGTCTTAGTAAATTCAATTGGGTATTTTGGTAAGTCATTCCAGTGATTATTTTATCTCGAAGGGACTTACGTTTAAATTTCTGGCTTCCTAACTCTTCTTCTAACTGATATGCTTTGGAGTTTTTAAGAAATACCCCACGATGGGTAATACATTGTTTGATTGAACGAATCATAGTTTATACATTTTACGATTTTGGTAACGACAGAATCTCAGGTGGATTTTACCGTTTAAATAAGAGTGAAATATGCATTATTGAAATCAATTTCTTATACAATTTTGCTTTTGCTTCTTCACTGGCACTTAAAAGAAAATCAATAGTAACAGCTGTAACTTTGTGGAATTCCATTACTGGACAAATAAATATATATTATTGACCTTCTGAAAGTAGTTTGTGCGTTAATCAATGCATCCAATTATACATGAAATTATAATTTTATTTTTCGAGTAGACTCTCTTTCCAGATTTCATCTTAGTTTTCAATATATAAACAGCACCTTTAATTTTCAAGTGTACAAATGTTATTAGAAAAAACAATTTCTCAAAAGATTAGTGTTATAAATATAATTACAAAAGTATCTTAATAAAAATTAATAACTTAATTTACAGTACACCTCTTTTATGATTCCGAAATATTAAATTATCTTTACAACTTTAAATTTAATTTCACATTCCTTTTGTTCTTATGTAGAGCTCGGGGCTTTTGTATAACCTTTAGGTTTAGTTGTATACCCTGCGAGCTGATTTGATATGCTAATCGATTTGTCTTGTGGTGATCTTGATGAAATAATTTCTATGCAGGGAATTTTCTGTAATATTTAACTTATATCTCTTTCGACTCGACGAAAGTTGCTTGCGACACAAGAAAGAGTAACATTATCCCTGTACAATATCAAATTACTGGGTATTCCTTAGAGTTCTTTCGTAACAAAAGTTATCTAGGAGTTACGATCAGCTGTGGTTTTGTCGTTCAAAGCAAATGTTCGAGATAGGAAGTAGGAAAGGCGAATTATATAAGATTAAAATACATAACGCTGAGGGAATGCCCATTGAGAGGAAAAGAAATAAATCATTTTTCTATCATTTGACGTAGTCTTGAATATCGCTGAGCAATTTGGGATCCACATAAAGTATGTTTTAAATCAGATCTATAGATGATAAATCGTAGAGTACCTCCTTTTATTACCGGAGATTTCAGGTTCGATAGCAGCGTTGTGGCTATGATAGCATCTCTTGTGTGGAATTCCAGCTAGTTATTTCTTATTATTTACCGAAGGAAGCTATTAGGAACATTCATCGATTTAGAACTGAATTTAGACGAAGTGAATGACGTTACAAATCCAGTTAATCCATCGGAATCTCCGAGAGGTACCGAACATGGGTTAAAAGGAAGTAATCGCTTAAAAAGATAGTTAATTCTGGTCGTTCTATCCCATGACAGTTAGAGAAGCCAACAGGGTCTATTAGATTAGAAATTTGGTGTTAATATACCCCCTGCAAATTTGAAACTACCACATTTGGTTCTGGTAGAAAAACAATTCAGGATCTTATTATTTTTTACTCAGCTTGAAGCAATTTCTTTGTCCCATTTGATGGTTTCTTATGTTAATAGACGTTCATTTTAGGTATGAGAATATTGGGGAATAGATTGAATTTTACCTTATGGAATGTTTTAGTAATTCCGTTGGTGTATTTTTAGCCTTATTCTAGACTCTTCAGGCTTGCCTCAAACTGGGTGACAATCACAACAATAGTTAGTAATGCAGGACCAATCTGAAAACAACTGACTCTGTTAAAACTTCGTCAAGCATCTGAGGGCGATTGCTAAAGTCTAAAGGAGAGCGGAAATGAGTATCGTTTGGAGAATACTCTTCCGTAATACTTTATTCGGTTAATGGTAAATATCCGGGGTTTAGCAAAAGTCTAGAAATCTAGAAATCCCTCCCTCCAACCCAACCCATCCACGGGGCAATGTCTGCTTGAATTTTCACATATAGTTAGAGATGATGAAATTCTATTGTGTGGCATAGAAATTATCACCAGAAAGACCCGGGTTCGAAGCCAGGCGGTAAATATATCCCCCATTTAAAATACATTGAGTTTTTTTTCGTTATTTATTTTGATGTACTTATCGAAATAATAGGAAGTTCTTGCTTTGCTAGAAGATGTATATTAAGACTCGGCTTAAGAAAAAAATTTAGATATGACAATTCTGTTCCTGAGTTCGATGCCAGAGCACATTAAAATTTCCCACATAAGAAATATAAGGGAAAAGTAGGACGTCGTTTGAGGCAGTTGCAGCCAATATTTCTGCTTGAGTTTTCACACATCGTTAGAAATAGTGATCTTCTGTTGTGCTGCATAGTAAGTTTACCAGGAAGACCCGGGTTCGACGCCAGACGATTAAATTGCAGCGAATTAGGAAACAGAAGGCTTGAAACACCTCCAGGTGTCGGAGGTATTGTGTCTTGTATTTGTTGTGCAGGCGGTCTGGACTGATAGAGAACAGTAAGGAAAGGCTAAAAATTGGTCTTATAAACCAATAGACGCTGTTTTCGGTGATATTATTACGCATTTGGTCCCTTTTTGTCCTTTATTTTAGAATTTACGCCAGCTGCGGCCATAGTTGAACATTATCTTGATAATCTGGCTCGAAACTTTGTCTTTCGTAAAAACGTCCGAATCGAGTCCAAACTATTGTTACATTGTTGTATTGCTCAAAAGTGTATCTACATCTCAGGTCATTTCACACATGGAGTCCCACCGGGTATCGAACACGGGACCGCTTTCAACGAAGTCGAAATCGTTGCCCACTTGATTACTCTGGAGCCCCATATACTATTTCCTAAACTTTCTCGGATATGTTGTGAAATGGATTTTATCGCGTGTTTCCTGTAACCCAGGATACATTTGTCTCTCTTGCTTTAGTCATGGTCTTGGTCGAAGCCTCTATTCGCTGGTTCGGGATTATTTACTTTCGCCTCTGAAAATCGATGAGAAATTTGTGGAGTGCTTCATCAACGGGGAGGTTTTAACTAATTGGATCTTCGCTGAGTGAATTTTTACATTATTAGCAGGTCATTACTCCAATTTCTTTTATTTTTAATCCATACTTAACTGATTAAACTGGATAATAGTGAAGCTAGCTTCACTATTATCCAGTTATCCTTCGGATATAGCTTCTTTCCCGCAACTGTTCACGATCTCAAGTTCTTTAAATGTGCCTCCAATGAACTCTCAAGCAAAACAAATAAGCTTTAATATTGCACGGAAACTATATGAATATTTATTTTGATTTTGGTGATATTTTTTATTGTATGTGTTGTTTACAAAAAAGAAGGTTAAGTCGTGTTTTCATATAATTGTAATTTGAAGGCTATTCAAATTACAATTATATGAATTCAATGCAGCTTCTGTTGAGATAGAAATTGAGTGAAGTCCCATATCATTGCATAGAATTGCCTCCACTCTTTTTAGTATCACATATTTACGAAGTATCATTTTTCTTTTTAATACGAGATTCCTCAAGTACGTTGTAAAAGTTTTTTCTACCTAAATTCGTCAATCTTTTCATACGTCTGATTTTGATTTTTAAATATATTTTGGAAAGTGTCAATGGTTAGTAACTTCAAAAGATTTTAATAGGAATCCCTGATTGCAATTAATTATTAATTTCATTTGAGACCTTCGAGAAATCGGATATAAATTCAACGTAACATTCTGAAAGTTACGAAATATTTTCTTTATGACGCAATTAAATTGTTTTTTGTGTAAATTATATTTTCAACGCTTGAATAAACCTATGAAACTAGCAGAAGCAATATTTTTCAATTAGAGGCAGCATTCATTGCGATTAATTTTGTATGATTAGTATTCATAGAATGCCAAAGTCCTCATAATATTAGTTAAACCATTATTTTTCCTAGTTATTTTTAAAATAGAAACATTTATGGTGCGATATTTATAAATAAGGATTGGCACAATTTCAGAAAATTATATTAAAATTTAAGGTAATTTTAACAATTTGGTTGTTTCATAAAATCTGCTAAATTTGTCAGAACTCTGACCGTGTAGTTCTCCATAGATTAACACAGGCCTTTTATAAGGATGCCATCAGATCTTTACAAAAAGAACAATTTATTCAGCTTACTTATTTACAACAACGTAACAAATGAAGACGTTTTCGTTTGTGCAGTGATCTTGTATCTTCATACCAAACATTTCACTCTTCTTCCGACAACCTCATTCTATATCGTTAAGGTTCACATTGAATTGGGCGACGATGATGACGATATTTAATAGCGTCAAACCAATCTGAAAAGATAATGATAAAATGATGTAACTCCATCCTTATTTAGTGTAATTTACAGAGAATATACGGTATACATATTAAGTAGTGGGTTGGACAACCCTTATCTAAAATCAAATCAAGTTATGGTCCAGAGATTAGGTATAGTACTTATTAATTAGAGGTTTAAAATCTCCAAAAGCCGTCTTTGTCTGCGTTCCTCCTCTTAATTCCCGGTAGTCGGATAAAGCAAGTAAGGAATGGAATTATTGTGTGGATTTCCTTTCTTGCTTTATCCGACTACCGGGAAGTAAGAAGAGGAACGCCGACAAAGACGGCTTTGGAGATTTTAACCCTCTAATTCATTAACCGCCATGTTCCAATATTTCTTTCTTAACAGGTATAGTACGTTCGCGAAATAGAGGCGGACACTCCTAAGCCTACTGCGCAGGCAGGCCTTCTCTAACTCAGCAAAAGGGTGAAGTACCGCTTACAGAAGGGGAACCATGCGTAAACAAAGAAGGGTAAACATTGGCAAATTTGTGACATTAGTAATTTCGTGATAAATTTTCAAACATCCGTAACACAATTTCGACTGGTTATATTGGCTTCAATATGTCATGGACAAGAAAAGTGAATGCAAGAATCTCTATGCCAAACTTAGAGCCAATATTACAACTGGGATTTGTGTAACGGATGTTTGAAAATTTATCACGAAATTTCCAACGTCACGAAGTCACCTATGTTTACCCTACACACCAAACCAAAATCGGTTTCTGAGCATGACGCGTGGCAGGTTACCCCCCAAGAGTTCCCCATCTTCTCCATTATTTTCCCCTCTCACGTGGCGTCATCCATCTCTATTTCACGAAAGGACTATATCGATTGATTGAAAAAATTAAGATCATTAATCGGACCTCTTTTATAGTTTCACATTATTAAATCCAAATCCTTAATATTGGATTGAATGTCAGATCATAAACAATTGAGTAGTATCATAGCAACTTGAAATAAAAGAGAATATTATCAAGCCGATAGGAGTAATCAGCGAAGATTGCCAACCGACGTGAAGAGTTTGTAGTCAACGTTGAACAGTTTCGCCCCTGTAAACTTGGTCTTGTTCAGCTTTATTTGAGAGGAAAATATTCGTAGCTGAAACATACAAGTAAAAAGCGGAAATTATTACATAAACGTGACTCTGAATACAGTTTATAGGTTATAATAATGAAAATTGCTTCAACAGAGTTATAATAAAAGAGTTCTGTAATAAATTTCATATCCAGCATTGGATCATAGTAAACATACCTCTTTAAGTACCTCCCTTGAGGAAATTTTCGTCATGAAACCCAGCATGATGATGTCTGACCTTCGAATCTAGAGTAAGAGATGTTTCAAGTGATAAAAGATAAATTATCAGTTTTAAAAGCGCGGTTAAGAAAAAGTATTGTTGTGTACATCCTTATCGATGTTTTTAAAGTGTACTTTCTACAATGAAGTAATACCCTGAATATGAATACGTGGAAAAGCGTATGATAAATTAACATTTGTTAAAAACATTGTTATTCGATCCAGCCTCCTTGAAATTAGGAAAGAAATCGAAGGTTATCTTGATGCTTAAAAGAGGAATTTCAGACAATATCAATCTCATGTTTTAATTGGAGTCAAATGGAGATTATTCTTAAGAAATCGATATACGTCATTTAGATGATGAAAGGTCATAAATCAATTCGTAATTTATTCGTTATTAGTTATTAACGTTTGATCTCGTCTAGCAACTTGATAAGCTCATCGAAAACCTGTTGCATAATCACTTTTGGAGCGTCTTTTGGAGTTCTGTTTTTATGACCAAATTTTTTAAGATTTATCTAAGAATCATATTCCATATTAAAAAGAGAAAAATATTCCATCCGTTCCAGTAATACATGATTCTGCGGAGGTCAGTAAGAAACGCATGCTTGTATTTTGTTGAAACGCAAGGCTGTTTCGAAAAGACTGAAAATTTGAAAATTGAATCAATATTTTAGCGGAAGTATCTCAGGCTTACCTCTTTCGACATTTTGCGACACTGCGTAACGTAATAGGTGAAAACCCACGTGGAAGGTGCATCCCACACAAGTAAGTAAAGCAGGAAGAGCCAAACATCTATCGGCTCTCCAGTTCCCCCAATGGTCCGAACGAAATAAATGGATATGTAACACGTATCCAGAAACAGATAGCAATTCAAAGAAAGCAAACTAATTCCATAAATTCCATTGACCTCTTCTGCCACTTTGCAGAGGTGTAAGTGAAAGAGGGCGATCCTCTTGGATTGCTCTTTCATTTTCTTGACGTCACGCGGAAGTTGCCGAGCTCCTTTAAGAGCCGCTTTCTCTCACAGCACCACTAGCACTCGATTGAGATCCCCGAATCTATGTCGAATGAATCTGAAGATGGTGGCGAATTGCAAGGAGAGGCAGGACAGAGTTGTGCAGGTTATAAAACCGATCACATATGCTCCCATGTCGTTGGGGGGAGCAAGGTAGCCGTACATTATGCTTCCAGGGATGGACAGCGCCATCCAGGAAGTTTGCAGGATGACCAATTTCCTGCCACGGGTGGAATCCAACTGAAACTGCTCGCGCATGCGTAAATCCGTCTCTCGGATCTTCTCCAGTAGACCCCGGATCCTGTCTCGTTTGAGGTAGTTGCCGGTGTAAGATAAAATGAGGAGGAAGACCTCGATCACTCCCGCGAGGACAGACATGAAAGTGGCGAATGTTTCCCCATTCGAAACCACGTTGGTCAGTGTTCGAAGCAGAAGAGCTAGTCCGACGGCGTAGAGCAGCGGAAAGAGGATGGCCTCAAACGCTTCCACGTACTCGAGATATCTGTTCCTATTCGCACCACATTTCTTACTCAGATGCAAGGGTGATATGGAGAGGATTATGCAGAAAGTGAACAGGGGCTCCAAGAACCAGTGGACACTATTTTCGTCGATATTTTCTAGGAATTGATTTGCCTTTGTCCTTTGGTTTGCTCGATGGAGGACGGTGCGGCAGTAGCCAGGCATTATTTCGAAGGGAACAATGTTTCTCGGAACCTAGACTTGGATGGATCGAATGTGTACAATGTTTTCTTTGCTTCCCCTGGGAATTCAGCGTCGAATTATCAAAAGCGCGTTAACGAAGGACCGGGATGAATATGCTCCTTTTTCTCAAATATCCTCCTCCCTGGTCGAAAATTTTATTTGCTGACTGTTAATTTTGAATAACCATTGTATCCTAAATCGATTATCAGTCATCTCCGTGAAGTGTATAACTTGTGAACACTTTTCAAGGGGTTAGTATTTGGAATACAAAATGAGGTTACTCCTGTTCTTGGTGTCTCCAACATATTTTTAGCTTTATCCCAGAACGGCCCGCTAAAATATAATAAAATTTTATCTAATTTACACGGGGTATCTTTTTTGGCATTGTGCATCAGAAGTCTTTTCTTATGATTTAAATTTAGCACTACCATCAAGAGTTAAAGTCAGGGTTACAGTATGATTTTATATGAGAGGCTCAGGTCGGACATTCGATCTTTGCTAGGCAATGGCTAGGTGAACGAATTTAAGAAAGTGCATCTTGCGCTTGCTGATTTATGGTCTTATTGGTTGTTGTAAAACACGACTTATATCTAAGATTATGAATAAGTAATGAATTAGTACACCAGCTTTGTATTTTGAGCTTTTTATGGATTATAAAAAAATATGTGTTTCTGAAACAACATATGTATGAAAACAGGAAACGAGAAGAACTGCGAATTAGCGATACAGATATCGTGGGAAAAGATATTGCGGGATTTATATGTACATAAGGATAAAATCTTTGTGGCGATTTTGAAGGAATAATAACTAGATAATTAATTACGTAATCGTGGAAGGCGAAAATAGTAATAGTGTTACACTATTGTGATCAGGAAGAGTTATGGCATAAGTAATACGGAGGAAAATTAGAAAAGGAGGTAAAAATTAGCATTATCTTATAATTGCTCTAAAAGAAAATGTAATTGTGATATTTTTATATCATCGAAGTTTAGAAATTATTTAAAAACATTTCTATTTGTTTATTTTTGGTATATAACACAGGAAGTGATTCTTGGTGTCATATATTGATGAATGGAAAATTTTTAATTTTTTGACGCTAAATAAAGGAATTATATATTTCAACTTCTTTAGTCTCCAAACTGTTTGTAGCTATGATTGCTATATGGTGGACTCGAGGATCCAATCAGCGTTTAGTATGATAGATTTACAAACAGAGATGGAACGAGTCCTAGCTCACGGTATCCGTCAAACTACAAGGTTTCATTCTCTCACCAACTATCGTGCGTGTTGTCATTCTGGATGATACAAACTCGTATTGATAGATGGAAGCATTATGAGTAATTGTGAAGTGGCAAGGGGGAGCTTGTCAGAACTTTGTATTCATGAAGAGCGAGGGGTGGGCTAGGAGAAAATACTAATCAGCACTAACTCCCATCCTCCATTGGTTTATGATAAGATAGTGGAAAATTTCCGACTACTGCTAGGAATTATTATTAACCGGAGTTTTCCAAGAACCTTGATTAGGCATTCATAGGATCTATGAACTCGTCTTAATCCCTGACAAACGATGTTTAAAACCAGGCCAATTAATCAACTAACGAGCAGTAGGACCAGAAATTTATGTTTGACCTGAAGTTACAATAAGATTCCCAAAATCAATTATGCATACTTATCCCGTTTCAGTGGATGCTGTTGATTTCGCAATTCTAGATAGACATTCTTAAAAATGAAACTTAATGTAAACATAGCTAATGAATATTCAATAGGGAAACTATCAATAAATGAACCATTCCATTCATTAAAAAACATGATTGTCTTAATTAGAGAATATATGGATAAGTATCAAAATGTTAAGATATAGAATAGGTTATCTGCTTAGTAGTTCACTAAACTAACTAACATATTGCATCATGGTCATAAATTACTTATCCTGCGAGGTAGGGTGTTGAGGCTTCGAAGAACTATTTCCAACTTTCGCAACACATAAAATGAACAGCTAATTTGTTGATATTCTTATATTTGATGCTTTCAGTGCTGTACAGATATCACTGCTGCAACATTATATAGCCCATGACAGGAAGATATTAATTACTCCTTGCATACATTCTGGGGGCAGCTAAGCGTCCTATGGCCATTAGTTACAGCTGCATTTCAGAGCGATGCGAGTCGCCGTCTTTGCGTGTTGGGAAGCGTAATAAACTAGCGGAAATTACGTCTTTATATAAGTGCATTTTACTGCATTGCACGCTATAGTAACCGGTGTAATAAATCATTTACTAAATAGCAGCAGATTTTAACACGCAAAATTTTCTCTTTATCATAATGAAATTAGTTTACTTCAATATTTTATTACCTTTTCTTTATTTCATCAGTTTTCATACTAGTACACATTTATTACATTACGTAACACCATATGAATACCTCAAGGGTTCTGATATTTCCTTTTATCGTTTTATATCCCGTAAGTATCGGAAATATGTTTGTATACCTGGATGAAGTTACTGAGATTCTTTCGTCGTATATTTGTCCATGCCTTGCACCAAAAGTACACCCTCGAGGCTAGAGATGTTAAGCAGATGAAGATGTCTTACTCAAAATATTTGCAAGGAAATCATTTGACATGAGACTTTTTGAAAATCTTTCTCTATTGAAAATAAATTTCGCTTCAACTAATTTCATTTTTCCCCAGTTCGATATATCTTATATCTGCTTTACTATTTGAACCCTCTTTTAAAGAATTGCTCAAATTGGAAGGATGTATCAAACTCAGGTTACCAGTGTGATAAAGTGCGATGTGAGAGCCCCTAACAAGTATCGAAATGATTTTGGATTAACAAAAGGCTAAATTATTGCTCGTTATCTAAAGATTTATTTATTTAACTATGTTTTTACGAATCCAATAATTAAATTTCTCGTTTTAACTTCTGTATAAAAATTTCTTCACAATAAATTAGTCGTAGGTAATTGCAAAAGAGTTTTAAAAGTTCGACTTAATTTTTCTGCGACTGAAACCTTGAAATGCTATCATTCCTTTAGGAAATCCGCCCCATCTTCGTCGTCATAGTTTCTCATTCCTCGGAATTCGGTGTAAATGCATAACTTTACCACCAAATGGATTGGAATTGAGCGACGACAAGGAAGTTGGTCAACGCCGCCATACCTATCTGAAAAAAATACGTAATTGGAAAGAGACATAAGTAAAGTAATTACTAGATATATAGTGACAAACAGAATCGAACTATTGAATTTAACACCGTGAAACATGCAATCGATTTACGATTTTTATAACACCGATATTAATGTTAAAACTCCAAAACGGGCATGGTATAGTGGTCACTGGAGTATGTTGTCACAGTTGTCACTAAGTACTTGAAGCTTTGGAGAGGGAATTCGATTGAGACTATGTATTAAAATAAAGTGAACTTTTTAATTATTTTACGAGCATACTAACTGAGGAGAAAAGAGTGTAATCCAGCCTTATGAATCTTGCGCCAATGAACTTGATCTTTGTAAATTCCAATTGAGAAGAGAAAAGATGCATCTGAAATAATCAAAGTTAGAATGAAAATTCTGAGTCACTTAGACAAATAGAATTTAGCTATAAAGAATGAAGCTGCAAAATTACAGAAATTAAATTGATTATCCACTACTGAAATTTACCCACCTGATTTAGTAATCTTTTTGAAGTCATCTTTGATAAGAATTCCATCATTACAGTGTCCGTTTTTTCGATCTAGAAAATGTAAACAAAATTCACAATTCGTTTCTGTATTTGCGGAAAGGACGTAATAAATATTCTTTGGTTGCAGCAAATATTCTTGGGTTCTCAGCCGGGTTACTACTTAAGTCCATTGACATTTCGAGACCTTCCTCTGGTCATCGTAAATAGGGCACTATCTTTAGGATGGTGATCCAGGATCTTAGTAATGTGGCACCAGAAGAAGGTTCCCGAAAGTCGGTAGACTACGAAGCACCCGGCTAACAACTCGAGAAAATTTGCAACCTCACCTACGCCGACGTAACACCAGATCATTCTTATTCATTGGGTACTTGCATTTGTAGCAATATAAACAGAGTAATCCAAATCCTCTCACCTCTTTTGACATGTCGTGACTTTGCTTGACGCAGTAGACGAAAGTACCTGTCAACGGCATGGTCCATATCAGTCTACTCATCGTGAGAATCCAAGGATTGAAAGGCATCGATCCGCCAAGTATACGGAAAGTATGAACGCTCAAGAACCACGTTTCTTCCAGAAGGTAACAGGCGTATAAAACCGTGCTAAGACCATATATTCCATTCAGTTCTTCGGCTTTCTTGCAGAAGTATAAATGGAAGGAGGCGATGCTTTTCCATAGCTTTTCGATGTTCCTCACCTCGCTGGAGACACTTAATAGGTAGATTTCGTTTATAACTGCTTTTCGACACGACTGCAACAATGTTTCGTTCAAGTCGCGAAGTCTGTGACGGACAAACCTCATGAGGACGGAAAACTGCAAGGACAGACAAGTCAACGTCATGTAAGTCAAGAAAACAAGACTGTAGGAAATAAACCACCTTATGCTAGTATCCAACAGAGGGAATAACAGTCCTACGAGGATCACTGTGGCGATCCAGATTGCCTGCAGACAAACTAGTTTCCTACTTCGAGGAGCCATTATCTGGAGCTTTCGGACCATGTCTTCGTCTGCTCTTCTGATGTCAACCATCAGGTTGCGAATGGTGTCTCGCTTAAAGAAGGCATGAGAGAAGGCCAAGATCAAAATAAAGTTGTCAAAGAGTGAAATGAAGCGAGGAAGTATGGCGTTGAATCTGATTTTCTGCGAAATCCCGTCGATCACATCCAGAATCATAACCAGGAGGCCCCAGCTGTAGAAGACCAGGTAAACTAATGCCTGCGTTTTCCCGAAACTCTCGAGGTTCTTGTTTTCTTCCCTCCCGCAGTTCTTGCACTCTTGGAGAGGAGAGAGGGAAAGTATTGCAGACAGGGTAAATATTGGTCTTACGAACCACTGGACGCTGCATTGTTCATCGCGCAAGGAGATAGAGCTCCTCTCTACATTTCTTTGTGGGTAATTTTCGTATTCCCAGCTGAACATTTTATGTAATTTACAATCTTCTCAGTGGTTTCAAACTCTAATTCTGGGAAGTTGGACTGTGAGAGTTAGCTATACTCGCAGCATTTTTCACGTGAAGCGTAAGCCTCAAGGGAATTGAATCGAGAGATGAATATGGCGTCAGAATTTTCTTTGAATCGTTATTGAATAACCTGGCGCAAACTCAGGCGATGTTGACCCAGTTAATAATTGAGCCAAATTCACTACGAAAAGGTTGTGTTTAATCAGTTTTCTTCTTATGAAACGAAGAACTTTATTGCCCGACAGGGAATCATGCAAACAATGAAGGCAATTCTAATCCACAGAATTATCGCTCTTGTAGGCGTGTTTGCGTTGCAAAGTCTATGGTATTATTCGGCGAATTTCAATCTTACCAAGCCAAGTATTTTAATGTCGACCGCCACAGGCCGGAATAGAAAAAATCATCATTTTCATCAAACTTCATTTTATGCTTAACTTTTATGCAACTAAACGATTACTTCGAATAATGGAAAATTCATTTTTTCTTTTGTTGCAGGACGTAGAAATGCATATTCTTCAATTAATTTTGTCTCCGTCTTTCACGAGGCTATTATGATGTTAAGGCTAATGAGGTATTAATGATACAGAAAATGACTCTAATCCTGGTCACCACTCTTTGACCTCGTGATCAATAATAAACCCGAATTCATGATACCGTGAAATTTTATCCTTTGAATATACTCACTGGTTCATTGAGATTATTGATGCGTTATATTTTTGTAAATAGGAATTTTCATTTTCACAAGGAAAGAATTGACGTAATTTTTTTAAACTCGTTCCTCTTCTTCACTCGAACTTCTTGCTCGAACGGCAGGCCTCGTTTCTTTAAAATGGATAGCACTGGTCCCTATCGTCTCCATCTGTATAGTAAAACCACCAATTTCTCCTCAAGCGAATTCTAGCATACAGCATATGTTAAATTAGGTTAAATTCAGTTTAATTTTAACTGGAAGTGTCATCAAATCGTTGTAAACCTGAGTATATTTTCATTTTGCTTTGGTGTCCAACAGCGTGGATTGGAATTGCGCTAAGATTATTATGTTGGTTAATATAGTGGATCCAATCTGCAAGAAAATAAAAAATAAAGACTATAAGTTGCTTCAGAAGTTAAATATGATGAGGATTTTTTAAATCAAACTTATCGAATATTGTACTACAAACATTCATGGCGTTTTAAATTACTCAGGTTCTATAATGCAAATCGTAATTCTTATTTGATAAGATGCGGAATAATCGAAATAAGAGGGACCGAAGTGGAAATGGTAACTTTCTTAACCCAAATGCTGGCAGAGTAATATTGCATAAATAATTTATTTGTATATAATGATTTGAATGGAAATGATGGATCAAGAAACTAATAATTCACTCCTCACTGCATAATTGCAGAGAATTTGATTTTTAAAAGCAATTAAGCACGTTAAGAAGGATAACTATTAAAATCTACCTGATTTATAGAATATTTTTTACTATCACTCACTTTTTTAAACGCTTTATAAGATCTTTAGATTTACATTCTGGCTTTAGATAAAAGACTGACAGCACGGTAGGCGTGTAAACAATATTTGCATCGTGAGTAATCTAGATTAATGCATTAAAAATATCATTGACGCAAAGAATTAAGCAAATTTTATTTCCGAGTATCCTAAGTATCAGAAACATGTGTACGACAATCGTGAAGGGGTTTCCTAGTAAATAATCGGTGAAAGAAATTTATCTATTGAATTTCATAAGAAATATACGTTAGGAATTAATATATCTAAAGCAATTTCCTTACACTATGTTACTGGTAGCAAAATAAGGATACAACTGACCTTGACGAAGATCGATTGGTCCAAGGCGATAAACTTCGAAGCGGTGAATCTCATCTTCGTGTGTTCTAATTGAGCGGATAAAAGACGGAGCTGAAATATCAGAATTCTAATTACCAAGGTGGCATTAGTTATGATACAAAGACGTACATATTTACTTAATTAGTTAATTACTAAAAAATAAAAATAACAGCTATTAAGATCTACTGCCACTTAGCAGACAGGATGAATATTATCGTGAACTATTTAAAAATTCAAAGACGCGGGAGTTATAGTTCTAACCTATTAGCTGGTTTTACCCCATTATTTCTTGTTATATTTGACTAGGAATGACAGGTATTTCCAGATATTAAATATGCTTGCGTCTTCATTTGCCTCTATTTTCGTATCGATATTCACAATTTGTTATATGTTTGTTGGAGGGGGCCGGGTCTTTCGTAAGGGGATCGATATCATTCTCGCAAATTGGATTGTAACACTTGGATATATAATCCTTTTTGTCTCAAATAACTAAGTAATTCCCCATATCTGCTTTCGAAATAATCATTCAGGTCGTTTGCTTCCTCAATCTGTGGTTTTGTTTAAGTATTTTATTTTCATCTTATGCAATGGCATATTTACGAAATTCTGTAGCACTTATGCTGTGAGCAACAGCGGGTATGGCATGTAGCTGAAATATGACGCATTATTCCATCTTTCAATACAAAAAATAATCATCTCCATCATCTTAGTAAATCATTGTGTTTTTTTGTAAATAATGTTTTAACCTTCCCATGTAAACAAAGACGTTCTTACCCTAAGGGGCTTTACTCAGTCAAATATTGAAAATAAAATTTAATTCTAGGATCTATACAATTTTATCGTTTTTCCGGTAAAAGTTTTATTGGCATTTTTATTAAAAAAATCATTTGGTTTAATTATGCATTTCAGTCAGAATTTCACTCATATTAAATTAAACGATATCTTTATGAACTTTAAAAATATGTTAGGATATGTGCTGCATTAAATATAGGAATATATTTTAGTAGCAAAGATTAAGAAGTACTTGCCTCGTGAAGGATTTCCGTGGATTTCGTCTTGAGTATGTTATCTAACACAATGCTGCCGGTCGCTTCCATCTTTTGAATGCCCAAAATAATGACGAAGAATGGAATAAAATGTGAGTTACATGAAAATTTAAATTATCTTCGTTATATCAACGAATCACTAAATTTATTATTTCACTCAGAGCAAAACTTCTGTAAGGTTTTATGTGCTATTATAAAGAGAGTGTAAGCTTATGAGGAGGTACAACCTTCAGATACTCATACTGTTGCGAACTCTTGGCTGAATAAATATTCCTTTTGACTGAATAGATATTCCTTCAATTGAAGGTGCCATACTTGTAAGTGTGACAGAAAATTTTGTGCCATTGAAGTCCACAGTATTCTATAGAGAGCCTTCTTGTGTCCATATTTAAATTACAGAATCTCTTGCCACGATTATAGGAGCGTGAAAAATGCCAAATACGACATATGGTAAATACAATCCACTCCATTACTATTTCTACGTATGGAATCGAATATAGATCGTTTTTCACAGTAATACTATCGATACAATCAGCAAGGTGAAATACGCGAGGACGCTACTGGGTAAATATTGCCGAGAAAATTAATACCTCTACTCTCTCCAGTATTGATTGGCATTCGAAATTTCTTTCAGTTTCAGAATTCAGTAGGTACGGAGAGAGCTTTCGTCCGTGCTCTTGGAGTTTTTAATAGCTATTGATCATGTAGATGGGAAAATCTATATATTAATACGTGAAGAGAAAACTTCGGATCCCTTTTTAAGGATATTGCGCGAATGGAGGAGTTTGAGATTTGGCATAGTAAAAGTTTATATGGAGAAGGAGTGCAAAAAGCTAAAATCTTAGTCCGAGTAACCTTGGTTCGACTCTCGACCAGCATAATCGTCTCTCATAAGAAATTCACGCAAAGTTCATTTTGATCGACTGCAGACATTTTTTCTTTAGCAGAATTAAATCAGAAATAATGGTGGTACGAAATCGAGATTAGTACCAAAAGAAAGGAAATTGAATAAAGATTCTTATTTTGGTCGTAGAATATCGTATTGGAGTCAAAATTACGAGAACTGTGACAAAATAAACGAAAAGTATGAGAAATTTCGCCAAAGTAAACAACCAGTCACCCTGACGACCAAGGTGATTGTTGAATCCGATACATTCATTTTCCCACTAGAATACACGGGTTTTTAGACAATACCGAATTAATGGTAGGAACTAATGTCAGAATTTATGAAGGGGAGGCAATTTACTGAGATTTCAGCGAATGTAAACTATGATATGTAAATAGCGGGGACAATACTACGGCCATTTTTGCTACATTCCGCGAAATTTCGAAAAATATTTTAGTGAATCCCCGGTAGGATAGAGAAATCAGAATCACGGATGTCCCAGAACAGGCGTTCTTCTGTATTGAGGTTCACTAAGGGAAAGAAATCTAAGTGAACGATTATAAACTAGAGCAGGCGGATATATTTTCTTACTTGGGAAGTACTCTCTCTTGGGACGGAAGATACCAAATGTGCGTGAGTTCGACGCCAGGTGGGTGCAAAATTCTCCTATTTTAAATGTATTGTGGCGATTTTTAAGATTTTAAAAAAATCCCTTCCCATTAACATGGAAACGTATAACCCAGCTTGCAATTGATTGCGAAGTTTTAACTGTACCGCACGCAATAAGAGAATTTTGATTCCACGTATAAATTTAACATATTCCGGTACTGTTTTACCATTTAAGTTTCAAAGAACTCAATTTCCAATTACATCTGCATTTGCGATGACAATAAATAAGTCTCAAGGACAAACATTCGAAAAAATTGGAATTTTATTGAGGCAGCCAGTTCTCACACATGGTCAATTGTATGTCGCAGCAAGTAGAGTTCGGTCATTCGATGGTTTAAGATTTTATATTTCCGAATATAATGGCCAAGGGCATTTAGCAAATGATGAAAGAGTTTTTACATGAAACATCGTTTGCACAGGAGTTCTGCATAATAAAACTGAAAATTTAGTTAAATTAAATGTTAAATTGAAAAACAAATATGAAATGTAATCCAAGTACTATATATCTTATACATATATGAATATCAAGTCTCATTTTTATTAGCGTTGATTTGATTCAATAATAACATGAAAAAATTAAAAATGACAATGAATTGTATAAAAAATTAAATAAAACTGCATAAAGCTGTAATTGTTTTTTTTTCAATTGTTACTAACATAAAAGTTTCAATTTCATAGGTATTGCAGGGAATTAAGGCGAACAACACACTCTAATAAGCTCGCAGCTGACTTAATAGCAAAAATTCGATAAGAATTACAACTAATGATAATAGAGGTATACTCTTTGACAAAAGAACCTCAATAATATTCAAACTTAAACATTTAATGAATGACGGTCGAATTTTGACCACTGGGCGATCATTAGTATTCATTAAAGGATATGTTGTTTTTGCTACCATTTCCTCATAAGTGAAATATTTTTCATTCCTCTTTTGGAAAATGATAGAAAAATGTATCTTTTGTTTAATTTTGTCTCCGTCTTGTTTATGGCTGGGATAGTAATGATACTTACTGAAGTGGGATTGATTCCTAGTATTATATGCTTTCATTCGCTCCTTACTGAATTCTATGCAAAGGTTATACACTCATGTGGACTTATTCCTCTCCGAGCAATAATGCTCATTGAGAATAGTGGGGGGGATAATTACATCACCCCAAATCACCTTATCCCTTCTCCAAAGCTTTTTGTAGCCAAGGGTGAAAGGGCTGAGGATTCAACCAGTCTTAAAGCCGATGACTTTACAGACCGTCAGGAAAAATATTTTTATTGATCACATAATGGTCACATGAAATGTAACGAGAAATAATTCACTATTACTACTTCACTTCTAGTAGGAGGTCGATGGATATAATGAATGAGCGTACTTTGGGAAATGGAGGTGGATAAATATAACGGTTGAACGAGCTCTGAAAGGAAGAGTATGATCAATATGAAATTGATACGTTGCTTTGGTTGGCCATGTAAGAAGAATGGTTGAAAGCTGAATGATGAGAATAATGTATCACTGATCAAAAAGGAGGATCCAGGCATAATGGCTGATTGCAGTGGATGAGATTTTGAGACACAGAGAGAGAAAGATGTTATGAGCTGTAGATAGAAACGGAAATGAATGCAATGGTTTAAGGACATCTATGGAGCGAAAGTTACATGCAAGGTTAGGGCTATAAGTGAATCAAAAGAGAAATCGAAATTTGAACTTTTCTTTTTGTGGAAGGAAGGCACGATGAAAATTAAAAACAAAGAAAGTAACAAAGTTTGTTTTTCATCTTCATCTGTATAGAAACGCTGTGAACGAAGAAGAATAGGCTGGTTTAATCCGAGAAAGAATAGAGCAACTGCCATGCATAGATGTGAAAAATACTTTCACCCCCTTACCTGCTTCTTCAGTTTATCGCACTGCACAACGCTGTTGGCGAAAGAGAAAGTATGGAATGTATTCCACACAAACACGTCTATGAAAAGGTTCCAGAGTTTTAAATTTGGCATCAGCCCTCCAATCATACCCAGCGCCATGAAACTCTGGTAAATGCATCCATCGAGGATTTGAATGGCATGAATGAGTGCACTAGGGCCATATATTCTGTTGAGCTCCTTCGCCTCCGTGCAAAGAGACAGGTGATATCCAGCGCACTGATTCAGAATCCTAATAACCTTGCTTTCATCGCGTTCCTTCAACTCTTCACCTAATTTGGACAACCAACTGTTGAGATCTTCATAGTTGAAGCGGATGAACCTGAGAAGCGTGGAAAACTGAAGTGATAAGGCGACGAAAGTTGAGTAGCTGAACAAGGCAGGAAAAAAGAGGTAATACTGGAGTTCTTGCAGGCCGGAAACGAAGTACAGTATTCCTACAATAGCTGATACCAGCGCTGCCGCGCACTGCCACCAAATGAGCTTCCTGTACCTCGGCCCCAGCAAGTTGTACTTACGCATCTCCCGGTCAACAACTCGCACTCTGTCAAGCAGCAGCCTAATCCTGTTCCGCATGAAATACACTTGCGGAAAGATTATGATCATGAGAGAAACGTCTATGAACGGTAAGATGAAGTATACAATGTCGTCAAACGGGTTACTCTTAGTTGTCCAGCTGAGGAATTTAGAAAGAAGGCCTCCGAGACTGGCGACTTCAGCAGCGTAGATGATACACGCTTGGGATTTCTCCAGTAGGGTTAATAACCACTCTCTCTTCCCAGCGAGATTCTGCTTGCTTTTCCGTAACGGAATGGGCGACACGCTTGTAATGAGGGATAATACGAAGACGGGATACGTGAACCAGTAAACGCTCTTTTCTTCCAGTCCAGTCTCTCTCCTTTGTTTTCGACGCCATCTCCTGCTCGATCTGATGTCGCGGAATTCATTGATCATCGGGAAACACTGGCTAGAGTTACTTCTCAGATAAGACTCTCATTGTGTATCTTTTTCAACGGTTTAATCCAAAGCATACTACAGTACAGATTGTCGTCGATGTAGGACCACTTGCTGTACCAACAATCTTTGTTTAAGTAACAAAGTTTCTGTAATAACCTGCTCAACGTGACCAGCTTCGGAAAAGAGTGTATCAGAGATGGAATTATTGTGTAAAATTTCCTCTAACTTATCTCATACACCCATCCAACTTTCTATTATTTCGCACAGAAAGTATTTATTGACACCAGGAAGGTTTTCTACTACGATTAAATCCAAAGCAGAATGCAGTACAGACTGTTGTCGACTTACGACCACGTGCTGTTCCAACCGACCGGTCGTAAGTCGATTTTACACTAAGTAGGATCCTCATCATTGCTAATAGATGATAAATATACTACTCGTATATACGGTAGAAAGGCTTATGATTAACTTCTGGAAAATATAACGTAGAAATTGATATATAACCAACTGTGATAGCTGTCTGATGTATGTTCTCTGCCGGCGCGACTTTCGTCCATCTAAACAGGAAGAGAGAGAGAAACCGTGGTTGTAAGTCAAACCGTCGTAATTTGTATAGATCGTAAGCCGACATCTACCATTATAAGTTTGAAATGTATATTTTTCGGTCCTACGTGCTGTGATCCATCGGTCAACTTCGCTTTTCAAAATATTCTGCTCAAGTTCATTTTCTCATGAGGATTGCTATTTTAAATAGGAAATCGATAGATCATTCTGCGAGCAGAGTAATGCTGGAAGATGACGGACAATTATCATGAATTTTGGAATATTTCCCACATTCCTTCCGTAGATCGTTTCTTAGAGTCTCTTTCCGGAGATTTTTTTAAATGACTTCTTCAATTAATGTTTTTTCGGAGATCATTCACTAGCAGTAAGTTTGCCTCTGCGTTGACGATTGAGAAGAAATTATTTTTATTTACATAGTGATAACTATTTATGGACGATATTTCCAAATTACTAGAACATTAGAAATATCAAGAGATCAGTTGAAATATTTTATAGTTTCCCACTGAGATATTTTGTTTTTTTGAGCCATATTTAACCGACTTTATCAATCTTTCTTCCAATATATTTTGTAATTTATACATTGCAATGTATCAAACGCATAGTCGTGAAAGTATAATAAGTAAGGACTCAAGGTATTAAATTAATTTATTATCAACCTGGTGGTCAGAAATGAATGATGAAAGTACCCATACAAGAAAAAATTAACACCCTAACCTATCTCAATGGAATTGACGGACATCATCTATGAATTTTCTATGGACTTAGGTTTCGAATTTAAAATGCGCTGAATCGTTGAGTATTCTTTTGCGGCCTTATTTCGCAATGAATACAGCTCCAATTTTTCCCATCGTTCTGCGTGACTAATTTCCTTGGCTATACATGTGCATAGCTGGACAATGATCGCCAGATTGATAATGAAAGTTCAATGTGGCTATGATGAGATTCTCAAAGGAGGGAGACCGAAAAAAACGTAAAATTAAGCGTACAATCACCCTGATTTGGGTAACGTTTCAGTACTAATCTTTAGCTACCTGTCCAACTTGCCCAACTTTCGGAAAGACCACATTAGTGATAAAAGTTTTGTATAAAATTTCGTCTAAGTTATCTCATACATCCATCCATCTTTCTATTATTCCGCACAGATATTATATATTGACACCAGAAGGGTTCTCGATGACCTTGATATGAATGGTCACGCACAAACTTCTTCAGTCATCATCTGTCATCCTAATTTCCTACGCTGACAAAATTATCACGCACATACAGGTCAGAACAGGGTGCAGAAACTTGCCTAAGATTTTAGTAATTTTCCTTATCAACTCACTTTCATTTAAATTTCAGAATGTTACTTTATCGTGGTAAATGAATTAGATGTATTATTTTCACGCACATTTTCTCAATGATTTTAATTCAAGCTCGTCAGATTCTATGCTAACTGGTAGTAAATAAAATCATTAAATCGGAAGATAACCATTATTATCATAATTTATTATTATTAATTACGATAATTTACTTTTACCCTTATCTTTACTTGAGTCCGCCAATTATACATGTGAAATTTTAGTATTCTTTTCAGTTCCATTTTGCTGATACACTGAAACCTGGTTAATATTTTATCTTAAATCTATTTAAATATTTATTTCAACCAATGTTTTTTAGTTTATTCCTGCAACTCACGCTTGGAAACAAGATTAGCAAAATAGCAACATTCCATCAAGTATTTTTACAGATGGAATTTTTCTAGAGTGAGGCCCGATATTGTAATGTCTTCTGCTTATCAACTTATGTAAAGATTAAGCGAAAGTGCTATTTAGCGGCATGGGGTGTATTGTAAAACCGTATACACCTCTGTTAAGTTAGATACCATTTTGATTAACGGATGTCTTGACTGAGAACAATTTTCTTACCTGCTGTCGAGAGGTTTGTTTGAACAACGTCGCATCGTAATAATAATAACTTTGACTGTATTTTTGAGAGTATTTTAGTCAAAGATAACCATTCTAATGATAAACCACATTTAAAAATTTTTATCAACGTAATAATTCTCTGTCGTTTTATTTGCGAAGAATCGGATTATAAATTTGATTGTTGGTATCACCAGTAAATTTTGGAGTATTCGTGGACAAAACTGTGGTTAAACAGATTATAACTGTCATTAGCAGAGTCTCTTTACAGAGTGTTAAATTTTACCCCAAAACTTAAACAACATTTACGCCAAAGTTTCTAAACTCACTTTTACGGCAAACTTAGTAGTCGTAAGAGTGAGTTTGATTTGTTGCCTTCGATCAGTAAGACTTTCGTGGTCAAGAAAGTTAGAGGAATATAATGAAAACACTCGGATAAGGTGGTATAAAAATATATATTTTTTCGGATCGGCTTTAAATATATACAGGAATGAATACTTAGGAAACGAGACAGTTTCTCGGAGAAGTTGAGTTTAGAATGAGAGATTTGAGTTTTCGATGTTCCATTTTCGCCTCCGGACTTGGGATCTCTTCATTCAGAACTCAAAGGAGGAACGGTTGGTGCGAGATTCTGAGCTGATTATCGCATATCTTGTATCCCTGGAGCCGCTTCATTAGTGGATGAAGGTCTTGTAGATGGGGGCGTGGGCGTAGGCGTATGGGTACCCAGCGTAGGCGACTGGTGCAGCAATAATGGGAGCCTTTTTAGAGAAAAGTACGCAAATTAGGCAAGTGAATGGTTAAAATTATTTCTAAAAAGCTTACATATACCAATTGATACAATAATGGACTTTGAATCCATTTGCAAAACATATTTTATCCACGATTAATTAAAAAATCGTTATTTTGACGAACCATTTTAATATTGTAATATTTAAACAATGATCGTATACATTTGTGAATAAAACTGTAATATTTTGAGTTTATTATCTTATTATTTAGTTCATAAAAGTAGTTAACATTTTTATATTCAAGTAATTATCTCATATCCTAGTGACTAAACTATACTATTTCAAATAAAGACATTTATTATATCTTATTTTAGTATTTATTCTTGTTAAATAATTAGAGTGTACAAAAGTTAAATTTTTAGTTCAAATTAATTAAGAAGAAAACTAACTGTTGATTGCAAACATGAGTCTACCGAAGTGGAGAACACTTACGATTTTCATTTCTCGATATTAGACTACACTAAATTCATCAGTTAATGAAGAGGAATTTGTTAGAGAACTCGTTGATGGATACTGTAAAAAAATCAATGTCCTATTCATTTTATTAACAAATTCTTTGAACAATGATGGAATTTTTAAAACACCGAGGTTTGAAACGTTTCGTGTTAAGTTTCTTCTGGGGGCTTATTGAGGGTTCCTTCCTCTCGATTATTGATTGTTTGGATATTTGGAAAGGCTTACCTTGTAATCAACCCTGTATTGGTGAGCGTAGGAGGTTGCGAGGGGAATAATGGGCTTCACCACAGGTGCTGCGTAGGTCACCACTGGAGCGTGGGCCACGAAGGGGTGAGCGTACGCCAGGGGGTAGCCGGGTGCGGCAGACACGGCAGCCACGAGGGCGAAGATAGCGAGCTGTAAAGTATATAAAGACAGAAATATGTAGATTAGTCTGTAAATTCAGTAGTCCATTCATTTAGGTAGAAAGGTGTGGGATGCCATTTAATAACTCTTGGCGGTGGACCTTAGGCGATTTTAAGTGAGATATAATTACAGTCATGCTCAATATTCATGATTATGCTCCAAATAAGGAAAGGGTTTAGGTGACTTTGCACATAAGGGCGTGCACCCAGGAAAATTCCCAAGGAAAAACGGACTTGAAAAAAGTCTGACAGGGCCGGGAATCGAACCCGATCTTCCTCTAACCGGGAGGCTGCCTTAACCATCTAGGCTACCCGACCAGAACATTTTAACAAGCCGTTTTGGGGACTTTGTGTGCAAGGGCAAGTGCAGTATGTCCGACTGAGACTCAGGCGACCCTCATAAGCAGGCAGAAAAGTTAGAAAAAATATATTTTCGTAATATATAAGTATAAATTCCCACGGAATTTTTTTTTTACGCTCGCCGCAGATTTTCCGCTTTCACTTTATAGCGCTTGTCCTTGCTGGAAGCGGAAGCACGCATGCCTAATATCGCAACCCCACGCAACGCTTGTGATAACCTTTGATGACACCGTTGCGTCACAGTCGATTCGCCGTTAATAACGTCGCCTGAGGTGAAAGCGAAGGTGGATGCCATCTAATGGACTGACATCGTCAAAGGAGGGCAATGAGAGTGATTTATATGAATGCTCTCGTGGGAAACGTCTTCCATGCATGATCACAATTCGAATTATGGCGTTGCAAAATGGTTTCGTTGGTGAAACGACAACTACCCGAATTTTTAGGGCTTGTCTTAAAAATGAGATGAGTTTAGTATTTGAGAATTATTTAAAAGTTAACATTCGCGAAGTCCAAAGTTTGGTACTTTATAAAAGATGCACTGATTTTAGATTTTCACTTTTATTTTAACTTAAGACGTCTTTTACCAGTAAAAAGGGCAGTTCCACGCAAATGGCAATATTTATTGTGCGCGTGGCCCAATGTTTAAGGCGTCGAACTTCGGGTTCGAAGATTTCAGGTTCGAGTCCTGCCGTGGTCGAACGAACGGTTTTTTTCCTTTGTAAAATTTTGCCACCATCTGGCTTTCCTCCAACTGTAGCTCATGTAATAATCAAATAGGGCTAAATAGGGCAATAGCCAAGTAGGCAAACAGTTCGGCTGCGGTGAAATCGGTCCTGGGTTCGATTCCCGTTGGGAGCCCATTTGCGAAATTGCCTGCGTTATCAAAGCACTCTTAACCAATGCAACAACAACAAGAAATAAAAAAATGTGGAAAACACCATTTTGCTCGCCATAGGTTCCTAAAAATTATTTTGCGAAATGTTACTGGCCCTCAAAAGTAAAATTTATTTAATCAAAAAATTTCATTTCCGATTTTTAAGGTTAATATCACCCTTGAATAAAGAATCAAAGATGATGCCAAGGAAATGTTTTTATGGAAATGATATTTGAAATAAATTTTGATGAGAATTTCCCTTGATCTTCACCCGAAATCGAGTCACTTCTACTTCTATAGCCATTTAAACCACGAATTGATGAATTAAACTCAAGAAATAGATCTCTAAAAAAGATTTTTTAGTAATTTCCTCTATAAAATTCACGAAACATGAACATGAAGTAACATTTTCAATTTTATAACTGACTAATATTCTGATAGCGATATTATTGTGTAGTTTCTACCTTCAATGAATAATAATATTAGAATATTTTTATGAACAAATATAAAAATGATGACACTAAAAGTCGTACCGTGAACTACATAGAGGTATACCCTTTCAGTTTCTATTGAAGAGTGCGAAAGCTATTCCTCTAGCGTTTTTTTCTTCATCGAAACATGATTCATTGTTATGCTTTTTCTCATCAGTACTTGTTATCCAAACCGAGTTTCCGATAAAGTGAAAGGTATGCCTCGATCATAAGTTTCCCTTCTCATTAAACTGCGATCAATGAATTACCCTAAAACTCTCTAACGGAGAATTCCCTTCCTCATCGTCCTTGGAGACTTCGATATGCAACTGCGTGACTTGGCGCTAAGTCAGATGTTAGGGAATAAAAAGTTGAAAAGGCGCGGGTGATCGATCAATCGCTTTTCATCTGGAAAATGAAATTGCTGCACGAAGAGGAAGGAAATGAAGAAAGTCTATTCGGTGGTAGAAAAGAGTTGCGTTGCAATGAAAAAAAAAGTTGCTTTGTTCGGTGGGATATGGTACTGAAAAATGTCTTGGTGAGTAGCTGTAGATGTCAAGCTATTATAAAGGCAATAAATCGACCGGAAATTAATATCATCGACGCCAATTTCCAGAATGTAGAGGAAATCTTTCTTTAACTCTTGTTCCTACTCATTGCTTTTTTGTGATATATGAAGCTCTCCTAAAAAATCGTGCATATTGGAGAACAATACGTTTTTAAACAGTTAATTCCATGGTTGTTGACCTGTGAGAATAGTTAAGCCCATCTTTCGGCTTTTTTCGTAAATCATCTTCTAGGAACCGTCGTACTATTTATCTAATCTAAGCAGAGTTATTTCTTCTACTTTGGGGCTGAAAAATCTACGAAATGTAACTTCTTGTAGCACTGTAAATTCGAAAGCTAAGCCTCAAAAATTACTATACATTGTTTATCTTTGATGCGGTCGTTAAAATTTCTCAAAGTTCATCGCGTTTTCCTTCTTCAGTTTTACTGTAGTTCTACTTCGCCCATATTTCTTTTCGCACATTATGTAATGAAAATGAATGAGAATTTAAGGAGAGGATATGAACCACAATTCTTGACAATCTGTGGGAGACTAGAAAAATATAGATTGGAGAATGACTGTTTTAAAGTGTCCTACAATTTTTTTAGGAATACCTACTAATTCATTTAGTACTATCTAAAGATAGAGTCGTTGAATTTGTTCCGCAAAAAAAACCGAAAACTTCACTGACTAATATGATCAGCAAAGTTGATTTTGAATGTTGTAAGTATTCAGAGATTGTATGTTTCCAAAATCCGTGGGGAATCGAAAATAACAAAATTAACCCTTTCCGCATCCTAGAGTCACTTGGGCGGTAATAGAGATAATCCTTGGGGGAAGGTGCACTCACCAGCTTGAACATGTTGATAGGTTGATTGGGCTGGAGGTCGAGATGTGGAAGCTTCGTTGTCTCGTAGACAATTGATGATGAACATGGACTTAGCTCTCCTTTAAATAGCGTCCCGGAGGAGGAAGTGAGAGGAGATCCGGAGGAGGGACGGGAGGAGGGGAGGGAGGAGGAGGGAGATATCAAAAGGGTCTCAAGGGTTACGTCGAGGAAGAGGTGGGCGGACGCTAAGAAACGATTTCACGGGGTTTTAATCGCCGCTCTGGGATGGGTTGCCACTCTTCAGTTGGGCAACCCTCCGGAGTTGCTTGCAAGGTCTTCTCCCGGACGCTCTACCGGGTGAACGGCGCTTTTGGAGCAATCGGTTGTTTTCGGAAAAGTCGATGATGAGATTGGGAAGGCAACGAGGTGGGGTTTAGTATAGAGAACGTCCTAGGCAAGAATAATGGGTTGGATGCGTTTTTCGGTGCTTTGGTACGGCCACAGAGATACGTGACGAGTTGTGCGTCTCTAAACCTGCGTTCACGTCTAGTGTGCTGCTCCAGTGTGTCGAATATGGGCTCAGAGTGTATCTCATAATATCCATGAATACCATAAGGTTCTAATTTTACATTTTCGTTTCTTATCGTATCGTTTATTGGAACTTAGTATCAAAATTTTTGTGTTTATTTAGCTGCTGTTGTTCCATTCTTCATCAATTTTGATTTTCTTTAGTTTATGACTCTGGCGTCAATGTGTTATTCATATTATGTAGTACGCTAGATTAATATTATAACAATATACTACCTTTTTGCCAATGGAAGATGATTATATAGTTGAAGTTACACTTAAAAGTGAAGTGGTATAAATTTCCTCAAATGTTCCTGAATGTCCGTAAATTTGTCCCTGAATTCTTATACGGTATCTAGTAAATCTCTTTCCTGCAATTTATTTATGGGTTTCTGATTCACTGTTTTTTGAATTTGAATTCAAAGAAAAAATATTTTACTTCATTACTGTAAATTGTTTCTGATTGACGTAAAATATTTGTAGATGCGGCTGGAGAAATTTTGTTGTGAAGCAGTTCTCTGAATATCATTCCCCTTTCAACATCTGGTTTAACTTGATTGTTATTCTTTCAATGTTACTAATACCGTTAACTTCAATAAAAATTAAACTACTGTTAATCAATATATTCCATTATTAATAAAAATGGTTAAAATAAATCCTTTTTTTACCACTCCGGAATAAATTGATACTATATAATCTTTTCCTTCATTTTCTTAAATATTTTCTTCAAATCATATTTTTATTCTGTCAGTATTAACTGTTTGGGTAATTGCAGTTTGCATTCTTTCCCATGTCTATGTATGTTTATGTTTACTGTCCATAATAAAACTTTATCTCGCCATCTAAAAATATAATGGCAGTATCATCAGGAAAAGAAGGGAAAGTAGCCAAGATATTAGTAAATTTCGTGAAGTATTCTACTCTAAATTCTTTGAGGAATCTAAATTGCATTGTCTCCCGTTGAGCGTAAAATCGGAGGAAAATAATATCAAATATGCAACTAAATGTAAATTTTATTTCTAAACAAGCAAAATAATATGGTATGCGCCAGCTAATTACGAGTACATTTAATAACAAGTATTTAACTTATGAGTTGGGAATCAGCATGGAAATTTAAGAGCACTTAACCTATGTCGCAATCATGCAGAATTGAACTAATGCAAGTGATAGCAAGTCAAGTTTTCGTAGGGTAAGATTTTTCGGGGTTCCTGAAAATTCATTACGATTCGAATGGATTTTCCACTGTTAGCCTACACAATACATTCCCATACCATTCAAAGCCCTGCCCTTCTTTGTAATCCGACTCATTTAAGCAATCCCCTTCTTCTATTATACGAAGATTTCGTTCCCTTTCCGTGGGAAGAATCGGCCGTATACCGACATCTCTCATCATTTGAATAACGACGAGAATTTTCGAGGACCGAGATTTGGCCTCTCTCTCTCTACACGGAGCGTATTTTTCGCAGATGAGTAATTGGCTCGTTTTATTCCATTTATTTACGCGCCGCCATTGTTTTCGCTTGTTTTCCCACGGTTCACATCATATTCGAAACGAGGAAACGCATATGTAAGGGAGAGAGCGTATGTCTAGGTTGCCCGCCAATTTTTCGTGTTTATTGTGAGAAACAAAGTTTTACGACAGGGAAAAATAAAAGGCAATCAAGAAAGTAATACTCGCTTAGTAGAGTCCAGGAAAAGAAGTTTTGTATAAGAACAACTTAGGTTGCGTTAGCGTGTAAGATCATCAGGTGAAATACCTATATTGTAGATACTCTACTGTAGATATGTAAATACTGTATTTCATCCGGTTTTGAGTTTTATTTTCCTGATTATGAAGGAGTTGCACCGGTTAACACATCAATCCGTCAAGTTTAAAAGACAATCAAGTATACGACACATTGAATTTTTGGAATAATACTATCATTTTCCTTCCGGGTAGTGTTTAAGCTTAAAAAATTGAATTGAAAAATTAAATCTAGCCGAGTTTCATAATGTAGGTTATGATCGCATTAAACTCTCCGATTTGTCGTGTAATTATCGCCTTCATAGCTGATCCTATCAGTATCAATTGGGTAGAAAATTAGGTTAGCTTATGCGATCGTTTACTTTTCGGATTTCAGAGACATTTATCGATGGATTAAAGTCCAAGAGAAACTGGACTAAATTATTGAGTATAGCACTACATTATAGACTATAGTTCCATTGAATTTCTCACGTGGATTACGGACGGAATTTCCGTAATGAAGAAATCCGGGGAATTAATCAATCCAGAAACTTTCTAAACTTTTCGTAATAGCTCGAGTATAAGAGTAAAGTCCGCTTCGAATTTAATTATCATATATCGTTTGATTTTATCAGCAATATAGTTTCACGTAACATTGGAATTCTTAACTTAAATTCTTATTACATTTGAGGTCAAAAATACGTACTAACTAAAACTTCGATTACAAGATTTTTGTCACAGATCTCCATTTCCTAAGTCTTTGCTGTATTTAATACAGCGAAAGGGTGAAATGATTTTCTTCACTGTCAAAGAAGCAGATTTCTATTGTCAGTCTTACTTTTCACACGAGACATATCTTTATAGTTGGCCAAGGTGGAGCGTGTACGCCTCAACGCGCTGTGGAAGTAGTTTTTTATTCTCATCACGATTTTGACGTTAGCATTCCTGATGGTGCAGCTATGCACCAGGTAGAGCAATATTTCCTAAGTAATAAAGATTGTAATAAGATGCTTGCACCTTTCTGCCCCCACATTTGATGCAACGGTTTTTCGTAATTCACCCTCTGATGCTCCGTATTAATAAAAAGAAATAATATACTTTCTAACAAAATCGAAAATACTAGTTAATATATTCAAAAAAGGCTCTTGAGTTTTTTTTTACGATCTTTTCGTTGATTCCTTAATTGCCATTCAACTGTCCGTCGAACGCAATCAATATAATCAGCATCATCTTAATCAGTCGCAATTTCCGTTAAATTGATCTCATATAAATCAGACACATACAAATGTCTTTATTTGGAACTTTATTGGAACTAGGACGTCCCATGTTCCGTTTTGACGTTGCCTAATATAAAATGAATTCAATGGATAAAGTTTTTTAAAAAGATTATTAACTATAATATGCTCAGATTTTTCACAAGTAAAGTGGTAATAGAAATAGGTGATGGATTTTGATGATCAAGTAATGAAACTGATAATTTTGATAACCGAAAAGAATATATCCTCGCAACTTTCCTATATAGAGAAGGGGAGTGTGAAAAAACTAGCAAGGGCTTAGGAAAGCATGAAAGAAAGAGATAGATCGTTATAGAAATGAAAGTTACGGAAGGTAATTTCAGACAAGAAACAGAGTAAGAAATACAGATTCAGTATATAGTATGAACATTGAATTCACAATGAGATACATAAAAGGTACTAATATGACACCTAAATAAATTTAAATTTAAAATAACTTAAATGAAAGATAAAGATATACATTTATAGCGAGGAAGTTGTAAATGAAAGTCTTGAATCCCGTGCCACAAATCAAATGAATGATTCTCCATCCATCAAGATACGGTAGTTCAACTGATTAGACATGAAGTAGCGAAATCCTCTCCGGAATCTTAAACCTTTTCAATTACGTGTTCGACCGGCGAATGAGCAACAGGTTTCCGGGTCTCGAGCAGCCTTGGATATGGATGCACTTATGCATAACAGTCCCCATGAGACATCCCCTCGACGGGTGAAAGCGGTGCGTGTAAATCGGTATTCGGACGCAGTTGGGTAAAGGCGTTGCGAAACATTGCTCGGCTAAGGCGAGGTTAGAATTCGGGGGTGGATAAGGAATCGAGAGGCGAAGAATTACACGGAAGGAAGACGCTAAAGTGATAACGGTAGATGTAATGAGCATACTGCTACGTTAAAAAAATCTTTAATTATATTTTTCCCACGAAAACGCCGAGCAGGAGAATTTTAACATTCTGGTAGTAGGTAGGTGGTAGGTAGGTGGTATGTAGGTGGTAGGTAGGTGGTAGTTAGGTGGTAGTTAGGTGGTAGTTAGGTGGCAGGTAGGTGTTAGGTAGGTGGTATGTAGGTGGTAGTTAGGTGGTAGTTAGGTGGTAGTTAGGTGGTAGTTAGGTGGTATGTAGGTGGTAGGTAGATGGTAGATATCCGTACCCACAATATGTGGCGCTATCTGCCACCATAATTCTACATTTCTTCTGCTCGGCGTTTTCGCGGTAAAAAAAAGAGTTCGGGCACTTTTTGAACGTAGCTGTATTTCCAGATACAAGGCGGAATATATTTCGAAAGAATAAAGCAGGAACAACTTATTCAAAGGAAACTAATTCCGTTTCTAACAACTAAGCAAATTACACACTTAATAGAGGAAACACTTTTGCTTAATTATTAAAAGCGGAATTAGTTTCCGTTGGAAAAGTCGTTCCTGTTTTGTTCTTTCGTCATGGATCACCACAAAGTAACTTGTAACTATGTAAAAAGGAATATAGTTCGTTATCATTCGAACAATTTCGTTTCGAGCTGCGGAAGGAAATCGATAAATGATTCGAGACCATTTTCCTCGCACTGGAAATGACATTGTTCTCCGCGTGGGAATTTCTTCCAGTCGACTCGGACTGCGCAAGACTTGTACCAGCGATTAAAGTTTAGGTAATTTCCTCGCCGTGCTATATGAAGTGACCAACAATGAGGAAACCCTTTCCGCAGGGAATTTCTCGAAGTAAACGCTCACGGGGCGATCCAAAGCACGCATGCTAACAATTTTCAGGATGCCTAGAGTAAAAGTGAATGTTCTAAGCCGAGAAGAATTTTCTCACAGGTGTAACGTGTTACAAATATGTGGACACTGAGGGGGTAATGTTTCTCTCAAGAAGGTGCTAAGTGCTCTTGTATTATCTCCTGGTAAGAAACAAAGAATAATTAGAACTAAAACAATTCCTCATCATTTCAATGTGGGTTTTATTCCAGTCCTTAACTTTATCCACAGTGAAAAAAGGGGTAATTAGAACAAAAACGATTCTCTCGCATTTAAATGTGTATTCAATGCGAGCCTTTAGCTTTTTAACTAAATAAATTTCTCATTAGTTTCGAATGAAATGTTCTTTTATCCCTTGTAAAAGATAATATTAATGCGAAAAATTCACATTTGAATGTGTGGCTGATTTCGGTCATTCACTTTTGCATCAAGATATTTTTTCGTTTATTTCAAATCAAACGTTCCGGTTTCCCATCCAAAAGAGATAATGGTAGGTTCTAAACAATTCTCTCGTGGCACTCTCTCACTAACTCTGTGTGGTCATTGTTGTTCCATTGTATTTACCAAAATATTAAATGACTTCGCAATAAGGAAATTTCGGAGAGCCAAGAAATTTAATACTATCTTAATATTTTATAGGAATTATTTTAAATGAATAGTTCCGCAGGGCTTATTGGCAGAATTATTTGAACGAATTAATCCAACATGACGCATGAAACTAGAACTAATATAAAATCACGGGCAAATAATCGATTGCATTTTAGTGATATTTTATTCTAATTCTGTAGATTTTTACTTTCTCCTTATACGTAGTATAGAGAAAGTATTGTATTCGCAAAAAAAATCGACCTCCAGATTTCGACGGAAATAGATGTTTAGGGGCCCATAGAGCTCGTTTTCGCTATTTTCCCGAACACGTCTGTCTGTGTATCTGTGTGTCTGTCTGTGGTAAAAAAAGTTTGTGGGCGCTCTATCTTAAAAAGTAATTATCCGATCATTTCCAAAATTCATATTTCGTATTTTCCTAACAATGCCAAGAGTTGATTAGTTTTTGATGAATATCGCTTAACCGGAATAAAACTTTGTTTCTTTAAGATCTCTGTCAGAATGCATTGTAGGTATATACAATTAAATACAAAAAGTTATAGATAATGTACTTTACTATAACTTTTGTATGGAACATTTTCTTGTAACACTGATTGTTTAGGAGTTATTCTTCAATAATGGTTAACCGGAAGTTGTTGTTTATCCAGAAATGGAAGTTTTTTTATACATATCCTTGTCAGAATGCAATGTAGGTATACACAAGTATGTACAAAAGTTATAGATAATGTATTTTACTACAACTTTTGTATGAAACATTTTCCTGTAACACTTATTGTTTTGGAATTATTTATATATTACCGGCATAGGTTTCTGTTTTCGATAAATATGGAGAAAGTCATGTGTTGGCCACATCAGATTTTTTTGTTTATAAATAAATGGGTTTTGGATAGATTACAATCTATGTTACTTCGTGGGCGGAATTCACATTTCTTTTTATCTCTACAAGAATCAACAGTAGAGAAATTCACAAAGAATTTACCTGATCTCCATTAACTTTTGTTAGCATCTGGAAGTGAAATAGTGAATGCATTGTCAAATTATTATTTACCTGCTTTATTTTATTATTCTTCTTGATATTTTAAGGTAGGTATTCCTCATCGATTTCATAAAGCTGATTTCTTCAAAATATCAATAAACGTTTATATTAATTGCAGTAAGTTGCAATTATAAAAGTAAAATGTAATAAACTGATGATTTTGCCATCCATTTCAGCAAGACAATTTATTCGCATTGAAGCAATTATTTTCATGGCCTGTGAGTCAAATGAATTGCTCTGTAAAAAAGGGAGCCAAAAGTATTTTGTTTTCTCAGAGCCTTGATAGGCCACGATTCGAAAGGTCCATATGCTCATGAATATTAATCTAACGCACAAATTCATGTCTATAAGGTCTGGGTTACCCTTCACCTTCGTTCTTCCAAAATAATCTTTTAAAATGAAAGAAGTAACGGTTTTGTGGTCAAAAATAAGGGAGAGAGGATAGCCAATGTGAGCGAAGGACAGCCTTTGAGAAGAATGAGAGAGTGTTTCGATGCAGTTGGAGTGACAGGTTGATAGAGCTGTTCTAGCGGCTATGTGTTTTCCATTCTTTCATTCTGTAAAGTACGGGCGGAGATTATAGGATAGAGTGGATAAAGGAGTGCCAAACCGTAGGAAATGACCGGAAAATCACTCTTGGAATCCGAAAAGCAACGCATTCAATCCGCAATAAGCGAGAAACCCGGAACGCCTAGTGTAGATTTTGTACAATGTTCTCTTATGTAGTTACTCCGAGCAAATAATATGCTAAGGAAACTGTACTAAATGATTCTAAGTTCTCCAAGGTTGTCTTTCTCTAAAAAAGAGCTCCATTAAGGGTTATGAGAATTTTCATGCCTCTAGAATTTTATCCTCAACTTTGAGGATAAAATTTATGAACTATTTTATGGTAGATAACAATACGGTCCACGGATTAAGGACTTATGTCGTGACTAATTACAGCAGCTATTAGCATAATCATACTACTATTATATTAATATAGCAAGTCGTTGCTATATAATTTTTAAACCTGTAAATTTAGTTTTCTATTTTCGTGCCACGGTTTATCCAACAATTGGAAAGAAAATGTCCTCTTATTATTATACCTTTGCAAGGTAAGGTGATGTGCTTTATTTTTGATTTATTAATACTTTCGGTAACTTTCAGGGTTAGACTGTAGAGGAATTTGATTTCGCGAGGTTAGATGAATAGGTCTCCCCTTCAGCTAACCTCGGATATAGCTTTCATGTTTTGCAAAAACTAATGCAAAAGAAGAGAGATTTATGGTAAAAACATTTCACACCTTAGCATTGACGAAGATATGACCATCTATGCGGAAAGCAACCTCCGAGAAAGGGGTAAAAAATTGCGGGCGACAGCAATTAAATATGAAACCCAACATGAAGCGTGGGTACAAAAAATCCTAAATTCAATGTCGCCTTTCACGGTCCCTCTTACTGATTTACGCTACGATTATTAAATAAGACCGAATAAAAAAATATGACATCTCATAAATTGGCCCTCCAGTTTAGAGCGAGGATAGCCTGCGCCAAATATATCGCGAGGATCCTCTTAAATTCAGCGGAAGGTCACGTCTAATGTAGGCGACCGCACAAAAGTAAATATGTTAAATTCGCGATTAATATTCTCACTTTTTTCTCGGGCTCTAGAATTGCTCGTAAACCTTGAATGAAGACTAACGCCACCCTCACGTTTTTGTGACTTCTGCCGTAACAAGTCCGTGGAAATCAGACTGAAATTGAAATGTTGCCTCACCCTCAAGGTAACCTTCTATGGGGTCCCTAAATTCAAGCATTTCACGGTGAAATATTAATAGAATGGACGAAGATGCAAATTGTGATATCCAAGGTTTTCTGATTCCTAACTTTCCACTTTGTGCTTGATATACATATGTTCCGTAATGTTGTATACAACTTAAGTTTGTTTTCATGGTGTCTTAGAATCTGTTTCTGAACAGATACTTCTAAATTAGATGCTAGAATATTTGAGAATACCTTTTTTTTCTCGTAGGAAATCGAGGAAAATGTAGCTGTTTGTATGCATCTGGGAAATTTACCTGCTAAGAGAAGATCCCTATTAATAGTGGTATTAGAATAATCAGTTCCGGCGATATTTGATGGAACTTATCCATGGTGAGTAGAATAAAAAACACTATTTATTTATATTACATTGCGAGTTAGCCTTCTGTCAGGGTAAATATAACATAAAAATGATTTTAAGCCTGGCATTTGCCCAAAGACGGGAGGGAAACCCCTCCAAAAACCTCTCGTAGGCTATACAATTAAATTACACTATACGCATTATTAGTATGCACACAAGATATAAGGTCTATCATACATAAAATTTATTTATGATCAATTATTTAACTAAATAATACAGTACATGGTATAGTATCCACATAGTTACTATCTGGCTATGTTCACAATGTATTAAAAAATTTATTAAAAAACGTTATTTATACCTGTAATAAAATTGTGGAAACAGTCAGGTTGTGTTTTTTTATTCAACTAATAGTAATGATATTGTTAGAATTTAAGTTTTATATCATCCCTTACGATTTAATACGCAAGGAAGCATTCCTTATCGAGTTTGAATCAATTATAATATTCCTTATTTCAGCAAGGCGTTAATGCTAATAGCGAGTTTGAGTAACTGAAGAGAAAACGGTGGTGAGAATGGAATAAAAAAGGACACGATTAAGATGTAACAATCTAAAGGCTATGGAAATTATTTTAAAAGAGATTTCGATGGGAGCGGATTATAAATGCTTTGGCAGAAATGCAAGTCATTTTTGAATTTTCCGGAAGAGTGGCAATGGATTTTTTTTCCTTTTAAAAGAACGAAAATAGAGGGAGGTGTGGTAGTAGGAATGACCTCTTGAGCAACGGCTAGACTATTCTATCAAAAATTCTTGTCCTTGACGAATAGAAAAAACTTTTAACTGTTTATTGAGACACTTTCAGGTTAATTTGCTGTTTTTGTTGCACTGCGATGATTTGACGTGCACGAAATCCAGAGACGAATTTTCGCTTCATTTTTTATTTATATTGCATTCTTCACGATGACGACTAGCTTAGGTTAAATTGCGTCTCTGAGAACCTCTTTCAAAATATTCTTGTCCTCTCTATAGTACGAAATCGAAAACTTTTCAATTAGAAGCGAGCGAGAATGCGCTAATCTCGGCAGTCGAAAGTGCGAGAGGCTGCTCTATTGAAAGAACCTTATTCACATAAATAATCAGCGTGTTAGGTAATTGAAATAAGTAATGTGGTTGTAAATCCTTCAGCCTTTCTCAGGGGAATCCAATCAGAGTATAACTCGGGAGTTTTTAGGATGAATTAAATCCTATGATATCCATGTGTGCGACTCTCAGGGAGAAATTGAGACTAACTTACAATTTACCCGTTAGTGAGGAATAGAAGGAAAGAAGATGAAAAAGAACTTTAATTCAGTTACAATACAAGTAAAGGAAGCATTGCAAATATTCGGTTTAAAGATAAATTTGCAACATCTAATCCAATCACAACGTAAAAGAGAACAGAAAAAGAAAGTAAAAGGAAAAATATAGTTATGTGGCATAACTATATTTTTTGTGGCATAACTATCACATTACGTAACACATTTAAAAAAGTTATCTTCATAGAATTATTTCAGTCATTCCTACCGTACATTCACTACCTTCACTTGAGGCACAGAACGTGAAAACCTTTCCCAAATTTTTACACAGGAGAATATTCTTTAGAAAAAATAATCTCAAGTACTGCTTGTAATTTTTATGCATTTCATTGCATCAAATATTAGGAGCTTAAAGCCTTAGACTGGTTCGGCCAGTTTAGTTCAGCTGTATCTAGAGAAGATAGTGGAATCTTTTCTAGATACAGCTGTAGCGTATTAAAATACTGAGATTGCATGCTACAGGTTGCTCCCTATCTCATTTGTTTCTCTGTTTATTTGATGTGAGCCAAACGGATCTTACCGGACTCAAATGTAATCCCCGATAAATAGACTGCAAGCCGCCGAGATATAAGAGGCATGTGAGGGGGGTCAAGAGTATTCAAGAGGGAGGAAACTTAATGAGGTTGAGCGTAAGAATGCGCAGGGGGTGGAGATAGCGTTGTACTTGCCGTGGGAAATACGTAAATTACGTGAAAATACGCCTTCCCTGCACTACAAGTCGGATAGCGTTCTCACCCTTACATGGAAAGAAAAATTTTTATGGATTTCGAACTCTCCGCGCTTATTTCCTCTTTTGTGATATTTTTGATTTCGTCAGAAAGAGAAAAAAGATCAAAGGTTTCTTTTAAGGTATTTCCATGAATGTAATACCCGGGTTGGAGAAGCTTAGTTACGGAACACTGCATTAAATTATCCCGTGGCTCGACTTTTATGTCCCCCTTGGCAGCTTAGAGATTCGCAGGTTTTAATTTTTCTCGGGAAACTCGGTGAATAATTTTCCGAATCTATTGTGGTGAGCGTAAGAATTCACATTGACATGTGAGAGTTGATGCGAGAAGCTGCTGCTGTGCATTCAACCGCATGACTTCGCAGTGTTTTGGAGCGTCTCCGAGATTCACAAAATGCGTGTTAGATAACACGACAAGTGACGCATCATTTTCTCCGGCAGTTTCGTAATATAACTGTAACACAGCGCTCAGAATGGATTCTCTTCTAAGCATTTCTCTTGAAACTTCTTTAATGGAGCGTCATTGTTGCATATAATCCTGTCTCCAATTGATAAAACTATTCAAACAGCTTTGAAAAATCACTACAAAGACTTCTACGTCGTCGAGGCCGTATATGTTGAATATGCTTCGAAAATTGTTTGTCTATTCGTTGGGTTTATTGTGCTCGTCTCTGCGTGCAAAGATAAACAACTTTCCCCCATCATTGATAATTTGTTCAGAGAAATATTGACTAGAATGATCTCCTTACATATTAGCCTGCGTATGATTTAGTTGAATTTTCTCTAATTTTCACATCTGAATTCTCTATGTTTACCAATGGCACTCTTTTTGCCTAAGGGTAAGAGTAATTCAATTTTGCTTGGCAATCATTTTGTTTAAAGTTCTACATAAATCGCCTTTTGTTCAGTCTCGATTATCCCAGTTTGAGCATCTCGAATACTTAAAACTCGTTTAATAAGAGAGGTTAACCTAATGTAAAACTGTAATTGTCGAGTTAGCGACTGAGTACGATAGAATCAAATTTCGTGAGGTAAAGATTTCAATCTTCCGTATAAGAGTTTTTAATGCGAGCAACAAGTAAAACCAATGCCCCAACTGTAAAGCGTAGTTTAAGAATCTATTTATGACCTTTAAGGATCTTTCATATAGAGGATGTCCCAAAACCGTACGGTCCGCTGAAGTGATAATTAATCCAATTTTTATCGACTTAGGGTTCGTATGAAATGAGTAAGTTCAAAGATATTTGAATTAAATTAAATACATGATCAAATGATTGAACTGTGGACAACTTCTGTGAAAGCATAAAAAGGCATCATGCATCTACACATCACTATATTACATCGATGTAACAAATTTAGTGAAGGCTTTATTTTCCGTTTTTAACGACAGAATTATTAATGGCATCAACCATGGCTTGTAGTAAACAACAGAATATTCCCTATCCCTTTTCCGAAAAAATCTTCCGAATTATGCAATTATGATTAGAGTTATTTTCTGTTTGTAAAAGATATTGCGTTAAATCAGCTGCCGATAGAATCTATCGTATCTTTTCTTTTCCGGTCTAAATTTCAAGTTGATGGCGAAATGACCTTGCTTAGAAGGAGATCCTGCGTAGCGTGAATGAAAGTTGAGTGATTAGTAAATCGCTATAGGCTAATTGCTCAAGCCTTAATTGGTTGTCGCACAGGCTTACACCTCCGCATTTGAATTCCTCCGAAGGGTAAAGCTTTAAGCATATACCGACTACATTTCCACGCTAGAGTACAAGAATCCTAATGGGTAAAATTGCTTATTTCTTCGGAGCCGTACTTGTAACGAAGTAAAATAAGTTCCATGAGATCCTACCCTTTTTTAAGAGAATATTCGTAAAAAAGCGACCGACAAAAGAGTTTGGGAGGGAATAATAGTAATTCAAATGCGTTTTGTTGTTAAAAAAATAATAATCCCCCTATTTTGTCATTAGCATTTTTCTATTTTCTCTTCCTCGATCTGCATTCGTAACTTTTCTCATAAAATATGGTTGCTACCAATCCAGAATTCCCTTAATTAAGTAACACAATCAGATAAAGTCCAGTGAATGGAATTGGTGAGCGATCGACTAAAGAAAGCAGGTAATAAATTGCTTGCAAACAGCGTCGAGTCATGCAACTGAGCAGTTTAGATCTGCGATACTTCGCTTGCGATGACGCCATGTAATCCCAATGCAATGAAATAATCTAGAAGAACGGAAGAAAATCTTGAGGGAATGAAAAGAGTTTCAAGAAGATACATTTCATACTATTCTACAATGTTTCTATATCTTATATCAAATGTTCATATTATATGCTAAGTTCACCTTTGGTAGAGGGCAAGTTAAATTCTAAGATGATTTCAGAGGAAAATCACAGCTGTCAACAACGGTGCAATATTTCTATAAGTCTAGGGAAGGATCTCATCTAGAATGTGTTCATTTAAATGTTTTGTATTTTTCTACGCTTGTAAGCCTATTCCTTTTGTCTCTTTTTTTGCACAGAGGAATCAGAAAAAATACTTTTATGCATTATATTGACTGCTCCTAGGAAGCCTCCCTTTGTATAGTGAATAGTATTATATTTCTTTGGGCTTTCGTGAAAAGGTTTGGAGTGAATCCGTGTCTTTTGTTAGAATTCCCTGCATTATATCGATAAAAGTTATCAAAATACTCCTTGAAATGGGATATGATGAGAATTGTTGTTTCCTCCTCTTGCGATACGCCATGTGGCAGTTAAATACCTCGGTACCATTAAGGTTTTCGCATATGGTAATATCATAGATGTAGAGCGGCTATTGGGGTGAAAATTAATGAAAGTGAACCTTGAAGGAAAGTTTGAAATATACTTAAATCGGTTTGTATATTTGTAAAGAACATAGGAGTTCTAAATGCTACTATAAATATAGGATTCTTGTTCTGTTATTAGCAATAGATTTTTTTCGAAGTACATGGAAACGAAGTTACGAAATAGTAAAGGCGAAAGTCACTGTACATGAAAAAGTTTTTTAAACGATTAAAATCAGAGCTCTTTCCAAGGTTCCTTCTTAGTAATACCCATGGCATAAATTTGTATTGATATGAATATTACTTTCAATGAATCAAGTTTCTATTTATACTCAAGGTTTGAGAAAACATGGCTCTGCAGAAGGGAAAAGAATACTAAAACTCGCATAAAACTTCAGGGGCTGACGGCTGTTATTCTAGAAAGATTTCGAGTTGATGAGAGGAACGATCAGTCCTTGTTTACTTTTCATCATCATTGAGTTTTAATGGCCTATTTTTATTAAAATTAAATACCTTGAATATATTCAGATACTTTCTTACATTTTACTTAACCATAAATATAGAATTATTTTTCATATTTGATAGACTGTATGAAAATTACATAGAGTGTTAGAATACTTTTAAAATTATTTTTATAAATAAGAGCAATAATTTTTGTACATACGTCATCTCAATTACATCAGTAGATATTCAATAGTGATAACTTAAATGTGGACATGGGCACCGCAGTAGGTCAGAGAGCGCTTAGTTTCATGATCCTCTGTGAAATGGAAGAAGAGCACGATTCCATTTCCTGTTTGCTTAATTCACTCCTTAAAAACCCGTTCACTTTTGGACTCTTCCCGATCGATCTCTTTCTGATTGCTCCCCCTGATTAAGAAGCGCGAGGGGGCGTACTTTCTAGCGCAACGTACGTTTAAACGTTCTGCCCGACTTCTCAGCTCGCGCCATTTGACGGAAGCGTTTTTCGGTTCTGCAACCACGTGCGTGCGGAAGGGCAAGAGCGATTCACTTTCGAGGGGTCTTCGTGGTGTTTCCCTTACGGGGGCATCGGCTCGGGGCACGGCCGTTGGGCGTGATCGAAGGAAGGCTTTTGGAATGAGCCCAAGCGGTGATCTAAGAGGAAGTGACGCAAGAGTCGAATGGGGCGATCACGCGAATGAGACGCGGCGCATACCGGTCGCACTTCCGACAACATTGCTGGCGAACCATTTCGCGTGGTCGCCGTGGGATTGCATCGCATTCTTACGGCAGCGTCTCTCTTTGTCACCACCGCGAAGGGTGTTTTGAAGTTCTCAGAAAGAAAGCTATTGAAGTGCCGACGGGAAGACACTCCAAGTATGCTCTTTATAATGCAATGACGGAGTAGACTGCTTCGGCAATGTCTTAGGGTGAAAACACATTGGAGCATGGCAGTTCGCATACTTGCCTACACACTTGTCGCTTGTTTCCTTCCTTTTTTCCGGCAAAATCTGTACACAAAGTGAACGCTTAGCTTGTCGATTGAAGGTGCATAAGATGGCCTGTTCTATAATAGCGATGAATAGCTCGTTATTCTCGATAGTTCTACTAACAAGTAGTCTTTATTGATGCACGCGAGAGCGTTTTTCATCCTGAGAATCACAAATTAAGATTTTTGTTGATTGCCGTAATCGATATCAAAAGCTAAGGAATTATCCTGAAAGGAAGAAAGCATGCTTCAATTTAACATCGCAGTAAGCGAATAAGCGACCAGCATCCTGCCCTGCTCCAATGGGGTTTTATACTTAGGATTCGTAGTCTTCGACCAAGTGTTACCAAGTACTCTTTAAGGTAGAAATTATTTGATCTTCAACCGAATCACATCACTGGAATTCTCCGGTGAATTTAAAGTTGAATTTTATGCATTGTATGTCAAGAAAGCTGTACAGCGGTACACAAATGTGAAAGGCTGATCTGAAAAAGGCAGATTGTCTGTTCTGTTTGTTAAGTATTCCTTCCGGACGCTGGTTGGATTTTTTAAACCCTCTGCCTGCCATTGGCTATAAATGTTTAGCAGGACGAATGACTGAATGTTTTCCAAAAATCGTATAATATATGATTTAGTTCATCTGCATGTACATTAATATCCTGCGAGCCGCCTTCCGGCGTGTTACAGGGGGTGTAAACACTAGTTAATCTAAACTACTGCGTTACTCTGTTATTGTCGCGTATCGTTCCCGGAAAGAATGAATTATTGAAAATGACTCGTCGTAGTTATGGGAAAATTTAAGAGCTATCTGTAATTAGCAATGGGACAAAAATATGAAATATTTCACTGTTGGTATTAGTTTATGACTCTTCTCAACATAACGATTAATGGAGGTATTGAAAGCTCGTGGCTACAGTAAAATGTATAGGAACGGTTGCAAGCGAAATTCATTGCTTTTAAGCCACGTGTTTGACCTAGGAATTGATATTAGGCAATTTAAAAATAGACTTTACGATCATGCCCTTTGTTTTAGACATGCAGCGGTATGAATTTATATTCCAATAATATATTTGATTGATTGTCGAGATGACTTTCTCGATTGCGTGACTTGGAAGCATTACTAAGCCACTATTTCTCAACTAGGATTCCCCGAGATAAAGCCAAGGGCTTTGCATGAATAGTAACGACTATTGGAGGCCAAGAATTAAGTTTGAATGGAAGAAGAAAAAAAATTCATGCATTGGGTGGTGCTTGCATTGATACTGATCATGATAAGATCAGTAAGAAAAATGTTAATTAATTTATGATAATGATTGAATTAAATAAGTAGGATATATGTGAATGTAATATCTTTTTCGAAAGTGCTACCCATTCGCATTGATTTTCAAAAGTTTATCTAGTTATGAAAACAGTACAAAAGCTTTTTAGAATTTGAATGAACCCTAAGAATCACCGAAATATTTGTTACGCAGTTATGTCACATTTTTTCGATTTACCATCTGTTCCATTTATTTCTCATATTATATTGCTGGTTGAATATTTCTGCCCTTAGTTGCAGTAATGCATTTTCGTTTTCTCCATGGCTTTGAATCATTCCTGTACAAAACATCAGCCTATGCCTCTGTTTGAAAGACGCTCTCTAAAACCATCATTTAATTCTTAATATTAATAACACAGCCGTGTTCCTTTTTTCCTTTCCATTCCCATCGTCCTGTTATTTTTCTCGGGGCGTTCCACTCAGTGGAGTCGGAATAACATTAGTAGCACGCAACATCGGATTAGATAACAGGGATTCCCTTCGCCTCATCTCTCGCGCCGATGAAGTAACTGTCTCCAAGCAGGCTGTTGAGTTTCTGTGTAGAAGTCACGTGATGACGCCATTAATTACTTTTTACTCCGCAAGAAAAACTCGGGAGCATAAGTCACCCGTTTGATTTCCAGATGCAAGCAATTCTTCAATTTGAAGACGGAATGGAGCCGGTTTTTGTCTTTGGCGATTTGGAAGGTTAATTCATTAAATTTTAATAATGCGCGAACCTCGAATTAGCGTAATTTAAATCATTATTGGTTTATATTTCTCTCTTCCACCTAACCTCGTATGTCAGATATAGATGAAATCAGTTATGTGCCAATCAACCAATATGGTACCTTAATTTATTATTTACTATCGGTCTTTTTTCTCACCTCACCTGTATCTGTATCCAGAACTGCTTCGCTTCTCATCTCAGACGGTTCCTTATCATTAACGTATCCGTGAACGGATTTGGAAACGATCACAGATGATTGTGTAAGGAAACGAAATAGTTCGCGATGAATAACTAATAATTCCCGGTGAAATTCGAAATGGAAACAACAGACAACCATAACATCAAGTAAAAAATGAGAAAAAACGGCTTCAAACAGAAATCACAAAAACTTGAGTCGATGCGCCGAGGGCAATAGTGGTACCCAGACTGCGAAGCCCCCTCCCCCCGAAACTCAAAAAACGTTTAACAGTGCCCATATAATTGCATAGAAAGACTGAGCACTATCTGGCGCTTACACGCTGCAGAGAGCCATGATTTGTGGAGTCAACTGCTGAAGCGAGGCCTCCGAGATCAAAGTAAAATGAAAATATTCAACGAAAACGAATTTTTTGTTAGATTTGAAAACGGATTCCACAGTGATGTAGGAGACCACTTGCTGTTCTTCAGTAAACTCAAGATGCGCAAAAACTATATGATCCTTAGCACTAGAAGTCACCCAGCATGTAGGGTCACCACGAGGCACAATGGGCTAGATTCGAAACATACTGCAATCTTGGCCAAAATTGGTTGTATTGAGTACGGGACTTGCAACTTCGCATAGCTACTAACACATAATTTAATTTTGTTCATTCGCTATTCATTTATCAATATTCATCACGTCATTAAGATGCTGGGAGTTAACCTTGAGAATGTTTCACAAAAATTGACAGTTCCTGATGTTTCGGAGATAATTTCAAGTAATTCTCATGTAAAACTGACCTACGTGGGTAGTCGGAATAGAGAACCACAAACCTCGCCAATAGAATTCAAATAATGCTAATTCAAGGTTTGCGTATTATTAAAATTTAGCGAAGTAGCCTTTCAATCCGCGAAGATAAACACTCACTCTCTACTTTCTGTAAATTGAAGAGCTGCCTCATCTGGAAATCGAACGGAAGACTTATGCTCCCGAGTTTTTCATGCTGAGTAAAAACATGACCAATGACGTCATCACGTGACCTCTATACAGAAACTCAATAGCCTGCTTGGAGATAGTTACTTCATCAATGTGAGAGATGAGACGAATGGAATCCTTATTATATAATACAATCTTTATTATTTTTGGCCAGCTTTTTAGCCCACTGCGCGCTAGTGCAAAATTTAGATGTTGTGTATAATAGAGAATCGTCACGAGGAATGAATGTCGAAGACCCTTTCCAAATATTTAGAATGGCAATATTCAAGACTATCATTAATTCAGCATCTTAGCTGAGAACTCTTATCACATGTTATATACTTCTTATGGGCACCCGATCGCTAAACGTTTCATACCTTAATTATATGTCATAATGTAAATACTCCATCGTTAAGCTTTATTACAAATCAATGTAAACGTGGTGATAATAATTTTCCCTATCCTTGTCCTAATTAATGAAAAAATCAATTATTATTTTATGTACCATATTTATTTTCTAATTCATTTATTATTCGTAAGGCTGATAAATAGCTTTAAATTTAATTAGTTAAATTGTTTAGGTCTCGTAAAGATTCGTATCCTACGTTACATTTTCTTTTTCGATTGTTTTTACTTATTAAGTATTGATACAAGTCATATACAAGATATAAAATATATTCAAGTTAAATCCAATCGATTTTTGGAGTCATCCTTGCGTTACTCGTCAAGGAGTACTTGGGTGAAAGAGCAGTATTTAAAGTACGGTAGAATATATTACAGATGAAATTGAATAACTCATCATATAGCGGAAAAGGTATAATGACACATCGTTAAAATATTAAAATACAAAGAATTCTGATATTTTAAGTCCCATCCCAGCCGTGATACCTGAATGTGGAAGGAAAACTCAGAAACGTGTTTCGTTATCTTTTAGAAATCTTTTTTTCGGAAAACTGTTTTCTTTAAAAGAGTCCGGAAAAATATGTAATGGAGCATAGAGGAATTCTAATCGGCTTATTTAATGAGAATCGATTTATGGAAGAGGTGGAGTCGATGCAGTTGTGTGCCCGACGAGAGGTATTATAAATTCTCGTGGTTGTACCCACTAACGGCTCTACATTTACATACATTAACATACCGAAAGCGTCCTCGCCATTAATTCCGTAGGAGAGAACGGCCGAGAGATACTTTTCTTAGGAGTTACATCCTGATTTAAAAATCAAACATAGCCTCAATATAAAACGAATTGCATCCTCTGGACAGCCGAAGGACTATGAAACCCACTTTCGATCTCGAGCACATCCCCTCGGGACGTACCTTCTCAGATTTATGAAGGAAAAGTTTCATGATATTCAATTATGGAAATTTAGGGTCGGCTAATTGATTACATTCTAGCGCCCCTTTCACACTTTTATCTAAATTTGATACCTTTTCACCCATTTTAAGCTGTCGAAGAGAATTTAGTAAACACGCGGCTAGGGAATACAAAATAGACTTGGTCGACTTCGTTACAACCTTAAAAAACTTATCCACTGTATATTTGAAAGCAAGAAGACGTATGCAAACTGTTATTCAGATGTTTGCTATAGATCCACTAATAGAAAGTTAGCATAAAATTTTTATTCACGTAGAAAATAATTTCTAATTCTATTAGTTTATGAATTCAAAGAAAATTTTCATATATTTACGTTAAGTAACTTTTCGTTATTCGAACTCAACAAAGAGAACGTGTTGGTTTTATGAAAAAGTAAACAGTTACTATTAGGTAGATTTTTTACTCTAATAAATGAACTGTCATCTATATGAACCTTCTAATATCTTAATAGGCACCAGGCCAGGTGGTAGTCATTCTTGTGGGGGGAGGGAAAAATAAAATACCCGCCTGATATTCATCCTAGTCCCGTATGTGAACCTTATATCTACTAACAAAAGTTTAAGAAGATAAATAACTAAAGTAAAAGCGTTGATAGTGAAAGAAGATATAAAAATTTTCAACGACAGGGAGGGAAATGAGGTATATCGTGATATTAATATAAATAATGATTATTGCAATAGGGGAATAGATGAAAGTTCTTCAAGATGAAGAAGATTTTTTAGAAACCAGGTAAAAAGTAACTCAGATTCTGGAGATGGCAACATAGCACGTAGATCTAGATTAACGTGATAAAAAGGTTTCATCAAGCTATCAGATCGTACATTAGACATACTTGAGAGAGTTTCCCACAAAGAAAGTATCTCTCCTTATTTCAATTCTGTGGAGAGCCCGAGCGAGGAGACCCAACCCAACCTTATTAAGTAGCTGTTAAACGGGAAGGTAGCTGAAGGATATAGTCGTACGAGAAATTTCAATTTAATATTTCATTATCTTTAACGCTATTCTATAGAGAATGGTTCTTGAGATTGCCTTTTTTATCCCAATGCTTCTCTGATGAACGGAATATTTTTTATACGATCTTTGGCACAGTATACAGGAAATGTATCTTTCGTCTATTTTTACCTCCCGGCTGTGATGATATGAAGTTACGGACGTGTTAGTAATGCTGTGAGTTATAGTATTTATCCCAGTCACTCCTTATAGAATGCTATATGAAAATTATCATTCATATGGTCATCGTGCTGTATTTAGGTGGATTTCTTCTACTTGTTGCTGTGAGAGGAAAGCTAAGGCATACTACCTCACCCTCACCCTACTTACAGTAAGCCTCATCCGCTTTTCAATGTTATTTTCGCTCAATATCTGTAGAAAGGTCTGAGATTCAAATAACTATGGGGTGAATATTTTATAAACAAACCATTTCATAGATAGTGAAGGCATAAAATTAAGAATTGATCAACAAATTTATTGCGTTCTAAATTTTAAATGGTTGCCTCTCATAAATAAGTAGGTACTACACAAAAAAATTAGCAATCAGTATGAAAATTCTCATGAAATTATAATTTAAATTGATTGAATGCGATTTTAAACTGAATTTAAGGAACATGTGCAGCATGAGTAGTTGCTATGTTCCCTAGTTATTTTTTTTATATGAAACGAAAGTATGCACTCTTTCTTTGCGGTATTCATTATTATATTTTTATACAATATTTTGTAATTTATTGTTTTACAGATGGTAAATGTTTTGTTTTATATGATGATATTGCTAATATTATGTTTTTTATTTATTTAATTTTTTTTAAGATAATGAGGAGTCGGTAACCCCAACACATGTGATCGTCAACTTAGGGGTACGCATGTTCCTAATTATGGTTTATTTCAAATGTTATATATAAAGGGTTGAAGAACAAAATTTATTTTTATTATTTACTCCTCTTTCTCTGTGCGCTCTAAAAGATCGTATAGAATGAGGAAAAGAGAGGAAAATAGCTTGTACTTTTTCCACTTGCGGAAAGTTAAGTTTCCATGCGCACTTTATTAAAGAACATGGTATTTGAGGCTCGCAAAAGGTATTCGAATACAATTAAAAATTCCTTTAAGGCAGCCTTCCGTCTCGCAAGGAGGATAATCGCGTAATCATGCGTATCGCCGTTGATGAAAATTTTGCAGGAAAAACTAGAAATTTCGTAGCTGTTCCCTTTAGCAACACGTTCGTTTGCGTGCTTCAGTGAAGCGAGAAAAACGAGGAATGGCATAAAAGTGCACCATTTGGTCCCACTTTGCCGTGAGAATGGTCTTTTTCCGACCTTATCCTCGGCTCTAAAATATGCCCTCTCGATCGAACGAGGCACGCTTTTCCATCGCCCATGCAATGCAGACGGAAGCAGAGCGTGACGGCCTCGGCTTCGAACTCCACGTCATCCCTTTCGCCTTTTTTCGCCCTCTTATCAAAGAGCCTCCGCTGGCGTGGGCTCCCCTCGTTTACCTCATCTAAATGCCCCAGACATTGGCCAAGACGCGTGTCGAATCCTCCAATAAACCGATAGAAGAGTAAGGACTGCCTTCAAAGGACCAAATAAAAAAATCTTCTCCAACGGACTGTGACGGACAAAAAAAAACATTCGAAGGTCCACGAATAATATCTTTGTCAATGGAATTGGAAATCCTGCGTAGACGCAGTGATGGTCTCCTGACGTTTCATCCAAAACCTTTCGCACAAGGAACGTTTCACTCAAAGATGATCGACTCAAAACACGGTTCGCCCAGTGACCTGCCAAACCTGTCAACCAGAAACGTTACACCCAAGACTTTTGGTCCAAAAAATTGTTTACCCAAGAGTCTTTTCATTCAAAGAAAATTTCACCCAAATGATATTTGAAACAAGACATGAATCACCAAATGCTAAATTTAAGAGTGATTAACATATAAACATACATATAATTGCCGCTAAAAATGAATACCATAATCACACTTCATATAAATTTTAAAATGTATTTCGTTTGCAACCATAACAAATACTGAAACGTCTTTGTGTGTTTGTAATTTATGTTGTTAATACATAAAACGATGAAAGTCGATTGATTTTCAATTTTAAAGCAATCATAATTATCGCTCTTATTTATTTCGCCATTATCTTGTCCATTCTACACTAGTTTTTCAATATACCATTTGGTAAAACATTCCTAGAGGGAATAACTATAAGTGAGCCAATTATTATCGTGCTAAAAGTCTTGGCTGTAATTTCTCTTGGTAAATATCCCCTTGGCTGAACCGTCTCATGGACGAAACTTCTCTTGAATGAAAAAAGCAGGGTAATACGCCCAAGAACCGCGGTAGCTTATGCACATTATACTGATTTTGTGGTGGATACAGCGCTAAACATTACATCAGCTGTAGCTCACGTGACCGTCAAAATATATCAGTTAATACCCTTTAAAAAATTATTCATATACTAATAATTACTACTCACTACTCATTATTACCGATTGAATAAATTTCACCTTTGAGATTTTACGGTATGTAGCGGTATTATGCACCGTTTCTTTCTATCTTTTATATTATCTCCAAAACTATAGAACTCCACCTTTATCAGAAGATTACGGAACTCGCAGACATTATGCCGAAGAAGATATTTTTTTAAGTTTGGTTACCAGTTTGAAATCTCTATTATCTGTTTGAATATCTACTTGCAATCAATGTCGGAAACGATAAGGTGTTACGTTATTATAATTTTGAAATTTCCTGCCACTTACACAAGAGCGGGGACAGTATTGCAAAAGTCCTTTCCGCAAGGTCTCCAAGGCGATTAATATATTTCCTCAATTAATAATGCTCCGTAACTTTCCCTTTCGCTAACCATCGGTACGCGTCCCTCGAATACCGCATTAACCACCGTAAAGACGGACTGTCATATCACGAACGACATTCGATCGATATCTTATATTCATTTTCAATGCGTTAATTCATCACTTTCAACATGTTTGAGTAGATTAACGATGGAAGAGTTGCTACCGCCTATCTTTCTCAAATATTTCTTCAATCTCTGGGTTTCTGGACAATAAGCCCGTACGATTACTTAAATAGATCATCATCCTTGCTCGATAATCTTTTCTATCTCTCGTGATTTTTAGCTTGAATGTCAAATCTTCTTCTATTGATATTAGCCGTAGCCATAGGGAATCGATGATTATCTATTATGATGCTCTGAATACATGGCTGAATTTGAACCTTCTTCTTTATTCTAAACTTACTGACTTAATCGATACTAATATTCATGGCTTAATTTGTTTCATTCATTTTAGACCCTTTTTGATTTTAATATCGGAGGAATGAAATAAAACGGTATTATTTTAATGTTTTTGCAGTATTCTTCCTTGAGGCCAGTTTGAACCCCTTTTAGCATTTCATTTTCACTTTACATAGAGACCTAGAATAAGGTTTATCAGTCAAGATGAGGTATTATGTAGTTTTCCTTTGCTTTCCCTTTCCACTTTTCGTAGCATTCAATGAGTAGTGGCCGAAATAAATGCCAATGCTCTGCAATATTCATACATCACTCGGATCACTCTTAACAGCCATGAACAAGATTGGCGCAAACGTTATTAGAAGATACGATTATTCCACCGTTTACCAAAAGACAAATAAATAGTCTTGGCATGACTTTAAATGCCTTGAAAGTTTTTTTCTGCAGATGAATTAATATGTGTAATATATATTAATAATATTCATTAGTTTTCATAGTAATCTTAGCATACTGCTACTTAGTTGCTATAAATGAATAATAATCACATTCTATTACATTAAATTATTGTAAAACTCAGGAATTTTCCGAAGGGACGGATGTAATATTGTGATACACATTTAGTTTGGTATTGGTTTATTTTGAGAATCAATTAAATGAAATCCAAACGACCCTTTAGTTTCCAATGGTGGTGGCAGATTTTCATTGTTTTTGGCTAATTATTTCCTATGGAAGTATTATTTTTAAATTTTACAAGCATTTGTTCTCAGAAAACTTTCGATTTCGTTATTTTCAAAGTATTCGGTGCGATCTTTTGTTTTCCGTTTGCTGCAATAATCGTAAACAACCGTTAGCTACATTTATATGAGTTCCGCATGGCGTATAATTTCTCTTCCATATGGAACTTGACAATGAAATATGTCAGAAACCGTTTTTTCTTTATTGAGAAGTTCCGCAAGAACTGATTCGCCAAAGGTCACAGATCGCTGGGAAAAAGGGGAAGCTGCTTTCGTTTCTTTGTGCTTTAATTTTTTGCGATGCTTTTTTATGTTTCATCTCTCAGTTCCATTTACGAGTTTTGATTCTTTTACAATTGTGTACCTTGAGAATTCGAGTTACTATCTTTTATCATTATTCCCAAAAGGATTATTCCTCGCATTGTTGACTGCAAAACTGGAATATGAAGAGAAGGATGCCCTCAATATTTCCTTATTCCCGTAAATAACATGGATAATTGTAATTGCTTTGAACAGTTTAGCTGGTAAATTACAAGTGGATGATTTGAATTTCGATTGAGTAATAGATTAATTTTATCTAACTATCAACAATGCGATGATGTATCGCGCAAATAGTTAAAACGTCACATTCTATTTCATTTTTCGTGTCGATATCATTCTTAGTTCTAATTATTTTTAAGTAAAATTTACTCTCTCAGTGCATCTTATAGCAATATATTTTTTTAAACTACTGCTGTTTCCCTTGATTTGGTTAAGTGTTTCTGAGTTCTGCAATTACTTAATGACTTTTTAATGTTTTATATATTTCGTAATTTAATTTCGATTTATATTCAAAATGGACCGATTAAAACTTATGAATAATTAAAATCTACAGTTTACTAATGTAGATAAAAATTATTATTTAAAAAAAATTATTAGTTGATCAGTTACCGTCTTTTACGGACTATAAGACGCACTTTTTTCATCAAAAATTGCCTCCAAACATCAGGTGCGTCTTATAGTCGAAATTCACATAAAAATGTCCAGTGTTTGATTTAAAATTCCTGCCAGTCTTAAAAATGGCCATATATTCGATGCCGCGGGAAACATATCTCTATCTATTTCGGGAGGACTTACTTCACAATTGCAGCTTCTTGATGTCTTGAATTTTTTCATTTTTCTTAAAGTTTTCATAGTGATGATTTTTTTAAATTGCTTATAAATTAAGATACGTCTTATAGTCAGTAAAACACGGTAACCAATTTCGATCCACATTTTACAAATTTTTACTAAATAAGTTTAAAGAATCTTAGGAGGAAATAATTTCTCAAGATTTATACTAGCAAAAATATCCGTCAACTGAGTTTTCCAGAATTAACTACTAATTCATTTTCTGAAGAGTAAGTAAGTACTTTGTTTTATTTCAACCGATCAATCCTATTTCTTCGGAGAACTTGGATTCGCTGTTGACGAAGGTGAGTAGCTACTACTATTCTAAATACACGGAAAGCCTCGTTTCGGATGGCACGATTCCTTCGGCTTCTTTCTGTTTGCGTGCCTCCACGAGTTTCAATTGTGGGAAAATGTTCCCCGCTGGAAGTACACATAAACAGAATAAAGGAGAGGAGGAATGAAGAACTGAGATTTCGAGAGAGGCTTTTTTAAGGGAAGCGAGTGTTACGAGAAAGGAAGGCTTCACTGTGTGGAAGATAGCATTTCTATGCGCAGAAAATAGAATAAAGGAAGCGGACACCGAAGAATAAGAAGGCAATTCTCTGCATAGTCCGACTGAAATCAGGCATAAAGGGCGTTCCGTGAGTCATTTTCCTGAATTTCCTCTTTGCCATTGTAGTTCGTATGCTAATGCCGATTTTGAAATAAAACTTGCCCTCGATTTTCATAAATTGAGAAATCTGTTATAAAGTTAGTTCCTTTTGTGGCTGAACGAGATAAGGGTGGCTTATGCAAAATGCAACATATCCTGCGAAAACCGGTAGAATTGCGTATGATTGGCGAGATACAGTAGAATTTTTATGCGGCGGATTTACTACGTAAGAGCTCCATTGTTTTGCGTTACCCTTCGGGTACTGAAGCGATTTTGTAAGAACTTGTGTTCGCCTACTTAAATTCAAGAAGATTGAAGTAGATCTTTAATTTTTGTTTTTTGTAAATTGGATAAATTTTCGTCAGCAAAGTCGCTATTTTATTAATTTCAAAGCATCTACACCGCAGTACGTCACATATTGGTTTTTCAAAACTCTTTAAATATAGTAAATATAATTTTCCTAATTTTATTATTTATATTTATTTATTCCAGTATATTAATTTTTAAATAAAATACACTGATAATGGCGATGTTTTCTGAAAATACTCCATATTTAAAACAAAAGAGAAATTCTACCCTTTGAAAGAAAGTAAAACGTCTCTTTTCTTTTAAATATCACTAATTGAATGATTAATTGGTTGATTTTCTTATATTCTCAATTTAAGGATGAGTAAGAATAAAACAACTTCTATACTCCATTTGCTTGTCAAAGATTTTCCTTCAACAACAGATTTTATTCTCACTTTATTTTATACTCTTTTTTTATAATCATAATCTAGACACCTTTCGGCTCTAAATAATCCAACATTTCCGAATAAAATCCAAAGAAAATTGAAAGCGAAGATCCAGAAATAAAAACTTATTATCAAGTTGTGACTTCTATACTAAGAATGGAGACTTGCTGACCTACTGCACGAAGATAACTCACATCTCAGACTCAGTTGTGAGAAACAGGTTTCAACGTTGTTTCCTGCGAAAATAAACGGTACATCCTGGGTTAGTAATGGGATGGCTAGACGCAACGCAATCCCATCTCGTTGTAACCGTGAGCACGATTACACTAATCTGTGAGAGCTAGGATCCCATTGCCTGAAGATATCGTGCAACCCGGCAATGCATTTCCCACATTCTATTACTAGAAGGCAAGGGTACAATGGCGTAATAACAATGAAGGATATACGCCTAACTACTGATTAAATTAACCTGAATATCTTACGTGCTTCATAGTAATGATTATATCTAATGATGGTGAGAAGCCATTTAGGGGCCCAATTAAGTTATCTTAATTAGCTATCTTCCAATTATGCAATATAATATCTCTTAGTATTGAGCAATATAAAAGAAATCAAGCGATGTAATATATAAAGATTGTATCTGACTAGACTTTTTTTCTAAACTAGAACTTTTTTCAGTGTATTCACTGAAAAAATATGAATGTATTATGTTAATAAAACATTATTGTAATTGTCGTCTAACAGAAATAAAAGGATAGACATTTCATACTATGATAGTCTTTTGACGTATTTGGTCCTTGTTGCGTCTTAAAAATCTGATTCAGTGATACTCTGGTTAATGACAAATGGTTGTAATAAAAAAATTCTCTGCTAACCGTCATATTGTTTCACTGGTTATTTCTTATGACATTATAATTATTTCTCTTCAATATCTACTACTCTATTGTCATTTTAGTTTTGTAGTTATATTTCTTGTAACCTATTTACTTGCTTTCCACTATGTCCTTCACTGTAATGCAAACATTCATATTGATTTATTTATAATTAAAGTCAACTGACTGGCGAGTAACTTTGTGGTAATCCATAACTTCAAACAAAGAAAACAGGAGAAGTTCCTGTGGTATTTTGCAAAGTTTTTAATAAAATCAGGGTGAATTTCATCAAGAAAGTTTCTCCTGTTTTCTTTGTTTGATTTATGTGAAAATGTGTCTGTATTGTATAGCTTGCCCTTCAGATCTTTCTTAACCTGCTTCTTCCATTAGAATTTACTTAACTATAACTAAGTTTCGTAGGTTTTTTACACCCTCCTTCTTAAGGATGTTTTTCTGCTGCGGTGTATTTTTCCCTAAGCTAAACCTTAATTTTTATACCCGCAATATTTTTCTTGTGTGTTTTTTTTAAGCTATCTCTTTTTATTTAATTTATATGACGGAGGGTTAGATATAAGAAGATACTTTAAAGTCTCAATCTCGCCTTTATTAAAGGAGTTTATTATTATTTTAAATCATACGTGCGATAACATAAAATAATTATAGAAATGTATTCCTATAACATGTTTAATATTTTTCAGAAATTTATCATTAAGGAGGCAGATGTAAACAACTTAAGACGTTCATTTCTATCAACCAAAAATTCCTGCGTGAGCGTAACGATCCTTCTGGAGGTGAGTAAACATTGTTATTACGTTATTAGATCTTTAAAATCTCCAATAGCCGTTTTTTCGGCGTTCCTCTTCTCATTCCCCGGTATTCCGAGAAAGAAGAAAGGACACCGCACTTTTTGAGAACTATCGGGAAATGAGAAGAGGAACGCCGAAAAAAACGGCTATTGGAGATTTTAAACATCTAATTCCTTTACACTCGTGTCCCAATTTTCCTTCCTTAAACATTATTATTATGGACTTTTGCATTAATTCATACTAATATCTGCAGCAGATATGAGCTGATAAGATTAAGTTATAAAGAGCTCATGTGCACCATATATTTATGAAATTTCAAACTATTTTTATCTTTGTATTTGATATCATCCTTGAGGAACAGGAACAAATTTATGGATTTCCAATTACATCTCCAGCGAGTCGCTCCTTGGATAACGGCCACGTTCGTTAACGACGATGATGGTAATCCTAGAACGGATTACCGTCGTTATCCTGGGCACTACTGTATTATAGATGGTTTTCATGATCCCGATTGAGAGACTTGAACTATATATAACTCTTTCCGTGAGAATCAAGCTCAAGGTTCCCCCGAGAGAAAACGAGATTGTGCGAATAAATACGACTCTGATCTGCATCGTTACTGTCAGATCCTAAAGCGCTTTGTCCTAACTTTTCCGCTAAGAGGCGCCGCAGCGCAACAAGCCGTCTCTCAGTTGATGTGCGGAGAGTCGAGGAATGCGAGAGTCATCGCATTCGTCGAGTGCAAGTGACGAGAAAATTAACGAGTCTCCAGATGAGGGTGTGGGGAATAGATGAAGGGCGAGATGTCTGGAAGGCGGCATTGTCTTATTATGTCCTATAGCGAAAGTTTTGTGAAAGAAGTGGATGTTTTACTTGCCCTCCTCCAAGTGCTCTTTGTTTAGCAGCTCCGCTTGAAAGAATAATGCATACGTCCATTCAAGCTCTGTTGCTTACTGTTCCAATTAAACAGCGGTTTTTTCGCGAAAGGTGATAGAATGCGTTATAGGGATTAAGGATGTCCTTACTGAAAGGAATCAGCAAAGTTTTGTTGTTATTACTGAAAAATTTCAGATAAAGCACTATGGATGAAACGTTTCTTGCAGATATTTCTGAATTCGTGAATCATTACGTGTGCAATTTTCCGTAAATTATATTAATATTATAATTAAATCATAATTATTTATGAAATAACATTATGAACAATGAACATTATACAAATATATTATCTGTTGATATACATTCTATGAAGTTGAGTTAATTACCTCCTCTTTGATTTAATTTTTGTAGTTCTTTCGAATATTAATATTTAAGAGGTTAGTAATAATTGTTATTGTCAGTTTTCCATTTTGGTATTATTGTCATTTTGGGTACTTATCAACTGATACGTACTTTGTTTAATCGTGATTAATTACTTTTTCTATCATAATAATCTCTTTGAAATCATGCACGTGGTTTCATCCCGTAAAATTCTAATAATGGTATTAAGTAAGAACAAAAGTATTACGTAGAGTCTGGTATGAAAAGTATTTAAAAGACATTTTGGAAATCTTAAAATATAAAGCGAACTTTATTCATTATAAATACAATGTCACTAATAGCAAAATTAAGCCTCTCGAGCTCTACGAATTTAGTAAGCTCGTACCTAAAGACATAAATAGTAATTATAGATTTTAAACCTCTAATTCCTTAACAGACGTGTTCCAAATTTTTCTTCTTTAATTAAATAGTGAGAATTAAATTTTATATCCACGATTTTCATCTTTAACCAAAGAAAGGGGAAAATGGAAACCAAAAAATAATGTATATTTTAAGATTTATAAAAAAACCTCACGTGAGCATCTTTCTGATTCTTACGTTCTCTCATTGGGATTCAGAGTAATAAATAAACAGTTAAACGGAATAAATATTCAGGGAAATCAAAAATAAATGACGACATGGCATTAAAATTTTATTATCTTCCATCATTTATTATTTATTTACTGTACAAAACCACCGCAGTTAGTCGCAACGACTGTTGATGACGTTAACTTAAGTAAATAACAATTAATAAAAATTATTACTATGCATACATACATCAAACCCAACTAAAGCATGTATAAATAAAAATAATAAAATATAAATATATAAATATGTAATACATTTGTGAATTATAAAAAAACACCATTGTGAATTAGCTAAGACAGTATGAATTTTAAACAACCTTAATCAGCACATACGTTACTTGTTTCATGCAAGAATTTTTAGAGTTCCTGATAGACTTTCACGGCTACCGTAGCGGTCACGGGGCTCGCGAAGTCCCGTACATCACCCTACCAGGCGACCCCCTACTTGTCTCACATTTCGTTACTGGAAGGCTCATTTGTTAAATTTTTAATTTTACTTATACCCTTGCTAAAACATTAAATATTTTTTGGGAAAGATTCAAAGACTTCTGCAGCTTGACTGTTCCATTCCTCAATATTTCTATACTATTTGAACTAATGATATTGTTGGGAATTTTTTGCATTGCTTCGTCGCATTTTATCTCCAGGAAGACTAACTCTATTCGTGAAGACATTTCTAAATTAGGGGAATTTAAGATGGATATCCAAACTGGAGTTGCTGTTAGACTTAAGGGTTTGAGTGTGTGGTTTTGCGTCATATCGATAGGAAACCTTGAGAGAACTTCGCTTTCCATTCTCTCCGTCCTCCACAAACTTCGATCTCTTCCTCCATATCCGCATCCATCCATGCATTATCTAGTTCACGCCCACTAACCATAGAGCACTGCTGTAAACACCTCCCTAATGTGGAACCATGAATGACAACATTTGCATTATTTATTCTTTAGAACAAAGCGGGCAATCATGAGCTGCTTTTATGATCATTAATTATTGTACGAATATTTGATGACACCCTGTACACCAAGAAAATATGGGGTCAAAAATATTCGACGAAATCAATTCCAAAGAATACCAGTCAAACATAGGAAGTGAGTAGCTCTAGTTGGAAAAAGCAAAGCATCCTGTTCAGGGCAAGGTATTGCTTACCGAGAAAATTGTTCTTTACGTTTTAGAACAAGGTTTTGATGTATCAAAAATAAAATTTTGAGGTGATTCCGCTTCTTTGAGATGAAATTCTTGAAAAATTCAAGCGCAGAAGCGTATAGATACTTGGGTGTCTAAATGTTATCACCACCTTGATGTGAGAGATTTAAGTATTTACACGCCAAAAAATTCCATTTTCTACATCAATCGCTGTATGAATGATCCCGATTACGGAAAATGATATGATAACGATTACGGAGTTCCATATGGTTAAGGCTTCTTCGATTGAATTTATCGAATAGAATTTGATAATAAGATCACATGATTCGAGAATCCCAGCCCCGAAATTTCAATTTGCAAATAGCTATATTAGCAGGTATGGGAACCCTTTTTCCACCGCCAACTTCCATGTGCCATTGAGCCGCATTACTGCATGTGAAATGTGGCCTCGCTTGAGAAACGTAGTGCTTACATTCAGTCAGCTAACGTCAAAATTTGACATCTGAAATTGAAATGAGTAGCCTATTTATCTTAAAGGGAAGATTCTCCCTTTTAATTTCCCTTCGATTAGGGACGGTACTGTCCTCATAGTACGTCGGAATAGGTCGCATGCTTACACCCTTTGGTATGGTCGTAGGTGTCACAGAATAATTTTTCTCCTAATATGGCGCTCATTATGAATTCCTGCTAGGATGATTGATCAACAGTTTTTTTGGCTTCCCAGTTCGACCTTCGTTTTTAAATCTAAATCAACTAAATCGCGAGAAAACTAAAGAGGAAATGACAAAATATTTCTTGGGGACGTTCCATACCATAGGGTAAATTGAAAACTTACAATCTTAATTATTATTAATGATCGTGATATTTATTACTTGTTTTTCTTTTGTAACCTCAATCCAATCCAGAATGATTTTTTATGATTGGTGGTAATAAGGGTTATCAAATTGGTTTTGGCAATTATTTTTACGGCAGGATATCCCTCTTACCGCAAACTCTTCTCAGAAACATCGTTTATATCTATATATAACTGTTATCTAACCTAAAAAGTCCGATCAGTTGGGTCTCGAACCCGAGACGGCCCACTACCAAGCTAACCGCCACCACAGCTGGTTTTATACACAATAATTAAATGAATTAATAATAAGTAAAATTAATTAGATATAAGTAAAAATCAACTAATAATAATTAACATTTATTCGTAACATATCAATTATTATTCTTTTAGTATGGATGACGATTGACTGATAGGAGTTAGAAATAGTTATTCGTTACACATCAATAAATGTTTGATCAGTGTGGTTACTGACAGGATAGAAATAGTTAGGATTCATATATCCGATACCGGAAGAAATTCTTGAAAGCCAATGTATGACAAAAACATCGAGAGCACTTCTTTAATTATTGAACACGAATCGACGGGAGGTTCAAAGAAGATAGTTGTCATGTGTACGGAGAGGTGATGTTTCCACGTCGCGGATTGGGCGTGGGTGGAATGGGAAGCATAACAATCCACATAGCAATGCTTTCATTTTTGCCGCCTCGGTCCACCCCTCGTTCTTCCCTTTTTTGCTCTCTGGCATTCCATCGATCACTTCGCCCCTTCTCTGCTGTGAAGGACGTATGAAGGCGTGCCATCACACCCCTCCTCTCCCAAGGTTGCTCAAAGGGTTCCAGAAGAAAAATCCCATAAGAAGCTTATCCGGAATACACCTTAGCTTTGTTTGGATTATGCGGTATTCCGGACCTTGGAGTCAGAAATGGTGTAGAAAGTTGAACAGTGGATTCCTCGAGAATTAAAAAGTAATGATAAGATGGTTTCCCACCGAGAAAAATCCATTATTTTTAGTCAAAAAAGAGATTATGCTATTTAACTTATTTTCCTGTATTATAGTCAATTAAGGATTATATTTATGTATTTCGCAACGCTTACATTTCATATTTTTCAGTTATTTCTCTCTGGCGTTTTTATTATCAACTTTTGTATTTGCGCAAACTGTATAGGATTTACGCCGATATAATCTTTTTCTAATAAAGGAAACATATTTTTTTAACTCCTCTGCAATCGATAAAGAGTAGTTTTTCTTATTAAAATGTTTCTTAATATTAGTGCTATACTTTTGAGTGATTTAACTATTTCAAACTCCCAAATGTTTTCTATTTTTCTTTTTTGAGTAATTTAAAGTTTATTTTATATAATATATTTATTTTCGGAATATTTTATGTGATATTACGGACCTCGGCGTCATAAAAGGTGTGGAAAGTTCAATGGTGGATTCCTCGACAAGTGAAAAATAGTCCATAAGATGGTTTCCCATCGAGAGAAATCCATTATTTTACAATACGAAAAAGAGATTATGAATTATCATCCTTTTTATCTATCGCAGATTATCGCTTTGAAAAGCCGTATGAATGCCGCTGAAATATTTCTCAACGCTCACTTTTCTTGTTTTTGAATTATTTCTCTGTGGCGTAAATTCTGTCTCTTTTTGCCCCCAAAAATTATAGAGCATTTCTGCCTACGCAATCTTTTTAAGGGCTAGCGGACGCGTTCTTCGTTTTAAACATCCTTTATTATTGGTTGTATATAGTTTTTTGCACTTTAAGGTGTTTTTTTCGTTATGTAAATACTCTACCTATGAGTGAATTAACATTTTCGGAACTCCCGAAACGTTTCTTTCTTTCTGTTTTTGGAGGTTTTTATGTTACGCAAAGTGCATCGCGCTTTCGTTTTCTTAAATACAAAAAAAGGCAGAAAAGGCCATCATTTTAGAAGCATAGCATTGCTAACAGAAGACTTATTGGAATTTTCTGAAAACAGGATTCTTTCGGAGTTGTGGACTGTTTCCTTTATTTAATCACCGCTTTAGCTCTAGGACATACTATTTCAGAAATTTAGGTTACCTAAGAAAAATACCAAAACGTTTAAATACCGGAGCTGAGTAATTAAATATTCATAAAGGAAAGAAAAGTGCACGATTTTTCTAAGTAACAATCAAATTCGATGCGATGCAATGTTTTATTCGACTACAGCCCACGTTGCAATGATGAATTAAATGCAGACTTCGTATGATTTTGCTTTGGAGTATCTAGGCGACACTTTTCATTCCTCTTGACTACAGACCTGCATCTGATCGCCAATAATCATTTCCATGAACTTAAACAGAAGGATGAGTCTTGTAGTAGCGTATGAAACTCTCGTTTTCGCTAATCTTATTCTAGGAAATGAGTGCGCTGTATCATAGGGGACAGAATGCAAACAAGTTGCAGCGTCGTCGACTCATGAGATGATCCATGCGTTACCTGGGATTACGCCCTGCAATCTTTTAATCCATCAGCGACTTTGAAGATACGTGCCGGAATCCACGGAGCCCCTCTTAAGCTGAACTTGGATTCGGAGAATTATATATCCTCGGCACTGAAACGACGACTAAGAGAGGTCGACGCAAGGTCGAAGTTGCCCAAAATTAATCTCGCCCTTCATATTTCACCAGCGGGTGACATGATATTGGTCACGACCCGTCGATCAGGGGAAAATATACATACTTTTGTTGCTGGGAATATTTACATCCCCTTACGAGCCTCTTTTATTATTACCATTTTCTCTCATTGCATCTCTCAGTAGTTAACTTCTTCGAAAGAAAATCTATAATAAATGATTATTCGTAGCCTCCTTGGGGTAAACCTAATGACAGTAGAATTTGTGAAATATCTTGGAGTAACTCTCACGAATAATTTATCATGGAGTACCCACATTTGTAGTATATGTGGAAAAGCACGTAAGAAACTCGGCTTCGTTAGAAGAATAGTCGTTAAAAAGAAAAAAAGTCGTTAAGCGAAGAAAAAATTTGCATGAGATTTTACTTAGTTTAATTTTAGTTAGGCTACACCTTCAGTAAACTTGTAGTGTATGGGACCTTGCCGATAAGTGTCATATTCGAGATTTATAAAAAGTACTACATAAGGCGATATTGTAAAGAAATGTCATGATAAAACAGTGAGTGATACTCGGATGATACAGGACGCGTGATGGGAATCATTAGATGATAGCAGACTATTTCAAAGGATAAACTTACAAAATGAGTTCAGAGAAATTATGTTCTCAGAAGATGTAACCGATATAATGCGATCTCCTTGTTGTGCATCCTGCAGTGGATTTTATTTTCTTAAGAATCTCTTAGGTTTTTTACATCCACAATTCTTCTAATTATTTCTACTTCTTATTTTCCAATTAATGACGATGGGTTAGATGGAAGAAGAGACTTTTAAGTCTCAATCTCGCCCAAATAAAGAGGATTTATTATTATTATATACCGTTCTGATACTGCGAGGAAGATCAGGGAAATATATGCTTGAATGAATCGTCACAAGAATTCATTTTTTTCCGCGAAATTACATGGACAAAGAAATTGTATTATTCGAATCGGATCCTATTGGAGAGCATAAAAGAGAGAAAGTTGTCCTCAAGTCGCCAGCACTAATCGGGCGTTGAGCTCTCCGTCTCGTTAGCCTGCGGTCTCCAGAGGCGGAAGTGGCTACCACTGTCGATGGACGCCTTAAACTTTTCCGAGAAGGACGCATAATTTACGGCGCTGATGGCAATAGCTGAAGACAATACCTTTCACTTAGCCTTCGCTTCTTTTCCCCGTTATCTCCTCGGGAGCGTGATCTGTCCGAATTCGGAGATCGCTTCAATCATCCTATCAGCATCCGCGGAGTTGCATTCCAACCGGATGTGCGTAATTTGTTCTCTTATTCCTTTTGTCTCTTTTGGATCGATATGATGGATGAAGCTGTCGTTTCCGGAGGATGTTGATGGATACTTTTTTCCTCTTCTAGGACTGCCGATCGTCGAATAAAAAATTAGCTGTGATCATTGTTAATAAATCATACAGCTTTTATGAGTGGCTTGGCAATGAAAATAATAATTCTTTTAACTGGGAAGGAAGCACTCAAGACCGTTGTTTCTCAAACGTTTGCCACGGAGAACCAGCGGAATCCAGCCTATATCTGCGTAAAAACTTAAGCTATAAAACTCTAAAATAAAAAAAAACATGGTATTAACTAGTTTCTCAAACGATAAGGGAATTTTTATTTTCCGCTAATTCAAGTATAGGTTGTGAAGTGGACAATATTTTGGAGAATGTACGGTTGTGTTTTTAACGTAATTTTTAACGCTTGTAATATTGACTTTTCAATTTTAATTAACAAAATTAAAATAAATATCTTCTATGAATAATCCGTTTTTATTGAAAATAAAAGGAAAATTCATTAATGTTATGAGAAAGCGTCAGCATTACTGCTGGGTATCTCAGCGAAGAGGTGGCAGTAGGAAAATGATTTCCATTCAATTTGTTTTCCGTTTCTTTCGAAAGGTTACATTTTTAAGGACCTAGAGATGTCAGTTACGGTCTCTTCCAATGATATTAGCCAAGATGAAGATATTTTCATCACATGATTTCTAATTCGCTCCTGAATTTTATGAAATTACTGCTATATTTTACCATAATCTGCTTCTTATGAATTTGGTATTAATTTTCTCGCTGCTTTATTTTCTCTCGTATTTTTATTTTTCTTGAGACCATTCTATCAAATGAAAAACATTATTTTTTTGAAGAAACAATTTCTAACTCGTCTTTGAAATCCTAAACTAAAACAGTAAAGTAGGAAAAAATCAATGAAGGATAATGTATGTAACGTATGTTAATAATGACCACATAGTATACCACCTGACCCTGAATTGATGACTGAAAATTGGATTTAAATTTCTAATATAGTTAACTATATTCTTCTATGAACATATTTTGGATTTTCGTTTCCTTAGCCAAATTTCCTGTGAATTTAATTATTTAATATTTGCTTCCATAAAATTACCATCCCTTGTGAAGTCATTCAAATTTCCGGAGCATCAATCTGAATTTTGATTTGATTGAATGGAGGGTACCCGGTGCAAAAGATTCGTAATCTTCGCATTCATTTCCATCCAAAGCGCCATTTTTAATCGGAGACGCATTTTTTGGTTCACCGAGTTTACATCATATTTGACGCGATAGCTTGCCATACGTATCTTTCTAATTGTCCACGTGACAGCACTTTAACAAAAGGGAAAGTGCAATTTAAATTGCGTGGTGACGATATCAACACGTGTCGGAACGAGAGAGAGTCGTTGCGGACATCAACTGACGAACAGTTATTTCCAAGAAGCTGTTCGTGAGCAATCGCTGTGCTGCCCAATAAGCTCTGTCAAATCTTATAAAATATTCAACCGAGTAGAAAAATTTAACTGTGAAAAAGTAAATAATATTTTCATCTATTAAAGAACAATACTATGTTTAATTTCATAAAATGGACCGAAATAATAGAGGATGTGAAATACGATACACAAATTGCATGAGGAAAAACCTACTTATTTTACATACATCTCAAATTTAGCGACGATATTTGGCAGTCTTGTATTATATCACTATGTAATTCAAGAAACTGAATCTTCACCCAAAAAGAGGATAAAAATTTTTTGTTGTACCAGAGTTCAATTTAAATGAATTTTACAATATATATATTAAATTCTAGTTTTGCGGCGAATTATTCTGACAGCATTTGACTTGGTCGTGAAATTTTTGGAGCTGCTTATGAATGTCGCGCTTAGAAAATCTTGATTCTACAGTACATAATCAATATATAAATACCTAATAATTCTTTCTATATGTAGTACATGAAAAGAGTATAGAAATCCAAGATTTTTCTGCATCACCCCACCTTTGGCTCAATTACTAGACGCACCCTCCACAATCGTTACCTATGAGAGTGAAAAATTTTAATTCACACATAAATATTTTCTATTTACATCAAAATAAGGAAAGGTTATATAATTCCATGCACAAATATCGAGGAAGCATTTCGAGAGTTGTAAGGAAGAGCCCCAAAAAAAACGAATTAGGTATCCATAAGGCTGTGGAGATTTTTTTCCTTACTACGTATGACAGTATATTGTATCCCCTTTGAATGAATAACAATGTGACCATAGGGAAACACCATCTCTAGAGCCTACAGTAAACAACGCCAGAGTTTTCTTTCACAAGTTGCGAAGACCAAATCTCGTTTCTAAAAGTGCTTCGTGACTTCCCTCTATTTCCATTCACTCTGCATTCGGCCGCAGGGGTTTTTCTTTCCTCTTCCATCTCCTCCAAGGTCAATTCTCGATAGAGAGTGGAGAAAGATGGATTGTTAGTATCTTTATGTATGGGAGAAAGAGACGGAACACACGTGGAGTCCGCACATTCCAACTTCCGGGGATCAAAGTCCTTCGAGGTTCACCCAGGGGCCGTGCGGACGTCACAACCGGTGAGAACCGCTCACGGAAGGAACTCTTTCCTCGAATTTTATCGTCCGTTTAAATCGCCCGAGTTGCGTCATTTGTTTACGAGCCGGCTGAAACGGTCGCAATTCGAGATGTTTCTCCGTTGTAAAGGATTACCCTTAAAGATTTGAGACACTAACAAGATTCGGTTGACAAAAATACAACTTCTTAATCCTTCGTAACCCCTCTAATTTTTCTGTGACCATAATTCAGAGTTTTTGTTCTAAGAAAATTTCAACGGGGGCTTAGGATTTGGAGCTTTACCGTGGTTGGCATGGAAGAACAGAAATAATATGTTTTTAATTTTCTTTTGTTAAATGACCAAATTAAGTGTGATCTCATTGAAGTATTAACAATAGGCATAGTAGGCATTACTACAAAATGAAGCCGATGGTTTTTTCAATTTCCTAAAAAATATTTTGGATTTAATTATTAAACATAGAAAAATGGTGCTATTGACGTCTTCGTTTAATGTAAGGACAACTGACCACAAGATACAAGGTGAGTATGAATTATCGATGCTCAAATTATAACTTTCATCTTTGATTCATTTTACCTTTAACTATTTAAGGTTTGAGCGAAAGAAATTTTTAATTACGTCTCAATCCTGCAATACTATCATCTATGTAGAATTGACACAAAGAAATACGATGGATTATTTAACTATTTGTGTGATCAGAAGTTGAGAAATTTACACTCTCTTGGATTTGAACTGGCAAGAAAATCTGGTATAATGCAATGAAAATTCCATCGAAAGAAAAGTGATTAATGTAGCGTATATCATACAAATTTTAAGGTAGTCTGTCCTACACAAAAGAGCTCATGAAACTGTTTACTTTTCTCATCGCGTTTTATCGGTCAAAATTGATTTTTCAGTTTTCAGTGCTAATGAATTTTACTCACTCATTTTTTATTTGAGGCGATTATGAGAACCATCAGTTTATTTCAAATTGAGTCAACTGTAATGAGATTTTCCCTTAAAATAAAAAAAATTAAAAGTTTCCATTTCTGTAAACAATGAGGAAGATCCTTAATATTATGGGGTAGCTATGACCTCAGTAAGATTTTCAACTCTCGGCCTTGTACTCACACTATCTTAACTGATTAGATATTTTATAAAATTATTAAATTGCTAGTTTAGTTTTCATTATGAATGGGAATTATTTTATGTTTATGGGAATGGAGCATTTCCCTCGTAATATTGAAACAGAATAATTACCATTCAATTATATGTATCTCGTTCTCGTTCAAGGACTCCTGAGCAAAGACACATGTTAACGATATCTATTAGAAGATATATTGATTAATATTTAGAAACAAAAATATGTGTATTGCTCGAATGTTTTACGCTTCATATCCTTTCCGAATTCAAACGTTGCGCGGTAGACTAGAGGACATCTCTCTTCGCGTCCACTGTCTGTCTTAAAGTTTCGTCGCTCAGCTCTTAGATGGTAGCACTAGCTATACCTGATGTACAATATTCTAAATATTTTCTACGAAGCTCAATGATGCTTCTGAGAAATGGATGTATACTTAATCGTTTATAAAAATCTATTTCATTGATATATAATTATGTTGAAAAATAATTAATCAATTAAAAGTATATATGATAATGAGTATTGTAACTTTGAACATAAACGTACGAGATATTATTTTATATGGCATTCCAGAGTCTAAACTAAACATAATTAAAAACTCCTTATTAGATGCTTTAAACAATGCACCAGACCAGCCGCCAGTATCAATAATATAATATAATTAATAGAAATATAAAAATATCAAAATATTCTCCCTTTCCCAAATTCGTAGGAAAACCAGTCAAAAAATTCCATCAAAAACTAACTAACCAAAAGAGTCCCCTTTCCAAAATTTGAGATTATGAAATTATTAGTACTAGGCATTGTAAACGTATTCCCCAAACAAAAAATCTTAATTGTAATCTTAGTGTAATTTATTTATTCTTCTGTTTTATATACATAACTCGTTAAATCCTTTCATATTAACTGGAAATTGTCAATACCTTTTAGTTGCTTAATTCACTACGGTTTATAAATTACTATTGGAATTGTCTGCATAAAAATAGTAATGTAAAATAAGAATATAAAGAACAAAACCCACACAAAAATAGAAAAAATATATATATAATATTTAATAAATAAACCAGCAGCAATTTCCTTTCATCTCTTTCTTGATAATGTACGTACATATATGTATATAACTTGTACATATTTCGTTTTATTGTAAACAATAATGTCCTAAATCATATCCTTTGTGATTATCTATAATTAGGTTTAGTTTTCGATATTAATTTTAGGGGTTAACACTATTGTTATATCGGTGCCAGTCAAATATTTTTGTAATGGCCAAGTTATGGAATTTTGGATAACACGCACCATCAGTTGGTTAATGTGCCCAAGCGTCGGTGTAAAATTTATAAATAAATAAGTTTTGAAGGAATCTTTATCCATCTCAAGAATTTATTGTGTCTTTTGTGGATATGACCGTACTTAATTTATAATGTTTTAAAGGAACTGGATGTTTCTAATTGATCTAATAAATAAGGAGAATCAATTAAATTAAAATTTTAAAGTTGAGATCGTGAAATAGGGTTTTTAAAGCTAAACATACAAGTATAGTTACTCTATGCTACAAGTAATTATAATTTTTTTCTAATAGTCAATGATATTGATAGACGAATGAATAAATGAAATTCTTTAATGATAAGATGATTTAAATGAAGTCAGGTGCATTTATGTTCAGTATACGCAATATAAGCCTGCTTCAGGGGGCTAGAGACATTCGTCATAACTTTATTTTAATTCAGAAATAAATTAATAAAGTTCGCTTTAATGTTATAAAATTGCCGTATATTGCCGATTGACTAGGAATTCCAAGTCATTTTAACTATTTTGTACCCATACATAAATAGTAATTGTAATACTTAATCTACAAATTTGGTGTGCTTTGAATAGGAGCAAATCGTGGTTTAAAGAACCTCAGTAGTCATGATAAAGAACAATGGAGTTATATGTCCCCTGCCTCATATATATATATATACTCACCTGCCTCAGTTCCTTTTCCCTAAACGAACAATTGAAAGTATTTTGAGATAGTACAGTTAATTCGCGGTAGACCTTACAAAAAATCGAAGCTCTTGGAATCAGAATAATCGGTAACTATTTAAAAAATAAAGTGGTAGGCCTAGAAATAATAAATCTCTGTAAATAAAATACCTGTTAAAGAGTATGAGTATTTTTTATTACATCATAGGTTCTAAGGATGAAATCTGACACCTTTTCTTTCCCTGTACAAAATAAAAACCACTCCCGAAAAATGGAGGAAAAACATTTGCATTTTTTATTATCTCCATTCGCTCTTTTTTGCTATTTATTATTTTGCATTCCACAAAATATGTTTCTCAAAGAAATTCCTCTGCTTTGTATAAATAAATGCATCTCATTTTTTTGTGCCTTTTGCTCTTTATCTTTTTCAGAATTTTCACAATAATTACAATTGCACGAAGAGGTATTTCTCCGCGCGATTTGAGTGGAAGTTTTTGGCGAATTTCGGATTGGGAATGTTCCCAAAATATCAAATTCTCGTTCTTGAGACAAATGTATGTGAGAAGTCGAGAGTTCCTTAATAAATATTCAACATCTCGCTTGATTAAATACTGCCGGAAGCTTTGAAAGAAGGTCTTATTGCCCATTGTGAACCTAAACCTGAAAAATCTTTGCTCCTACGTTTCGTAATAAATGGCTTCCTCCTTCTTACGAAACCTTGGACTCATTTGGATAACTTGCGTATAAAGTTAGCCAAGAAATACTAAAAATGTATAAAATATACTTTTTTGGCAAACAACTTCTAATGTCTGTACTTCATGGCAAATATACTTTCGTTAGCCAACAACTGGTATAAATTTTACGTAAATATTTAATTATTTTTTTCTATCCTTAGTATAATTCATGAATATTTGTTGCTATCGTTTAAGAAATTGGTATTTCTGAGATTTTTATATTTCTTTATATTGTTTTCTTAGTCGATTCTACCGAGTGGCCTATTTTATAGGCTTTCTAATTAATTACTCAAACATCCGTGGGATACCATCCTTCCTACCAGTATTGGTATTAAGTTGGGTCATGTGATTCTCAGAAAAAAATAATAAATTTTATACATCAAATATGGCATAAAATATAATAAATAGGTGAGTAACAGCAGTGCTTTGCTACTACTACGATCCACCAGGTGAAGGTATTGACGAGGACGGAAGCTGCTATTCAAGAGCTTGATTTTACTGAATTTACCTCATTTTCTGGTCTCTAAAGAAGCATCTCAGCCCCCTCCAAAATGCATATCAGTGGCATATTGAGGCTTGGTCATCAATATTCATCGCAAGTAACATCTTTGACGCAAAAATGTGGTCGTTTTAACCGAAAAAATTATGACCTTTGATGTTTTTGTCGAAATTTCGAAACTTTGGGGGAAAATTCTCACAGAAGATATTTTATGTTTTGGAAAACATCATATCTGTACTGTCCATGTGGGTGGGCCACTTTTTCTGGTTGTTACGTTTCGATCAGAAAAAGTGGAAAAAAGACCCACCCTACTATATTCCTCTGCTTCCAATTTTCAAGAGATTATTTTTTCTTAAGTGGCTTGTCACAAAATATTCACAAATTTGTTATTATATCAGATATTTAAAGTTTACGATGCACAAATTATACATTTTAACTTTCGATAAGCGTCGAAAAGGTCAAACTGCTATTTCCATTAATTCCCTCGGCAAATGCATTTTTCGTGCGACTTCCCTAATCAGTCACACACGCTGTGCTTTTTATTTATTCAAACGCGACCCGCGAGTGCCTGAATGCCTCATTTTCAACGCCTTTCATGCTTTTATAAATTCTACGCGGCTGCATTTGATACGCCAAATAAAAATGGAGCGATTTATTATAATCAAACCCGGACGAGAAAGCCATCGATAACCGGGTGGTAAAAGTTCATAAATAATTGATAGGGCAAAAAAGGGAATATAGTTTCATGCATCAACGTCCATAGGAAACATTTCTCTCGGATTTAACGATGGGACGTGCGGAGAACTGGATTGCATGGAAAGGAAAAAATCGGTGGACTACGATTGCGCACAGAGGGTTACTCGAGCTTTAATTGCAGTTTCTATTTCATCGCGATGGCAATGAAAGAAACCCGATCATGCGGCCGCCTTTACTAGGTCAACGAAACTAATGAGACAGTCGAGCAAATGGCGCACTCCGGCGCAAGGGCGATTTTTCAGTCCCTCAACAGCGGGGAAATATTTTTCCATCTCATCCAAGAAGTCCTTAGGCATAAATGCAAACACCCTAACGATTCCGGGGGGAATCTATTCCCATGGTTTGCTCTCTCGCGTTCGGTAGCGTGAATAATCATAGACGGCTGCTCTTTAATGCTGGCCGCTGAAAGTGTAGGTATTGTTAGGCGATTGCAGGGAACAGCTGTCGTTTGTGCAGTGGTTAACATTGTTGGCCTTAACTGGGAGGGTAAATACCAAGTTTTTTGCCCTCCGTTTTTTTCTCGGGGCGGTGCGAGGAAAACAAACTGCTTTTGCTTTCAGGTGTTTGAGGAACTTTACTTTCTGTTGCTTCGCCGTTGAGTGGCTGCTCAAAATTATCCACTCTTTCTCCTTTACTTTCTTGTTAGATAACCGATAAGGTTCAGTGACCCCAGTTAGGGGTCGAAAGTACCTTTGACTCGAATTAATCCTGAATAGAAGCCAGTAAAGTTGTCAGATGTATCAGAAGAGAGGTTATTCATTTTTTTCACCGCGTTACTCTGTTTTAGTTTTATTTATGGTGAATGTTTGCTGATTAATAGAAGAATAGAATTGGCTTTAATTCGTCTTCCCCAAATATAATTATATGTCTCAATTTCATAGCGCATTAATGCCTTCCGTAAATGGGGTAAGACTACTAATATATAACTTAACGATAAGAAATATGTGATGGAGTATTTATACAGAACAGATACTTTACAGTTATATAGAATGATACTTTCCATTCTCTACGTTATGTCTGCTGAATTTGCTCCGTGAATTTTTGCAGTGTAGTTTGTTTGTATAAATTAAATTTTTTAAAGCGACCTTAGTTTCGAGTTAAAGCAGTTTATTATAACATGTCGGGGAAAGATCGTAATTTGAATTTAGAGAATCATTGTCCCATATTTTCAAATTCCTGGCCTTTAATCTCTCTCACTACAAGATCATTCTCAAAGATGAGTTGCTGAACTGGTAAGCTAGTGTTCTTGTGTTCTTCTAAGGTCTTGAGATTAGGGTTGATAACACCGATCTCGGTGGTGGAATGGTTAGCTATCCTACTCTCACACTATTCGATTACCAGAGAATGAGATTTTTTCCAGGCTAAGGTTTATTGTTTACCACAATTTATACGAGTATTATTTATGCCTCTCTTGTAAGTGTCCGATAATTAGACGCGTGTATAGATAATGGGAAGTAAAAAAATAACTATGTACCTTTTCCCTACCGCTATGTTAGTAGTAATTTTCGCAATTAAGTTTTTCAAGATTTCAAATTCACAATTAATAAAATCGTATTTAGTAATCAAAATGATGAAACGATGAAAACCTTTAGCATTCAATAAAAAATACCTTATAATTGATGACTCAATATTTTCAGAATACAATACCGATTGGAGAACTGATGAGATGGAAAATATAACAGCTTTTCAAAGTCAAACTTTCCGTAGATACTAGGAAAATTTGCAATTATTCTTTAATCTTGAAGTTTAAAATCGCTCTCTCAGCTCATTTCATGATTGATCACTTTGATACGATACCAAAGCTCCCCAAATTTCGTAAAACCTCTTAGATGTTGCTTTCAGGCAAGACGATATGACTTAAGTACTAGTAGGTGGTTTTCGAAAGATTGAGTGAATAAAATATGATGCGAAATTATCCGCCCTCGGACCTTTTACGTTCTGCTCCTGTTTCCCTTAATCTTTTTCGTGATCGTACGTGAGTCACTCACTCCCCACCTGCATCCAGCGTCCCCATTAACTCGTTCGACCGCATTTACCACTCGCAGACTCTGTTACGAAGCATACACAATGCTCTCGCAGGATAATCTACCCGCGCAGCTTTAAACTGCCGCAAGAAATCGGGCCACTCTTGTCGCGGCTCTATTGTGTCATTCGATTCCAGAAATATCACACAACTTCGACGGCCGGCATTTTTTGTTTCGGAGGCGAAAAGCAAGACATTCGTTATCGAGGACCGAGCAAGCCAGATACTTAATCAACCCGAAGTTTTAAATTTCTAATTTTAATCAAGTGTAGTAAGTAATTATAACCGCATATTATCAATTAAATTTTCAAATTAAGTCCAAAATTAATTCTTCAGCTCGTGATGATGGATGTTTCGAAAAATTATCTCTTGAGGGAATTTCGTGAAATTATTGTGAGCCCATATGATCTTTCAGATTTTCTCTTAAGAGAAATAAGACGGGATCAATGTTTCTCAAATAAACTTGAATGTTTAATCGCAACTTATCGTTAGCACTATCTCCGCTCTACCAAATTTCACAATTAGTTTAATTAGTAGTTAGTTAGTTACTTACGCGGAATCTAAAATTAAGTTATTCGTTGAATTTTATATTAAGGTGTTTTCTCTAAGTTACGATCGAACATAATCTAGTTTCCTTGAGAAAAAAATTATATTTCTACGGTCATGGATTACCACAAAATTACTCCCGATACAGTGGAATTTATTTTCTTCCGACTTTTTTGTAAGAGAATGTAAGTCTAAAAGCGAGAGGGCACCGTCCACTAGCCATTCTTCAAATAGTACGATATTTTGAAGCGTGTTTCTGTTGGTGATAATGACACGTGATGATGTCTGAAACATTTCCACGAAATTTCATCACATCATGTAATCCACCACTTCAGACATCATTTCGTGAAACCTTGCTATTTCGTTAGTCACGAAATAATTTACGGAAGATTTCCACTCAAATATCTTCCTATAATTTCGGGGACTGCATGAACAGAATATCTTCTGGTTGGATAGGATGATAAAGTCCTTTTCCAGTAATCATCACACGATTATTTCCAAATCATCATTTCCTCCACCAGAGATCTGCAAATAAGGTTGTGAAAAATAAGAGCCTATTTCTTCATTGAATCTGTATTTAATTATTATTATATTATTATGCATTAATAATACTATTTATTATTATTTATTATTCTTAGTAAAAGTAAAATCCTAGTAGTGGTGAAATCCTCATTGTACACCAGTATTTAAACTATAGAATGATGTTCATTGATTAAAGAAAGCAACTAAATTGGTATTTGGTGGAATTCATTTTCAACTTGCAAAGGTAAAAACACACTTGTACAAATTCCTCAAATTTTATAATAAAATTGTGGTGGTGCTGTGACACCGAAACCGGTAAACAGTTTTATCATAATATTTGTGGAATTTGTACAAGTATGTTTTTACCTTTGTAAGTTCATTGATTAAAATTACTATTTCGCCTAAAAGTAATCTAAAAATTATTTGTTCTCACTACAATATCGTATTTATGCTACATATCATGCTTATTTCCATTCCATTGTTGAAATGTTTAAAAGGATTAAGATTCAGTTGTTTCAAATATTTCTGACCATCCAACTAAAACTTTTGAGAAATTGAAACAGTCGATAATTAGTAATTGTAGATATTGACTATGGTTGAATTTAAGCGAAATTTCTCAGAAAATATTAGGAATCTAATTTCATTTCCTTTTCTTATAGCTTTGTGTCCTCTGTTTCCAAACCATTCAAGTTTCAATCTGGATATTTCAATTACTAAAGGCCTGTTAATATATGTATACAGTTTTAATGCTGGCGCTCATATCCTTCCTTTCTTAACCATTTTGTTTACAGGAATGTACAAATGTATTTAGTAAAACAGGTTATATTCATAGCTCGCTGATATTAAATTGTATAAAAATAACAAGGACGCCAGATCGCTAATCCTTTTCCTATTATAAACCAAGTTAGACAAATCAATAGCAGTTACTTCGCGCAAGAACATAAATCACGGATAATCTTTTCCTGATGGCTCCGCATAAATCTGTCATTTACGTGTGCGTGAACCATGTAAATCTTCGGAACATTTGTTTGTATTGTTCCACAGCATTGACGCAAATGCATACGCAACGACTATTGTTCGTAAACGAAAAATTACATGATCGACGAACATCCGTATCTTTTCATCCCTCGAATGACATGAGTAGTATCCTTTGTTCGGAGTCACGCGTCTCCAGCGATAACGCTAGCACGAATTTGACCGCCTCGACGACCGGGTTTGAAAGACACATCAATCCATCTTCGGATGCATATAAAATGGGCATAAATCATAGGCGTTAGTGGGTTAGAATGCATCGGGGATTAGTGCGATTCCGCGGCCTTGAATCGCCGGCCTTCGCTGCCACTGACCTCGATCCCAGTGAAAGTGATTTCGGGCGTGGGAAGGATACTCGCCGATTTGATTTTCGGCCGTCGTGAGTACATCTCCTCTCGACCCCTTGGGTTTTGGGGGCAGAAGGAGCGGTGGGCGATTGTGACGTAAACCCTGCTCTCGAGATTCTCACGTTTTTATAGTCGTTTATATAGCAGTCTTAAAAGGCCCACTTGTCACGCTTGACTTTTGGGTGGTTGCTGGGGTAAAGGCGCGTGCGGATAATATAGAGTACAACCCCTCTTTCAGATGATTCCTCCATTTGTTTAGAACCAGTCAAATGGAAGAATCTACAGTCTACGTTAACTGCGTAGATAGTTACACGTATTGTGGAGTGAGGTTTGAAAAAATATTATTTAAAATCAATGGAAGAAGCCTTCACTAGGTGGAACTCCATACTAAGATAGGATTGGAATAACGAAGCAAAAATTCCACATAAAAGTTTTATTAAGGCAATTAATATTACATAATAATATAATAGTAAATAATATTATAAATAATTATATTAATATGCATATGTATACATATAATTAATAAATAAATAAAATAATATTATTTATAAATAATATTAATATATTGTTTTTCAAGTATCCACTTTCTGCGAATTATAGTAAGAATTCCGTAAAAAATTAAAATAATGGAATAAAAGTTATGAGGATAGTCAACATCAGATGAGTGTTTGAACGTAATTTTTCTAAAATTTACTAATTAAATGGGTTCATCTGACATAGCAGGACAAATCAGAGAAATAGATGCTAAGACTGGCCGTTTACAAAATTAATGCTGTTTGCGTAGATAGGTACACACATTTTTCTCTGGAGTGAGGTTTGAAAATGTTATTATTTTCCGTGCACCTTATTTCTGACAATTGTGAGAATAACTTCAAGAATTCCAAATGAAATATAATATGTTATATGGGTTAGACCTTACACCTTAGAGTGTTTTTTTTTTTTTTGAAGGAAGCTTTTCCAAAATCACGTATAAAATGGGCCCAATAAAATCAAAGCAGGACAAATTAAAGAAATAGATGTTAATATTAGCCGTTTCAAAATTATTTTGTACGCGAACGAAAAGCGGCAGTAAACGATTAGGATAATAGGGTTATGATGCAGGCATCCCAAGGCACACCCCAAAGGCGGCAAATAATAAACAAATTTACTCCTCAATCACACCTCATAAAGCCCAAAATATTCCCTCACAATAGCTTATTTAAATACTTATTTATATAACTATATCCATCCTAATTCATAGAAAATTTTCTAAAAGAGTGAATAAGAAGTTATTTTTCTTATACAATTAATTTTATTTTCGAACTCCAAAACTAGGAATTATTTTATTAAAAAATAGACTGAAGGAAATCTCTTAGTAGAGGACCTCGAAAGAAAACGTAATACCGAATTTTTCAGTTATGTGTAGTATTTTTAGCATTCTTAGAACGATAATTCATCAAGGGAAAAAATAATAGTGAAATAATATGAGAACAATACACAAGATGAGAGAGAACAATACAAAAACGGAACTGATAAATATCGACATGACTAAGGCTCGAACCCAGGTCTTCTACTTTCGGGGGCTATTACTTTGTAGGTAAGCTGTTCATATTTATTTCTCTCTTTGGGGAACTCTATCAGTAAGATGAATCTTTTGAAGAGACTACAAGGTGAATATTTTCTTGCTACCACGCTTACCGCTTAAAAATAAAGCTCCTTTGTTTCATTACGGATTAAGATAATTGTCTTAACGAAGAGGAATACCCACCATCATAAAACGATTTTCGAGTTCTAAATTTTCTATTTTCAATTTACTGCATGTCCTTTATATATAGGCTCAGTGGGAGGTCAAAATTACTATCTTTTGAATTATATAAATATGACCCAGTCGGATTAAACTAGGCCACACTAGAACTAGGTCTCGCTGGATTATTTGCTCCATCGAGTAGGTTTCCTCGGGTTGTCAACCAGTTGATCTCGGGGGACTGTTGCATCACGGACGAAATAACAAACATGAAAGCCATGAAGCGTAATATATTACAGAAACATTTCTGTATAGGAACATATGACTCTGAAGGAATTCGTAGGAAAGCATTCTTTTCAGATCTTTCAATGACAGCATGCCAAAACAATCTCATTGTGAAATTTTACAAATTGACTCTCTCCTAAGTTTAATAGCACTTTAACATTTTTAAGTTGCAAACCAAACAATTATTGGTGAAAATTCGAGCAGATTACACAATGATAGAGTCAAAAGCCTTCGAATTAATTACGCTGGAAATTCTATTTTATGGCATAATGATTTCCAAAGAGCATAGCAAATTAATTTTTAATGTGTTAGAAAACTTTCATATTTTTTTAACTTGAAAGATTTTTATTTCGTTATTTACATACGTATGTGTGTTTCTCTATCCTTTCACTTCATTTGGGCTAATATTGTTTTTGAAACATAAACATCGTTCTCAAAAATGCAGTAAAAAGTTTCTTAAAATCTTATAGAAATTTAATGTGTACAGTATGACGTTTTCTAATCGTTTTACTTTAAACCTTGACCTTCTACAGTTAAACAGACTCAGTAGCTTCAATTTGCGACCAGATAGCCGTTAGCCATCCGTTCAAACTAATCTCAATGCCTCGAAGGCTATCTAACTTCTATAAGTGATGTTTAATACCGTTGAAATCTTCTGCTCACCTAACCCCTTTCTCAAAGAAACCGTAATCAGGCTTCAATCAAGGCCCTATTCCGTGGTGATCGAGGGCACCATCGCTGAAAAGTGTCATTAAACAATTAAGAATGATGCTTCGATTAGCTCCAAAATTTTGGAATCCTCAATTTTTTCCCCGGCTTCACCGGGCGATTTTTGCTGAAAACTTCGTGACGAGATTTGCGAATCGGACCGAGAACCCCTCCGCTGCCCGGAGAGTTCAACGCTCGAAAGACAACCAAAAAAAATAATTAATAATAATATATTATATTTTTTCTTTTATGTAAATAAATATATATATATAAAAGAAAAAAGATGATATATTATTATGAACTTCGTAAAATTAATTACTAATATAATTAATTTTATTAAATATATTTTCCGCTTTGCTCAGAATATTTGGTTAAAATTTTCAAAATTTCGATTCGAAAACTATTTTCCATGACCAAAAGAGGAATCCATATTCAATTTCCGTTCTTATGGTACCGGTTTAGACTCTGCACGACTATTTTTTTCTAATTTAATTATTCTAAAGAAATACAGCTTGCGACTAAAAAATGTGAAGTTTACATGTATTTCTTGTGGAATTTTATCTGAGATATTTTCGTTCTAACCGAGCTAAATCATTGAATAAAAATTAAACAGTTCTTCCCTTCTGGTCCCAGAGAATACTTAGGCAAAGTTAGAGCATATCCGGTAAACGGCGTGGACTCCAATCGAAGACAAACAAACCCACAGAATTTCTGATTTATACATATTAATCGCCGAAGCGGAGGTATCCGACATTCTGTCTCCCGAATTGCCTTCTCCGTGAATGCTGCACCGCTTTGTATGAACTCGACTTGCCCATCAAGCCAATGGGCGTTGTCATTCAGATCGGGTCCGCCGCGAACTTTTTGTGATGCAGGTGGAGAGGCCGAATTTTAAAATTTTTTGATGTTTCACTTCGTGCGTCCGGTTTGTTTTAATCGTATTCATGGCTGCGCCGTTGGCCTGGAAGACCATGTCAATCTTCGGGGTGGGCTAGAGAAGACTTAGGGCGGAGCCACCCTCCGCGGGGGCATCAATCTAGTTCCTGCCGTCGGAAGCTTTCATCCGAACCTAATCCCTAAATGGTGATGATTATAAGGCAGTGAAGCAATTTTTGACGAAAGGAGATAGTAATTTCGTTCCCGAGTGTTACGTGCTCCAAAAAGTTTGACGACCATCTGCTAAGAAAAACTCCTACGGCCTTGACTTTGGGTAACCATGATGAGAAGATGGAAACAAAGGGATCCTAGCTCTTTTTTTTGAGATCTTTGCATATTAATTAGTGTAGCCACCTGTCCAATGAACCCTGCTTTTCTTTTGAGGAGATGAATTTACCTGAGGAACGTTCAAAAAGATGGAAATGGGCTTTCCCTAAGCATGAAATAGTGTATGTCTAAAACCTAAGGATAAACAAGATGTAAAAAATGTCGTAACTGGGAATCGAACCAAAGTGTACGGGGAAGCATTCTAACCACTAAACTACCATGCTGAATCAATTCCACTTCTGCTAAGGGAAGGCTTTCCCAGTAAGCCCTACAACCAACAAGGTATTGGTGTTCGGAAAAGGGGAGACCTTGATTTGTGTCCTAGTTGTGTCGCTATTTTTCACTTCTTGTTAAACCCAAGGAACATTTTCTTATAATTTCGGTGGAAGGTTTTTGCTTGGAAAAAAATGTCACAGTTTTGGAGTCTCAATAGCCAATTACAGCAGATATTGCGTCTACTTCATTGAAAAATTATTGGAGTTTTACGACATTAACGGCAAACCTCCGAAACTCATTAAAAATCAAATATAACATTAATGAGATTGTGAAGAACATAAATGATTGAAGAATTTATAACTATATCCCTAACTGAACAAGCATTAAACTCAAAATCAGTCCCCTACTAACATACTGTTTGTGTAAGATTAAACTTACTGAAAACCAACAATCTTACTGTGTATAATGAATTTATATGCGGCATTTTTATCTGCGTTATTATAATATGGGAATTCCTTTACTTATCCGAAATGAGGTAATGTTAAATATGCAATTCGAAATGACAGCTTCGAAATTGCCTCATTCAAATCTATCTGTATATCTATACATATATAGTAATTTTACTTTATTATTCAAACTATATATTCAAAATATATCTCATTTTTCATCAGCTTCCATCAAGTTTCAGTGGCTATACCCAAAATTCAGCCACGGCGATCTTCCCTATCACATAAATTGAAATTCCCTAGTACCCAATATTTAGTGTGAACAGAATTACATTCCTAATATTGCAGAGCAATGTAACAATGACCAAAATATACGAGATATTTGCAAGTTTATTCTACACAACATTTCCTTCCTGCGCGATCAATTGCGACTCCGTCCTTCCTGCAGAAATATTGTGATAAAATCCAATGTTTATTAGCCCGCCCAACGTTAGGAATAAAAATCATGGAGGGAAACGTACGGTTTGACGTTTTAATGCGCGTAACACCCGAGATTTAAGTCACTACAGATGTTCTAAAAATGATAATTTCCCTCTCGCGAAGGAATTTCGCAACCGCATCTGCGTCATGATGTAGTTTCGTAAGTGTCCTAATTATTTTTTTGTCCGCGCCGTAATCCGGAGAGCTGAATGGTGGAGAACAACTAGGCGCCACCATCACACCACCTTTACCCTCTAACTGACTTTAACGAGCTCCTGTGCATTAAGGGTGAAATAAAAAGGTGAAATCGCTTCGTTTGCTCCATTAGCACATACTTGTCATTATAATCTAGCTGCTTTATGTGTCTGTTGCCGTAGAGATTCGATTGCTGACGTCAATATCCCATTTTCAAATTCGGTGATGTCTCCAGGGACCTTTCCTTCTTGTTAGTTACATATTAAGGTCGTGTTAGTGATGAGTTATCTATGCCGAAGTTTCACAAGGTCCTTTTTTGCTGAGGAGGTTTATCTCGAATCGAAAGTTCGTGAAAAATTTCAATGCTCTATAGGAATGTTTAGATTGATGATTTTACTTCGTATGCTTAAATAGCTTTAATGAGAGGTGATCACAATCTTCGACTTCTGTTACGTTGAATACTTAAATGAATCCACCAAGGAAGATATTCATGGTCATCTCGGAATCTAATAGAGGAAATCCGCCGAGACCTTCCTTTCAAATGAGCAAGCAAAAATTTCGAATATGCAAAATAACTCGAGTGTCTTTATTTTTATGCCTTTTTTGCCCCAAATTCGATTAAAAACATTTTTATTTTTGCTTGTTAAAACAAATCTAGAAGATTGTGGACTTAAAAAATAATCCCAACCGATTGAAATGGACCAAATCCAGAGTTTGGACGATAATATGTAAATAAGAATGTCCTCAAGATGTTCATCCCTTTTTTAAAAGAAAATAGTCTATTTAAAATTTATATTTTACTCCTGAACGAAAATATTATATTGTGAGCATAGATATTCAATACGTTGTACTAAATTTGTTTTCTCTTTTATAGATGAAATATTATAAATTTAATTAGTTTTGAGTTGAAAGTTACCTTTAAAAATTCAAAGTTATCCGGTGAGAAAATTTAGAAATATTTACCTTGCTGTACTTACTTGCTGTAAAAATCAGAAAAATAAACGTAATCATTAAGTGTGTAAAAAGTTCCTAAAATTCCACAAACTAATTTTCTTTGTATATATGATAATCAAAATTACTAAACTGAAATGAAAATTTAGAGGTTAAATCTGAAGTCCCAAATCTCCTTATTTTAACGAATTCTAAAAAAAATTTTTCATCTTAAAATTTTAGAAATTGACCAGTGACTCAAGTAAATCTTTGAAAGTTTACAGTACTCCTATGAACATGAAATAATATACTTTGGAAATATTACTCACTTATCCTATTCCCAGAAATATGGAGTATTTAAAAATCATAGGAACAACTAGCTCAGAATCTTAACATTTCAGAAGTGAAATGTGTGTATGAAATTTAGATGATAAAAACCTACTAATAATTCTTATGAATGAAAACGTTATCGGTATAAGTACCTATGAGAAGGTTTATCACAAGGTCAATGGGCCAGTTTAATATTTAAATTGAATATTTTAAATTACTTTTTACCTTGAGCATTGATCTATTTTATCTTTCAGTCATATCTCCGAGGGTTGGGGTCTTATCGGCATAATGTATTCCTACCGCGCGAAAAATGTTTACCTTAATCTGAAGCAGGGCTACTTAATACCATCGGATTTTCATTCCTAAAGTTTACCTTGGCAAAGGTCGAAGTTCTATGGGTTTGGAGAAGGAGCTCGCAAAATTGCACACCCAAAGGGAACTCCAATCTTAGTCCGCGAATATCTATCAGGGATCCAGGTTAAGGCCGTCGGCGACCAGCGCCTCCTGTGGTCAGGCCTTCCAAACGTCTCCGTGTTCGATTTGCATATCTAATGCTTGTCCACCTGTTGGATGGGCGTGTCAGCGACAGATACACGGCCATCAAATAAAGACATAAGTCTTCTTGCCGAGCATTGTCACGCCCATGCATCTTTATGCCTCGTCACACTCACTCGGTAACTTAAGCGTCGAAGTACAAGGTCAATAACTATTCAATTATCGCTTATCCACTACTTCAAAATAAAAGTCATTCAAGGGATGTATTTTTCCCGAAATAACTTTTATTATATATTATATAACTGTAGTTCCATCTTTATAAGTCCTTTGTTTCTTTTCTGTATGTTATGTTTCGTTAATTTATTATTTATTTATTTTTATTTTTTATTGTATTGTTCATTATGATAATTTATACTGAATTAAAATATTATATTTTATTGAATCATATGCAATTGGGTCCTTCTGTTACCTGTATGTAATGATTAAATTATTATTATCTCATGGACGTCCATTTTAAACCATTTATTTTCTAAATCATATTTCTATATATTTGGTTTTGTATTTAATATTACCTTATATTATTATTCACCATTTATATCTATCTTATATTATCTCATATTGTTATCTATTTATGTTAAGTGAATTTGGGGGAAAATTTAACTTTAATTTTATATAATTTTAGTTTATTAAGATATCGCACAACACAAAATAGTAAATTATTCTTGCGAAAGTTGTCGTTCCAAGACTCGAAAAAAAAACTTACCCGTTCGCCATGTGTTTGGCGGAAAAACAACGCGACCGGCGATATGCTATGGTTGCACAAGTCCACGGAAGAGAAGGAAAAAACAGTTCCATTTTTACGACTGACTTTGAGTTATCTCGGGAGTTTTCATTTCTTTTAAATCCTTGTCGCCGTTTTGCAACGCATGTTTTGGCCCGCGATCGCCGATCTCGAGGAAAGGGAAGCAGCGTTTTTGGTCATAAACCGATGGCTCGAAATTTTCTCAGAATTCTTAGCTGTTATTAATTGGCATTTTGAAATGGGATCAATTCCTGAAATCGCGGCAATTCTTTGGTTCTCTCGGATTCATTCTTTCACAAGCACTCAGAAAGGACCAGAAATGGTAATGGTAAATGATTATATTACTTGTAAACATAGACGGATGGAGATAATATCTCAGAGGACGAATAGGACAAGAATATGGTGCTTGTGTAGCAGACTATGAATTTGCTGCAGTTGGATACGATAAGTTTTTCACGAGACACAGGAAATGTTGACTTGATTATTCCAGAATGAGAAGCAACCATGTGAAAAATTCCTTCGAAAGCTATATTTTGTTCAGTAAACAATACAATTTATCAGATGAATATAGCAGACGAAAATATTAACTATTGAACATTTCGTGATCTTTCTGTTTATAGAGCTAAACGTAGCAAAACTTTGGACAGAGAAAATTATAATTCGAGGAAACAAATAATTATATTATTGTTTTAAATTTTAATGGCACTCTATTTCCTCCTTTTTTTGATAATGGTTTGTGAAAACTATAAATTTTGTTAAATTTAATGAAATTATAAATTCTAAGGTGATTTATAAATCGATAAACACAAAAAATTATATGTAAGTAGTATAAATTTATATTTATGTATTGTTAATATTTAGAGGATGTTTAGACCGAATTTCTTCGGTCAAAAATTATGTACACGTGGATTTGAATAGTGTTTGATAATAAATAATTCGCGTTCACGTAGGTTTGAATCCGAAAGACTTTCCAAACACTGTTGGTACCTTTCCAACACGTGGAGTTATTTGGTATCGGACAATGGGATGGAAAGTAAAACTATGAACTGTTTACGATCGTTCTTGATTAGCTTTGTAACGAAGTCCAAGATCAATGTCGAAATATGTATATGAGTCATCTAGTTGCAAAATGTTCTGCGTTATCTATCCTTTAATGTTAAGAGGAAGGAAACTAGTCGAAACACAACCACCTACTTTATTCGAGAATGAAAGGAAAAGTTGCTTTTAGACTGCACCTGACTTCATGATCCCATTTGGTTGGGTGTAATGTTTAAAAAAATATTCCCTCGTTCCTATACTAATAGTAGAGTATTAGATTAGATTGATTAGATTTCGATTATAGGACGCAATGATAACATATTAGGTATATGAATTTTTAATTTCGTATTTGAAGAGATAGAGAAGAAAAAATGCCAAAACATTCAAAACATGGGAATCGGTGTTAGCTATCTAATAAGGAAATCTCTGAGTCACAAACTAAAATAAAAACATTGAGTGAGTAGGCGGTTGGAGTTGTTATTTAGTTTTGCTGACCTATTACCATGATATGAGTGATATAGTGGTTTACCTTTTTAGGGTAGACTCAATCCTCCGTTTACTTTTTTCAATTGAGGTTATGAGAGTTTAGATCAATCTAAAGGAAAAGGCTTTAATTTACATTTATTGACTGTTAAAGTAAGTCATGGATCCCAAATAGGATGAATAAATGCGGAGTTATACCAAAGCATTATGAGCTAAAGGTTTTGTTCATGAACTAAGACTTCATGATAAAAAAATCAAACATTAATGAGGAATTAAAAAGAATATCTACATTATTTGACACAACACAACTATGCTCCGAAAATTAGTTTATAAGGTAATTAGAATAAGCATTGAATAGTGAAAATTAATTAACATTAACCCACCAATCGGCAGAACACTAGAGCTAATCATAAAAAAATGTAAGAAACTCCTAAGAGTGAGTTGCATGAAACAGATTAAAGGGTCGCGGGCTGGACATCCTTGAAGAAGAAAATAAAAACAGTTTTAATTGTAGGATACTCATTTTTTACTTGAGTTGATTTTATAATAATAATATTAGACGAAAAATACAATATTTTACAAATATACAATGGTTTGCAAAAATAAAGAATATTATTTTTCTATTGCTTATTAGCGAACATAATAGAAATAATAATTACAAGAAGACGATGAGAGTATAAGAAAAGGGGGGAACAGCCATGTCTTATTTTGGGTTGCAGCTTACAGCAAATCACAAGAATTACACAATAATCTAACGAAAAATATATGTTCAGTGATAAAAGTGAATAAATTCAAGAAAGACATGAATGATATCTACTATGATGGTTGGATCTTCGTTTGCTACAATCATGTAATACTTTGATGTTTCCAATGTTCGTTGTTTCTCCTCATTAAAATTCCACTATCTTGAAATGGGTTAGGAGCATACGTTGTCATTGTAGAACATAACAAAACCAAAGTTATCTAGGAATAAAACCGTTCCAGCTCTTTGAAAATCGTCCCACGAACCTCACCTCCGGAACGAATTAAACGCTAATGGGACGCGAGATAAAAATCTCTAAGCCTTCCACGATGACAGGTCATTGCATAATGGGTCGATCGAAGGGTTACGTTCGCCTATTCACAAATACAGTCGCGGGGATCAATCGCAATGTGCGATTATGGGAGGCCGTTAGATATGTTGCAGGCGCTAAGGAACTCCTTTTTGCACTCAGTGGATAAAAAAATCGCCTCTGCGACGAGTGAGAAATGATGTGGCGTTATAAGGGCGCGCAATGCGAAAGTCGAACGCGGAAAAGAGTGCGGCGATTTGCATTAGAAATGGAATACAATGCGTTTCCCAGAGAACCAGTTGCCGAGATTCCCAAGAATGGCATTCCTCGAATGAACGAAATCCTTCTGAGGGAGAGAAGGGCCGATTCAAGTCGCAACTAATGATATTTCGAAAATTATCGTAATAAATTCTAATAGCGATTCCGGATAGCCAAGTGGGAAGCGTGATGGCTTTGGTGAAAGCGGTCTGAAAAGGTTTCGATTCCCGGTGGGAGCCCTTGTTCGAAATGGCCTAAGCAGTCGAGGCACTTTGCACAATACTATACTATAGTCTAATATCAAATAAGTAAGACATGTTATTCTCATTCTGTATTTATTATAATTATCATTTGTTAAAACCGCAATTATGAAATCAAATTAATCACTGATGAATTGTGCTTTCTTTACGAAAGCAGCTGAGGTACTAGTGATGGTGATAATGTCATTTATTTCGGTCATTCTTCATAGAATGCCAATAGAAAGGTGTTTAACTATTTTGACTCACTGAGGGAAGCATCCTGCCTAGTCACCACGTTTTTTTTCTAGACATATTAGTAGTTAGTAAGTATGACGAAGGAAGGAAGAATCCAACTAACCATCGGGGTAATGAATTTATAGACAGGAATATAATAAATCATCAAATTAGTGTTATCTATAAAATTGACTTCTAATTTGCTTTAAATTTCTCTAATCTCATTAATAATTTAATTTAGCGTAGAATTTTTGAATTGTTTTCTGGTCAAGTACAATCACTTTCAAAATTTTCAGTAAAATTATTTTCTGAAAATTACAAATGCAGACATTTTATATCTTGTCCACTTTGAATTTTTTTTATCTTGTTCACTTTGCACAATAGTTATTATGTCTTCATTCTCATTTCTTATGGGATACAATAGGAGGCTCACTATTATTGATTTTGCACAATTGATAATGTCTATACCTCATTTTTCTGTACTTCACATTTTAGCCCTGGATTATATGTTCTAACAAAATACCCATTGGAATTAGTGGTATAACTATCCGAGAGTATAAATCTCTATTGTGTCAGTGGAGGTGCAGCTGCCAACAAACTCAGTAATATCTGAAAGGTTTCATAGGACCCTTTTGGAATCGTCCCAGGACGACTCTCTTTCGAGTAGGAGTCATTTACAAGCTATAACATTAAATCGCAGTCCCAGCGAATGGGTGATAAAAATCTCCCCTAAGGATACGGAATGGATATAACTACCAGTCATTTTATTTACGGAACCATTACATTAGCTGGGGTTTTTTTGAGGGCGGGTTGCGCGAAAAATATTCCATTTATTGAGTGCGATTATTACTCAGGTGAAACGCTGGGCAACACCTAAATGAATTTATGTGTGGACGTAAGGCTATCGGAGGTATCTTTCAAGATCTCTGTTGGAAAAATGTGCAATTGCTGTAGCTTGCGGGGAAATTCTAGTTTACTATCGAATAATTTATTTCTTGACCGCTGTGTGGAAATTTTATTTTAAACATAATCATAAATTATACCGTTTAAAGTATTGGTGTAACAGTTGGTAGCCTAACTCTGTAATTTGTCTTATTTCATCCTGGGGAAATTGAAACGGAACGTATGATTAACTATGAATTATTTTGAAGGGATCGTATGTATTGTGGCACAATGATTTAGAATGGAAAATCTTGTTCTCTTCAATCTCTTAATTAGGTATGAGAAAATAAATCCGAACGGAACGGAAAAATGAACGGAACGGAAAAATTTCCAGGCAAGGCATATCGATTCACGAGCTCAAAAGCTCCAAAAATCTAAATAAATCATTCTACAGCATGAGCTCTTTCTGGTAGAAGTATATAAGAATTGATGAAACCCAGAAGCAAGTTTATCTCAAAGAGAAATAGTTTTGTATGTTACTCTTTATATCTGATGAATATTATGTTCTTTGCCGATTGGAACTGAATTCTATTAGAGGTTAATATCTCCAATAGCCGTGTTCCAATTTTTCTTACTTAACTGAATTCTTGTTTAAACCAGGCTCTATAAAATTCAGTTCTTGAAGAAGTGAGGATGAGAATATAAAGAATGAAACGTGTTTACCAAGTAAATTTTCGATTACGTTCATGCTTTCTAAATAAGTAGAAAGAAGAATCTAGTTAAATGCATGTATTTCTTGTCGGCTTCCATCAACTTACGATGATCCATTTTTAATTTCTTATTATCTTATATATTCAAACTCAGCTCGCGATGGATGCTTGAAGAAAGAGAGAACATTGTTAATTTTTTTTTAAGTAATTCCATTCGTGAAACGAAACAGTACGGGGCATTTTTTCAGCATTCACTTCTTCCTCTTTCGTTTTTAATGAAGGATGCGTCCATCTATACAAGTTTTACGGAACTCCTGCGAGTTCTTCTGTTGAAATCGTCTGTTGTACTGAACTCGGAACAGAAACGCGATGAAAAAACTCATGTCGTTTAAGCTTACTGAAGTTTATTTCGTACTAGTTCCCACAATCACAAGGAAAAAACAAAAAAATGATCTTGTTATATTGTAAGTTTACTTGCACTCTTTCAAAATAGACTCCCCAAATTTTACTCATTTTTTATTTGCTATCATATTAACGAAAGTAACAGAACCTTAAGAGAAATCGAGTATAACAGATATTAAATAAATGTATTCTGATTCCCCAAAGCTTAATCTCAGAAATATTTGGTCTGTAAAAAAAAAGATTTTGAGTAGATTTTACTGGCAGCTTTCTAAATTACTCAATTTCTTGGAAGCATATTAAGCAGAGTGGAATATAATCCTTTCAGAATATTTTACATCTCTATTCATTACCGAGGATATTCCAGTGACCAAATCACTTAACACTTTTTATCGGCCATTGTACAGGATAGGGGAAAGTGCATAATTTCTTTATTGCCTGTTTCTTTCATAACTGCGAAAATGCTGTAGAATGAAATTCATTGGTGAAATGAAATCCTTCCGATGATGAGAAGGGGTCCTACTACGCATTAGCGGCTTGAAGTTGTAACTAATGGTATTAAGAAAATTATCGCAATACATTCTAATGTGAATCATGTGTGGCCTAGTTACGATCCTTCTGTATATTTTACAGGTAAAAATTATTCGTAAAAAAATGACTTAAAGCTTTCTATATGAAAGCTATTGAAGTATGAACGATGCTAATGGCATACATTCGGCCACTTCTTGAATTCTATGAAAAGATGAATGAAAATAATTCTTCGATCTTTCATCATGAAGAGCTACAAAGTTGACGCCGAAACATTGAGTTTTACTATGAAAAGAGCTGTTCATTGGGTTGCACTTACGTAGCCTCTTCCCCCTTGTAGCGTTATGGACCTGTGAGAAAAGTAAGAACACAATACCTCACTCCTCATCTTGTCTAAGTGACCTCATTCCCCCCTCCAAGGCTTTTGACAGCTAATAATGGAGAGACTCAAACCGGCTCCAGTTCTAAATAATTTTTAGACTGAGGATAACGAATTTATTATTATAATGATCTTCTTTATTTGGGCGAGATTGCGACTAAAAGTCTGCTCTTCCATCTAATCCATCTTCATTAATTATAGAATAATTAAATTAATCTCGTTAGAATTTAGAATAATTTTGGATGCAAAAAACCTCAGAGATTCGTAGGCAAAAAAATATCCACTGCAGGAAAACACCCACAAAGAAGGGGGATGTGAAGAAACTGCGCAAACCTACCGATAGTAATAACTAAAAGATGTGAAAATAAAACATGACAAAATAGTAATATAAAATTGATGCGCTGCTGAGTTATCATTTTTCACTGTCAGCTTACGGAAAGACGTTCTCGTATAGATATATCTCTTGGAGATCCCGTTTTGTGCAATCGTCACCTTTTTAGCTCATTTAAGCTTCGGAAACTCCTACAATGTGCCTGAAATGGAGCGTGAAAATTTTCTGCCGTGGACAGGACAGGACGACTGCTTTCCTCTCGGCGACGGACCAAGCGTTGAAAGAATAGCACGTCCCAATTAAATAAAGGGCTGTGGCGAAGGGAAAGAATGCAAAAGGGTTGCGTGGACGTCAATTGCGCAATCGCAATGAGAAAGGGGTCAGACTGCGGCGATCGAGTGAGCTCGACAGGTGAGATTAAGAGGATGATCGGATAAACAGGTTATCTCACAGAGGAAAATTAATTATGCTCTGATCTTTAAGGATTAAGTTTGTATCTTCTAATACATGCTAATTTATATATAATAGTTTGTCAATCATTAAATCCGTAGTTATTCTCTAATTTACGATATATGTATATATTATACAAATTAATATATATTATGATACGTCTCAATCTAGCCCAATTATAGTAGTTTTATGTATAATTTACTACTCTGGCTTCGACTTTGTGGTAGTACTCCATTATGCAAACATAAATAATAGGAAACACTTCTACCGTATCTCTTAACTTATTTATTTTCCACAACCATGGTTTCGGCCCCTTGGGCCATCTTAGGCCATCTTCAGGCCTGAAATAAACTAACGATGTAGTAACCGACTAATTCGTTCTTAAACAATGATTTTGTAGATTAAGTAGATACTTGATTCTTCTGAAACATTATTTGTAGTATCATTCACTTTCTTTTTGTTCAGAATTAAGCCGGAGGTCGGTTGACACCTCTAGCCCTTCACCATTTGCAGAAAACTATGGTAAGGGAATGAGGGAAGATGAAGGTAGAAGTAGTTTTACTTTGCTTTCCTCACTGAGCTGGAGAGAGCTTAGCGGAAAAAGTCCACACAGGTCCTGGACAAAGAAACCAACAAATAATACTGGGCCTCTGAATAGGCAAGTGAGTAGCATGATTAAAGCGGTTATGGGTTCGATTCTCGGTGGGGGCTTATACGTGCGAAATAACCTCAGATGTCGAAACACCTTTTTTAAATACTAATATGAATAACACTTTCCGTAGCATTCAAAAAGGAACGACTAAAATGAAGGCTTTTATTCAGCGTCTTTCATATCCCAGCAGCTTTCACATTATCACATCCATGAACGTGGCTGAGTCGAAAATAAATAAAAGAACCATGTTTTCTTATCTTGAACTGAAAAAGAAATGAAAATATTCCATTAATCAAGTATGGAAGCAGTGACGACAGACCTCTAAAACACCTGTTTTCTCTCCGTATTCTTCGTCTTGTTCTATTTTTCGAATGTTTTCGTGGCATTATTTTCTCTCTGTCGAAACCAGAAATTATGGCAGCACCCGGGCATTATTGATAGCTCCTGATAAAGCGAGATATGTGAATGACAGAACGATATTGAAATGTTCTTTTAGAAATAAAGGATGTGGACGTCCCCGCTTAGAGTCAATAGGAAACAGGTGGCAGGCAATTAGTTTTCAATTAAAAATAGCTTTCCCGACATCCGAAGAACTACTCAAAAAAGCACTCTAGCTGTCACTTATTACGTAACCAATCAGCAAAGATGTACGAAGGCGAAAATTAAGTTGTGTCTAACAAAGATAATTTTTTCTGAGAGTGATCGCTGCGGGCGATAGAAATGGAAGATGCATATCTTCGTCTGCGACCTCAGAAATTTCCAGGTCAGCATCTCGAGGAAACAAATTCAACGATAATTTCAGTCTTTACCGCAATGTTTATGGACGATGCCCTCTCATCAATATTCTGCTCGGTCAAACCGCTTCGGTTTCGATTCCAGCTCCACTAATGATGACTTACATGAACTGAAAGTATAATCTTACGGAAAAGAGGTTTGTGAAATAACCGAGTCACGTTAAAAAGGCAAAAAATACTATTAAATATGGTCTATACTAAGTAGACAATTAATTGAGATTAAAAATTAATAACCAATGAAGATAAGAGACAACCAACTGTTTCTGATTTATATTTAATATCATAGACTTACATGAAGTCGGCTTGGGATGTCACCTAAGGTTTCAAACGGTAGGAAATGGGACGGTTAAATAAGTTGTCGAGTCCTCTTGATAGTTTCTTTCTCTTTACTTCCTGAATTTTCATTGCAATTCCTTTTATTTTAGGGTGATCACGAGCTAACAGTAATCCAGACTGTTTCCCAATACGTTTAGTATGAACTTTGATTGATCACCGTCTCTTATCTATTGTTTTCACATTAGTCTTTCGAATATTTCTGAAGCGAGGGGTTAAGGCAAGGGACCAAATAGCGGACTATGAGCTGTGAATTGATTTTAAGTTTTGTGGTGAAATCTATGATTATATTGATAAAGGAGTTCGTTGATGAAAATTAACGATCATGTCTGTATGTTTTAAACTGTGTTGGTGTAAAATTTTGTTTTGGAAATGAAGTTATATTACATTCCATAGAATATTCTTGTCTAAGAATTAAGTTTTTGATGACGATATATGGATCGAGATTTGGAAATAGATTTCTCATGATTTTTTGAGACCTCAACCCTAAATTCTTAGCACATAAACGTTATATATTAACAAAATTTATCGGTAAAGGAAGGGTAAAAGAACTAAGATGCTAGACCGAACCGGAAATTTCCTGTAAAAGATTTCTCAAATAAAACATTCATAGGTGTAGAAATGGAAATGGTGAAGGCTGTACTCTTAGTAAGGTTAGATTCTATTTCAACTTTTATTTCTTGCTACCCGACAATGGAAACCTCCATTGGTGTTAGTCATGCACAATCCTCTTTCGGAGTGGGATTTCCGATACCTATTGTATTATTGTCATAAAATTATATTGCGCCGTGATTTTAATTTTAGATGGAGCCAAAAATAGGAACCAAAAGTATGCACATACATACCTGTATACCGTATTCTAAATTTGTGCCCATTATATCCTATAAGTGATATCATTAAATGGCTGCCTTCCTAAGAACAATTTGATTTACAGTAGAGTAACTATCCTAGAGCATAATAAAGTGCTTTTCTAATTATGTATTTCACCAAGAATGTAAGTGCTGTGATTGATGATTGTGCCTTTTATGCCCCTGAGAGGACCATAAGTGTCAGACCATGATGGATCGCTTACTTAGAGCTTCATTTTACTGAAGCTTGCAAAAAAAATGCGAAACATAGAATTGCTTTCCACTCGAGTATGTGAGATATATATCGAGTATTAATAAGATTTTATGACTCCGAATGAACATTCAAACAGTATAAAACTGGGCGTATTACCTCAATCAAAATCTCAAATTACTTTTAATGAAAGTTGCTTGAAATCAAACTTAAAATGTAGTATGGAACCACATCATTTAGGTCATTAAAAATTTGTTCTTAAAATCACCGTGATAATATATGCATTAAAATCGTGGGCAAGCTAATGAAAAAGCGATCCAAAGAATTCCACGTCATCAATAACGTGCAAAAAATAATTATCAATCACTACCTTAACACCGAATTCTTTAATACTAGCACATATAGTAACACCTTGATTTTTATTTGCCTGATTACGAAATTTCAGGTAGGCAATCGAATCTTCTACCTGATAAAAAAGTAGTTCTATAATTTTGAAATTGCTTCGACAGCTGAGGTCATTCCTTCCTCACATGTCTCCCTCTCCTGCTGGTAATCGAACCTGGGACCACTTTCACAAAAGGCAAACGCGCTATCCAGGAGTTCCCTATAAATAGTTGCTTGTTAGAAAAGCATTAACTTGGGCTCACGTAACATTCAACTCGTTGGCATTGTAAGTGCATTTTTCGAAAATATATTTCTAATGAATGTAAATTCACCAATTTACTGCTCAATCTTGAACAGATACGAACAGTTTTTATTCCACTAGGAGAATATCCTGATTCATCAGAAGTGTGTTGAGCGGAGAGGTTTTAATTCCCCCAGTATTTTCTGGAAAGGGTCTTCCAAAATGTTGAATATATTGTTCTCTTGTGCTCTCAGAATCAGCTCCTAAAATTTGAAACAAAACAAAGTTGATTATTCAAATGCAATACTTATCTGCTATCATTGATTGTCCTGCAGCGATCTTGTTCTTTGATGAATGGAATGTTATCTCTAGCATCTTGCTGATGCACCGTTGCTGACTTATTCCAATTTGTTTATTCTGGCTTGATGAGGATATCAATAGACACACTCCTCATCCTTGTCAGTAATCTTCATACCCTCTCCAAAGAGACAAAACACGGGATCGATACACAACTGTCTCTATTTCACAAATATTTTTTGTTGCATACATTTTAGAGGAATAAAAATATATTTTTGTGAAATAAACACAATTTTGTATCTCGCTTGTGCTTTGAAGTCTGTTCTGCACAAAGTTAAGGCCGATGTGACTGCTTTTGTTAAATTTTCAAAACGGTCTCCCTGATAAATACTGAACAGATGGAGTTACTACAGGCTGAAACAGTAATCACACTAATTCCTGAAACCCTAAAAATATTTATGTTATAAATTTAACTTATATTAATGTCGCTGGAATCCATCGGTCCTTAATCGGTTTATGTAGAGAAAATAAGTTTTGAAGTCCGTGGACTTTTCAAAGGTGTACGTGTACTTACCATGGTAGCTCCTAAACTGTGTCCGAATCGCAATAGCCTCTAATCAGAGACCTAAGAGAGAACTGAGAATTGTGAAGAGCGTGGGACGACGCGAGGTCTTTCTGACCACACTTTCAGATGCGTCCGCCCAAATACGTACGCATACGCATTTGTTTCGACGGTGTGAAGCAAAAAACTTTCTCGAGGCGTTCGCCACCGGAATTCTAGATGAGGTTATGTCAAGATGGCGGTCGTCCAAATGGATCGCATCCCTTGTCCCTGATTGGTCAGCGAATGACGCATCGAAGGGTATGAGAGGAAGGTTGAACGCTCCGTGATATTATGGGTTGGAGGAATAGGGCAAGACGTAGGGGACGGGAGAGGTTTGCGAGAAGCTTCTGCTATGTATTACGTAAGCCCCATTACGTGTTGGTCTGCGTGAAGACCCGAAGTCTGCCAGCATTGAAATATCAGGAATAACGAACGCGTCTGAAAGCACTAAAGTTATTGTTGTTGTTTCCTAGAAGTGCTTTGACGTCTTCCACCGGGAATCGAACCCGTGTCCGCTTTCACTGAAGTTGAAAACATTGCCCGGTTGCCTGGAAATAGCTTTCCCGAATACAATCTCTTCGTACTCTCTATCATACTATCTCTATCTACTAACTATCACATTAAAATGAATGGAAAATTTTCGATTCTTCTTTTGATACAGGTTAAATGTTGCTTTTGATCATTGCAGACTTTTCCACTCATAGCATCCTGGCTCAGGAAAACAACGACAAGCTACCTCAATTATCATCTTGCTCTGCCGCCTCATCCCTACTCCGAAGATATTTAGATTAAGATAGCTAATAACATAGGAGTTGAGGAAGCAACCAGCCTTCTAGAGGCTTTACGGACATCGTAATGTAGCATTAGCTAGTTGGTGATGATGATTTAAATATTGAGATATACAGCTAATAAATTCAATCACTTCGGCCCTCACTTGGTGGAACTTCATTTAAACACATAAGGTAAAATGAACTTTACTTTATTCCACGAATACAAAGTTAAGTAAGGTCCTTTATTATCTTGCTAATATCATGGTCATTTGTTGCTTGCAGATTGTTCGCTCAGCGATTTATCTCATTTAACGATACTTTCTTAATAAATGTTTATTATATAAACAAATCATGCCTTACAGTTAAATAACACAATTACAGAATTTTAGATTCTTGTAGTAATTAAGATTCAGTTGATGTTATTTAATTATATTTTTCTCCTTTGGAAATCTCAGATTTCAGATTAGAAAATGCTCTCACCTTTTGAGGATCCATTTAAAGTGCGAAATGATGATTACCAGAGATTTACGAAAAATGATGAACGTTAACCCCTTTTTATACATTAAGAATTCGATCACGTTAATCTTTTTACAACTATTTCAAAATAAAACGTCAGACTCAGCACTTCTCAGAAGTTACATCAACACTTAATTTAATTTCATTGCTTTGCATATTTAGATTTTGAAACGCTTGGCAAATGTATGGAGATATGTTTTCAAACGAAATTATTTCCGAATCTCTGGTCTTTACTTGGCTTTTATCCAGAATCCTTACGAGAGACAATCAGCGGTGTTCGTGGAATAATAAATGAATTCGGTTTTGATTTGCTAAAGAGGTGTTTAGAAAGATTACTGCCAACATGAAGTTATTTTTTTTAATGAGAAGTTTACACAAATGAGAGTTGATGTAATTAAACGGATTTCTTAAAAACGCCTGTGGTATTTATCCAAAGATATAAATGGGCTATCTTTTGAATTTTCTTTAAGAAGATCTGATACCTCACTTGTTTATTTAAAATATTGTTTCTTGAACTAAATTTATCGATCACTCAACGATCAATCAGCCTTGTAACAATTTCTTGCCCAGTTAAATTGTTCCTTTTCCCTATTCTTCTGAATGTGAGATCTATGAAGCAAGTCCTTTGAAAAAATTGATGGAGGATTGAATTATTTATATTTAGAACTCTATAGAAACAATCCTAACCAATTTAGTCGTAAAAGAAGAGAGAAGGAAGGATGAAGGAATTGAGGTCTTACGGAATATCTGCGAAGCTTCGTTTAGTGATTTGGAGGTAAACTTGCTAAGTTGAAACATTCGAAAATAATTCTTCCAACGCTTAATTTTTTCATTCGCTCATTATAATTTCAATTCCGAGCAGGAGTTAAAAGCTCAGTTTATAAGGGTTTAATTTTCACTACATTTCAGGAGATATTCGCTTATGAGAATATCTAGATTGGAATTTTGTTTTTTAGTTTTAAAAATGAAAATATCTCCTCCTTTCCAAAAAGACGTTTAATGTCACGGAATATTGGGATCTCTGGAGTATCTTGGAGGTAATTGCTATAATACCCTTCCCAACGTTTCCTTCTTTTCCACTATATTTCTGTTCCAGTGGCATTATCGTAGGAAACTTCTATTTCCGCCTTGACAGACATTTTTGAAGAAGCTCAGAATGATAGCAGAGCCGAAGACGGATTTTATTTTTTCTTTTAAAACCGTAATATACCAGGAGCGAAATGAATTCTTGGAAAATGAAGGGTTTGCATATCAAAACCTAACGGTATGTCTGCGCGTGCTTGAATTTAGATTAAAAACAGGGGCCTCAGGAAGAGAAAGAATTATATCTCCTTCTCCTGTACTCTTGTATATGGCAATGAAGAAAAATGAAAATGATATTGAGATAAGTGAAGGGCGGGATTAGTTATCAATAATTAATGGAAAGTGCTTGGAGAAAATGGGAATTTTTAGGCTCATGAACATATTGATAGGTAATAGATATGATGATCACTTAAATCGATAAGAAAATGAGATTTGGTATGCTTCAACATTTGGAACCAGTAATGTGAAAATTAGCCATTCAGTTTTGTTTCAAAACCATCTTCAGCTTTGTATGGGAGATGGGTATATAGTTCGCATGTTGAAAATAGGCATCTTTTTCATTTGAATCTGTACAGGTTAACAACAGCGTTAGTATTGTTTTCTCTATTATAGGTAATCGTCTCATTCTAGTTAGCCCTTGGGGAAATATTGTTCGAGTAAATATAGCATGTTTCAAAAAGAAAGGACATTTTAAAGTCTAATTAATAATTTTTAATATACGATGATTTATCGATAAATGAATTATAATATTATATTAAATATATAAAATTGGTACAAATTTTATATTTTTATTGTGTTTTATCAATAAATCATCGTATATTATGGAATTCCACCAGATATCACTTTCTCAGTTTGATTTTAATATATTTATAACAATAATACTTGTCAATCACATTCATGTAATTATAAAATCATTAGCATTATAATGCGATGGATGCTGACATCAAGTCCATGAGAAATCGAGCAGGAATCGGTTACAGAGGAAAAGGGGAGTAATAAAAAACGTTTCGTTATATTGTAGGTGCCAAATATTTTGGGGCCTTAAAAAAAACCTACGGTCATCGGTTGAAGGAAGGAGGAAGAGTTGGGGTCAATCATCGCGTGAGATTCCGAAGTTTAATGACCGAATGGAAGTCGAGCGGAAAAGCTTGGATTCGCCTTTTGTTGGTGGAAAGACAAACCCAACAAGGTCAACCAACGAGTAAATAGCTCTGAAAGAATCCAGTCCGACTGGGATCCTATTTAGTATGCTAACGATACATGTCAATCTTCCGCTGAGGATTTCGGATCGCTATTTTACTGCCTCCTACGGAACTACTGAAATGAGGATTCATTCATAACCGTCGCTTTGTCGTCGGCGGTGCAGAACATCAAAGTAATCCCTCTGTAGCATCAAGGCATCGTTCCATCGAATGCTTCTTTACCGAAGGGGCATAATTCAAGCATTACATTGCATCCTCACCAAGTTTATTATCGACTGAAAAATTCGACCCCACATCATGTATCAATCACTGACAGAACCACAGAAATTTGTTTTCTCTTTCATTTAAGCATGACATTAAGGCAGTGACGCCCAATGTTTTCAGTCGGTAACAGTTTGCTATTGAGTATGAGGGCCAGAGAGACACGGATCCAAAGAGTACTACTATTTTTATGACAGAGTGCAACATTCCTATGGTGAATCTAACACGTATAATTGTATTCTTTTGCCACTTTCAAGACAATAACGAAGACAATACTTTCTATATACGTAGTATAGAGAAAGTATTGTCTTCGTGAAAAAATCGACTTCGAGATTTCAACAGAAATACATGCTTTGGGGTCCCTAGGACACGTTTTGGCCATTTTCGGAATGTCTTTGTGTATGAGTGTGTGTAATTGTGGGCGCTCTAACGTGAAAACTATTTGCCGTATCAATACCGAACTTTATATATAGCACTGTGATATATGCTGTCAGAGTTAATTAGTTTATGGAGTAAATCGGTAAACCAAAAGTAGAGCTTCATTCTTCGAAGCTGATTTCCGTTTTCGCAAAATATCTACTATATATATATCTATTAAATATAGATGCTTCTCCGGATTCATTCAAGGATATAGATAGATAGATAGATAGATAGATAGATAGGATACTAATTCACAGCCTAAACCACAAGCGCCATTGACTTGAAATTTTTACGACGTATAGGCCATGACGTGTAACCACCAGAAAAAATCCTACTTTGAACCTCGATCTTATGAGTTTGATTCCAGAAGGCCCCAAAATCGCGATTTCCTCCATAAGAATACATGGCGGGGATTTTCGAAAATTTTTTGTGGCACTTCCCGGAAAAGGAGAGAGTTGAAACTCAAGGGATCGCTAGAAGCCGTGCATATCCAACGAAAATCAGAAAGACATCTTCGATTATTGTCCATGGTTCGATGCTAGGTCGGGGCAAAAATCGCCCGTTTAAAATGCATTGTGGCGATTTTTAAGATTTTTTTTGGACCCCTTCCCGAATGCATGGAAACTTGAAATCCGGCATGAGATTAGATATCATAAAAATATTTCATAATCAAATTTTCAGTATTCGCTGATAGTCCTTGGTTCGATCCCAGAGGGCCATTTACATTCCTCAATGCATTTCTTATGGATATAACGGGAACAAATTTTAGGTACTTCCCGGCATGATATCGACTTCAAACTTTGTACGAAAGAAGATCAAGTCCTTAAAATCATACTTTGCATTCACAGCTTCCAATATTTCCTGGGTTCGACACCAGGCGTCTCTGCAATCAGAAGTTAATCCGATTTTTAGGAATTATTTTGAAACCTTTCCCAATAATATAGAAACTTGAAATTCGGCATATAGGTAGAGATCATAAATAACTTTCAGAAACATGATTAAGATTTCCAAGATCGTCCTTGGTTTGAATCCAGGAAGCCATTTACATTCGTGAAAAGTAGCACGTCGTTTGAGGTAGTTGCAGCAAATATTTCTGCTTGAATTTTCACACATAGTTAGAGATGGTAATCTTCTATTGTGGTGCATAGTAAGTTCACCAGGAAGACCCAGGTTCGATGCCAGACGATTAAATTGAAGCGAATTTTAAGATTATTTTCAATCTTTTTTTTTTCTTTTGAGGACCGTCCCGATATAATGCCGATTTTAAATTATTGTTGTCGATCTGCTTGCAGTATGCAAGCAACATTTTACTCGTATATATATATATATATATCTATAATATGATATTTAGGTATAAATTATTATGTGAAAAAGTATTAGAAAATGTAATTCACTACGACTTTTGTTTGAAACATTTTTTTGTATTTTGTATTATTTTAGGAGTTATTCGTGAAATACCAATTAACCGGAAGTTGCTGATTATGTACTTTGTGGGCGCTCTAACATGAAAAGTGTTTTTTTGTAACAACACCAAATTTCATATGTAGCACTTTGGTAGGTGTTGTTAGAGTTGATTAGTTTTTGGAGTAAATCGGTTTACCGGAAGTCGAGCTTTATTTTTCGAAGCTCGTTTCCGGTTTTGCAAAATTTCTCCATAATCTGAAATTTAGGTAGATACAATTATCTAAAAATGCTACAAAAAATGTATTTTTCTCTAAGTTTTATTTGTAAAAATTTTCGATATCAATCACCTTTTAGGAGTCTTATCATAATTAACCAATTATCTGGTTATTGCGATATATTTACGTTAAAATGTCGTTTTCATTTATACCATTTCATTGTAATCTTATATTCAACATGGTTACTATATTTCCTGAAAGTTTTATTTGGAAGCTGATTTTAAATTTAAAACACGCGTATTTATTTCAAAATAATTATTCAATTATAATGGTTTTGTACCGTTATTGATTATTCTTCACAATAACATTGAGTTCGTTACTATGGGTTTGTTTACATGGATGCTTGGATGGGGATGTTTAAATTTGTTTACATAATGCAATGCAAACCGTCTATCGATCAGTCTCTTGCTATAGATTGAGCTCTGCCTGATTGATAATATTTAAAAGGTTTTCTTCTTTCTTTTTTTATTCCATTTTCTTCTTTATATGTTTTTTTTGTGTATATTAATAATTTTCTTCATTCTCTGTTACTTTTTAAGTTTCCACAGTTTAAATGTGTGATCTTTATTTTTGTTAATCGTTTGTGTTTTTTTCGTGTATTATTTTGCTCTTCGGTCGCATTTTCATTTCGTTTCCATCGCCCATTATATTGATTTGGATATATAATCAGTTTTGTGAGTTATCCTATATTGGTGCTTTTAGTAGACTAAAAAGGCCAATTTCAACGATTTTCATCGAACATGTCCCGAAAAACATTATTTATAATCTTTGTGACATCAAATTTAATATGATAAAATTAATCACTAATATATCTTCCAAGTTTAGATTGAATGCAGAGTTCGAAAATACTGTCGTAGATAAATATCTACATCTTATATATGGAGAACGTCATGTGCTGGCCACATCAGATTTTTTATTATGCGACGGTGGCTTCTCAGCTGGAACCTTTGGTCATAACTTTATTATTTACACTAAGCACCTCTCTTTCTTTCGTTTTACATGATTGTCCTGTCGGCTTTGTTCCAATCTTACTTTTTAAACTCTGGGCCATCAAATCTTATTTGGTCTCACCGATTTTCTTCCCCAGCTGTTCGGTCGCAATTACGGCTAGGAATAATCAACCTAGTATACCATTTTTTTGTTATCGTCGCTAAATGAATATGTTTCGCTGGCCCAAGCTTAGTCAGTAGTAAATTTGGTATTGCTAACAGGTCGGAAATGTAAGTCAGTGATCGCCAAACATTCGAACCTCTCGGACCACTTAATCACAACGTCGAATCCTAACGGGAAATTTTCCTATTTTCGCGGATCCTTTTAACTTTCCCGTACTATCATTGCTATTCTTGGATTGTCATCGATTCCCCTGTGTGGATGACATTCTGATTTAATCTGACATCTGACTGATGTGGGTGAAGAGCATTTAGAATGTGATGAAAGGGAAAAATATTATAAAAATTACGGAAATATCCTACTTACTTGACGAACTATCTGTAATATAAGAAATATAAGAAGCAGGTTTCAATATATCAATCCTTTGCCTAGGGTGACTAAGAAAGGAACACAGAGAATTTTTAAATTAGAATCTTAAACGCAGAAATGAAAGATAACGCCGCTGATAACAAATGTTATTCAAGTAATGAATTTTTAAACTAACCCGTTCAATTGTGTAATTAATTTACTGTCATCATATTGTAAATACTTTGTTGTGTTTTTCTTCTTTTGTGAAGTATTATGCATTTTTATCTTTAAGTATGCATATTTATATTTATTTTTTAATATGGAGTACATATTTGTAATATTAATAATGTGACATCATTAAGTATGCATATGTAATCAGTGATATTTTTTAATACTCTACTGCTTTCGTATCTGACAAAAAATCTATTCACTTCAGTGCAATATCTGAAATTATTGTGAATGTTACATGTCAATTAATAAACTACCTGTGGTCCAAGGATCGTAGGTTAGCGACTTGATCTAAAGAATCATAATTCATTTATACTGATATTTTTCTCACACATTTAAGCATGAGTATACTATTCCCTCTTCTAATCATGTCGGAGAGAGAGTATTTCAATGTTCATACTACTGTATATTTCGAAAGAGACAACCCTTAGATGTAAACGATGTAGATGATTAATGTTTTACCTCAAATAGTACTTCCAGTATGCTACAAAATTCCTACTCTCTTCCTATTATTCTTTCTTCAAAGTTATGGACTTAAAAATCTAATAATTCACAGCCCATGTTAGTTTTGTTATACCTCATTATAAATTTGTTATTTGCGGTAGTTCCTAGATCGTGCAAATAATGGAATAAAAAATGAGGATGAGGAAGCTCCGCTTAAAATTTGCAAATAAAAAAGATATTGTGAAGTTTACGTCTTAGCATGAGACGTAGCCACGTATGGTGCCTAAGTGTACGGTCAGACTTTTTAGAGTTAGAATTTATCTAATTTATTAGTATAGGCACAATCCAACTTTATTGCTTTGAAAGCCTTCGGCATTTTATTAACCTTTGGCTAACAAGGGGGGTATCTCGATTATCCCAGCGATAGTTTTTCTGTGTTATTTAGGTTAAAAGTTTTGAAATAATTCCATGTCTCTATGTGTTTGTTCTTCAAGATCTAATAATTTTATCCTTTGCATATTTTTTCATCAGTCGCACATTTTTTGTGTAATTTTAATAAAAAACCTTGCTGGGAAACGGCATGCACTATGTAAAAGAGGTGATGATAGAACACTAGAAATGTGTTCATAGCAAGACCATTCTTTCTCTAGGCGCTTCTAATGTAAAATAATTCGTAAATGTAGTTAAAACCATTTATAATACGGCTTTGCATAACTTTGTTAAGTTGAATAAGCTTTTGAGAGGCTTTCGGTGAAGCTTTTTGAAGTGTTATTGTTTTTAAATTATATTTGCCAAAAAAGACTTTTGTCAAGAGCAAATACCACTCTTCTATCCATAATCATTAATTTTTAAAATAAATACATAGTTTTGTTGTTTTAACCATGAAAATAAACACTTAGAACACAGAATAATTTTGGGGTAACCTAGTTACCCCTCTTGGTAAGGGGTAAAATACCTTGGTAGACGAATTTAAATTAATGGCAGAGATTTTTTAAAAATTTACATTGTTTTGTGAAAGTTGCTCTTTTATATGTGTCAGACAAGTTAACTTATTTTAGACAATGGTGGACTGTCATTTCCTCAGTTAAATTTCCAAGTGATTTATGTTAGTCTCCAAACTCGAACATTGCTTCTAAATTCGTAAAGTTTTGTAGAGTCGTATTGTGCCATTTATTAAGATGAGTAGCTACTACTTTTCTTTAAAAATTCAATTTATAAATATATTTTGCAAGAGAGATTGCATTGTTACAACTCGAGATATGCGTATGCCACACGATTTACAGGATGTTAGGAAATGGATTCTGATGTATGCATCGATGTCACTTTCCCCGGGCTTTATTCCTGCATACTTCTGTGCCAGCCAGAAATTTTCCAAAGGCCTTCTGGACTCTCTAGTTTCGTAAAGTAGGGAAGAATGCCAGGAACGCTTTGTTATCGCAGTTGCTCCATTACATTTGACCGAAGAAAATTTTATTTTCCGACCGCGTATAAAATAAAACAAAATGATATCAAATGTCCACCATTACAAAACGGACAAAAAGATTTCATTATTTTATGGAATTGTGTAAATTTTACCGCTTCCACAGGACTCCATAAAATTTTTATCGGCTCTAATAGCGGTATTGTGGACATTTTATCGCTCTTTCGGTTTCATTTTAGCAAATGGAATTAAGGTTAGAGAAGGAAATGAAATAAACTTATATCTTTACCAAATAGATTCAGTGGTAACAATTAAGAGGAATTCCTGAAAGATTTATTTCACCTCTAGACGCATTTCGCGTATGGGAACTTCTTAAATTTTTTCAAGTAATGTCGTTCCAAAAGGTTATTTGTGAAGAAAATGTTAACTATAAAAATAAAATAAAAACATTTACTTTTTATTTCACATTATTTTTGTGGGACAAAAACTAATAATTTTTATTTAATTTTTACATTTAACTTATTCTAATGGAGATCCACACAATGAGGGCTTATTACATCAGTTCTATATTATTTATAAAAATTAAATTGTAATTTTAAATAGTTTTGCAATTCTGCGACTTTCGAAAATGAAATAAACATTTTGTCACGAACATTGCAGTTCTATTGGAGCAGTAGTAATATTTGAAATTGGTGGTTTCGATTATATTTCAAGCGATGATTTTTTTGAGCTACCTAGATTTCTCTGGAGAAAATTGCCCTTTTCTAGAATAAATCAGTTCAGGCTCAACTTTTACGGAAAGGTACTTATCCCGAAAGAGAAACAGCCTTGTATTACTGTGGAGATACAAGGTTTTTTCCCTTCCTAGATTATCCTTTTCTACTCAGAGGTTTTGGGAATTAACAATGAAAAGACATGTATCAGTGTAAAAGAGAGAACATTTATTGCGACGAGACAAGCAAGGTCCAAAACAAGAATATCACTCCCTCCAAATTTGGACTGCAGCCATATTCAGCGCCTCCCGTGTGTTGCAATCACTTCCGTCCATGTCTGCGCATCTGAAGATCCTGTGGATGGCTTTGCACCTCAAAGGAAGGCGTAGGGCGCGGAGACCACAGGAGCTGCGGCGTATGGCGCGTAAGCGTGGTTAATGGCGTGAGCATTGTAGCTGGTAGCGTAGGTGGCGGGGTACGCGAGGGGTGCGGAGTATGCCAATGGGGCACTCACTGGGATGATTCCGGCGTAAGCCATGGCGAGGACGGCGAAGAGAACAATAAGCACGCACTGCGGGGGAGAAAGAGATTTCAATTAGTAAATAATCATTCGATAAGAGTATGCAAACATTCTATCCAAACCGTCAAGTTCCCTGATATGTTTAGGGGACTACAATAGTACTAAAATACATGTATACCAATGTCTCTCGTGGATGTTTATACCCTAAGGTGTACTCAGGATCAACATATATGCAGCAGTATTGACAATTTAACAGACTTTTTCCAGATGATTTTAAAAAATATATATTGTGATATAAATTTAAATAGTCGTGATGCGATCAAGCAGCATATCGAGTGGTAGCAATTGATTTATAACAGAATTTTATTTGTTTTCTATATCCCGAGAGCAATGGATTTTAAAAGATATTTCCCGTTTTATATTATTAAACTTAGAAATTCTCGATATCAAATAAACAAAGATTGAATGAATAACCCAAGCTGATTGTGTATAAATAACAATTATAAATAGGTTCACGTATTTTATAGGCAAATCTAAGGCTTGTATGAACCAAGTGGATCTTTTGGGTAAAAAGTTTTAATGTTAGCTCAAATTCACTTATTTTAAAGGTAAGTGAAGAGCTAGAGAAAGCCTTAAATTTTGTTATTGGAATTCTACGAATTTTACAATTGAAGCAAGCTGAGAAAAAATTTAGAAATTTTTGTGTCGGACAGAGAGAGAGAGAAATATTTCCGAGCTTCAGTGGCTAAAATGTAGCTTTAAGTCCTTTTCGATCAGCACAAACGCTTGAACAAATTGATGAGTCGAGCTAAAGGTCTTAGGCTCTCAGAGCGAAACCTGAGAACAATAACACTGAACTGTAAACAATTGAGTCTATCCGCGGTTTGAAGCCGAATAGAAGAGCAGAATTGTTAAGCCAAGTACCAACCTGCTTCATGTTGAAGGTTGTTGTTTGAGTTGGAGCTGGTGCTGTGTTGAAGAGCTGAGGAGGTTGTGATGCTCTTCCGAAGACAAAGCGGCCCTTATATACTGAGTGGCGACAATTGCAGCATCTGACCACACCCATCACCAAGGCCCCTTCTTTGAGTGTCCTCCCAGGTAACCCATCCCCCAAACGTCGAGGAAGTCACTCTCCACCCACTCAAGGGCCGATCGTCCAAACTTCGTCTCCCACTTTCCCTCTCCACCCCTCTCTTCAAGAATAATACGACGAGAATCCTACCGTCTTCCATGACGCGTTTATATGATTCCATTCCAATGTCATTGGATCAATTTCCAAGCTAAAGAATTATTCCTTGTTATATTACTCACAAACACCCCTCTATTTAACTATAACTAATACTTCATTTTTTTGTTAGAACCTCTACCAAAATCCCTAATATTTTGGACTTAAAAATTTAAAGCAGGTAATGTAGTGTAGGCCTCGTCAACATACTCAGCGTGATAAGCACAAATGAGTTGATGAAGCAAGATTTCTACATACTGACTATAGGGTAGTTTCACTAAATATTCTGTAAAACCTCTGAAGTATTTCTCGTGGCTTTCATAATCTTCTCTTTTCTCTTAATTTATATTATTTCGTAATATACTTATTTATTAAACGCAACAAAGACGTGACCTTGTGGCATAACATACTAAAATTTTAAAAATTAAAATTCTTGTTTTCTAAATCTATGTTTTTACATCTATCTAAATATATAAAACACTCTAGTTTCTCCTTACCGTCCTCCCTTCATAATTTATATGAATAGGAATTACTATCGTTTCAGAACATCTTTACTTATTTTGTTGGGTTTCAAAGATTCGAATATAGTTTAATGAATTTCGTATTATTAGATTATGATTCTCAATTTATTCAGTAAGAAGCCATAAATTCTCTAAAAACGGTAACTAATAAATATTTTACTAATTGATTTTTATCATTCATAATTTTCCTGTCTCGTCAAGTAAAATCATTTGGAAAAGTGGCATATTGCTTTGCAAGAACTGATAAATAATAATTATTTACGTGTTTGATAAGTTTTTTTTACATTTGATGATGTATATACTACCTTCCTTCGCATTCTGTAACATTTTAAGATTCTATTACCTTGCTCTTAACTTTTGGCAATGATAGCTCCTTATCGGATCCTTTCTCCATTTTAAAGGCTAACCTTGAAAAGGTATTTCAAATTCCGAATCGACCTCTATCAGCTTCTGCTTCCGTTTCTCTTCCTGTGATTAATATTCAAAAGCTCGAAATGTTGAAGTATCCCAAGAAAAGTTTCTTTAAATCCATTGGTTGTCTAATATCAATCTCGTCCTTCATGGTAAGGAGCTCTTTGATGCAATCTTCCTAATTTATCTGCGAATGGTTAACTTTATTGATGTTGGGCTAGAAATTAATTTATTTAGCAATAGAGACCATTTTATTTGAAGTCGAATATTTCAAAGGTTTCGTAAATTAGAGTATATTAAAATATTGATCTTAAAAATATCGCAGGGATAGACATCTTAGAAACACCTAGATCTAACTATTTCCTAAATTCTGGGGAAGGGTTCATTCAATTAGCGCTTTTATTTACAGTATTTATAAATTATATCATATAAACTCATGAGATCATCATGAAACACTTTAAATTCGTAACATTTAACAATTCCTTGCCTTCTTCGGCATAAAGTAAAATTCTAAATCATAAACTTTGAATCGCATATTATATTATTTATTATATTAATGAAAAGGAGTTGGAGGAATTGAAGGAGTGATATTTCTACGCATTCACTTTCTTTCCTCGATATATTTACTTTTTGTCAGGGTCTAGACTACTCCTTTGTTTATTGAAATTTCATTGAGCAGACCTTCAAGAAATACCTTAATGTAAATTCCTATAAAATAAAAGTGGGAGTTTTATTCAAATCTCCCGTTACATTTGCCGTATTTTTACTGAAGTGTATCGTGAGATCTTCAAGGGCCACAAAACCTCTGCACTTCGCTCGTCACTTTAAATCGATACTTCCAAGGACAACCTCTCAAAATCAAGACACTCCAACGCAGTTGTCAGTGAGATGTAAACGGAAATGTTGTGACCTACGGATAGTTCCCATGAATTACTGATTAGTTAAACTAATGAAAATAATGATTCCTTTTTATTATCTGCGAAGCGTTTTTTATTGGTAAAATCTAAATTTGAATCTCTAGTTGTTATCTTTGAAGTTGAAAATTCATCGATAATTCAAAAATGCGAAAGTTTTAGAGAAGGTATGACTCCAAATACTCCTTGGAGGCCAAAATTCATTGATTTATTTCACAGCGATTAATTTAGTCACATATTTGCCAATAATGACGTAATAATAAAATATTTTAATTTAAATCAGGTCTTAAAATTTGTGAGATCTCTTCCTTAGATAAACTAAAGGCCTAACTAAGTACCTTTTACCTTAGAAAAATTTATTGTGAAAAATACTAATTTTTTTCTGAATTTCATCCAGTGAAATTATGCCATGTTTCTAACTACATTGCTAAATTTTAAATTTTACGATGGTAATAAAATATCATTTATAATTATTATTAGACTAGAGTAGAATCTTTGAAATTGGTTTCTTTACAGAGTTTTTCATTTCAATTTGGATAGTGATCTGTTAAATTTCAAAAAAATTGCAAAGAATCATAAATGAGAAGCATAGAGGAACGTAAAATGGTGCCACTTTGCTCGATTAACCATGGCCAACATGGCGACAATGATGACTCAAAATAGCATAAAATGCTGCAATTGTGGCGACATCGAAGTATAAAAATAATTCCCTCAGTTGGAACTCAGCAGAAAATTACTTGGGGACGATCATCGAGATTGTTAGTCAAGGTTACGGCATTTAAACGTTTAAGTGTTTGAAAAAATCGGTATTCTGGAGAGTAAGCTTATAAATGACTCTGTGAATATTTTTATAATTGCATGAAATATGTTGTCCTAAATGGAGAGTTCTATTTTCTTATCCACTGCAGGTTTTAATCCACTCTAAAGTTTTCATGTTTCTTTGTATAATTATGACAGATTTTGAGTTTGTTTTCCTTCATTATTCTTGGGATTCGAGTATGGAAAATGCGGAACCTTTTGTTGGTTGCTCAGAGGTCTCCAAATTGCATAACTGTCTCCTCGTCTTTTGTTTTCTTCCTCAATCAAAATGGATTCAGATCTCAACTCAATCAATAGCGCACGTATAATTCTGAGGACTTCCGGATACCCTTATAGCTTGGGGACTACGTGCCCCATTAAGTGAAAATTACATTTCCTAATCGAGCAGCCCAAAAATGATCGAATGACATTATTATATTAGTGGTACATTTTATGCTGAGACGTTACTCAACAACACATAAAATTCAGGAAATAAACCCCCTTCTTAGACATGAAAATACTTACTCTGGTCTAGTTGTACCCGTTTTAAATTTATTTAGTGTTGTGTTTATACTTTTTACCATATCTAGTTACTTTTATTACAACGAAATAGTTAACCATGACTCATTTTTACAACTAGTTTCTCTTTCTCCACCTTTATAGAGGTTAATGCTTTTGCTCTCAATACGTAATACATGGACTAAAACTCATGTCTACTGTTTGTACTTCAAATTATGTTCTCCACTATAAATGTTTTACCTTAGAGAGTAGATTTCCCGTTTTTCTGTGATAGAATTATTTCTAGGATGATTTTTTGGAGTCATCTTCTGCATCAAATAGCTCTGTGATTTAATTGATCTTTCGTGAATTTACATTTATCATAACTTCATTTTAAATTCGAGGTCAAAAGAATTAGCGAAGAAATGCCATTCCCTTCGCTCGGAAACGAAATATATATCTGTTTGTATACTTTTCTAGGATAATTGATCATTCCATTTTATAAAAAATCTTTTATTAGTTTTATTATAATACGATATAATTACTGATCTATTATGTCCAAAATTGCTGTGGAAATAATACGATTCTATTAACAGTTTTGCCTAGTAAAAATTTGTGATATATTGCTGCATTCTATATCGTACTCATAATATTTCGTAGTTGACTAAAGCAATGGATCTTATACAAATAACTTGGTGAAACTTGGCCTAAGTTCCACCTGACGCTATTAATAAAATCGATGTGGGAGGACGTATCTTTGTGGAAAATCATGATAAAGGAGAATTCCTCCATACTTAAATTAAAAAAAAATAAGAGTAACATGAATTTTATAGCTCCATATTCTGTCACCATTCTTAATCATTGTTGTAATTAGTAACTTGATTGTTACCTTATAAATAGATGGTGTTAGAGTACTACACATCGGGTTATTAGTTTTACAATACAATACTTGTTTTTCGAAAATCATCAGTACTCAAAAGTGTTCATAGAATTGCAGTAAATACTTAATCTAGCCAGTGAATTATTTCGCTATGCCATTATGGGCAACACAAGGAGTCGCATATTCTTGTGGTTTCATTTAGTATGAATAAATGTTTTAATTCGTTATGAAAATGTTGCTATTTCTCCTATTTGCATCATTGTTGATAATTTTGAAATGCAATTCATTTGTTTCCATCCCCTCTCACGAGGCCTTTCGGGATTTTCCTAAGGATTGGTATTTTAAGACGATGACTTCCGAAATTCCCCAGATTCCTCCCTTACTACTGTTGTTCCGGGAGGTGCAATGACGTGGAAACATCCGATTGACTGGCGAAGTAAGAGAAGTGTCTGGAAAGCATAAGAGAGTAGTTTGGGCGTAACGCCATCCATTGCCCTTGAAAACATTGTTGAAAAAGGACTCCGGTGATTATTTTCAAGGGTTTATAAGTATTAAAAGTCCTATAGGAAAATATACAGTGCACTCCATCTCATCGCTGGAGAAAGCATTCTCACATGCACCATTGCATTATTCAGCTAGGAAACATAGTTATGAAGTAGTTGCGTGCTCTACCTTTAAAAGTCATCATCTATTCCTGATGTATCCACATATCATTGCATTATTCAATTAGCAAAAATAGTTATGAATTAGTTGCGTGCTATGGCTTCAAAATTTACCAATTATCGATTCCCGATGTATCAAAATATCCCTGTACAAAAGGAATTTCTCGGACACCCTCTTTTGAATTAAATGTTTCCGATAGTGGAAAGTGCTATTATTTGTGATCTACTATATTATAGGTAAGATAATACCTATAGTATTGGATAGTACACTCTATATTCTATTATTTATAGCTATCCAAATATGCAGGGTATTATCTGTCAACAAATTATTCAGGGACAACCCCTGTCATAATTATTCATGTACTGAAATCTCTTCTAAAAGATTTCTCAGGAATAGAATGAAAGCTTTTAATAAAATTCACGGAGAAAGACGCCATTTTGTGAAAGTTCTACGCAGCAAGAAAAATCAGTACTATTGCTAAACTCATTGCTATCGAAACAAGTACTATTCTATCTCCTTTTCTTTCGTTCAGAAAACCTTTCCTCTCTCTCGACATTTCGAGGTGATTATTTACTCATCGAAGACAGTTCTACATATTAGATTATACTGAATACATCTATTCGCAGAAGTCTTTCAAAATTTTGTCTACTCCATAAAGGTATTTCTTCTTTGGGATGACCAAGATTCTTTTCGGTCGGGCACAATCCGTGTTCGACCAGACGCTCGATCGTGTCAGCGGAGACTGTGTTCCAACCTCTGACAGTTCTTCGAAAGCGAATGATGACCGACTTAGTAGTTCGGACAGTGCCAGCGCATCTGGTTTTACCCCGAGCTTTTGTCATGCGATGTCACGTTCGCGGATTCCCGTATGGGATTTCACACTCCCTCTTCGCTTGGACAAACGCCTTGTGATCGATTGGTAGCGAGGAATTCTCCCACACACTCGTTCCAATATTTAGAACACTTCTACACCTTATCCACAAAGTTTCCTTTCGTCTATGAACCACTCTATGGACCCCACCATCCCTCGTCACATTTCCGTCTTCTGCAGACTCTCCCTCCTCGCACGGATGGCAATGCTTTTGATAGCCCCACGCCCTCTGCGTCTCCTCGCATGGCTGCATTTAAACGAGACTGGTCCGACGTGAATACTCTCTCGCTATCTTTCAGCGCTATAAATCTCACTTTCGTTTGCATACAGTAAACTGGGCTGAGTCCGTCTTGATGTCTCAATCAACTCGTTGGAAGGAAGTCGCGTGGAAGTCAGTTCGTTACTTGATTAATTTGATTTATATTTTATCTTTTCGGCCTTTTGGGGTAACGTTAATCCCCTTATTGATTATTTTTGATCTTATTAGCCTTTATTTCATCTTGTAAATTTTACAGTTTAAAAACTTTATTTTGCGATCAAAAGAGTTCATTAGCAGGTGCCTTAGAGTGAAACATAAATTAAATTATCATATAATATAATGCAGTGTACTACAAAAAATATATTGTACTACAATATAATATGCTGCAATAAATCTGTGCAGACAATCATAATCATTTAAAAATAATTTTTCCCCTCATTGAACCACATAATACACTAATCACATAGTAAGCAGAAGTACACGATTGCGTTTCAACACAATTATGTACACAACTACGTTCATAATCCATTCATTACACAGGCACACAAAAAAAATAAATTTCTGAGCCCGAGCTCCGACCCTTGGTTCCTCATGTATTTTTGGCTCCCGAAACCGATCCCAGAGTCGGTATGGCCCAGACGTTCCGTATTTGCATATATATATATATATTTTCTATGGCACGGAGGTAAAGCTTTGCGCTTATTCCCAGGGAATGGTCAAATTTTGGTCATGTTTTTGACCGTAGCTGGCAAATACGGAACGTCTGGGCTATACCGACCCCGGGATCGGTTTCGGGAGCCAAAAATACCCTTGGGTATTATTGGCTCCCAAATATTATAATCTTAATATTTATTCATAAGGCTTTGAAATCTCTGTTCCTATAAATGTGTCCGCCCTCTTTTCCGAATTGATCATCAATCTTGAAGTATATACGTGAGGCATTTAAATCTAAAATTCCATAGGATCATCACTAATCTACGCCATGGTGGTCAAACTTTTCTTATCTCCTTCTAATTCAAATACGCCAAACCCTCGGTTTGCACGGCACATGATTAGTACGGTTTTGGTTAAATATGGTCACCGATTTTCGGCAAGGTTTTGTTTTGAACAATGATAACATTTAATTGGTGCGACCCAATCAGATGCACATGCATGACATAAAAAAGCATTATTTGTTTATGTTACGAACCGTTATTTAATGAATATGTATCACGTGAAAAAGAACTTGAAAATATACTCATTTTGAAGAAAACAGTAATGACCGATAACGAGACTAAGACAAGGTAAACGAAAATTCCGACTATAATAGTTGTACAGAGTAAACTATTATTATCATTTTTGTCTTGATATTATTTCTTTTTAACTGTTCATTTTTTTGTCCACTAGTTCAAGTTATAATATTTGCGATATTTAAAGATAGTTAATTTACCATTTAGCATAGATGTTTCGGAAATCTATCTTCTGAATTTAAATATAAACCATAGTCATTACATATATTTGTAAGATTTCGACTTTTTCTGCACTTTTAAAAAGCCTAGCTGCCATAGAAATCCAGGGTTATTTTTTCAGCTGAACAGTGACTATCTTGGCAAAATGGGAGTTTTCAATCGTTCACTAACATACAGAGTTCCAGGAATTAGAATAAAAAAATCAGAATGACAACTATCGAGGTTTAAAAAATTATTTATGTAGGACACCGATCCGATAAGTATTACGTCCTACATATTACAAAATGTTACGCTTATGTATTCAAATCCACGATTAGGTACGCGTCCGATCCACGTACTAAATAGATACGGAAGTATTCAAAGGCAATGGAAAGTGACAGTTTCGTAATTGGGGTAGTGGAGGTCCCGTGCGTATGGCAAGTGACCGATCCGTGACCATTCTGAGTTGTTTATGGTAACACTTTCACGTTAGATATCCTCTCCTTCTGATGGAAGCGTAGTTCAGTGTTGAAACAGGCCTTACACGTAATTTGGTACCGTTCCAGAAGATTCGAAGTCGTCATAGTTTTGTCAAACTAGAGAACGCTTCCGAATATTATAAAACCGGCAGTTCGGTAATCTTTTTTTATTTTGGGAGATCACCAACTCCTTGCTTACGTCACAGCTTGGTCTTAGCCGATTCTACCAGGCGTTGAAGTCTCCGGATGTGAATCCAACGAAATGTTTGGGTATTACATTTCTCGCTAAGATCTGTTAATTTTGACGAAAATTTTCTCGATATGAGTCCATATTGTGAGATAATAAAGGTATACCGCTGATAGTAAAGTAATAAAATGAATTGTTACTAAGTACCAAAACCATCAATGAGTACCGTTCATTCGTAAAACTCATTGATGGTTTTGTCTATTAATTGTGGTAGGGATGTTTGCTCGAATCGGATTAATTGTAAGGAATACTATATTTTTCTCTTTGGAAGGCTTTTTGCGTAATTCAAAGCTTAATCAAAATATTGTTTTAATATCTGCCTGATTCTAATGGAGTTCCAAACAGTGACGGCTCTTTCCATCAATACCATTTTAAGTAAACCCGCTCTCTTGAACTGGCTTTGATCATTTGCTACCCTAACCAAAGTTTGGTTGTAAATGTTTGCTATTTAACTGTTAGACCTTCGTTATAAAGGCCAAATTTTTTATTTTATTTATTTACGAATTCGTAATTTTTTTCCTCTAAAGAACATTTTTTACCAATGATGTACAATTTGACTAATTTACTCATCCAATTTATTGAACAGGAATATCTCTTCCGTTTATTTTTGTTCCATTATTTTTCATGACAGAAATTATATGAAAGATCCTGAGCCATGAGTGAATAATGGTTTTAATTAATGTATCTCCTTACGGGAAGCTAAGAAAATTGTTACTTGTAAAGTTATTCTGTTTTATTTGCTTGGACTAGATCCCATTATAAAAATCTGAATTGGTAATAAAACAAGAACAAGTTACCTCATTTCTCATATTGCTTTTTAAAACCTTTTCCACTATTGATTGCTAATGATAGAGAGTATGGAATCCCAACCGGCTGTCTGGTATAATAATTTATAAATAGACATCTTAAACGCCTAAATCTACGATATATTATAAGAGGAAAAAAGAATTCATCGTATATTTGTCTGACCAAGGAAAAAACTACTTATAATAAATAACTCGAAATAACGGTATCCATTACGCATGGGGATCAACCATTACCATCTCCGTAATGAGGACATTAGCATTTTAACTCTTTCAGTGGGAATAAAAAATTCTCTCATGTGAAATTGTGAGAAACAACTTAATTGAAGTAGATCTTTCTTTCGCATCCGTTCGCCCAAAATCGGTTACTTTTTCTGGCGATTTCTCCATAAAACACTGAGATAAACGCGTTATCAGATTAGAATTTCGAAATCCGCGAGATAATATCCGTATTTGCATCTCGTTAGTTGGAAAATAAACGCGTTTTATCTGACCGTTGGGACATCCACATAGTGAGATTGATGATAGGAAGGCTAAAAAGGCCGCTAAAAAATGGAACGCATGGAGGTCGGAGGATGGTGTGGACATCGTACGTGGTCACGCATGGAAAATGAGGGAACGAGAGAAGAGGGGACTCGTGAGAAATTCAAGGAATGACTCAATATTTAAATTGACATCAGAAGAATATGCCAAGTATCAAACGTAGAAGTACTTGCAACAAATTGAATTTTTTATCGCTCGCTTTAAATGCTTCGCCTTTAAATTTGAACTTCTGTAGACTCATTGACCCCTTTTCAGGTTCTAATTAGTTGCACGAGTTCAGCTCGATTCCGATCTTATTTTAATTTAATTTATTGGCACGACGTAAAATCGCGATTGAGGTTAAATGCAACTTTTAAGCTCAGTTATTAAGTTGGATATACTATAATTTTGAAGACAATAATTATTACAGAATTTTTGGAACGTGATTGCTACGATCTAAATCAGGTTCCTCGCGTAAGTAATTGCAATTGTAGCTTCAAAGTGAGAAGATTTTTGGAAACACCGTATTGGTTAACGTTACTGGGTACTGTCTTGTTAGCTCCCGCTGCAATATGGAAAATTATCATTACCACTCTTGGAAATGAAGACTCAAGAAAAACCTCCGCTAAATGTTGTTAGCTCCATATACTGTTTTATATACACCCGAATACCCTCTAAATCTCCCAAAATGCCATGTCTGTATGTTCTGGTAAGATAACTCAATCGGGTAGAACAGATCCCAGCCAAGATCCTGGTTCTATTCCGGGTATTGTCAGATTATTTTCAATATCCAATTTTCCTTGGAAACATCCCAGCAGAACTGCTTCACTTATAACGGAATCAAATTCTTTACAATCTCATACAAAAGCTCAAGCTCACCAAGTAATTAAAATATATTTTATGCACACTCATGTTACATGCCGTGAGAGTTATTTACCATCGCTGCAAAACTGAAAGTATGCATGAACATTACCTCAATGCTATGCAGTAATTCAAAGAAAAAGATGATAAATAATAGCAGTAAGCAAGTACTCCCTTATGCTTTGTTGTCATTGGATTCTCTAAAAACCTGTGTCTTAGCCCTAGCGTTTTTTATCTAAATTTCACTTTATAGTTGATGTTCCTATTTTTTTCCTTTGGATGATGAATAGATTCCGAATGAACTGTGAGATAATGTTCGTTCTAAATCAAAATTATTTGTATCGTTTTTTCGGAGTGAATCTTCTATTTCTTCTCGAGAGGTCTTGAGCACTGCTTGGATAGATTTCTTGCAAGAGTGAAACGCTTGTATCAAATCTTACGATAGGAATGCTGCGGTTCATAATAATGATATTCAGAGATTATTTTCAAGATGCATTTATTTTCAAATACATGGTTTTGTTCCCTGGGTTATGGTCAGAACAGAGTTGTATCGGAAGTCATTGGTGCGGAGTAGCACGGATTCACTTGAAGTTGATGAAGGTATTTGGTCCAGGAGAGCTCCTCCAACTGTTGCTCGGGGTTCCAGCAGCTTTTAGACGTAGGCGACGTATGGGGCGCTAAGTCCGTTGACGTAACGGCTGTAGTACTGTGGATGAAAGATATTTATCGGTTAATAAACACATTTTATGAGTTAAGCTTCCGAGAATGTTACATCTTAACAACTGTTGATTTTGGGGTGAGAAGGCCGACTGCAGAGGAATGTCCTCCGAGGTCAATTAACTTACTGGGGCGCTGTAGGCTACGGGGCCAGCGGCGGTGTAGGCAACAGGGCCGGCAGCGGTGTAGGCAACGGGTCCAGCGGCGGTGTAAGCCAAAGAGGGAGCGGCGGCGGTGTAAGCAAGAGGAGAGGTGTAGGCCAGTGGTGCGGCAATAGCGGCTACTGCGGGCTTAGGGCCGGCGAAAGCCACGGCGAGGACGGCGGAGAGGACGAGGAGTACCTGAGGAAAAAAAAGAGTTGACGAATCGATGAATTCGTTATACTTCGGTCATCACCATCATAATTGGCGGCTAAAAATTTCGAGTAGAAGATTTTGCAGGCTTAGATGTAATATCAAATTCACAGTAGTAACTTGCTACCCTTATTGAATGCAGAGATAGCAATATCTATTTTCCAATGCTACCTACAAATAGTCAATTTTAATAAGATTATAATTACTCTCTACCTTATGAAATGTGAATGTTTGACGTAAGACTACTTAAGTAGGAATTTTAGAAATTTTGTAGCACAACTATTATTTAACTATTATTGATTTTAATTTTCTGAGACTCATCCACAGTACACAATGTCTCAATTTCGAATATATTTTACTGGATTTAAAAATCTCAATGAAAACCGAAAATTCAAATCCATTGTTATCATATTAGTATCACTTTAGCAAATTCTGGTTTGATTGTATTTTTACTTTATTGCGGAAAATAAAATGGTCCTTTTTAGGGAAGGAAGCAATGCAAACGGTGAGCTAAAGTTTTATCTTGGCGGTGAAAATTTGCGTTTAAAGATATTACTGGTAGTTTATATAGTGTAAAGTTTTAAGGAAAAAATCGATAGTGTAATCGATAATAATTGATTCCGATTTCTCTGTAAATTCTACGTTACACCCTCAAGGCACATTCAGCTATATTCCCCAAGGAAATTGAATATTATCAATCAATTCAAAAGTGAATATCTATTATGAAAGAGAAAATATTTACTGACGTTGCCAGCTTTTTCACTTACCTTGGCAATCATGTTGGATTGTTTGTTGTTTTGTTGACTGGAACAATTGAATGAGCTGTGGAAGCCTGGTAGAAGACTGATGCTTTGTGCAGCATTGTCCGGTCTTTTTATAGTTGGTCCTTTGGGGGTTGCTCGGGAGTGGGGGCGAATCAGGGGGTATTGGAAGGCGAAGATGGCCATGCGGAGGGGCCATCCGCCAGAGATCGTTGGCCATGATGGGTATGTGATGATTAGACATTGCGACACTATTCGAGGCACAATACAGGATTTAGAAACATGTCTCCGAGGAATGAATCTTAGATGCCGTTGTGATCCTGCGGAAAGGGACGCTGTGACACGAAGGCTTTTGTTCTCTTTCTGTATCTAGTCCACCATAATTTCTCCTTCGCAAACAATAAGACGGGAAGTATCCATTTGAAAAAGGTATGTCCATCGTATGAGAAATGTTGCAATATAAATGCGATTATTTATCTTTTTATTTATTTATATTTATTTCTATGTATTTACATTTATTTATTTTCATTTTATATTTATTTCTATATATTTATATTAATTTATTTTTATTTTATATTTATTTCTATATATTTACATTAATTTATTTTTATTTTATATTTATTTCTAAATATTTACATTTATTTATTTATTTTTACATTTATGAGTATTTTTATTAATTCATTTATTTTATATTTATTTATTTGTATATGGATTCTATATTTATTTATTTTTATATCATTTGTATTTTTATTTATTTATATTTGCCCAATGCGAAGCATATTGAACTCTATATTGAGCTAAATCATTCACCAAATAAAATATGAAAATTAGTTCTCATTGAATTAAAATAGGTTATTATAATTCGGTTGGTAATTTCAGAGGAAGGTAGTCTTAACATTTTTTAAAGAGATGAAGAATATATTTCAATATTTAATATAATAAATACATATAATTAGTATTCGAGCGTAATTTCTTTGAATTATTAACGAGAATTATTTTATGCTAAGATCTTACATTAAAAATTTCTTTAAATTTATATACATATATTTTTTTAGGTTTCACTTCACTATAATTATTGCTCAATTTAATCATAAGCAAAAACAAATCCTAAAAATATTCCATAGCATGACGTGAATTTTAAATATTTTAAGAACTAAATGAAATCATTTAATTTTCCACAATATAAAATTGATCTTGTGCAACGAATATCATAAGTTCCGCGTTACATTCTATAATGGATTAAATAATTAAAAAGTCGCTTTCTTCGTTCTTTCTCTTTCCCGAGACAAATGGGTGCAGGAACTGCCATGCATGCTATACTCCAAATATGAATCATGACTTGTGTCCATAAATGGGTGACCGGCCCAATTCCGATCATGCCCACGGAGCAAACGGCGTGCGTAAATTTAGTTCGCTTTCGGAAGAATCAACGCGATGGGAATTGAGCGAGCTTAGATTCTAGCCAAGTGCAATTCCTCCACGTCCACCCCAAGGAAATGTCCTGAAAACGGCTCGAAACTTGAGAAATTTTCCTCCTTGACTTCAATTTGCTCATCTATCAAATTGCTGTACAGTTTCAACAAAAAGAGCTTCGACAGCATCTCATACTAATAACTATTGCTGATTAGTGACTTTGATATTATGGAAAACCCAAAATGCCGGATACGATTACATTATGTTGCATCCAGTGCTTCTTTCATACCAAAGTATTCCGTCAGAAGTGTGGGGAATCAGGAGTGGGATATTTTTCAAATTACTGAAATCGATGCTCTTGAATTATTGGAGAATGAAGAGAAGATTTAGAATTTTCTATTCAGGGATAACTGCGTTATTATATCACGGTATTTTGCATTACAAAGACAGAAGATGTTGAGTGATATAATGATATCAAGATATTAATTAGAAGTAAAGGCAATTTCGTTATGTAGGGAATTTTAGGATACATGAATCTACCATAAGATAAATGACGATATCTTCTGTAAATTAATGAAGTAATTGCAGAGCCTCTCTGAGCAAGGGGACTAAATTTTCACTTATTTATTTTAATAATTTGATAATTAATAAATATAAATTAATTATTACATTTTTCTGTGATGTAATAACTAATTAGGTATTAAATTAATCATATTAAATGCGTCAACTTCCTAAAATTTAATTTAAAACATGGAATTATATCCATGTAAGGTAAAGTTAAATAAATCAATAATTTTAATTCATATTAGTAAGGGACCTAAATTGACCAATCAAAAATCCTCCTTATTGTTAGATCATAACTATTCCAAAGGGTTATATTGACGATATGTATAAGGGACAAAGGATTCAATTCGTCGTTATTATTCTCCTGTGTGTCCATTAAGGTCGCATTGCATCAATGAGAGGAGTAAGGACGAAGGACGGGTGGTGAAACCCTACCAAAACACCAGTGGCCTTGGAGAGATTCAAACTCGCTACTTTGGAAGCATTAAGGTCGGCGCATTGAACTCTTTTCAACAGCTTTGAGAAACATTCATGAGTAAAAGGACACTTTACCTCGCGTGCTACGAGCAACAAATAAAAATAATTTAATTCTATCTTCTTGGAAGGAAGCGTTAAATTGATAGGTTTTATATCTAAAGGCGTGAATATTTTCATCGATTTTGGGTACCACGAACTGCTGGATAATATTTTTCGTTGTAATAAAAAATGGCTTACGATGCGGGAAATCTTATGTATGTATTCGCTGGAACAATTGTATCGCTATTTAAAAATCTAGAACTTCAATATTTATATTTGAACAAATAAAATTTGTATCGAAAAATTAACATGCAGATTTAAAGTGCATACATACACTGTGACATATTTCATTCCTGGATATTCGCTCGTTGTCATCTGATTGCTTATTTTTCCGAGAGTTTCCTCATCCTATCACTACTTCCAAGTGAATATGTTGCACCGATAAAATATACATGCGTGACTTGAATGTGTTAAAAATTAGTCGCAACGAGGTTGACAAAGCACGAATCTCTTAATTAACTCTTGAATCAGCATTCTCCTCAGCCTTTAACGTTCTGTGTGAATTGTTGTAAAATAATTTATTTATACATATATATGGTATATTAAGTATGTTATATTGAAGGCCTTTCGACCTCCTTGTATATTCTGTTTATCACTACTGAGAAGGGGACTATAACTGTGTTACTGGGATTCAGTCGATACTGTCAGGGCATGTTTCATTCTCTAAAAAATATAGACAAGTATCCAACCGTTCAGCTCAATAAGCCTATTTTTATGCAAATTGGCTGGATCGGAATGGTTACTATAGTTTTAACCTGCCAAATATTCGAATATTCTTAGCGAAAATGGGGAAAAATTTCTGTTAAGTTGTATACTGCAATGAATGAAAAATGTAATGAATGTAGGTCATTACATTCGGAACATTATTCGGAAAAAATATTTTCTACTTATTTAAAAATAATTCGATATTTCATCGTTAAATTTCAGCACATAACAGAAATTCTTTCCCATTTTCGCTAAGAATATTCGAATATTTATTGACGTACGTTACATTACATAGTAATGCACGCGTATGGTTGTCTAAATATGATTGTTATGCTAATTTTGCATAAGTCTATTGAGTTTTATGGTCGGATACGTGTACATTATTTTAAATTAATGAACATGCTCTAAAAGTAACGAGTGAATCCATGTCACACAAAATGTGTGTTCCCCTTCTGAGTATTCTTAGCGTGAAATAGCAGTTTTCGGTGTGATTTTCCTTCATTACCATTCCTCTTGCTTCACATTGACCGTCATATGGCACAGGGCCACTACCAAACCACGGGATAACCAATGGGAATCCCGTAGTTTGTCCATCGTAGGTGGTACATTGTCCATCATACCCACGTTTATAAACGGATCGACCTATGACATGTTTATTTCTCTTTGAGCTCTGTCGAACCACATTTTCGTTGCTCCATTTCTCCAAAGGCAGTTCCGTTAACCGATCCGAAGGTCTCCAAGACATCTTCACTTTCCCTTTCGCTGCTTTCTCTGCATCAGTGGAGAGACCCCCCACCCTTGGCTCAATATTCGCCTGAAATTTGCTTCACTCGTTGCATCCCTTCGTACGTGACTAAACCTCGAGATCGGACACTTCCCTCCCATTCTATCTTCAGCCTATCTCCGAACAGCTGGGATCCAGAGGTGATGTGGCAAGGCAAGGATCTATCTCTGAAAGAACAACTTGATCCCAATAGGAATAGTGCCTCGTATAAAACCCTTATATGAGTGATTTTCCCCTTGTACGCACGCCTTTTAGTCAACTTTATTAATATTGTTCGATATATTCTGAAATGCTTTATAGAAATTCATTTTGTTAATTACCACTTTTTGGCATATGTATCATCGCCGTTTGGTTCTTATCACCGTGAATTACCTCTGAAAAACTTGAAATTTCTTTAAGGAATTTAAATCCTAACCCAATATCTATAAAGGAAATTCTAAAAATCCTAAGAGAAATATGAGAATGTCATATGTCCCTCAGCAATTTTTTGCTCGACCATGTTGAAAAGTCAGCACAGTATTCAGCCCCAAGGCCAGTTTCAACCTCATCTAGCCACGATTACCAAAAATACTGTCTAGTGACTGATGCTTACATAAACAGTTTTTCTTCCTAACCCATAATAGACTGAATTAAATATCCAAAAAGAACTGGATTATAACCTCTTGATTTTTCCTACAAGCACTGCCAACTTATCGGCTATTCTAAAATCATTGGCATTAATCACTGCGTATAAAATTCGCATGCATTTTCGAAAGGATTTCTCGGATGTAAAACTCTAGAACCGAATTTTCTCACTCTTTTCCTATCCAACTGTATTTGCCAATCTTGCATATGCATGAGTGAAAGCAAGGAATCGGAAGACACTTCTATCGATCGGACCTCCGCTGCATTACATCTCAAGTAGTCCCTCGTTTTACGTCATTTAATTGCGATTTAAATGGCACCATATATCGTAAATTAACCAACAAAGTATTTGGGTAATGTGAAAGAATCAAGTTGAGCAACAGGAATCCCTGTTTAGCTCATATCACGCGAGATCAATGACGTTCCTTGGCAATTTATCTAAAATATGAAGTAATCGTTTATTGATTTCTTGTATACGATCCATATATTCGGAGGTACGACCTTTCAGATTGTTTTCTTTCGTATAATATTATTTGCTACTCTCGTTCTGAAGAGGAGAATGTTTGAGTTTATGTTCAAACAGAAAGCCGAACGAACGTAAACGTTTAATCGCTATAAACATTGTATAACGCTAGATATTGGAGAACATAGAATATACGCTAACAAACGCTAGATATGGAATATTAGAGATAGCACAATGGCAATAAATGGGAGAAAGCCTTGTACTCATATTTTAGGAGTGTTTAAGGGTTGGTATTGAAGAAAGATGACTGGGCTACTAGAATAGATTGACTGATTTTGAGAAATGAGATATTCAGGGAGATGGTAAACGAGGAGCAAATAGAGGACAGAGGAAATGGATCAAGATAACAATGGTATGAACATGAATGGGAGAGACCACCAAATAGGATGTTGAGTATGCTTGAGGAGGAAAAGAGATTAAAGGGAAGGCCTACAGACAAGTGGACCAAGGGAGTTAATTAAAGTATTGAGGAATGTAAATCGGTCATTAATAAAAGAGGTGGTCAATGGTGGATATTGGTGGAGGATCTTATGCTCCTGTTTGGCTGAAAACTGCTGAAAATGAATCAGAGGTTCAAAATCTCCAAAAGTTGTCTTTGTCGGCGTTCCTCCTCTTTCTTAAGGTAGTCGGATGAAGCAAGAAAGGAATGCCGCACTGTAATTGTAACCAAAGTACTTTTCAATAGCAATGCTACCGTCCTCAGTGGTCATAAAATACCAATATATTGGTAATTATATACAAGAGGAGGAACGTAGACAAAGACGGCTTTTGGAGATTTTAAACCTCTAATTCATTAACAGCCGTGTTCCAATATGTCTTTCTTTACTGCTGAAAATGGTGATTATAATTATTTCAGGGCATAAAGTTTTAGAGTAATCAAAGCATTTCAAAACACAAGTGGTTCAACGGCCAACTCAATTTACATGGATCATATTTAGGGGCTAGTGACTCATTTAGCGTTATGAACATAATTGCCGTAGCTGTCGACATCATTAACAGTGCTGAAATTGTTTTCTAACTCTAAGACATGCGTCAAGAAGAATTTAATACCAAATAGTTTATTCAAACTTCGAACTTTTATTTTATACAAAAAATATGAAATAATGAGTCGATGACAAATTAATTTCTTGACTAAAATAATATTTCCTACATGCTATAGAAAATTTTGCGATATATATCTCATTGATGTTTCTCATATCACACGATTATTTATTATAGCAATATCGTTTAACTATTAATAATGCTAATTACTTATCAAAAAGTCCTCAGAGTCGACCCAGATGTAACAATTAAATGCCATTTCGAAGGAAGAAAGATGATTTTATTTTCCAACGTGGATTTATTTACCGACAAAAATATGATTCCAGAGTTAGGATTTCTGTTTTACTTGGAAACTATACCGGAATGAGTACCAAGTAAATATGAATTTTGCAGAAGGTTGTAGGATTGTATACCGAAGAGATAAATTGATGAATTTAAAACTTTTAGTGAGGTTTCAGTATTTTCCTCCTAATTCATTGTATTATAATTAAATAAATAAACAATTTAGGCACAAGCTTTTATTTTGTGAATATGTTTCAGTGAATTACATAAAAGTCATATGAAAGTAAATTTCAAAGCAAAGGCATAGGCTTAGGGCATCTAGATTCGCGGAAGTCGGTAATTCCTTTCGTTCACATTCATGGTCGCCATTAAGTAGTAGGTACTTGTTCCTTCAAACGAAATAGGCAGGACTTGCTGTAACGACGGAGGATGCCATTCCATTGTAGTTACTGGAAACAAGCTATAGAAAGAAATGTATAAGATTACTCCGTTTTTTTATAATAATGTACAAACGTTTAGCAATATTTCCGGGAACATACCCAATAAGTCACATAAAAATTTTATTTTTGTGTTAAGATAACGTAATATATCCCAGGACAGTATTTTTCTTAGAGGTTCAATGGAAAATCAACATGAGATGTAACTAAAATCACTATTAGAAGTCGATTGATCTATAAATTAATTCTTATCTTAATACTTTTAGTATAAGTCATAACTGATTATTTATTTGAGGTCGAAAATTTTTCGAATTTTTGTATTTCAAAGGGTCTTACATGTCCGCTTGATGCCACAGGATAAGTGATGACAGAGGCTGGGTGGTAGGTTACTGTTGCAGGTCTGTACGTGACAGCAGATATCCCAGTGTAGGTTCCCTCTCCTGGAGAAAAGTTAGTCATCCTTGGCTTCGGAGATGCGGAAGTCACAGCCAGAAAAGCGGAGAGGACAACGAATACCTAGGGCGTAAAATAAGATATTTGTAAAATGTTACGAAAGTAAGAAATTTATCCTCATGCCCATGCGTTAGCCCATTTTATAAAAAATCATTTGAAGCCATCGGAATATATTCGTTACCAATGTTCCTATTTTTCGTAAGCGTTAAAATAAAAGAAGCAATCCATAAGAAAACATAATCTAAAATATTCTTATGAGTGCTAAAATCCGTAATCCATTTTATAGTCATAAGTTATGAAAGAAATATTTTACATCGACTGTACAATGTACAGTGTACATATTATAATTTATTAAATTAACAAATAATATTATACAGAATACTTAATTCATTTCTTTTGATTACCGCAGGTTTTATTCCTCACTATTTCGATTATTTAATCCATTACTTCTACCTTCCAATTTAAAACATTGGATATATTAGATTAGCTTGCCTGTAAATGAAAACTGCCTGTTACGCCCGACTCTGCCCCTTCGCCATTATAATAAAGTAAAATCATATTTTAAAAGAGAATAGTTGGGAATATACTCACAATTTTAGCGTTCATAGTGCTTTTCTTGGTAGGCAGATGAGATACTGGTATGATGCTAACGATGGATCCCTTGGTAACACTGCTGATCTGAGTTTCTTTTGGCTAGCTTTTATACTAGTGCTCCAAAGGATGCAAACAGCCCCTGCAGGGATCGTATCTCAGGGATTACGAGCAATACTATTCCCAAGGTCAGCTTTGCTTGAAATTATGCATGACTAAAGAAGGATTGCGAGTAACTAAATATCCAAGAAATCTCTTCCGTCCTTCAAAACGTTCTGCCGATGAGTTAAGTAATGGTTGATACACCATCTTTCATTCATAGTATCTTGAAGTATTTTAATGAAATAATTCGATTCAGTAAATTTAGAAATGACGTTTCAGTGCTCAATATACAGATTTCTCACACTTTATTAGGCAATGATGGTAATTTTGCGAAATTATTTCTCACTCGACTGTTATTCCTGAATTGTTGAACAATATAACTTATTAAGTTATTCAACGTACGTTAATTTGTGACACAGTAAGTATTTTCTACATATCGGAATAAGACTTGAGAAAAAGAATAAGAGCACTTATACCTTTATCACAGAATTTTATTCACTTACGACCACGGTTTCGATCTACGAGATCATCTTCAGGTATTCTCCTTCTTTAGAGAACTACCGCAAAGTCGAGGCCGAATTTGCAGATTCTATTACGCATCAGAAGTAGTAATTAGTAGCCTTCCAATAACAACTAAGAAATAATATTTGAGAAAAATATGGTCTACATCTCTCTTTAAGAAATCGCAAAAGAAGAATAATTCGGATTTTTTTTAGTTTAATAATTTCATTAATCTAATAATTTAGTTCAGAAGATTTTTAATGGATACATCAAACAACACAATTGATGTGTAAGACATTTTTATGTTGATCAAATGAATAAAGCAATATTTCAAAAAGTATATAACTTTATTAAATGAAATAGAGATTAGGTAGTCCGATTCATTTTTCGTACAATTATATTTGTTTTGAACGATGGGCTAATTTCATTTTGGAATTAATTCTATTTCGGAGCACCAATCAAATTGTCAAAGTTAAGAGGTTGCTAGACGTTGCTTATATCTATGTCAGACTTCTTTCCCAATTAAATATTTCAATAATCAGTTTAATAAAATTTCTATTTTACTGAAAAATATTTAATATTCTTTGTGCAAAGTAGATGTATGACAATGCATTTAGTTATAGTCGACTAAAAGCTTCACTGGTAAATTAAGACGATGAAAATAGATGTTGAGAATGAATTGAAGGAAATAACATTTTAAAAATATTTTTGGCAAATTCTGCCACTTAATTAAGGAAAAAGAAAGTAGCGCAATAACTCTTCTCTATTTTTTATGAAAATCGAGTTAATAGTTGTTGGGAGTAATATAATTTCATTGTGAGAAATATGAATATTCCTTTAATTAAGCGATTTTAATGGTTACTCCGCTAGAACCAAACAGTGCATCTGCGCGAAACAACCGCAAATTTTTGCTGAACGTTGAAAGTAATGGGTACATTAGATCGTAAAATAGTTCAGCAGAGACGCAGGTGTGTGTGAAAAATATTTTAACAACATATTTTAATAAAACCACTTTGTTTGCGTTCGTATTTACTTTAAAATCTGATCTCAATTAAAAATTGATTAATAGTATATCTATTCATCTCATCAACACGACGATATACCCAAAAATAAAAATGTTTCAAAATAACAAAATAATATAAAAATCAGAATATTCTACCCCAACTGAAACTAAGGGAGTTTTATCTACAGCATAGTTGATATTGATTTCATTTAAACCTATTAAGAGTATAATCCTTTTGACTCTCCTTGCACTTTTGTCTCTGAGCCGACCTTGAAAATCTTGAGTTCCTTCTAAATCCTCCTAACATTGAGCATCCCATTAGTATATAAGTGGTGTCTTTGAATGCAAAACCCCATTAATTCGTGAAGCACAGCTACTAGAAAGAGATATTCAGTCGAATTCTTCCCAGCACCATGGCTTCTAAGGGAGTAAGTAAATTACAAAGCCATTTTTGAATTGAAATGATTATTGACCGTACGTATTAAGAGGGACTGAATTTTTTACCTTCAGATTTTTAAATAGATAATTATTAACGTAAACCATCTGAATTTACTGATCTTGGACATAAAATGAATCACATTTGATTTATAAAGGTATAATATATTCCTATATTTTCTAAATAGCATTGCTTAAATTCTAAAATTTCTTTTTTTCGTCCATGAGTGATAAATTATCAAACTTTTCGAGTTCAAAGTAATTCTGATTTGATATAATACTTATTTTATCATGCTGACAAGTTATCCCTATGAATCTGAGAACTTCTTCCCAATTTCTCTTTCTTCACTAGATCGTCATTTTGTTTGCTGTGCTTCTTGGATTTACCTTTGCCGATCAAAACCCTGAGACTAATAATGCAACTGGTGCAGATAGAACCTCAGACGATGTGCAACTCGCGTCAGCTCCGATGAATTATCATCAGACTCCTCCAGTTTACGTGTTGTCATCCAATGGCCAGGTTAACAACTAGTTTTGAACGCAAATTCATTTTAATTTAGAAGACACGTCATCTCTTGTATTACTCACAGTGAACTCTCTTTCACTCCAGTACTTCTCCAGAACTTATGGTAGCGGCTCTGCGTATGTGGTGACTGCAACCCCCACCTATTTCATTTAGGTGAAGCCACCTCCAGGTTGCTGCTCCTCGTAAATTTTTCTGTAAAAGGATTTTAATAAATGGATCGTTCTTCCTATACAACTTTGTAAGCTTTTATTGTGACTTGATATTTCCAAATCGTTGATATAATAGTTTACTGCTCCATGGTCATGGTTTTGTATTCTTATTTCTAATTTATCACCATGGATGATTAGAAGCAATGATCAATGGATAAGGAAAAGGAGCCAAATTTGGGCCCCCATTTTTTTTTGTTTGCTATGCAGCCAAGAGATAGTTGGTTAAATACTCAATGGCACGTAGAATACTGCGCACAGATTAGGCGGGATAATAGTGTACTACAGCGAAACGCAGTTAAAAGCTTCTAAACTAATAATTCAATAGTTATGATACTTAATAATAAACAGCACCGTACAGAGCCAATATTCTGGGGGACCGAATAAGGGACCGGGGCACGATTTTGGTCACTCTCCTCTTCCTTTATCAGAAAAATCTACTTCCCTCTGAGTTTTTCATTTTTTATACTTGTTCAAATTAATCAGGTTGATCAAATCTATAAAGCAGTTTAGAGAGTTAAATAGAATGACTTTATGCCTTTATTAGTTCTGGTTGGTTGACTAATATCCTTAGAACAATAGAAGTTGTTTATTTTTATTTTTATTTCATTTAAACACTGCAAGTTGGTATCAATACCAGGTGGCAACGGTTGAAGGGGATATAAAAATATAATCTGTCCGTCATTCACCCAAAAACGGGAAGGAAATCCCTCCAAAAACCACCCGTGGACAGAAAACATCTTAAAAATAGCAATAGGCCCCATTAGTACAATAAGTCAAACAAGTCAAATAAAAAATACACAATATTCGTCACTTTAAATACGAGTCGAGAATTTTAAGCTTGTTAGTGATGTAGGATTATTTAATGATAAAACTTCTCGCTTTCTGACCAATGAATGATTGAGTGGTTAATCTCGGAAAAAATTAAAGTATCCTTTTTGGCGCAAAAGATACAGAAATGGATGGAGATTGTCAGAATTTTAAGTTGGGATGTATAGGCATTTTCCTCCATTGCGCCACCTGAGAGAGAGAGAGGAGAGTTTCTAATGGTACTGATCATAATGATCACTTTGTTTGGTGAGTTTTAGTTTGATGAAAATTCTCACATTTAAGCAGGTGTGATAGAACTCTGAAACACCACCGAAATCACTATTTTTTACGTGCTAAAATTTTACCGAGAATTATATGTAGTTTCTATTATTTCTTAAATACTCTGAATTACACTAATTTTTTATGAAACATTAATTTATATTGACTATTTTCAATGAATTATCTATAATAATTCAATGCTTCACTTAGTTATTACGATACGTAATGGTTTCTTACTCGTTTGTAACATACTTTTTTTCACTTTAGTATTGAAGCTCACACTTTTTTCACGTCAGATTTGAAATTGAAAATTGTATAAAACTTCCGGGAAATCACTATTTATTTTAACAAGAACCTATGCGACGGAAGTTTCCTCATTAAAAGGAGAATCCTATCACTCATAGAGACGACTTTTGATCAAGGAAATGGATAGTTGTAAATTATAAGACGCTTGTGTGCGATTGTCGAAATAATTAGGCATTCACATCTATTTCAAAAAATTCAAATTTATTTTCAAAGGGGAAACCTTCTCCCTGAAGTGTTAACTCCCGAGAGAGAAACAAGATTTACACAGGACTGTCAGTCTCGGCCTCGGTATGTATCATAGCGACTGCCGAACCAGCCCTCTTCATGGGGATGACATAATTTATTGCTTAGATGGTGAATCGGTGCTCGGCGATGAAGGGAGAGGCGAGTCCATTGATGTTCTGGGAGACGACCTGTAAAAAAGATACGAAATTTTAGAGCGAGGAAATATAAGGTGGATGGTATTATGGTACTTTTCTATGAGAATCCTCCCAGCTTACCTCAGCGTTAGCGGCGGGTGCAGCGTAGGCCAGAGGTGCAGCGGCGGTGTAGGCGAGGGGAGCAGCGGGTGCGGTATAAGCAAGAGGGGCACCTGCGGTGTAAGCAAGTGGGGCACTAGCGGTGTAAGCAAGTGGGGCACCAGCGGTGTAGGCTAGAGGAGCAGGTGCGCTGTAGGCAAGAGGTGCGGCTGCGTAGCGAGCGGCGAAAGCAGCGGGTGCGGTATAGGCAGCAGCATAACGAGCAGCGATGGGTGCAGGTGCGGCGTAGGCAAGTGGTGCGGCTGCGGCTGTGTAAGCAAGTGGTGCGGCGATAGGAGCGGGTGCGGCGTAGGCGAGTGGTGCAGCAGCGAGGCGAGCAGCGGCGAAGGGAGCAGGAACGATGGGTGCGGCTGCGAGAGCTGGCTTGGGTGAGGCAGAAGCCAAAGCGAGGACGGCAGAGAATACGATGAGGGCGAACTGAAAAGAGAAGAATTGATTTGAATTGCTGCATTCCTGCATGATCGACCGGTGCCTTCTGAAGTCTCTCTTTTATGAATCATTACTATTCTGCATGCCCGAAAGAGGTGACTTCCGCGAAGAAGCGTATGCAGACGATGTCTTAAGGGGGAATCAGAGCTTTATTTTTAAAGGGTCACTGATGCACTACTATGTCTGTTGAGCATCCATATCGAAGGCCGGGATAAACCTCTGTTACTATTTCTACTATCTGTTACTAGCTCAAGAGAGACAATGAGGCCTACTAGGCTAAATGAGGAGTTGGTTAGTTTGCCTTAAAATTCCCTTTCTTAGCCAGAATGCTTTGAGTGGAAAACGTCCAGGTAAATACAGTTCGAGGGCGTATGATCAATTTTTTCATAGAATTCAATAAAAATTAACACGGAGAATGCAAGCCTTGAACTAGACAGAGAATAAGTAAATCAATGATACACTTTACACTGTATTTGTAAACCAAAAAAAAATTAAAATAGATTCTAAATTACTTCCCCTCGTTCTTGTTGTTTATATTGATTTTAGTCTGACAGTTTTAAATCCTGAGTTATGATATTTAGACCTCCAGTTATACTTTGGCCCAATCTGTTAAAAATTAATGTAATGATATCCAAAATTGCAGAATGCTTAAAAGTTATCCTAGAGTAAGTAATTTCGAAAATTGCAGATTTTATCTGCTCTTGACAATTCGTTTGACTTATTTTAAACTTTGGAGCTTATATCGATTAAATGGTCTAAATTAATTTGGCAATCAATGGTTGAAACGTCCATTTTCACTGAGCTGTACGTCAAACACCGAATTAATTCCTTGTGGAACTTTTACGTTTATGAATTTCGCATAATCTGATAACTTCAGTGCATTATCTGATTAATAAAATGCAATTACTTTAAAATATGCTAGGACTATCTTGGGAAAAATTAAGCGCAAATTATTATTATTCCTTTAGCCACTTGCTTTTAACGTAGATGAACTTATTTTCTATTTCTTCGAGATCTTACGTTGAGGTCGTATTCGCGGATATAAACTTAATTAAAAAACTGTAGCTCCTTCACTGTGGTCTAACTCACCATCTTGGATGTGGTTGTTTTGTTGGATGTGGATCACAAGTAAGCAGGTGAGGATGTCTCGTTGGAAACTGGTGACTTCTGCAGCCAGTCCGTCCTTTTTATACTAATGTCTTGCAGAGTTGTTGGCATGGACGCGACTCAGATTCGGAGGGGTGCGGTCGAGAACCAGGAAGAGGCTCTCTAACGCGATCCTTCGATATTGGGCAATTCTCATCACCGGCCAGTGCTTTAGAATTTCGAAAGGGTTAAGATAAACGGTTGAGATTAAGTCCACGGGCAAAGACGGACAATGAGGTGTTAATGGAATTTCGGGATAGGGCGACAATCGATATCACGTGGGGCAATGTATAGGGATTTGAATGTGGAAGTTATGAATCCAATTGGGCCTCGTAAAGAGCGTTGAAGTGTTTGATGGTGCAAATAATTGGCACGTACTTGCTGGCGTGAGCCTCTGAGACTGATTTAATTATTAGGTCAGAGAAATTCAATTACCCGAAGCTGTAACTTCTCTGAAATTCAAATCTGTTGCCTCACTGCCAGGTCTTTATCATCCCAATTTGCCATGCTTTCGATTAAGCGGGAAAAACCTTTTTATAAATGTACATATTTGAACAATCGGAATTGGTAGTGACACAAAACTATCAGATTTATCTCATACTTTGTCTCATATAGATGAAGAAAATTTTATCCTTGTGCAATAATTCCTTAAATTCCTTCTATTGAAATAAACTGCTTAAAAGTGAAAAGTCAATGAATTATGATATTCAAACTAAACTTCAGGGATTTTAAATTAGATGGATTAAAGGTAATACATTTATTATATGTGGCGAAATATTTTGGCGAGTTGCTGGAGTAGAGAGTTCTGTTTTGGGGAAAATCTAAGGAGTTCGAAACAGCGAAAATTGACTTTTTCCTTAGAGATATGTTGAAGTCGTAATTATCCTTATTGATTGAATACATGTATTGAGGTAATCATTGCAGTTTTTCCCTATATGCTTTTTATGCATGTTTTTTCGATTATATAAATATTACCTGTTATTAAGTTTAGTGGATACATTTTTCCCTTCAACTACAATATAAATCGTAAACCCTAAACACTAATTCTCTTCTATAATGCCTGTACTTCACTTATTCGAACATTTTTATTTGCTTTATTCTTTTAGTAAGTATTCATTTTTTCAGAGAAATAAAATTATTATTATTAAATTTAGTTCTAAATCAGCAAAGTTATGGAGAGATATATATCAAACTCCCTTGTAGACTATTTAAATAAGTTTAATCTCATCCATAAGGACCAATATGGGTTTCAGAAGAACAAAGGAACCAAAAATGCCCTAGAAACCCTTTTTAATAACTTAAATGAAAACCTGGATAGAGGTAATCATGTTATCCTATCTTTCATTGACTTTAGGAAGGCTTTTGATACTATAAATCATGAAATACTTCTCGCAACTCCCAACGAAATTGGTATTAGGGGAACAATTTTGGATTGGTTTAGAAGCTACCTTAGTAATAGGCAAATAAAAATAAAGATCAATAGCAAATGTAGCAACTCTAAGGTCATTAAATATGGAGTACCCCAGGGCTCAATTTTAGGTCCTACTTTATTCCAAATGTATATAAATAAGATAATTCCTTCTATTAAAAACACAAAAATCTTACTTTATGCAGATGACATACTCGTGATAGCTGCTCATCAACAATTCGAGGCCTGTGTAAAACTAATGCAGGAGGACATAAATAACGTAACAAAAAGGTGTCATGATTATGACATGGCAATTAATGAAAATAAAACCAAAGTTATGCATGTAGCTAGTAATGCATTAAGATGGAGACCTCTTACTGTATGTGTACATAACCATGATTGTTTACACAATGATGTTAATGAATCTCTTTGTCACTGTACGCTGCTGGAACAAGTTGAGAACTATAAGTATCTGGGAGTTATCATCGATAAAAACTTAAATTTTGATGTCCATATCGAGAGAATCACCTCAAACTTAAGGAAAGTATGCTATCAGTTCTATCACATTAAAGAAATTATTTCAACAAAGGTTTTGATGCTGATGTACCATGCTCTGGTAGAATCTATTTTAAGATACGGTACCTTATGGGGTCTCACCAGCAATGTTTATAAAAAAGAACTTGTTGCCTTGCAAAATAAAATAATTAAAATTATACATAGCTCCAGCACTTCAAATAAGAGCATACAAATTGAAGAAATGTACAAATCCTTAGGCATACTACCTCTGGACAAACTCCTTACCTACATAATTATACAGGATAAGTATTTTAAGGTCACTTACAAAATACTGAGGACAAGAAAACATGCTATGGAAGGTAGAAAACAAGATGTGTATCATGTGCCATCTTTTATAAATCATTTTGGTAGAAACAAACTTGAAGTTGTGGTATCAAAAGTCTTTAATAAATTACCAAAAAATCTTAGGACTTTGACAAGTATGTCCCAAGTGAAAATAAAAATAAAAGAATATCTTGAGAATATTATGGTATAAAAATATGTACAATTAGTTTATTTTGTTAATACCAATGAGCCTACTTCTGCTAATAAGCATGTAAAAACAAAATCTCTCTTAAAACTCAGGAACCACCTGAAGAGCCAATTATTGGCTCTAGTGGACCTTAAAGTATATCCTGAAAATGAAATTTATCTCCTGTATATTACTGTATTATTATTGTGTTTTTTTATTCTTGTATTTTTTCATGTATACTACTGATTTAATTTAATGTAAATGTACAGTCCTGGCCAAAATTAACGCAGAACCAGACGTAAGGATCGCTAGGGAGGTGCAGCGTTAATTTTGGCCAGGAGTGTATTTAATAAAATGCTATAAACCCTAAAATTAGTCTATTAGAGGCGGACGTTTTGGGAATAAAAAATGATACCTGTAATTTATCTATAAAGAGAATTTAGCCAAAAACATTAGCCTTTACGTTAACTTCTGATGGTAAGAAGATGCTTCATTTTAAAAATACATTTCTAAGAATAGTTATGGGTTTTAAATTCGTTACATATTTAACAATTATCATTATTCCAGGTTTGAGAATGAAATGAAAATTCATCGTAAAAGACTTATGGTTTTTGTTTATAAAATATAAAAGTGGCTCGATTATCGAATCTCTGTTCAGTTATTACTAAGCATCTTGCCACTAACCAATAATTGAGAAGTGTGAAGAACTATTTAGAAAATGATAATTTATCATCTTCTTATCTATTACCTTTTTAATATCTACCATTATTATGAACCATTTTAATTGTATAAAATTTTCCAAAATGTATTAATGTATATGAATAAAATAAGTTTATGGACTTGAAATATCGTGGGCGATCTATTTACTTTCAGTGATTCGGCAGTGGATGTGGCCCGACGGACTACAAAGTTAAGCCTTAACTCATACTTTACATTTTCATATGATATGCCTTTCTTGATTTTTGATAGCCAATAGTATTTTCAAAATATTTATATATATTTATATACATACTATCCCTCATAGCATAAACATAGTCTGTGACTATATTTTGCATTTTTTTTTAGTATTAACATTTTCTTCAATATCTCGAAAAAATTAATATTTTTCACAAAAGTTTCCACATTTGCAACAATTTGTGCGATTAAATGAAGATGGTGAGAGGGTAAATTTTGAAGGTCAATTAATTAAACGCATACTTAAATTAATGCAGTTGAACGATTGTGGGAAGTTTTTTTTTCTCTTCCGGAATTGCGATAAAATAGGATTCGTCTTAAAATTATCCTCGACTTTCTTTTCATTGAAAGATGTAAATCATTACCTTTATCATTGACCCATGTTTTTCATTTAATTATTTTGAGCGTATAAATTCATCTTGCGAATGTATTTTCATTATAAATCATTTACATTTTATCGTATTTTTTCTCTAGATCTTCTGTCTAATAATAAATTGTAATTACATCGTAATATGTGGATATTTTCTATTTACGTTTATATCATTATCTGTTAAAAAGTTTATTTTTATTATCACTGATAGTCATTCCTAAACCAACATCCATTTTAGACCTTTAAGGAAATGGAATGAGAACTAAGTTTGTCTGATATTTACACTGATACGGTATGGTCCGGTATTTGCTTTTAAAATCTACGTCTCAATTATAAACATAAGTTTGCGACATCGAAATAGAAATTAGTATGTAGAGGGTAATTAAGGCAATTTTATCACTGAAATTATTTTGAGAAATGTAAATTTAATTACCAATAAAAAATGAACTATAAAAGCGTTATTGCACGCTAAATCAAATATAGAGGAGCTGTGCAATAAATGGAAGACAAGCCAACTTATTTGATGAATTTTAATATTTTGTAGCAGATCAGAACTAGGAAGAATTAAATTTAGGAATGCAATCATTAGAAGACATGTTACTCCAATTATACATGAAATAAGGAGTAATTTTCATTGACCCCGTAAAAAGGCTTTGTATGGTTGCCAAAAAAATACTTAGGATGGACAACGCCCGAAAGATGGAAAAGATGGAAGTAAGCGATGGTCGCGATGAAGCAATGGACAGACCCGGACGAAGGCGTGTCTTTTGACAAAACAGTTTGGAAACACCGATCGCAATGACGAAGAACCCTGAATAATAATGTATAATTAGATATATGTCTCGAATTTATTTGTTTCTTTCGTAATAAGTATTATTTTAACTTAATTCTATACTTATTAGGTCTCCGACACTATAAATATCTTTCTGAAACATTATGCAGTGATAATTTTTTAATATTTTTTATCAATATGTTCTTTGATAGAGAGTTAATGGATGATTCACGATTATAAATCTATATAATTTTATATGTTATGGATTCCAAAATAATTTCAATCGGTCCCTTATTTGGATTCAAGTTATTCAATTCCTTTAACAAATTTATAATGTAATCTTAATATGGGGAATTTAGCATTTACTTTTGTCCATGTTCTTATCCATTTAACATTATATTTTGATGTACTTACAGCAGATTGTCCCAACCAAAATTGTATCTTACGTTTCAGCGGCCATACTTTTATGTTATATTAACATATTCTCGGTGCGAATCACCTAATTAACTTTATTTATAGTTCTTTATTTTAATATGTATTTTTACGTAAATGGCAGACATGAGGCTTTAATAATATTTCTAACGCGACCTGGCTTTTAAGTTCAATATAGTTTAACTCCTAAAGTTAGCAATCGAATTCTAAATTTTGGATAAATAAATGATATAAATGAATTACGCAAACTTTTATGCAACTTTTACGTAATGTCTCAGTATAGAAGACTCCAACGTGAGCAGTGCAATACTATTTTGAGTCACTTCTCTTACGTTGTAGCTCTTTCGTTAAAAATATTTCACAATGCAGAGTTTCATCGTTCTAAATGGAACCGTGAATACCTTACAATGTGGGCAATATCGGTACCTTTGTGGGCATTAGGAAACCTATGGACGTTTTGTAGTCCCTGCAGGTAGTCTCAATAGTTATTCGTGGCATTTGATTAATTTTCTGAGAAATCTAAGAAAATGTGAAAAATATTTAGCTTGAGCCGATTTGTTTGAAATCTCCATTTTGTTTTTTATAAAAGATAGAGTAAATTTATTGTTATTTTTCCGTCACTTTTGTCTAAATCTTGATAATGGCTGTGATATCCAGGCTGCATTAGGCTCTGCTGAGGTAATGCTGAATTTTAATATTCATTTGAATTAGTCCTCATTGAGTGTTATGGAAAATGTTAATCTTATAAGCATTGTGCAGCGTTTACATGGGCTTGCTCCTCTGATAATATTTTGACTCAGTGAGAAAAGCAGAGTGAGACTATTTCACCTCTCATCTTGCTTAGAATGCCACATTCCCTCTCCGGGGCTTTCTGTAGCTAATGGGGAAGGGATTCAAATTCATATCAGCATTCGGGAATGAAGTCTTAACGGATAGATACATAGTAAAGTAAAAAAATGAATTTTTATATACATTGTGATGGAATCTCTGTGAAGTTTACCCGTACAAGAGAGCAGTATTCATGGTCAGTTCAAATATGACTTAGTTTTAGGTGTTAACAATACTTTCTCGAAATCTCTTCCTTTTGCTATAACGTTCGCTGTATAAAAATAATCGAGATAAATGTCGATCGACTTATAATTAACCACTTTTTTTGTAAATGTTGTAAAATAAATAAACATGAATATGGCTATCATGAGTAAAATGTTGCGGACCATCTAAATGCGTATATTGTATATAAGTATACTGGTAATTAAAGGCCGGTTACTATTAAACTTGTTTGAAAAAATCAAACTTTTCCATCCCATTTACTTGAGTAATTCACAAGTGATTTTGATGTTAAGGATTGTTTAATCTTCGAAAGAATCTAATTTCAACTAGTAAATGTGTTTCCATCCCATCATTAATATACATTATTGGATTCCAGAAATTGCTATATGGCCGAAAATCAGAAAAATTTAAAGAAGATAATTCACACCAGAAAATCTTAATATAAATATACTTAGCAACTGTTGAAAGCGTTATTCAAAATTCGTGGCAACCCATTTCTTTGTTTTTGCTTTTTGCAAAAGACATTTGTGTAATGGCTACATTATTTTGAGTATATCTTGTGTGTGTTTGTTTCTATAAGGAATTATTGTAAAAATGTAGGTACATTTTGCAATTTACTTATATAATATATACATAAATTATATTATATATTATAATAACTTATATATTTACGCTTAAAACTAAAATTAAATGCATTCAATAGATACATTCTACAGAATATTATCTCGCTTACATTTTGTATTTTTATTAAAACCTTCAATTTTTACTTTCTCCATATACGAAGTATAGAGAAAGTATTGTTTTCATGAAAAAATTCGACTTCTAGATTTCAACGGAAATACACGTTTTGGGGTCCCTAGAACACGTTTTGACCATTTTCTGAATGATGTCTGTGTGTATGTGTGTGTGTGTGTGTGTGTGTGTGTGTGTGTGTGTGTGTGTGTGTGTGTGAGTGTGTGTGTGTGTATGTGTGTGTGTGATAATGGGCGTTCTAACTCGAAAACTAAAATTCGTATCAATACCAAACTTCATATATAGTACTGTTGTGTGTGCTGTCAGAGTTGATTAGTTTTTGGAGTAAATCCGTTAACCGGAAGTCGAGCTTTATTCATTAAAGCTCATTTCCGGTTTTCAAAATATCTCCATAAATATGATATATACGTCTATTGTATTAAATATAAAAGTTTTAGATAGTATAATTTACTATAACTTTTGTATTTAACATATTTTTGTATCACCGGTTCATTAGGAGTTATTCGTGAAATACTGATAAACCGGAAGAAGATGATTATGTACTTTGTGGGCGCTCTAACATAAAAACTGTTTGTCGGATCAACACGAAATTTCATACATAGTACTTTTATTACAGTTGTTAGAGTTGATTAGTTTTTGGAGTAAATCGGCTGACCGGAAGTCGAGCTTCATTCTTCAAAGCTCATTTCCGGTTTTCAAAATATCTCCATTAATATGATATTTAGGTATATACTATTATTTATAAATGTTGTAGAAAATTTAATTTACTATAACTTTTGTATGAAACATATTTTTGCATCACTGATTGTTTAGGAGTTATCCATGAAATACTGATAAACCGGAAGTTGCTGATTATGTACGTTGTGTAAAGCTCATTTCTGGTTTTCAAAATATATCCATAAATATGATATATTGGTATATTGTATTCCTTATAAAAGTTTTAGATAATATAATTTACTATAACTTTTGTATTTAATATATTTTTGTATCACCGGTTGATTAAGAGTTATTCGTGCAATACCGATAACCCGGGAAGTAGCTGTTATGTCTTTTGTGGGCGCTCTAACATGAAAACCATTCGTTGTATCAACTTTAAATTCCACATATAGTGTTTTTGTTGGTGTCGTTAGAGTTGATTAGTTTTTGGAGTAAATCGGTCAACCGGAAGTCGAGCTTCACTCTACAAAGCTCATTTCCGGTTTTCAAAATATCTCCATAAATATGATATTTAGGTATATACTATTAATTATAAATGTTTTAGAAAATTTATCTTACTATAACTTTTGTATGAAACATACTTTTATATCACCGATTGTTTAGGAGTTATTCATGAAATACCGATAAACCGGAAGTAGCTGTTATGTACTTTGTGGGCGCTCTCACATGAAAACTATTTGTCGTTTCAACACCAAATTTCATGTATATTACTTTGGTTGTTGTGATTAGAGTTTATTATTTTTTAGAGTATATCATTGAACCGGAAGTTGAGCTTTACTCTTCGAAGCTTATTTCCGATTTTGCAAAATACCTCTATAAATATGATATTTAGGTATATACTATTATTTTTAAAAGTTTTAGAAAAATTACTCTACTACACCTTTTGTATTAAACATATTTTTGTATCACTGATTGTTTAGGAGTTATTCGTGAAATACCGATAAACCGGAAGTTGCTGATTATTTACTTTGTGGGCGCTCTTACCTGAAAACTATTTGTCGTATCAACACCAAATTTCGTACATTTTATTTTGGTTGGTGTCATCAGAGTTGACTAGGTTTTGGAGGATATCGGTTTTCCAGAAGTCGATCTTTATTTTTGGAAGCTCATTTCCGTTTTTGAATCATTTCACAATTAAACCTTAAGTAGTCTCGTGGGGTCAATGTGACATCAGGCGCTATATTTCCGTCGGGATCACAGAAACTAATGAAGATATTTCAACCAAATTTTCGTTTTGTAAAAATGTTGTCCATGTTATGATTATCTGAGGATTTTCTTAATGTCAAGTTATAAGAAGTATGCAATTTTAGCAGTGCTACCAAATTTACTGAAATAAATTTTAATAATTATCTAAACATTATTTCAACAATTTTTAAGCACCTATACATAAAATAATTCATAGGTAAGTATCAAAAAAAAATGAAGACCATATCATGCATATAAACTGACGAAAATTAATATCCAAAACATAAGGTTTCGGGATATTTTAAAGATTTACTGAATATTTTAGGAATGAATCTATAATGTTTAAAATGCTATTACAGTTCACAGAATACCTTACTAATGCTCACTGAGTAAATATGTGTTGATATAGTTTCAATATAGTAACAAAGAGCTACGCATTAATTTGTTTTTTTACTTTCTCCATACACGAAGTATAGAGAAAGTATTGTTTTCATGAAAAAATTCGACTTCTAGATTTCAACGGAAATACATGTTTTGGGGTCCCTAGAACACGTTTTGACCATTTTCGGAATGATGTCTGTGTGTATGTGTGTGTGTGTGTGTGTGTGTGTGTGTGTGTGTATGTGTGTGTGTGACAGTGGGCGCTCTAACGTGTAAACTATTAGTCGTATCAATACCAAAATTCATATATAGTACTGTGGTGTGTGCTGTCAGAGTTGATCAGCTTTTCAAGTAAATCGGTAAACCGGAAGTCGAGCTTCATTCATCAAAGCTCATTTCCGGTTTTCAAAATATCTCCATAAATATGATATATAGGTATATTGTATACCATATAAAAGTTTTAGATAATATAATTTACTATAACTTTTGTATTTAACATATTTTTGTATCACCGGTTGATTAGGATTTATTCGTGAAATACGGATAAACCGGAGGTAGCTGATTATGTACTTTGTGGGCACTCTAACATGAGAAGTATTAGTCATATCAATACCAAATTTCATATATAGTGTTTTGGTTTGTGTCGTTAGAGTTGATTAGATTTTGGAGTAAATCCGTTAACCGGAAGTCGAGCTTCATACTTCAAAGCTCATTTCCGGTTTTCAAAATATCTCCATAAATATGATATTTAGGTATATACTATTACTTATAAAACTTTTATAAAATATTATATACTATGACTTTTGCATGAAATATATTTTTGCATCACTGATTGTGTAGGAGTGATTCGTGAAATACTGATAAACCGGAAGTTGCTAATTATGTACGTTCTGGTCGCTCTGGGCGCTGGGGCGAAAGGCCACTTCATCGTTTTTCATCGAAAAGTTCCCGAAAAGCATTATTTATAATGATTGGGACGTAAAAGATAATAATATATAAATTAATCACTCATCTTCAAAGTTTAGATGGAATAAGGAGTTCAAAATTACTGTCGTAGATAAAGATTTACATCTTATATATGGAGAAAGTCATGTGCTGGCCACATCAGATTTTTTTTATTTTGATATCGTTTTATTAAACGATAAGTTTTAGTTAATAATTTTCAGGAAGATCTTTTCATGTCAGCGATATTGTAAGATAATACATCGTTTTGGCTCCCATTATGCCGGGGATTTATCGGAAAAACTAGTGATTTTATATATGAATTTCATGAGGATGAATTCATGTATACGATAATCGATTTATAAATAATTTTTTGGGTACTCAAATGAGAAACAAAGGTTGTTTAGTTTTTAAACTTTATTAGAGTTTGCATATACTCCATATTTGTTTTCAACAGAAGCACTGAATCATAGCATTTGGTGTTGGGATTTGTATTGAGATTGGTCTTGGCTTCATGTCATCGGAGGGTTTCATGGGCGATGGTTGAAAACTCCAGCCTCCTTGCAGAGATGTTCGGGTGGGCAGTGACCAGATTAGATGACGTATGCGGGAGCAGCCACAAGGGGAGCAGCGAACCTGTTGTAGTTGCGAGCTACGTACTGTGGATGCAGAAAAAAACATTAGTATCATAATCATTTTTAAGCTTATAAAAGCGTATGGCACAAGAACGTGGTTTACTCATAGAGTAGAATCGATTAAATTAAGCGATTTTACTTAATCGCGCTGGAATAGTTTAAGCTTTTCTAGTAATATTGTGCATGGATATATATCCCAAACAGATATTTGAATCAATTCCTGGAAGAATATATATCTTTGATTTTCTTAAGAAAATTATCTCATTCGAGATTTGCGAAGAAAAACAAATGTATCCTATATCATATTTAAATGAGAGAACGGGATGATATTGGATCAAATGTTATTAATTAATTTGTTTAATGTTTATCATATTTATCAATGATGAAACGATTTTTTCAATGAAGTGATCTCAAATGGTTTTGGAAAATGTAGGGATAAAAAACCAAAATGTCATTCTTGAAGAGTGAATTTATCTTGAGGATAAACGAGTCTATAATTTTTCTCTATGATGTATATAATATATTATTATTTATGATAATACAAATAAATTAACTACTAACATGTAATCAGGCATAATTTCAAAGTTCAAGACAAATCATCTTGTTTGAGTTGTCGTTAAAATAAGTGTTCGGTTCAAGCAATCGAAATTTTACGTATAATTGAATGGTCAATGCGCCAGAAGGAAATGCGAACTACAGGAAAGCATATTTACCTGGGAGCTGGTGGCAACTGGTGCTGAGTAGGCAAGAGCAGGGGCAGTGTATGCCACGGGTCCAGCTGCGGTGTAGGCGATGGGGGCAGCGGCAGCGGTGTAAGCCAGAGGGCTGTATGCGCTATAAGCCAGGGGAGCTCCTGCTGTGTAAGCCACTGGGGCAGCAGCTAACAATCCTGGCTTGGGTCCAGCGGAAGCCACGGCGAGGACGGCAGCGAAGACGAAGAGGGCGATCTGAAGGAAATCACGTGTGTAATTGATTCTCCGATCACGTACAAATTCCAGAGACAATGCGCGTCTTAAATTCGATGTTGTAATGACTCAGAGTTTCATAACAAAATCTTGATGATAAAATGGGAGAGCAAAAGCACGTAGATAATGGAAGAGGTTTGGTAATTAGTAAGTGGAAAGGAAAATCTTCCGTATACTATTACCAAATTTGAGGATTATTTATACTCTGGCATTTACTTTACCGATTTTCTCAGCGTTAAATTTACAGGTGAAGGATCTGAATAATTTCTTTTCGATGAATTTGAAATTCGTAGCTTGAAAAAAAATATTTTGAAGTCGTGATTCTATGCAGTTCTTGATTGCTCTCGAGTTTAAATCCGCTTGCCTCTTTCTACCACATTGTTACATTATTCCCTGCAACATCGTTACAAAAGAAAGTAAGTCTGCTATTTTTATTAAATTAAATGCAAGTCCGAGCTATAAAGACAATTGTAACTCTCAGCTAAAATGCGTAACCGAACCAAGCCTACAATTAAAGCGTTGTGAGAAAAATATTGAGAGCGTTGGAGAAGGAGTCGAATGATAAAAATGGCGAAAGTCATCCGGGACTCGAACCCGTATCTCCCACAAAATCCAGAGAGGCTAACTAATTGAGTGTCTACTGCTGAAAAATATCTTTTTCGATTCAAGAGCTATTATGATGGGTAAAAAAGTATATTTTTTCGAAGTAAAAAATCGAAAATTTCGAAGTCAATTGATACATGAAATGGATTGTTCTACCCTTTTTTTTCATTTAATTGAAGCACAGTAATTGAAGTATCTGGTCTCGAATCCCGGCTATGTTAGACTTTTTTTCTTCTGATAACTCGCTAGTATCACGTTAGAGTTCCACGCAAATCTAGAGATTATAAAGGTAGAACAATTTGAAAAACTTCCTCTCAATTCACGGCTTTGGTTCTGCTGAATTTTTGGTACTGAGTGAATGGATCACAGGTTTCCAACTTACCATTTTGGAGTACATGTTGAGTTTGGTTGGTTGCTCGGGAGCTAGTTATCCGTGAGTGAAATAGCTGAGGATGCCTACTTGGAGACTGGTGCCTTCTGCTCGCCACCGGCCCTTTTTATAGTGGTCCTCCGAGGGGTTGTGTCCTTTGGGAGGACGGGGCGGAGGGAGGGGTACCTAATGGAGAGCCAGGAAGAATAAGGCGTGTGCAAGACGTTAAGCAATAGACGCATGCATCCGAGGGTGTCCGAATGAAGGATGACCAGGGTGTAGTCCGAGGACTTCCTCCCGCCCAAGGACGACTCAGCCTACATTTTGTTTTATTGGCAACGCCCGTTAATAAAATTCCGCGTTCGTTCCGAAAATAAACATGAGGGTGAATACATTTGCCGGGAAATTTCCCCTGACTAAACGCTTGTCTCGGACTGTCAATGCCGCTTGAGTTAAAGGGTACGATTTTTATGGAGAAGGTGCTTTGCCATATCCAACTGCCTGGGAAAAGACTTGTATCGTAAAATCAAGTGCATAAGCCGCAATACTTGGTGAAACTCCATCTCAGGAACAGCGTTAAAATAACTGTAAAATTTCACGAAAAATTTTACTTTGGGGCGACTTGTTTCAACTCATGGAATCATCGTCATGCTCTAATTTCAAAGTTATTTTCTTACCATTCTGGTGACTTCTATCACTTAACATAAATTAAAAAATCTATAAAATTCTTTCATGAACATGAGAGGGCTTTACATAGAAATAGTATAAGTATCATAATTGAAAAAACACTATTGCCATTAATAACTTTCACTTCATTTTATAACCTCATACACCGAGACTTATATTTTTAATACCTATCTTATGCATACTAACTTTTTTATAAATGCAGGATAAAAGGAGGGATAGTTTTAAAATTAAATATATTTTCTAATATTTCTTTTGAATAATTCGACTGCGAGAGTTTAAATAAAAGTGGAGAAAGGCATTAACCGGAGAAAAAGTCGTTATCAAGAAATTTACAACTCGAATAGTATTGCTCTATATTTGCTGGTCTTCTAAATTACCAAAACGCACGACGAACAATGTGTGAAAAATATAGTGAAAGCATTGCATAAATCCATGCCCCCAATTGTAAACTATTTTACGTGTCCTTTGAGATTAGGTCACACGGAAAGAAAGTTGGTGACGCATAAGAGGTAGCCAAGGTCAAGGCATCGGATAAATACTTACATATTATTCGTCCGTTTAACAATTGCACGATTTCATCATTTTTCGATTCGTAAAATTTTTTGGATACTTTCCATTCGAACATTCCGAATTTGTGTAGGTGACTGAATTAATTGAGAAATTCCATCCATCCCGATTCTCTGCCAAGAGTCTTGGCTATGAAAGTTTAGTTTTTCGAAATCGATATATTCCTGTTTCACTCACGATGATGTCGATAAGGATTCTACATCGTATACAGGAAGGGCGGATATGTGTACTGAGTTCGATTATAAAATCTAGGGCACCTTAGGTGTGTGTGGAATACAGATAAGGGCGGCGATGAAATGCGCTGTGGAGATGACGAGAGAAAATAGGAGAAAGGGTCCATTCCTAAGTCTCCAAGAGAGATAAAAACCATGGCTCTTTGCCTATTTGCTTTGGTGTAAGAATTAGAGGAAATCTTGCCAATAGATGCATCAAATCAAACTCGTGTTGGAGAGAATCGTGTATTTGAAAATAGTTGAGGAAGGAGGTGTTGAGGAATTCCGATATGAAGGATTTAGTTTTATCTTACGTTAGAAGTGTTTTAATGCAAATAGAAGAAATTTATCTAACTTAGTGTAAAATTTATCGACAGAGTTTTATAGTTTTTCATTTTATGATTATTTGGTTATTAAATGATTTTCGAATTTTATCAGACATCAATATTCAATCATTTAATATTCTTAATATAATCTATTTTGAAAATTTATTCTCGCAATATATTTGCGTGCTTTTTAATTAAATTTTACAATTTAATTCATTCCTTATTATATTAATGTGATTCTTAATACAGTGATCCCTATTCACATTCAAGCTCACTTTTAAATAGTATTTAATTCTTAAATAATCCATAGCTAAAAGTCATCAAGGCTCGACCATTAACATTGCAATAATTCAATTTGAAGCTTATCTTCCTGCCTTCCTACGGAGTGCTCGTTCATTAGCTCTATATGTTTATCGAAATTATAATGGCGATTACGTTATTCTATTGAAATAGTTCGGGGCTCTGACCAGCATTGTTATCTGTAATGCGTTTCATTGTTTCACCATTGTCTGGACTTTTCTCTTTCGTTTGACAAGAGACACATCGATGCTCATAGACAATGTGTCTTCAGCTCTTAGAAAGATACCACTGAAACCTTCGTCCCGATCCAAGAAGAAAACATCCATCTGGGAGTTTCCGGAAGGAGCGCAGAATATTTTGTTAAACCCGAGAAAAGCGATGGCGGGCATTTATTCGTGCACCGCTTTTGAATGCTTTTGGTCTTCCCAAGAAGGCCGACTACCAAATATACGCAGATGTTGTTGTTCCTCAAAGAGGATACACTTGCCAGCATTGCACTCTTGGTGGTCGAAACGAGAATGAGTTTCCAACGTTGGATTCAAGCGTAGAATTCGTTAAAACAGGATAATTCAGTCAAGGCCGTGAAGGTGATAATGTAAACATCTTCAGTTTGATTGGATCAGCATGGATCTAAATACCTTTGACAATCAACGACTTTAGTGTTTGGCGACATTTGGGGCATCCCCAAGCTTAAACTGTGTCTGGAAGCATGATAAGGCGACAGCCTTGAAAGAGTCCGAGTAAATGCAAACTAACTGTATAGTATTCCTTGAACGTTCGCAAGAAGGGCGAGACTGCTGGCGTAGCAGGAACCGACTCTTAAAGGTCATTTACCAAAACAAATTCATTTTATTTTAACCGTAACGGTAACATTTAACTCTTCACTTTGAACGGAAAGCATGTTGCATGAGTTGAAAACGAAAATTTATCTGTGTATTTAACTGGAATTCGTTGAATTTTATAAAAAGAAAAATATATCATCAATTGGTAACCTTTGACAGCCAATGTGAAGGAATGGCTGTTCATAACTAGAAACGCCAGGGTTTAAGTCCCGACTGATAGGGTTTTCCTTAATTATTCTATGGATAATTCTATTCAAACCATTTAGTTTTAATCGAAAGAATTGTTAAATAATACAAAGTTTTACAAAGCAGCTTTCACATCCACACAATGAAGTTTCAGTGGCAACTGGTTTCGGCTAATAATAGCCATTTTCAAGTTTTATGTGTGAATACGTAAAAGTTACTTCATTGCTCTGTAAAACTTTGTTTTATTTAACTATTCTTTCGATTTATCCGGAATTTCACAATATTTCGTCCTCCTCCGTGATTTATTTTCCTTCTAGTTTTACTTCTAAATGATTCTTCGAGAATAGATTTTTGTGTGGGCTGTCTTAGTAATAAGTAATTCTTCGGGTTTATGTCAAGGTATAATAAAAGGCTATGGACGATAATATAAATTATTCATTATTACCTTTTCATCATAATTAGGTTATTAGTACTCATAATTAATCCAATTCATTGAATAAAATTTCAACATATAGATTTGGGAAACTTTTTTCTCAAATTAGCTTTTCATATTTTACTGAAAATTTATGCTAGCTTTATTATCTCCTACCGAAGACTATGTTTTTAGGAAAGAATAAACAAGTAACTATAAGATTTCTCGTGAAAAAATACCAAAGAAAAAGGATACGGCGAGGCCTAAAACAAAATCACATTTCGTTTACTTCAGCACGTGAATTTCAATTTATTCTATCGAATTTGTAAAAATTATATATTGACTCATTTGGGGTATATCGTTTAATTTTTCAAATTCGATACAAGCTAACCATATACATAAAAAATACTGTTTATAAAAGTAGTTTATGCATAGATAAATTCTCTGCTACCTTAAGTAAATATTATTCATATTTCTCTGAGCGACTGAAGTAAATATAGTCTTGAAATACGCTAGGCCGGTAGTGGATCCGTCACACCTTTTGGATGCATTTCAAGGAATAAAAATCATGTTTAACTGTTTCTGCTTTTCTTGCTAAATCGTCTGAGGAAACATTTCACTGGAGATTTCAGAGAACATTTATGCGATACTATCTCGGATGACAAATTCTTTACTGAGTACTTATGCTTAAGTCATCTTTTACTGATCAAAAACTTCACTGTTTTGCAGCCGCACCCATCTGTCTTTTTTCCATTCCACATATACCTCTTTTTGTGAAAGCACCAAATATCTCAATTATAAAAGTTGTTCATTTCCAATCGTAGTATTCAATACCCCCTACAAAATACCCTATTAAGTATTTATGTTTTAATTTGTGGAAATGTTACATTGCTATGAGATTTTCCATGAAACATAGGAAATGTCATACTGCCTTGTATCAAATAGCTTATGAAAATAATTTCATTCTTCGTAGGAATTAATCTGCAATTAAAAATACATCATTTGGTTTTCTAGTTAACAATCCCCGATATAAAAGTAAGATATTCATCATTTATGCGTCTTTTAATTGTGAATTGTATTTCACCTATTCATCCGCAGCAATACGGTATTTCTATACCTGCATCAAACGCAACTCTCTGTAATTTATTTAGTAAGGATGAAACTTACTTAATAATGTAATGTAAGCAGTTTTATCAACGATTTATTAATATTTTTGTTGTATGAAGCTATTATAAATATTAATCAAATTTAAAATGTGATCGCTTAATTGAGCTTTATTTTTGTATTATATCATTTATTAAATAAGTGTAGATAAAATTTAGAAATTCGTAGTTGGTGCGAATCGATTGGTGTTTTATGCCCATTCAGCCATTTTTGGCATTAATTTCCATCTAGTAACTCCTATTATCATTAAATGGATATAGTTATTTGTGAAAATGAAAGGTTGGTGGTCTCATGATAATCGTTAAATATATTCATTCTAGCTATACTTTGGTTACTTTGAAATAAATTTGATGTTTGTTATTAATTTGAAATTTAAAAAAACATAAACTTTAGGACAGTATATTCGATAGTCTGAAAAATTCTGGTTAAAAATTGAGTTCTGAAAACTTCATCATTCAACCATACAATCCATCGATAAACTTCGATCTTTGACTTAGTAGAAGGATCATAAAGGTAGAGGGGAAGGGTGGATGAGTAACAAGACATTATTTTTTTTCTGCTTAAATAATTTTATTTTTGGCTTTTCATCGATGTTGAGAAGGTCGGCTCGGAAAGGCCTCTAACGAGACGACGAAGATGTATATTCGGACGAGTCCACCTCCAGGAAGCTGGTAGAAATGGTGGATGACGAAGACCCTCCTCCTTGGATTTCGGCGACCAGATTTCCATCTTAGATGAGGTAAGTGGCAGGGGCGGCGACGACGGGGGACACCAAACTGTTGTGGTTGCGCACGATAGACTTGAAAAGAGAAAAGAAATCGTTAGTGCGTCGCATACATACATGGAAGACGGATCTTTTGCAACTCCTCCCCGGGAGATTTTGATTCGAAATTTCTTTCGTATGCCATCGCGACCCATTTTGCGTCGCTAAACACCGCGCCGAGGCTGGAAATCACAATTAACGAATTTTCCCATATCCTAGATCTTATGCACCCCGAGACGCACGCACGTTCCTTGGTTCTTGTGGAAATGAGTGGACATGCTCGGTATTCCTTATTTGATCACTTAACTGGTGAAATCAGAGTATTGTTGATGTTATTTTCATTTTTGGTATCTTAATCAGATATATTTCTATCTTTTAAGGCAATCAGGTCAGTTACCTTAAGTTTACAGCGAAAATTATGGATGACTCGAAAAGACTTATTATTTGATTTGAGGTTGCTGTCTATTTCTTATACACTGAAATATATTTACTAGAGGCATTTTTGAACCTGCTCGGCATAATCAACGTCATTCTCTCAGATTTAACTAATCGGAAAACTGTAATATTTGAGAGATGTTCTTGGAAAAAGAATTTAAATTACTTTATTTTATAGAGCGACAGAGATGGAGATAATATTCGTGGCATATGAATTAAAAATAATTTATTGAGCATATTTTTTATAGGAGGAATATTTTAAGCGATTAAAGTCGAAGCGGACAAGATTTTACTTCTAATCCCCGAGTTATTACAATTTAAGCCGGAACGAGAAAATCAGCGGAAATTGTAACAGTTAAACGTTTGACAAAGGGCCGTAGGAAAGTGTTTTCGGGCATTTGAAAGTGTAAATTTGTGTAGTAAATCTTCAATTAGAAGGCTACAAAATCTCACCTGGGAGCTGGTGGCAGTTGGTGCGTAGGCGATGGGTGCGCTGTAGGCAACGGGTGCAGCGATGGCTGGTGCGGAGTAAGCCAATGGTGCGCTGTAGGCCAATGGGGCGGGAGCAGCGGCATAAGCCAATGGTGCGGCTACGGCGGGAGCGGCGGCATAAGCTAGTGGTGCAGGGGCGGCGTAGGCCAAGGGATGAAAGCCTGGCTTAGGGGCGGCGGAAGCCACGGCGAGGACGGCGAAAAAGAAAAGGGCAGCCTAGGGAAAGATTAGAAAGGACAATTTAGATGAAGCACTAATTTTCTGCGGTCAGATATGCCTAGACGAATTTGTGCTTTGTAAATATTACGTAGATAAATCCTGATGGCACAATTGCAGTAGATTTAGAAAAGCTTATGGATAAATGTAGGCTAAGAAATATGTTCGTGAATTTACATTGAGTAATAACCTCACTTCTAATTAATGATGAAGCTTCTATCTTGCTTTTTGATTTTCGTTATCACTTTGGTTATAACATATCATATATGGTTATTTTTATAGATATGTAGGAAGGTATAGTTTGGTTATATTATAAAATCATATAAAGTTGGTAAAGTACCGAAGGTCGGTTGGTACCTTAATCCCTTTAACTCTAGCTACGGAGAGCTTGTGAAGTTAATGATGCTTACTTAGAAGTATGGGGAGTAAGGCAGTTTTCTCTTGCTTCCCTTATCGTATATATTTTTACTTTACTAATACGGTAATGATGGTATTGTATTGCAGTATCAACAAATATATAAAAGCGGAAAACTATGAACTGCTTGGTTCTTATTGAACTATATGAAATGTAGGCAATGCAGCTAAATCTTATGAATTAGTACTGGCAAAGTTCTACCTCTGATGAGGCAATATTGTTCAAATGTAGAGATTCGAAAGTAAAGTTGCAAGAAGCTTTCAATTGCTAATCCAATTCCTCGACCTCGAAATCAAAATCAATGTGAACACTCACCTTGTACATTTTGGAGGTTGGTTTTGTTGCTGGGTTGCGAACACGAGTTGATTTGCTCTTCTGAGTGCTGTCAGAGAAGTGATGCCTTTTCCACCCTCTCGAGGGCTTCTTATACTGGACCGACGAAGGAGATTTTGGAATAGTTGGCACCGAAGCAGGGATGATGGGGGGCTAACAAGGGCGTGAGCTTCGGAGTTCCTGGTTGAGGGCCTTAGAGGGTTCGTATGATGAGGGCCGAAAAATATTGGGCAACGCCCGATTTCGATTCGGGTGTATGAGTTGGTTGGGAAGGAAAGTGAAGATCGATTGGTACGCTCCCGAAATATTTTCCGGGTGGGGCGGTCATGATCCTCTTAAACCCATCGTCCACATGCATACGAATAATTCGTTCTTCAAGCTTAATCGCACATCAACATACAACTTTTAAGGTAACATATGTTAAAAGCAGAATAAGATACGAATACTTTTTTATCCAAATTCTATTCATATTCATTTAACTAACAAGATAGGATGTAAGATGTCTCTTCTGACATTTAATTACAGTTCGTTTCTTTTACATTTAGATTATAAAATTCGTATTATTTTTATATACAGTTATTTCTCTGGAATTCAACGTACAACGTTATGTCTCTTTTTGTTTATACTTAAACAAGGGATACATTTAACAGTTTGAACGTTCCGCTGATTGTCCTTGGTTCGATTCCAGAGAGCCATGTACATTCCTCAAAGCATTTCTTATAGAGGTAATGGAATCAAATTTTAGGTACTTGTACTTACCGGCATGATATCTATTTCAAACTTTGTATGAAATAAGATCAAGTCTTAACAAGTCATTCTGTGCATTCATAGCTGCCAATATGTCCTGGGTTCGACACCAGGCGTCTCTCAAATCAGTAACTGATCCGATTTTAAAAAATTATTTTGAACTCCTTCCCAATAATATTAAAACTTGAAATATGGCATATAGATAGAGATCATAGACAAATTTCAAAAAAATGTTTTAGATTTCCTAGATCGTCCTTGGTTTGAATCCAGAGAGCCATTTACATTCGTGAAGAGTAGGATGTCGTTAGAGGCAGTTGCATCCAATATTTCTGCTTGAATTTTCACACATAGTTAGAGATTGTGATCTTCGGTTGCGCTGCATAGTAAGTTTACTAGGAAAACCCGGGTTCGATGCCAGACAATTAAATTGCAGCGAATTTTAAGAATATTTTCAATCCTGTTTTTCTTCTTTTGAGTACCGTCCCGATATGATGACGATATGAAATTAGTCTTGTCGATCTGCTTGCAGTATGCAAGCAACATTTTACTCGTAAATATATTGAAAGAGGAGAGCAAATCATGTTTTCATCTAATAGAGGGCTCTTTATTTGTACCGTCCTTCTCTGTTCTTATGTATATTTAAGGATCTATCGTTATCTATCCGTAGGTTATGCAGGCTCTTCACACCCCTATCTTGCGGGTATATTCCTGCTGTGCTGTGTTTAGTGAAACCTTAAGTCTTTAAAACCACAAAGTAGTTGACTAATATGAAATTTTTTCACGCTACCTCTTTTTTTTAAATTTTATATGAAGAATAGTTGGATGAGGGAAGAGGCTTACTAGTTTCGATCTCGCCCCAAGTAAAATTCGCTCTATTATTTTTATATAGCTCATATCACAAATAGAAAGTCAATCAGGGAAAGCTTGGTCCGGCGTTTCAGATTTACTATTACCAGTAATATTTCGATAAAATCCATTATCTATTATAATAAGGCTTTAGCCGAGAATTTTAAGTGAATTTTTCAAACAAAAATTGTGTTATGAAATGAAACCGCTACATTAAAGTTTTTTTCTAAAACTCGCAAAATAACTTTAATTACTCGACAAAACATAATTTCCCTTCTATTAACTATTTTCTCCTCAGAATACACCTTTTGTAATTATATACAAAATCGTATTTAATTATTTCAACATATTTTATGATTGTTTTTCTTACTTAGAAAGAGCAGAAATGAAGCTTGTCGGTATCGTATATATTAAGTGGAATAAGATACGAGTACTTTTTTATCCAAATTCTAATGAAATATCTTACTCAAGTATTACCGATTCTCTGTATTACATATTTCAATTCTGTATTACACAATGAGCAGAACTGGAACTGAAACGGTAATTTTATTGCGTGAGAAATGAGAAACATGCTCTTGAGGGGATGATAAATTCCACATAAATATCAGTACATAAAAATAATACGAATTTAATAATCTAAATTTTAAGGGACGGACTACAATTAAACGTCCGAAGAGGCATCTTTTTTAAATGAATATGAATAGAATTTGGATAAAAAAGTACTAGTATCCTATTCTGCTTTTAACACATGATACCTTAAAAGTTGTATGTTGATGTGCGATTAAGCTTGAAGAACGAATTATTCGTATGTATGTGGCTGATGGGTTTAAGAGCATCATGACCGCCCCACCCGGAAAATATTTCGGGAGCGTACCAATCGATCTTCACTTTCCTTCCCAACCAACCCATACACCCGAATCGAAATCGGGCGTTGCCCAATATTTTTCGGCCCTCATCATACGAACCCTCTAAGGCCCTCAACCAGGAACTCCGAAGCTCACGCCCTTGTTCGCCCCCCATCATCCCTGCTTCGGTGCCAACTATTCCAAAATCTCCTTCGTCGGTCCAGTATAAGAAGCCCTCGAGAGGGTGGAAAAGGCATCACTTCTCTGACAGCACTCAGAAGAGCAATTCAACTCGAGTTCGCAACCCAGCAACAAAACCAACCTCCAAAATGTACAAGGTGAGTGTTCACATTGATTTTGATTTCGAGGTCGAGGAAATGGATTAGCAATTGAAAGCTTCTTGCAACTTTACTTTCGAATCTCTATATTTGAACAATATTGCCTCATCAGAGGTAGAACTTTGCCAGTACTACTTCATAAGATTTAGCTGCATTGCCTACATTTCATATAGTTCAATAAGAACCAAGCAGTTCATAGTTTTCCACTTTCATACATTTGTTGATACTGCAATACAATACCATTATTTCCGAATTGTTATAATAAAAATATATACGATAAGGGAAGCAAGAGAAAACTGCCTTACTCCCCGTACTTCTAAGTAAGCATCATTAACTTCACAAGCTCTCGGTAGCTAGAGTTAAAGGGATTAAGGTTCCAACCGACCTTCGGTACTTTACCAAATTTATATGATTTTATAATATAACCAAACTATACCTTCCTACATATCTATAAAAATAACCATATATGATATGTTATAACCAAAGTGATAACGAAAATCAAAAAGCAAGATAGAAGCTTCATCATTAATTAGAAGTGAGGTTATTACTCAATGTAAATTCACGAACATATTTCTTATCCTACATTTATCCATAAGCTTTTCTAAATCTACTGCAATTGTGCCATCAGGATTTATCTACGTAATATTTACAAAGCACAAATTCGTCTAGGCATATCTGACCGCAGCAAATCAGTGCTTCATCTAAATTGTCCTTTCTAATCTTTCCCTAGGCTGCCCTTTTCTTTTTCGCCGTCCTCGCCGTGGCTTCCGCCGCCCCTAAGCCAGGCTTTCATCCCTTGGCCTACGCCGCCCCTGCACCACTAGCTTATGCCGCCGCTCCCGCCGTAGCCGCACCATTGGCTTATGCCGCTGCTCCCGCCCCATTGGCCTACAGCGCACCATTGGCTTACTCCGCACCAGCCATCGCTGCACCCGTTGCCTACAGCGCACCCATCGCCTACGCACCAACTGCCACCAGCTCCCAGGTGAGATTTTGTAGCCTTCTAATTGAAGATTTACTACACAAATTTACACTTTCAAATGCCCGAAAACACTTTCCTACGGCCCTTTGTCAAACGTTTAACTGTTACAATTTCCGCTGACTTTTTCGTTCCGGCTTAAATTATAACAACTCGGAGATTAGAAGTAAAATCTTGTACGCTTAAACTTTAATCGCTTAAAATATTCCTCCTATAAAAAATATGCTTAATAAATTATTTTTAATTCATATGCCACGAATAGTTTCTCCATCTCTGTCGTTCTATAAAATAGAATAAAGTAATTTAAATTCTTTTTCCAAGAACATTTCTCATACATTACGGTTTTCTGATTAGTTAAATCTGAGAGAATGACGTTAATTTTGCCGAGCAGTTTCAAAAATGCCCCCAGTAGATATATTTCAGCGTATAAGAAATAGACAGCAACCTCAAATCAAATAATAAGTCTTTTCGAGTCATCCATAATTTTCGGTGAAAACTTAGGGTAACTGCCCTGATTGCCTTAAAATATAGAAATGTATCTTCTTAAGCTACCAAAAATGAAAATAACATCAACAATACTCTGATTTCACCAGTTAAGTGATCAAATAAGGAAAACCGAGCATGTCCACTCATTTCCACAAGAACCAAGGAACGTGCGTGCGTCTCGGGGTGCATAAGATCTAGGATACGGGAAAATTCGTTAATTGTGATTTCCAGCCTCGGCGCGGTGTTTAGCGACGCAAAATGGGTCGCGATGGCATACGAAAGAAATTTCGAATCAAAATCTCCCGGGGAGGAGTTGCAAAAGATCCGTCTTCCATGTATGTATGCGACGCACTAACGATTTCTTTTCTCTTTTCAAGTCTATCGTGCGCAACCACAACAGTTTGGTGTCCCCCGTCGTCGCCGCCCCTGCCACTTACCTCATCTAAGATGGAAATCTGGTCGCCGAAATCCAAGGAGGAGGGTCTTCGTAATCCACCATTTCTACCAGCTTCCTCGCGGTGGACTCGTCCGAATATACATCTTCGTCGTCTCGTTAGAGGCCTTTCCGAGCCGACCTTCTCAACATCAATGAAAAGTAAAAAATAAAATTATTTAAGCAGAAAAAAAAATTAATGTCTTGTTACTCATCCACCCTTCCCCTCTACCTTTATGATCCTACTATTAAGTCAAAGATCGAATTTTTTTCGCTGGATTATATGGTTGAATGATGAAGTTTTCAGTACTCAATTTTAAACCAGAATTTTTCAGACTATCGAATATACTGTCCTAAAGTTTATGTTTTTTTAAATTTGAATTAATTATAAGCATCAAATTTATTTCAAAGCAACCAAAGTATAGCTAGAATGAATATATGTAACGATAATCATGAGACCACCAACCTTTCATCTTCACAAATAACTATATCCATTTAGTGATAATAGGAGTTACTAGATGGAAATTAATGCCAAAAATGACTTAATGGGAATAAAACACCAATCGATTCGCACTAATTACGAATTTCTAAATTTTATCTACACTTATCTAATAAATGATATAATACAAAAATAAAGCTCAATTAAGCGATCACATTTTAAATTTGATTAATATTTATAATAGCTTCATGCAACAAAAATATTAATAAATCGTTGATAAAACTGCTTACATTACATTATTAAGTAAGTTTCATCCTTACTAAATAAATTACTGAGATTTGCGTTTGATGCAGGTATAGAAATACCGTATTGCTGCAGATGAATAGGTAAAATACAATTCACAATTAAAAGACGCATAAATGATGAATATCTTACTTTTATATCGGGGATTGTTAACTAGAAAACCAAATGATGTATTTTTAATTGCAGATTAATTCCTACGAAGAATGAAATTATTTCATAAGCTATTGGATACAAAGCAGTATGGCATTTCCTATGTTTCATTGAAAACCTCATAACAAAGTAACATTTCCACAAATTAAAACATAAATACTAAATAGGGTATTTTGTAGGAGGTATTGAATACTACGAATGGAAATGAACAACTTTTATAATTACGATATTTGGTGCTTTCATAAAAAGATGTATATGTGGAATGGACAAAAGACAGATGGGTGCGGCTGCAAAACAGTCAAGTTTTTGATCAGTAAAAGATGACTTAAGAATAAGTACTCAGTAAAGAATTTGTCATCCGAGATAGTATCGCATATATATTCTCTGAAATTTCCAGTGAAATTTTTGCTCAGACGATTTAGCAAGAAAAGCAGAAACAGCTAAACATGATTTTTATTCCTTGAATTGCATCCAAAAGGTGTGACGTATCCACTACCTGCCTAGCGTATTTCAAGACAATATCTACTTCAGTCGCTCAGAGAAATATGAATAATATTTACTTAAGGTAGCAGAGAATTTATCTATGCATAAACTACTTTTATAAACATATATTTCTCATGAATATATGAGAAATATATTTTCCATGAATAAATATACTATAAAGAAGTAAAGATATTCATGAGGATATTGAATCAGAGCTATGGATCTCAACTTAAATATAAGGAATTCATTTTTTTCCAGCGCTCTCATGTACTGTATAGGTTGTAACGTAGGAGTTGCTATGCCAATGCAAAACTACCCTATATTGCTTATGTAATTGATCGAATTTGTGCTCCATGTGCTTAGGAAAATGGTAAAGTAAATAATTAATTAATTCTATCTGTCCTCAGACAATTCTTCGTCCCCTGAGAATTCCTATTAAACCAGGAAAGGGAATATTCCCTCGACTGAATCCAAATCAACAATTTAAAGTGCCCAAAAAGGTATCGGAAGCCACTGCGTCGGATATGACGGACAGCAAATAATGAAAGCGTGACATATTGAGGATCACGTAGCTGGACGTGAAAACGGCATAGGTCGCGTGACGCTGCGTTCCGCTACGGACCGAAAAGACATCAACTTGCGTGCGTGCGTTTGTGAGAGTGTTGTGCGTGTCACGCACACAGTTGACTAATAGGAAGTGGCCTTGAGGATCGTGATGTTGCTATCTCTACTACGTCTAATTTTAACCTACATTTAACGTTTGTAGATCATCCCGCAATCAGTGTCTCCTGAAACCTTCAACACTTATAGCTGCGCGTACCAAATTAAGTTTCATAAATTTATCCAGATAGATATTTATTATTAATCGCAAAAAATCATTGATGAAATTTTATGATGTATTCCACTATTTGGGGACTATTTGTATTGCTGTTTTGAATCGTGTTAGATTCCCATGAACAAATGAGATTTTACTTTTTCATCATTTAAATTTTCCCTTTCACATTGTATATTAAAATTCATGATCAATCAAATAATCATTTTCAAATTTTTTAGTGATCTTCCTTATGCTCAATTATACAGTAGTCGAATTAAAAAGAACTAGAGTTATTTTACTTTAATTAAAAAATGATCGGATGTTTGAATATTCCTCTCGGAAGTGAAGAAAGAATTTAGAAGGAAGGAAGAACTGAATTTGATTGAATCTCAACGTTCATATATATGTCATGATATGCTAGCTTATTGATGATTTTCTTTTGTGATCAGAGCGTATCACTTTATAATGAAAAATGAATAGAGTAATGAAACATAAGTTCTTCAGCGATGCTACCCTGATGAGAATGCACGTATTTTGAGCTTTAATAACGTTTTAGCATCCCTATTAAACGTTTGGAATTCACTAGTATATCGATTTATCTCTGAAAACTAAAGTAAGAAAACCTTCTCTCTAAAAAAATAAAACCTGTCATTTTAATGTCTTATTCTTATCGTATTAGTTTAGGAATATTCTTTGCTAATTTCAAAATTTAATTTTCTCATAATCATTCATCTGCAGCCTTAGATAATTTATATTCATATCCATGCGGTCCAACCCTTCCTGAGGATCGAGCAGGCATGATCTTGATGATAATTTCAGCTTTCTTGCGCCTGTATACTGTAATCTTTATTCAATATTATGTAGGCGTGTCTTTCATCACGATTACCTATTAAACGAGTAACATTCTAACTCGTATGATCCACGCAATCCCCCGGGAGAGTGACCCCCGATCGCCAATTGGAATTCCGCCCGAGTTCCCCGCGGGTGAAAGCGTTCTCCACTGTTTGTATTGCGTAACGAGCCCTTTCCCAGTACCGACGCTTCACGTGGTTTCCGTGAATCAATCGACCCCATTGAAGGAGCTCCAAACACAAATGTGATGGAAGTCTTTGCAGCTGATGAAATCTCTTAGGGATCTGGACGAATATTTCCGTGGAGAAAATTCAAGAGTATGCACATTCGTATGGAGAACTAAAAAGAGATGTGGAAATTGATGGACTTGGTATGAAAAGAACTTTGTTATCTCCACAGAAATGTATTTCTTATGAGAGTACTTTCTTCTCTTTAATATTATTATTATTATCATCATTTTATTCCATTTTTCTCAGCACTGCTGGATGACACTAGGGTACAGGTATAAATACCAAGTACTCCCAGAGAACAATATCTCTGATATTATGATAATTAATTACAAACTAACATTTAAATATTTTAATTCGATGTGCGAAGGCGTTATCTCCAAAATCCCCACCATCAGTATTTGTATATATAATGGAATCCCAAAATAAGAAATGTGCCAGATGATGCTAGTTCGCTAGCGAAACATGTCGCCAAAGAAATAAATCTGTGGAAGTGCACTAGTATTCTTCTTCATTCATTTAAATATTTCCTTACAATATGCATGATGAAGTAATAACAGCCGTTTGTATTTTTATATAATTGCTCTTTTTTAAACTTAAAGTTTCCAGGCTGTGAAAGAGTTCTTTTGGGATTATACTTTTAGCAGATAACACTATGGGCACTTTTATAACCTATTTCATACCCCAGATCCTTAATATTTCATTCGCTAGTTCTTGATATTTGTTTCTTTTATCATGATTTGTTTTTGTATGTTAACCGTTAAAGGGACTTATTATTATTATTAAGGCATAAATTGTAGGTTGGTTGTTAGCCTGGTGGCAGTCTTTTCTACCTACATACATTTCTTCAAATTAGAAACATAATTTCATATAGGCATCATCAAAAGATATTTCAGATGTTTAAGGTGGTGGAATGTTTCAATCCGATATTTTAGATAGAAGAATAGCATTTTTCGACCATCTTCGAATAATTTCATTGGGAAGCAATCAGAAGAAATTATTCATCTATTATCTATCAACTTATCAAACTTAGGATCGGAATCAATTTTGATGTCACTGTAATCTTTTACTACAAACCCGAGATTTTTTGCTTGGTTTTAATATAAAAAATTGTATTGCAAGTATAAATCTTCCGTTAAGGTTTTCAAGAATGCGTTCATTAACTATTTTTCTCAAGGAAGTATAATTTAACGACGCAAAAATCAAAAACTAGAAAATTGAGATTGATAGACTGCAGATAGTGTATTTCTCTCCGTTGTCCACTTTATTAAATGGGATATTAATAGTTAATCATATCCACATTCATTATTTTATATAATTATCATAATTATTATTCACTCTTTGATTGATTTCGTGAGTTTCATGATCGATTGAGTATCTGAACCAAGATTTAGTAATTTTTGTATCTCTTTCCAAAAAGTTCCAATTTTCCATTAGTATATGGTTTTAGTTATTCGAGTGATATATTTACTTTGCAAAATTAAAGACAAGAGTTTGTAACGTATTTACTTTTAATTCAAACACCATCTTCAAGATACAGCTCGTGAAAATGTTCGAAGAAGCGTTTAAATCTCAACACATGCTCGAATATCAAAATGAATAGGTATCTGCAAATATTTGATGGCTCTAAGCATTATTTATTTTCATCATTAATTTATAGTAATAGTGACGACGACGTAAGTTATCCAAAGAATGAACCTTTTCTCTAGATCTTTATTTTAATTTCAAAATCCAATCATTGGAAAGGTGTAAATTATTGATTTCGGCATTTTTTCACTCCATCTAATATCAGCTGGAAATGCATAAAAACTGTAGAAGTATACTACCAAGCCAAATGAATCCTAAAATAACACTATCATGTATAATGTACGCATTTTCAAGTCAAATAAAGCCGACATCCTTAAGATATTCAGGGTATGGAAATTGTTTTAGATATTGTTACCTGACGTGAATTCAAGTTGCATTTTAAATAAAATACACCGATTATTTCAATAATTTAACAAAGATACTTTATTTCCTTCGCATAAAAAATGTTCAGTGAACAGATGAAATACGTCAAAAATAATCATCATTCTTTTCGTTCTTTCTCCAATTTTTTTGTCCGGTCATGTCGTTGTGGTCCTTCGTCTGTTGGTCAGTTCTTAGATTTGTCGTTGTTCTTCTTGTTCATCTCAGCCTGCGCCACATCAGCGTATCCCAGAGGGTCGTGGCTCTTGAGGGCCTCTTGGTACAGGTGGTGCTGCTCAGGCGTCAGGTACACTGGCTTCGTGGGTGCGGAAGAGAAGGGCAAAATGGGCTCCTGGTCCTCTACAGCAGCAGCACTGGCGTCAGAGAAAGGATCTCCCCCCACGAAGGGAGTGGGGATGCCGGTCCTGAGGTAGGGTGTGGGGACAGGGCCGGTGTATCCGAAGGGTACGAGGCCGTAAGGGGATCCGTAGGGGGATCCGTAGGGGGATCCGTAAGGGGAGGCGACGTAGGGCGAGGCCATGTAGGGTGAGGCCATGTAGGGGTAGACCGGCGTAGAGGTCACGGCCGCGAGGGCTGCAGCGAAGATGACCTGAGGATGGAAGAAGATGATGTATCTTCCGCTTCTGGGAGCGGCAGACGCGAAGAATTCCTCGGCTTCGCCATAACGGTCGGGTCGTATAAATGCGCGGTGGGTCTACGCAGGTTTTTGAACTCTTAGAAGTTTGTCGGATTGGACGGAAGGTGGTGCTCTTGGAGGCTGTTAGGAAGAGGACGAAGATTTTGGACGGCCCGCGTGAAATTGCGGTCTGATGTGTACTTGTGACCCCACTTGTGTGCATTTTAGGTGCTAAGATGGAAATGAAATTTCCCGTATTCCTTCCGTTTCCATGGCGTATTTCTTTAGTACAACTCGTATTGAAACTCAGAGGTCTTTTAATCTTTTCCTCGTTTCCTCGAATTTTTTTGCGTACTTCTTTCCAACACGATATCGTTTTAATGTCTTATAAAAATTTTGTTTGTGAATATTTATGGAGTATTTTAAATATGAAATGACAGCTCCTTGTTCCCGTAAGAAATTTTCAATATCGAAGTTAACCAGCTATCATCAGCTTATTTCATTATTTAATTATGTTTAAAGTTCCCCAGAAATTTAATTATCAACTATCCAAGAAGAAAGAATCATTAGGGTTAAGCGAATAATTATCGTCACGAATTATGAATTTACTTTCACATAAGTTCCTGATGAATAATTCAAGTTTACTGATTCATAATGCTATCATATTCAATATAATATACTGCTATTATGTAATACACTGCTATATACATGCTACTGATATATGCTATACTTAAACCAAAACCTCTTTCTCCTATTTGCTTAGAAGTTGCAAGCGGCAATTTTTTACTTTCTATCTGTTTACAAAACTTATTTGTATTTTCGTTTTCTTCGCCGTTCGTTATCCGTGCAAATTCGTTTTCAAATATTCCCCCACCTGGAAGTCAATAACCCATTCCTGTATTGCATCATCACGGATAGCCCAGTCGGTGATTTTTCAAAAGAGCATCCCCGTGATTTTCCGCGCAGATATGGTCCAATTAACTCTCATTATCTTATTTAACGGCGCTCTGAATTCTTCCTGGATTTTAAAAGGCGCCATAAAAAATGTTCCCGCATCCGAATGCTTAGCGATGCATGCGCGTCTGATTGAGCTGGCAAAAAGTTGGAGACCGAATTTCCGGGAAATTTTGAGCTTATCGTGAGAGCCAATCATGGACATGAATAGTCATTTTATGAATAATTTTTAGTGATTCAATAATCGATATGAATCGTCATTGATGTGAATAGTGTTTACCGTATATTCAATTATTTTGAAATGAATTTTCTATGGGTATATAAATTAGTATTGGTCAGAGTGTAACTTATACATAAATACTACGCATGTTGCTAGGCCTAATGCTAGTCACTGTTATGAATAATGTTTACCGCATACTGAATTATTTTGAGACGAATTTTCTATAGGCATATACACGATTATTGGTCAGAGCGTAACTTAAAATTAAATTCCATTCAAAAGTTGAAATATTCGTCTGAAAAAATATAAGTAAGTATTTGATAATGAGTTATCTCGTGCGTAAATTATCACAGAATATCAAATGATTCATCTCGATTCATTATAATAGAAAATTACGATGCCGATCGACAGTTTTCAAAGCATTAATATCCCAACTCGAGATGCGTGCGTTTGATTGACTCTATTAAGCATTTTAAACACCTGTGAGAGGAAAATTTTGACTAGTCACCATCCAATTCCTCGCGGGGTCCGTCGCTCAATCAGATACAAACCCCGTAATCACGTCCATTCGAACTCTCTATATAACCATTTCGGTTCGTCCTAACACTCCTATCCACCCAATCATAGCCAACCTTGGAGAGCCATCGTGTGAGAAAATGGCACCGCGAAGCGTACACCCGAAATCGTAAATGGAATGCAGGGGAGAAACGTCCGAGAGCGACGTTAGCACTTTCCACTCTCGATACTGTTAAAATCTCAATTAGCACCTCCGCGAAAACATCCCCGTGTCAATGGCCACCGCTAAGCAATAGCGCAAACACCCACAGCCCTCCGCATACCGCAGGTTCGCGCGGCCGGAAGAAAATGACCGAAGCCGAAGAATGGCTTGCTCTGACGAGCCATGAAAGGAGAACAAAAGAGAACCACGTGAAAGGATTCTCGTTCACTCACCAATTTCAGCATGGCTTGTTTCTTTCCACGGAATCCCTTCGGAGACGAACTCGCTGGTCGCTATACACTCACTATGTCCTCCGAAAAGGGCAGATTCCGGCCTTATATATGCCTTCGACCGGTAACAGGATCACCGCCTCCTAATGTCCCCCCAGGATAAGTTATCGCGTTTATTTTGCCCTCCCCTAATCCCCCATCTCCGTTAAATACTCCCCACTACGTTTTAGATCTGTTTCCGTCGAATTTTGCCCCCGAAGAGCGGTTCCTTCCGAAGGCATCTAGGGGGACGGCGGAGGTCGTCGACCCTCCTCGTGCGGATTCTCCGTGGATGTTCCTGCCATTATCAGCCCCTCTTCCCGCCGCACCTTACCACGCGATTCCTCTGGACCAGCCTTTTTTCTTGTGGTCCAACTGCCTTCTTGGCATACCAGCGTCCTTCCATCTTTTTCCTTCTTGTTCCTTCTGGTTATCCGTTCCTCCGATCTGTCATCTACCATCTTCCTTCCATTTTTTAGTTTTACTTTCCTATCCAAACTGTCCCTTTTCTTCCACCCAATATATTCTCCACGTCTTTTATTCTTCTTCTCTTTCAGATTCCTCATCTCTCAGCTGTTTCGCTTCCTTCACCCCACCTCCTCCCCACGGCGAATTTTTCTCATCTCTCCGACCCCTCTCTGTCTCTCCATGTCTCGGCTCTTCCTTCTCCCCCCTCCCCCCTGCCTCTTGCAGATTCCTCGTTTGTATCCTTCATGTCCCATCTGGTTGTTTTTAAGTCCCATCGACCCTCCAATTTTCTCTCCAATTAATTCTCTGACGTTCTTTCGTCTACTACTTCTTCATCTACATGCATAAAGACTAACCAAATGGTGTTCCTGTTGAAGTCTGTTTGAAAAAGTACCAAATTGAAACTCGTCTTCAGATGTATTTTTTATTTGAAGGAATGTGTTGTATTGTTTGCTGAGACAACATTGTAATGGAAAAAAGTGTTCAAAAGGTTGCGAAGTAAAAATTCTGAAAATCTCCACATGGAAGTATGATACTTTTGATGCTTTCTGAAAGAGTGAGTAAGAAGTGTAGGAGTTAGAGCTTAATGGAAAAAGCATTGGGAAGCCCTCATTTGTCATCAAAGAGAAAATTATTATCATGATCCTATATTATTTTTTCAAATTTATGAATCTCATGCTGTTCTTATTCTTATTTTCTCATGCTCTCTTATTAGATACATTTTTTACGTAAAATGTTTTGGATGAAAATCAGACCGATCTTACAGGAGAATATAGATTTACCACTGTATCGATATTTCACTTAGACTTGTAGTTGTGGAATACAGTCCAAAAATCGTCGTAAATGCAGTTTCTTTGTCTACTCTGGTATATACTTCTATATGTCATGATTATTCTATGTATTTAGACTACATAGTCTTTTACAAACACGATGATTTCTTTGCGAGAGAATAAGATTTATTTACTGAAGAAATTTTTTTTGTTGTTGTAAATTGAAACCTCGAAATCTGCAATATTAAAGCAATCTACTTTATAGTAGAACCTGTAATTCAAGTTCTTACTATCACAATTCTTCTAGCCATATTATAAATGGAAGATATTTTTGTTTTGCCGATGACCGAAAGTTTCGGAAGAAAAACATTCTCGATGGCTCGCAAACACCTCTAAGACTTTTACTGGTCACCCTTAGGTAAGCATGAGGAATAAGAAAGAGAAAAAAGTGATTCTTTCGCTTCGGAGGGTAAATATAAACATGATAAAGCTTGGAGAGGTGTTTGCTACTGCAAATATTTGCCGACTTCCCATTTCACGCGATGATCAGGTTCTGTCCGACCATTTTGTCAACTTCCACATCAAAGGTAGTACGCGTTGTGTACTTTTAAATCACAGGGACAAGATGTGCATAGAAAATTCTATCAGATGAAATTTTGAGTTTGTAACATTCAATAATTGGTTATTTATTGTATTTTGACAGAATGTTGACAGTGAATTTCATTTTTCGAAGACATTTTGTACTCTTCTTATTTCTAACTATTTTCTCTGCTCCTTCTCCCTCCTTTTCTCCAAATATTTCCTTCCCATTTCTTTTTGGTAACCAAATTTGGTTGATTCCTGTAATAGCAAACATTATCTCTAGAAAAGGGTGGCTTTGGTGGATTGTTCGTAATCATTCGATATAAAAATCTCTAGTTATACCTTTTGTAAGATTGAAAGTGTCATGGATACTGTAAGCCTTACTTTAATAATAAATTAATGCAGATTTTCACTACAGGGAAAGATAAATTTGGATGGATGTTACCATTTATAAAGAAGAAAGGCTGCTATTATATCCCTGTATCCCTTAGTATATCAGCCATTTTCTTCTAGTTTTAGTTTTACAAGGCCTTTAAATGAGGTCCATAAGTACCAATGTAATTTAGAAGTATTTATTTGTATAATCATAAAGTCATGATAGGATTTTTTTACACATTATTCTGCCAGAATTCATACTATTTTTTGCCTTGATCTTATTTTTGTGTTATTCATTTTCATTTTTTCTTCTAGGATTTGTTACTTTTCTCTACCTTTCTGTTTACTCAATCATTTGTTTCATTCTCTAATTCGCTTGAAATATTCATCGACATATGAGTAGAAAAGAATAAATATCACTCAGCAATATATTTTTTATTTTAAATTGTTATCTTTAATATCAACATTTAATTTGTGTCTATTTCAGAAAATTAGAGGGACTGTTGATGCCACATTTATTTTCTTAGAAGCTTAAATGCGAATTTTGAACGACATTCTGTCAGTTACATTTACCAGCTGATACCAATATGTATTTCAGCTATCTCTTCAGCAGAAATAGTAAAATCAAGTACTTATATAAAATATTACTCGAATGCAATGCTGAGATTATTTCACTTATTCTTACTCGCGAGAAATCACGCTATTGAAATGAATATGCACGTGATATCGGAATAGATATTTTTTTAAAATTAAACGTCATATATTACCTCACGTGAAAAATTTCCCGCCTCGCAAACAAACCGCTTACTCACCACGCTCCTCCTCCTCCTCCTCCTACTGTTATATGTAAACAGGACTCAAATTTTCGGAACCGCGCAACATTGAAAAATTATCGATTGTAAATTAGTTTCCCGAGAAACTATTTCCCTAGAGTTCAACGGCCCCAAAGGGTTAATGTCGTACGCCGACCTTGACCGAACTCCATCTGGCGTGAAGGCCCTGAATGATAAGGCGCCCCATTCGAAAATTACTCTTTAATCGCCATGCAAAAGATTTGCTAATTGCAGAAAAATTGGGACATGAATATTCGAATGTAGTACTATCTAGATTTAACTCGTAAAGTTATCATATTTCGTGATGTGAAACAGAAAATGGATGTGAATTCTTTTTGATTCTGTTTTTTATATCTGAAACTATGAATATTTTTTCGTTTTCTATTCAACGAATTGTATTCACTGTCAGTTATTCAGGATGCCATTATTCCATGAAAATGTCTACGAAGATTTTGGTCACGTAAAACTATACTGTCTATTCCATATTAATCTTTCCTCTAAAGTTATGTTCTAACTTGAACTTTATTTGGAGTCTTTAGTGATTCAATTTTTTATGATGCTCAACGCGGTTGCATGGTATTACTGTTAATTATGTTATTGGAAATGGTTGACAGATTTTGTAATTTCATTATTTATCATAAGGTTGCTTTTAGCTATAAATTGTTACGATATTAGTTACTTGGAAATATATTTTGTGATTTTCCAACGAAAATATTCTACATGTTGTTAACATGTTAAAATAGAGATACAGTAGTATTAAATTACGTTAGGAGCTAAGGTAAAGAAGAATTGTACGAGTTTAAACTGGAGTAATGGTAGGTGCGTTAAATTTGCCAGTAAGATATTGCTGTCTCGCTACAGTTAATGCATGAACAGTGAATTAAAACAGATCATTGCAATTCCTTAGGTGTCACGATGGAGGAACACCTGATAAGCTGGGAGAGACACTCAAATTCAACTGTGGGCAAGGCATACATAATGTTACACGACGTGAAATTGAATATAAAGGGTTAGCAAAATAAAAGATTTATATATATTTTGTGAAGGTTATTCGGAATACTTTAAAACCGTGTGATTTCTGCATGAAAGTTGTGGAATAAAGTATGTATCTAACTAGAAATAGAACTGAAAAAAGGAAATCGGTACAGAATAGGCAAAATCGGAAAAACGGACATGCTACCGAAATGTTAAAGACCTTTGAGTGGGGAAAAAGATTTGTCGACTAAGTTGTTTTTACAATATTATTGCAGGTTATGATGAGCTGGAAGGTTTGGAAGATTTAATTGAGAATTCGGATCCGCGGGGAAAATATTCACGAGTTTAAATCTAACTCTAGGTGGCAAATATATAGCATATAGCAAAGTATTTGTTTCTTAATAGGGGTATTATGGAATGGAATGTTACGTTTATCCTTCTTGAAGACCTTTCTTGAAAATAAATCTTTCAAAAGGAAAGGTTTCAATTTATTTTAGCAATAAAGGGATGGTCATCAAGGATATTTTACTATAGTGACGATATTTCTGGAAGAAGAAATCGATTGCTTCACAGAGTGATTTATGGCGGGGATGTACCCCATGACCGCTAAGGTGGCTGAAAAGCCCTCTCAGAAACCCGAACGATCCAGAAAGAGCAGATTACCTTTCAGAAATTATTACATCTCGTTTTTAATTGAAATTTATGTAATACTTATACATTTAAGTATATACTTATAATGCTGATACTTTGTATTAATCATTTATTCATTGTATAAATGGAATGAAAGTAGGAGAGGATGACATATATTGCGCATTAAATAAATATTATCTAGCGCAACTTGGTGGAGTTTCAAATAAAAACTTAAGTCACAAATTCAAAAGAAATAACGTGTACCAATTCCACAAATATATATTAAATCATGAATATAGGAGAGGAAAACCTCCTGACAAATAATATACTCGCAGTTCAGTTATAACGTAATAATAAATTTAAACGAACTTATTCTTTCCTCGAATAGCGTATTCATTATTATTTAAATTGAAATTCATGCTTTTTATTGCCTTTAGTAGGTATAGTAAAAGCTTGTGATATATTATGACGACTCTGTTGTCATTATAGTTTACTTTATTGCTTTATTACTCCCATTCCTATTATAATTGAAATCAGAATCATTTCCATGAAAATTTATTCTTTTATATTCTCAGCATGAGAGAATATTTTGCTTAATTCGGTGCCGGAAATGAATGAGGATTCTAAGCCCTTGTGAGGTGTGAGAACTGCGTGCGTGCCTTCCAGCACGCAACTCTCGCGCCCTGTAATCTTCTGATAAAATTTCTATTAAATTCTGACCTTTTCTTCTTGCCGAAAGCGAAAGGTATATTCAATTTTCTTTTCATTCTCGAGATAGTCTTCTCCAAAATTGAATCTTCTGAAAAATAGAATATTATAATAGAAATTAATTCTAACCTCCATTTTCTTTGCTTTAATTTGAAGTTTACTTGGTCTAATGCCATCATAACCTCTTCCAAGATCGTTCCATTGGGACTACTCAGTATTCTTGCAAACTTAACGTGACACTTGTTCATCGTCTTCAGAGTTATTACCATTTGGTTAATTTCTGTGAATTGGTAATTTTTGCGTTGTAGCATATCCGGTATATACATTCACAGGTTCGCTTTTGAAATCATCATTACAGATAATTTCATATAAACGCCAATCGCGCATTCAGAGTTGATACACTAATAACAAAATGGAGAAAATTTTAAGAAACCATGAGACGTTAACAACTAGTATAACTCATTATCTTATGTGTTCATGTGTTTGCATGTTTATTGCCTCTTTATTTTTATGAAACGGATTATATACTTATTCTTTGATTACAAAGGAATATTGATATCAAATAAATCGCAAATCTAACTATTTTTCTTCTGTTGCAGTGATATCAACGGTATAATGTCTCAGACTATAGTTTTGATGATAACATATTCCATACGCATCTTCTTTGGCTGTCTAAATTTAAAACATAGAACTGTGAGAATCAGCCCCGAATTTCTTCGAGATTCCTTGAAAAGTGAATATCATACATCCGAATCAAGTTGGCCTAAATCAATGATTATACGTATCAAATCGGAATTCAGGGGAAATGTGGAGGCAATAGAAATTCAAAGAGATTCCGAGCGAGCTTCTCCGTTGTAATTTGTTTACCTCCGGCGGTCCATAGAAGCGACATCTGCTCTGGGCTACAGCGATGCTTTGACGTAACTCCCGAGGAAGAATTATATGGAAGAAGCGTCATGCATAATCCATGTTTTTTTTCCAAGAAATCTTTTTGATAAATAGCAGGATACATTTATGGAGATGGGTTCATTCATATGTGCCTTTAATCTGATAAAGCATTCTAACATTAAGCATATTTTTATTATTATTGGATTCGTCACGCCTTTTCTTTGGAGTAGTAAAAACTAAAAGTTTTCAGTTCAAATTAGATCGTTTCTCTGGGCTAGTTTTGGATTTAAAAGTTAAGCAAAATTGAATTAATCAAAAAGAAACATCCTCATAAGGCTTACGTAATATCCATCGTTTCCCATACTTGTTTTATTTTATTTATTTGAGTTTACGTTGCAAGTCGGCCTTTTGGCCAGGTGGCAACGTAAAAGTTTTTTTAAATTTATTGCTTTGTATTTTATATTATTCCATGTCAATTGTGTGCCGCCAAACAATAATACGAAGTAAATCCTTATTTTTCATACTGCCCATGTATTATTTAGGTGGATTCAGAGAGAAAAAAGAAAATATCTTCATATTTTGCATGGAATAGAGAAATTTTATTTTTGTCAAATATTTCATACAGGACCTTATGATTTATTTCCCTAAAAACTTATAACTTGCACTTCATCTGAGTAGAAGAAAATATGAAGTAGAGTTGCTATGACTTTTAAATATGTAAGTTAAGAAAGAGGAACCATAGCATTCATGTGACTATAATTTTCAATGCATCTAAGATTTCATAATCAGCGTATCAAGACATGAATGAGGGTAATACTTTGTACGTTTGGACACAAACCCTAGAAAAGGTTCCCAGGAAACGTACTGAGACGAGAGTCTACTGCTTGGGCCATGAGTTTGTGGTAATTCTCCATCAAATAACAAAGAAAGAGTATAATTATAACTTTTATATGATGCGGTTTATAAAATTGCACTATATTTTCGTTCCTTCGTACTGAGACTGTTATTCGTTATTGCTCAATTGGTTCGAGAATCCTCCCGAAAGGTCTAGTGTAGAGCCCCGCACGAGGACTTTGGTAAGCATTCACGTATCCATTAGCATAATCAGCAGAAGAATTAATGCTGCTAAAATTACATGTATTTTTTCATAGCAGTAAAAACATTTATTGCACATCTCGATGCCATATGCATTCCTGCACATGCTAGTGTTCCCCTAATGGACTTAATTAATTTCCATCCAGACATGTAAAATTTATCACAAATTGCCATACGTATCCTCTGAAATATTCGTCCAAATAGAATTCGTTTCATTTCAGTGGAGTGAAGTTATTTGACGGCGAAATGTTCACTCTTGCTAAGATTTTCTCTGAGATTCACTCTATTCAATAGCAAACTAAAAACACTAAAATAGAAAACTATCTGTGAATTTCATCGGGGCGTAAAATAAGTTCCGAATCAACCACAGTTTGATGCATTAGAAGCTGAAGATTCTAGAATCCGATTCTCTCATACGAAACTCACTCAAGCGTAACTATTTTCTCTGAAACATTTATTTTATTACTATCGTTTTCCTCGAATTTAAAGTTGTAGAATGCATTAGTATTTAATTCTTGTGCTGCTTCGTTGTTGTTCGTTCTTTTTAGATATGGCGCTATTTATTGAAAAGATACGGAATCTCAGAATCTTACCTGTTCTAAAATATAAGTCTGAATATCATTTATTCCGTAGTACTATTTGAACTTTGATCCCTTCACCATCATCCTTCAGTACCTTTAGAGAGGGATTAGACAATTAGTATTAGCTGAAAAGGGTGAAGGTAACCTTGTGCATAAGGGTGTGCACATGAGGGAGTTTTTCCTTCGGAATTATTATTAGCATTCAGTATTGGATAAGTAGAAAATTTGAATATCCAACAATGAGAGGCTATTGAGTAGAGGCTTTTAGTAGTATCCGATAATTATAGGATAAATCGCAGTGCGCTGCGTCACTCATATTTATATTTACATACAGTGTCTCCGCCAGTCGGAGAATAACAGAACCGTAGGATACCTGTGAACTACCAAGAGTCGTTGCTCTTGGAACGAATCTTCTTCTCTAGTGGAGACGGAGATTGGCCGTATCCAATCTATGGTCTCTATCAAACCAATTTTCAAGGCCAAACGTCCTTGAAAAGTAAAAACACGTCTGAGTCGGAGAAAATACGAGAAGGGTCGATGACATTAACGGATTAATCCCGTGAAAATAACTCCGCACGCAATCATGTGCGGTTGCTACACGTAATTTGGCAGAATGGCGTCTAAATTGTCTAGCCCTCGGATAAGCCTCCTCCACCCTTTCCTTTTCTGTCCGAGGAAGAGGTCGCCGAAAGCGATTAGCGTTGTCGTGTGAATGTATGTTCGCCACAAAGAGTGCTGTTCATCGAATGTCCGACGGAAAGAGAGAGGTGAGATAAAAATTTCCTTTCTCCTAACATATGTATGTACATGCGAAAAAGTGTTCGGTAGGTGAATCTTGGTACTTGTCGGAGGCTGAGGTTGAAGTAGTACTGTGACATGAAAACGTAGGAGTAAAATAACTCTTTGCGAGTTTTCACAGTGCACGAAATTCCACATAAAAGCAAAATACGTAGTTATTTTATAACTGCGTTTTCTTGTCATGGATTTCCACCCAATAAAGCCTTCCACTTTTTGATTGTGAAATCGTGAGATACTGGATTAGGATTCCTCGGTGATTTTGGACTTAATTTATGAAATGCTTTTTTGAATAAACTCTGAATAAAATTAAAAGGGTCACGTGATTTTGTTGTTTTTTATATTATAATACTGTTGTAAATTCTGAAACATTGTATGATTGCTGTAAATTTTGAAATATTTTTGTAAATTTTGTAATGATATGTAAGGCATGATATGGATGACAATGTTCTGCCTTCGGGAGGTTTCGGGGAATTTTTCTCCCGACTAGAGTGAATACAGGCATTATTAATTTTTTCTCTCCCCCCACGAGATGACTACCACCTTGCCTGGTGCCTATTTGTATTTATTTAAGATTGATACATAAATATAAGCGAAGATTTTCTATTTATATAAGGTCCCTCTAGGCACTCACGATTTATATGGTCCCATATCTGTTTTGATTTCAAATATCCCAACTTCCACCTAGATTGGGTTAACTTAAATTAAAATGGATACCGATATGGTGTATTTTCCTAAGTGAACAAACAGAATTCGTTAAACAATACATGTTCTTCATCTGGAGTTATTAACAGCAATACGACAACTATTTATTCTGTTTTGCCAGCACCATCATTACTTTATTATGAATATGTAGTTTGATATGAGCTGCCATTTATATCTTCCTACTGGAAAATAAAAATTATAAAACTATGAAATAAAAACATTCTAGATACTGTGATGTTTGCTTATGCAGAAATGTTTATATTCTTAATAATCGGGTTTGTTTGGAAAAATGCGTCATAACTTTACCCCGAAATAAAAGTCCATTGGTTGGATTGAATTGGTTTTAAAAGGGCTGCTTTGAACTTTCGTTTTCCAACCAAGGTGTTTCAGTGATAAAATCATTGTAACTGCTTCATTGTGAATTACAAGCTGAGATACATCCATCACCTGTTTTTCCTTCCTAATAATTTTAAGGGAAAGTGAAATTCTGACTTGGCTTAAAAAAGGAGCTACGTAAGATAAATGAGATTTTCCCTTATCGGATGATGATTGAAAACCGATCATCCAAGAAGAGATTTATAAAAGTTGAATGTCATCAACCAGCATCATGCTTATGTGTTAGAATCTTTGATGCCTTAAAAAGCAAGATATCTTTCATTTTCCTGATCGATGGGATCCTATCAGGCAGAATGTGGTCGAAATTCACTCTTCTGATGACTCTTCCCAAAACGTTGAAGGTACCTCATAACCCTTCAAAGACGATCAAATTGAGGGAACCTGTCCATAACGAGTAAACAATTCTTTGAATTACTAGGGTTAAAGTAAAGTAAAGTAAATTTATTCCATCTTGCAAGGAATACAAACATTATGAAAAAAAATAAATATTAAGATGGAAATCTTATAAAACCCCATAGGTATAACCTTTTTCGGGGATACCATTACAATAATTAACTTACAATAAAACATTAAAAATGGTTAAGTAGTTTAACAGAAAAGGAAAAGAATGTGTGTTCTTTACAATTGTTCTTGAAAAAAGTAATACCTGTAAATTAAATCAATGGTAGCAGGCTTTACTGTCAGGAATTCCATTAAACATCAATATTAAAAGAAATAGAATTTCTTGTACTATTTTCCACAGTATATTTTACACACGACCGGTTTCGTACGATCACTTAAATCTTCATACTGAAGTTTCAACCGTAAGATTACTTAGATCTTCAACCTGAAGATGTAAATGATCTTACAAAACCGGTCGTGTGTAAAATATACTGTGGAAAATAGTACAAGTAATTTTATTCCTCTTAATTTTGATTTTTAAAACCTGTAAAGTTAACAAAAATAATAATAGATTCATATATATAACAATAGCAAAGAATAATGTTACTATTTCTGTCAAGTAGTATAATTATAACTACCAAAATTATATTTTCTAAAATCTATCAATATTTTCATTTGCTAATATCCAAGACTTGGCCAATTGTAGAAACTTATGACAACGTTTCTCATTTTTTTGAGCCGGTTGGACCGTAATAAGTAAGAAATCATTTTAGTTACTAGGATTGGTACATAAAAAGTAAGAAATAATTTTGATTATTAGGACTTGTTCGTAATAAGTACAAAACCCTTTTGATTGCAAGGATTGTTTTCTGGATCGCAGGAAGTTCTCAATGATAAAACTTGGTGTCCGTTTCACATCCGGAGTTCGCACCAATCAAAGGAGATTCGCACTCCTCTCTGCTTTTGTAATTCACTCTCCCTTTCTCTACCCTTTCCTCGACTTTTAATCTGTCTCCTCGACAGCGACGCCTTAATTAACATTAGAAATTACAGTGCCGGAGGAGCTTCCACCGCTCTTCCGTCTGTTAAATGCTTTTCTCGAGCGTGAAATTAATCCATCAGAGGTTTTTGTGGGCGTATTTCGGGAAAGCCCGTCCGATTACCGATCATCTTTATGGCGCTTTTTGGGATTCATCATACCGAAATGAAACTAAGCAACCGATAGTCTTGCGAATATTTGCATGTCAATAACAATTTTTACCTGAATTCTTATTTTAACTCAGTATTTCTCTGAAGATAGGTACATTATTTATGTTTTAACGCAGGAGATGGTAATATTGTACATCTTGATTCTGTCTGAATTAAGACATCAGTCGTCTTCCGCCTTTCTGTCCTCCGAAGTATCTCACATTTATAAACCTTCGCGATAAATGGCGTGCCATGAGCCTTCATCTTTCTTCGGCGGAATGGCTCTCGAGATACGTCGTATGAATATTACTCATTATCTTCGACGAACTGTCTGGTTGCATGAATGAAAATGGACTTACGCTCATTTTTCTGGAAGTCTTATCCAAAGAATTATCTTTGCTGTGGACTGTAGAATACATACGCCTTCGCAAAATCTTCTGAATTCAAGAAAGGTTAAGCTCAAAAAAAATTAAATTTTATTCTGCCAAATTGCTTTGATGTCACTTTCAAATGGAATGGTAATATTTTATATCGATCATTCATACAACATATATCTGTTTAATGGATCGGATGATGTCGATGACATTGTTGAAGGCAAATTTTAAGGATTCCAATTTGTAGAGAGCCGAGTTTTGGTTTACTTATGTATTTATTGCTGGCAGGCATTAGATACATAAATTCCAAAAACTTGAACTTGAAAGTTCTAATGTTGCGTATTATCAATGGGTTTTCTTATTATGGTTTATATAAATGTAAATGATACATGAATTTTTTTGGAGGAAATTTTGCAAAAATATTCCTCCTAATAGATGTAGAATGCATACGCTTTCGTAAAATCTGTAATTTTCTAAATAAATCTCAATTTCCTATTGAGCTCAAAATATTAAAGTTATTTCTGCCTATCCTTATGATATAATTTTCAAAAGAATGGTAATAATTTAGGTTTAGAATTACTGTATAAAATTTCTGCTCAATGATTCAGATGGTGTTTAAGATATTGCGGAAGAGTTATTTAAGGATTCCAAAGTCGTTGAGAATAATAGTTTTGGTTTTCTTGTGTTTTCATAATTGGCTGTTATGTAGTAGTTAGATTCCACGAACTTGAATTTGATAATTCTTACGTCACTAACGTATTTACGTATTGATATATTTTTATTATAACGTATTTTCATAGTGACAAAATAGCTCAAAATACTAGCGATAAAGTGGAGATACTCCCGAAGTCTGAACCCCGAGATGCCTTTCAGGCCCGAGGTCGATCCTCCCAACAGTGATGGATCTTCACATCCCCAGAATATCCAGGTAATTATCCCCTTTCATTCAATAAGACACCTAAGGCGCCACCTCAGTCCACAACAAAGCGCGTAGAAGTCGGGCGATCCGAACCCACGGTCGTTGGTGGAGGGCGAATTACCTCCGGGGGCAATGGAAGAGGTGGTAGGGGGAGGCGTGAAGATGCGGAGGGAATTGCAGGGAAGGATTAGGACTTTTGGAAGGAAGTCCGTCGGAAGGGGCACAACAATTGGAGGGCGAAACAGCGGTGGGGGAGGGTGGAGGAGGAAGAAGTCAAACACTCGTGGATCGTCTTCGGCGCGGCGAAAAGAGACAAAAAATTTGAAAAAAATGACTTATGAGTTGGGAGGAGTCGGGGGTTTTGAACCCCCCGTCCACTATATATACCTCTTCGGCGTCTCACTCCGGCTACAGATAGCTGCAGAGTTTTGACCACAAGCATTAGTTTGCAAGGAACACTTCATCTCTAAAGACAGCCATGCTGAAGCTGGTGAGTGAGCAAGGGGATTTTTCTATTTTATATCTTTGCAACTTCGCATCATACATGTTTTAGTGTTCCATAACCGGAGTTCAATGTCAAGTGCGTTGACATTGAACTGCATTTCGCCGCGAATAGTTCGGGCCGGTATTGTTCGTGTGGCCAGTGATTTTTCTCTTACTCTTAAATATTAGTGTTTGGTGAAATAGGACGCGTTATCCACATCCACTGATTTAGTGTCGAGAAGTACTGAGGAAAGTAGTGAATTTCGGAGTGTTTCTACGTATTTCGTTCACTCTCACTTTCTTCACTCTCATTGAGGTGTGGTTGACTGACAGAGCTTTATTGTAGCAGTCAGATTACTATCAGATTGTGTTTAGAAATTGTAAACCAAATAAGCATATAAGTTAAATTTTTACAAGTTTAAATTCCAGTTCCTCCGTAATTGTAAAGGATTGCAGAGATAGCTTCTTATATTGATTCGTATTGTCATTTTGTCATCCGGAATCTATTGAAATATTTAAAACCCTAATGAATTTAGTTTATTTTTACTCTTCTATGAGCTAGTGGTTCTTCAATTACTTAAAATTTTCTATAATTTCTATATTTCCATTGTTTTATTTTCCTATGAGAAAATTCCATAGATTATATTAGACGAAATTATCCGGTATCTCAAGAGATTTATATTGTACATTTACTATTTTTTGCTTTCCATTGTGCATCTTACAATTTTTTAATCTTGCCATACGCATCAATGTTTTTCTTGTGCTTAATGAGCGGAATTACTAGATTTCTTTGCTTCCAAAAAAAGGAATTTCGCTCCCGGATAGTCATGTGGACAGCGCGTTTGCCTTTGGTGAAAGCGGTCCCGGGTTCGAATCCCGGTGGGAGCCAATGTGCAAAATAACCTAAGCTGTCGAAGCACTTTTAACAATACTACAATACTAAAAAAGGAATTTCACGGGATTTACTTTTCTTACGAAGGTTTAGAGTTCGTTTACCTCATTATGAGGGCGCTCTTCGGCCATCACCCGCATCCTCCGATGAGGAAAGGAATCTTATTAGCTGCTTTTCTCGCGGGTATGCTAATTGGCTCTAACTTCTTTCATAAAAAAACATCAGAAGATGGGAATATTTTGAAAATTAGGAGCTTCCCATTGATTAGAATGGGCTTTAATTTGGATATCCTTATTTTTCGGAAAGGAAACAGTGGAAAATTGCCTAGGACCTGTAAAAACTTGTTGGCTATGCGTAGTTTTGAATAATTGGAATATTTGACTCGACTCCATGAGATTAAATTATCCACTTATATCCGTTTTTTTATTTATTTGAGGAAACAAGCCTACAAATGTTCTAATCCCGTTTTGATATCTTTTTTTCTAGAAAAAAATTGGAATAACGGATCACCTCTTAGTCTCTTTTGGGATTGAAAAAAAAAAAACGTTTTCATTCATGCTTGGCTAATCATCATTCCGTTGAGATGTTATCGGACATTTTTTTGTTATTTCTTCCGCGTGTTATTCATTTGCGATCGTATTAGTGTATCTTCGCAGTATACTTATTGAAAAACCAGAATATATTATAGTTGGTATTCTTATTTAAAAGCTGTGTTTATTTTACGTAATTGTATAAGACAAGGAATGAATAGAAGGTGGGACTTCCTAGTCTTAATTTAAAGTCATATGTATATATGTAAGTACTTAAGCACATAAAAACTTAAAAAGTGTACTGAATACGCAGTATGTACTGCATACGCAATATACTCTGTATGCACAGTCGCGGGCCACATGCAGCTATTTAATCCATCTCATGCGGCCTCGTTGCAGTTTTTTTCATTTAAGCATCGTACATTCAAATGCTGGTCATTGAAGTGTAAGAGTGAAATTTCTTTTGGAATCTAACAAGCAAGTAAAGCACGACACTCGTATGTAATGTTTATGCTGAGTGTTTAAGAAAACTTTAACCTTGTGAAACGATCTTCAACTTTGAATGAAAGATTTTGAAACAAATTATTAACTATTTTAAAAATATGTAGAGCACATCTTTGCGGCCAGTGGTGTTTTCATAGGAACTCATGTGGCTCATCGTTTACATCTTTGGCAACCTCGGTCTATGTACATATTTGAAACGCTTTACCTGCGAACTTGGATAGATTAATGAAAATTCCGAAAATGTTTCTGGTTGGTTGTATATGTGTTCATGTTATACCTTCACTTTAAATTGGCATCTTGTTGTGTGTGAAACTTCTTAAGATAAAATTTGAAATGAATTACGAACTTGAAACAACGCTTTTTTGAGGGTGTCATTCGCCTTACTCTATTATTTTATTCTTAGGTACTTTTTGGAGCACTGCTCGCTCTCGCAGCGGCAGCACCACAGTTCCCCTTCTACCCTGGATACCACCCATACTCCCTCTACAACTACTCCCCATTCCCATACATGAGGAGTCCCTACGGAGTACCACCTCTTCCCTTCTCCTCTCCGTATGGCTACTCCTTCGATTACCCTTACCAGCCATCCTACTACTCAGCATTCCCTCAGCTAGGACAGCAGGAACAGAATGCGGACCAGGCTCCCCAAGCGTCTCCCGAACCCGTCAGGACGTCCCTTCCCGCCAAGGAGGGCGCCGAGGTTCCAGTGGTGACCTCCAACCCATCCTTTCATCGTCCCACTCAAGATAAGGGAGAGCTGAGCATCGAATCGGCCAAGTTATACCTCTCGCCAGAGCAGCAGGTCCTCTTCGAGGCGGCAGTGGCAGCGATGAACCCTCTGGAGTACGCCGCCCAGCTGGACAGCGTGACGAACCCCCACCACAGCACGAAGGGTAGGTTGTAAATGATGGAAATGAATGCCTGTAGCGAGCAAAAGACTTGTACTCACCGTTGCCAAAAATCAAAACCGCTGTCAAGTTCCCTTTTTTATAGAAAAATGAAATGTGTCGACGAGGTGTGTCGCACGAAATAAATCTCTAAAAAAATTAAGTGTGTTCCATTTAAAAAATCGTGGGTGTTGGTTTGTTTTTATTTGATGACGCGCAGTACGCAAGTACTTACGTACCGTTGACAGTAAACCTTTCAAAGATTCGAGATGTTTCGTTTTGAGCAATAGAAATGAAGAGTAACCAATGAACGTTGAATACTCACAGACTTTAAAAATTGTATCTGAGGCTTTCATAGAGTAACCAAAGAGGGTTGAATGCCTATCTGAGGCTTCAGAGGTAACAACCTAAATAGCGTTGCAAGCCCATATACTTTAAATTGACCCTGAATCTTTCATAAAATAACCAAATAACATTGCATGCCCGCACACTTCAATTGTATCTGAGGTAACCTTAGTAGTATTAGAGGTCCATTATGTCAGTATTCCTCATTTGTCATCCTACTCCTCATCAGACCCGCAGCCTGTACAGCCCCCGGCTCCCGCAAAGGAGGGAATCGACATCTCCGTGGTCACTTCGGTTCCACCCACATTCAATCCAAAAGGAAAGGGAGAGCTGTCCCTCGAAAACGCCAAGGTGTACCTTACTCCAGAGCAGCGGGTGCTCTTCGAGGCTGTGGTAGCGTCCATGAACCCTCTGGAGTACGCCGCCCAACTGGATAGCTTCAAGAACGCCTAGGTCCCGTAAGATAGGTTGTGAGTGATGGAAATGAATAGCGAACAAAAGACTTTAACTCGCCGTTGCCAAAAATCCAAAAATACTGTAGTTTCTTTTTTATAAAAAGTGAAATGTGTTGACGAGGGCGGCTTGTGCCGCGGAAACCAAAAAAATGTATTAAAATGAAAAGGAATAAAATGTGTTCCATTAACATTTGTGGTTTAATTTTATTTTATGAGGTATTCATGCGAGTGTGTTTCTACTCGATAAGATTCGCTCTCTCTTCGAGCTTCACGCCTGTTTTGCGGGTTGCATCCTTTAAACTTTTTTTTTTTTTAATTTGCTATACTCTTGACAGAGATCCTTTTTAAAGCTGTTTTTATTTCAGAGAAGCCGTGAACTCTGGGTAAATTTAAATTTTACCTTAATATTTCATGGTATAATAGATTAGTTTTGAATCTACATTAAAAAGGTGATTGCCAACGAAAATAGTTGCGTTTCTTTTAACCTCTGCTATATTGAATTAATTTATCTAATTTAAGCTAACATTGTGAAATATTTTTTCTGTTTCCCATCCAAAATCATAGACCAAGTCAAAATAGGAGATAGTTGAATGGCGGCAGTAAGTAGTTGTTATTATATTCCGATATTTTTTAATTCAATCCTTATTAACAAAGTCAATAATAGCAATAGTAATACTTGCCGCATAATGTATGGAATTTCATTTACTCTCAAACATCTGTAGATATTGTCCTATAAAATAAAGAAAACTAATTGCCCATTAATCTCTTTCTTTTCCAAAAGAATGAGCATATTAGCGAAGCCTTACATCTCATTACATAAAGCAGAAAGTTTAATTTATTCCAACGGCTTTTTAAATCAATATTGAATAAAATAATTATAAAGATTAATTTTAATTGGTTGAATAATGAACTCCTCTCTTATATGAGGCAAATATATTCACTGATTTCTACGGCATATCTCATGAAATATATAAAAACATAGACAAAGGGGCCTAATATTTTAGTAAAAAATGAGTTGTAAACTATAATTCCTATCAAATTAATTTTTATCTGCACGAAACAAATTTAATACAGTCATCAGAAGTACCTGACAGAATTTTGATTGAACAGTTATAAATCACAGCAAATACACCTTTTTGACAAGTTATTAAAACAGTTTACTTTGGGTGCGTTATTTATATGTGCACAAGTATATGCCAATCAAGCAAAATATAAAGACAAATATCGAAGTGTTCAGATCTTAATTGATAGAATTACACAAAAAAACAACAAAAATGAGATTCTTTCGTCCATGCAAACAAAACTATCATTTCCCAGCTTGTGGAGTTCACTAACCGCTTCCGCAAGGTAGGTAACGGCCCTAAAGGGAGTAGGGTTTGAGAAAATCAAACAAATTTTAAAGCGTTGTCATTTTTAATTCCAAATATTTACAGCTTCATTTCACAAATCACTGAGGAATTTTTCCTGCACACATTCACGGGGTCGAAGGAGAACGTCAAACAGCGAGGTGATCTGATGATTTAGATGAGAACGGGGGCGGTGTAGGCAGCAGCAGCGTAGAATGGAGTCTGAAATGAAAACAAGATGTGATAACGAAAGATAGACACGGAGAATTCACCACAAACAACAAACATTCAACTTTTTGGATTACGACTCCACTTTCACGTTCCATATTTAGCAAACAATTCACGAGCTTCTTTCAGCATGACAATTGAACTTAACTGACCCATAAAATTTATCAGTGTGAATCTTAATATAAGAAAGTAGAGGCTCTTGTGACAGTTTCTCTTATCGTACACGTTTCTGATTCTGTCATTGTACAGTTTACTTGGGTCCTGATAGAGGACAAAGTGTAACTCAAAAAACTAATGATGCGATATTACATAGTGCACGAATTGGAACACTTGTTAAGAAGCTCTTCATTGAATTTCCATCATTATTTTATTCGAGGAATATCACAGACTGATCAGGGTGTGATACCGTTCCATTTAAATATTAGTATTTTAACGCTGAAAACTATCCTAGTCCCAAAAGAGGAAAGTATTGAGAAAGTGTTTCGTAAATGCAACTGACTGACTAGTTACTTTGCAGAATTCCGTGACGGTATGAATAAATTTAGAATCAATTGAAAAATTATCCAATGAATAGTCCTTTTAGTGGTTCCTTCTATTAAAACAACTACTTGAGAATCATTTGAATAAACTTCTAGTGATGTTTTGACAAGGTAAAGGACCTTTTATACCCATCTAAGTTATCATTTTCGAATCAGATCGGTTAATATTACCTTGTAAGACAGCTTGAAGGTGTTAGCATAGGATGAGGAGACGGGGACTCCAGCAACGAGGGGAGCGGAGTAGGCGACGGGGGCGGTGTAAGCAACGGGGGCGGCAACAGGGGCAGTGTAAGCCAAGGGGGCAGCAGCAACAGGGGCAGAGTAGGCCAGCAGAGCTCCAGGAGCAGGGGCAGCGGAGACAGCGGCGAGGAGGGCGAAGAGGGCCAACTGTAATAGAGATATCGTTGTCATCTTATATTCTACCCTTTCAAACAATACATTTAGTTTGGGAATTATAAAAAACTCTCATTTTCAACTACCTTTTCCTGAGTTTTTCAAGAAACACTTTTTGAATTAACATTACCTTATAGAACTATAAGGGTTAAAAATGTCAATAAGGGGATTAAGTATGTAATTTTATATTAACTTATATAAACTGTATAATTTTAACCGCGTATTAATATTATTCCTGAAATAGTATTTTAAATACTAGGAAATTTGTATTTGGATATAGTTTGCTACGTATACTAGTGATTAGTTGGAATAAAAAGAAAATACTCTTTCATGAAAAATGTCTCGAGATTCATTGACGAAATATTTCATTTGAACGATTTGAATAACTATACAGTGAATCTATACTTTTTTGATTTATCAGAAAAATTAGCTCTTTAGGATTCAACTGTATCTTAATCAATGCGCCTCTGATAACGAAAAGATTTCATTCTGCTCTAACTAAAACGTAGCGAATTATGTTAAAGATAACAAAGCTAATATCTCAGGGAGAAAAAAGAATGGAAAAATCCTACATATACTTATAAGTGCTTAATCCCATCTACTCCATTGTGTTTATAGAAATTGCTCCCTACGGAATGTGCAACTTGATTTTCGGCACTCGGTGAAATACCCCGAGTTACGAGTGCTCGATACTCGGCCTTGGATTCCCGAGCGTTTTTACATGCCGTTCGGGCGTTGAAGTCTCCGCGAGCAAAACATGAAAGGAGAGACTTCGCCTTCGAAATTCTGTTTGTCTTAAGCATTATGAAGGTTTATATGAGAGCATGGTTAACTTGAGCTTGATTTTTACATTTTGATCGATTTTTGCTTGCGAAAAAATGAAAGTGACCCGCAACTTGTTCGCATTTCAATATACACTCTTTCATAATTTACCGATTTTACATAACTAGAGGCTTCGATTCCAACAGAATTTCGAGAGATACTGGACCAAAATCTCGAAGGACTGAAGATTGAACTTTAGTAGAAGTATTTTATTAAAAGTGCTTCGACAGCTTAGGTCATTTCGCACAAAGATTCTCAGGGGAACCGAACCCTGAACCGTATTCCTCTAAGTCTACTAGCTCCTAAGCGCAGCCCACTTCTCAATCCGAAAGCCCAAGATTGAAATTTTGTGAGAATTTTTTTCTGGGATAAAAAATGAAATTTCCCAATTTTCTTCAAAAGAATACTAAATTCGGGTGGATGACTGATCTTTGAGGTACTCACCAGCTTGTACATGGTTGGTTGAGTGGTTGAGGTTCTTTCTGCAGAAGAAACGTTGGATCTTTAGTGATCTGATGTGTTGTGTCGTCTCAATCTCAACAGGCTGCTTATATACGATGCGCTTCTCCTTCGTTGGGGTCCCTTTTGTCATCAAACCTCTCCCTCCCACACCAAATGACAACATACGTGAGCCCATCTCCAACGTAACTTTCGATGCGACCCGCCCATCGTCATAGTCCTTGCAGTACGCGGACGTTATGTCTTCTCTCCCAACTATCGATTACATAAGGGCATGGACGCAATCCTTGGCTTCTCCTTAGACGCTCTGGCATTACCGAACCACGCTTCCCTGATGCTCCGAAGTTGCGACGGCCAACGAGTATCACCCAAAAACTTTTCACCCTCCTAAAGTTTGGTCACTTCTTCGCTGACCCTCAAACTAATCGGTTATCCATAATGCGGAGGTATTCTTCTACGTATAAGGTATCCGAGCCATCACATACCGTGAGTAACAACACGACAATGACAGACTTTGCGGGTCGCAGACTATTTTCTTCTAATTTCTCATAATATAAAATACTACGATAAATTATATTTGATGGATATTTAGGGCGTTTGAATGTATTTCCATAACAGAGAATGATTTCATCATAGTTAATTTTAATTATTTACATCGGATAAAAAATTCATTGTTTAATAATGCGATATTTATCTAAAGCTTTGTCATTTTCAACTGATTTGGGATAACAGATTTCAATTTGTTATAAGGTTTATGAAGACAGTTTTATTAATATTGAAGTTTTTTAAGATCCGATTTCTGAAAAATGAAGGCCGCAAGGATATGGATCGAGAGCATTGACAGCCTACCGAATAAGTTATTATTACTTTATCAATGACTTTACTGCCATTCAGCAATTTATTCTGTAGCTTAATTCCTCCGGCAAGCAAGTTCGTAGAGCTTCACTTTGTCAATGAAAATTCATGGGATCAATTCCCCATAAGCCTTCAAATTCCGATCAACACGATGAATTGAGCGAGCAGCATGAATCAAGGACATCTAATCCATTTACGAAAGCTAATTAAAAGCTGGCGCGATTCACCACGTCGAGCACGTGTCCTTAATAATAAATTAGGATTGGTTATGCTTCTTGATGTTTAAATTAATTTTAGAATTTTATAGATCGTCATGTACTTGATATATTTTGCGGAGCAAAATAGTTCGTATGAGAAGTTTTGGCGATTTTCTAAGAAAATTTTTCTTTGCACGTTTCAATCGAGGTATAAAAGAAATGACAAGTAAGTTCAAGGTTTAGATCACAAACTTCTTTTTCTTAGACCATATTTCTATACGAAAGCATCAAGATAGACAGGTTACATCGGTCAATGACAAGTGTATGTATAATAAATGTTTGAAAAAGTACTATTATATCTAATTGTAAACAATCACAGTGTAAATATTTCCTTCAGAAAAAATATCTTTATCATATAGTCTTAATTAATCATTTGTACAACAAATTAACTTTGAATGAATAGAAAGTATTGAATTAACTTCCGTCATTCCGCTGAAAAAGGAAATGATACAGTAAAAGAACATCATGAAACATGGAATGACATTTCAATAATTCCTTAGTAATGTTGACTTGCCCTTTCCTTTTAGTTTTTAAGAATTCATTTTGCTAGTATCTCTCACCCTTGTAGATTTTTATTAAAGCCATTTCTTGTTTCAACGCCCAAAAATATATCACATATTGTGGCCTGTGGCCATTATTTTTCCTAGGACATTATTTTATATATTTTCTTCTTCTGTTTATCAATCCATCAGGATTGGTTGGTGACAGTTTTCCATCTTTCTCTATTTTCACTCATCCTCTTTAATCCTAAATAGCTTCCATATCTCACATCCCCCATTATCTGCTTTGTATATTTCAATCTCGATCTTCCTCTTTTGTTTTTGCCCTCCACTATCCCTCCAATGTATTCCCTCCAGTATTCGCCAATCACTCATGCCGCAGAAGATTTCCAATCTATTTATTTTATAATTTTTATTAGTATTACCGTCTTGCGTATAGTGTACTTCTCCTTAATACAGGGCGTCCGGGTTAAACATATAATAATACAAAATGTATGTATGTATTTTCTATGTTCGCTTGATGATGGCGCACCTTGCAATTATGCAGTAATTGTGAGGGATTTTTTGGATAATGAATTCCTTGAATTGAATTAAATATCTTGATTGAGAGAGGTAGTCCATCGATTGCTTGCCCCCCGAGAAACCCAGACATGAGGCCACTTGGTGTTTTTCTGCGGGTGTTTATCAAGAATCAAGTGTACTAGACACCAGTTTGTAATCTACCAGAACTGCGTCGTCAAATTCCTGCAGTTTTTGCAAATGTTACGCCTACGATGCTGCAAAACACTTGGAGAGAGTAAAATAAAGATTAAATGTTTTTTTGCTACTAATGCTACACATATCGATATGTATTAACTGTGTAAAAAAAACATTTTGAGTTACCAAACTTGTAGAATCAAACCGCTAATAAATATCTCAATTACTTCTCAAGTTATATGTATTAATATACTTTTAACCCGGACACCCTGTATGTACCCCCTTATCTTCGCTGGTAGTATGCTATCAAAACATCTTTTCTTCTCCACAAATATGGTTCGGTTTTTAATGTAAAAAATTCTACCTTATTCAATACTCGCATATTTTCCATGTTTTTCGTGGTATTTTCGGTTTTGGGCATATCTGCATTTTATCAGTTATTATTACTAAGAAAATATTGTTTATCTACAACGATAGATAATAATAAGCATAATTCAAATATGTATACTGAGTTTAATTTTATAAAATTTCTTACAAAAATCGATAAATAGAAAATGAATCTTTAATCCCAACTCTCAAGCCCCCCCCCCCAGAGCTCGATCCTAGATCCGCCACTGTCTACAACGCATACATAACAGAGAAAAATGGCAATGCCAAAGTTGAAAGCGACACGGTAACTGTAACTTCGCAGAATTGCAATTAACTCTACGTTCATAACAAAGCGAGAAATTTCTAAAAGTTTTACAGCTATCCCAGCATCTAAACTAATCAAATGGGCTGATTGTGTCAAACATTAAGTCAACTTCAGCTCTTTTTGTTTCTCCACTTTTTTCGTGTCACGGGATAGGAATTTAAAAGGGAATGACCAAAATATTCCCCAGGACCACAAAATTCCGTGAGGTCGTAATAACCGAGACCGAAAGCTCGCAATAGTGCGTCGAACTTCACGCTCCTCATCCGGAGCCAAAAACGTGAGAGTTTTACGGGTCGATGCCCGTTTCCTTATTCTTAACATGTTATTCTTTCCATTTCGAGTTTTGTCTGCTATAATTTTCGTCCATGGCGCCGTTTCTTTCTTCACGTTTAGCGCTCTGGTCAGCATATTACTGTCGACCTCCGTGAATTGCTATCATAGAGCGGTGTGGCAATACAATCCCTTTCTGAAAAAAAAACCAATAGCAACCGTGAAAAAGTCTCATTCCGTAAAATGGGGTATTCTTTCTTCCAAATCTTATGTAATGCTATGTTTCTCAACACCTGGACCATACTTTGGTGACTCTTTTGGCAGGAAATTCGTTCTGTAAGCCACGCATCCTGGAAGAGGTCTACACAATAGTAAGTCAGCTTTTAATACCGCAGTTTTACTTAATTTCTCGAGTCAAACCAAAGTTGATTGTAGTATCGTTTGAAGCATTTCTTCACTTCCGAGTGAATTTCTGTATATGATGTGATTCCTCAAATCTAAGTCATTCCTTTTAAGGAATCACTAATCTTGCTTTAGAAATAACTTTCTTTATTTATTTTCGGAAGCTGGCGTACATCTGGAAGTGTCAAAAAAGCGAAATGAATCAGCGTTAAATTTGATGATTTCAGCCTTCATATTATTCATATTCATTTTGTATTCCATTATAAAAAAATCTGATGTGGCTAACACATGACTTTCTCCATATTTATTGAAAACAGAAGCCTATGTCGCTATCTATTATATATAGATGCTTCTCCGGATTCATTCATGATATACCCAGATACCCAGATAGGATACTAATTCACAGGCTAAACTACTGGCGTCATTGACTCGAAATTTTTACCACGTATTGGCCATAACGTGAAACTCCCAGGAAAAAAGCGACTTTGATCCTCAGTGTCATAGGTTCGATTCCAGAGGGTCCCAAATTCCCGATTTTTCCCGTTTAAATGCATTGCCGTGATTTTCGGGAATTTAAAAAAAATACTTTCCGGATAGGTAGAGAAATAAAACTCAAGGAGCCTATATATATGGTAATGATCTATTGAAATCATAAATGAGTTTTATGGAAAATATCCTAAGTTCGATGCTAGGTCGAGGCAAAAATCAGCCGTTTAAAATGCATTGTGGCGATTTTTATGATTTTTTTTGGACCCTTTTCCGATGGCATGGATACTTGAAATTCGGCATGAGGTTGGAAATCATAAATTTATTTCATAATCAAATTTTTTGTATTCGCTGATGGTCCTTGGTTCGATCCCAGAGGGCCATTTACATTCCTCAATGCATTTCTTATGGAGATAACGGAGACAAATTTTAGGTACTTCCCGGCATGATATCGATTTCAAACTTTGCACAAAATAAGATCAAGTCCTTTAAAATCATACTGTGCATTCACAGCGTAAATATATTTCCTGGGTTCGACACCAGGCGTCTCTTATATCGGTAGTTGATCCGATTTTTAGGAATTATTTGGAAACCTTTCCCAATATTATAGAAACTTGAAATTCGGCATATAGATAGAGTTCATAAATAACTTTCATGAACATGTTTTAGATTTCCAAGATCGTCCTTGGTTCGAATCCAGAGCGCCATTTACATTCCTGAAAAGTAGAACGTCGTTTGAGGCAGTTGTAGCCAATATTTCTGCTTGAATTTTCACACATAGTAAGAGATGGTGATTTTCTGTTGTGCTACACAGTAAGCTTACCAGGAAGACATGGGTTCGATGCCAGACAATTAAATTGCAGCGAATTTTAAGAATATTTTCAATACCTTTTTTTTTCTTTTGAGGGCCGTCCCGATATGATGCCGACATGAAATTATTGTTGTCGATCTGCTTGCAGTATGCAAGCTACATTTTACTCGTACCTATATATAAATAACTCCAAAACAATGAGTGTTACAGAAAAATGTTTAAAACAAAAGTTGTAATAAAATACATTATCGATAAACTTTTTATGTAATTTTATATACCTACATTGCATTTTGACAGGGATATGTATGAAAAACTTATATTTCTGGATTAACAACAACTTCCGGTTAACCATTATTCAAGAATAACTCCTAAACAATCAGTGTTACGAAACATTGTTTCAAACAAAAGTTGTAATTAAGTACAGTATCTATAACTTTTGTATTTAATTGTATATACCTACATTGCATTCTGACAGAGATATTTAAGAAACAAAATTTTGTTCCGGATAAACCGCAACTTCCGGTTAAGCGGTATTCATCAAAAACTAATCAACTCTCGGCATTGTTAGGAAAATACTAACTATAAATTTTGGAAATAATCGAATTATTACTTTTTAAGATAGAGCGCCCAAACTTTTTTACCACAGACAGACACACACAGACAGACTTGTAGTATTGGCCAAATAATTCAACTAATGGAAGTTTTCAAAGACTTATTATGTTGTCTCTATCATCATAAATATTTAAAGAATGTTGTATTTCCTATCATTGTTAATAATTGAAGTGAAAACTGCTCATGCTGATTTATCTCACCAATGGTTACTCATTATGTTTTTTTAAGTATACAATTCATTGTTGTATCCATCCTGTAAAGACTGGTTACCTAGACATGCCTTAAAATTGATTTTGTAATACAAAAATTACAAAGATGTGAATGTTAATGCTTTAATGTAACTAATATCTGTTCAGAGAAATTCAAGATTTTGTTTCTCATCATCGATTGTTATAATGTAAAGAATTAAAATATTTTAGTCAATAAAAAAAAACAGACAGTCATTTTCGGGAAAATAGCGAACACGAACTCTATGGGCCCCAAAACATTTATTTCCGTTGAATTCTGGAGGTCGAATTTTCTTGCGAATACAATACTATCTTTATACTATGTATAGGGAGAAAGTAACCAAAGAAGCAATTGTAAAACTTTTTAATGTATACCATACCACAAGATAAAACACATAACAAACACCACCTGATGATGCTGCTAGGCAGTGAAACCTGGGTCGTTTATGTATACTATCTTGTGCTATAGTATATATTTATAAGTTTTACAATTGACTCTTTGTTTTTGAAGCAACGTTTATTGTATTGGTTTCTCATAAGGTTTTGAAGTTACCTTTCCTGTGACTAAATTTGCTAAAAATTTAAAGACACTACTTGTGGAATGTTTCCGATTCTATATTTAAAGGAAATTAAGTATTGTAATAGAATTACGATATAATAACAAAAGAGCCCCCATTCTTCGCATACCATACTCACAGGCCGTTACTGTTGCTTTTTTGCTGCATGCAGATTCTCTACTGCTCTTTTAACACGTACTTAGGGAGAGAAATTATGTATGTATTTGAGTATGGAGTTTTCCAATCATAAGAATAGCTTGCGGTTACATGAAACTTTATTTTCTCATTTACAACTCCGATCAATGGCGACAGGATTTTATGTACATATGAGTTCCATTTTCACAATGTTGACATTCCTTAACAGTTGAGATGATTAATGAATGTATCCGTACGTCTTGACAAGAGGGGCAGCTGCTGCGTAGGCATAGGGTGCGGAGTGGAACAGCGGGCTTGCGGCGACCACAGGAGCGGTGTAAGCGTAGTGGGTGGTGGCCAGGATGGGAGCCTAAGGATTAAAAGAAATCTTAATGATAATGCCCAAGGAATGCGATCCCATACAAAAGCATAAAACATCAATTTATCACTTGGTCACTGCTGAATGAAAAGAAATCGTAACGATAGCTTGCAAGGAAAGCATTTGCCTATGAAAGTATCCAGCAACTGATTGCGAAGGAAATATATAACCCGTATTTGTCAAAATTCGTGAATGTAACGATTTTATCTTTCATTATCTAGGAAAATCTTCTTATAGAGAAAAAACGTTTTAGGTTCCATAATATATTAATTGTGACTTTTATTGTGGAACTACAAAATTTTGTTTCTATAGCATCTTAGTTATGGCTTTCGACGAAGTACCGTCCTTGGTCATTCATTTGATGGGAAAATAGATATTATTCTATTTGCTGTTTACAAGAGTAAAAACTAAGTCATGAATATGACGTGTGCAGAAAATATGTAACGTCCATCGTGAAAAGAACTGCACAGAGTATTGTAGTAGTACGTACACAGAGGAAAATAATTAAATTCTCAAGAGCAACATCTTCCAAGAAGAAAACTTAATTAAGAGTCAACACCTTCATATGCACACCTGTAGTACCTGATGAAACCGGTCGTGATAAATCTTTCTCTGGAATTTACCGATTATTTCTTTCTTTAAGATGTGTTCATCATATTCTTCCATAAAATTGCGTTAAAATAAAATCAAAACCCTGCTTCTTTCGGTTTTCAACTTCAAGTTTGCAGTATTAAAAGAATAGGAGAAGTAGAAATATCTGATATTCATCAATTGTACCCTTATTCAACTCAATAATTTATTCAACTAGTCCAAGTATGAGTGGCAACTATGATAAGTTATGAAATACGGCTTCTATGTTCATCTACATTATTTTCCACTCGTATTTCTTCTATTTAGTTTTATAAAAATTCGAGGAATATAGAATAAAGTACTTGAACTCAATGTTTAAAAAATATTTATGCTGGTTCTCCTCCCTCCAATGGTTTAGAAGACAGAAGAATACGTTAGGTTTGCTTCAAATTGGAGTTCCTATACATATTCCTAGAAAATTGCATACAAAGAGCATTTACCTTAATGGAGAGCTTGTTATGGTTGACGTATGAGGTGGCGAGAGGGGCGGCAACCAAGGGGGCAGAGTAATGGACGGGGGCAGAGTAAGCGATGGGGGCAGAGAGGAAGCCGGGGGCAGCGGACACGGTGGCCACGATGGCGAGGAGAGCGATCTGAAAAAGAAGCAAATGAATAAACATATTAAATAATGCTTGGTTTCCCGCGATTACATAATATAGCGGAAGAATTTAATTACACTAAACTACATTTAGCGCAATGTTTAAAAGAAGAATTTAATAACACAAAACTACATTTAGCGCAATGTTTAAAAGGATGTACGTCCCATCTATTTTCGTCTGGAAGAGAACATAATGAAGCAAATAAAATTACTATTGGTTTAAAAATATATTTCCTTTATTTTCGTTGCCAGCTAAAGTTCCCGATTTTCTGATTAAATTTTATAAAAATATAAAAATACTTGAATTTACGGAGAAAACATTTTTTAAATACTTGAATTCATTATGTTAGACTAATCCAATAGGTTTATGTTGAATTAATACTAAAGTTTTAAATGCCTACATAAATTTTAAAGTTTTATTGTAGTAGAAAGATATCTGTGAAATTTCCTCATTATTTTTCCAGTCAAATTCACTGGCTTGAGATGAAACAAGTCGAAAATTATTGAATGGTTTAGCAAGTATACTCTAAAATTTCCAGAAATTCCCATTAAGATAAATTAACATATTATTCTGGAGATTTCTACGAGCCATCACGAATTTAATTTATTTGTTTTACTATTGCACTCGATTATCAAGAAAAGTAAACTTTTAGAGGCTCTAATATAACAAGAATTACGAAAGTTAAGGCAATTACCCAATCGAAACAATTTATCAGTTCGAGATCCAATGTTTAATCTCTAAGTACGTACCAGCTTATACATGTTTGGAGGTTGGTAGGTTGTTTCCTTGAATCAGGTGAAGAACGACTGTTTGAGTGAACTGATGAGTTCTTCCCGTCGGAACCTTTTTATATTAAACCGGCAACCTATTCTCCTCCCTCTATTCTCAGCCAACCCCTACCCTTATCATGGTATAACTTCATTAGAACCCCACCCCATTCATCACTCTCGATATTACAAATAGGGATGATATCTGCCCCACCATTTCCTGTCCCTCAATGGACATATGCCCTCCCACGCGCTCTTCCTCAACTTTCGGAAGATTCACTTTTTAAATGGCGTACCCATTTCCACATCTTCACTCATGCGTTGCATTTTCCCTCCCCTCGTGACATGTGGCCCTCGTTTCACTCTTTCCGACAACGGCGGGAATTTTCACTTTTACGTATCAGGCAGAATAGTCGTCAAACATGAAAAACTTTCAATTTTAAGGTGAGGTTTTTGTCACGAAAGATACTACACAAAAATGTATTGCCACAGAAAACTTAATTTTATTACTATGGAAGGTGGTCATGTGCATGCATAAACTATTCTATCGCCATACTTACTCTATTTTTTCAATGAGGGAATTATATCAGTCTTTGAAGTATTCAGCCATGTTGTGATTGGTTGTAACTACACCTCCTCTAGCATTAGCTAGTTGAGGCGAATGTGGTTAACTAAGCAAGATGATGAGATGAAGATGAGGATTGAGGTAGAATTGTTTTGCTTTTTTCACTAAACTAATGAGTGAAACTTGTTAGCGTAAAAATACAGTAATGACTCTATGAGTAACGCATTTCTTTAAATTCCACAATGAGATCAAATAAATTATAAAAATAATTAATATTCACTTAAATAATATGATATACCATTTGCTTTATTATAGTGATAAAATAACTCAAAATACCTACATCTAAATAATGCGCATAGTTAATGTATAAAAATAAATATTATTATAAATGTGAATTTATAAATGTAAATTTGTAATAATCAAAATTCACGCGTTAAATTAAATTCAAAATCATGTAATACAACTGTGATCCTTCATCAAAATCTAAGAATTTTTTCAACGAATTTCGAGAATACCCTTTCATTACAAACTTTTAGAAGACTTTGAAATGTCTCCAAACTATTTCTTCCTCGAATTTGTGATGTATTAAGGAAGCATATGAGAATGTATTAAAATAACAATATTACGGATATTAATACCGTTTTGTCATCTATATATAGATAGATAGATAGATCTATAATAGATACATCTTATGTATTGTGTAATTCTTCCTTTCGAAATAGTATTGCTCAATCGATTAGTGGATCTGATCTCTTATGCAAATCAAATGTTACAAAAGTAATTAATTACCGAGTTAATTCCTAATTCAGGAAGTTATTTCATCCGTAAAAATGTACTGTAACTTTTATTTAATTAGCATTTTGCTTTATAATTAACACTCCAAGACTGAAGTTACAAAATATATTCTGCCGGATGCTTCGTTAGATAACCTCTTCGAAACTCTTTCGTTAAAATCTCGGGAGATAATCAGAGCCCATTAGCACATCTCTTCTTTCGTCCTTATTTAATCACTAGATCCGATCATTAATTCTCTACCGTCGATTTCTTGAAAGTTAATGTATTTATGGAGAAATAGATGACTACAGCAATTTATTTCGGGTTCGGGACGTTTTCTTTGGATTAACCTCCAAGAATTTCGAGAAAGCTTCCATTTATATTCATGGCTATACACTTCTTTATAGAATTTAAAATATTTGAATAATTAACGACAGCTTTTATATCGATTGTGCTTACGATTCTTGTAAATAAAATATATCGAGACATGCTAAAATACCCTTAGAATTTTATACGTTTTACCAATGAAAAGTATTGACTAAGATAACTAATTTTCTCACATCAGCAGCATTGCTTGGCTGTTACGCTATGAGAAAGAGAGAAATTAAACTTTCTCCTTGTGAAAACAGTCTTACCTCTGTCAACATTAGAGATAACCTTTGTTAATCTATTCCTTCAGTTAGGCTTCAACTTCATTTCATTCTTACGTATTTAAATTTAACTGCATATACTATAGCATTCAATCATTGACTACCACAAACAATCATGATTTAGAGTAGTCGATTGTAAGTAGAGCTACCGTTTCTGATAGCTGATATTCGAGAAGGCATATTTCTTTTATCACGAGTAAAAAAATTGAAGTGTTCATACACTGTGGCCCAATAAGAAAAATAAGAGGTAAAAAGAGACAGAATTCTCAATCTTTCCTTTAGTAAACTCGTTATATTATTTATTTTTATGACTTTTAGTTGAAATTTTGGATATTTATCTTCAAAACATGTTAATGAAAAACAAAACCATAATCTTGATATATAATACTTTAATATTCAATCATTCTCTAATATTATCAATCGAAACAATATTATTGAGCGATAATTTACCGGATTCCATCATAATAATTAAAGATTTTCTAAGATTCTTGGCAGAAAATATATGTAGTGTTGAATCTACCAAATTAATTGTGTACTTCATATTATTTAATTCTTCGTGATAAATATGAATTTGATTTCAAACTTCAGTATTTCAGTTCAGAGTATTCACCAAATCGATAGGCATTTTTCCTCGATTCGTTAATGTGTCAATGTCCTCAAAGATTAAAGAATGCAAGGAGTGGTTGTCAATGGTGAAATCAAGTGAAATTTCAACTTCTGAAAATGGAAAGAAAACACGTGATAAGGAAAATTCATAAAGAAGATAGGGATGCATCTCAATGAAGGAAGAAAGAGGAGGCGCATACGCCCTTTGCTTGTTAAAGATAGCCAGAAGCGGAGTATTTGACGATGAAGTACCTATATAAGAAGAAAATCGGAAACGAAAATCATAGTCCAACAGTTGGCTTCAGCTACTTCACTTCTCTTATTGCAGGATAACAGCTAAACTTTGTACACCATGAACAAGTTGGTGAGTCCATTTATCATTCCAAATAAGATTTTGTAAAATACTCCAAAGGGTTCATTAAGTTCCTTACATTTGGAATGTCGAATAATGTTTCTTCGAAAAAAATTGTTTTAAATTATTTCGACTTTTAAAGTAGTGTCTAAAGCTCTTATTAATTAATTGTTTTGAACTCGCTGTATATAAAGCTACAATACAGCGCAATATGCTGTGTAGTTAACGTTGATGGGCTCACGATATATATATTTAAGCGTTTCCAAGAATATCTTTGTAAGCTGAATCTTAATCATCACTTACAGTGTTACTCTGTTCAAATTTTTAATATACAGGTATAAGATACAGTATCTTCCAATTCAAGTTTTTCCTGGAAACATTTTATACTCGATACATTGAATTAAATCTATGCTAAGTTCAAATTAATTCTATTTTTATTCAGGTCGCTCTTTTGATCTTATTCGCCTCCATCTCTGCTGTTATCCAATGGACCGGTGCTGATCCTCTCACAGTAGTTGCCGGCTCGAACCTTAGGGTAATTACTTAAAAATATATTCTCATAAAAGAGATGTATAGAGAGATTTCATAGATATTGATATACTAAGAGTATACTTAATTTAAATAAAAAGGTGGTATAAATCTACTATATATCTAATAATTATTGAATAAATTCAATCGCAGAATCCTTAACTGAATGCTTAACAACCGGTTTCGAGCTAACCGCTCTGCATTTGTATCTTGTGCCTGAAGATGAGCGGTTAGCTCGTAACCGGTCGCGCATTAAAGTTTTTGTTTTGTGGAATTTTTCATTTTTTATTCAATATTATTGGATATTCAACAATTATTTTTTATTTATATGACTGAAGAATTAAAAGTTTACTTTTTTCCATCAGGGCCCGTTCATCGGAAGGAGCTTTGTGTCCTATTCGGCCGACCCTTATCCAAAATTCGTCGCTTATGGGAACTTCCCTTGGTACACAGGATACGTCCGCTATGCCTTCTAACCATCAATAATCCGATCCTTGATTGGACTTACTCAGGACCTGTGAAGACGCATCAGTCTTCTGATTGAACTATCAGTATGATTAGTATAAGTTAAAGATTGGAAAATAAATATATGACCAAGCTAAATCCAGTTGTTTTACTTTAATACCCTATTGCATCAACAGTGGGAAAGAAATAAATCAATCAAAGTACGTTAGAATTTTTCAGATCTAAATAATATTGTGTCGGCCATCCCTCTCTGGATAAAAAAGCTCATATTACGTGCTTCAGTGTCATTATGTGCTTGAATATTAGCATCAAATTCTAATCTTTTAGATTCGTCTATAGGAGTGTTTACTATAAATGCTTTATATAGTTACCAGTTTTCAGGCGAGCCTCTAGAAGGGAAGATCTTCTAGGACCTCCCTTTACTTTGAGACTAGGAAAACGTATTTCTCAGGATTCATCGTAAGATCACCGTAATAGTAGTTTTTTCTGTTTTTACAATTATTATTATTAATTTCTTTGACGGAAACAGGTTCCCCCAATTATATCCGTTTTAATCTGACTCACATACACAGCAATAGACGAACACACATTCCCAAACCGGCTATCCGGTTAGTGGGGATTCGAACCCGGGACCTTGGTATTGGAGCGTTGTCATGCAAGTATGCTAACCACTCCAACACCGCGGCAGGTGAAATGAGGAAATACAAGCTGATCTCCTCTAGAGAATTGCCTTTGGATCCATAAGCATTAGCACCTTTCACATTTTATTTTATTTTTTATTTTTCCCATTTGTGGTATTATTTTATTACTCAAAAACTACATTTTTACTCGTCATCTTCCTCAGCAGCAGCTCCTCCTTGTTCCTTCCTAAGATTCTTCCTCTTGACACAGCAAAGAGTAATATGTTACTCTTCAGAACAATCATTTCCTCTTCACCTTCCACAATTTATCACACTCTAAATGAAAATAGGAATGCTTGAGCCGCAATTATTGCTAGTTAGTGATTGAAGTATTCCTTAGTCGCATTTTTAGCAATTTACCATACCCACTGTCACCTTTTGTCTTAAACCGCTAATGATTTCTCATTTTTATTCTCTAGTATATGGAATACTTGATTATTCTTTAAAAAAATTTGAATTAATTGATTGAAATCAAACGAATTTAGCGGCTCAATCCACGTAATTCTTAAAATGAAGACTTAATTCCTCCTTCCCTCGTGTGCCTTGAAATTGGTAGCAGAACTTTCTTAAGGAAATCATCGTCCATTTTATTTAATACGACCAGGGAAATATCCAAATAAAATGGCCTTAAGACTAAAACTAATTAAAATATAGTACCAAAAAGATAAGGTTTCGGTTTTTATTTTCGTTTTCATAATTTACATTCTGTTTCTTCCGATGACGATGGAAATCTTTTAGCCCATGGGTAAGCTGTAGATGGTGAGTTAGGATGTTGTCACAAACCTAGGGCTTTACATGTGCTAGGAACTTAGTGAATCAAGGTCTTGACTACGGGGGCCGCAGCGTAAGCGACTGGTGCTGCAGGAAGAACCGGGGCGGCGGCCACGACGGGACCGGAGTATGGAGACACGACCTGTGAATTAGTATGAACAATTAAAACATCAGTCATTCAAATCATTGCATGAGTAACATTAATCTTCATGATGCGCGTAATATACCAAGTTTCAAATTACTCGGAATTTGTGTCAACGAAAAATTACTACGAACAGTGAAGAATTTGGGTAAAATAGTTTTATAACCTCTAGAATTTGAAAATGGATTGCATATTTCAAAATACTTTGCTATCCTTTTTATTTCAAGCTGTAAATACCACATGAAACGCCTAAACAAAATGAATATCTTACTAGTTATTCAGATTATTAGATAAATATTCAGCACTGATTCTAACAACCTCGATATAATGGCAGGATTATTAAGGAGATGAAACAACAAAAAATTAACAATTAATCATAAAATGATTGATTAACAATCTGCAATACCTTTCTAATGTGATGTATATTGAATAAAATTCTCTAAAGCAAAAAATATCGTTTTATATTACACTTCGAACTTGTTTGATTAGGAAACAAGGTTGACGTTTAATTTCAGTCCAATTTGCTCAGCGATGGAAAATCAGTTCCGTCCTATTACCCTGAAGGTGTTGGCGTATGAGGTGGCCACTGGGAGGGCGGCCTTAACGACAGCGGGGGCAGCGACCACAGGGGTAGAGTATGCGACGGGGGCTGCAGCCACGACGGCGGGGGCGGTGTAGGCAATTGGGGCTCCGACGAGTCCTGGGGCGGCGGAGGCTACGGCCACGAAGGCGAGGAGGGCGACCTGAGGAGGGAATTCATGAGAAAAATGCCATTTATCTATTTCTCCGCATGAAATATTGAAGCATTTTAGAAAAGGGTAATTTAATTTTTATTTAGAGAGAATAGTGTGAATCTGCTCCTGCCACCATGCTCAGATGAATGGAATATTTTCATTTGTTATGTGGTACAGGATAGAGAAAAATGTATCTTCCATTTTCTTTTGACACAGTCTTGATCATGGCTGTGATGAAATGAAAGCTACTGAGGTATGAATGAATAATTGCACTGATTTAGGTCTCACCTTACGGAATACCAAGAAAAATGTTACTCATAGAGTCATTGTGCTACACTTGCGTGGACATGTTCCGCTTATAGCATTCTGGCTCAGTGAGGAAAGCAATGGCAAACTACCTCACTCCTCATCCTGCCTAGTGAACCTCATTCCTCTCTGCAAGCTCTTAGTAGCTTATGCCGGAGGGGGTGAGGAACAACCGGCCTTCGGGCTGAATACTTTACAGACAGTGTGAATCCTGCTGCACAGAACCTTCCTCCTTTAACGTTGTCTCTAATAATAATCCATTTAGAATTTATATATATATATTCTTCAGTCAACTCACAAAATAGAGTTAGGCATACTACTAGTTTTATTAATGAAAATCGTAGAAACTGAATTTTATTATGCCCTAGAAAATTATCAAAGTTCTAGTCACTCAAATAAAAACTTTGCGTTCTATTTCTTGCTATTGGAACAAAATTTAAAGAATTTTACCCAAGTAAATCCTTCTTATTTAATCATTCCAAAGAGACTTCGAAGTTTTATTTTGTTGATTTCAATTCTTCAGAATCTTTCAAACACGAATATTAAGCACAAATATATCCCTCAATTTAAAACTATTGATCAAGCCGAGAAAAGGTGCTATCATTCATATATATGTATTTTATAATACATATAAATTTAATACATATAATACTTTTATTGTGAAAAGGAATATAAAAACCACACGCGTATTGTTGTAGCTTTCCATCGTCAAGTCTATTGCACACAGTTATGGTAAAACTTTCGTAGCGAATTTGTTTTGAATTACAACAGTCAAACCAGAACTAGGCTTTTTCACCAATTCTCATAAACCGACATTAATCGGGTTTTGCCATTTAAGAACATGTATGATGTTGAAAACTTTTAAGTAAATTATATACTGACTAACTTTGAATGCATTCTTAACTCAAAAATTCAAAACTATATTTTTTCAGGTAATTAATTAGTTTAGCATAACTCTCTAAGTCGGTGGTTCTTAACCAAGGGTGCAAGAGCGCCTTTCTAAGGGTGCGAGAGAAGTTCCTAAGTTTTATTGAAAATTACCGCATAAAAGCTTATCAGAAACAACATAGTCGTTAAAGATGTTCATATTGTTAAATAATAGCATAATATTAATTGTAAAGGCAGTAATTTCTTTATGCAATAAATAAAATTATCACACAATAACTATATTTTCGAAATAAAAAAGAGAAACTTTTTTTCATTTCTCTCTTGTGAGAGCTTATTTTCGGATTCAAGGGGGTGCTGACTATAAAGAAGGTTAAGAACCACTGCTGTAAGTTTTAGCTCTACATGGCCGAAGATAGAAAATTCTATAAATTCATTAACCTTTCACTAGTGTCTTTAACACAGAGATAATTTAGGACAAACGTTACACCATTAAGCAATGGGTAAATAGAGAATTAAACCATGACTCACCAGCTTGAACATGGTTCCTAGGGAATGGGCAACTGTGCAGTTGATGGCGTAGAAGAATCTTTAGCGATCTGTCGTTGTGTAGCATAGGACAAACGACAGCCTCCTTATATATGCACCAACTGTCATCCTCCGTCACCCCTCCTCTAGCCCTCAAAATGGGCCCCACCCTGTGCCAAAACAATGACGTTTGCACTCCCTGCGACCTTCCAACCCCTCCATGGCCGCACCACACCCCCGCATGCAATTTTTCCGATACAGAAGATCCAGTTACAGTTCCAGCCCGCAAACATTTCATCCGATCGCCGAAAGTGAGACTGTTACCATGCGTGGGAATTTCAACGCCTGTTGTCATCGCTCTGAAAGCATTTGGAACAAGCATTAACGAATGAGTTAGTACCAATATTTTAGGTTAAATATTTCTTTCAAGGGTTCAACATGCAGGTCAGAAAAAATAAGGGAAAACCAACTCATGGGAATTAATAACCAATGACATTTTCCTCACCAAGGCTTTCTGTCAATTTTGATGCCTCGGTAGACAAGCTGCATTAAAAATGGAGGAAGGGAAGCAAAATGATTTACCAAAACCACATTATGTAGTTGTCTTGTTTCATTAAATGAAATATTTTTACATGAACCGTTTTTAATTGAGCAACATTGAGGTCTCAGAAATACAAGGTAGAACTAAAATATTAGGATGGAATAGCCGAGCGCAAACCCATCAAATATTTCTTCAGGAATATTTTTATAGGGATATATATTTATAGGGAATACTGTGATTGTATTGAACTTGATATTTAAGACAATCATCCTAGACGTTTTAATCAAAACAATATCAGTCAAAGGTATTTCCTTAGATTTACCGAAGCCATTTTCTATTCTATTCATTTAATAAATTTGAAGATGTGTTCTCATACCCAATTGTCTTTCGTTCAATGGATTCTCTTTGAGATCATCTACAAAAATGCTAAGAATTTTTTATTCAGTTTCAATGAGATTCATATGTTACACATTAGTTTCGATTACGTATTACCATTAGTTATGGGTCATTTCACATCCTAATACCCTAAATCTAAATAAAATCTCCTTGACATCCTAATCTCTTGAATATAATTTTGGCTGTGTGAAAAGAAATTGAACTCGAGGAAGATAGACAGGGTAGAATTAGATGAGTGATCGAAATTATATCTGAAAGTTGGAAAACATTAGATAGAAAATATTTTCGTACGTTATAGTTAAATATGCTTCCGATGAAACGTGAAAAGCAGTAAGATCATCAATATGTAGCCAAAATATTCAAGAAAGTTATTCCAAATTCCTTACGATAAAGAATTTAGGGTGTGTCGTTGAAAATGTTTCAGTATCTCATCTATTAAAACGCTTAGGCTATAAGGGATCATTTGTCATTCAATTAACATTCTGGACCGGAGCAAAATTCTAATATTTTCTTTCGATACAGCTTATATATATGAATGAAATGTATATTTCATAAAGGATTTATCTATGATTTACATTTACAGAATATTTTGAATTATAATCCGATATTAATAGCGTCGATTGAAAATATTAAGCTGGAGCGATATGGAAATTAAACTTAAGGCTTTCGATACGTATTAAACTTCGCTATACTTTTTAAATTAAAGAATTCGTGCTCAAGGTTGACGAAGCGTTAAAATTTATACTAAAATTTACCTTGGCCTCATACATTTTTTTATTCTTCCGATGAAACTTATCATGAAAATATATGAACTTCCACATTGTGCCGTGCCTGAAAGGGCGTTTCCCGTAAATGAAACAAAAAATGCTGAATTTCCTTGGTCGTGGAAGGTCTTTAACTCTTGTGTGCCGGAAATGATCTCTCCAATTTGTTACGAGTTACCTCTCCTGACATTTTAACCACCATGTCGACGTTTGATTCGCGTTTGAATTAATATTAAGTTGATACGGTTGACGCCACGTTAAAAAAATGTGCGGAGTGTCAAACAGAATGGAGGACATCGGATGATGGCAAGCGTTGATAAGCTCGAAAACACAAATGATAAACATGGAAATCCGAGATCCGGTAGGTCAAGGCTGCCGAAGATAAAGAAGATAAATCCTCAAGGCTAACAAGTGTTGCTATGTGTATAAAGGATAACTTATTATATTAATCCGATGATTTATGAAAGCATATGCTGATATAGAATTCTAAACACTTTTTCAATATTATTTAAATGGCGCATAAATAACTCTTACGTTAAGGAAGAAGAGAGTGAAATTGATTCAGAAAAGAAGACCTAAAGCTGATATAGAGATTAGCCTATTTTTAGCTACTCGTATTGAATATAAAACTTTTGTTTTATTAGAGTTCAACTCAACTGGTTCATATCCATCGTGATGTTTCTGATGCTCTGAATTATGACCCCGTTACACTTCATGGCTTTAAGATGTCATCACGCAATACCTATGCAAGTGAAACACCCCATTGTGCCGCATATCCGCAGCCTTCTTTTCAACAGTATGGTAAAATAAAATTTAAACTATTTTATGAATTCATATTCATGGATGGTCTGTAGTATTAGACCAGTAATGTATTTCTATATACATTCGAATTTCGCAATATATATAAGAGAATTCCATGAAAAATATTACAATTTTTAACCAAATCACCACTATACTATCAGAAGTGGCTCAAGAAATTTTACTCTCAATATCTTTTGTGAGATTAATGCAAAAACAATTGTCCAAACTCATTTGTGATTACTTTGTTTAAAAGAATATTTTTTGTAGGACCATTACCTAACCTTATTTATTCACTTAAAGGTAAATATTCGGTAATTATCCTGAGCTATGTATAATGTAGCAATCTTATTTGGCTTCCTTACGATTCTAACCATTTGTAAAAACTTTGAAAAAATGGACAATAGCCCTGATAAACTTTTAATCAATCAAATCAAAAACATCAATCATGCCAAGAAAAACGTTTCCAAGCGTAAAATTCAAGTTCGGCGGATTTTCAGTCTCTTATGGCATCTTTTCTGCGGTTCTATGAAAGGGCTGATACCTTCATTTAATAAAATAGTGTTATCTCAACTAAATTTAGATTCTACCCGGATTATTTCCATCCTATCATTAAATAAACATTTAATAATGTAAAGAAATACATTTGGAAACCGGAATAATCTATGCAATTCTTTATAGGATGAACAGTTATTTTTTGCTAAACTAAGGTATACGAAAAGCCTACATATTTCAACTGGAAGATATATTTTAGTTCTATGAGAAGCTCGATTGCTATCTTGCTCATCACACAAGTGTTGCATTGGTATTCTGCCTCGTATTTTGCCTTTTATCTTGAAGGCTGCGGTTGTATACCAGGGATCCTAATTTCTGTACGTATCTGTTTCTTTTGCAGATAAACATATAAATCCATTGTAAGGTTTTCACATTTCAAGAATCCATTTTTTCGCGAACGAAACTCGAAAGCTATCGATTAGGATAGTAGAGTCATGGTGCTTCCACCGCCTGCCATAATCCAAAAGGTGGCTTGCAGGTTTCTCGCATAGACGTAGACAAGGGGAAATTAGAGGAAGAACTTTGAGATCTTTGAAAGAATAAATCCTGTATATTTGTTATGTTTTTATTTTCGATTTATTTTATTTACAGGTCCATAAATAAAGGTTTTTTCACTGAGGAATGGTGTAACAACAAACTTGCAGACGATTGCGGCAAGAGTTGCCGTTGAGACATTTCCTGAGCTCAGTGAAGGTATCCGTAGGACTTGACGATGGGGGCAGCGGCGTAGGCGACGGGGGCGGCGTGGACGACGGGGGCGGCGTGGACGACGGGGGCAGAGTAGGCGATGGGGGCGGCGTGGACCACGGGAGCCTGTTTAGAAGTAGAAAAAATCGGTTTTATAAATGTCGCATCCTTTCATCATTGACATTCGGTTGTTACGTTCCTCGAGTAAACTTTCACCAAATTCTTGAATACGTGAGCAGAAAGAAATGTCCATGGTGCTGAGAAATCTTATGTCGGAGTCTTTTTGACTGAGTTATTTTCACCATTATAGGAATCTTGCTATTTATAGAATCGTCCATTAGAATTAATGTTTGATTTTTACAAAAAGATCCCCCAGTATCATTCCGTTGAAAATTTCTTTATCCATGAATGTTGTCTCCCACATCAATGGTGTAAGAATAGATAGGCTTACAATCTGAGATTACGGAGAGCATACTTTATAGATCCCAATAGTGAAAACTAATATTTCAGAATAAATACATTCATTTTTAGAGTTTAGTCGAGGGTAATACTCCAAGTAATCGACAGCAGCGTTTCCAAAACATTTCTTTTGACAAAACTCACCAATTCTGAGATCTCAAGAGAAACTCAAGATTAATATGTGATGTGGGAAAGTATTACTCATAATTAATTTATTTATTAATTATTATCATTATTAAGTATCTAGCTTCTAATTAAACAAATATATTTTCAAAAGTGTGATTTCCAAACATGCTTCAACTTGGTTCAGTATTGTAGATTCAAGATTTGACAATTTTCAAATTTTTTTTGAAAAACTTGTAAAATATTCCCGTTACATTGTTTGGGAAACGCTGCTCCAATAAATAGCTCGAGGATGGGTAAAATGGAAGACTTACCTTAACGGAGACCTTGTAAGTGTTGGCATAAGAAGAAGATACTGGTACGGCGGTCTTAACGATGGCTGGGGCAGCGACGACGGGGGCAGAGTAAGCGACGGGGGCAGAGTAAGCGACGGGGGCAGAGTATGCGAGGGGGGCAGAGTAGGCGAGGGGAGAGCCAATGTAGCCGGGGGCGGCAGAGACGGCGGCCACGAGGGCGAGGAGAGCGACCTGCAAAAACGAAAGATTTATTTGACGGATTACAAAACAACTCCGTGGGCGGCTGTGGATGGTCTACAGAATAAAGATAACTATCTCCAAACCATGTTATAAGCAAGGGACTCCTTTGTAATTAATTGCTGTAGAATTCTATATAAAAATGTTGCAAAGCGATTCCCAAATAATGCATGCTCAAACTATATCGTTAATATCGTATCCAAACTTAAAATAAAGAAAAATACCTATAAAAAAGCTGTTTAGTGAGCTGTAAACTAACATTTCAGTTGAATGTGGATTTTACACCGAATCTCGGATCCCGGCGATCTATTATATGTATAGATTTTTAAATGTTTCCTGAGAGAGTCTCCATTTTCAGCTACATGTAATCGGTGAGAATTCTAAAATTAACCCTGCTGTCGCAATTCCGACAAAACCCACTAAAATTTTTCAAAGTTGAATTTCTGGAACAGATAATACAATTCTTATTCTTCACGTAGAAATCTACTTAAATCCGTAATTTGATCTGAACTTTCGCAAGATTACCCGCATAAGCCTGCCATCACTGCGATCGGCATACTGAACACATTAGAAAGTATTATCCTTTTCTTCTTTCTTATCTTATAATCCTATCGCCCGAATAGCAAGACTATAGAATATCCTGTAATTCTTTTAAATTCGCTGAAACTTATGATTTGAATCCAAAGCGTAATTTTTCGAGTACATTTAATGAAATATATATTATAAATAGAAATGATTATAAGTAAAAGAGTTTCACTAGAAATGTGAAATAGACATCTATTTACAACTATTCTACATAATACACACTATCCTTATTATATGTTAGTTATTGTTAGAAACGAATGAAAGTTCAAAATGACGTTGAGACTTTTCTCCTATACAGTGATATTAGGTATTGGCTAAAATTTCGCGGCGTTTTGCCAACCCTACCTTTAAAGGTGCCAGCTATAAAATTACTGAGAAGAAAACAAAACTTTGATAATATCAATGTTTAGCTCTGTTAGTTCCTTGTACTGTGGTAAACTGAACTACCTCGCTAAATTAAGTGTATGTTCGGTGTAACGTCAAATAGATCCAAAAGCACCTGAAAACTATGCGGCACACCGAGGGCCTACCAGTGCGCCACGACACAGAGGTCCGTAAACTTTAACTGAATGAACTAGAAGGTGAGGCACACGATAGTAACTTGTTAGTACTCCAAAGTAACGTCCAGAAACACAGTAATCCGGAGTGGTAGAGATAGAAGAATATTTACCAGCTTGTACATGGTGAATGCGGGTTGTGGAGTGACTGGGGTAGCCTAAGAAGAGTTGGATCTGAAGCGATCGGATATTCAGTGAGGATTGGTAAAGTACGACCACCTTATATACTCAGTCCGCTCTCCTTTTTTCTCCCCCATCTTCCACAAATCTCTCCTTCAAAGCATCCGCCCTCGGCCCCTTTCCAATCACGCTTTCCTGGAGACCCACCCAACGCTCTTGCTCCATCCCCGCCCTCCGCATCTCTTACAGAAGATTCATATGTCCCATATATTTCTCTTAGCCAGATGAAAACCCGATATGCAATCGACGTTTCTGTGATTAGGGTTGTGGATGGAAATTGAAGGGTTGAGTGGCTGCTCTTGCGACAGATTTTGAATGCTGGAAAAGAACGCTTTTTTTTACAACGAAATTGCATTGGGTTTATCTCCATCCTCACGCTTAATCCACCAGGAGATTTCAACATGTCATCGGAGAAGTTTGATTCTTCGTAGCTCTTGACTCTCAATTTATGATCATTTTATTTTTATAATTATCTTTCAACTATTCAGCGTTCTGGTATAATTACTAAACCAATGGGAGGAAATCCCATAAATCTCATTGGTCTACCTTCTGTGGAAGCGGTTCTGGGCTTGATCCCAATAGGATCCGAGTTTTTGCAGCAAGTTCTAACGGCAGAACGACATTTAGAAAAATGTTCAACGCCAAAACCAAATTCATTTTTACTCTTACTATCGTAATTATCCTACTATTTTTATTGTCATAATCGCTAGCCTATATATATGTCATAAAGCTAGGCTATACTATTGATGAGATTAATAAAACAAGTTACCTCATTAGTATTATTTCAATCAATTACGCTATTATTTCATGAGAAACTGTTTATTTAGCATTTTTTATCAAAACTATCTATTTAGCTGGGAAGAATATTTTAACTTTCAATCATTTCATGAGAAATACTTATGGAACTACAAAAGGATGTTCAAACATTGTTTATCAAATGTTCCAGATGTATTTTATGAATTTATGGGATTGTAACGAAAGTAGCGAACTGTTAGTTCCTCTGATTTAGTAAAATAACATTGTTAACTTACCATTGATGAGAAAATACCCTCATTACGTAGGTAAAAATGTAGACACTTCCTTACACACTTTCGCATAATTTATTTGATTTGATTACTTTTATCATGGCGTCACATCTACGAGTGCTTGTTGATTTTAGGTTGTGATAAATAAATAACGTCTTTGTTTTTGGACGAAATTGAAACCATTAGGTTCCATGTTTCATCTCAAAATAGATTTAATTAATAAATAAAAGGTAATTTTAAATCAATAAGGAGCAAGAAAAATTTAATTTTAGATTTAAAAAACTAAATGAAATTTAGGGAAAAGTGTGAAATTTAGAAAAAACAGTCGGGAAACACCCACAAAGAAGAGGTTGCGAAAGAACTGCGTAACTTTGAATCTTTATGTATGATTCCCGCTATAATCTTCTCATATTCTTGCTTTGGTTCATATAGAATTCTACATAAATAAAAATTAGCCAAGAAAACTTATTTTTTGTCAAGTGAGAAAAAAATGTAAAATCGCATCGTAAAGCACTTGTTAGACTTATCATTTTTCCTCGTCACAAATTTGTTATTTTCAATACACACACGATTCATGTAAAAACGACTAACCTTGATGGCAATCTCAGCGCCATATCAGGGTTTCCTATCTGACTGGTTCCCAGCGTACAGTTGGGAAACATTCAGTTAGGGAATTACGAAGAGCGGATGCTGTGTGAGGCAATCCGCGAGGCGGGAGTGGACGTAGCCAGAGTACATGGTGCAGCACGCCAAGTGCACCACTCCAGATCATGACCCACATCTACGAAATAAATGCTCTCTTATCCGACTGAGGGCTTAAAATCAAAAATCGCAAAAAAGGTTGCCCGCAAAATCGTTAACTACCTATCAATTTAAACACGCAAACTATACGACTTTGATTCTTTTTTTGACACCCACAAAATACCTCTCTCATTTTTTTTTTGCTTTTTCTTTCGTAAAATTCCTAGAAACTCATTCTTTGGAATTTTAATGTTATAGGGTTACATAAAGATATGTAAAGTGGTTTTACTGTTTTTATTATTGGGTATCAATGATTATCATGGGACTTAACGCAATAAAGCATAGAGTGATTAAATTTTAACGTGACAATCTACATTCATGCTAATCAGAATGTCGGGAAAGTAATCTGAAAATGCGGAAAATACCATCAGAACAAGAAAATAATTCTAAAGAAGTAAAACACTAGGTAATCTCCGTACAATACGTATTTTTATATAGGCGACTAGTTTTATTCGCACCTGAAGATATTTATTTGTAGAAGTGACTAGTAGCCTTTCTAAAAATAATTTATTCCTTGAAAATTACTAAAAAAGAAGGTAAGTGTAAGTAACACTTGTGTTTTACTTTTTTAGTATGGCTCCCTTCCACAAGGTTGCACTTGGACACATCAGATTTAATTTAATGAAATCTTGTACATCTGTTATGATTCATCATTGATATTTGTTAAATTTTTCAATCGAATTGATGAACTCTCATAACCTATGGTTCGAAGTCCATTATTTATCTATGTTCTAAATTAAGAAAATCTTGCCGGTAATGTCTCCATTATGGCTCTTATAGTGAAACTGTGATTTCCATGTGTAGCATTCTCAAATCCTCACCTCAGTTCCTCGAATTAACCCTATCTTATAACCGCTTTCAATCGATCGCAGGGAGAGTTTACCGCAAGATTTTCATCGCCATCCCACTATATAATGTATATCTCTGCACATTGTCGCGCTTATAAGTTTTAGCGCAATATGACCTAGTTATTCCTGTTAGCCGTCAAACTAAATTATAGCGAATCACAAGATTGAGAAAACACAAAGAGAACTACGACACGTTTTGCGTTCTTTTCTCTGTGTAACATGGATAGGTTTCTCCGCGTATCAATAGAAAGCTTTCAATTACATAAGAGTAGTTTCAAATAATTTCTCATCGAAATTCCTCGATATAATCTCAAATTTGGTATTTTTATTTTATTTTGTTCATTAAATTCTAATGGATAATAAAATACAAATTTTTGTATAGAATTAGTTTACTATGTGTTAATAATTACATTGTAATACTACTGGATGTTCCATGAACAAAAGTATACAATCTGATAGGTATGTACCTGAAATTAGTATCTATTAGACAATGGCTCCTCCAAACCGGATTGAAATTGGATGAAATTGGAGGAAACATCTGTAAAATTAATGATTAACTATATGCATAATGGTATATGTAATTAATGTTTACATTAGATATCATCCCTTAATTATTATTAAAAATGGGCATTTTATCAATTATGTCATTGATTAAAAGAGAGAACGACAAGGCGAATTTAAAAATTAGGATATCGGGATTATGGTATGCTACCTTTTATCCCTCTGGTCAACAACAAAGTCAACAGGGTTGAGGATTGAGTGGTTAGGAGGGAGAAAAGATTATGGTATTCAACTACATACCAAACACGTATAAATAAGCCTCCTCTTGTTTGCTTAGTAAATTATTGTTTCGATTGTAATGTATGCTCTAATTTTGCAGTCATTGTTAAAATATGGTACCGAGATATACTTTCATTGGAAAATTTCAATACATTTCCTCTATTCTAATTATTATTAAACTAAATCTCGCTTTCCTTTTATATCCTTTGTCTAGTTGTAAAGTCATTTTGCGTCCATTTGTCCATAGATGATGCATATCCGGACAAATTCCCTCCCAGCAAGATCAATCCAGTTCTAACTCCTCCTTGCGTGTTCTCTTAAAAATTCTGCTGCGATTAAAGAACATAATAATGATATTCTTCCACAGAGTAGTATGAAATGTCAAACGGACTTTCTATGAGGACGAATAGCACCATATGAATTACCCATCAAAGATTTCTATCATCATATTTGGACCTTACATAACTTTCTGCACGATGCTTTGAGATCGAGAGATTAAATGGTTACTAAGTGACTTTCGTTGACTTTCTCTGGATCAAGATTCCTGCGTCAGACTTCGGTATTTCATTACGATTCATTGCAGTAAACTCCCATATTTATTACTGCAAACTTTAATCTTCAAGAAAATGCAAGCGTGCAAGCGTAAATGCTGATAATATGGAGCAAAATATTTAATTTTTCTTCCTAAACTCGATAAGGTCGCAGAAATTAGTTAAATAGCATAATTTTTCCAGAAGAAATTAGTTTCTACATCAACATTACTACTTCAGACTAATGTTCAACTTTTGAATCGTCTCGTCTCTTTATCGCAATCCGACAAGAAGCTAATTAACAACGAATTGCGAGTGAGCATCTAAGAAGTGTAAAGTGATTTCATACCGAACGTAGCAATTTACTTAGTACCTTGATCGAGAGTAGACATTTCGATAACCTTACTCGCTTATTATGTTCTTAGATGATTATAAAATTCTAATTAAGTTCTTTGGCTTTGTTCTAAAATACATGAATGTTCAATCCTTTGGAGAAGTTTAAGAAAATATATTTTGACGAAGTATTATGTAGTATTATGGTATGGAGCTGTACAGAAAGAACAAAAATGTGGATTTTGTTATTGTTTTTTTATTTTCACAAGAACTTAAATGTCTTAAATTTGGTCTTTACATATCACACATCAATATCCCTAGGTTGTTTTAGGCTGATGTATCTCATAAATAAATTAATGGATCAAAGTCTTGGCGAAAGCGGGGGCAGCGTAGGCAACTGGGGCTGCAGCCAGAACCGGGGAGGAATAGGCAACAGGTGCTGCCGCCGCAACTACTGGAGCAGAGTAGACAGAGGTCTGAAAAATAAAAAAGATTTTACGTCAATATAACAGAAAAGTGTAGCACTTGTTATGGTAAGGGGTATATTAGTCTATGTGTAAACTTACCCTGAAGGTGTTGGCGTATGAGGTGGCCACGGGGACGGCTGTCTTGACTACGGCGGGAGCGGCGACTGCGGGTGCAACGACGGGTGCAGAGTAAGCCAAGGGAGCGGAGTAAGCCAGAGGAGTGCCGAGATAACCGGGTTCAGCAGATACGGCAGCCACGAGGGCGAGGATAGCCACCTAAGGAGAAAGAACCAATTCAACATTTAACACTTACATCGGAGAAAAGGTATCCTTCGAATATGGCTCGATTTTCCTGCAATATTTACCCTATGAATTACGAAAATCCTTAATAAAACCATTGGAATCATACATCATTTTCTTCTTCATCGTGCATTTTATACCCGAAAAGTTTCTCCTCAATTGGTGCAGTATCCAACGTTATTTATCGACACCTTTTGAGTATTTCTGATGTTTCCCTTATAATCTTTCCTTGTTTCTTTTTATAAGTACCACCTTACCTATTCACTCTATCTACTAAAATCGTATGTCTGGATTCCAAACGAACCATATTTCGAATAACTATATGGCGTCAAAACTCTCAGAAATATTTGATTTTAAAAATAAATTATATAAATTCTCTTCGTCTAACCCTTATTCGATAAGCATTATGCTTGAGAAAAGCTTGCATAAAGCATTTAAGCGTGATCAGCTGCCATGATCCATAGATTTTTCCAACCTAATAGCAAAAGCTGAAAAGAAACTTTCATCTGCTAAATAACGTTCATGTTCACTTATTTGGACTATCTTCATCTCTTTATATCAGCATATTTCCATTTACTTACGTATTGGTATATATAAATTAATTCTAGACAATAGTCTGCGATTTATAAATTGGATTATAGAGTGATTTTATGCATTATAACAAACTATTAGTTCACCTGTGGTATCAATTAGCGCTTTTTGTTCCAAATAATTTCATGCATTAACTTTTGTATACCTTGCGAGTGCCTTTTTCTTAATTTCGGTTTATCGGTACTGTTTTTATTCCTGTCCTGGTAAAATTCCTGTATTCCTGGTACTGCCAATCAGATATGTCGTATGTAACTATGATTAGACCTGTCACATGAAATTCGTTCACAACAAAATCATGAACTCATAATAGATTATGTTACGTATTACCGAGGTTTCATAATGCAGTAATAAACATGATAATGTTAATACATTAATGCTATATTTTACTTGCAAACTGATATGGATTAAGGGGGCTTACAGAGTCGTATTGAAAATGTATCACCTCTCTCGACTGGCATTATTATAGTTACTTGTTAGCACTAGAAATGTATGGACCCTCGGCACGCTATACTCGTGGCCACTCGTTTCAATTTCTTCACTCTACAGTGATTCGCGGACTTAACGTAGAAACACTGGCAAAATATAGGTAAATAGATTTGAGTTATCGAATCCAGATAATACCAAATTGTGGAGCGATAATTATTGAAACATGTTACATGTACTTTTGGATAGTCGGTCCATCATGGACCGCGTGCTAGCCTGTTTTACTCGCATCACGTTATACACCCCTGTGTACAGCAAAGATAATTTCATCTCTGCATGATTATCAACAACTTAACAACATATATTAATTAATTCTAATTTAAGAAGAATTTTGAATTTTACTCATTCTCTGATGTAAACTCCCAAAATGCGCGAGGCTAGAAAACAGCATACTACTCCTAAATCAGCTAACTAGTCAAACATGTTTAGAAATGCTATCGACATTGTCATTTTATAATTATAGGGTTGGACGAACTCCTATTCCCTCTATGAGAACAATAAGATACATAAGAAACATTTAAGGAGCACTTATTCCGTTGAGGATAGAGACTTGGAATAAAAAGTTTCAACCAAATCCATATAAGGAGCGTAAAATTATTCATGCGGAACGTGTTCAACAATCGCGTTGCTTTTTCATGGAATTTACTTAGAACCTTGATCGACTTCATCTGTCGAGGATGGAGACTTGGGATAGAAACACGAATAATCGACAGCGAGTAGGAAAGTCTGTTTTCCAAAAGAAAGGCGATCGGTCAAGCCAAAGACGAGGGCTGGCACAGAACCCCTACACAACTACATAGAGAATCGTCACAAAATCGCGAGCAATCGTCCCTTGAAAAGGTTCTGTACTCACCAGCTTGTACATGATGATCGGCTAGTTTGGTTGAAGGCTCACAACGAACAGTAACTCAGGTAACCTGGAATTTGAGTGCCACTGGATGCATTGTGCTCAACTTATATACTGCCTCAGCCACCGCATTACCGCGCCCCTCGACTCTTCCCACCGACCTCCCCACCAAAAAGGACAATCCGCGACTCCCCCACACCACCCTTTGTCCCCGCACTACCCTTTGACTCGGCCGCACCCCTTCGAAACCGCATCCAACCCCTTCATCACACCTCTTACGTGTCGCTACAACATTATTTAAAATTCCATCACTATATTTAGTCAAACAGTTTGCTTTATTAGCGGGCGCGACTTCTTCTCTCAAGATGGAATCGGAGAAACTAGTGCATTCAAATATAGGGCGAATTCTACTCTTCACCCTCGATAGCCAATTAGTCAACGTAGCTTTTGATACGAGATACAAAAGGACGATAACCGACCAGCATGAGCATGTGAAACTCGATGCAATCGCTCGGATTTTTATTAAATAAATTTCTATCTCTCTCTCTCTATGCCACCTATTCGGTTACTAGCGTAAAAAATGACCTTTTTCCTTGTCTCCTGGTGAGGGATGTTAACCTTCGAGTGTACTAAGATGGCCGAGCGTGGTCACCAGGCCAACGATCTTTCTTTGTGCTCGAGAGGGACATTTTTAGAGTTGTTTTAAGTTGTCGGCGGAGATCTCGCAATATTAGAACGGGTACCACTTTCCTCTTATTGAATTCAGTCAGAAAGACTTTGCTTGCGGGAGAGGATGTTTCATATACGAGGAAAATCGCATTAAAATATCGCGTGATATCGAAGGATTTGAAAAAATGTCCCTTTTGTTCGCCTAATTACAAAATCCAGTTGTTGCCATTCGTGACAATAAAGGAGATAACAACCGGAAGTAAAACTTCTCTACGCAGTATGTCGAAAAGTAATTATTTCATTGCGGTTTAAAACGAAGAGGATTCATTTATGATTTTTATAATTTCTTATTATTTCTATTCTAATTTTATTATTTTCATTTATATTTGTTTACTTTTTTTAGTTATATGATTCTTTTCATTATTAATTTATTATTGTTGTTATGACCTTTTCTGTTTACCTTTCCTTTGTTTTTATCATTATTACTGTATTATTTAAATACTTAAATACGAACGTATTTAGTGAGCAAGTTTTGCCGATTCTTTTGAATAAAAGTATGCATTAGTTCCTCCAAATATTAAGTCAATAAGAAGTTGATACATTATCTTTTGTTTTCAGATAGATAAATTCAGATATATAATCGATCCTGAAAAATATTTCTGATTCACCTTGATTTTTGAGAATTTCTCGTTATCAAAAGAAAAAGAAACAGACTTACTTTGACATTGAAGACTTGATAATACCACGATATATTTAGTTCAAAATTTATTAAGTAGCCATTTATATTTAATGCACTATTTAATTTGCCGTATTAATTTTAATCCTGGATCAGGTATTGTCAGCCGTTATTTTCGTTCAGTAATTTTGTTATAATAAAACCGATAATGATAGATACATCATACATTTCATCATGATCAAAAACATAAGAAATTAATAAAAACTAAAAATATGCAAATATAAGATAAGGAATGAGCTGAAACGTTTTCAGTATAAGGGAGAGAAATGACAGTGGGATGAAAATGCACGTCGCAAGTGACCATTTGCCAAACACAAAGAAAGAGCCGAATGTACGCGGCAGTAAATCTTCCACGCACGAAAAGACGTCTGGCCCATTTTTTCTTGAGTAGTATCCACCAGGTGTCACTTTCGAGTACGTGGAAAGAAAGTCCACTTGCATAACCAGCAAATTTTAAGGTAAAAAAAATCAGTCCAAGCCCAGAAAGCAAAAGCACCTAAGTATTTCCTTGTCAACCAACTCGCAAATAAACGCAATCGCAATTCTCCTTAAGAGGATTTATGAACATCTGGTCTCATAGTATAATAATATATGTGCCTAATAAATATCGGAATAGTGCACGATCGACTTCTCTTTAATACCGATGTTGTGATGTCTAAAGTGGCAACTCGTGAGATCAGTTCAATTTATCGCTTATCCTGTTACATCTCGGAGGAGTCTGGAAGGTCATTTTTTATTATAAACTCAATCACTGTGGCTAGTATCAAAATTCAGCCCTCTTTTCGTGTTCACATTTTCTTACTCAAAAATAATAGTTTAACCTTCCAATTATATGAATCCAATAGGAATATTTCCTCGATTACATATCGAACCGTAAATTATTTCAATTTTCACAACGATGCTGATAGAATTTTGTTTTCAAATTAAATCCCTAGCGTTGAGGCTTCCATCACTTATGTCAGTTAAAGTTCTCGTAAAATGATGGCCTTCACGAATTATAACGCATTTCTGATTATCGTATCTAACAGTTTTGCAAAATTTTCTGATTGTAATCAGCTTTACTGGCAAAGTTACTGCGAAAGTTGCCTCCATTTACTATTCCATTGTTATAATAAGTAGGATGTGAAGCAAAATTTTGGCGGACTCTCTCCAGAAAATCTAAAATTTCCGGAAATTACGTGACACTGAAATCAGGAATTATTGAGCAACTCCTCCTGCAGAGAATGAGGGCAAGGTTCTCCCTGAGAGCTGTGATAGATTCTGTCTGAAGATTGAATTTTAAATTTTCGTGCAAAATTTTGAAGCGGTTCAGGCAAAATCGAGACTGATATTCTGCAAGTTCTATTTTGCTTACAAACTTTAAAAAATTTCATAAAAATATGGAAATCTTTTGATCATAAAGAGGTTCGATGTTGCTGGAGATTTAAACGTTACTTTTAGTGAAAATTAAATTGGAATTCCATTTATTACCAAAACACATACAAACCGCTCTCTCCTTTATCCATATAAATTCCATATAAATATCCACCAATCAGTTCTTATCTCTTACTCTTCTCTGAGCATAATTACTATGGCAGTACTTATTTACAAATTTATAAATAAGAAATCTACTTCGATGTTTGGTGATGTCAGCTATGATTACTTTACGGCTCTGCCCTCAATATATTTTATTCTTCTGAGGTGCTTAAGATGTAGTAATAATATTCATACTTTAGTTTCCAATATTTTAAAAGCACTAATACGTATGTGTACTAAAAAGTCTCAAGAATAATTAAGTTATATGGTTGATGAGTTTTTAGGATATATATCTCTCCCATTAAATTTGTGTGAGCCAGTTGAATTTGAAAAAGAGTTTACTCTTTGTTATCTAAGGAAATTATCAAATTTAAAACCACTTATTTAATTTGGGTTCTCTCTCTTCACCTTGGGGATGTAACTGATACTTTCTTTGAATTTACTAGTCCTGCGCTATCTCGGCTCATTAGCCATGCCGCGATAAAAATAAATTGCATTTAACATTCTCTACGAGAGGTGTACAACTTACCGCTCTATCAGAGAACGTGAGTTCAATTGAAACGAGCGATAAAGAATATATTCGAACTAAAACTGGTATTCATCGCGTGTGCGCAGAAATTTATAGCCGAGTAATGAGGTTGGTAAATTACTGCCGACTCTGTTTGAGTGAGATAGAGTCGCAGAAGTCTCCTCTTTCAACTAACTTGAACCAGCGAAGTGATGGGCTCAAAAACAGTACGGGCCGCTTATTCGATTCTATCCCTTACGTGAAAGATTCTAAATTCAAGATCAGACCAGCAAATAAACAAAAGTGGTAAGATCAATAATTATATATTCATTGTATTTTATAGCATTCATTAGTTATTCATTCATTTAATTTAATTTAGTTAATTTAATCTTATCGATTCTGGTACAAATAAATTTATTAATAACTTCAAGAAAGTTTATTTTCTGCTGTAATGCGTGTCAATAATTTTTTAGCTTATTTTTTTAATTTCTGAATACTTTCATCTCCCTAAAACGTAAGTAATGCTTCAATGTTAACACCAATTACGCATGAGCCCCTGATTTTCCTCTATATAAGAGCAAATCTCGACAAACACGTATTGACTATTTTAACGCGAAAATTATTAATAATTTCCATTTTCTTCCTTTAGTAGTCTCCATTTTAGCTCAAGGTAGCAATTACCTAGCTTATAATCCTTATATTTCGATACTAAAATTCAATTAATGATATATTTCCTGATAGTTAACGACGATTTTTTATCCAAGAGGATAGCAAACGATGAAAAACCATCCAATATTGATTCGGTCCTGACGATGAATTAGAAGAAAACCTTTGCAAATCAATTAAAGTGAAATGATATTAAAACTTTTACCAAGAATGATGAATCTGAGAAAGGTGGGTGAGGATGAGCAGAAATTTGAATCGATTTGCTCTGTTAAAGGATGTGTTCAACGACTTTGTTTCATCATCTCATCATAGTTTATGAAGCTATTTATTTCAACCGAAGTTTTCCATTTATCTTTTGTTGCCGGTATGTGAATATAAGTATGATTGAAGAAATTCATTTAATTATCTACTCCTCTTTATTTTTTATGGTGACGTTTACACTATTACATGAATCACACTCCCGCTTGAAGGAATAAGGTATTTGGCTAAACGGTGCGCAAGAGAACTATAAGATTGTGCTAGAGGTTACGTAAGACAGGAACCGATGTACTTGGGCGATAAGAGAGCCTTGAAGAGTTTGGCATTGGAGTTTTTCGAACCTCGACGTTTGCTGATTCCTTTTCTACATTGCCTATCGATTATTTTTCGGAGGAAACCCATCTGTAAACGAAAGAGGCTTTCTTCCTTGTGTTACGAGCTTCTAGCCCACACACTGCTATCAAGTAAGTTTTATCTCACGTAATATAGGATCTCCATGATTCCAGCTATTCGTGTTGATTGTTCATTTTGTTACTACTCTACGAGTATACTCGTATGTGTGGTAATTTACTTGATTATTTATATGATATTTCATAATTGGAAAACTTTAATATGTGTTAGGGACCTATATAGATTTAAAATTTCATTAAATTCAGAATACTAGCGATAATTTATATTTGATTATTTTATTATCTTTAAATTTTAGAAAACTAGAATACCTGTTCGAGACCTGATGAGATCCGAATTTCCATTAGATTCAGAATACTAGCGATGATTCCTATTTGATTTGATATTGTAGAATTTTAATCGAAAACAAGGGATTTTTATGTAATACTTTTGGAAACCTGTATATCTGTAACTTCGCACGAACTTAATCTAACTACTTTAATGTTTTGCACTTTAAATATATGTATAATGAATTATGGGATGATTTGATTTCATAGTATATGCCTGAATATCCTTAATGAAGGAGACCATCGATGAGTCTACTCCGAAATGCTTAATGCGTCATGTATCCGTATTGATGAGTGTAATAGAAGGTATGTAAGGAATTATGTATAACCACAATCTTATCGTGACTCTCCTATTCGATTAAGTAGTCATTTCTTGACAGTCAAATACGCTTTTCCGTCAAACATACGAATAAGAAGGAAAATAGTAATTCACCGCTCCTTGATTAACTAAACATGCAATTTTTGCAATTATTTGAAATCTAGAAAAGGAAAAATCACTTTTCATAGTGGGAGGAAGAACACTCAAGATTCGTGACTGTTACTAAACTTATGCTATCGGTTTTCAAACGTTTTATCAGGGATGATATTTTCCAGGAGAGTAATTGTACCATTACTCTTAACCAATAAATTCAAATTAAACTAAATTCTCCCCCTTGGCTCCATCCTTTCTAGATAACGTATTCAATTAGTTCCTCTTTAATTATGTTTTACCTTTCTGATAGTTTATTTACATATTATATAACTTTATTTTTATTAGTATTTTGGATCGTAATCTTTTTTTAAATGACAATGTCTGATTTAATTTTTGTGAGTAGTCAAGCCCTTTCATTTAATACCATTATAAATCTGGTATCTGCGCATCATACCATTGTTTTTATTTTTTTCTCTTATAGGCACTTCTTAGCGCAATGAATATTATTATATAAAACATGCTCTTCTTCAGCTTCATATCTTACGTAATATGCAAGTGTATGGCTTTTCAATTTTTCTAGGATTTTTCATTCTCAAATATTATTTTTCTTATTTATTTCTTTTTTATTTTGCTTGAATGGGAAATCTAAGGTTAGAATCAGTATTTCCTTTCATCCAGTATAACGAAGCCATTTAATCCTCTATCCTCAGCTATTTTCTCCGTAATAATAATAAGTCTATCGCTAAAACTTCGTTGCGTATCGTTTGTGGATATTGGTATCATAATATCGACTGATCATATACTTTATTTCTATATTATATCTTCACTTCGTCAACGATATCTTCTCTTTCAGCAACTGCTCTGTTGCATCACATTCGGTACTATTTGAGATCAGTGTGATTAACCTAGGTAGTTGGATTAATAAAAAAGAAAATTATAGAAAAATTGTACATACATACACAATTTCATAATATATGAACATTTGAACATTTATTTTCGATGCTATAGCATAATTTAAACCTATAAATAGTCTGCAGCCTTCTCGATGAAGGCGTCATCAGACGCATGTACGGTCATTCTCAGAACCAATCCTCATTAAATTGAGAATCGCTGAGACTTTAATGGAGCAGCGTCTTGACAACAGGAGCAGCGTACGCAAAGGGAGCAGGGTGAACAGATGCGGGGATTGCGTGGACAGCGGGGACCAGTGGTGCGGCAGGTACGACTGGTGCGGTCTGCACTACTGGGGCAGCGGCGACCACGGGAGAGGAGTAAGCCAGAGCAGGGGCGGCGGCCAAAACTGGTGCGGGAGCAGCAAATATTGGAGCCTATACAGAGAAAAAATAGATCTTTATAAAGTGGACTGGCACGAAGAAAAATTGAAAAAACTAAGTTGTTCAAGGAGATGGAAGATCGATCTCTATGATTTGCACGAACTTGAAAATATTCCTCGATGTTCATAATTGAAGATCCAGTAGTATAGATATAGAATTTTTTTCTGCATGAAAGCCACCATGACGAGTTAACTGTGAGGATTAAATTTTCAAGATGTTTACAAAAAGGATATACGTTTTCCGATGATTGCATCAGTTACAAGTATCATTGATATTGTATCACAGATTTGAAATTTCCGCGAATTAGTTTTTCGACATAACACTTGATTCTTCGATATAATCAAATGGATATTCTTGAGTTAATTTCCATCGATAGGAATGTATACAGGCAGACACTCATTTATCTAATACCCGTTCATGCAAAACCACAGGTTGTCTACAAAAGTCGATTGATTCAATACATTATGATTACGGTGTATATCCTTCTTAAGCCTCTAAATTCCACACTCTAGTGCAGATAAAAGTAAAATGGATATCATTTCTTATAATTGCTTCATTTTGCTCAAAGAATTACAAAAAACTTTACCAATATTGTTACTGATCAAATTTCATCTTAAGAACGGCAAAATGCAAATTATTCTAATTGATAATGTGACATGACTATTTAGAATGACATGTGACATCGCTATTTTGCGTGATTTAGCTCTGATTACCTTGACGGAGAGCTTGAAGGTGTTAGCGTAGGAGGTTGGCAGGGGTATAGCGGCCTTGACAATAGGAGCAGCAACGACGGGTGTGGGTGCGGCAACAACCGGAGCAGAAGCGACGAGTGGTGTGGAGTATGCGAGAGCGGGTCCGGCAACGGCGACAGGGCCAACGGGGGCGCTGAGGAATCCAGGGGCGGCGGAGGCGGCTGCCGCCAGAGCGAGAAGAGAGACCTACATGCAGAGAAATCGATCACTTCCAGTTGCACTTCACTTAATCCTCGGTCAGAAATAAGGTAGGGTAAAAATAATCCTCCATCTCAGGTGCCTAAAACTCTAGTGTAAATTCAGGCGTTGAAGTCTCCGATTTGAAGTAGGCATGTGAATTGCCTCTACAGGCTTTTTAGCTTTTTATTTAGTAGTCATCTTAATTAATCTTTGAATTGAACTTGCAATGTATGATAACCTTTTTAATTCACATATTTTTTAGGGTAAAATAGTATATTTTTGTCTGTATTTCCGGTGTTGTGATGATGATTTGATGATGGCTGCAAGGCCAAAACCGGTCGTTCATGAAAAAATCACGTAGAAAATACGAATTCCAGTTTTTCAATTATTTAATAGCTTTTTAGGGGAACTCATTTTACGTATTATTAAATTACAAAGAATTATTTAATAGAGTTTCTCGAAATGAGTATATTGTAGGATTTTAGGGTCAATTGGTTGTACAGATACGAGTATTAAAGAGATGGATGACGTTCCGTAACACCAAAGGCATCAGCGTAAAATTAATTACTAGCGTAATAATTAAATATGCAAATAGCTTAAAAAAACTTTAAAATGTCATTTTGCAAAAGACTGTAACTTCGTATGCATTCCCATAAGAATTTTTCAAAATAAAAGAGCATATCTCAGAGTATATGGGAATTCGTCGGGTAAAATTTAAGCGAAGTTAAAATATAGGAATTTAATTCCAAGGAAAAACTGCTAGGCTGAGACATACTGCCTTTGCATAAGCCATATTTTTTCCTTTATAAAATTCTTTTTTGGTATATATTTAATCGAAAACTAAGAATTAATCTAGTTATGCCGACATATAGTCCTCAGAAGCAAAACATTCCAATGTTAACTTACTCCAAGCATAACTAACAATAAGTAGCACAGCGAACATGAAGATACAAATCGAACCTCAATAGCTCACAGTAATTCCAGAATTATCCCAACTATTCACAATTCTAAAGAGTCAGTCGGTGCACTAACTCACCAGCTTGTACATGGCTGCGGAGTTGATGCAGTGCCTACGGCTCCTTGAAGATGAAGCGGATCTTCCAACGATCTGATATGTCGTCCTCTCAACACTTCGGTGTTTTTATACCTCCTCCCCTTGATCGGCTCCATCCCATTGTCGGCTCAGCACCATGCACCTCCCACCGCACCCCTACCATTACCCTCAACTACGACACCATTTCTCTCCACTCTCACTCTCGATGGGCCCCGCCCACCGTCTCTCATCATCCTCACCGCACCACTTTCCCTCGATTGATACACTACCATGGTGTCCCTTACACGCACGCTCCGCCTGTGGTGGATCCCTCCAGCCTATTTAATAGCTCTCGCAAGCTTCCGTAAACCGCTTAATCGTATCCCTTCAAAGGACTGCTTCCCCATCATTTTAGCTAATTCGTTACTACTGACAGGTAATAGAGGTTTAAAAATTTCCAATGGCCATCGGGGGAACATAAAAATTCTTCGAACGATCAATACTTCGAATGAAAAGTCCTTCCAAAAAAGACTCTTGGATCTGAAGTTACCCAAAATTTAAATTAAAGGAACTGATTCGGAGTTGAAATCTATTAAATAAAGCTATAAAAGAATGAAATGTAGATGATCAGGCGTTACTTAGTGGAAAGCCATTATAAAATAAGGAAGAAAAACTTGGTATATTTTTCACACAATTGTTTTATTTGATGACCGGTTCCGCTACCGGAGTAGCATCTTCTGGACTATTACATGTACCTGATGATGGTAGCGAAACCGGTCGTCAAATAAAACAATTATGTAGAAAATATACCAAGTTTTTCTTCCATATTTATAAAGCTAAGAAACCTTTTGAAGGTTGGGTTGGGTTGGGTGTGGGCATTGCATGTGGCATATATTTGGGAGTAAGTGGTCTATTTTCGAAGAATTTATCATTCGAAAATATTTTTTACATAGAATTTATGTGATACCCTTTGTCAGCGCTCCGCATCCCCTTTCGACTGGTTTTCGGAAATTACAGAAAGGCCCGGATTACCAACTTTTTAAGATTAAGATAAGGCTTTTAAGATTAAGGGTGTTTCTTAGAAAGGTTGGTTATCCGGAGCTCTATGTTTTTCTCCAAAAACAGGTGACAACGAGGTGAGGAGCTCTGACAAAACATCTATTGGAGATTTTTTAATCTTTGATTCATTAATAGCCATGTCTAATTTTATTTTCTTACACCTTATTGGCAATTATTTTCTCTCTGAAACTACAATACATGAGTAAATTAGTTTATGCCCTCGTCAGCAAGAAATTATTAACTTAATTATTTTTACAAATTAATGTCTAAATCTCAATAAAACTACTCGTATGCATCAAATTTTTTTGCTTTGATTACAGGAATAACTGGGCAAAAGTTATGATACAATTAGGATATAGGTTTAAGAAAAGCTTCCATGCGATATTTGATCCTTTGACCTTAGTATTGGGAATTGGTTACTATTCTTAACTCTTTAACGCTGCTCTGCGGTAGATTTATTGGGTCATAAAGTCTAGAGCAAGAGGCTTATGGTTACTAATTTCTCTCGCTCATGCATCAGTGCATAGTCGAATGACACTCTTGTACTGATATTAGTGATTGACTTTCAGGTATGTCAGTCATTCTAGAAATATTAAACGCTGGAAATTTCGTATTATAATTTCTTCTACATCTATCTCAGAATTTTTAGAATTAAGCTTATTCGAGTTATTTTTCTACAAGGAATAGTTAATTATTCTTCCGGTCTCCAAAACAATCAGTCAGGAAGTGAAATTCACCCTCTGTCCCTAAACTACTAGCTACAAAATACTTTGAAAAGGGTACAAGGTTCTGTATGCAGAACGATTTGTAAAATAGTTAGCTCTTTGCCCAACCAAAATGCTTTTGATCAAAAATTAAAAATTCTAAATTACTCTACGTTCAAATAGGTGCACTGCAATGACTCTATGAATAAAACTTTCATAGCATTCAATAAAATATAACATAAATTAATGACATCAGTGTACAAAACCAGTACTTCGGTAGTTATCATATTATCTCGGCCATAAACCACACAGAGACAAAAGTAAATGAGCAATTTTCTCTATCCTGAGCTTAAACAGATATTATATTTGTGACATTCATCCATAAATCCATAATGTCTCATCATATCAACGGTTATACTCACTTTAATCATATAATATAAAAATTATAATACTCCTTCACCAACAAAATCAAAATACAAATGGCTTATTAAAGAATATGGGAACCACATATATGACATCTTCATAGCATTTACTAAAAAATTGAAGTATTACTTTACTGATTATTGAAATTGCTACCATAAAACGCATATCATTACCTAAATCTGAACGAAAATGTGTTGCTTAAATTAAAAGAGTTGAATTTTGGTCTCAGATTTGAAAAGTTTCCAAATGGCAAAGCTCACTTCGGAAGTCCGATGTTCCTTTTTTATTTGGTAAATAAAAATGTTGGCAACGTTCATTTGTAGAAATGCTACGAAAATTATGAATTTATATAGCAATCCTGATAAGGAAAACCTGTTCGAAAGGTTCGGTTACTAGGTTCAATAACTTTGGCATACTGTAAATTGAGATGTGAAATTTTATATTTTTAGTCAGTATGAATCCTTTACTAATTGATGAAGGGTTTCATGAATTTCAGCGAATCAGACTCTTTTAAAGTATCCTCGACTCAGCGACGTTAAAATTTTGGTCTTTCAAATTAAATAAATCCAAGATCCTACCCTTCTAAGATGTTAGTCTAGCATTCTATTTAAATTCGGATCCTTCATCGGATCGGATCATTTCCTGGTTCATCGCCGACAGTAGGAATGAAAACATTTCTTAGGTAAATTAATCGAGGTCTTTGAGTTAATAATATGACGAAACAAGGAACCATACGTTTCCGTGTTCTCTTGCCGACCCTAGCTACGCAACATAACGGGTGAAAGGCCCTCTTCCCTAACTTGGTGTCTCTTACATATTCCTCCTACGACCCGCAACAGCAATTGAGATTCGGATTGGGTAACCTTGATGACTCACACTCCTACCTTTATATCTCTTTGACGGTTACTCCCCGCTGTAAGTCAATCGATGGCTCTTATGCCTATCGATTAAGAATTAGATAATTTCGAGGGGCCCCGCGAAGTGGGCAGCGCGTTCGGATGTCGTGAAAGCTGTCCCGGGTTCGATTCCCGGTAGTAGCCCATGTGCAAAATGGCATTAGCTCTTGGGGTACTTTTAGCAATAATACTTTAGTAAAAGCTGTCTAAGGCAGAACCTCTATAAAGCGAAAACCTGCCTAATCAGGAGGCATTAATGATATTACGGCATATATACAAGGTTCTTCATAGGAAAGGCCTTCTGTAAGGCGGAATATGCATAACGCGTACGGAATCTATTGGCTTACTTCTCCTCCAAGTCCATTTACAATTTCGAAGGAATTAAGTAACGGTTTTTCCTAAAAATAAATAATACTCGGAAGAAAAACAATCGTTGAAGAAAAATTTATTTTGATAGTTTACATCTGAAGATGATGAGCTTGGCTCCCGTCTGGTGTTCCCACACTCCTCTGCCTAAATTGTTGCTTTAATTTATTCCACCAGTGGACCACTTGTTTATAAAAGAAAATTTGATAGATTTCGAATAAATTTACGATATTCACTTCATTATCTTTCTATTCACTGGTGCTCTCCATTTCTTGAAACAGCAATTCTTTATTGATAAATGTACTTTGTATCAGTCTACCTATGCCGGAAACCCTGCATAAGCTGGAAAATTTACTCAGTTCCTTGGGCTTCCAGCTTAGACAGGATTGACTGTACTAAAATATATTATGGAAATTATTCCGGTAATTATGGAATAAGACGGACATAAGCACCAGATAAATCGACAAAAGAGAATCGACTACGTACTTAAATAATCAAATGTTCTTCTAATTACGAAAAGAAAAAAATTATTGAAAACTTTACTCATTCCCGTTTTATTAGGTTTATCGAGGTCTATTTTTAGCGCTCAATAGATGTGACGAAAAGCCATCTTTTATCTTTGTACCTAAGTATCCAACTATGATTTTTAACTTACCTCCTTATTTAGTTTTGTCCATCTTTTCTTTATCCAATCTCTGATCACAACCAAGTACATAATTCTGATAATAAATACTGTTTTGGTTCGATTCCCAATAGCGACCCCTACTGATCCACTTTACCATTCAAACCGTCGTATGTGGCAGGAGAGTAGATTTAGCTACTAAACATGTCTATTTTTAGAAAGGACCTTGAATGTGGAAATTCTCCAAAGAACAGCTTCCAAAATTAAAGATTTCTTTTTTTACCATTAAATTTACTTTCATTTCTTAAAATTGGAATCTTCTTTATAGAATTAGTTGTAAAAAAATTATCCTGTATCCATATTTACAATTTCTTTTATTTTTACGACCTCAAATTACGACCTATTATCCATAATTATACTATAATGCGACCACATGGTCTGAAATTTTGATTGCCATTGCACTAAACAGACCTTTGGGTGCATAAATACGTATTATTTTGTGTTCCTCATTGTATGATTCACTCTCTACAATGGAAAAAAATCTGATGTGGCCAACACATGACTTTCTCCATATATAAATTGAAAACAGAAGCCTATGCCGGTAATATATAAATAACTCCAAAACAATGAGAGTTACAGAAAAATTTTTCTAAGAAAAGTTGTAGTAAAATACATTATCCATAACTTTTGTATGTAATTGTATACACCTACATTGCATTCTGGCAGAGATATGTATGAAAAACTTCAATTTCTGGATAAACAACAGCTTCCGGTTAACCATTATTCAAGAATAACTCCTAATCAATCTGTGTTACGAAAAAATGTTTCATACAAAAGTTGTAGTAATGTACATTATCTATAAGTTTTGTATTTAATTGTATATACCTACATTGTATTCTGACAGAGATATTAAAGAAACAAAATTTTGTTCCGGTTAAGCGATATTCATCAAAAACTAATCAACTCTTGGCATTGTTAGGAAAATAATAAATTCGAATTTTGGAATTGATCGGATAATTACGTTTTAAGATAGGGCTAACCACATCAGAATTTTAAACTTTCCGTTCAAATTTCTCAGTTATCAAGCGAGATTACTTAAGGTAGTAATTTAATTGACATGGATGATTATTAACTAATTAATGACTTTTAGTTAATGATTTCCAGAGGCCATGGGTTCACGCAATGCTTATCATTTATAATATCATTCAAATTCAACATGTTGCGGAAGTTAATCCTTCCAACGATTTAACCCAATTGTTTTTAGTTCTTAGTTATTTAAAATATTGCGTTTCCTTTTCTCTATCTTTTCAAGAGTTGATTTTTTCATGTTTTAGTGGTAGTGAATTTAGTATTTCTTTGTATTTTTTTCATCTCTGTGGAATTTTATTAATATCATTAATTATGTTCCGTTGTAATACTTATCCACTATTTCCTTCAGTAAGAATTTAATAATACATTGAATTGGACGGGACGATTTGAAGAGGACCAATTTAAGATTTCGATAAATAGCTAACCACTTTTGTAGGGGATGTAGGTAAGAAAGCTTTCACGCTTTTGCGCTAATATAGAGCTTACTATGGCACATAATATTACTCTGTAATGGTAACTGGTGACTTGTATTATTTCGAAATTTTTTAAGCATTGGTTTCTTTTATGTGACAATAATTGACAGAGATCGATGCTAAGAGTAAGAATAGAATCCATAGCTCAACGGATTTGAGCATGAATAACAAGAACGTAGCTTCTCGAGAAAATAAAATATATCAGCAAGGTAGCGTATAATTTCTACGAAAACTGAAAGGGAAAGCGAAAGAGATTATCTCCCACTTCCACGTCCTCCACACTCTTTCCTATAAATCATTCGTTTCTTTGGGATACATTGCATAAGAGTTTACTTAAATGCCTTTTCTCTTAAGAGAAATTATTAGTCATGCAAAATCTACTTCCGCCGCGATAATGGAATGATGTGTTCATTTCTAATTAGCGTGACTAATGTGAGAAAACTGTTTGGTAAATTCTAGTATCCAAATTATCGTTAAAACAAAAACAGAACAGTAGGTATTATGCTATATTTTGTACTATCTTCGTTAAAGAAGAATATGGTTCAGCTTTGGAAAATTTTAACGATTCTTGATTCAATTATTTTCAGCGGAAATATATGGAATAATTGCCTTCATAAGCCTCATAAACAATCACTTTATCGAAGTAAATCTGTCTGAAGTAACTTTGTGATACTCCATGACAGGATAAATAAAATAGGAACTATATTTTCAAGGAAACTAGAACTAGACTAAATAGTGATGTACAGGAGGAAACACGGCCAGCTAAGACGCCTCAACGTCGTCTTCAAGTGAAGAAGTAGCCAACGACATACTTGTTTAAGTGCTAACTCCTTTTTCTTCTTTAGGTTTAAAATCTAGTTTCCTTTAGAAAAGCTGCTCCCTGTATTTTTTCCACCCATCTGGGTTTACCTCGCATAACATGTCTCTTCCCTTAAAGCTCAAACACTGTCTTCGTTTTCTTTGATTTCAATATAAAATACATCTTATTAGAGGTATACTTCTGATTTTAAACTACTAAATCCCGTAGGAAGTCAAATCGGTAATAATATTTATTGAAGGCATGATGATGATCTAACCAATGTATTTTCTGAAGCATAGAGTGCAACAATCGTCATTCTATACAAGAATCTTTGTGAGAAATCTTAAAATGATCAATTTCTGCGAAAATGCCAAGGTCGTAAGCCCCTTATGACCTTAGCTATCTGATTTATGGCCACATGATCCACCTAATTTAATTAATTAATACTGATCCTGGAACTAGAATACTGGAAAACTGGAACAAGTCCCGATGTTTGGTTTTCCAAAGTCTTCTAAGTAACAACAAAACTGAGGTGTTTAATGAGAGTACGTGGAGTTGTGGCGAAGGGTAATCAAAAGAGAGGAGGGATTGAAACATTGGAGGTATTTTGTTGAAATATACTTACGGAAGTTAGTCATAAGGAGTAAGATGGATTAAAAATAAGAGAGAAAATGTCGGAGATAGCAAAAGAGAGATTTGGCTTTCATTGAGGGAAAAAAGTAGAAGTTCTGAGTGGATTAGATATTGAGAAGAGATAGATTTCCAATGAAAGTCATTTGGTCATTAAAGGGTTTAGATTTACCAAAATAATGGTAATAGGAATAATTAGATTATAAAAAAAAATCTGATGTGGCCAGCACATGACTTTCTCCATATATATAAGATGTAAATATTTATCTACGAAAGTATTTTCGAACTCTGTATTCCATCTAAACTTTGAAGATGAGTGATTAATTTATATCATATTATCTTTTACGTCACAAACATTATAAATAATGTTTTTCGGGACATGCTCGATGAAAAACGATGAAATGGCTATTCGCCCACAGCGCCCAGAGCGCTCATGAAGTACAAAATCAGCAACTTCCGGTTTATCAGTATTTCATGAATATCTCCTAAAAAATCAGTTTTACAAAAATATATTTCAAACAAAAGTTTTAGCAAAATTTATTTTCTAAAACTATTATAATTAATAGTATATACCTAAATATCATATTTATTGAGATATTTTGAAAACCGGAAATGAGCTTTGAAGAATGAAGCTCGACTTCCGTTGTACTGATTTGCTCCAAAAACTAATCAACTCTAAACACACCAACCAAAATACTATATATGAAATTTGGTGTTGATTCGACAATTAATTTTCATGTTAGATCGCCCACAAAGTACATAATAGCTACTTCCGGTTTATCAGTAATTCACGAATAACTTCTAATCAACCGATGATAAAAAAATATGTTAAATACAAAAGTTATAGTATATCACATTATCTAAAACTTTTATAAGGTACACAATATACCTATCCATCATATTTATGGAGATATTTTGAAAACCGGAAATGAGCTTTGATGAAGAAAGCTCGACTTCCGGTCAACCGATTTACTCCAAAAACTAATCAACTCTGACAGCACACAAAACAGTACTATATATGAAGTTTGGTTTTGATACGACTAATAGTTTTCACGTTAGAGCGCCCACTAGCACACACACACATACAGACACACACACACACACACACATACACACAGACATCATTCCGAAAATGGTCAAAACGTGTTCTAGGGACAACAAAACGTGTATTTCCGTTGAAATCTCAAAGTCGAATTTTTTCATGAAAACAATACTTTCTCTATACTTCGTATATGGAGAAAGTAATAACAAAATTTGCTGATTAGGGAGATATATACGATATATAGAAAATTCTCTTCTGTTCATACATTTCGAAATAATATACCCTATCACATTTATAATCAATATTTAAAATGAGAAGATCTGATTAAATACGTGAAGATATTACTTGGTAAGGCAACTATTATATCTGATCATAATTATATACAGGTTAATCTCCGGAATCCACATATTCTTTACTGGTTCAGAACACAGAATACTAATACCCCTTGGATTATTATTTACATCTAATGGAAAAGTCTCCCTTTTTCGTAGATTAATTATTAAAAATTTGTAAAATCATAAGAGGAAACGAATGAATCAATGACGTCACTGCTGGAAACTCATTCAACCGCCTCGCTTATAATATTCCGAAGTAATCTGCTGATAGCATATAAGTCCAAAATCTTAAAATTCTATTTCACAGTCGAAATAAGTTACAGATTCATCTGTTTTTGGAACGACTAATTAATTTCTATCCTATCGTAGCAATATTACTTTTCCCTTTGCGTTGCAGAAATATCTTCTGACCCAATAGATAATATCCAAGCTTAACAATACTTAATCTAAAGACTGTTAATTGTAAATCGATTCAATTACTCTTCGGATCACTCATCCTTCTCCAAGTCTCCTATTTAAAATTAGCTACTTCTCCATCCGTCTTAAATTTTTTCAACTGAATAATCGAAATATTCTTTTACATGTATTTTTCAAATTTGTAGACTGAACGTATTCCCAAATGGGACGTATACATACTGTCAAACGAGAACTCATTCCTTGAAGCGAAGATAGATTTAAATTATTTCACCATCAATGGATATAGACAGTTGTGCAATAATAAGTCGAAATATATGTTTAAAAGTGGAATTTATTAACAGATGGGTGGGATAATGTACAATGCCATAAATAGATACTGAGGTGTTCTTTGGAGGGCGTTTGAGTATGCACCTCCCATGGATTCATCACAGATAATCCCGAGCTATTGGTTTTGGCAGTGACTTGCAGGCTTAATGGATAAGTCCGTAGGTCTTGACAACTGGGGTATGGACAGCGTGGACAGCGTGAACAGCGTGGACAGCTGGGACAGCGTGCACGACGGGGGCGTGGACAGCGTGCACAACTGGGGCCTGGAAAACACATTCGGTTAAAACATGTTAATATAAACCATCACTGTAGACATTTTCATGTTAAATTTTTGTCTGAGAAATCTATGGCAAACAGACGGCATGTTCAACCGAAATACCTCACCCAACTGGATAAGAAATATTAAATTGAAATGTTTCATGGTATAAGTAGAGTACAATCCTTACCTTGACGGAGACCTTGTAGGTGTTGGCATAAGAGGAGGCAATAGGAACATGCTTAACAGCGTGGACCACTGGGGCATGGATGATGGGGGCAGCATGAACAGTGTGGACAACGGGGGCAGCATGAACAGTGTGGACGACGGGGGAGTGGTAGGCGATGGGGGCAACAATTCCAGGGGCGGCATAGACGGCGGCCACGAGGGCGAGAAGAGTCACCTGAGAGAAAATAAAAATATGTTACTCAAAATTTTTTCTCCTTGATGAACTACTCAGAATGCAGCTTTGAGGTAGAGCTTCTTAGAGAACATATCTCGAAACTAGGAAGAATTTCAGAGTAAATCCATAAGTCCACTGCGATCCAAACGAGAACGTATGGATAAAGGGGTCACTTCCGAAAAAGGAACCCGACTCGACCGGTGACTTCAACGCCTGAAATTGATGAGGCGTTCAAGTCTCCGATATTTTAGGCGTTGAAGTCTCCGGAAGAGGTTTACGCAAAAATACTTCACGGAAGATATCCCACACGTTTACATGCATGATGAATTAATAAACCTTATCATGTATGGAAATATAAACACTTCTATAGAGCAAAAGCACTGCCAGGATTACCGGAACCGAGCTATAGAGAAGCACTCACCAGCTTGTACATGGTTGATTGAGGGTTTTTGGTTTTTGTGATAAAAGACTTGAATCTCTTGCGATCAGATGTGGAATGCTATTGGATTGTCGCGCTCTGCTTATATACCATCCAAAGCACTCTCTCTCTCCTATAGCGCCCTCCAAACATTCCCCTCCTCCTCATAGTACAGCGCTACGCACTTCCACGGGTTTTCCTCCCCCTCCCCAAATCCTGCTCACATTCTACGCAATTCCCCACCCCATCGCATCACTCTCCCTTTCGCTACGACTCGCCCAGCAGCCTTCCCTATCGCCTCTACATCTGTCCTCCAAGGATACATCAGCCTCATCGAATCCTCTCCTTTCTCCACATTCTTCTCCATCCGCCTTCTTCTTAAGGTCCGCGTCAAAAATCCATCACCTCGCCCAGCGTTTCCGGGTGGTGTCAGGAAGTAATGGTTCAGTTATGACAAACATGCCGGCAATGATGCATTAGTTTCCTTCTTTCTCAGATTGAAAATTCGGCGATGGATAGATTCTGTAAAATGAGGTGATGGTGATTTGACAGAAAAATATGTTAAGCTTGCTGAATATCTTGGTGATATTTTTCGAATTTAGCTTCTTCCCTAGCAGAACTATATTTTAGTTGACTAAATCATTATTTGATTTCCAACCAGAGAGAATCCTGAATTTTTTAAATTGTATTTTTTACATTTATAGTACATTTCTCTTTAAAAGTTTGCTCAATTTTAGGGCAGAAGTATTTTTCAGCTAACTCAATAATAGGAAATACGCAAATTTTTCTTCGTGAGGAGATCTTAATTGACTATGCCTTTTTTACCATTAAATCCTTAACTTCAACAATAGAATGTTTTAATACAGTTTATCGGAGATATTTTTCTCCAACCTTTACTTGATAAATAGATTGGATTAATGATCTTTTTGATGCATAAATGTTTTACTGAATCATGTAGTACTAACTTATTTTGAAGATAGAGTAATGTTATATTTTTTCATACTGATTCTGCAAGCATGTCTTGCAGAATAGAATATTTTTCATTTGTGTTCTGGTTAAGGGTAAAGAAAAGTGTATTCTTCGTTTACTCTTATCTCAGTCTTGCTAATGGTAGTGATAATATGAAATAACTTCATGATGAAATAATAAAGAATTTCCTTTTCACTCTTTGTTCCAAATTAATAAAGAATTTCCTTTTCACTCCTTGTTCAACTTTTATAAAATGAAATCTTCTGAAGTTTGAGTGGTAATATAGTAGTACTATTCAGTTAGATATCTTCTCTTTGTATGCTATGAAAACTTTAATTCATTAGGTCACTATGCTGTACTTATGTAGACTTTTTTTAATTCTGGATAACTGAAGGATTAAGGCAATGTGAAATTGTCTCTCTCTTCTTCTTGCCTCATTCATTATGCCTCATTCCCTTTCGAAAGCTTTCGGTAGCTAATGTTGGAGGGGATGAGGCTCAACATTGCCATGGGGGAATATTTTACAGATATTAGTGATATAGGCTTTATCGTCATTTCGCCTTATCTAGCTTTCTAGTTTCTTGACTGTTCTCTCTTTTATGGGCACTAATTTATATTTCTGGCATAGAAATATATCCCAATGTACGAGCTTATGTTTTAATAAAGAATTTCCTTTTCGATAGTAGCTTTAGAGGCTAAATGGAGCCATCAAATGCAACATAATTCACCAGCGAATTATTTGGAAATTATTTGTAAATATTTATGAACAGAATTTCCTGATTCTATCTTTTATAGAAATCATAAAACGAAGGTGAGTATTGCCTGGATAATGAAAATGCCTTTAACAAAACATTAACCCTAAAATTAAAATATAAATTAGGAGAAAAATGTGTATCCACACAGTCTTATAATTGATACACTAGCTTTAAACAAATAATACAGAAGATAAAATTGATTGAAGAAGCCGTTACTTGGTGAAACTGCATTATGGTGAAAATAATAAAGAACTAACTATAACTAACTAGTTACTAGTTAGTAGAAAAATGTGAAACTTTTTCTTAGTTATTTCCACCAAAATATAGAAGAATGGCTAATTAAAAGATAACGTTTGGTATAATGAATCTTTCTCCGAAACGTAGTCGTTAAAAATCTTCAGATTTTTTTTTTGTTTTGATCAATTTTTGATAGTTGATGGGTAATATTTATTGAAAGTGAAAATAATAATATTTTACTTAAGTCAAACCTTATAAAATAGACGAATGCAGTTTAGCAATGTTGTATCCCGGAAGTGAAAGCGTCAAATCCGTCAGAATTCGAGAAAAGTGTTTTACGTTAATGCCATCCATTTGCATGAAATCGTAGCAGTACACAAAGAAAAAATCGGCGATTTTTACTGAATTGAGAAATTTCACTGCAGCTGCAAATAGATCCCATTGCGTCACGACACTAAAAATCTTCGATGCTATAAAAAAATTTTGACCGTAAAACTTTCCCCTCCTTCGCAATTTAGGTCAAGTTCAGCCGAAACGAAAACAAAATACCTTTTCCACACAATTTCCACTTCTCGCGAGTCCCCTCGTCTCTCCGAAATAGCATCGATTATCTTCGCTACATTTTCTGAATTTTTCATCTAGTGTCTCGGTTTCCGACATTTGGCGTAATCGTAGATAATGTGGGATGTGGTTATGTGGGATTGGTCGCGAAGGCGGATGGCAGACCTTCCTGAAGACTGAACTAGTTAGTTAACGCGGGCCTTCGCTTTGTTCATTTATGACCTCGTACGTCTCATTTTCTCCAGCGTTATGAATTATCAGCCGCAAATTTTGTCACGATCGGATGGATAAATGAACCATCAACCATCATTCCCGCCTTTCGAAGCCCTTCCTCTTCGCCATCGACGTCCTTGGCCAATTCTTTCATCCTCAGTCGACGCGTTCGTGGACCAGAGATTCTGGGTCACTTTTTCTTCCCAGCATTTGGTCCATATCGCTCTTCGTTTTGGAACCATACCGCCCGAAAGGAACTCCCTCTTATTTTTTCCCGACCGCGTTCATCCGTGAGGTTATCTCACGCGTGTTTTGGTCCGACAACTTCGAACCGTCGACATTCTCCACCTTACGGGTAGCGATTCTCGAGAGCTTCCCTTTGGGTAATATTTTCGCAACGTCCGCTCAGCAGGTCGCCGTGAAGAGAGGAGTACATTCCACGGTACCGAGACGACCCCGTTCCATCGACTTTTCACCAACCTTGACACGTTCGATAAATTCTCGCACCGAATCTTTCGGAATGAATCTCTCTTAGTTTAGGTCAGCACCTCTGCTTCAACCGACCTTTTATTAATGAATGGGATTTTATTCCCTTTCTTCTTGTTCAGATTTTCCCTTTCCTCTGAACTCCCTCAAGCCCTTTTGCCCCATCCTCTCCGGGTTCCCGTACGTTGATTTAAGGTTGTCCCACGGGGAGATTTATTTTAGACGTCCATTATGTAAGAGAGAATCGTGTAGCAACGGACCAAACTTGGGATGAGATGATTGAAAATATATAAAGGAGAGGTTCTTAAATCTCAAGGTTCCATCTCCGGGGAGAAGGTGCAGAGGAGAAGGAATTGGAATGGATAAGCTCGCGGAATGAATGAAGAATCGAGTTTTTGACGGGCGATACTACTCTGTCCCGTGCGTGAGGGATAGAGGATAATGCATATTTCTTTTACTTATGTCTTTTTTTCATTAATCTTGTTCATTGCTGTGATAATGTGTAAGCAACTGAGGTAAAAGTGAAGATTCCTTCCCATCTTGCCAACTAGAAAGCCTCATTCTCTCTAAGAAAAAATTTTGGTAGCTAATGGCTGAAGTGTTATCCGAATCCAAAGAGCCTTCCAGACTTATATCTGTACGAATAATACAGGCATACAAAGTAGCTATAATTATGAGTGAATATAAAATGAAGAAAGACGTGCTTTTTCCATCAGGTTTCAACAAGTAATAGCCATCATCAATCTCTTACTGTTAATTTTATGGGGTAATACCTACCATGAAAAGATGATGCCGAAACTGTTTAACTAATTTAGAGTTAGATTCTGTGTGTTCTTTCGAAGTAACTTCATTACATGCTAATTCATTCAGTAAAATAATTGGGCAAGAATCTTATATTTTCATAATTCCTACCATATTTATTCAGTATAAAGCTAATATTTGTAAAACAGTATTACATTGTTTCCCCTTAGTTCATATCCAGAAAATTCAAATTTTTCGATTGACTTATTAAATTTATTACAATTTCTCTATATCACACCATTTCTCTAGTAGAGTAGAGAACACATAGATTTGAAAAACGCATGATAATCCTAAATTTAATCAGAATGGTACTCTGTTGAGTTGTATTGCTTTACAGAGGAAGTTTAAAAATTACGATATCCTTCGTGGAAAAACGCAAAAATTTGATGGTAAGCGTGGCATTTTTCTGTACCATAAAATTATCCTACATTTCCAACTTTCCGTTTTACAGTTCCCAAATCCTTTTGATAATCAGTCATTAACGGGGGTTCTTTTCTATAAAAGCTAAATTTTTATATTTTTACTTTTTATTGTTTTATTTTTATTATTTTTTATTATTTTATGTTTTATTGTTTTATTTTTACATAAATTAATTCTGGGAAAATTTTTTGTTTACGACAAATATGTTGTAAATTTTTTTCATTCATATGTAGTGCTAGAGCATAGTCTAGGTCCAAAAGTAGAATCGAGAAAAAAAATGGACGGAGATGAACCTCATCATGCTGTTGATTTTGGTTTATCAGAAGATATTGATCATTTTCTAATATTTTCTCTATATTTTTCGACACGCCTCATAATTGGTATCATTGAGATTGTTCAAAGAGATGATAGTAAGTAAGGTTTGGAAACTCTTTGAGTACCTTGTTTTCTACCGTTCTTCGCGAATGCGCCACTAATAAGAACAGCTTGTTGGTCATCAGCATGCATGGTGGAAATTTAAGCGAAAATAAAGGTATGTCATGGTTTTCCCTCCAATTTTTCAACGGAGCCTGAGTGATATTTACATCGCCTGTTTTAAAAAATCACTCTCAGGAACGATAACCGCCATCGAGTACCAGTTCCTTGCAAATCGATGTCACGAAGTAAGGGCCGATTCGTTGCACGGACACCCACGGCACGAACGGATGCGTAACACTGCAGCGAGAGAAATGAGGCTCCGTGCAGACATCGAGAGTAACTTATGACGGACCATTAAACAGCGGAGCACATTTCATTAAAAGTACTCTCCTTGAGCCTTTTTCGCCTAATCTAATCTTCACCTCCGCAGGTGCACTGTCGTTCAAGAGATTCGAAAAGGTAACGTAACGACACCCGAGTCGATTAAGTGTCAACGCTATCTCATTTTATTGGGACATTTAGACGCGGTTGCGAGAAAAACCTGATTTCAGCGAGGAAAACGAATGCGTTGGCTATGAAATAGAAGCAAGGTAAACATTCGGTGGGACGGACAGGCAACCTCGCGGGAAAAATGTAAGGGGCTTAACCTGCATACTTGTTCCATTTCTCACATGGGGAACACGTTTACACCGACTTAATGGATTTGAAAAGTTGCGGCCGATGATGTACTGTGGCGATTTCGCGGAAAAGCGAAAACTTTTTTGCATGTTAGTGCTCCGAAAATTTATTGGTATGGAAATTCGCTGAGATTTATAGAGGGTATCTTAGCACATCATTATGTATTTATAAGAAGACTTTACAGACAGAATCGCAAAGCTTAGCTTCACATGTAAAGCGCGAAAAAGCTCCTTTCGGCAATGGGCCAAGGAAATAAAGGAAGTGAGTTAAAATTCCGAGATAGGTCCGCGTGTTGATATTTATTTGGCAAGGAACTGGGAGTAAGATGTATTTCCTTGGCAAACGCAAAACATTCAAGAGATTTAAAATGCCGCGGATCCACATCTCCTCGACTTGAAGTAGCTCTTCGAAGCTTTAATCGGGCTGGATAAACTCGTATATTTTTAGCAATGACCGCAGTTTTGCGTTTCATAGACTTATAAATTTTATTGCTCTTCTTTTCTCGTGTAGTCTATAAATTATTCAGCCCATCTTACAATTCTATCCGTTTCTAAAGTCATAAAGGGGAATAAGACCTACAAATCAAGATGTAGAGTGATTTAGTTTTCCTTTAGCCTTTTGCCAAGTATATCCTAAAGAAATAGCCAAGCCTCTTCTATTGATTTTCTTCTAATCTTCCTCAAATAATTATATATATTAGATACTACTACTTTCTATCATTATCTATATTAAAAACAAAAAACAGCCATTCTAACATACCTCACACGTGATTCTATTTACTACCAATACAACACAGTTACCGTCAACTATTTTTGGTACACATTGTGAAATATATTTTATTTCTTAGATCTTTTTACAAAATCTGTTGGAAAATTCACCATTACAAATGCAAAATCTATCGAATTGTGTGCAAATATATTTAGGTGATTTTAGAATCCCATATCTTTGAAAGACCATTGCATTTTTCTTAAAATTTTCTACACGATATCATCTCGGTTGCTACTTTCAAATCTTTAGAATCCCATTCTAATTTTTATTATTTCGAAATCTTGCTCATTTGTGCACCCTTTCGCACAGTAAATTCCTTCCTCATTTCCCATTATCTTTGCCTTTAACTTGATATTCAGATCTTCATATTGCATTTACAGATACAATTCCGAAGAGGAAATTGATAACTTTTTCTTAATGTCAGAATAATTCCTAAACAATTAAAGTATGAGGAAAGTTTTCATCACGGAACATATTTAAAGTTCTTTTCAAATTACATCTACTTCTAACGATTATATCTAAATTACTATCCAGAGCTCTCTCCCTTTGGTGCTTAATTTTAAACTCAAAGAATAAATATCCTGACAACAAACCAAACATAAATTTTCACCGAAGATATGAGCACCTATCTGTAATTAATCTGGTAATGAGCCACAAGGAAATTGATTTCCATTTCTTCAATGTAATAAATATTGAGCTAATTTGAAAAGGGTACATATCTGATATTAAAAGGAAGAACTAAGTTAAAACTCATTTCCGTTAACTCAAGGTACTCTACTCTATAAATAAAGTTAAAAAAATTTTGAATTCGTTAGTTTACTTATTTTTATTTTATAAAATCGATCAGTTAACGAATTGTTTTTCAAATCCTAAATAGGTGACTCAATTTGTAATTTTGGTTTTTCAACATTCGTTCAGAAATCATACCCATTTTCACCACATTGAAGTTTTTCTTAATTTCAAGTTTTCTGGCAACAGTGCAAAATAAAATTTTCAATAATATGTTCACTAACAGTGATAGCAAAACGTCGCATGTAATATAAAATAAAAATTGTCTGACATATTTCTACCTAAAATCGATGTCATATTTTTATTTTTCTTTCGATTTGATTCATAAAATTTCATAGTAATGATTCTCCTCTGCTAATTTCTCCAAATTCTCTTCCTTAAAATAGTGTAATTTATCATCATTATGTTGATTATGATTTCAATTTACATTTACTACTCGATTATATTTTTTATTTGACTTGTATATAATATTCCAATTAAATCTACTCGGTTTATTCATTCTCCCGGTTATTAAGTTTAATTTAGCATCTCTAGCGTCGTGCGAATACTTTCTTTTGTTGACTTTCACAAAGGTTCAATTTATTGAATTTAATTCAATTAGAGGACATTTATAGAGTACTGTTAACTTCTTCTTCGACTTAAAGTTCGTACTTTTGAACGTCAAATAGTTTTTGACTATCAAAAGTTGAGTTCCCGAGCTGATTTTTCGCCATTACCGAAATAGTTTAACCACAAAAATAAATTAAACGAGGTAAAATATTTAACCTTTAGTTTTACTTTCGTTTTTTTACGAAGGAAATTCTCTACCAGCAAAATATTACCAATAAAGTGTTTCTTGAAATTCCTTCCCTTCATTCTACAACTCAACCTATCAGCCTTCATTTTCAAACTAATTTAGCTGAATGACATTACAAAAAGTTTAGTGGAAAAGTTCCCTCAGTAAAGTCTCCATACATATTCCTCCATTTCTATTTCTATTTTTCTCCGAATGTTGAGTTATGCATAATATACGTTACTCATCCCTTAAACTGCCATTTCTGGCAATTCGTTTTTTAATAGCAAGGTCCTGAGTAGCCTTCGTGACCTCAGGAGTGGTGCTATGTATGATTGGTCCTCCGCAGCACACGTATTTACATTAATCAGCCCGGGGGCTGTTCCGAACCTTCAACCCTCCATTAACTACCAAAATCTTTGGAGATGGTGTGAGACTTACTTGGTTAGATCAAAATACCTTGCCCTTGCTTTCCTCCCTGAGCCAGAAAGCCAAAAGTCAATAGTTCAATTGGTAAGAGCACCTTTCTATCCAGCGGGAGAACCCTGCACAGATATCATCTAGGTTGAAATTTGTCTCCTCTGACTCTCCATCGTCAAATTTCGTTTGGTTTTTGCTATTGAATCCACTCTGTCGCAAATATGTTATTTATCTTCCCTACTAATACCGTCGCCTCAATTCTCAACCTTGTCCTCAGCCTGCGGCAACCACTGGCCTCATTCCCACTATCATCCAGTCTCATGCGTATGGTACAGGCGCCTGAATACAAAAGATGCTGGAAAAATGGGAAATCACGGGATGAGAGGTGAAAAAAATGATAAAGCCGTACTTTAAAGAATCACAACGTCGGCCCACCTTCCCATCCTACCATAACTTCCTCAGTTCGAGTTACGACATCACACAAATCTCGTGTTTCTCATTTTTTTTAACTCTCTTTGGGAAAATACCAACGATTCGTAAAAAAAAACTACCATACCAGTTTTATGGCCACTGTCTTACTTGGGGCTAGACGATTGTGAAATGATCGGACCTGACGCGCCACTGCCAAATTGACTTTTAGTGTTCGTCTTATCTCTTCAACATGGGTGTCTTACGTCTCATTATAGAGATTGATCGACAGGAGATTAAGAAGTATTACTTTAAAGGAATTTGGTTTCCCTCGGGAGAATGTTCATTTTTTCCATGTTTTAGATCGCAAAAAAATGTGAAGCCAGCTGACAATCATTGATATTTCAATTTATTTTTCAAAAATTGAAAGTTCATTAAAATTTACATTGAAAACAGCGACTTATATTATTCTAAAACAGGTAGATTGCGCTTCATGAAAAATTAGGCTATTCATATTAAACACTCGAAAATAGCCTATCTATCAAACTAAACTAACTGTCAATCTGCGTAAAACAACTAAAGTAAACTATGGAGAGTTTCCAAGGAATCTTTCAAAGTAAAAATTTTTGAAATTAAACGTTTTGGTAAAAATCTTTGGAAATAGCTTTTTGAAAGATTTTTTTAGAATGCATCAAAATTTTGTAAGGTGTCTATTAAGTCTACGGTTATATGCTTAATTATCTTAGTTACTCATGGTACTTGTTATGCTGATAAGTATGCAAACATTTTCATCTGTATCTCTTCAAATCTGATAACCAAAAGAAAATTATTATGAATATTTTAAATACTCGTGAACCATTTACTAAAACTCTAATTCCTTATGGCATTTAATTCCACTATTTCTCAATTTTATCATACGTCTTTCACTGAAAATAATCATGGTGCTTGGTAACTACGTGAGTTGTGAAACTGTGAAAGGTAGAATCCAAACAATACGGCCTTATAAAGATCTATAAAAATTAATGGTAAAATACGCAAAATTCTGAGATCTGCTAAATAAAAAATTGTCTCCGTTTCTACTTTCAATTTTTTACTAAAAAGAATCTAAATTTTCAACTCCACAGAAATCCATTATCTAAAATTCATAATGATAGAATCATAGCTGTAAACAATTGTGAAACTTTTGATATATTCAACTCCATAATATATCAACCGTTCCTTGCTTCATGTGCTCGAAATTCTAGCTTGCAGATATTTCTGGTGAAAATTCATAATATTATTAAATGTTATATTAAATGGAATATTCCAAGAATATAACCACCTATGTAAAGTTTCCATACCTTCATACGAAATGAATATTTGAATGTAAAATAGTTAATGCCACACGAAATCACGAGAGACTTTTCTTCTCCTTTTCTGAGAACGATATTACCAAAAACTTGAATAACTTCTCAGAGAATCTCATTTTATGTTGCGCACGCTAAATTGCTTGAATTTTGAATGATGGTATATACACGAGGTCAGGAATCCCCTTTAGTTTAGGCAAAATTTTAATTGGTACCCTAATTTGAATAACGCATTACATGGAAAATCAGTCTTAAATTTCACCTCACATAGAAAGATCCTTATTATACCTTAGTGAGGCCAATTAATACTGAAGTTTATAAGTTTGAACCCTTAGAAAATTCTTCTTTGACATAAAACCCGCAATTATTAAAATGGCTGAAGAAATATTCTGTTGCAGAGATAGACGATTATGTAAATAAAAATCCTTTGGACAGATGACGTAAAGAAATTTTACTTTGCGGAGTGCTGAAAATGATCTCACGCTGAAAAATATAACTTTGAACTTGTTTCGTGATGACCCACTTATTTTTGCACGGGTAATCGGAGTAGAATGAAGTCTCAAAGCAGCCCATTCGTGAGGATAAGAATGGACGTCGTGAATTAAGGTTGATAATGAAAAAATAGAAATTTTCTGCGTCTGCTTCGAGTTGCGCCATTGACTATATTCGCAGACATTCGAAGGCCAGTGTATTCACCCCTGTGGATGGGCCTTAACAATAGATTGCGTAATTGAGCTTTCAAATCCGTCCATCGAATCCAGTTATCGAGTTATCTGAGCACGGGAATGGGATGGAATCTGAGGACACTTTTCCCAATCTTCGCGCGTTGTATGAGAACAGGAAAGCCGTAACATTGAGGGCCACATTTTGGTCGTCACACTACGGGGACGGCCTACTTCTATTCAGTAATAGTCGTCTGGTCGTAAAGTTATGTAGTATGCGTTAAAAATTATTCACCGTAGTTTTGATGCAGTAGATACTCATCAGTTACATATCAGGAGAGTAATTTATATATTTTGAGAACTACACGCTTCTAAGAATACGAAGCCCACCTGGAGTTTGAGAAATAGCTCAGCTACGAAACGTCTTTCGTCAAATTATTCGCTAAGCCAATTCCAACAATTTTTCTTATGATTTAGCATTGCAATGAAGCGATGTGAGCAGCTTAAATGTGTGAAACAATAGGAAAGATATTGAAAATAATAAATAATAGTAATAATAGAACGATTTTGTTTTAGCGCGAAATTGAGACATGAGTTTCTTCTTACGTCCAAACCTATTTCAATGAAGATTTCAAGAAAAATCTTTACTGAATATGACAGAAAGATTTAAATATCTTATGTATTTACCAAAAATACATCTGATCTTAAGAAGAAAGTATAAACCCTGCAGAAAAGCTCTCAAGAGAGGTCCCAAGGAAAAACGGACATGAATAAAGTCTGACGTGGCCGAAACTTTTTTCAAGTCCGTTTTTCCTTGGGATTTTTCCTGGGTGCACGCCCTTAGGTGCAAAGAACTTTTAACCCTTTCCTTCTCAAGAGAGGGTTAAATAAAAATTGTCAAGCGTTACTTGGTGGAATTTCATATTAAAACATTTCTAACGACAAAGTTGAAAGATAAAAAAATTGAACAAGATTTATCTTTTGACTTTCTGATTAAAAGTTTTTTATCATAGGAGGGGACGCGTTAAAAACCTAAAAATTCTACAGGAAGTTAAAGAAAAATTCTACTAAAATATAAAGAAAAAGAATACAAATGTATATCCATTCTAAATTTGGAACTTTTCAGTTAATTAGAAGACACTTCCCATACAAGGGAAACATTTATTTAATAATAAATGTTTCCCTTGTATGAAAGCACTAATCATAGTACAGAGTACACACTAAAGTAACTCGCCCAAGTTGTTGGTTGAAATTCATATTTACAGACCCACACATTATCTATAAATAATCGCAACAAAAAAATCGTAAGATTAGCATTTTCTATTATCTAGAACTAAATGAGAATATTAACAAATCCTTAAAATATATTTTATTCTGCTGACTCAGAGGGTGATAATTTTATCAAATTAAGATCATTAAGAATTACAGAGGAAAATATAAGACTATGAAGAAAAACATCATTTTAAAGAAAGTAAATGTAAATGTAAATATTGATGGCAATATTCAGATGATTTGATTAAAAAACCGCCGTCACATTTCTACCAATCTTGTTCTAGTTTGTCAATTAAGAAAACCTTATTGTATTAGCTACCACATTTTAGGAAGATTTTGGTTCTTGGCCAACTAAATACAATATTCATTTAGCAACCCAAGGTCATTTTTATCTCAGAATCCATGGACATAACACAAATTCCTTCGAGCAAGGCTAATGCCGAACAAGGACGTAATTTCATTATATTAGAAATTAAAAGTCTGGCTAAATAAAGTGACTCTCCCCCGGATAACTCCACGTTCCGAAGATGATATCGCTTGCGGAAGGTGTAATGGTCGTTCTGCGCATTTAGGAATTTTCGCTTGGACATGAGTTTCTCTTCGAGGGATGAATCAGTTGTGGCAATGGTTCATATTATAAGAAGTACCTTCAGAAAGTGATATAATCTTTGAGATCGGCCTTAGCCAGTGACCCGAGAGTTAAAGCTGGCGTGAAACACTTCCGAATATACTAACTGATATTGAGAAATCTTGCAAAGACACTTGTGCAAGCCGGATGAAACACATGAGTTAACTGATCGAATCTGCAATGGATTATATTAGAAAGATAATATGGAGAAAGTCAGAATTAAGAAGGGATAATCAGTAACAGCTGAGTAATATTGGTATGGATTTATAGGGCTGATTCATAAATTTCGAATCGGTAGTTGGATTTTAATTACAGATGAAATATTCACAAGAATGTTTAAATCTGTTTACATGTAATGAATAGATTCTATAATTTGAGGATATTGTAAATCCTTAAACGTTTTGCGTCAATTGGGCCATCGATAACTGAGCGGCAGTCGATTGAGGGTTGTGGCTATTGAGCGATACTCTTATTAAGCAATTATTAAAAGGACGTTGTATTTCAGTGAATGACAAATCAGAATTTAGGAATATTCTTCAGCGTAGTATCCTGTACCCTAAATTTGTTTATCTTTCTTCCGTAACTTAACTGAAACTACCCATTCCTTGTAATTCATTATACATTGCCAATGTGTAAAGGTCACCGTTGATCACTGTGTTGCATACTTATTCATATTTCATATTACCCCATAAAAATTCTTTTTCCTATGAATAGAAAATAACCATAAAAACTATTTCTACATTCCCTTTGATTCTGAATGTATTAGATCATGTACATTTTATTGGATTAATTATCAGAATATGAATTCAAAGATTCCATATTTAGAAATGAAGTAAATTTAATACTTTGTCAATAAATACTATCAAATAACCAAAGAATAGCAAGTCAAGAAATTTCATTAATTATACAGAATATATCATCATCATTTTCTAAAAGCAGAGCCTTTTCGTTGCAGCCATATGAATATCTCCATTGCTCTTCTTATCAAATCCTTATATGATGAGAATCCCATAGTACTTTTAAAGTCACCCAGGAACATCTTCCTTGGCCTTCATCTTCCTTTTTTCACTAGTACTTTTCCCTCCATTATATTTTCTAGGAAGCTTATATGCCGCAGAACATGTCTAATTCCCTTTTCCCATCTCTTTCATTGAATTCCTCTCCTCTTTAATTTCGCTCACAACTTCTATGTTGCTTTTCTTGTCAATCCATCTTGTTATTGCAATCCCTCTCCAAATCCACATTTTCATTGTTTCCAACCTGGATTTTTCCATTTTTCCCATTTTCCATGTTCCACATCCATTTGCCAACAGATTCTTTTTACTTTCATATGCCTTCTCCACCAAAGCTATCCTTCTTTTTACCGCTGAGGTGCATCTCTTATCTCTTGTAATCATTCTCCTAAGGTGACAGAACTATTCTACTTGGCTTATACTTCACTCCCCTATAATTAAATTTATAGGAGGTTCTGTCATGTTTCTAGAAACTACCATACCTTTGGTTTGCTTGGCATTTCCATTTTTCCAAAGCTGTGGACAGGATTTTGAGCATTCTATTCATATCTTTAGCTGATTCTATCTGGGTCCCAATATCACCGGCAAACCTAATGCAGTGTATCTTTCTTGTATTTATCCTAATACCGTTAGTCTTCTCCTACATTATCTCTATTGCCTCTTCAATATATAAGTTAAATAGATGTGGCAAAAGCGGACTTGTATTACTCCTTTTCTAATCATTTTTTCTTTCTCAAATCCATTTACTGCGATTAAGGTGCTTTTGTTCTGATAGAGCTGAAATACAAGTCTCCTGTTCCTACTCTTTGAATTTGCTACAAATATATCTAAATCAAGTAATTATCGAGATTAAAAAAATATTAAATGTAAAATACTAAATAATCTCTAGAATAAGATGAATATGATTTATGTGTAAACTTAATTTTAAATTTTTTATTGCAATTTACATAAGAATATACTGAGAGTACTTCATTGAAATATGCTCTTTGAGCCTCAAGCAAGTATTTTTAAATATAAACATATTGTTATTATTTATATTAAATTTCAGCGTTCTTCGTTTCCACCTTTTCATCTGCATAAACTATATCTAAATCCAATGATTTCCATGAACTTGCAATAATCATTATCTAACACCGATTGAATTCGTGTAGGGGACTATCAGAAAAGGATCGTTTGAAATGCACTCAAATCTTTGAGAAGAGAGGGCATTTCCGCAACAAGTTATTCCTCGACTTCCTTTTCGCATTCCAGCGAATGCATTTGCATATTATGGGAGACAAATAAGCGAGTGACAAATGTGGTGGAATAATTAGTTCACGAGTGGCGTCCGCTAGGAATTAGCGTCTTACTACGAGACAGGGGCGTTTCTCTCTCTATATAGTGGTTGTTTTCCTTCCTTTTACGGAGGAAACACTTTCTGTGGTTTATGCGGTGAGCGTAGACACCAATAAGTAGAACAGATTTTAAGTAAAACAACCTTTGCAACGAAACCGCATATCAAGTTTTCATGCGTTTCCAAGGAGTCGAAATTTCTGAGCGCTAGAATGTATTCAAATCACAGTTTGGCCTTAATCTACGTTATCGCCGATGAAAATTGGGCAACGTTTTGTGTATCAAGTTTTTGATGAATTTAGGTTAACTTTATATTTTAATTCGGATGTACTTATAAGACTTTGTTGTAAAAAAATTAATATTTTAAGAGCACGTAAGAAATATCTCACTGAATGATTATTTTTCTCTTGTGTATTTATAATATGTTAAAAAAACTTTCCACAAAATATAACGTTCCAATTTATACTTTACTTTTAAGTACTTACTTACTTAACCTCACTACTTTTTCCATCTCTCACAATTAACCACTATTTACTGTGTTTCTTACTATTATTACCACGACTTGTTATAAAATAATAACGGAATTTTTTTAAAACAATTATTTACTTTCTCAATCGATTTATCCGGATATTGAGAATGCTTGGGTGATTTTTATTAGCCATTTGTTTGTTTATGCACAGAGATTAATAAAGAAAAAGACAATTTATCATTTCATCACATTTAGACCAATTTTAATTTTCAATGTAAATGGCGGCTTTTTGAAGGTCACCGGTCCTTGGGTAAACAATTTTGAAACCCGTAATTAAACGCGTAGCCTTATTTCTTGGCAAGGTATTTTTAAAAATATGTACATACCTAACGTAGGATTTTCTTGTTTTTTCTCCAAATTTAATGATAATAGTGATTAATATTTTCTATTTCAAAATACTTATTATACATGGGCTCCATAGAAAACAGTTCACTTGATAACATCGAGTGAATCAACGATATAAGAATTTTAATTGCAAATTCTGGGAAAAAATGTTCTAACAAATGCTTTCAGTATATTCGTTTCTTGAGTTCAAACGGATAAGTCAGTGTTTATTAAGTGTCCAGCCGTAAGATATTTTGTGCCATCAAATGCCTTTAAGGCTCGAATTATCCGTTTAGTGTAGAGAAAACCTTAAATACTGCTCAACGTCAATCATATTTTAATTACCATAAGAATTCGTTAAGCGCTATAAAAAAGGTAAAAACGGAACCGAATGTCTTTGATTCTTCCATTAGATAGGAGATTTTTAAATTTCCATTCCGTGTACTTCCAATCATCTCACGAAACACATCATCAGATGTTAACGTCGAAGCTTGATAGAAGGAAAAGGAGTTCTCCAAGACAAAAATAAGAGTTGATTCGTAATAAATATTTTTTATTTTAAAAATATATGGACATGATGTTCAGCACTATGAGTGGGTGAGGTGGTGTTTGTGTCGGAAGACGAATGATCATGCGCCCCTCAGGACCATCACATACTCTTCCGCACCCATCAAGTGAGTCTGTGAGAGATGCTTAGTGGACCAGTCCGTAGGACTTGACAGCCACGACGGGGGCGGCGTGGACGACGGGGGTGTGGACAGCGTGGACAACGGGAGTGTGGACAGCGGCGATGACTGGGGTAGCCTGCGGATGAATAATATGGGGATTAATTCTAGGAAGTCACACTCCAAAATGTCACAAAGAGCACGTAGAGGAACAAACAACAGCAACTACTGCTGTTAGTTCTATTATGGTACTGATGGGAGTAATTACCTTGGCGGAGACCTTGTAGGTGTTAGCATAAGAAGTGGCAACGGGTACGTGAGCCTTGACGATAGCTGGGGCAGCGACGGCGTGGACGACGGGGGCGTGGACCACGGGGGCGGCGTGCACGGTGGCAATGGGGACGATTCCGGCGGAGACGGTGGCCACGAGGGCGAGGAGAGCGACCTTCGAGAAACATTGGAAATTGTAGTAAAATACAAACAAAGAATTTGATTCAGAATTAACCAAAATCATGCACTCGCAAACATTAGATAAACCACTCGTCATATGAAAATGATATACTCTAAAATTCTTTGGTTCCTCGAGTTTTGCCAGGCACTAAGGGTTTAGAGCCGAAACTAAGCGTTTACTGTAATCGAGTACTTCACTTTACCCATGAGGATGATAGCATCTCTATTGAAATGTATAGTGGGAGTTCTTAAAGATCGGTAATCCTAGCCTTCCTGTGTCTCCTAATACCGGTCAATGAAGTGAGGAACGCCGACAGAGACGACTATTGGGGATTTAAAACTCTAATAACAGATAGACCGGAATGATGGGAAACATTACATGTACAGTCTCAGACAATAGAGGGTTACTGCTCAACAATTACGGTTATCCTCATCGTCTCACTGTTCATAGAGCATTAAAAGTTCATAATTTTGCATTAAAATGCACTTTGTGAAACTCATGCCGGCGTTGAAGCCTCCAGAGCTTACAAGATGAATAACGAAAAGATAGTCGTCACGCTATCGTTAGCAAAAAAAACTAATCAAGTCAGTGACGCTCATCATCATCGTCTACCATCTCCATCGAGCATTAAAAGTTCCTAATTTTAGTAGTAAAATCCACATTGTGGAATTCGTAAAGGCGTTGAAGTCTCCAGAACTTACGAGAGGAGCAACGACAAGATACGCCTCACACGGTCGTTAGCTAAGAAACACTACTCTCGTTTGTTTTGCGGGATCGATTAGATGCCGGAAAAGGGACAAGCAATTTGATATGCTTGAATTAGAAGTACCGAGCGCCTTATAACGTAGTGTAAATTTCTGAAAAAGTCCTCACCTGAAGGACGTCGACCGAGACAGATTTATGTTTACGTTCCCTCCTCTTCTACTTAAAAATGCCTCAGCGGTATTATTTAATCTACGTTGCACCGGTTCATTAGCCTGCGAGCGATCGAGAGATGAATGGATCCGTAATATTATTCTCGATGCAATTACGACACGTCAGAATGACTTAGGGGGGCAAGCTTCAGAAACAGTCGGAGAAGAGGCGTAGAAAGTGTCCACTTAAGAGCCTCGAGATCGATTTAAGAAACAGTTTTGAAGTGAAAGTTATCGAGGGGCTGCGCGTCGGCTACTTGAAACGAGACCAGACTTTTCAAAGGGGTGTTGCACGGACGGAAATTATGAGAATTCTACAAGTCATCGCGGTTTCGGCGGATGGAACTCCAAATCGGATCCTTCCGAGGGCTGAACACTCCTCGATGCTAGGGAATCCGTCTAAATGCTCGGAGGAATTACGGTAGAGGAATGTGAAGAGCGGAATTAGGTGACGCTCCATCTTTAGCGGAAAGTTGCGCAACCGAAAGTGGCACGGTATTATTCAGGCTGTAGCCAAGTGGACGCCGAAACCGAATTTACGGCGCGAGAGAAGTATGCTCGGCTCCCGTGGATTGGGGATCTATAAAAGAAAATCCTCAGCGTAATTCGGAAATTTTAAAGAATGTCCTTCCACGAAGATCGGCCGAATATGATAGAGTTAATTCGGAAACTTAAGGTTCCCGATGCACCAGAGATTCCTATTCGATCATCCTCCAAGAGACCGTCCTGTAGAATAGAGGAATATTGGTACACTTTTACCCGTTACTACAAACTTAATTCCCACGGTCTAGTTTTCGATGCTTAGCGTCTTCAACAGTTTTACGATTAAAAAGTTCCCGGACTTATTTTCATTAGTGACAATGGTTATAAGTTCGAGAACTTTTTCAACGTAGTAGTATACAAAAAGAAAAGAGTCAAATATATTTATAGCTTCGTTCCTCCTTCCCTTCCTCACCGCTATATATATGTGACTCTATTTTGTTTCTATATACATGATGTAGTAGCTAATCGTCGAAACCTAAGTGGTGTGAGAATGAAGTTTATGCTAACAAGTAAAAGTTTTACCTTTGTTCCTCTATTATGGTAAGCTAGCACCAATTTAAAACCTAAATGGTAGATTTTTGTCGTCCTGTAGGATTTTGGCTCTCTCACGTCCTGGCAAAGCACAAGATCTTGGACCAGAAGACCGATGAGGAATTCCCAGGAGAACTCACCAGCTTGAACATGTTGAAAAGAAGGTTGGTTTTGTCGTGGAGTCTGCGAGACTTGAGCTTCTCTGTTTGAGATTCTGAGTAAAGACGGAGAGAACGGACGCACTTATATACTTAGAGAGGGAGCGGAGGGAACCTTGATCCCGTGGTGCGGGAATGGGGGTGCTTTTCAGTCGGGAGCGGTTTGGGAGAGGCGGGGGTCGAAGGGAGGGGAGCGGTTGTTAACGACCCCTTGGGGTGGGCGAGTGAGCGGCGAATACTCGGACAGGGTCAGCGAGGTCCTGGGCTAGGACGCAACATTCATCTCTCACCTTATCGCTGACCTTCTCCAAGTCCCTCATCTCTCGTTTTCTCCCATTCAAATCACTCTCGCACTCTATGAGATTTTCCTCACTCACTTTCCCATCTTCGGAGATTTTTATCTCCTATTCATAATCCACCTCGAACAGAGTTTTGCCAGATTCGTTAGAATTCTTCTCCCTCGCCATCTGTTACCTAACTCGTACCACGACATTTTCTTCGAATCCGATTAAAGTTAATTTCCTCTGGATTGGATTTCATAATATTTTTGGAGATATTCTCGGTTTTTGAAGTGGAGATTTTTCCGAATAAATATTCATTCTCCTGCTTCATGTGCTCGAAATACTAGCTTGCGGAAATTTCTGGTGAAAATTCATAATATTATTAAATGTTATATTAAATGGAAATATTCCAAGAATATAACCACCTATATAAAGTTTCCATACCTTCATACGAAATAAATATTTGAATTTAAAATAGTTAATGACACACGAAATCACGAGAGACTTTTCTTCTGTTCTTTGCTAAAGGAGAATCAAAGGAATCATATTCACAAACTTCATCAAAGATTCATGGCCCTCTCTGAAAGTATTCGCTTTTTTTCCGTATTATTCCACTTAATTTTTAAGTTTTTATTCAAATTCACCGCCTCTTAAATTAATTCTTAATGTATCATATTTCGAGTAAAATTTATCTCAACTCAATCATACATATGTTTTTTTAAAATTTAACGCTCCATTTCAATTATTAAATGAAGACAGTACGAATTTAATTATTATTATAATTGCAATTATTAATTAATTCCTGCAACCTATTTGGGTTACAGGAATACATTAGTAACACAAATGCATTTTACTTCGATAAAAGAAAAGGTTTAAGATTTATTATTAAATAAAAACTTACGCTCAGTATTACTTCTTCGAACCTTCGTCTGTGATCGTTGAATGTATCGTATCCCCCTTAATTGCCACAGTAATAGTAATAATAAATAATGAGATAAAAGCGTTTTTTATATTTTCATTTATTAAAACATATTTCGCTCATTCACAGAGATTAGATAATTCAAGATAAATATGTTTCATAAATGGAATGCATGGTTCGTGAATAGTGCTGCCTTGGATTAATTTTCTGAATTTGTTTTTTCGAACAAAACTTAATAATTAGTAAATTGGATATTATATTTTCAATAATATACAGTTATTTTTTAAATCAATATTTTCAATAACCAGTTCTACTATGCCTTAACTTTAGCAATATCTTTGTAAAGCAAACTAATTTAAGTAACTCATTTTCTTTACAATGTGTGATAAAATACTAATGATAAAATTACAACAGTCATTTTGGCTAATTGAATAATCTGATCAATGTTGAAAAATCATATGGAAATAATAATACTCATAAAGAAATATTAGTTGTTGAACAGCCATTCTGTTATTTAATATTTTTATCTCATATGGTTAGCTTTAGTGTGGTAATATTTTGCGTGAATGTCTTTCGATATTTGATCCGCCCGAAAAGGTCGTTCGCCTATTATGTATTCCGTCGTCTCCGAATAAGGTTATCTCATCCCAAAGTCACTCTCGAAAAGGAGAGAGATTAGCGCTAGACCACCTAGCACCTGCTGCCAATCATGAGTTTTTAATAAGAAGGGAGAACCCCAATCTACTTGAAAAGAACTCGCCATAAGATATATTTAATCTTCGGGGGAGTCGTAGCTGCGAAGTCTTCTAACGAGCAAAATTCAGCAACGAACCTCAACGCCTTCGGAATACCAAAATGAAAGTATTGAAGTATATATAAATATCTTAAAACAAAATTAAAATAATTATTTAAGCTCCCATTCTCGCAGAAAGTGAAAAATAATAGCGGATTCTTCCACAGGACGTAATTTGTATTTAGTGATGATTAGGAGCAACAATTACCTCATTTTATCAGCTTCATTGTGTCTTAAAAATAATGAATACTTTGGACTTCTACCTTTACCATAGAAAATAAGTAATTTACCAAATGAATTTTTTTGTTCATTAAGATGAAAACCTACCACATGGTTTAGCTTAAATTGCTAGAATTTAATTGGTACATCTATCAATTAATATAACATCATGATACTTGTATAACCGGTATTTATCGAGCTATGACTAAAAATTAGAGGTAAATTAGATAAATTTTTCGGTCTCGTAATTGAATAAAAGAAAGTATAAGAGCCGTAGAAAGCAAAGTCGCTAAGTATCATGTAAAACAGAACAACTTTCAGTTCCATGAATAAAATTGTGTCGCGCTGACTATCGAAAAATCCAGCGATTAATTTTTAGCAAGCCATATGAAAGTGTGTCGTGATTTGATGTCACATAAAATCTGGGACCGGAAGGCTGTTGCATTAGGTTTATCCGAACTCCTCCATCAACAGTCACACCATTCTCTGTTAAGAGTTTAAAAAATATATTTAAAATACTTAGGATCTCACTCATTACTGAGACATTATACACTCATTCCTAACATATCTGTACATTATCTTTGATGGTATATTTGTAACGCAAACATAAAGCGACTCATTTTCTTTACAATGTGTGAATTAAATCACTGTAGTCATTTTTGTAAATTGAATAGCTTTCACTCTGATCAATGTTGAAAAATCATATGGAAAAGTATGTTCGTCATTCATCACCTGTCAATTATACTATAAAAACATCTTTTACGTCCAAATTGTTGTGTTTCAACAATTTAAAAGGCGTACCATACTAAAATTTCATTCTTGCCCTGAGTTATCAATCAGAAGGTAGTTGCTGTTTAATTGTAAAATTAATAATTTCTCCATTATCTACACTATTGATAATCTATTTAATCTATAAATTTTCGTTCTCTAAAATGAAAAAAGGTTTTAATTTAATGTTACGCGTATGTAAAAATTATGACGCGGGGTAACTTAGCTAAAACCGAATATTTATGTATTGTTCATAAAGTGGACGTGAAGAGGTTTCCTAATCGTAAACAACCGAGACATACCCACTTATCTCCGGGTCGTATTTTTGGCTGACCTGAAGTTTATGAGCCATTTTTCGCACCTGAGAACGTGTCCTATAATTCTTAAAAAATAGTATTTTCGTGTTCCTTCCAAGAAAAGGTGATGGCGATATTTTCGGGTCTGACCATGGTTATCCCAGTACGAGTACGTGATCTAATGTGGCTCATTGGTGTTCTTATTTGTCCTTCCTTATTTTGATCTCATTTCACTCCTCTCTCGGAACTTATCTCGCCTAAACTTGTCAGCGAACCAGCCGACCATTCTACAGCCGAGTTTTAAATTAACGACGTCGTAAATGTAAACAGAATGCATATGGCGCACGTGCCACAGCTCGACCTCCCCCGATCCAGTATTTCACTCCTCTACACCCCGATTCTCATTCCCAGGGCAGTTTCACTCCCTTCCCATCTAATGCAATTCACTTCCTCCTTAGCTTTGAAGAGTGGAACCTTCCTCTGCACACATTCCCGAACAAAAGGGAATAAATCCGGAGCGTGAACACCTGACTTAGAATGCTTCCCTATTCATAGGGAAAAAGACTACTTTGTCTGTACTTCGTTCACGGCTCAGGTTATGTGGTAGGTAAAGTTAATGCCACTGATACGTGCTTACGTGCTGCAGCTGATATGTGTTTTCCAAAACAAGAATCTTCTTTGAGATTATGAATTTGGAAGTGAGGTTTGCAGAATTACCATAAACTAATGAATTTAAGATAAAATCTTTGCGTCAGTGTATTTCCAGTAATATAATTTATTTAAATTTAGTTCGCGTTTCTAAGGTCATAAACGCGTATTATTTCAATCCCTTTCCATCGTACCTTAAGCCTCATTTTTCACAGCTTGTAAATTAAATAAATATTGCTGATTTTGGTGGACCTATATGATTCTTAATTAATATCTACTGAATCTTAATAAATCATTTATAGAGATACATTAAATTCACTTTCAATCTGCTAACTTTTATTTTATATCAACCGTAACTCGCTTCAATGCCTTATAATAGTTCTCCAAAAGTGGTGTTCCTCCTTATCGAACTCAGTGAATATGATGCTTACAATTATCGATTTCTCTCTGCTTTAGCTTTGTAGTGTCTTAATATCAAGACCTACCTATCTTTCAGTTATTACTATTACCTGTTCATCGTTTTTGCAGAAAATTTCTTTCCTACTCATTACTGCATGCAATTATTTTAATCTTTGAAAATGGTTAAATTTGTTCCTCTATAATGGATTGATATCTATAGTGATAATTTTAGTGATGCATCACATCTTTTCTTTACATCTAATTACAAAAATTAATAGAAAGAAACTTACAGAATAATGGAGATAAGCAATAAGCAAGGTGTATGACAATCTCTCCAGTAATATGCTTTACTTCAAAATCTTTTCGTGTTCTTAAAGAGTTACTACTTAAGAGCAATATGTATTTATAATATATGCCTATAAAAGTTGCAAAAGACAGTCATGAATTCTGCAAGCAGGTGTACACTGTACATTTTAGGAAGATATGTTGCGTGGATATCCGTCCAATTTCAATCCAACCCTCCTTTCATTGAATCTGTGTAGTATTCAGCCAAACGGGCAGTCTGAATTTAGACATGTTGAGGAGAGAAATCGTGTTCCCGTCTACGAAAATGTATATCCATGAATATTTATTTCATTCATTCAAGCAGAAGAGAAATAAAATGATACCATTATTATGCATCACTCATACCCCAGGACCTTAAATACTATCATTTTCCATGAAAGAACATAAGACAAATGTAAATTGGCCAAATTCTCATTTGTAAATAGAGGAATAAGGGAATGGAATGCATACCTGGAGGACTTCTCACTCCAATGCCAGATAATTGGAAAATATTTAAACGTAAGATAAGAAGTATGCACATATAATTTCATGTTTATCTTTTCCTTACTTAAAACTATACTTAATTACTAACTTATTTTTAAATATTTTATTACTAACCTTATTCTATTACATACTTTTTTACTAATACTTGACTTTCTTCTAATTGTACTTAATAAGTTATGTATATGACATAGTTAGGTTTAAGTATAATTTCAGGTAAATCTTATATTTATGAATTTTATGTACATTTATGTAATTATCTATTGTTTTAATGTAACCTTGAAAAGATCTGTATTGTCCACGGGAGGTTTTGGAGGGGTTTTCCTCCCGTTTTTAGGCAAATTCCGGACATATTACAGCAATTTTCTGCCCCCCCCCTTGTACCGTTGCCACCTGGTTACACCAAATTGCAACGCTATCTAAAAAATAAAATAAAAAACATTAATTTTTACGTACCATAAGATAAATATAAGTTATAAATATATATAAAATACAAATGTCCTTTCTTCAAGTTGTGGCTGCAAGAAACAAACTTTCGTTCGACAACAAAATTTAAACTTCTTTCATAAATAGAATTATTAACAGCAGTGTGTCATGGTGGTACTTTATAGCTACACCTAACTCTCCATTATAAATTTTCTGCATCTAAATACGAGTATAACAATTATAGAAGGCTATACTACGTGGAAACCCATAACAAGTAATCTAAGAAATCAATATTCACAAATACTTTTTTCCACGGTATATTTAAACAGTATATAATAAATTCTTTTTCCACAGTATATTTTTCAACAATGTACAGTGGGAAAATTATTTGTGAATTTTTAATTCTAAATACGAGATTGTAATCTTCTACAGCTTATCCATTCGTTGTAAAATGAATCGTATTCATTCATCAGAAGTTGACAGATTGCCTCTTCTGTTTCGAGCGAAACAGAAGGCTTATCTCCTATTCTCCATCCTTCCCCTCCGATTCCTCCTAATAGAGAGACGCTTTAGATCCTTTCTCTCCCTCACACAACGTCCGGTGATTTATCCGACGCGCGGTGTGCCGCTATAAAAAGAGACGGGATTGACCAATTGCGTTGAGTAACGAGGCGTGCGTTGGTCCACGCGGGAGAGAGTTTTTTTACTTTTACTTAGACTTCCCCCCGTTCGAACGAATGTGTGTCGCCCAGGCCTTTCCGCCCCACAACCCAATTCCCACTCCCCGACTCCCTGTTATCTTCGCCGGGACCACATCCGTCAGACGCCCGATCCTCTCCCGTCACACATCATTCGAGTCGCACTGCCTCCACTTCCAGAAAAGCTTATCGAGAGAAAAGGGGTGCTGTAAAAGAAAGCGAAGTGGGAAGCCGTCTTAATATGCATTTTTGCCTGAGATAAATCGGATACTCTCGTATATATGTCTTTAGTATAAACTCAAGGTGTTCTATCCTAATATTGTGGAACGCCATCTAAAAATAAATCAAAAGCGTCCAAAAATTTAATAATAAATTTGTGGAAAATACGAAGTGCGCTTTTTATTTATTTTTAGATGTTTTTAGTGCTAAAATGAGCAAATTTTTAACCCCTTAACTATTAGTACGCACTGTAAAAACTCGCCATTTGGTTTGGAGAAAATCTAGGAATTTATATTCTAAGTTAGGATGTAGTAACAGCATAGTTAAAAGTTCTTCGACAGTTTAGGGCATTTTCCGTAAGGGTTCCCCCAGGAATCGAACCCGGTAAGGCGATAAATGTTTCAGCACAGAAATCTAATACACCAGAGAAATCTCATGAATGATCTCATAAGCTAATGTTCGTTGTAATGCTGTTGCACTTACCATTTATATCCTATTTTAATACTTCACAAAGACCAATTCTGTTAGCTCATCAATAACTCATTTGCGATTTTATAATTTTGGACATCGAGGCAATTTGTTTACAGAAAGGCAATCGAAAAAGGTTTACAATTCTGTTTCACTACATTAATCAGCTAAAAAAAGAAACTAAATCAGTGTTTTTTTTAAACCAAAGCAGTCCCCACTTGGCTACCCGGGAGCCCCATTGAGAAAATGTATATTCTTTCTGTTTAGATGAGATGGCAAAAGTGTTACTTCAATGCATCTAACAGTCAATCTCAAATACTTTTAAATGCCCCCATTACTGAAACGGGGTGCGAGATATAAACGAGCAAAAACCAGGTATAACGCTAACAATGGGTCGACGATCAATTGCATTTCTTAACTCCAACACTCGCTTTTAGACTGGCATTCTGATTTGCGTCTTTGTACTGCATAGTCAGTCAATATCAATTTTTACAGCCATGTAGTTAAGAAAGGGAAAGCAGCATATCTTGATAATGTGGGTTAACAAAGCATCAACGGTTTTATTGGAATTTAAAGAACAAAAAAACTTTTAAGCTATATCAAGCATGTATTCTGTAAGAATAGAGCTTCCCTTGCTTTCTCTTCTAACGTTTATTGAACTATCTCATCACTTTTGGTAGATGACAACTTCAAAACAACGAGGTAAAGTATTAACTTATACTTACGATCAGTAAGGAGTATCATGAATATATGTAAGTACTACATAAGCACATTTATTTCTGCTGATATAAATTTAAAATATCTCCAGCTTTATTGGAAATAGGCATGCGCTGTTCCATTGCAAAAGAAACTCAAGGAAAAAATAAAATAATTCAGGTAAAACTTGTGTCCTCAAACAATCCCTTTGTAATTTTTCCTGTGCTAATCTTTGCGATTTCAACTGTAGTTTTATAAATAGTAATTAGCATTAAAATAATGAATTTTCATCAAGAAAATGGACTATTTCCTTTTTATTTGATTCGAAATGACAAAAAATCATGCATCCACTTCAATAGCTTTCAAATCATAATTGATTTCCATTTCAAGTATTTTGTAATGTTGATTGAGGTCCTTGTTGAGGATACTAGAAGGAGGAAGGTTGTCCGAATATCTTAAATGTTGAATATTCATTCTGTTTTTATTGTTATACTTTTTTGAGATCATAAATCAGGATCGGAAAACACAAAATGGCCATATACATTTCAATGTATTACTCGGTTGAAATCCTTCTCTAACGATGTATTATTATCGAATAAAGAATAGAGTGATGAATTACTATTCATCAAATATATAGAGGCACCAGCGCTTAGATTTTTCGCCAAGAAAACGCAAGGCATGAAACAAGTATCTCACCCTGGCAATAATGTAAAACAATACAATTCTGCGAATCATATCACGTTGTCATATTTTATAATGATCGCATTGTGGTTCTTATCACCACTTCCAACGCTAAGAAAACATCTGTTGAAGGAGCGAGCGAACATCGATTTCTAAGTATTTCGCAAAAAGAGAGATGATGAGGCTTTTTTGTGGATGTTTTGGCTAAGAGATGCGATGGGAGTGTAGGTCAATCCTAAGGCGCGGTCCTTGAAAGATCAAAGATCAAGGCCGTTTACACGCTCCGCGAGAGGCTTAAAGACCAAGGATGGAATAACGCTTTGTTTTCGCTACATGAATCTAGTTCTATCGTCTGTTTAGGTTTTCTGATAATTCCTCGACGAGAATATTCGCGAAAATATGGATTTCAGAAACATATACGTATCTTTCTTGAGTGACATGTATAAACGTAATAAAATGTTAAAATATTAATTTAATATATTTAAATTTGCCAATTTTACGAATCGATTTCATTTTTCAATTAATTTCTTATATATAAATGGTAAGTAACCACGTTCAAATCCAAGTTTTACTACGGATAATTAAAATTTTCGTCGTTAAACGGTTTTATTCTGATGATACATGCAATTTATTAATTTATTTATGTTAATTTATTAATTTATGTTTGTTATTTATTATATATAATATATATTTTAATTAATGGTTTATAAGGTTTGCCGATGGTCATTCCAAAACAAATTCATGAATATGAGATGAACTTTTATAGACTATTTTCAAACTTAGTTACCTGCATATTAACATTGTTAACACTGATTGATGGTATTTATTTTTTCAATTTTAAGATGGCAATTTCAATCATTTTTTTATATTTTTTAACATGCAATGATATCTAAGAAAATATCCTATTCGATGATTCCTAGTGATTCATTTCGGGAATCTCTGACTGAAAAGAACGGGATAGAATGGTAAATAGAAAATTAAAATTAGTTTGTAAATGTGCCAGATTTCCTCGTAGAACGCGCAATACACTTACAAAACACCCCCTTGCGTTTTGCTCTTCTGTTGGATATATTTCACCGTTATAGAGGGTCATTTCGAATTATTGTCATTGTTATAAAATCAAATTTTAGTTATAAAGATGTTTATTATCAAAGACTGTTATTAAATATCCGTTACAAAAAAATCTGAATTATTTCATCCGGTGTTTGCTCAAAGTTAACCAGGGTTACAACTCTCAATTTTGAAATGTCCTCCGCTTGCTGCAGCGTTACCTACAAAAACTCATTAAAGTTGATTCCCGACTTCACTTCTTTCACTAAGCACTTAGTGAAAACTCTATCCGTGACTGGAATACGTTGTAGGGAACAGTTTAACCTCGGCTTTCGGAACGAGAGGCATATAAATCTGCATGTATTCGGAAATGCTGAAACACGGCGACGGAATCGAGGGTGACGTGGGAGCGTGACGGAATCCGCAGAGACATTCATTGGGGGCTTCTGGTCTCAGCCGCAAATAAGCTCCGACCACACCCCTCAACGAACTCGAGAGTAAGAAGAAAGTGAAGTTGACGGAATTTTTTTATGACTTTCGGTTATGTCCGCTATGTCGAGAGCAAAAAAATACGTAATAGTGGAAATGTCGATATTTTCCTAAATACGAAGGAATGGAATAGAAGAAGGGTATGAAAGAGCAGCATACAATGAGATGAGAGTACGCGATACAAAATTAGAAATAACACAGCAGCAATAATAACATATGTAACAATAATATATATTGTACATAGCATAATGATATATTGTAACTATAATAAGTTATTTCGTTATAATAGCTCCGTATCTAAAGGAAAAAATCTGTGTTGAATAGTTGACATGTAAAGTAAAATAGTAGAAAGTATATATTCAAAAGATTAATGCATATAAGTAAACATGTACTGAAACATCAGACCTATAAATCGAGTATTCGCAAGAGTCTTGTGTTTTCAAAGAGTTTTTCTATCCCTTTATTTTTTTCCTTTTATCTAATGATTTTATACTTTATACACCAATAAATATTTTATTCCTTCGTTTAATTTAAAACTAACATTTTTCATTTAAATATTTGCATACACACGTTTCTATAAATGTTTTATATAAATAGTTTGTCCCGTTAATATCCTTGTCTCCGTAACCAAATATTGGATCCTATTACTAGCTTATCTTTAAGATAAGAATTAGTTGGAGTAAGAAGTTTGTTTTAAAATATTATTACTCAATGGACGCATTTTTTTCTCAGACTATCATCATCACCATACTTAGTTAGAGCATCTAAATTATGTAATTTAATATTTTCGATCACAAAAAATACGCATTCCCTCACTGAAAACTTAAGTTTACTGAATTCTTTGGGTATCTGAATATTTCTTGGGTATCGAGGAAAACCTAAACATTAAAGAGTATTTAAAAGACCCAAACCAGTTCTAACAATTCGAAGGTTACTGAAACTGTTTCGTGCATAATTTTAATTTTTGTCTTAAGCGCTCTCGTTTTTTCTGATACATTGGTGTTACTTTCTAAGATCGGTGTCTCAGGATATTGCCTCTAAATTGCCATAGAGAAGAACGTACTCTATCACTAGGAAGTTGGTAGAGTATCGTGACGGAACGAAGGTCAGTTCCTTTCCAGAGGCAAGGATATCGTTTCCATTCATCCGACAATTATCTCTGCTACCATCAGGAACTTGGAGGATTAACGATGCTCACACGAAGGTGCCTACGTCTGTTCTATTTTGAATGGGAAAGTATCCAATCTTGAAGAAGTGACTCTATTTCATTTAACGTTATAATCAAGTTTGATAATCGGAAAAAGGGCACTGATGGGTACTTAACATTAAATAAATATATAAATATATAAACCACTCCCAAAACCATCAAAATTTAAATGGTTAATGGTAAATTTTGATGATTTTGGGAGTGGTTTATATATTTATATATTTATTTACTGTTATAATCAAGGTTCAACCAAAAATTAAACTCAAATTATTTTACAATAATAAGGGTTTAACTTATATATTGGGCGTAGATAGATTAGTTTTTGTTTTCGTGGAAAGGTATTTCATTTATATAGTGGTACGTTTGCATCTTCACAACCGAGAACATCAAGAACAAGAGAACAACTCAACATTCAAGAAATTAGGAATACGCGGTAGAACATAATTGTATCAAAATAATAATAAAGCGAATAAATTACGGTGAGATTAATACCTAATAGTCCTTGTTATATCCAAACTTTCGTTGTATAAAATTTAAAATAAAAATATTATTTGAAAAACTTGAATAGGGTAGGTCTACTTAATAGATTTTAAATGCTAACTAAGCACTTAGAAAAACACACACCACAGCAAGAAAACTTGCAAGAAGAGGAGTGTGAAAAACCTCTGAAATAAACAGTTAATTACCTAAATTTTAAGAATAAAGCAGCTTGAGAAGGATCTGAAAGACAAAAAAACAACGTCCACATGGATGAAACAATAGAAATGTATAATGAATAAGATTCCGTGATACTTGGTGGAATTTCATTTTAAAAGGAGTCTTTACAGAGCCCATTAAAATAAACAGAAAAGGAACTCAGTGGAATACAAATAATTACGTTACCGGAGAGATATTTTTTTAATATTATGAAAATGGTCAAGAGATCAAACGAATATAGCCAAGAGTTTACTATTAAACTTGAGATATGAGCAAGCTTTGTACCGCTTGATAGTTCCTGGCGTATTTCAGGGTTTAAAAGTTTCGTATCTCACTCTTCCGCTTCGTTATTCATTATCCACGCGTTATGCATCGCTGGCGACGCATTCAAATCGGCTTATGTTTCGTTGGCGTAACACTGTCTGCGATTTTTCGTTCGCCGATTTCATCGCATTGACACGGGCCGTCTGAGAGTGGACCCGTGACCCATTTACGAAACGATCTCCTCCTCCCAAAACCTCACGTAACACGGTGCGTACGTGATGCGACGGATAGATACACGCTTTTCACTCAGAAACATCATTAATCAATTCCGGAAGTTTGAAATGGAATCTTCGTCATCCCAAGTGTGGTATGCCCGTTGAGAATAGAAGAAAACGAAATCGATGTCGGGGAAGGGAAATCTTGTTCATCGTTGGTGTCGAATAAGTTGGAACTACGTCGTTTTATCTAGATTTGATTTACGAGTGCGCAAATACGTCAGAATGTAGGAAACGCTTTCCGATTAAATTATGCTTCCAAAGCTGTGTGCCGTAAGCTCTTAGTGTGCCGCGCTTTATCTGAAGATGACGTATTATTCAAATATAGCTTAAGCTTCGAGTTTATAATTATTGAATATATTGCTTATTTATACAATAAATAAGATTATGAGATATTTTTCGCTGCGTGTGTTGTCTAACCTTAAGTACGTTCCGAATAAAATTGCTAATAAACGAGATGCATGAGAGAAGCAATTTCAGTAATAAGTATGATGTTAACATTCGAAAAACTTTTGAATTTTTTGATTTTGATGAATACACTTGGTATGAAAAATGTTATCTTACTGCATTGCCTCTATATGGATCTAAATTTCCTACCTTTTCTTACTGGAATGTGCATGATGAATTTTTTTCGGCTTGAAAATTAATGCAACTAATCGAAATTAATCATCTTAATTTTTTATTATGTATAATGGACGTAGATTTCATTTTTTTATGATGAGAAACATTTCTAATACTTCCGATTGCAGGTATATTTTCAATGTCAGTATATTCCAATATATAAAATTATTCTCCAGATACTTAGCTCCCTTGCAAGCATACTTAAATTTCTGCAGTGATCGATGGTTTCGTGTTAATTCTCAGAGCTTTGTATCTCCAATCACCAAGAAGCTATAAGCATACTCATTACTCTATATTGGTGATTTAAAAAATACTAAATTAACTACAAAAGGAGTCTATTCTGATAACACTTTATCCATAGTATCCCAAAGTATGAAGAAAAGTCCATCTTTGATTCAATATGTTCTTTGGAGAGCGCTGACCCAATAAGATGAAAACCCACTTGTTCTCGCTATCAACTTAAAACAATTTCCCAATTAGCTTTGCCTGATTCTCTGTCTTTGCACAATTTTTAATAGTAGAAAAGATTTTGAGTAGGTCAAGGTACGTGAAAAATGTGATAAAGATGAATTATTTTCTAATGAGACGACTGAACGCTATTAAAGGCTTGGTCTCGTGTATAATTTCAGGAGGGATAATTTCGATTGAAACGGTGATAGGCGAAAAAATGATCGAAATCGATAAATCTGTCCTCAAGTTTCGCGCGGATATAGCCACAGGCGAATGAGATTGATTCAAGGCTCAGTAGAATGAGGCTGTAGTTGTGAATGATTCATGGACTTCTCCGAAAAACACTTATGAACAAGAGCAGAGCAGATCAAGAGAAACTGGTATTCGTTTTTGGAGTTGTAATTTTAGAAATATTGTACCATATGCCAGATGAAGTGAAGCTTTTTTATGATTCATATTTTAGTAGAATAGTTTTATTTATGAAAAGTCGTTTCAGCCAAAGTTAAAAAAAATCAATGTATAAAAATATTTGGGAAAATAGGAGGTCTGGCTAATTATTATCTAATTAATTCTTTGATAGATACGATATAGTTCTTTCGATTTTAGACAAAAATGTAGCAAGAAAAGTAAAACTAGAAATATTTATCGTTCATCGAATTTTTTAATTAACTTTCTATTATAGACCTTGTTATTCACAAAACCCTGAGCTGAACAGATCTTGTATCAGTTGTCTTACGAGTAATCAATTGCACTGAAGATCATGAATTTAGAAACAACAACCGATCTTTCCAGAGCAGATATCTCGGTACACGACCATGATTCGAGTCAGATCCCAATCAGATGTCCTTGAAAAGCAATGCGGTCGCAAATTGTTCCATCGATTTGACCTCTTACGATAAGTTTTATAGTACATTGTCTCTGGCCCCAGTCCGGTTAGGAATTAAATACAGCCTCTTCCCAAGTATACATTCTAAATCTGAAGAGAGAATGTAATGGTTAAATTAATAATAACTTCTACGAGAGTCGTTTCATTACTCTCTCAATTGAAACATAATATCGGCCGAAAAAAGCTCTGTTACAAAATATATATTTATTTATATTTTTACTAGGATATAAGGCAAACCTGTAATTAAGTCTCAATTTTCAAAATTCAGGCGGGAAAATTTTGCCTTCCAGATTCATATTCCATTAAAAATATTTTTCTAAAAAATCATATAAACGTGAATATACAAATACAATGTGGAAACACTATGAAACCATTTTAAAAATTGTACATATTTATTAATACACAAATACATTCGTATTCATACTGCATTGTATACACATAATACATATCAACTAAGCCATTGCCTTATTAATTACCCATTGCAACTAATTGCATATTAACTAAGGCTGCCAATCATAAAAGTAAACTCTCAACAAAATAAATCGTAGACATGGAACTTTTTAAACAAACATTCAAATCGAATACTCAGATGAACTTCATGATCATCAGAAACCCTTCATCTATGAAAATTCAGCTATTTTAGATTTTAAATTGAAATTAAAATCAAATTTAATAAATGGGTATGGTAAGTAGGTGATCCCAGTTGTTAATAACTTCCAGATATCTTTATCAAATTTTGGTTGTATATTAAGCTTATCAACATACCTTAAATCGGTGCCGAATTTATCCTCAGGGATATTATGAAGAATAATTCCATAAAAAGTATGCTTCGAAGAAGTGAGTCATTCGGGACTTAATGGGTAGCTTTTTTTATTTACGCCCTGCGGGCCTTTTAGCACTCTTGTGTTAAGTCAATAGAATCCCAGTATTAAACTCCATACTTTCTGTGAGATAAGTTCTCGCAAAGGCGCATAAACATTTTTGGAAATTAACCTTGCAGTATCAGACAGTCTGCCTCACCATCTTAATTAGCTTAATATCCTCTTCTCTTGCAGCTGTATGTGACCAACAGTCTAGTTATCTTTACTAAATACTACCATTACGTTGCTGTACAAATTATGTTAGATATTATTTAGTCTTGTTTTACAAAGACTTTCTATACTTTACCCTTATTGTATATTGAGTACCATCTTTCTTCTTTTAAAATACAATCAGAAGGGATTCGCGGTTTGACTTAAACATAGATTTTAATGAGATATATTCAACTAAGCAACACGTCTGGCTGCATATTTAGCTTTGGAAACTTTTGAAGATTTTTGAAGTGAAAATAACCACTATAGCAGGATATAACAATAAATATCAAGATTCCTACAGTATCTTACTGTTTCTTCAAATTTTTGTCTCACTTTATCAATGCACGTACCAACAGTTTCTGCACGTTTCAAACCATGCAACTCTGCTCTCTGTGCCACATATCGTTGCAACGAAAGTGGAACCGAGCAATTTGGAGTAGTTGGCCCAGTTTCACAACTCAAAGGGAGAAAAATTGTTCAAAATTTGACTACTTGCAAATAAAGAGTAACCAGAGCTACAAAGATACGAATAGAAAGTCACAATTCCCTTTCACATTGAAAACTTAGCGAAAAGAGGCGATGGCCAAAATCATTTAGATCTTCTTCCGAGAAAACTTTTTCAAAGTAACTTTCCATTACTTGCCAACATCAAGAATAAAGCTATAAAACGTTGAGCTCCATATTTGAACAACGCAATATTTAGCCCATTAGCATGTGAATAATAAATGAAAATACATTGAGGTTGGAATAAAGATGTGCTTTTCTTATACTTGAGAAAAGAGTCATGACGATAAAATAATAGAATACATTCATGGCATTTCTACCGACGTATCGTATACAGAGAAAATTCTCTTTCTATGTTGCCTCTTATTCATTGCAATACTTTTATTCTGGTTTAAATTGCTATCTTTATTCATTTCACGTGGAGCATGTCTATTTCAAATCATATTTTTACATTTTCTTTATTTAATCTTACCCCTAAAAATATCATTCTCCTCCTTGTCACTTACCATAAATTTGAAAAAAGTCGACGGACGCCGCTGGCTGACCTTTATTTATTATTTTTTTTTCTTTGACGAATATTAAGTAGTAGGAAATTTCATTATATCTGTGATTTTTAGTACTCAATTTTTTCTTTCCCATTTAGGTTTAGTAAATGTTATATTATTCACTTATAATTAATTATACTTCTTATTTTTCTGTACATTTATTGATTAATGCATATATTATATGTAATTTATAATTGTCAACACCACACTATTATTTTTACTGTGTTTTCGCGGGTTTTTTTCACCCCCCTCTCCCTGGGTGTTTTCCCGCAACATGGGTTTTTTCTTTGCCAATAACTATTTGTTCTTTTTTATATTATTGGTTTGTCTTCTTGTCATTCAAATCTCATTTAACCTAATTTCATCACTAAATTTAGTATTCCTATCTGTAGGTATCGCAGGTTTTTTCCACCAACCTTCTTGAGGGTGCTATTCTGCAGTGGAAAGTGGAGGTTTTCCTAAGCTCTTAGCTTAGGGTTTTTAAATCCAAAAAGTACTCTTCTTCTGTGTACTTTTTATCAAGCTCTCTATTTTTCATTTATATGACGAATTTTTGGATGTAAGTAGAGTCTTTATAGTCTTAATCTCGCCCTAAATAAAGTCCCCTATGAATATTTTTATTACCTGAAAATTATCACTTCAAATTTTAGATATCTTCACGAATACATATTTTAGTATATTATCTGCCATTCTATTGCATCCATCAAAATTGTCAACATCATTATTTCATATATTTGCAGTTGAATGTCATCATAACAAAAAGAAGTTTATACTGAACTAAAGAAGTAGCGAATAAAGATATAATTTAAATAGTATGTATCTAAATATGTGGTCAGGTGGACGAATCAGTTAATAATTCAGGTTGAAGGACCGAAAGCAATTGCGGTAAAAAATTACATTGAAAGAGTATTCTGAATGTAAATGTCGAAGTAGAAGTGAGTGGGCAGAACGTTGCGAGATAAATCTTGTTTTCAACGGACGATGCCATTGCATAAGAGAAAATGACAGATGGAGAAGGAAGAAAACTGATACTGAAAAATTGTCGTCATTTATTAAAGAACTATAAATTACGGTTGCAATATGAAATCGATAAGCAAAGTCCGTAAAGAAAAAATGTTTCAATATCACATCATGCGCTTGACTTCGTATAAAATTTCATACTATGATGTATCATTATGTATGCATAAAATATACATAAGAAACATATAAAAAATATAATTCCCTGTCCCTCTTGAATAAAATTACGGCACGATTGGAAAAGGCTTTTAATGGAATTAAACACAAAACTTTAGTATATTGAGGAAAAGAATTCTAAAAGTAATATCTATAGAAAACGGTCTTGTATTGGATGGAGGGAATAATTTTTGTAATTCAAAATTCTCCAAGGTGTAATACATTGAACAAGTTGTACTCTCTGTAGATTTCCATTTTTTGTATAATAGTTACTGAAACTTTCCTCGGCAAGTAGATTTTCTGAGCTATACCATAAATTTTACATATATTGCCAGGAAAATACGAATTTCTAAAGTTAAGTATCTAATGTGAAGAAAGTAGGCTTAGGGGCATGAATTAGCACTTTCAAATTATCGCTATATTTAAGATGATTTCATTGTAAGATTGCTACTTGAATAAAAAAAACCATTCCGTCTCAGGAAGACATAAGGATTCCTCATGTCTCATTCCTCATTGAGGAATGCATCTATTTATATCATCATAATAGATCATTTTTTCGACTGAAAAATAAATATTTTGTTTTATAGATGATCGAAAAATTATAAAAAATTGAAATGTTTATACTAAGAACAGTAACCTTGAAATAATAGTCCGAATGACAACTAGGCAAAATTTTAAAAGTTGAAGATTCATTGCCGCATTCATTCTGGCAGTGTGAATTTTTTCATTTTATTTGAAATCACCATTTTTAACAGAAATGACTCGGATGACAAAATAATGTAAAACAGAGGCAATGTAAGAAAATCTTTTATTATTAAACAAAATTTTACAAAGAAAAAATGCACATGCGTGCGACCACGGCAGGACTCGAACCTGCAATCTTCGGATCCGAAGTCCGACGCCTTATCCATTGGGCCACGCGGCCGATTACGTAGAGAGGCGCCTGCTGAACTAGTTCTCGTAGACTCAAAATTAATTCTGAAAAAAAAAAGATTTCGAGATATACCTTGAGTTTCGCCGATATTATTCTGTAACTCCTGAAATGAGCTGGACATTCAATTGATGTATTCTTTCGAATTTTCTATCAAGCCTGAATAGTTGAGCGAGTTGTAAAATATCCTTCTTTATCGAATGTCGATGGAAAAATTTATTTTCTGACTGTATGATAACCGCATTTAATGTACCCCTAAGATCAAAATAAGTATATCAACTTTTATATTGTAATATTTTTGTAGATTAGTTTGAAATTAGAGCTATACAATCGCTTGAAAGCGATTGCGCGTGAAATATTATTGTTAGGATGAAAAGTTCGCGATAATATAAAATATTTTTCCGGAAATATATATATATTTATTCCGGAAAAATATTTTTATTGCTCATCGATATGAGATCGATAAAGTTTAGTACTTTGGATGAATTCAATGTCACATTTATTTCTCTTTCACAATTCAAAGTACTTTTACTTCACTTGTTTCTGCGTGAGTAATTTTTGGATTTATCTATACACGCAGTAGCCTCCAACTAATACTATGATGTAAGATTTAAAAGTATTGTATTAACCTCTTATATACAAAAATAATAGAATATGGTAAGTGATCGGAAAATGATACAATTCAAGTCAGAAATTAATCAATTACTTTCGGATTTAGTCTCATAGTGTAATTTATTCTTAAACCATAGAAAACAAATCATCTGTTTAGTATTGTGTAATCAATATTCCTTCATTCAACTCAAAGAACGAAATAATTAGGAGTGATGATTCTTCTGTATCTAACTTATGCCCAAAACTGCGGGATCTGAGCCAAGCGTACGTGACGTCTAAGCTATAAGTTTTTTATAGCACCTATAGCACCAGCTGGCACAAACAGCTGAACTACCCATTGGTACTCCCGGGAAGTATAAATTGAGTATTACCACGCTAATTGCGATCAATATATCCTCAAAAAATAATTGACCGTCAATGTCGCAATATATAGTCAATGGGACGTGGAAATTCAGAAATAACTATTCTGTCAGTTTGTTCCTCAACATGGTTGTATAAATTGATAATTACCACAAGCACTTATTGCGACTAACTTAGCTCTCAAAAAATAATGAAGCACACGAAGTCGATGTAACCTAGGAGAGGAGGAATATAATTTATTCTACCCAAAGCACATTTATGCCCTTCATTATTCTGAAACCACTTTCACGGTTGACTTTCGAAAGTATATGAGGAATAGAAAACTAAAGAAAACTTAAACATATAATCGACAAAATCTACAAAAATATAAAGAAGACAGATATCAATTCGTATTCTTTAATGTTAAATCAGCATTAACCCAAGCGACGAATATAAAACAATTTGTTCCACTGCCCATGGGTAAACCAGGTTGATAAAGAAACACTCTTACATGGTCGTGAATTTGAGCGATTTGCCATCATATATACAAAGTTCTAAAATTGCCTCCGTTTATATTGTTGATCATTTATATTCATTATTACTACTATTTGACCTACTATTGGAACACGAATTCGCCCTTTGCTCGGATTCGATGATTGTATTCATCAGAAATGGCATGGGTTGTCTACAACCTCTAGCTTATTTACCGTTTTCGTTTATTTTATCAAAACTATCGCAATTTTTAAACGAAAGCAATACTACTTCACCATCATAAGAATCTTCATTTAACTTCCCTTCTTTTTTATTTGTTTCAAAATGGTAAGACTATTTTTTCTAATTTAAGTTTGCGAAAGAAATGAAGCCTGCGAATAATAAAGGTAAAAATTACTTCTTTTAACTCAATATGCGAAGGTGCTACTTCGTGAAAGGTGAATTACTTAGTACACTCCCACAGATTGTGTGCTATGATATGATATTTATGCCTGATGATGCTAGTCCGCTAGCAAAACATATCGCACAAATAAATTATGTGCGAATGTACGAAGTAATTCTTTTCCATTATTACTTCTTTAAGGTAAAGAGCTATAAAGAAAAGAACTTTCAACCAGCCTATTTTAAATACAACTGCATTCACAGAGTCGTATTGCCGTTGATTAGAATGAACATCCGAGACATCGCGTACCGAAATTAGTTGCGAGAGATCGAAAGCTAAGAAGCTTGGAATTGGTGACTCATGCACTTGGGCCATTGCCAATCTCCGAAAATCGTTCCCACCAAAGGCGAATAGCGAATATTATTCATCCGTTAGCCGGGCGTTTGTCAAAAACCGCAATTTTCTCCCGACCTTGATCATGAGAATGACCTTGTCATTGTTATGCTGATGAGGATCTTTTGTAGTCTTCCTCTTACTTCGCGAATCGACCAGAAAATGAGTGACACTCTGCAACCACGGAGGAGAGGGGTATGGGTGAAACAGTATTAAGCAGGGCGAGGACAAAACGGGGTCGTTTTTTGTTCCTCGAGTGACCAGCGACGCCATTAAAGAGGGAAAGTGGAGCGGTTGGAAGGAGCGTGGGCGTCATTCCGCCAAGTGTGCCGCTGGTTCGTTTCCAGGCTGGATAACAACCAATATGCGCAAAAGCCACCGATTTCGGGCATTTTTTTATCACATTGGAGGAAAGGGGTACGTTACACAGGCAGTTTTTATTTGGCCAAAACTCAAGCGAAAGGTTTTGTTCGTAAAGGGAGGTTTTGTGCTTTCTTAAACGATCGAATGAGCATATAAAGGACGCGCTTCGATTAAACGCGAAATCTCAACGTTAGAGGTGGAAAATTAATTTTCAAATACACGTATTTCATAATATATATGTGCAAAGTTACCTCCAGAAAAACATACACAACCCAGATACATGTAGATAAAAGTTGTGAAATGATCTATATGGAATCTATACGTATTACCTACATACGTTTACATGGAATAAATTCATTACATTCTTACGTATGAATTTTAAGGAGATTTTAAGAATCTTCTATTCTATTTAAGAATCTATTTCTTCTCTGGAGTATATTGATATCTGTTAACAAATACAATAATCCGAAATTATTATACGCATGTATCCGCGGAGGCCGATAAAGTAAGTAAGTCTTTGGTTCATAAAATCTGCAGGTGTAGAATTTAAACGGAAAACAGATTTTCAATGGGCTGATTCCTTATATTTCATGAAATTTAAAATTCTTTGCTTGTATTATTGTCACCCGATCGTTGTTTCTCACGAAAATAGTATGATATATTTTTTTTTGGGGTCAAGGGGTTCTGTCAAAGTTCGTCTGTCTGATGCTGTACCTTAGAAAGAGTAGTTTTAAAAATTCAGTTCTAAACGGAACTTGTTAAGAACGTATTTTAGTTCGTAGACAACGATTACAAATAACTTTCTTCTTAAAAAGACTTTGTCATGGATGACAAAACTTCAGTTTCCTTCTGGTTTTAAATTTGGCAATGATTAATGATGAAAGCTGCACTTCAAATATTTAATAAATTTAAAGAGATAAGAAAATGGTGGTGAGGAAAAATGTCCTTGAGGTGACAATATAGCGTTTAAGGAATAAATTTTAGCTTTCGCTATCACCTTTCATTGACGTGTCGCAAACACAAATATGAATGGTCAACGTCGCTCAAGAAAATATATGTTGCATTTCACAACCAGGAAAAACAAGCTTTTAAAGGGGAACGTACAGCAGCCGATCGACCCGAGTCAAAATGCTCTAATTGGAATCAATTCTCCTCGATTAGGATTTCTAATTCTCGACTATTGCTTAACCCAATAATTCTTTCTCCTCAATAGGTTTCCGAGATAAACGTAAGAGAAGAGTTATTATTCCGCCATAAAAATCGTAACACAGGAAGAGAAATCGGGTTGACTCGAAAACGATGACGTATCAATGCCTCATTATATAATTTAGCTTCGGTAGCACACTTTTGTCATTTTTTAATTAACGCACCATATCCACAAAGAAAGCTGAATGTTTGCAACGTCAGTTCGCCAGCCTCATTGCTGACTGAATTCCGTTAAAGAGGTCTTTTTATGATATGGAAATGGAGCATTACCAACACTCGATACGAATGAAAGTATAAAATACGATTGTCGGATACTTTTAGCGCCATCAAAGTCAATAACGTTCCGTATCGATGTGCTCTTTATTTATTCGAATCGCTTCTCTTACTAACAATTAAAAGGGAGGAAAAGAATGTCAAATAGCTATTGAAATTATACTGTTCTTACAAAAAAAAATATGGTAATTTATGGTAAACTATGGTATGGGTCAAAACACTCGTACAATAATATTTAGAACTGTACTTGTAATACTTGTACTTCTACTGTAGAACCTGTACAATTCCACACTACAATAGTGTGAAATTGTTCAGGTTTATGAATATTATTGTACAAGTGTATGTGTTACAATAAATTGTTTTGTATGATAGAATTCCGCCAGATATCATCTAAACAGTTGCATTTTATGCTGTTTTTGTATACTCTTTTAGAAGTTTGAACTATATTGTCTAGCTCCGTAGATTTATTTGTGAAAATATCGACTTTTCACCATGTCAACCGCAGGAAAAAACTAAATAATAACGAATGAAAATACTAATGTGTAAGGGATGAGGTTAAATGTGTAATTAAATAATTCTCAGCCAACAGAAAAATCGTACAGAATTATCACTTTTGTAAATTGTCTTCCAGAATATAATATTCAATTAATTTTTGAAACCGTTCCTTTCCTCCATATTTAAAGAATACAATGTATTTCATTTGTCATTATTTGAGGAAAGAGGAACATGTATCTATTATTTACTTTTGTCTCTGTCATGTTCAGAACTGTGATGATATGAAAACTATGAGTAATGTTTATGATGGCATTTATTAGGCCACTTCTCTTCAATTTCTCTGGAAAGTGTTACTCATAGGCTCCTTATTATGATGCACTTACATTTTTTCCACTTTTGGTAAAACACCTTATTCCTCATCCTTCTAGGTTGTATAATTATGAATTTCCACAAAGCTCTTCAATTGGAGGGGGTGGCAGGCCATTTGGTAGAATACTTTAAATACATTGTCGTTCAAAATGAAAACAATGTTTTCTACAGATTGAAACCGACGTAAGCAGCAGAATTCTGAAATTGATTACTGTTATTGTCGTAAAATAAATCTTAAGATACTTTCCTAGAAATCTAACACAGAAAAAGTTCGCGAGCGATGTTACTTAGCGTTAGTTAGGCCTCACTTTGAGTATGCATGTAGTGTATGGGACCCCGCTGAGAAATGTCATATTCGAGATTTAGAAAAAGTACAACGAAAGGCGATACGATTTGTAAAGAATTGCTACAATAAAACAGCGAGTGTTACTCAGATGGTACAAGACGCGGGATGGGAATCATTTGAAGATAGAAGAACAATTCAAAGGATAAATTTATTAAATAAGTTCAGAGAAATTACGTTCTCAGATGATGTAACCGATATAATGCGACCCCCCTGTTATATGGGCCGTTCTGATACTGCCAGAAAGATTAGGGAAATAGATGCTAGAACGAATCGTTTCAAAAATTCATTTTTTCCGCGAAGTATACGCGAAAGCAAACGTTCAGGAAAATAGAGTCAAGGTGCTTGCACCCCCTGCCACACGTCGAAAGGAGGCTTGCAGGGTTCTTACATAGATATAGAGGAAAAAAATAAAGCATTAGGTCTTCTCGAGCCCTTTCTTCATTGTTTTCATCTGATCATTCCTTTAAATCCCAAGTGACGCTAAAATTATCAAGGAGAAAAAAATACAAAGTGTCCTTGTGATCGGTCCATTCCTGTTTTTTCCGCTTTTGTGGCTCCAAAATAACCCAATGACGTTTACGCACCAATGAGCCCGAGAGACAGTTGCCAAAAAGTCCAATATTTTAGCACACGATTGCACGCATTGTGAAGGTATTAAGTCAAAGAGATTTTTCGAGGAATTGGAATGGAAAATCAGTTGCTCAATCCGTGGTGCCATTCCACTTGCATTTGCGCTCTCACGCTAAATCGCGAGCAGATTTCCTCCGTCAATTGCATGACTCTTTAATCCGTCGTAAGAACCGTTGAGGTGCTCGCGCAATCAGTAAAGGGACTCAAATTGTCCGTCGATAGACGCTAATCCCTTCTTTCCCTCCTCTTGGGATGCAAGTCCGCCTTTCCAGTGAGGAATCGCCTTCGAAGTCGTACATCTCCGACTCACTTCTCATTAGAAAACTTTCTAATGATGTTATGCATTACTTCGACAGGCTTAGAATCGTTGCTTCTTATTTCTCAACGATTCCACGAAAACTCTTTTTCAGCTCGCTGCGCCTTTCATAGCGACCGCTTCGCCGTACGTATCTTCTCATTACGTAAATGCCACCTTTTCTATATTTAAATTCCTCTGCATGAGTAAGAAAAAGACTTCATATTTTCCATTCGATTATTTATATACTTATTTCATGCATAAGGTGCCTTGGGTTTTCTTCAATTCGTTGAGAAAAGATATTTTAGAAGTGCAAAATAATGTATTGAGCCGAAAATGTACGTTCAATAAATTTTTAACTAGTAAGTTTCCGAATTTCGCAAGTTTTATTTATTTATTTTTTATTTTAATTTTATAATTTATTTTTTATTTTTATCTTATGTGCTTTTTTAAATTATATTTTACAAGTAATTTTGATGCAAAAAATGATTTTGTATGATGGAATTCCACCAAATATTGGTTCAGTTTAATTGAGTTCTAAAGTTGTAAATAAACCTAAATTTTCTTAACAGACTTGTATTATAACTTAGGATGATTCAGAATGCTTACATTAGATTACACATGGTGGGCTTTTAGGCTGAACTATTGAAAATCTCTTTGGTGGTTCGAAAATACAAAATATATTGATCTTGCCCTTAGTATTTCAACTGTAATTTCAATTAACGTCGGCACTGATTTAGTGGTAAATAAAAGTAGAAAAGTTTCAGTGACCTCAAAGATGTCAGACTCAGCATCGGTCACATTATTCTGTACCAAAAGACAAATGAAAACCATTCCATTCATGAACTATCCTATAGTACTAATACTATAGGAACCTTATAACATTCCGTAATAAATGTGATAATTTAATTATTAGCAATTGTTTTGGAACATTAACAGTATTGATTATCAGCCGTAAGTAAGAATTGTACGCCTCTATTACAATTCTCCATTGTCTTAAGGCAAGGTCCATGACTTTCAAGAAGAATATTAACGCTGTGCAATCTGTGCCCACCTTCTCAAGGACTGCCTTTTTCAGGAGAGCTTTAAGGAAATTAATTGCACCTAATTTGTTCATTAGTCATATATGGGCAAAGGTCGTAAAGAAAAATAAAAATATAAGAATTATCGCTCTAGCTATTAAAGGTCAAAATAGGAAAATTTCATCTCAACTTTCTCTATTTTATTATAATTACAGCTATGAAAAATTTATCAAACTAATGAGAAAGAAAGTGAAGTTATATAAATTTAATTATAGGCAGGGCAAAATTCCTATTTTTTGCTGATTTTCCTGTTTAAAATAGTAAGATTAAATAATTATGATCAAAAACTTTGAAAAAGGTCCTAAAACCTAATACAATAAGAACATCGTACCAAGCAAATATTGTGAAATTAATTTATTTTCGATATTTTATATTTGTCACGTTTAACTCGCATCTCAATTAATCCTAACTAAATATTATTCCAGCTGGATCTTACTTGTTATTATTCACTTTATAAGTAATGCTTACGACCTATATAAATTAAATTATAGGAATGACAAAATTCCACAATTTTTCGTTATTTCCCTGTTGAATAAAGTACGATTAAATAATTATAACCAAAAATTGTGAACTAGGATTAAATTGGTATAAATTCGCTCTCGGAAAATAAGCAAATCGTTGCAAAAGAAAATGAATTTAATTAATTGGCTATCTTTTACAGTTGTTATGTTTAACCTGCATTTTTAATAAACCTAATAATAATGTACAACATTGTTAAGGATATGGCCGGTTCTTTCAATAATGAAGCAAAGTCAGGAACTACTAAACGTTTATTGGAAAACTTGACAGTTCTCTTCACCGCTGGTAGTTAAGAGAGAGAGTGGTCGCGAGAGCGAGGTAATTGGGAGTAGGGGAAGTAGGGAAGTTGGGGAAAACAAAGGAGCATAGACTGCGTTACATTTACAAACAACATATTTAATCATTATTCATTTGTCTCCTATATTTTATTTGCTATACCTTTAAGAAGCTTTTCTCGCGTCTATCTTAATTCTCCTTTTTAATTTCATCGAATTTTTTATTTAAGAAGCTAATTTAATATATCTCTGATGAATATAATTTATGCATGAGAAATATTTAAGCTGTTTCGCCATTCGTAAATGAGTAGTTTCTATTAAATGACATACGACGCGTCTCGCTAAATATGAAACCAGTTTTGGTGGCCAAAAACGACTTGACACTTGGCGTTTCGTTTTCGACCTCATGGTCGATTACAACGTAGATAGAGACGGTGGCGTCCACGAGCGTCTTTATTCTCCAGAACTTTCTAATCGCAATAGAGTCGCCTTCCGGACAGGTTCTATCGTCCGGCAGAGTTCAAGGTCTGAGAGCGGTAGAAATGGGTCAAAGGGAGGGACTTCTGGGAAGCTGTCGACAGAGCGTTCTGCCGAGAGGCGCCAGCAGCAGCCGCGATTTTGACGCCATCCACTTCGCATGCAGATGAAAGAGGAAGTCCTCCTAGACCACTCTTCCGGAGTAAAAAACGATCAAGGTTCCTTCCTATGTATAATATACGCTCAGATGCGTTCCTCCGATGGCTATTTATAATATTCGTTCAGATGCGAAGGTTGTGATAATTTTGGATATTTTATCGGCTGTGGTGCGGGAAAGATGCCGTCACGTGCGCGCCTCTTGGTCGTTTAAAGATTTCTCCGATTCCGCTAAACCGTTGCGGTGCACTTTTCTGGAAATTTTCCTGATGACCCGCTATAATGTAACAACTACGTCATTCTTTTACGAAATTAGTAAGATACAGGGTGGGCCGTTTAAAATTTTGTTTTTAATATTTTGTATTTATTATATTTAATCATAATTTATAAAAAAAATTGTAATATCAATATTATATAAATATTATAAATAAATTATACAATATTATATTTAATAATAATTTAATAATTTTCTTTAACGACGTAATTTAAAGTAAACGGGCAGATGGTCCACCCTATACTATTATCTTTCATCCATATTCTTCCTTTCTTTGCAGCTTGTCCACGTTTGTTTCACTTTGCATTCATCATGAAATTTTTCCATTCATTGCGATTCATTCCTCTGATTCTTTTTGGCTCTTTTCCGAAGGATTTCATCCATCAAACTCAACCTGCTTCTTCCCGGTCTTACCTTTGATTCGGTCCATCCATGACCCCATCATATTCATTTTTACAACTGAAATTTAACTATGACTTTTAGACTCCCTCTGCGTTTAAACCTAAGTATTTGGGACCCTTTTACATTAAGAGATGACCTTTCATGTTAATTACGTGGAATTTCTTCATTATTCCAGACACTTATCGATTGATCAGCCATCGCTGATTCAATTCCATCTTTTACACACTTCTCATATTCCATTTTATAGCATTCAAAAATCCTCCGACAAACCTTATGCTATCTTTCAGAAATGGACACAAGATACTATATACTGTCATTTTCTGTTAACGAGTTACCGCGTTTATTTACAAGCAACCTAAAACCCACTTTTTCTTTCCTCCACTCTCATTTGTGTTTACGTACTTTCTACTCCAAATTAAACAATGCACTCGAATTCAAGATAGAATTTACCTATAGAAAAAAACATTCAACGCAAGCATATTATAACAGATAGAAAAAACTGCCGTACGTACGTCTCAGGAGCGTACGGTTAATAAATGGAAGGGGTTTGAAGTCATCGAGAAAACGAAAAATTTCCAGCAATCCAGGATAAGGTGAATTTTCTTTCAAGAAAACTAAAACTGGTATATTTTTGCAGTCCTCAAATGAACTTTGTTACTGATATATTTGTTACAGTCATTGTTCGATTTCGAAAGTATGATACATCAAATCCTAAGACAGCACTTACAACTATGAGTATTCTTACGAATACGAAAAGAATTAAAATTTTATATGAAATCTAAACTATCCTAATTAAAAGCAAATGCATATTATGGCGGCCCCTCATGGAAACCTTTATTTAACAACTTAATAAACGAGTTCATATATCGGTGTTCCGTGTGGACATTTTTTATATTTAATCGACGTTTACAGCGTTTCTACAACGACAATACCCTGCCAAATGGCTCATTTTATTGTCAATTCTAATCTCATGAGGAAAGATATAATGTGGATTTCTGGAAATGTTTTGACCACCCTGGGCTAAGCCTCAGTTGTAAACCACGTATGGATTTATATTCTGAATATCCCTAATGCTACAGATATTAAAGAAGTGCAAAAGGAAATGGCAATGGAGGAAGTAGTCAAGGCGCGATATCGTAGGAGTCAAAATCGTGACAAATCAAGGTAAAGGCTTCTCCAAAAACCTTGGTTAATTCCCCAATTATAATATAAGAGCGATTTTTCTCCTTGTCTCAGAACGTCCAATGTGTGTTTGATTGATATCTCTCTTCTTCTTCAAGGCAGAGTAAATCAATCATGGATATTACCGTTATAGTTTCCTGAGGACTTTTTGCAAGATGTTACCATTAGTAAATAAATAAATAACGTCTTTATTTTGGGCGAGATTGAGACTCTACCATTCAGCCCATTAGCAAGATTTGTATAGTAAAGTGGATAGTTTAGTGTGAATGAAACTGCAACGACGGAGCATTACGGCCACAATAATTTAAGACCTTATCTAGTTACCATCATAATTATGAGGGATGGGTAGGCAAAATATATCAGCAAACGTTCACGAAAAGCCTCAATAGATTAAAATAAGCAAGGGCTACTCGCGGAAATAAAAATCAATATAGGATATGAACGCGAATTCTGTACGCATAGTAAAAGTAAAGTGCGCCACCTAGATTTTAACAGGATGGGACACGTGTTTAACTAATAAAACTACATTTTCACTAGTATTCCGTTCTTATAAGCTTCTATCGATTTTTATTTGCAACATACTCAACCTCTGTTTGTGATTATGAAGATCGACACTGTGGGTACCGTTTTTATTTTGAAAGCATTAACAATGTCAATAGTAAACAAATTTATCGTAAAACCAGCACTTATGAAAAATACTACGTCCACGAAATATATTAATATAAAGTACTTTCTTGTCTCCGCTGCCGAAGTAAATTCTGGCCATCGTTTTCCAGTATTGTCCAGCATCGAGAGAGGAAGAAAGCCTTCGTAAATCTCCATAGAGTCCTAATTGTGATATTTGAGGAAGTACGTTTTATTCTTGAGGGATTATTAAACTTTATTAGCATCATGAAAAAATAGTGACATGATAATCATTATTATTTGATCTTTAATAACACGAACTTAATTAAGATTAATGATATGTACAACATAACATCAGAACAAATTACTAAAATAGTCGATAGAGAAGTGATGCTCCTCCTGGGATTCGGGAAATACAACATTCATCAGAGGCATACCGAAGTAAGAAGTTCATACGACAACTGTATTGCAACAATAAATATTTACCGACTGCTTTTCTATTAATAGGATTCATCGTCCAACAAAATGACATCGAGGGTAAGACGATAAATTTGTCGGCCTCCCGTTATTGAAACAGCCTTGCTTTAATCGAACTTCAATCAATTCCTCTCTTCTCAACGCTTTTCAACGGCAGGAAATTGTTGTTAGTTAGACTAATTTGCCTACGATAACGGCAAGGTGAACTCGTGAATTTGCGCGCTAAAATCAGGTTACGAAGTCGGTCACTTTCGTAATACTTTCGCAGAGTTCAGCCGTTCGTTTTCTGATTTATTCCCCAATCAGTGCCCGACTGCGAGATAACCAAACCTCTATTTCATACGTATACAAATCAAAGCGAAATAATTATTTCAGAAAGTCATTGACGCCGCGCATACGATGAATTGTTTTAATTCCAGCATTTCTATCAATCCGTGTTGTTCACATTATTAGTTGTGTCGGTCTACAATCACCTGATGATCAAACAGGACACCCTAAAACAGCGGTTTATTAATAACTGTGTTAGATATGTCTGCGATGTTAAGAGGCGAGAACATATTAGCCCTTATCTACAAAATGTTTGCTAGCTGACAGCATCAATATGAAGGAAAACCTCTATCGGGCTTCTATTGTTTACCATTATGAATAGCAATAAGCCTCTGTATTTGCTTAATAATTTCACTTTCCCTGCTTCTCACCTCTCTTTATGAATTTCTTGAATTTTGTTATTAATTTCTTGAATCCGTGATGCTTAAAACTATAAATTTGTTTAAAATCTTCTTATTTGATTAATTTTCTAATCTATAGAGTTGAATATTGAATTATTTCATTTATTTCGACTGCTATGATTCTCGTACTGTTATTTACTGTTGCTCTGGTATCTATTTTTGTAATGAAATTTACCAGTAGCTCATCGTTAAAATTTATAATAATTAGATCTTGACAATCTATTTGTGGAATTTGTACATGTTATATCTTTTGACATAGTCATTAATTTTTTTTTAGTTTTCCCAGTTTTTTGTGATAAAATAGGGTGCCTCGGCTTATGTTGGTTAGATGGAAGAGGAGACTTTTTCGGGTTCAGAGAGCACAGAAAAGCCAAAAAGACTGCTTGGGAGTCGATGCCCTTAACGCCTCTTATGTCCTGGCCCTGGCTAGGTCAAATTCCTTATAGATGCCGCGCCATGGAATTCATTTTACTTTTACTTGGAGCTACACAGAAAACAAAGGATCCTCGGGAGTTCGTATTACTTCTCCTATATCTCATTTTAATGTTGCTTAGTCTTAAAAGTTCAATGACGGAGAAAATATAATTTTCACGATTGAAGTTCGGAATAAAGCAAATGGGAATTCTCAAATTAGTTAATCAATTTGTTTGTTATTATAAACTAATTAATTTTATCCCAACTGAATTTTTGTGGTGCTGTGATTCAGTCTACATTCTTGTAGAATTAAAGCATCTAAAGCAATTTTACCATGGAATATTTCTCATACATTGGATTACACCGGACCGACTGAATTTACAAATTTCAGGTCATAAACCACAGATCTGCACATTTACATATTCCGGGAGATTTTAATCTCTCGCAGGGAGCCAGAAGAGACATCCAAATCGGCCTAATTGCAGGAGATGTGGCAACCATAGTGATAGTGTGTATGTTATTGAAAACTGGCAGCAAGTGGGATATTTTCACATATAAAACTATAAATTCTTTCAATAACGTTCAACATTGTATTTTTAAGGCTCTAAGCAATCAGGCCGAAAAATGTTTTTTTTCCATTTTTTTGCTAAATGTAACTTTATTCCATTTGGAATTGTCAGAAATTTTGTTTCAGATTACTTTTGAGCGAATTTAAGATTTTCTGCTCATACATGACACCTTCGATGTCCTTTCACTAGAAAAAATAAATTTCTTTGCTACTTTTTTAAAATTTGAACCGGAAAGGGTTGATTGTAAAACATGTCATATTCCCGAGTGACTTATGACTGCCAATAGTCGTTTTGTAGATTCATCGAATCTTTGAGCCTTAGATTAAATCACTGCATATCGCATATCGCGAATGAGCCAAGGCACAATTTCAACCACACAAATAAGAATCAGAAAGCGAATAGAGACTTGGAAAAGAAGATTTTTTTAATTAAAAAAGGGAAATTTTAAAGGAAGTGTGGCTTGAGAGACAGTAGCGTGACTGAGTAACAGTCGATTGAGATTCGAGGAGTTAGAGAAGCCTGAAGAAGAGGATGTGAAGAACAGGCCCGTGCGCACGGGGGGGGGGGGGTTTGGGGGTTCGACCCCCCCCCCCCCCCTTTGAGGATCCTTCATACAAAAAGTTCCACGAATGATGTATTGAAGATAGGATAAAATGAAATTATTTTATTTAATGTTTCATTTAGTAAACTTTTTCTTCCAAAATTGAGTGCCTCTTTCAACTTTCATGTTAACGTCTGTCAGGACTCCTTCTTTCGTCTCGGTGAGTCACACTTTCGCGCTAATCAGAAATAGAGTTTCACGAACAAAAGGGCCTAAAAGCCCACGCTACCAGCGTACACCTGACTGAAAAACCCCTCCCACGAGTAAATCCTGCGCACGGCCCTGGCGAAGAAGATATTCGCTCGTTTGCAAACTCGAAATGTAGATTTGATTTCCGTTGTTGAAATATCAGGCGATGATTTTTCACTGAGACAAATTACTTTTCGTCCAAGAAAGTATTGATATCGTGCCGACCATTCGTAAAAATCGCATCCGGGCTTCATGAATAATCTCGGATAATTATGCGCGTTCGTATTTTAAAGCTGAAGTTATGCCATCACAGCTAATCAGAGATGAGTAATCACATGCTAAGGGCACCCCAAAGATGTTAGAACCCTCTGGTCAGGTCCTAACCCCAGAAGCGCCATTACAGTTTCACAACCTGTGATTAAATTCATTGATTGATTTTTTCGTCCGTCATCAACAGCGTGGTATGCAAAGGCGTTCAATGTCCTCCAGAACCTGAAGGGATGAGCTCCCCGGTCCCTGCCCTTAATCGGTAATGGCCGATCGATCAATCGAGAGTAAGACGTAATAACAGTTGAAGGGAAAGCATTTACGAGCGGATTTGCTGGTCGTGAAAGACGAACGATGATGATTCAAACTCTCTCTCCTCTTTCCTGGCTGATGGTCACTAAACGCATGGGAAAAGAGTCGGGATATCTTAATTGAGGTATGGAAGATGTGAACCAAGATGAAACAGGATCCACGAAAGCCAGCCTCAATGAGTACTTGTTTCCTAAGAGGTTTGCCCACTTAAATACTCAATTTAAAATATACAAGAAAATGTATTTTGAATTCGGAATGACTGAATTTTGTCACTTTAATTATTTTACGATTTAAATTGAGAAAATGTATTCATGCACTGTCTCACTATTCCTTCACAAACAGATGTTTCTTCAGTTCTCATCTGCAAAGAAAATTTCAAATCAAATTCAGTATATAATTATTTATCCAAAAATAGTATTAGATATAACCGTATTACTTTTACCTTACTTAGTTAATTTTTACGATGCATGTGTAAAGGTTAGCTATACATTTAAAGTGACCAACCGTCCTCCTTTAGGAAGGACAGTCATCCTTTTGGAAGTCCTGTCCTCCCTGAAATGGTGTCCTCCTAGATATCCTCCGTTTTGATATGCAAAAACTAATATGTGTATCTCTAAATATATATAAAAGCGAAAATTTGCAAAATTGCAACAGTTGCGATTTTCGTTTGCGTTAGTTTATCATTTTATTAAAATAAACTAGCGATATCTTTTATCGCAAATAAAATTATATTTTTAATTAAACAGAAAGCATTATAAAGTAGCAAATCGATAACATAGGCTTATTATGATTAATTATTATTAAAATGAATATTTTTCGATTGAATGAATAGCTTTTCTAAATGTATAATTTTCTAATAAAATCTTTTAAATGTACGTGCAAGAACTATTTTTCATATTGAAGTTCACAGCAAGTGCTGCGGCAAGAATATTAGCATTCAGTCTCGATTTCTCAGTTATCCAAAAATCATTACCAATTGAATATACCCTTTCAACGGATGAATTAGTGCAAAAGTAGCACAATGTAAATTGTACTTATATTCGTGCAATTAACGGTTTGAGTTAACTAAATCATAATATTGAACAGTTATTGAAATACCCATATCAAAAACCTCTATTAATAGATTAACGTTAAATTTTCGTTGAGATTCAAAAGAGTAAGCAATTCATAAGGCCATCTTTGTTGGAAGTTATCATCCATTTATTGGAAATATTCATAAATGAATACCTTTATGATGACAAGAAAAATACACTAGCTTAATTTCCCTCTTACAACTAGCAAGGAAGTGAGGAGTGTAATTTATGAGTTTTGTGGAGGGATACCTTATTTTAATTGAATTTAATTTTTAAAAGATTTTGAATATATTTTTCGCAGTTTTCATCAAAGTTACGAAAGAAAACCCATAATATAACAAAACATTGTGCTGCAGCATTCAATACCTCTTGAAATATACCGCAGATAATATTGGAAAATAAAAAAAGATTTTGATAACAAACTGATACTTTTTCAGAATTTTAATTTAGGTTCAGATACACACAATATCGCAGCATTTTTCGTTTTTTTTATGCAGCAGACGATGAGGGTTACGCTTGATAAGTATTATTCATTTTTTAAATACATCTCAGCTTCGATAGAAATCGATAGTTGCGCCATTCGAGTGTTTAGGTCGCTAATTCGAATCGAATATGAACGTGTTTACATCGCCGACAGTTACTCATGGTATGTTTTGTTGCTTATTTTTATTTACTGAGGTTTCTTTTGTGACTTGCATATTATTAAAACTACCTATCAATATATATGCTAACTACAAAAGGGTGATTTTACTGTAGACCTTACCTAAAAATTCATTTCTATGATATGGCAGCAGTCATCATTTTTCAGAAGCTCATTATTATCAAATAAATTTGTACAATTTGTGTGTAATCAATGACTATCTGTCCTGAAGAGGCAACTTGCATTTATAAACTGCTTTCAGAATTTCCCTCGTCCCAATTCGTCTCGTCCCAAAGTCATATCACAGGCACTCTTAGTGGAGTGCACCAATGCCTAAAAGGATGCTTCTTTTATTGTTGAGAATATATCTATCGAAAGTCTAGAAGGCCCTTATCTTACCTTTGCTATCGTGAATAGCTTTTTATTATTACTCCAATAACTTATGCTTAAAAATACTTTAATTATCATTCATTATAGAGTTAGTAATTTACCATAATAATTGAATCTCATACTATCATCTGATGTGAAAAATTCAATTTGATACTCAATATAGAATTCCCCGGTACAGTTACTGATAACTGTGGACGAGAATCAGAGTGAAAGGAATTCATCATCCACTTCTCTTCTTGAAGTTCTGTGCCTTTTGAATGACTGCTGGTGTTGACAGGTGGAATAAGAGGAGGAGAATGAAGAGCATTCTGGAGCAAAGTTCCCTGTGTAAGCTTTCATTTCTCTTGCTATTTATGTTGAAGTAATAGGATACCTATCAATAATGCTTTTCTCGTATGGCTTTATGATATTAGGGTTGATTTTGGACTATTTGGCAACTCTTCCATCATGAAATTCTTTCTTAGGCAGGCATATAACATGGCATACATGCTTAGATTTACCGTATTTGACGGCATATAAGACGCACCTTTTTTCCTAAATTATATCTCGAAGAATTTCCCTGCGTCTTATATGTGAAGGTTCAACCTCCACAGGTTAACTTTCAATACTGAATGCTATTTTTAGCCCAGATGGTCTATACTACCTATTTCATAATTGCATTCAATGATTGTGTTAATATCTGGCTTTTACGAAACGTGACAACTAAAAGAAACTACATTTTAAGTTATTGCGGTACCACGCTTTCGCACGGACTATTAAAACTTTTTTTCCTTGTGAGTGGCCAATTTAATGAGGGTGCGTCTTATATGCCGGTGCGTCTTATATGCCGTAAAATACGGTACTTAATTGTGTAGTAGAATGAAAACGTTTGATGTGTCCATAAATCGTGGCTTATCCAGCTTTCAGTATATGAATCGCGTCTATATGATTTTTTAATTTTATTATTCCTTTATTATTCAAAATTATAAGATTTATAATTATTGGGTTATTTTTTTAAAAGAAAATTTTTTCATTGCTGACTTAAATCTAAGATTACTCTTATTAGAAATATTGAAAATGGGATCTTTTTACCTTGTAGATTAAGTAGTTGTTTGTTTGAAAATGATCAAATTTGTCCAGTGGATCTTAAATTACCCTCTGTGGATCATAAGCTATGTAGGATTTTAGATAATTTTTTTATGAATTGTCACAAAGTAGAAAAAATGATTTTTTAGAAGTTTTGATACGGTCTATGTCTTGATTTCACTTACCAAAACAATTTTCAACTTAGAAACTTTATGTAGGAACTTAGTGTACATGTTACTCTATTAGAACCATCTTTTGCTGGAAATAGTATTCATCTCTATTAAATTATAATGTTAGGACATCAAAAAAGTTAGGAGAAAATTTGCTTAAGAAATTTTTTTTTTATTGTTACATAGAAAATATCTTCAGTATTAAAACAGGGGTATATGATTTTCCATCGTTCAGAAAGCATATGTATCAAACCTAGAGTATGGAGCAAATGTATTCTGACCTTAACGTTTGGGATATGTCCTCCCTGTCAGTTGTTAAATGTTTTAGAATCCACCAAAAATGGAAAAAATTGCAAGATATGTATTCTATTTTTCATGTTCTACGTTACTTGTATTATATCTGATTTCAGTATTCTTGAGCCTCTCTCCTCCTTCTCCTATATCGAGCTGTATTTCTGTGTCCCCAGTATCTGGTTTTTCTCCTGCCTTGTTGAGGTCTTCCATCCATCTTTCCCTTATGTCTTTATTACCAAATCTCTCCTTCCCATTTTTCCTCGTCATCGCTCTCATTTTACCTTTCTTTGCCCTCCCTTTCAAAATTGATCACCTTTTTATACACCATATCATACCGACCATATTTTTTTTCAATATTCTTAAAATCATCACATTGCCCTTTTAGCCATATTTTTCTTGCATTTTGTGCTTCCTCCCCTTTAATTCATTGTTCAGTCAGCAGTACATTGCTCTGTTCTCTTTCCCACTTTTATTTCCTTCTTTCTTCCATCTTACATAACATTTCTGTTGTTACCCAAGGTTTCTTTGCTCTTCTAATATTAATAATTTTATTGGTCCAATGACATAAAAATATTTGTCGGGTAAGTCACATGATTCATTACATAGTTAATTCATATGCTTATTAGTCATACAAATTTCAATATTAATTAGGCTTATCATAGCTGATTTTTTTGGATTTACATGTATACACACAGACCTAAGATACTTGCAATAAAGTGGTTACAATAGTATACACTTATATACATACAGATATAAAATCAACTATTTCTTTCATTAAAAAATTCATCAATGCTATAAAATGTCTTACAAAGCATGTATTTTTTAGACACTTTTGGAAATGCCCACCCTTAATTTCCTTCAGTTCATTTGGCAGCATGTCATTTATTTTCAAAGACATAATTACAAGGCTCCTACTAGTCAAACCAAATCTAACTCCATAGTATCCTATTTCCTTCTCTGCTGTTACTTCCACAGTATACTTTATTCTTTTCCATGCCTTTTCTACCTTCTCATTTTTCTTCTTATCATTAGTAATTACCTAAGTTATAATCCTTCTTCCCATTTTTTTTCTACATTCTCCTATCTCTCTAGATTCTATTTCTGTACTCTCTTCGACTTTCCAATTTTCTTAAACTATATTTTCATTTCAATTCTTAGTAGTACATTGTCATTTGCAATATCGGCCCCTGATATTTCTTTCCCCTTTTATTTTCTGCTTAAATATGATCAGTTTTATATTGAGCTGTATCTTCTGGAGTTATTCATGTGCATCTCCTTCTTTTGTGATTTTTAAAACATCTATTCGTTATGAACTGTTTCTTCTTTGTTTTTCCCCTTTCAGTTCTTTCTGCAGACCCACACACCATTTTCCCACCATTTTCCCACCTTCTATTTCTTCCACTACTGTATTCTAGTCTCCCATGATTATCTTGCAACAGTCATTTTCCCCGTCAAGTATATTTTTTACATTCTCATACAACTTTTCCTCTTTTTCATTCTCATATGCAGAAGTAGGCTTGTTTACCTGAATTATGACTAGATCCTTGGGTATCAACCATATTGTTAATTCTATTATTCTATCATCTATATAAAATACTTTCTCCACTCTTTTTTCTGTATTTCTCACTACTATCCACACCCCATTTTTTTTATCTCGATCCCTGAATAAAGCATAGTAACTTCTCCACTCTTCCCTCCACCCTGTCCCTCCCTTCTTACTTTGCTTAACTCTATTATATCCATTTTAATTCTCTTCATTCCAGTCTTTAGGTTTTCTACCTTTCGAGTTGGTAACAAAGTTTTAACATCCCATTTACCTATTTGTATTATTTTCATTTTATACTATCCAGTCTCTTGCTGCTTTCCCCAGAGATCCGATTTGGATTTTTTTTAAATTCAAAAAATTTTTAAAAAGAGACAACATTGTGATATTTGACAGGAAAATCTTTAATATGTTGGTTTCCATTTCCTTCAATATCTAATTGCTGTTGACTTCCTTTGAAAGTTCTTTTCAGAAGCTGTATATTGTGAGTTAAGATAAAAACCTTTTTGTTGGTTAGAAAGAGAATTGTTTAATCAAATTAATTTTTAATAACTAATCTCGAATATGATCATAATTCTGCTTATCAAATGCAGTTTGTATTATGGTTTGAAGTTCATATGCTTCTTCCTAGGTAATCTGAAGCTTCTCTATGCCAATTGTAAACTATGTAGAGTTTTTAATAAGTTTTTAGAAAATATCAAAATATGGGAAAAATTATTTTTGTAAAAGCCTTGAGTCAATCTAACAATAAGTCTTGATTATAAAAAATTGGTTTGATACAATCAGTTGATTGAGGAGGTAGTTATGTTTTGCTAGGAATTTGAGGTATATTCAATGAACGAAGTGGGGAAAAGGATAATGGAAGCACTTCCTATTTCGGTAGAACGAGCTATAATTCAGTAACTGTATTTTGTGAGTTTGTGAGCAATTTTTTTGCAGTTCTATATGGCTTGTCAATAGTTTAATAGCTTTATTTTGAACTACGACATAAAAGATATGGTAAACGAAATGAATAGTAATAGAACTAAATAATTCAAGTCATGGTAGTATAGAACTTATTAGAAAGATTTAACTTTCCAGTATATTACACTCAATGTTTATTGAGTTTTACTTCCTCCTTATTTTATACACGGCTAAAACAGCTAGGGTTTGATAATTTTCATAACAATATAATTCTCGAATTACGTTGCTACAATTTTGGAAGATAAATTGTATTTCACCTTTACAGTAAATATTAGCCTTGATTATGAATCATTGCTTGTCTATATCTGATTTCCTTTATTATTTAAAATTATAAAATTTATAATTAATGGTTGTTTTTGTAAATATGTCTCCATTCGCCACTACTCTATGCTCCCACTCTTCATCTTTCAATCCCCATTGTCTTCAGGTTCTCTTCAACATCTTGCAGACATCTTTTGCATGGTCTTCCTCTCTTCCTCACACCTTTCATCTTGCTATTCATTTACAATTTAGATATTCTTCCACCCTTTCCACATGACCCAACCATGATAGCCAGATTGACTTGGAGAATTTAACTATATCCTTTTCTGCCAATATTTCATTTATTTCCCAATTCATTATGATTCTCTACCTTTCTCCCTTGTTAACATAGCCATAGGTTCTCCTTATTATTTTCCTTTCAAATCTTCTTAGCGTTTCTCCATCTTTTTGGATAGGACCTATGTATCAGTGCCATATGTCACTACTGGTCCTATCACTGTTTTATAAATTTTCAATTTAATTTTTCTGGACAGAAGAAATGATTTGAGGAGGGTTACATTTGAAAAATATGCCTTGTTACCTACGAATATTTTCGTATTTGTAGAAATAAATTCTACAAAATTCTTCTTTCTTCGCTATATTCATCTTTAAAGAACTTCTATTTTCATATTTATTCTTTTATTTATTATTTTATCTCAACGATACATCTGAATATTTTAAATAGAGACTCCATTCTGGAGACCGGGTTCAAACCTCCAAGAGGAAAATAAAATTACATTTTTATTTTTGAGACTTTTTTTAACCTTACACCTCGTATTTAAATACAACACAAAAATTATTTGTTTTTAGGAAATTTAAACAATATATTTATTTTAAATGTAAAACGCGAGGACGCAACGCAGAACTCAAAAATTTTAGTAAATTATTTCAGAGAGTAATTTTTAACATAAATATGCTAACCATGCAAGTGAGTAAAGTTTCTTTATGAACCAGACCCCACAAGAATGGGACCCCACGTATGGGAAAACCGTGTTTTGAAAGTGTATATCCCCTGTTCGACCCTGTTTAAAATTTTGCTTCACCGTTTGCACGAGTTCTCTAAAGTAGTTACTTAATGTCTAAATAATTCCATTTTCCCTTTCAGAACTTTGCACTGCTGGGTGTATGCTGTGAAAATAATTTTTAAAATCCAGGCGATATCCTAACAATAACAGTGACTTTGTAAGTGGGTTGCCTGGATTTTAAAAATATTTTCGCTTACTTTGTGCCCAGCAGTGCATTTTTTTTGCAAGTGGCAAATTGGATTGCATTGAAATTGAAATTTTTTCAGCAAAAAATAATTCGAGAAAAATGATCGGAACAAATGATTGGACCGCCCGCCAAGCGGGTTCGAGGGCTGACGCGGGTCTGAGGCTCCCGCAACACTAAATGTACGGGCTCAAATCCAGTTCAGACGAAAAATCGAAATTAGGTTGGTGAAAAACCTCCGGCGGGTTTGGCGGCCCTCTAATCCCGGAGGTAGCTCCCGACCGGATTTGAACCCGAGACAGTCAGCGTCGCACCTAGGTGCCTCGACCACTGCGCCAGCCTGTCGAACGAGAAAAGTGAGGCAGAATATCGTGCTTTTTCGTCCAAGGTTAAGGAGGGAATTCAGAATGGAAAGCGTGCACTTGTAAACGTCATACGACCTATCCTTTTTGATGCTCCCTGAATTCAATAACGTTTAAACTATCGTCTTCGATACTCATTTTGGCACCGATATGTATCGTATTTATCATTGTATAATACGCATGTTTTCCGAAAATTTATTCCTATAAATCATGCCGTATGTTGTACGCGTATATTATAATTTTTATTGAATAAAAAGCGTCTTATTCAGCTTCAATTCAGTTTGAATCTTTTTAAACCAATCTTGTTTTCTGAAATTACATTTCACTTACACTTGACTTATATTCATTTTACAATTGCACTTTTTATTTGAACTTAACTAAATAAGACGTTATACCATTTTAACTCATTTGGAAACTTCTTTTTTTAAGAATTTTAATTGTAAAATATCTTCTCCTTGAAAGATCTTCACATATGAAATGTATTTTTCTGATTATGTATAATAAATAATTTCTTGGATTATATACCTAGTAATTACTCTCTATAGTGGAAACAAGATGTATAGAAAAGCAAACATTTGACTACCTACTAATTATTTGTTAACACTCGACCAGGTGCATGGTACAAACAGCACAAATATGCTATCATCTGAAATAATTTTTCTATAAAATTAACTTGAAACAGAGATTTTTCTAACCACCTTTTCCTTTACAATTGTAATAATGGACTAGATTTTGCTGTCGTTGGCAGCTGCTCTTCCGTGTTTTGTGTCCTGTCCGTACAAGTCTTTTATTTTAAATTTTACTGTTTCTTTATTCAAATTCCCATCTTAAAATCGTTATGCCTGTTATACACCGATAAATACAGTATTTATAACTTATATTCTTTGATGCCTCAAACATAATGTTTGACTCAATTTGTTGTTATCAGAATTATAAATGCTTAACTCTCAGAAAGTTCTTTTTTCAAATAGGTTGTCATTTGTATTTTCCATGAAATTATAAGTGCCTGAAATACAAATCATTCTATTTGTAAAAGCATCCTTTCATCATCGGCAGACTATTGAACAGGTTTTTATTATAATATAAATTGTATTTTTGTTATAATGAAGCAAATACAATGCCATGTGATCATAACATGAATATTTAATCAGTGTCTCCTTATTTTTCTTTAATAAGTTTGCTTTCTCCTTTAGTTTTGCCTTTATTCTGTGTGGGCCTGAAATGTAATGTTATCTTAAGGAAGGTACAATCATAAAGTATACTTAGGTTACATACATAAATTATACTTAAGACATTTTCATATATAATTCTCAGATAAAGATAAGTATGGGCAATTCTAAATATGAAATTTCTTATCTTCCTGATTATTTAAATTGGATAATTTTAATGAATTATTTAATGAATGAATTTAATTGCAGTAAAGACATTTAAGTAATATTACAAATTTTAGGGGAAGTTAAGTTTAGCTAATTTTAATATTAGACCCTTCTCAATGTCAAAAAGTACAGCTTGTTTAATATTTTTTTGTTGAGAGCCATAGGTAATGAGTTCAAGGAGGTGCATCATTTATTGTATTAAAAAAGCTAGAGAGGAAGAGTTAAAAGTTCCTTTGTTTAGGGAGAATATTATTATTTTCATTGAGATGGGTTTTAATTTTAGAAGGAACAATGTTTTTGATAGCAGTGATAGAAGGGAGATGGAGCAATGAGTTAGGTCTTTTGATGGCATTGGTAATGAATAATGCTTGATTTCCATTGAAAAAATTACAATTTTTGAGATAGAAGTTAAAATGATTGACCAGTAGAATGATAAATTTAACTGATTTAGGAAATAGCCTAAGAATTTTATTGATAAAAATGTCTGGTCCAGGTGCTTTATGGATCAAGAAGTTTTGTAAAATTTCTAATTCTTTAAGTTAAGATGTCAAGAAAGAGAGCCCAAGATTACAAGTTGTGAGTAATAGTTGTTAAGTAATTTCCGAAATCGTGTCAAATGTATAACATAGAAAATGTGCATTATTTTCATGAGAATGCAACTGGTCACTCAAAATTGTATCCTGGATTTTGATGCCAAGACGTTCTAAATATTCCCACCAAGTAATGTTTAAGAAACTTGAAGCATTTTTTAAAGGCACTTTCAGAATGAATTTAGCCTTTAAAATTAGACTAGTTCTGCTGCAAAATTTGCAAAGATAGAGGTGATAGAGAACAGCAATTTGTTATAATTATAGCTGTGGTTTATTCATGACATGAATTGGACATACTCAATTGCTACCCTAGATTTGATTGTAGCTCACTGACTTAATTCTTCCGTTAGAAAATATCTGAATTTTTCAAAAAATATTTTGGTGGACTAGGGTACAGGCTGTTTTTTAATCTTCATGTTTTATTTCCAAAAGAATAGCAAAATAGCTGTTATGAGAACATGAAATTTTGCATATCTAACAATTCTTATCTTGACATTAATGTCATTCACTGGCAAATACTGATCATATCTGTAATCAGCACATTAAAATTAGTTTGAACTAACACACTACTTTTGTTACTCTTATACCTAAAATATGTATTTTGTTGTTTGTTCATTCCCTAAATTTGACCGCAGTATAAATAGGGATAATTATATGTCAATAGTTTTCTGAGGTTTACAGTAACATACTAAATTTTTTACCTCAGCTTATTGTAATCAGATAGCTTACAGGAAAGTATTATCTGAAATTATATATTTTTATTTATTATAACATTTAAATATCTAGACTTGTGTAGTGTTTCAGAATATTTCAATGGTCTCTTAGAAAATTTTCAAAGCCTCGACCATTTATCAATTTTTTATTATTATTGTTTTAGTTATCTGCTGTACATATCTTATTTGCCTAATTTTTGAAATATTTTGTTTAGTTATACTTAAATTCAAGTCATTCAATCACGGAAAAAGGAATTCCTTGTAATTAAAAGTTTATTAATCTTTTCCTCTCTCTTTCTTCCTCAGTGCTTCACTTCTCCATGTATGATTTTAGTCCAGACATGGAAGTAGCACTCACAAGGGGAGTTTTATACAATTGCCTTTCCAATTATGATAATGTTTGATCTAATTCAAAGTATCATTCATGAATTAGCATTCTTTTGGGCATTGAAAATTAATAATTTAAGGATAAATAATATTTTTATTCTAAAAAACGCAGATGGTTGAAGAAACTTTCCAACTACACAAAGAAGCACTTCAGTTTGGCAGCCAAGGAAAAGGTGAAGGTGGTCAATTTTTATCAGTGTTTACCTCATGAACTAGACATGGACTAACTAAAATTTGCAAAAAACTGAATTGGAGTACTGAGCTCTATAATGCTTCAAATTTCTGTTGCTTTTTAACAAAGACAGTCAGTGTTAGTTTTTAACATTTTCCCTTCTCAAGGGAAAATGTTAACGTTGACATGGATTCAAATCAGGGGACGTAGCCACCAAAAACTAACAGTCTGGCTTTGGTAAACAGCTAGAGAAATTTTAGGTGTTATAGAGCTCAGTATTTCAAATTCAGTATTTTTGCAAATGTTAGTTAGATTTCAAGTCTAATTTATGAAGTACACGCTGATAAAAATTGATTAACTTTATACTTTCCTTGGCTGCCAAACTGAAGTGCTTCTTTGAATGGTCGGAAAGCTTTTTCAACCATCTGCATTTTTTAGAATAAAAATATTATTTATCCTTAAATTATTAATTTTCAATCCCCACAAGAATGCTAATTTGTGAATGATACTTTGAATAATATCATTAGATCAAACCTTATCATAATTGGAAAGGCAATTGTATAATACTCCCCTTGTAAGAATACAAGACTAGGAATTGATAGTGGTCCAGGGGGATGCTGCTGCAAACTTTAAACTCTTCAATTCAGGTACTGCACCTCCAGCCATCCCCTGACGTAACACATCGAAGGGTTTGGGATAGGATATGTTTTAAATAAATTTTTAAAAAACCACATTTATACGTTATCTTTATTTATCACTGTAATAAATGTACACTTTTGAAATAATGCAATAAAGTCACAAAAAAAGTTTACATAAAGCATACATCCACATAGCAAAACCATGGTAATCATTCAATAATGAGGCAATAATCATAATCATTAAATACTATCTTGCATTGAATGAATTAATAGAAACTTACATAGAAAATTTTACTCCTGAAAGTTCTTCAGTCACCTTTAATTCCAACTGTCAACACCATCAGACATTGACAAGGCACAGAACAGCAAGCAGAGAAGTAGATGATGCACTCCTTTCACTTCAATTAAGTCTCATCCATAGCCATCAGTAACTGCACATTGGAATTCTAGAGAAACAGAAATTGAGTTTCAAATTAAAATTCTGACAAAAAATTATATCAAAGAATCTGATAATCAAGGTACATTACTCACTCAACCATTACTGAAACTACTTTTCAAAGTAAATGTTATTGTAGTATTATTTAAAGGTTATGCACAATAGCAAAGGTAAGATAAAACTATAGCATAGGATATATTCTATAGATCAAGGTTTATATACTTGCGATTAATAGATTTTCAATCAAACAAGCACTTTTAGGTACTGTACACTCCACAAAGAGTACTTATGATGTGACTTTGGGACGAGCGACATTCATAAAAGCACTTAAGGATATTATAATCAAAAAAAGTCCCTTTGAAGGAAAGCCAATCATTGATTATGCACCCATTTATTTCATAATAATTTACTTCTAACAAAAGAAACCACAGTAAATAAAAATAAGAGACAAAATATACCATATACAAATTATTTATTATCCATGGTCGGTAAAATAAAGATCAGCGAAAATTATAGTGTTGATGAGCTCATAATGAAAAGTACTGCAGAAGTTCTTTTCAGGAGAAAATTCCTAAAAAAATATTCAAAATAAGTTAGAACTTGATACGACGCTTTTTATTAATAAAATATAAATAAAAATTATAATATGCGCGTACAACATACAGCATGATTTTCGGTTTATATCAGTGCCGCAGTGTTTAACAAATAATTAGTAGGTAGTCAAATATTTGCTTTTCTATACATCTTGTTTCCACTATTGAGAGTAATTACTAGGTATGTAATCCAAGAAATTATTTATTATACATAATCAGAAAAATACATTTCCTATGTGAAGATCTTTCGAGGAGAAGATATTTTACAATTAAAATTCTTAAAAAAGAAGTTTCCAAATGAGTTAAAATGGTATAACGTCTTATTTAGTTAAGTTCAAATAAAAAGTGCAATTGTAAAATGAATATAAGTCAAGTGTAAGTGAAATGTAATTTCAGAAAACAAGATTGGTTTAAAAAGATTCAAACTGAATTGAAGCTGAATAAGACGCTTTTTATTCAATAAAAATTATAATATACGCGTACAACATACGGCATGATTTATAGGAATAAATTTTCGGAAAACATGCGTATTATACAATGATAAATACGATACATATCGGTGCCAAAATGAGTATCGAAGACGATAGTTTAAACGTTATTGAATTCAGGGAGCATCAAAAAGGATAGGTCGTATGACGTTTACAAGTGCACGCTTTCCATTCTGAATTCCCTCCTTAACCTTGGACGAAAAAGCACGATATTCTGCCTCACTTTTCTCGTTCGACAGGCTGGCGCAGTGGTCGAGGCACCTAGGTGCGACGCTGACTGTCTCGGGTTCAAATCCGGTCGGGAGCTACCTCCGGGATTAGAGGGCCGCCAAACCCGCCGGAGGTTTTTCACCAACCTAATTTCGATTTTTCGTCTGAACTGGATTTGAGCCCGTACATTTAGTGTTGCGGGAGCCTCAGACCCGCGTCAGCCCTCGAACCCGCTTGGCGGGCGGTCCAATCATTTGTTCCGATCATTTTTCTCGAATTATTTTTTGCTGAAAAAATTTCAATTTCAATGCAATCCAATTTGCCACTTGCAAAAAAAATGCACTGCTGGGCACAAAGTAAGCGAAAATATTTTTAAAATCCAGGCAACCCACTTACAAAGTCACTGTTATTGTTAGGATATCGCCTGGATTTTAAAAATTATTTTCACAGCATACACCCAGCAGTGCAAAGTTCTGAAAGGGAAAATGGAATTATTTAGACATTAAGTAACTACTTTAGAGAACTCGCGCAAACGGTGAAGCAAAACTTTAAACAGGGTCGAACAGGGGATATACACTTTCAAAATACGGTTTTCCCATGCGCTCGTCTTCACTCCCGCAGCAGGGATACTATTTTTGTTGGGTCTGGTTCATAAAGAAACTTTACTCACTTGCATGGTTAGCATATTTATGTTAAAAATTACTCTCTGAAATAATTTACTAAAATTTTCGAGTTCCGCGTAGCGTCTTCGCGTTTTACATTTAAAGTAAATAAATTGCTTAAACTTCCTAAAAACAAATATTTTTGTGTGGTATTTAAATACCAGGTGTAAGGTTTAAAAAAATTCTCAAAAATAAAAATGTATAATTTTTTTCCTCTTGGAGGTTTGAACCCGGTCTCCAGAATGGAGTTGCTATTTAAAAAAAATTAGATTTATCGTTGAGATAAAATATATTTCAAGAATAATTATTAAATAGTTGGAGGTAACAAGCAATACGTTTTTCAAATGTACCCCTCCGCAAATCTTTCCAGGAAAACTAAATTGATATATAATTGATTATAATTGATTTTATAAAACACTGATAAAACCAGTAGTTAAATATGGCGCTGAGACATGGGTCTTATCCAAACAAGATGAAGAAACGCTAAGAAGATTTGAAAGGAAAATAATACGGAGAATCTATGGCCAAGTTTAAGAGAGAGAATCAGAACGACCTGAGAAATTAATGAAATATTGGTAGAGAAGGATAAACCTAAGTCGTCAAAGTCTATGCGACTGCCATGGTTGGGTCATGTTGAAAGAATGGAAGAATATCGAAATTGTAAATGAATAGCAAGATGAAAGGGAGGAGGAAGAGAGGAAGACCATGCAAAAGATGACTGCAAGATGTGGAAGATGACCTGAAGAGAATGGGGAATAGAAGATGAAGAGTGGAAGCATACAGTAGATGCGAATGGAAACATATTTCCAAAATCAACCCAATAATTATAAATCTTACAATTTATACTATAAAGAAAAACCTGAAATAGACAAGCAACGATTCATATTCAAGGCTAAATAATAACTCAAATTTCTGAGATTCTCGAATCAACAACTTGCACTAAAATAAAGTGCCACAATAAAAGTTGAATCTAGTAATAGTCGCTCTTAGCCCTCCTAAATGTATTAATTTTATATGATAGTTTTAAAGCAAAATGCTTTTAGCTAATTTTGCAGAGTACTTAGCTTAGATTATTACGGAATAGAATGATATATTCAACAACACTATTTTTGTTAATCCGAAAAACATTAGTCTAACTAATTACTCTTGCCACAAAAAATATGTTTTCATTCTACCACACAAATACTTAAATCAAATCCTTAATTCCATGCTATAATTCCTAGGATTTCGCGATGTAAGAAGTGCCCAATACTCCAAAATACAAACATGAGTGTATTTGGTAGTTTCATGTGCATCAAAAATCCCTATTCAACACCATCACCTCACTTCCTTGTTGCTTACCCAATCCTTATGTACCTAATCTAAACTCTTTTGTCTTCCCCTCTGTTTTTTCTCTTGAATTCTACCCTCGATTATATTAATGAGCAGCCCCTTCCCTCTCTATATTTAACCCACTCATTTCCTCTGTTGAGGTTTAATCACTTCAATTAGAGCCCTCTCGTCCCCAACCATTTCCAGCACCTCCGTGTTTGTTTCCCTATCTACTTTCTCAATTCTACACTATACTCACATTTCGTAGGCCTATAATTGCTTGACTCCCTCCCTCCTTTCTCAAGTTCAAGTTTCACATCCACGAAGCAAAACACTTCACACCAAGGATTTCACCAGTCTTTTCCTGACCTCTATATCAAGACTTTTGTCATCAATTCCCTTCCCTTCACGAAGACTTTCTTGGCCATGGTTATTCATTTACAAACCTCATCTTTGCATCTCCCATCCCAAGAAAGAGTACATACTTCCAAGTCAGAAAATTTATCCACCTACCCTAGTTTTTCCATCGTTATGCTTAACTTAGCTATACTCCAAAATATCAATCCTAATATCATAAACGCAAATTAGGAAACTTGGGGGTAGGTCAACTATTACTTAATTAAATAGCAAGAGAAATGAAAACTTACATAGGGAATTTCGGTCCAGATAGCTCTTCATTCTCCTCTTCTGATTTTTACTGTCAACACCAGCGGTCATTCACAAGGCACAGAACTTCAAGAAGAGAAATAGATGTTTCATTACTCACTCATAAAATGATTAAAGTATATTCAAGCATATGTTATGGGAGGACCAATTAAAGGCTATTTACGATAGCAAAAGCAATATAAGGGCTTTATAGACTTTCACACGTTTCGTGGATTCTCAACAATGAAAGAAGCAGCTTTTTAGGCAATGGTGCATTACACGAAAAGTGCCTGTCTTATGATTTTAAGACATCCTAAAAGCACTTATGGATTTCATAAATAAAAGCCGTCCCTTTGCAGGACAGCCAATCATTCATTCCGCACATATATCACAATTTTTTATGTAATAATGTGCTTCTGACAAATGATGGCTGTTGCCTTATCATAGAAATGCACATTTAGGTAAGGATTACAGTAAAAACACCCTTTGGGTAGTTAGCATGTATGCTGATAGGTAGTTTTAATAATATACATGTCACAAAAGAAACCTCAGTAAATAAAAATAAGCAACAAAACATACCATTAGTAGTTGTCAGCGATGTAAACATGCCCGTTTCCATTCGATTCAAATCATCGACCTAAACACTCGAATGGCGCAGCCATCGATTTATATCGAACTTTAGTGGGATTTTAAAAATGAATAATACCTATCGTGTGTAACCATGGGTGTAACGCTCTACATCCACTCATCAACAGCTTCATTAAAAAACGAAAAATGCTTTATGTGTATCTGAGCGTCAATTACAATTCTGAAGTCGTAACAGTTTAATATCAAAGTCGTTTCTTATTTTCCAACTTTATCTTCGGTACATTTCAAGAGGTATTTGATGTTGCGAAATGTTTTGTTGTTATATTTTGGTTTTTCATACATAACTTCGATAAAACTTACTCATATTTATCGAATACATTTTCCATTTAAATAACAGTACCTCTACACGAAACTCGTAAACTGCATCCCACACTTTAAATCTAACAGCAAAAGGGGAAATTAAGTTAGGGTCTTTATTTTTTACCTAAAATGTATTAATTTAAGAATATTTCCAATAATGGATGGCCTTATACATTGATTTCTTTATGGACTCTCAACGAAAATTTATCGTTATTCTATTTAGTGATACGATTTAGTTAACTCGAACTGCTAATTGCATGAATGTAAGTACAATTTGCATTGTGCTTCCCTAGCACTAATGCTCCAGTTGAAAGATATCTTCAATTGCTAATGATTTTTGGATAACTAAAAATTCGATACTATAAGTTGATACTCCAGCTGCAACACTTGCTGTGAAGTTCAACTTGAAAAATAGTTCTTGTGCGTTTATTTATCAGATTTCGTTATAAAATTATACAAACAAAAAATATTCATATAAATAATAAATAATGCGCCTTATTACGCCTGATATCTATTTTCTATATTAAAATTCTTTGATTAATTATAATTGATAATAATTTATTACATTTAACGATAAATATTGTTACAGATAATATTTTTTGATTTACAGTATTTTTTGTCCTGCTTTTCTTTAGAAAAAGTTGGTCACCTTAATACATTAGTTTATTTCCTTAGTTGGGAAATTCATTTCATCTATAGCTTTATTTTAATTCCTATCTAAACTGGTTTAATATTCCGCAAAATATAATGTAATCGATCCTTAAGGAAATTTATAACATACGAATTAATAGACAGATAAGATCTAAAAATCGTTTTTTTAATTTTACATCAAAAATGAAACGTACGTACAATATACCCAATGAAAATGGAAAATTAAAGAATCAAATAATATTTAATTTATATGTACATCAATTGCTAATTTTGCCTTTTTAATTGCCGTCTCCCAGGAGCTACAGGTGCAGGTCATCAGAGATCATCATTCATTCCTCTGTCTTAAGAAGAGAGCAACAATCTTACTTATCCACAGTAAAACATTTTCTCACCCAGTATTGAAAGGAATCATCCAGTCCATCGAGCAGGTCCAATTACTGTATATAATTCATAGTTTTCAATCCTCCAACCTCTAAAATAATCTGGTTACAGTTAGAAATAATGGCCATCTACTTGGCCAGGAAATATGAGAATACAATTCGGTAATTACCATTGCTTTTCAAACATTTCTGTTAATAAATAATTACTTCTGCAAAGAATAATAAAATGTAAAACTTCAAATCAAATCCTTAGCAACATTTTAAGTTTGAACTGTTTGATAAGCAAGCATTTCGAGGAAGCCTTTTACACCCAATAGTATTTAATTAGTTCACTGTTGACACTTCATGATAAGTTTATATGTAATTTTCTCCACAAGAGTATGAAAGCAAATAGCTAGTACATATTTCAAGAAAATCTAAGGTGACATACTGCACGTGATCTTTTATTATTTTACCCTTAGCATAGGTAGACCCTCATCCTAAAAATAGATTTTTCCTCACTGCTAATGAGTGAATAGCAGTAGTTTCCTTGACTTAATCTCTGATAATTTCATCAAAAATTTGTTTGAGATGCTTCCCGAAGAGAATATATTTGATGAACAGCCAGATGAAGATTAAATTCAAATAGACAAATCAAAAATAGATGCCACAGTTACTTACTCCTTTGCCTTACCTTGTCTTCAGCAATGGTGGCACCCATTGCAAACATAGAAATGAACTCCCGATGGATCAACCTAAAGAGCAAAGGGCCTTCAGATGCAGCTGTGAAAAACATCAAGATAATCGAAATACACGGGACTGATTTCAAATGATAGATAATTTCATAAGAATGATTTTCACATATTTTTAAAAATGAAGAAAAAGAATGGCATATTTTGTTACATTATGTTTTACCGCATTCTAAAGGAAATTTCCTTAGAGTAATTTCCCCATTGCTTTTGGCTAGCAAATAACTACAACTTTAAGCTAAGTAAATGCAAAATAAATGACAGTATTTGATACACGAGAAGTGGTGAGGAATGGTAGAAGAGATAAAAGTTGAAATAGGGAACCTGAGAGACAGAGGTAAACATTTGGCTTATTCAGAATTAAAACTTGGAGAAAAATACATGATATTAAAGTATAGAAATTACTTTATTCCACAAATTAAAAAAAAAAGTACACCACCTTTTACTACCTTCTTATAACGTCGAAACCAGTAGTGTGCTTTCTTTAACTTTGTGTAATTAAGTAATAGTTTATTTTGATCTTATGCATTTCAGATGAAGTTCCACCAAGTGATTGAATTGGAGAAAAATATTGAGGAAGACTAAATGTGGAATAAAGAATAAAATAGAAATAAGCAGAAGAGAGAAGTGATTGTACATATACTAATAGATAAAATCAAAAAAATGTTACATAATATGATAAGCTTGGATAGTATTAGTTTTAACTGCTTGGCTACCTCAACAAGAAGTCACAATATGTTTTATGTTAGGTTCTGTAGGAATAATGTTACGTTTAATAATCTTGTTACCAGGTCACTAAGATTATGTAATAGTGCTTCATGTGTGATTGATAGTGATATTTTTTATGATTCATTAGATATCATTTAGCAGAAAATGTTTACATATTTAATGTTAAAATACTGCCAAAATGCATGCAGATAATAATGATATAATTATCGGCAATATAGATAACTTTTACCTATTGTTTCACTTTTCTGATTTTTGTCTTGTTGCTTTATTATCCATTAGTTATTAGTCATTAGTTGAATCACTACATTTTATGCTTTGTTATCTAAAACATTATGCTGTGCTGTTTTATACTTTGATTTTTGTAAATTGGGTTAATCCCTTAAAATAAAGATTGTATTAAATATATTATGTTATACCTATGTACGCCTACCAAGTAGAAATAATATAAATAAATAAACATACTTTGGAAAGCATCACCTAAAAAACTTATGCCAGGAAATTTCCAATACATAAATATCTAAGTCTGGAAAGATGATAATTAGGTAAGTAGGTAGGTAAATTTTAAGTTGAAAATATCTCACAATTAGTAGATAAAGAACAACCTAATAACTCCATTTAGATTAATGTTTCATTATTCAGAGATATTGATTGAGCAGCCTTAAAGTGCATGAAATTTATATTGTTCCTTGACAAGTATATCTAAATGCATATGTTTCAAAATGTATGCAAGAACAGTGCATCTAAGCAAAGTCCCATAGAATTGGAGGTAGAAATAGGTAAAAAAGAGAATTCATAGTTTGATTGCTTTTTTTAAGTTATGCCAAACCTTTCTTTCGATTAAAATACAATTCCATCAATTCCTGGTTAACACAATTAAAAATATACCATTCATAATGATGTATGATAATAATATGGATGCTGTCAAATATTTATTTCATACCTTAAGCAGACTTCATAAATGTATCAAGAAACATCCAACATGATTATGGACCCAGGATTTCAATATTGTGCATATACCAAGAATGCAGTATTACTCATAAATAAATGAAACAATTATGAATATTTAATTAATGTACTTGCATTGACTAGCTATATAATCCATTACATACCCATTCTTCTTTGGTTAAAAATACAGTGAACATGTACAGTGTAACAATTTAAATTAACAATTAATAATGTACACCTCTTCCAAACACTTAATTAGTCATTATTTACAAAACAAGGTGTTCTATTGAAAATGTACACTTTAGAAACACATTTGTTATTTTCAGGTAATTTCTTTCACAAGTATACAAGCAATTGAGCACCCAAAAGTTTAGTATAACATTTCAGTGTTTATACAAGAATCTCTGGGCACAGCCTGCTATTTTCGAATTTAAATATATTTCTCCATTAATCATTTTTAAAATTATTCACAATAACAAGAGAATAAGTTTTACATCATCCAGGAAAATTACATTTATACATTTAGATTGAAAAACATACAAAATTACCAATTAAATTTGAATAGATATGTATAGAAGATAAAATATTTCATATGGTGCAAAAAGTAAGGAAAATAATTCAATTTACAATATACTCAGCTGTTAATTTCTATCTTTAGGTCAAAATGCCTATGGTTAAATAATTGGTGTTAAATTTCTAGGTACAAAAGGCTTAAATTCATAACACATAAATTCAAAGTAACACAAATTTTGCGTGAAAATCTAAGGAGAAACGGACATGGAAAAAAGTCCACCAAGGCCGGGAATCGATTCCCGGCCTTGGTGGACTTTTTTCCATGTCCGTTTCTCCTTGGGTTTTTCCTGGGTGCACATCCTTATGTGCAATTTTTCACCCTTCCTCTTCCTTGTGAAAATCTAAATTTACATGAGAAAGGGGTCATTTGTTAGTTATGTTGTTAAATGTAAAGGATCAGATAAGTTGAGTACACAATACCTCACAAGATTTCTGAGGCCATATGTATATGCAAGAATTCACGCTGTATTTAATGGAATGATCTATTGCTGAAAATTTATTGGTTTTTTTATATCATGCTAAAAGAAGTGCGTTGTGTAAGGACAATTGATAAAAATCCATAGGAAATAATTTCTTGCTTGAAAGTGTAGAAACAACAAACATATGATGAAAATAATTCGAACAATAATAGAAATTCATTTTAAGGAATAGCAAATTTTGAGGATTTTGACTAACAAGACATAAGTACAGAAGTAGTTATACAGTAAAAATTGGAAAAACAAGAAATGATTTTACATTCCTAAATTTTTCTCTAAGTACTCATAGTGTCTGGCATGTTTATTAAAGATGAAAATGAAAATAGATTTTATTGATGGATGGGTTGTGATATTTGTCACATTTTCTGATTCATTAGTTTCGCAAATGTTTGATTTTATGCATAGGAAAAATCAATCCAAATTGAGGCTTAAAATAAGATTTGGAGATGTTTTCAATTCATTACAGGTAATAACCAATATAGCTACTAAGGAGAAATATTAGTTAGATGGGGTAAGAAAAGTAATATCCTTAATTAAAAAATTGCAACTTTTCCATCAATTTTCACGTTGCATTCTGAATTTAGATTAGTGTTATCATTACTCAAGGTTTTCAATCACAGGCGAATATTAATTATTTCATTGAATTTTGCAACAGACTGAGATCTGTTATTGTAATAATTTTCAACTAAATATTTCCCTACAATCCTGACTCCACTCCTGACTGAAGCCAGCTCATAAATTAGTTGCCACCCTTAATCCAGTAAATAATAATTTGAACATTTTAGGTCTGCATTACTGAATAATGTTGACGATAAAATATATATATAAGACATAAGGAATGCAAATTTTACTCAAATATGATCATGACATTATGTGATTAAGACAAAAATAAAATCATATTTTAAATAAAATTTCAATTAAAAAATCCAATTGATTCAACCTATATGCAAAATATTTACAATAATGACAAGATCACAAAGATACACAGCATTTAAGTTATGTTTAAGGTAAATCAATATGAAGTATTCCATTTCATTATGAGCAACATAAGAACATGGCCCATTTTCTGGTATCTGAAGCCTGTGAAAATATTGTCATAATTTTGTGAGTACATCAACTTTATGAAAGGATAGTAAACCAATTCCAGGTCATCAGTTAAAGACGTCTTAAGTATTTTTTTGTTAGCTCCATTACTTGAGAATGTGCATGTAGGTGAAATCCACAAGAAATAATTAGTTTCACTTTATTAGCCTTAGCTAAGATTAATAACTTTAGATCATGCTTAAAAAACTGTAAGTGGAAAGTCTGGGAGTCAGACAACTCATTATATTAACCTAGGCATGGGTATGTGTATTAATTAATGTTCAATGGTTAAAAACCATCACTACATGAACATTCAAATATCATTTTTTTCTTTTCAGAGATGTCCACAATGGCTTGGTTTAAAAAACCACCAGGGTCAAGATTGACTGTTTGTTTTTTAATATGATAATATAATTTTTAAAATGCAATGTTTTATTAAGTAACTGCATGCAATCCAACTTCCCCAGATTTAAAAAGGAGGGTTTTTATGAACATTAATTTTAATGATTATTCCTATTTAAAATAATGTTAGCTTTGATTTAGCTAATTTGATAGCCTAGTTTTGAAAAGTTCCCTGTTTCTCAGTATCTGATAATAAATCCTCACAAAAATAATGGCTATACTAGTTTACTAGCAAAAAGCTTTCATGATCATAAATTATTAAAAAGACCAATTCAGTTGAACATTTTAGTAAGCAAGAAATAATAACTTCCTAACTGCGTGAGCATAGTTTAAGTTCTTCCCTTTCCCAGAAAGGATATCAAAACATTATACACGTATATTTGAGAAAAAGAGCCTGAATCTATACATTAATCTATTGTTAATTTGATAATTTGACAACTACATTCAAAGGTGTATTAAATTTCTGCAAATCGTTCCATTAAAAAAAGTAAATGACATAGGATTAACAAAGAATATGGATAATTAGGATGCTCTTCTGATCATAAAGACAACAACTGATAAATTCATATACACCATGAGCAGCATTATGAACCTGAAGCAATATTCTGCAACATGGCTTCAAGAAAATATTTTTTTTATATATTTACACTTAAAACCTCTATTATAACATCTTTTAACCTATTCGGACATAGCCCTAAATTTATGAGGATTTATAAGGAAAGCAGATATTATTCTTTTGATTAACTGCAGGTAGGAGCTCAACCATTTTCAATCTTTCAAATACCTTACAGATACATGGCTAACAAATTGATGAAAATGCTGTAATTATCCATTCCTAAGTCTTTTCAACCAAATTCTTTGCATTTCACTACACAAATGAAACTAAGAAAATAGCAAATAGCACCAAAAGAGAAAGATATGTTGGAATAAATAAATCATATTCACCTCAAAGTTTAGAACTTGTTATTACTATAAGCAGACTTGTAGCTTCACCATTTGATATTTTTATCTAAATAATTAGTTCCCCAAAATGCATTTCATACACTGATTAACTCAAAAACATACAATGATTAAAAGGACTGATAATAATCCCATGGTGAAGGTATAATTCCTCAAAAATAATCTCAAAGCAGAAATATGACCAATTTTCATGTCTGATGTTCCATTGCTCATACAAAAGATGATTTATATAAACAAAACAATTTAAGTCATCTACCCTAGTATTCAAGTAAACCTAACAGGTACATTCAATGATAAATATTCAAAACTATAATGATTTTAGTCCCTTAATAATGCCAACCACTTAATCACAATATTGTGATTTGAGTGATAAAACAAATGATAATTCATCAATTAACATAACATCAAATTATTACTCCCTTTTATACAATGCAAATTTCATTTTTAATTCTTCCATTTTATGTAAATCATCATAAGAGCATCAAAGTTTCACACTTAAATAAATCACTTTCATGATCACAGCTGAATTATTATAAAGTTTTGTTGCTCGGGATTCAATCCACTCATTAAATTTCCAAAGTGATCAAAAAGGTGAAACCTCAATTCACCAAACAGCACAGTAATTAAACATTTAATTCGAGGATAATATGGAAAGGTTAAAAGTGAAAGTAATAACAGCCATCGAAAGAATGGCATTTTTTCAAATTGAAAAGCCAAAAAGGTTCGTGTTAGTTGATAAGGAAACTCCTGATAAAAAATCCACAAGAAACATCTGGTAAAATTTCCTATACACTCAGAACAATGAGAATTCTTTCAGAAAATGAGCAAATACAACACTAAAGATATTGTGATGGCATCCCAACAGAAGGAATGGGGACTTGCATACAAAAAATGAATCTCTTTACAACTTTAAATGTACTTAATCTCAACATAAAATATCACATCTTGATTATCCATGCAAAAGTTTGTATCTTGAAGCACCCATCACCAAGTTTCTAGCAACGATCTAAGAAAAATGCCTAATATTTAAGTTAACGATCAACAGGTTGCCAACAGCATTTCATGCTATTGAATTCATCCATCAACAATATATATACACAGAAAATGTTCACTTTACAATAAAAATCACCAAAATGGATCATCACTTACAATATGATCACTGCCCCACAGATAAATTCATTGAGTAAATGCATTAAATGTTTTTTAACTGGCAGATAGGCACTATTACATTTCTCTTACTTAAAATTGCTAAGGAGAAAATGTAAGCAGCCATAAAAAGGAAAATATTGTCCTATGATAGGGTCTACACACATTGAGGAACTTTTTGACTGAACACCAGACCAAGACAAGCCATACAACAACTACTGAACTCAGTTTTTAAAATTACTGGATGTAGTGTTTACCTTTACAGAATCAACTATGTCTCAAGAGATATTTTCTTTTCTTATCTAATACCTGAAATCCTTTCCAAGCATAAACTCCCTCCTCATATTATCAATTAAAATTTGGATGTAAAATAAAATTACCAACCATAAACTCACTGACGAAGTGTGTATATATATATATATTCTTCTGCTCTAGAACTCCTACCAAATATTTTGGTAGTTGATTGATCAGCAATCCTACAATCAAGTACATATTCCTTCAATTGAATGAGCTGATCAATAAAATTTTCTTCGACCAGCATCAATGAATGAGTTTCAAGAACTTCCAACCTAAATACAGATTTAAGACAGACTAATTTTTAATTTCCTTGAAGGAATTATTATGATTTGTTATTCATTTTTCCACAAAAATTCTGTTTGCAATATCCTTTCATCAGACTTAAAACAAAACATGAGAAAGATGGCATGCAACCAACAATTAATCTTCCATTAAGTATTTTGGACACATGTAAGAATATTTAATTTTAAAACAATAATATAAATAAGAACTAATTAACAAATACAGCCTTGAGCATTTAATGGCACAATGTTATGGAATCAATATACCACATACTGATCAACCAATCAAATTCATGAGTACCAACTGATAGCATCACCCCCACAAAACCAAAGCTAAAATTTAATTCATTAAAAAAAATTAAACGGGTTGTTTTACAGAGCCCTCCAATATTTTCCAATTTATATTGAGTTGATACAATTTTGAATCATTCAATGTACTACGCAGATATTCTGTTCACGTGAGAAACCCTAATCAAACACATCCTCTGCCAGTCAATAATAGAGCAGTTTATCTCTTCTGCTTTTCCTCTACATATTTTCTATAAATTTCCAACCTTTTAAAAAACCAAAGATATAAACAACTAATAACTACATAAAAATAACATTCACAAAAACAGTAAAATGCAAAATGTTTCAGCACCTTGGTTAGGAACATAATAAATAATGAACTGGCACTGCACGCATACACATCAAAAAGGCGTCAAGCATGAAAGATTTATGCACTGTTATTACAAGATGATAAATCATGAACATTCAAATTGTAAATGCAATACACCCCCTATATCACAGATAATTTGTACATTCTGAAAGTATTTCTGAAATGCTTACCAACCATACAAACCAAAAACTAAAATCACACTTACTGACCTTCAACCGGGGTTAACAATTTACAGATTTAATGTTAAAAAATAATATGAAAATTGCACATACAACAATTGATGCTACACACATGGCCACAGTTAAAATCTTACATTGTGATGAAAAAAAACATTGATTTATTGACAGTTATTTTTGATTGAATTTTAAGAATGAGGATATCCAAGCAATTGCCAAATTCACTATTTCTTATATTTTATTGTTCAAATATAAACTTTATCAACTCTCCTATATTTTTTGATCATAAAAATGTACAAAATATTCACCAGTCAAATCCACTTTAACTTTAGTTTTAGGCTTAATATTAACGCTAAATTTGGCAGAGGATGTATCTGAATGTTTCGAATATGTATATTGAATTATCACATTCATCCAAAACATCGTAAAAGCATGAGGTGCTCATAGTAAAGCTTATTGCGATACAATAGGCACAAAATGAGGAGCTATATAGCACAGTTTCATCACCTTCAGATTCTCCATGATTAACTCATATTCTAGTATGATTTATTCACAAACCTCATCTTTTGAAAGTTTAATATAGACACGGGAATGGTAAGTCTTGAAGGCCTATTAGAAAAACTTTGATTTCAAAGCATTTTTGATCAAAAAGATACTCATCTCATTCAAGATGAAATCAGAAGTTCGAACGCATGACTAAATTCAATTCTTTGGCTGGTAAAACAGCAATGGCGTGGCATTTCATCCATCACTCACTCACGTCAAAGGATTATCTGCAATAAGAATTTTGACTACATTGATATAGACTACAAAATTCATACATTAAACACACAATAAACACCCAAATAAGTTCTTCAACTTTTAAATCAACTATGAAACCATTTATATGAGTCCACATTATTTGTAAAATATACAGCCAACTCTTATTTTTATAAATGATTATCATTTTCAAATCTGAATCTTTTGTCAAAATGTATTACTCTGCCTTTCTAATAAATTATTATCTGTAATATTCAAAGCTTTTCTTAATCACAAAAAAGATTAATAGATGAATAATAAAATATACCTATATTTAATTTATCTTATTCAATTCTTTGTATCTACCTAATATAGCTACGATTACTAACATCAATTCATAATAAACAGTAGAAAATAAGGCATGTGAGTCCTGGATCCCATTATAAGCTAAAACTAACTCTTACTAGCAATTCCAAACCAATCACAAAACTAGATGATTAAATAAAGGAAATTAATGCAATAATCACCAGCTGTTTGTTACATTACATTTTTTAGTCATCAGTAACAAAGGAAACAACTTTTTTCCTACCTAAAAGTTGGTAAAATTAAAATATATGATATTTTTTAAGGAACTTAGTTTTTTATTCCTTAATTTTAAATGAATCCTTATTAAACAAAATAATATTTATTTAAAAAAACATTCAATAGGGGTCGATATTGATACCATCTCTTCTTACATACTTCACATACACTCTAAGAATAGGAGTGTGAAGTTTAGTCTTTGAAGTTTCATTAGTGAAATGAGGTATAAATAACAGCAAACAACTAAACCAGACTAATTAAAAAAAACTAAAACTAAATAATCTTATCCTAGATTTCAGTAAATAAAATTCAATCAACCTCACGCATGAAATGTTAGTAAATTAAATTTTATAAAAATATTACAAAAATATAGTTCTGTAAAAATAAGATTTTATAACTTATGCTAGCTGTCTAAAAACATGGCCAACAAAAGAACATACCCCTCAAACATTTTAGATCCATCATAGAGAATTTACATGTCCATTGCCTCTGATCATGTCACTGCCTTCCAATAATCTTCCTCCAATTATTTCTTTCTGTTTAGTAAATGCCTCCAATGCAGCCAATTCTTTCTGCTCTTTCTTCGTATTTCTTGCTTCATATTCAAGTCTGGAAAATCAACTTTCTAATTCAATAAAAAACAGAAGAACAAGGAAATTTTCTACTCATGTCACTTTTAATGATCCATCAAAGTAATCCATAAATCCATCTTCCAAGGCTAATGGCGCAAATCATTAAATCCATAATCAAAATAAAATTATTTACTTTTAATCTCTGTGAAACCAGAGAATCGGAGTTCGACAGCTAAAAAATAACACATTTATATTTATATTTAAAGTTATCTTTGAGATTAAACAACAGTGCAGTATTTTATAGAATTTACGCAATTCATAATTGAGAGATAAATGTCAAGACAGGTTAACCATGACAAAGAGGTGAAATAAAATCAACAAAGCAATATTTTCTGATGCAGCAATCAGACTGAAGGAAGTATTGTTGAATATTTAGATATGGTTCACCTAGAAAAAAATTCTCAATCGCAAAAATCATCAAAATTGATTCTTAAAATTTGTTGACAAATGAATATGAAAAAAATCATCTCTAAGACCTACCTGTGAATAATGATTCTCTGAACGATTTTCTCCGTCGTCATCTGTGATTCTGAATCTATCATGATGAATTTTCCACGTTTCTTTGGTTCAGCGTATGGATCAGGATGAGGCAATGGCATAAGCGGAGTTATACCATGGCATACCAGATCTACTCTAAAATGGTCCATCAGTTCAGCAGTGACTACATATGGTGCTCCAATAACCACTTCTGACACATACTAAAATATAAGAATCAGGATTTCAATAAAATACGAATATTGTATCAGATTCTAGCCCGAGATTAAATGTAGAGACATGAAAGTTGTAGACCAGGAGTATCATGAAAGGTTTATGAAATGAAATGCCCTGTTCTTTTACAAGTGTTTTGTAAAAGGCACCACCCATTTTCAGTTAATAATAATAATAATTAAATTATAATCTAAGTTAAATTACCCCCTAGTTAATCATTTTTATTTACTCTCTCTCACTACAGTATATACTGCAGTTATTACAAGTAAGAAATCAAAAACTTTCATTCAAGAACTATTGTTTGTATAAGTAACTGCAATGGCTGACTTTATTACATAAAGCAAGTTAAAGTGACAACTTACACTGCTAGCTGACATAAACATAAATCCATAGACATTATTTTAATACCTATACTATACTTGAACTGATTTATGAAATTAATATATTAGTCATAAACTGTTAGTAATATTTAATATTTATCAAAAAATAGGTAAATACACTTTTGCTTTTCTAGACCGTTCAGACACACTACCTATTTATTCAGATAGCACCCCATTTTATTGACGATACTAGAATAACATTACGGCTCTTACTGGGAATTGAACCAAATCGTCACTTTTGCCAAAGATGAAGACACTACCCAATCAGCCACCTGGGGGCCATTTTTATTGTTTAAATCCTTATTTTTTTGAATATTTAAAAAATGTAATTTATCAAACAAAAGTGAAGTTTGAAGTTCCTTGAGGTTCAACGCACATCCTTTAGAGCAAGTGTACGCATCCTTCTGGAAATAAAATCAAATTCAACTACAGCAATGTACTCTGGTTTAGAACCACTAATTCATTAAAAGCCGTGTTCCAAATTTTCTTTCTTAACAAAGTACTTAGGTGTCACAACACAGTGTGCCTAACCTGGGCAAAACGCAGTTGCCTCTTTCCACTCTACATGTATATTAGCTGTAGTAATAAACATGCATCACCACACTGGTCCCTCATTTGCCAATGTATTTTAAAGGGTTTTGTATCTTCACTACTCAGAAAACCGATGGCAGAATGTTGTTCTCCATTGGTGAATGTCAAAAGCAGAACAGCTATTACAAACATTTTTTTGTGGTGATGTTTCACATAAATGCAGTAAGCTACCACCAGTTGGCCATTCTTTAACCCAGCTCGGCTAGCAATTTCTATACTTTGGTCAGTAACTGAATCTAATTTTTTGGTTTTCTAGTAGTCTTTGATACTTCATAATAAATGATACCAGAGAAAAGAAAATCAGCCAATTTTAACATTGTTATACTTTGTTAAAAATTTGCTGCTAATAGGTGGCCCTGCTCCTGAGTATTGTTTAGGTAGTGTTAAGTAGGCTATCCGCACTAAAATTAATCCCTTGAAGTGGAGGACACCGATGGGCATCCCACGCTCCTGGTTACAGTAGGCTAGGCCGCTGACTGGTGACCTCTGACGCGAATGGGTTTACACATTGGTAACAGTTGTGCCAATTTACAGAACAATGACATGATTGAATTTTTTATCAGATTATTAAGGTTTTCATTAAAACTCCCTTTTGTAGCAATCCTACTTCATAAAACTAAACCATTCAATTTACCTTGCAAGCAAGGACGCTTAGCACTCTCTCGTGAAGATTCATAATAGGGTAATTACTTCCTTTATATCTGTTTACAATTGGGTCTGTGTGAAGACCCACAATTAGGAAGTCACCCAGTTCTCTGGCACGCTTCAAGAAATTCAAATGACCAACATGGAAAAGATCGAAAGCTCCAGCCACGTAGACAATGCGATCGCCAGGCTGCAAGAAAAATAGAAATGGCTTTTAATGAAAAATTCCTACGGAAACAAAATTGAATAAATATCTTTGATGATATCACTTCAATCTACAAAATTTCAATAACATCAATAATTTAACATAAACATTGATGTTAACAGTCAAGTTCCAAATATTTTTTTCTTTACAATGAACTCAAGTGTCAAAATGTCATTTGCCCAACGTGGGCAAAACAAATTCTTACCAGAGTATGTTTTGTTTTAAACATTATCAAGAATCATCAAGAGCAATTTACAAGTTTGTACAGCTATTTGAAAAGCCATATCACATTGTAAATTGCTTATGATAATGGGCGTCACTGACCAAAATCAGTCTAAATAAAAAATTTTCCAGTGGAATAACTACAAAGATTACATTTCTTAACCATCTTTGTTATGAGGTTCCACCAATTGCAGCTGTTGCACAAACATTTTAAGAAATAGGTGATAATCATCAATTAAGTTACTCAATCTTTAATTACTGCATTTTTCCATCACAAAATTAAAACTTCTAAATATCAACTATCTTCATTCTCAAGATCATAGGCGTTTTTTCCCCATTACTGATAGCAATGAATTCAACATTAGAGAATTGAATTGGTTGAGTAAGAAATTTCTTAGAATTAGAAATATCATTGAGATAGTATGCTGCTGTGTATTATGGGGTGATTAAACAGATCATTTCCATCAGCAGATACTGCAGAAAACTATGATAAGATTAGATGTGTTAGGTTCTTATCTAAGTAAACAACATAGTATTAATTTACGGCTTCTATAAATCCGATACGAATGAAATTGAAAAGCTGATATAAACATTGTCTTCTATTCTCCATCATTTAATGGCAAGGGCAACCAGTACTTTCCAAAAGCGGTTCATTTTCTTGAAATAATCTAATTTCTCTCCGGTGTGTTCTAGAGATACTCTCAAAAATGTAATTCAAAATTTCAACTATTCAAAATCCCTCATGCAGAAAAGTGAATGAAGAGTCTGGAAAAAACCTTGTTCACACCTTTGGAACTTTACCCTCACTGAACTGAGTGATTTGATGAGTGGTGGGAAGAAACTGAGAGCATCCAGTAAAGGGACTGCGTGCAGAAGAGTCTAGCCCCATTGTGGATGATCCCTCCTTGCCTACATCGTATTCCTTTTCTCCTTGACGGAAGTGCTGCCTTGTCATTAAAAGCATGCGACCCACAAGGTCTGTTGTGGATACACCTGCTGTCCTTGAAACTTCCCTAATTAAGATAAAAATTAATCCCTTCAAAGGAATCCAAATTCAAATAAAAACCATAAATATACATATATTATATATCATGAAATTAAATTACATAGGGCAGTGGTTCCCAACTGGTGGGTTGCGGAAGGGTTACAGGTAGGTGATAACTCAATCCTAAAGCTATCAGAAACCATTGAATAACCACTTCTGAACGATTTTTTGGACGAGAATAACACATAACGTACAAAAACAAAAAAGATTTTTATACTCCACCATGGACCGATGGACCATGGAGGTATTCCGATAAGGAAAAGTGGGTCGCCAGCTGAAAAAGGTTAGGAACCACTGACATAGGGTATCCACAAATTATGAATAAAACTTCATTATTCAATAAATTGTCATTGGTACTAAGTAAAACATTTGTTCTATAAAATCATAATGTTGCAGTTACTACATAACTTTAACCCATAACCCAAACTGGACCCTTAGATGGGCGACAGAGCTAGTTTTCAAACAAAATTTTACAGTTGAAGAAGAAATAAGATGTTAACTTTCCACAGAAATTTAAATATTTACAAAAGTACCACATTACCAAACGAATAACTTTGAACTAAAGTTGTGGCATTCTACAAACAATGGAAACACAGGAGGAAAGAGACCTATTAACCATGATATATATAACTACTTCATAAGTAACATGTTCCATAAATTTAGAGAGGAGACTCTGTCAAGTAATTATCAATTGCACAAAACAGGAAAGAGCATACACGGGTTTTGGATACTCAAAATTATAATAAGTAGAATCTCCAAAAATACCATTCAAAATTTTTTTTTAAATAATATAAAATAATCAGAAAATTATTTAAAATATGCTGAATAGCTTTGAAGTAATAATTTATCTCCAATATTCAGTAGATATACACCATAAAAATGAAGATCTGGACATAATTGGATTCCAAAATAAAAGATAAATATAAGGCTCTTTATAAGTAAATCATGAGTATTGATAAAGAGTAGATTGCAAAACCATCAATGAAACTACCTACTTGTATCTCCCAGCTGCCTTCACTAGATGATAAGTATCAACGCCATCAGCTGTCATAGTGATATCATCTATAAGAAAAATTCAGCAAAATTACTACATTTCACCATCAAATACCCTCCCAACAAAAAATAATGAAAATGTTGACGGATGTAACATCCAATCTGCACCCCATCCTCAAAGTAAATTAAAATAATTGCAGAATACCCTTATTTTAGATTGAATAGCAATACACAATAACACAAAAAATAACACAATACAGTCATTCTAAGCAATACAAAGAAGTTGAAATTATCAACCCAATAATTGGTTCTGTAGTGATATACCTAATCAAGCATTAGTCTAGAGGCAATAAGACAATGAAGGACCATTCTTGAGCCATGAAAAGGTTTACACAGGTTCAAGACCAGAAACAACAACAAATAAAGACCATCCAAAAGAGTTTTTCAACAATCACTAATTAACCTACAATGGATTTAATTTTTTTAATAAATATAAAGACTCAGTTTCATGAGACAAAAGCAAGTTATGTTAAAGAATGGAATAGCTAATTAAAAAAAAAGAAACTAGCAAAATGTCAAGGTTATTAAATCATGATTAGAATTGGTTATGTATATATGAGTAATTTGTATGTAATGATAAGGTATTACAAAAAACATAAGTAAAGATTCCAAAAAAGAGACTTGGAAGAAAAGTTAGTTTTCAAGATAATGGTTCAATTATTTAAATCATATCTTAAAGAGAGGAGAATTATGAAATAAAACAAAAATAAAAATAAGGATATAAAAGAAATAATCCTTCAACAACACACTAAATATAATGAAGGATAGGGCTTGAATTCCATTTCCAAGTTTCTCAATTAATTCAAATTATCATTTCCGAAAACAGAGTTTCACCAAAACATCCCCAAATTTTGTTAAAAACATGAAATAAAAGTTTGACTTTCAAAATATTCTTTGCAGTCGCTACAACACAAACAAAAACCATTAAAAACATATTTTATGCTATAACATCCGTAATTTGATATGGTAAATCAAATAACTACAATATAATTCACAATAACTGTTACTTTCATGCAATCAAAAGAAAATAAATGCTAGTAATGAGTATGTGTACTATGTTTTTAAATCTTGCATCACATGAAAAGTTTAGAAGAGCTATCTTTTCATTACATTTCATCTATTTCTGGCTCAAATGAAATGAGGAGTAGTTATTAGTCTAATATTTTTTCATACACTAGGAATATGTATAAACACAAATATATGCCATTAAACAAAGAAGAAAGTTCCGGATTTTATATGTGATGGGAATGGTTAAAGGGTCAATTGAGCATGCATTCAATCTATTGGATTATATGAAATTTTTTAAAATTATACTTAGTTATAAACTGGAAAAAATGGAAGACCATTTTCCACAAAAACAATGATGGTTAAAATCACAAATTAAGTTACGTCACAAAAAGTAAAAACATGAGACATGAAAACATTCTACCTCACCCCCATGGACACAGAAATCACAGTTGTATTTATCAAGGGTCTCCAGTGTAGTGACATAAGGTGCACCTTCCACAACTTCATCCACCCACTTGATCCCTCTGACCATCTCATACCTTCAAAGGATAAAGGAATGATCTTCAGATTTAATTATAGAAAAATTGAGATATTCTCATTTACATTTCTTTGGTAAAATTCAACTCATTGCATAAGCAGGGTAAAGAATGGTAAAGATGTACTAGGAAATGCTAAGAATAGTAGGAAAATAGATCCTGGTGAATTAACAAGTATTGGTAAGGATTATATTTACAAGAACAATTATGGCTTCTCTTCTGTAAACCATACCCAGTATTGGTCTCGGAGGAGATTCCTTCACCATACAGGTTAAACAAATGCATTTCTATGAATTACACAACTGTGAATTATAATTAGGAGAATATTAGGGAGTTCAAACGAAAAGGTATGAAATGACACTGTGGGTATAGTTGAAATCTTAACCCAAATGTGACCAGTGCAAAACTATCCCACTGTTTTCTGAGCCGAATGATTCCATACTCCCAGAATTCTTGTGGCTGTGACAAGAGCAAGTATTTTACTGATTGATTGTGTGTTCCGTCCAATTCCGTACAAGGATTACCTGTTCCCAGAATAAGAGGCAGCCCTTTACTGTGTTCTCTAGTTTGTCATCTGAGTCCGCTTGGGCTTTTTCTTTAAGCTGACCATACAGATGGAAGTCGCAGGGTGACATTTCTGGGCTGAAGGGAGGATGCTTAAGCTTCTTCTTCTTCATATAATCCTTCTTGAACTTGGCCAGTACACTTTGTGTGACCCTGGAGATGTGTGGATGGGCGTTATGGTAGAGCAGTGAACTTGTTGGACACACAGTCTCCCCTGTATACACCACCGTATGGCGATGAATATCAGCTGGTTTAACACCTTCCGCAGTCAGAAATCTGATCAATCGTCGAATTTTGCAATGTGAACGCATTGATGTCCATATACACATTGCACGAAATTGGACGGAACACACACTCAATCAGTGAAGGACTTGCTCCTGTCATAGCCACAGGAATTCTGGATACAAGGAATCCTTTAGTTCATGAAATAGTGGGATAGCCATGCTCAGGCCTCTGGTGTTTTCTTTGGATTAAGACTTCAATTATACCCACAGTTTCATTTCTTACCTTTTCGTTTGAACATCCTAATATAATTGAAAATATAATTTCTGATCACAAAATCACTCAAGATAAAAATAATCATATAGATTACAACCTGATTTCACATTAAATTTCCAGAAAACATAAATCAAGAGATAAAAATCTAAATATATTTCAATATCTACAATGAATTTCAGCACCAATACACAATAATTTTACTAATAAATACAGAATGTAATATAAAATGATTTTTTTTTTCGAAAGGAGCTTTCTAAATAAAAAAACTACACCTCTATGAATTTATAATCCTCTTTTTTCGAGGAAAAAGCTTGACAGATACAATATAAAGATCACATATAAAAATTCAAACACATCAGATATCTAAATGAAATTAATGGGAAACATAAAACGAATACGTAATTACCTGTTATGCTACAAACTACTATGCCTACCTATGCTATTTACTGATTACTTAATAATAACCAGCATTACCTCTCTTCTTCAGTAAACACAGGCGGGCCTTTATGCTTAGCAATCTCTTCATCTGTATGAACGCCAACGATTAAATAATCCCCCAACGCTTTGGCTTGCCGCAGAGAATTCGCATGTCCAAAATGAACCATATCGTAACTGAAACATTAAAAAAGCACAAAATTACCCAGGATAACTCATCTGCATTAGCGAGATTTCATCTCAAAATTGCTAAAAAAAATGTCATAATTTGCATCACAAGGCAGGAGAACAATCAAGGAGAAATCATTTATTGTAACTAAAACGTCAGCGGGAGTTTATTACATGAAAGTATTTCAGCTGAACAGGCATTTTTTCTCTTTTAACAGATGATGTGGCGTTTTCCTAAGCTAGAGGTAAGGCGTGGCTGGTGGTCACGCCCCCTACGGCATGGGTTTGCGGAGTAACAAGTAACAGAAACGCACTTAGTATAATATATTAAAAAACAAGGCAATACAATGAAGAACCAAGAAAAAAGAATTAATGACTGGAGTGGACAACAGAAGATTAAGCAGCCACTCGAAGGAAACGATGAATTTAGAATTAGTAAAATTCTTATTCTTTTCATTTTTCCAACATAATGAAGACATGTATTCCCATTAGGACAAGAAACATTCTCAGGAAACAAGGCTATAATTACATTCTTCTAAACATATCCTCCCGAAAATATTTAGCCTTGAAATGTATATTTGTACGTAAATGAAAGATAGACATTGTTAGGTATGATAACTAGGGATAGAAAAATAAAGACAAAGCATAAAAGAATTGAAAAAATTAGCGCAGGTTGAAAAGATTCAGAAACATGCTAAAAAAGAAAATAATGTGCTACGAGAATCATTGTTAATCCAATACAGGCAAAAACGTGGTTACATTAACAATGACTAACGCCTACACGAAAACAACCCGATTAAAAGTTACGAAAACAATTGAGGTAATAATAAATAACGAGTAATTACCATCCATCGCACCAAACACGAATTTGCTTCTTATTTTCCACGGCCATTTCGGAAATAATCAGCTGTTTTCAGAAAATGCGTCTACCATTCACCCGCTCGCTAGCTCTTTCGTAACAAATAACGCCATTGGTCAATTGAGAATCTGATGATTTCAGTAACGCAGCGTAATCAGTGTGGTGGTGTGATACGTTTGATAGCCGCAATTTCAAGGGCTGCGTGGATTGTTGAAGTGCGTCGAATATGCGTAGTATATCTTATCACTTTTCTTAAAAATGCAGTGCCTGGGTGCAATAACTTTTATTGAACTTTATGTTCCTTTACATAGCAAAGTACATATGGATGCTTCACTGCACGGATTTATGTACTCTTCAAAATTCAAACACAAACAAAATACGGATAAACGAAAAAGAATTAAATATAATAATCCTTGTTTAAGATAAATAACTATAATATCTTTTCAGTTTTGTCTGGTCAATCCTTCGCGTCCGCTATCCCACCGGCTGTTATAGAAAACGTTGCTTCACTTTCCGGTTGATCGGGGCTGTAATGAAAACTATCGTTATTAGTAACTTGGTAATCAATTATTTGAAAACATTTTTTTCGGATTAAAGTTTCTTCACAGAGTTTTGAGTTAAGTTAAAACACCATGTTCAATTGTTCCAGTCAATGGTTTTGTACTCTCTACTCTAAAATACTACCTTTTAAAGAAGCAAAGTTTAGTATGATTCTTGGCAAGAAAAAATCCAATTGTTGAGATGTAATAAGGGATATTTTTTTACATGAAAGAAAGATTAGTATCACCTATCGTAAATCTTGGCTATACGATTTTCACCTCTCCCCTTCCTCAATGAAATTCTTGTTGTTGATGCATGCGCTAGTATATTACCGCCTATTGGTTTCTTGGGATCAGGCTAAAAACAAAGAATAAAGATATTAAGTTCTGTCACCCGTAAGTACAAAAGTCAGTTGAGTTCTTTTGTGATAACCTCAAAATAGATTTATAATGGAATACAAAGTCTATAGGACATTTTTCTTTTGATTGTTTCTCTTAATCATACATGCTTTTAACTCTGGTTTATTATGAAGTATTTTCTCTTGATACTACTCAGGGTATTTTCAGTAATTACTTAAAATGCTATGGTAATATTTTTCCAAAGATGTTTAATAATATTTGTAACCATTATAAAGAATGTACTGAAATTATTTTCCTTAATCATTATTTCATGAATTCAGTTGTACAACATGGATAAAAATGTCCGTTTTAAGTTTCAAAATTAACTATCCATTGTACTTTGAATAAAAATTTTTGTCATTTTTTTAAATAATTGTATTTATTTCCTGCAAAGTTACCGGTACCAAAAGACTTCAACTAAAATGAAAGGAATAATGACCTGAAATGTGAACGTTGCTCCGGGATCTGCTGTCATTTGATTTGTGATGAATACAGCTACGTTGTACTCCTCAGAAATCTTTTGTAGCCTTGACATCATTTGAGCCAATTTCTGCTGGCGATCTGCTAATTCACCACGACCACTATAATCCACACGGAACAGTGCCATCACAGAATCTATGATCTGCAACAAAAATAGGACTAATTTTACTGAATTATCAATCAAAATCATTAATCTTTTAATTTAGTTAATGAATGAGTTTCGCTATTTTGCTAAATAATGCATTTATAAGAAATATTAATGATATTCAAAATGAACTCAAAATTAAAGTAAAAAATTTGAATTCCAAAAAAGTAATGATTGAATAATAATTATCAACATTAACTTTGGTTGTTCTCACCAACAGCTTAAAGACTCCCCCCTCCTCATAAAATTTAGCAGCAACAAAATCTAAAAGCTCCTGCTGATGCTCAGAAGTATATGCACGAGCATAAAGGACGTTATCCAGAACAGCATTCTGATCTAAGAGGAATCTATCTGCAATAGTTCGCAAACGATCAGGTCGACTATTTTTCCACCCAGTAATTAGCAGTTGAAAAAGTGATGTTAAAACGAAGCTAGTCAAGGAAAACAGTTGTCTATCAATACTTTTCATCCTTATGCCTCATTACTTTCATCCAAGTAGAGAAACTAACTACATTTTTTCTCATTAAATTAACACCATAAGAATTGAATCATAATGAGATATGATACCAATATTATGTGGTGAAGTAGGAATTATACAGTAAATTAAAAATCCAAATTTCATACAATTAGAAAGTCATATTTTTGATGTGATCCAGAGTTAAGCAGTATGCAAATCAATGGGGGGAATTTCCTGGTACGTAAAACTGTTCCCTGGCTGATGATAGTAATATTTTCCCCTGCCAGGGAAATTTGTTTCCCCATCTCTTGCTTTTAGTAACCTCTGGTTACTTTTACTTGTGTGTGTAAAGGGGGCAAATCCCCTTAAATTGCAGTCTTTTGCAACATCTTTCAGTATCATAACAGAGGAAATGTTATTTATTTTGATGTAGGTGTGCGAAGCAGATTGGCTAAATATTTCCCACCGTCAACCAGAAGCTTGTTTCGCACTCTGGAGTAAAGCATATACAAGGGTAAAAATCCCTAAGAGAAGATGCATTCTAAATATGCAATATTTTCATATAACCTTTCCATTGAGAAGGAAATGCGTGTTAGATGCTTCCCTTGTAAAATATTTTCATCATTCATTGGCAGAATGAAATTTCGTAGACAAAACATATCAATAAAATATTACATTATGTGATATCTAAAGATATTTTTGGGCCAAGGAAGTTGAATCTTCATAAAAGGAATTAAGCAAAACAAAGTTTCTCCAATTTAAAGATAAAAACATAGCATGGGCGCAAATACAATGAAATCAGGCTGGATAGGAAGCATCACAGATGTCCAGGCACTCATTCAGGGGTGGCCCTCCCTCTAATTTATCCTTTCCATTCATAAAGATAGCTTAACTTATTATTGAATAAAAGGATACAAAGTATGTTCAGTGTCCAGGAATATCACCTTTCCACCTGAGTAGCCATTTTCACTTGGCATTTGTGCTGTTACACACAGAGTGTGGGAGAGTTGAGTTTTTCCAGTCCTAAATTCTCCAAATGCTTCTGTGATTGACATTGACTCAACGCCTCCACCAAGGAGTTTACTATTTGAATTGGAATAAAATATGTCACTCAGCAACATTATTTTGTTGATCCTCACAAATATTTAACCTATTTTTTCTAAGATGGCAAATAGCTTATGAATTATAGAACACCATCTAGGTGCATCAGTTGATACCTCTATTAAAAGCATTCATGTTTTTCTTTATTCAGAATAAAATTAAATTTTACAAATTAATATTATTCATCTTCCAGAAAAAAAGTTTCTACTAAGATAGGTGAATGAAGCTTGGCTTCAAGAAAAGAATAATTGCATAAATGATAAAATATCACTCAGCCACTTTTGCCATAGATAAATTTATATTACTACATACTCATTCCCACTATCTATATACAAGTCATCGGCTTTTGATCAGGAAAACAGTTTTTAAACATATACGATGGAGTTTCCATTCACTTTGGTAACCAAAATTTGTTCTACATTATACATGGATATTGTAATTGATTTTTCCCCTTTAGATGATTGTTACTAGTATTTTGTTAGTTCCAAAACATTTATAGTGTTGATTCCTTATTTCACATCAAAAATTAAAATTACCTCATTACACTATTTCGCCATTTTCAAGAAATTTTCCAGGTAACCTAAACTGCAATACTTCTTAGAGGCACAAAAAGTTTTTTTTCAATGCAGCGTTAGTGGATTAGTTATATTATTAATGTCATTTTTATGCATTTAACTATTAGAGAGTTTTTAAATAGTCAATGAATGTAAACTATATAAATAATGAATGAAACAATCTTGCTCAGCGATTTGTGGATACACCTGCTGTAAACTATCAAATGAAAATTTTGCAATACTATGAGACTGGATATTCAATTGGGAAATTCAAAAACATTTCAGAGAATAGGATATGAAACTTCAGAGAAGTAGGGTTCTCCAATTTTATTTCTTTCTTGATCAGTCTAAAATAAATATGCTTGTTTTAAGCTAGATTCATTTTCTGAAATGTGGATCATCTAACCAAACAAATATTAAAACCTGGTAAATCATTGTAACTACAAATCCCTAAAAGATATAAACTTCATCAGCAGATGAAAGTTACATATCCCAAAGAAAGTAAAATATCTGTGTCAAATATTTCACTAAAATAAATTGTGGCTATAGAACCACAAATTCAGATATAAAAAATTATGTTTCAGAAGAACCTCTGTAAAAATTATATAATATATAATTTTTCACAAAATATATTGGGTGCCAATGAAAAGTCATACTGTCTTTTTATACTGCCATGGCAAATGAGTTTTATAGTAGTCTTAATTGTTTGGCTCTATTCGAAGATTTGTAGAACAATCTCAAGGTGCTTTAAATTCCAGCATGATACCTTATCATTAAATAAAATTAGCTAAGTGCTATTACTCTAGTTCTTGACTTCCAGTGCTGATGTGAAACACCTGACGTCTTTTTCCACTGACTTCAAGAGCAGTCATGAAGCCACCACCAACCTCTAATCCTCCTACTTTGGAAATTGCTTCCTTTATTTTATCGACTTTTGCTTCAGAAAGGCCACGAATAGCGCACAATCTCTTTTTTGTACTCATCTGTATGCCTTTAAGAGTACAAATACCACTACTCTTGAGTTTCTTTATGTCTGCTGCGTTCTGAAAGTAATCCATCATAGTTAACTGATGCCGAAATTAAATGGCACATAAATGCTTCAAACCATTCTGAACACAAGAAATTTGACTGATTAATTTTTCGAGATTAATATCAACTCTTTTTCTTGGTACACATTAGCAAATCCTTGCGAATATAATGTTTTAGTGTAAGAAGACTGGGTAACCGCAAAAATTCAGCACTCTGATTATTTAAATATACATAAATTACAATTGAATATATTTTTAAAATGATTTTCGAAACTATTTCCTTCATGCGCCTATCATAAACGTATGTTATGGTTTCACCGCGTCTTAAATAAATGAAAGTTATTCCTATTAATTTTATATGCGAGGTAGTTAACTATAAATAATATCAAATTTGCAAGAGATCAGGAAGTGAAGTATTTCCAAGAGCAGAATTTTTAATTTCAGCTTGTGTGGAATTATCTACCTTCGCGAAGCCTAATAAAAATCTCACAAATAATTAAACTCACAATTCCATGATTTTGCAGAATATCAACATCTTGAAAGAAAGTTTCCTCCTCATCAACGTCAGAAAGAGCTTCCTCGACAACCTGATCTCCCATTTCGGCAACTGTCCTTGATTATGAGCTATCGAACTTGGTAGTCCTTAGTTTTATTCTAATCCTAGCTTGCCGAATCCACCAAAAGTAGGGATCAAATTGAACTGTTAAAATATTTTTTATTAGAAACTAATCATTATGAAATAAATTAAATTATGTTAAAAATTGTTACAAAGGCGACAATCACCAACAAGATCCTATAAGCTCATTCAAATTAATAAGCGTTTCCGCGCATAATCACAATAATGCTTATGGTTCTTAAAATTTAGTTTGTAAGTAATAAAAATATAATTAATATATCATTTAGATTTTAATATCATATATTATAAGAAAATTCATATAATGGGCTGAACTACTTGAATTGTAAATAAAATTCTCACAAATCTCACTTCCGCTGCCGGTCCGACGCGCATGTTGGAAACTGTGAACACGTGAGATTATTACCTCCGTGAAGCGATTCAAATCGCGGAGAGGATATATTTACAGCAGAGTAGTTATCTCATATTGAGAACATGGTATTTAATATTCTTTTATTATTGTTCTTGGAATGTCTTGAATTCTGAATGATTATGTGAACGAAATTCTTATTTTTCAGACTGAAGAAGTTAACCCAAAAGCGTATCCTTTGGCTGACGCTGCATTGACAGCTAAAATCTTAAATTTAGTACAACAAGCTATGAACTACAAGCAATTACGTAAAGGTGCTAATGAAGGTATGTTAAGTTCCATTTACCGGTTGTAAGGGAGATAATTTTCTCCCTACACAATCATAGAATTTGTAAAATAAAATCTTCCTTATCTTTCCTACAGCTACGAAAACGCTAAACCGAGGTCAATCAGAATTCATTGTAATGGCAGCTGACACTGTGCCGTTGGAAGTTCTTCTTCATCTTCCATTATTGTGTGAAGACAAAAACGTGCCATACGTTTTTGTTAGGTCGAAGCAAGGTAGCTATAAATCGTTTTTTTATCTACGTAATGTTCACGTACCCTTTCATATTCATCATTTTAATCATAAAATTGTTCATGTTTTAGCTCTTGGCCGAGCCTGTGGTGTTTCTCGACCGGTGATAGCGTGTTCAGTCACAGTGAACGAGGGATCACAGTTAAAACCACAAATTCAAGCAATTCAACAAGAAATGGAAAGACTTCTTATCTGATTGTGCTGGGAGTTTTCTGATATTGAAATGATGAAATTTGTGTGGAATTGGGCAATTGTTCCAATTAGTGTGAAAGATTACATCTTGCATTTATGAAGAAACTTTATAGTAACTGCTCTCATTTTGTAATACCATTTATTTGACATTAGTATTCTTTTTTTTACGAAGCTGAAATTTTAACTGATAAATTGATGAAATTTATTTTCATAAATTGATTTCGATGTAAAGGTAGTTTCATTTGATATACTGTATTTGTTCAATTATGGCCTGCTTGGCCACAGTAGTTTCAGAGTAACCAATAGCTTCATTTCATAATCATCCAGAATACTTGGATGTAGTATCATTCCGCATTTGTTTAATGCTTAATACAATGTTTCTCAAACCTTATTTTTGTGTGGTTATATGTTCTCCTCATTGAATGTTGAGTGATTGGATTTCATTCCATATTGTAATGATCTGTCCAATAAATCTATATGTGTTGATAAAGCTCAACTCTTCTTTTATGATTGGTGCCTTTTGGTATGGCAATTACGGTTGGACATATTGGTAAAATTCAAAAGTCGTAGGCTCTTGAAACTTGCTGATATCTTTTTATTGTGACAATTAGCAATTTATCAGAAAAAAATGATTAAATTGTTGTCATGGAACTAGGCAGTTATTGGCAGAATTTCCAATAAGAGAGCCATTTGGTAGGAGTTAAGACTAAGCAAATTGGTGTAGTAAAGTTTGCTGGCAAGCCTTGAAAAGTAATACCTAATGACTGAATACAGCAGTAAAACTCAAAATATCTGAGTAAACTAAACTCACTTTCCACAACTTACATCCTTTTACCTGAACAATGTAGCAATTCTTTTGGAAGCTACATGAAATCATCATCGGCTTACTCCACATATAATCCAACTGATATTCAGAAGACAAGGATTAAAACACCTTTCCAATAAAAAAAGTCTTAAAGTTCCCAACAGTTTAATCAAAAGTATAAATTATACAACATACATGCTCAATATAAAAGTTAATGTGATGCATTCAAGAAGTGACTATCTCACTTAGGATCGCATAAAAACTGCTGCCACATTCAGATATGGAAGTGCTAATGGTCCCATTGTAAATTGTTTAGGGAAAATAACATTTTTAAGAATATCTTTAAAAATCTCAATGTATTAAAATGCAAACATTACAAAGCCATGGGTCTCTAAATTAGACATTATGACATTTCTGAGAAATTCTCCAACTCATTTACCCAGAGTGAGAATTGTTAATAGCAACTGATATAATCAAAATTCGAACATTAGTTCTATTCCCACTTATTTAATTAACGGACAATAGTAAATATTTTGAACTTTTCCACAATCATTAATTTTCATTTCATATAAACTTTACAAGAAAGTAAAAACCACAAAAAAATAAGGAATGTGAGAGCAGGCATAATTACAAATAACCTAAAGCCCTAGCACTGTAATGTTGTTAATAAATTGACAATAAATTCAAATATCCCATACTATGGCAGAGACAAAGTGGTTCGTAAAAGGATGATGAGATTACAAAATAAAGAAAAAATGCCTTTGGTTTGATTTAACATAATATTACTGCCAATTTTCTCAATTTATACCCATAGGGCAAACCGGGAATGTAATAATCCTAGGAATCATCCCAGGAAAATAATAAAATTGTTTATGGCAGGGGTAGCAAATACCTAACAAAAAAATAAGGTGAGGGACCCCTCTTAAGATCGCATGTACAATCATCATCTAAGAAATACATCCACAATGAAATTTGATGAACACTTAATTTGATAATCATCTTCCAAAGAGGCCAAGGGTATCTCTCTGATTGGCAATATAAAATATTCTAACATAGAGACACATAAATGCTTGCAAAGCAAAGAACAGCAAAATTTTATAAAAGCAGTATTATCTTCAATTTACTAAGGAAGACATGAGACCACTCCAACGTAGCAAATTTCAAATATAATTATATTATTATAATCTGGATATATACTTCAGGTCATCATTTCACTTAACTATCAACAATGCTATGATAATCCACAATATACGTTTAGCCACCCCTGCTTTATATCATCTATCATCACAAAATTTGCACCATTTTCTGACCTTCAAATCCGACTAGAATTTGAACACACATTAGTTCTAAAAAGATAGGACGACGAACTAATTTTAAGTATCAGGCACATTTTTGGCAATTTATCATCAATCAGTCGTTTCAGTAAAAATTATTTTTTAGACCATTCAACAATTATCGATTAAATATCTCATGTCAAGGAAAATTGTAGAGAGAACAACCTTAATATGACTAGCCCTTATTAATTCTGGCACTGGAATGTTTTATAGTGTTAGACTTTTAATAACGAGGCAAGGTGAGTATTCCAGTATTCTAGTTAAAACTACAAAAAGATGGGTAATGCATTACGCTTCCAATTCTCATGCCACCTTAATTTCCCAAACTTATTCAAATTCTGTCGAAAAACTTCTTGTCTGATAGCTTTTCTCTCCCCTTTTTGTTTCCTGTTTTCTTCTTCCTCCCATGGGAATCCTTTAAACCAATCAATCACTTGCTTTGCTAGCTCCTCTGATGTACTGAATGTCTGGCCATTGACACCATCTTGAACTAGCTCATCAAGGCTGAAAAATACAATCAATTCTGAATAGGTTACCTACCATTTATTTGAGAGGGATTTACAAAAAACTTGGGCAGAGTAGCCATTACTCTTCATTCAAATGTTAACCATCATGTTATGAATTGGAAGTAATAGGTAACACAAAAAAATTTCATTACAAAACTAATCAATAATGTTGATGTTGAAAATTTTTCTGTGATCTGAATTATGCAAATCTCCATGATCATGCAGATAATGGTAATTCTCTACCTTAAAATATACATGCAAAACATTAACAATGAGGAAAATAGAAAAAAAACGATATACAATGTTTCTAGTAAGTGTATAGGTAATCCATATTTTTCCATCCCAAAGACCCACACCCTTCCATGTATCACATAAAATTCTCAACATCTAATAATGACACTTCTCAATCCAACTATATTATAAGTGGAAGAGGCTACATCCACAAAGATACATGTAACCTTAGCTTTTACCAAAAGAGAGCATATTTCTCTATCCCTGCAATTAGAAATAAGCTTTCCTTCAACTTTAAGTATATTCATTTTCTACTGGCACTAAAGAAGAGAGACAAGATTTTTATTGGAGTAAGATTTCTACTTGGAACACATTTTTGATAAGTCTTAAGTGTATTTTTATATTAGTTGTATTATGATTAGTTATGATCTTTGATGTGTCCTATGAACAAACTTTATATTTTTTACCTAGGACAGAAGAAATATTTACTATGTAAATTAATTACATGAAAGTAATTACTATGAAAATTTCATAAGTTTCTGTGAAAACATCTTTTTTCATTTATCTTCTTGATTAAACATCTCGACAGTTTGAATATGGTAGAATGTCGGACTAGAAATTCACCAATTTTTGTAACTGGTGAAGAAAGCTATGGCATATAATGAGCTAAAACATAGTCACAATGCAAAAACCAATTTTTACGTTGCTCAAATTCAGAGCCTTTGTACGTATTCAAAGAGCAGTTATTTCCTTGGACAGTACTCGTAATTGAATGTTGGAAGTGGTAGAAGGAATAATTTGGGATTATTCCCTTGATATAAATGAGCTAGTTCTTCACTTGTCTTCTTATTTTGGCTGTGGCAAGCTAGGGCTTTTCCAATGGAAGTATTTTTGCTTTGTCTCTTGGCCATAAACATAACACCAGGTCTTGATTTGCAAAGCTAGAAGTATCCCTTTTCATGCATTAATCATTACCATGCAAAAAAATCTGATAAAGGATCATAACAACTTCAATAAGCATATAACACCAAAAACCATTAAAAAATTGAGCTCACCACTAATGTAAGTGTTGTCCTCCAAGAGGGCATCTTCAGAGGATAGATGAAAGGTAAAAAATCTACACTTTATGGCAAGCTCAATTTTTTATGGTTTTGGTGCTATTATATTAACCAACAGTGGTCTACATTTAATCACTTCAAAAAGCACCAAAAATCTTACCACTTATATCGATAGGCACAAACAGGCAAGCCACTTCCGAACATATCCACCACCTTCATTGGTAAATCTAGTCCACTGGATGATGTGTGAAGACATACTCCTAAATCAGCAGAAGCTAAAGAAAGAAAAAAATTCAAAAGAATAAGCATTGCCAGTAGCACTTGGAAGCAAAAATCTAAATTATTCAGAGCAATATATGAGGGGCATCTGAAAAGTAGTACCCATTTGCACCCTGCAGCAGGTTTGGGGAATAGAGATTAGCCCTCAGATGGACTCAAACAAGTCCAGTTGTAAGTCTACTAAGTGCATACAAAGATTCTTGAGATTGTCATTGACTGCGTTGCTTCAGTGAGCATTTATAACGTTCAAGAAAATCAAAATTGCCACCACTTGTGAAGTTAGTGCTGTGATTAGGCATCTCAAAAAAAGAAATGAGCGATCTTGAGAAATTCATCATCAATTGAAGGAGGAATAAGGAGACATTTTGTGGGAGAGTCTTCTGTTCAATGTAGTGAGAGAGAACACCCACAATGAGGAGAGTTTCGGGCGGCCGTCACTCATTATGAACGAACTGCTGTGTTCAGTTGACAAATTTGTTAAGATTGATCAGCATGTTAAAATTTCATCTCTCCCCACAACTTTGAGACTTTTTGGCAGGAATGAAATTTGAAAGTGACCAAGAACTGAAAGAAGGCATATCTCAATAGACTGGCAGGGAAGGAATATGAAGATGGGATACAAAAAGTTTCCAAACATTACAACAAATGCTTCAATTTGCACAGCGACTATGCAGAGAAGTAGACAAATGTATGTTATTCAGAAAATAATAGGTGCATACTTTTTTATTTACTAGTTTTTCTTTAATTCCTAAATGGGCACTACTTTCTGGATGCCCCTTGTACTTGATAATTTTTTTAGCATTTTCGTGGCAATTACCAGACCAATATTCTATGCGCTTTTCAAATCTTAAAAACTGAAATTATTTTGTTTGAATAATAAGGAGGGAAAGATGAAAATGAATTATAGAACAGATATATTTAGTATAGAGATTGGATGTTTAATTTAGCACATTGAGGTACACATTCTGGATAATCCAAGGATACACACAAGTGAAAAAAAAAATTAAAGATACTGAGACCTATGTCTTACATGTTTCCTTGATTAGAACACTTAATTGCAGAGTGGAGGACCTGCATGGGAGTACCAATCAAATCAATCATTTTAACATGGAGGAACACCCAAAATCAGTTAAGTTAAATAATTGATAAACTGAAGGAATAAAAACCTCAACTGGATATATAGAGACTTTACCTTATTCCAACAAACAAAATTTACCATTTGACTAGGAAAACAATAAAAAATGTTTGGCCCACTTTTTCTGTTTCTAAGAGGTATTTTGTGTAAAAAGTATGTTAACACTGGAATTGAGTACCTATATTATTATCAAGCCTAAAATGCAACTTAATTCAAAATTTTACAACTTGGCCTATAAACGAAGCATGTCTGTAAAATGTAAAAGATATAAAATAATGCTCACATAGGTGGCCATGCAAACAAAATACTTCTGAAATGCGCAGAAACTAAAATTGTCCTACATCAATCAAAGGGGTGTGAGGAAGTTGCCACAGATATATAAAATTTACCTTTTATAAGGAGTTTCTATACAATATTTTTTATATGAACAGAACTTGCAGGGAAACTACTTAGTACAAGGGTATATTATTAAGATACAGTATATGGCAACGTTGGTGCGGTTATAATATACCAGTAAATATATCTTTGGTCACACTTACTTGTTGAGCAATTCATTTTCCAATTAAATTCAATAACACTGTGTGTACTGAAATATTTACTTCAGAATAATCCATAATCACATCACTTGATTGGAGATATTTATGTTGTGTATTCTGGATAAGAAAGGATAGATGATGATCAATTAACTAACCAAATTCATGCCTTCATCTGGCTGAAAATCTACGTCCTTTGTACCAATAAGTAAATATAAAAGCCAAAAGCAACATGTTCAGTATTTTACCAAAATTAAACTTAAAAATGTTACCTGAGCTTGTTCTCTATTTTGAAGTAACCATGGAATGTTCCCCACAGAAAATTCATTATTTTAGCCCAGAATAAGTATGCCAGAATTGTAAATCAAACCAAGGTCAAAGAATACCAACGAGAATGAAATATATCTACACTGAGAAGCTGACGATAAGCTCATGAATCCAAAAGGGAGCCATTCAGTGATATTTTTTTCATGGATACCCTCTATAAGTATCAAACAAGCATGATGAGAGAGAGAGAACAACAATCAATTCTTGTGAAAGCACATTCCACATGTTTTTTCAACATGCAAAACATTTTTATATAATCAACAGATGATTGTTGAAAAATGGCTTCTAGACAGCCATGAGGGTACAGTTTCTGTATTCTTATGCAAACTGCTCTATGTATGACCCAAAGAAGTTAATTGTTACAGTAATGGTGTCACTCCTTGGAGAGTAATACCACCTGGATGAGCCTCTCAAGAACTGTTTAGCTCCAAGTTGATTTTGATCATCAATTTTTAGCTAAATCTATTTTAAAACAGGATATAACAGTAGCTGTTCCATTAAGGTAATTGATAAAATAGCACAGCTTGAATAAATCTTGAGAAAAAGGAACACTTACACCTTGACCACAATAATTTTATAAACTCACAACCACTGTTTTGATCTATAAGATCATTGTCAACATCAGTTGACAGGACATGACCAGTAAAAAGTATATACAGTAAAACGAAGGAGGTGGGGGAGTAAACCAAGTAACATGTGATGACTGTCCAGGGGTCTACACCAGGCAAATAGAAAATTAGGAACAAAGAACATCAGGCTACATTGAGAAACAACCAGCTGGAAGCATACCAAATGGCAAACCATTGGCGCCAATGGTCATCAGCGCTCCTACTGTCTTAAAAAATAGTCTAGTCCATCGAGTTTGAGAAGCTATAGCTTCCAGTAGAGTCCACCGATATTAATGAAATAAAATCAGCAGATAGAACATTCATTTCTACGTTTATCAATATGGGTTTAGATTTTTTACTAGCCATAGCTCTACTTTTACTGTACTTTGATTGAAAAAAGTACCTGTTTTTTGCACTTTAAAACAGATGGCCCAACTTTCCCATATTGTCACTCACTTAATATTTACAGTAATAACTTGCAATTTGTACATTTAATAGCCAAGAATTCTTCCAACATTTTGGTGTAAAAAAATTGTCAAAATACTTACATTTGTTTGTACTAGCAATGGACAATGTTGTAAACCTCTGCTAACTTCGTAACAAAACATTTGATTGGAATGTGAGTTACACCGTTGTGATTGCAAGAATAACTAAAATAAGAATTTGTAAAGAAATATTACTTAAACATGCCAATATCAACATAATCAATTTTTATTTATCTCTGTTTTACGCTCGCAAAACAGGAGGGGAAGGGCTCGATTAGGCAAAACTCAATGGATTAGACTTTTTTTACAGACAATGGAATATGAATTCCTGTATTTTCATTAGAAAGGGTCTTTGCAAAATTCTTAGGAACAGTTAGAAATTTAGAAATCCCTCTCCACTTCTCCTTCCTTTTACTATATATACTTTGGACTGGTCACGTCCTGTCACCTGATGATGATCTTATAGATGGATACCATGGTCGTGAGTTAATAAAATTACTGTGGTAAAGGTATAAGAGTTCTTTGATTCTCAAGATTTATTATGGAGAACAACCACAAAGTCGATGCTGAATTAGCAGATTCTATAGAACCACTCACATTGCTCGCTAGATTCCACACCCACTTTACATTTCAACTCACCCAACAGTTTGGGATAATCTCCATGAGGAAGCCATGGCGTCATGAGTTGAACATGTCTCCACCTACAAGCTGCTACCTTTTCAATGTACTCTGCCCTCTGAGGACCTCTTCCAGTAACAACAACCAGCAATGGTGGAAGATCTCCCTTCAGGGCACCACTACAACTGCGTTCATACTCTGAGATAAATCAAATTGACGAAAGAGTGGAATCATTATAAAATAACATAAAACGATTAAATACCAGATTTTATTTAAACTAAACATATATGAAAAGAGCTACGAAAAAAGAAATCTGTATTTTTATTCAAACAAAAGTGATACCTATCTTTAGTCAAGGTTGGTTTTGCTTGCACATTACATGATGCAGTTTCAGATTTTAACCAAATATAAAAAATATTGGTTGTTTTTATGCCACTTCAGTAATTATTGTAATAAGGTGGGAAAACAATTGTACCATACCATTCTTACAAGAGATTTGGTAATATTCAGAATAATGATCTAAAGGCCAAACAGAGGTGAGAAAGTCTAATGGAGCTGTGAATCAAATCATGTGAAACCAAGCAGAGCTGAGCATATGATGGTTCAATTAGTATGATCACCCATCTGGAAAAATGAATACTCATGGTTCAATTCCCAGTCTTATAAAACTTCTTTATCTTTGATGTTTGATGATTCCAAGCATTCCTCATCTGAACGAATACCTCCTGCAGGATTTTCTACTAGGTTTTGCACATCTCTATCTGTAAATGCACTCTCTATCATTATATCCACTATTCTGTTGTCATTTTAGTTTGGTAGTTATTTTTCTTGTAACCTAATTACTTGCTTTCCACTATGCTCTTCACTGTTATACAAACATTGTTTTTTTTTTGTGAATATTTTTTTTATATTGTCTTGTTTGCCTTTCAGATCTCTCCTTACCCTACTTTGCCATAAGAATGCACATAACTATCTGTAGGCTTTACAGGTTTTTCACACCCCCCTTCTTATGGGTGTTTCCCCGCTGCAGTGTATATTTTACCTAAGCTAAATCTTAGGTTTTTAAACTCGCTATCTAGTTTTCTTCTCTGTACTTTTTTTGAGCTATCTCTTTCTTTAAAATTTGTATGACTAAGTGTTGGATGTAAGAAGAGATTTATAAGTCTCGTACTGGTCCTAATAAAAGATGTTTATTATTATTATCAAATGCCTTCTTCTTTTTACATATCTACATCACCTTCCTCTCCCACCAATTTCTTCCCACAATTTAATCCTAAGTTTATATTACAACTAATGACAAGGTGAATAAAAGTTCATTTCTTCCTATAATTTAAAATTTCAGGGATGATATTCTGATATTTTGACTTTAGCTTCCATTAACCACTGAAAAATTCCGGCAAGTACTGCTTCAAACATGTCAATTGGTTCCATATTAAATGGAAAAGATGACTTAATTCATTACTTGCAAGTGCATCCAAGAGAATGGAAAAATCTTCATCGGGAGTCCAGGAAGTACTAGATACTAAGAGACCAGGTCTATCACTTCTGAGACTAACGCGGCCATCAGCATAGCGCTCTGTGAACACTGTGGCATCTGGACAAGAAGATGAAAATGGGGATGGCCCACTGTTGGAGGTGACGCCAGGTGGAGGAGGACCTGGAACCTCCTGAGGAGACATTGGAGGTGATGATAGAGTCACTCCAAATGCAGAGGCCTCCCCAACTGAAGACGGTACAATGGATGGCACGGGAGATACAAAGCCCTGATCTTCTGGAGGCATTTCTGCTAATCTCAGAAATAATTCATGTTTTTCTTGCAGGCTAAGTGGTCGGAATGAAGACGGTGGACGATCATACAAAGTCTTAGCCCTGTAACATCAAGATTTCTTCATAAATATTACAGTCAGTTACAGTCATTACAGATAACATAATTAATTTTCATGAAACAGAAAACATATTCAAATAATATGTATCCATCCAGTAATATCCTTGCATAAATCATTCTAAAAACAATTTTAATCTACATTGACATTTTAAATCTCACAACAGAAATAAAAATTTTACAAAATAAAATGATTGACTTAAATGAGAGGTATAGTGGGCAGAATTCAAATAACAAAAGCTTCAACCTTATTCTCCATCTCTCGAGTAGATCCATCCTCATGGATTCTGTAACACACATGGCATCGTCTGCTCTCCTTCCAAGAAAACCTTCAATCCAACCAGCCAATCTAACAACTATGCTTCTCTTGCCATTTTCACCTTCAAGTTATACAAAGAAATAAAAAAGAAAGTATCTAAGTGTGTTATAAACTTATGGTATATGGAGTCAGTGGGATAACAATAACATTCAATCAAATATGACATGATTGGTAGAGTGAAAAGCAATAAAGAAACTAGAGAAGTGGGCTGTGGAGTCTGATATTTGACTTAATATGCATGCCACGGTAAAACAATGAATACAAGACACGATCTTTAACCTGCATAGTAACACAATTAGGAGACCACTAATCGAGGATGTTCGCTCACCTTGATCAATTGCCATGATGGTATGCCCATAATTATGCCAATCAACAACTAACTTGCATCCAATAGAAAGAAACCGACAGTGCGACCATGCAACTGCCATTGCAGGGATTCCGGGAGGATTCTGAAGAAGTAAATGTGAATGCGACCATAAACTTCTCCTTCCGAGCATTGATAGAAATAATGCTAGTTGTAGAGTGAGTGCTTGCCATATGATTTTCAATGCGTAAGCTACAAGTCTATGAAAATCTGTAAATAAAAATTATTGAAAATTTTCTTAGCAACGAAAGGGAATTGCACAATGCTCCACCCGAACTGAAAGTAAAAGGATATTAAGACAATTATACTAGAAAATATACAGACGCCGATCTGGTAACAACACAATAGGATGATACCAGTACATATTAATTACAACTAATTTAAACATAAAAAGGTATGAAACTAAACATTTTTGGACAAATCATGCCACTTACTTACATTTCTGAAAATTAGGACATGAAGAAACATACCGAATTTTTACAAGAGGATGATCTGATAATTCTTTAATCGGATCGGAACCTTTATAACCAATTACATCTACATTAAATCCCTCCCTGGCGAATGACAGCGCATGATATTGCATCCTAGGACTTCTGCCAACATCCCCAAGAACAACAACAAACACGGATTTCTTTTTCCGCATTTTATTTGCAAGAGAAATAAGTCTACCTCACACTAATACGTCCACAGATCACTCACACTCCACATATGACAGTCACTTCGCTGTAATCCCACTCATTTTTATTAGAGGATCTCCCACTGTCCACTCAAACAGAAGTCTATGGATGTTTCTCGGTCGTAACAGCTATACTGCGAGTCTAAATCATTGGAAACATCGGAATATTTTATCTCCAGGTTCCATAATAAAACGAAACGACCGTCAATTGTCACTTGTTTTGATAGCGTCCAAGAAGTAACGGTGAGTAGCAAACAATATTTTTCACAGAAAATTAATGTGTTGCGGATATTTATTGAGCTCCTTAAAGTAATCGCTGCCATGGTATTCATTCATGATAACTTTGATAAGTTAGTCACCTTTCGTAACTGTCTTCTATAAAAAGATTGTTATTCTCTATCATTCCAGATTCTCTCGGTATAACCAAAATGACGTCTGTCGATTCAGGCGTTGAAACCAGTAATGATAGCAATGATAGTTCTGCCACTCACGATTTTCAGGCTACGGAAAATAACTCACCTGTGAAAACTTCTTGCTCTACTTTGCCCCCTTCGCAATTCAATGGATTCTCTTCGTCGTCACAAGACTCAGAGAAGGATTTCAAGGAAGAGCCCGACAGACGACTAGTAATACAAAATTCATCCAATGAAATGGAATTCCAGTTCAGTCAGTGTCTCAGAAACGTAAATTTTTTCCAGTCATTGACTTTTCGGCCTCCATCATTACGTACACCAGGGCTACAGTTGGTGGATATTGGAGGAATAGGAACAGCCGCCAGCTCATCTACTTCATCACAGTTTACATTTTCAATACCGTTCAAGTCTCTTGGTGCAAGTGCGTTCTGCAAAGAAAGTTCAGCAGATGATAAAGGTGGGCCTTATAGGTATAGTCTGTGAAAGTTTTTCTCTTAACCAATGGTCGAGTATTTACCTCATCGTCGAAAACTATATGATGCATTTTTGTTGGAATTCTGCAGGTTTGTTGTTCATTTCTTTAATTAGAATTATTTGCAGCTTATTTGTGGAGTATTTTTCTACATAAGTTAACTTAATTTTTCTTCTCTGATTAACATAATTTCAATGAGGTCGCGTATTCTTGTATTAGGAACCGTAACTTTAAAATTTTATCATTTTATTATTGTATATTTTAAGCCAACTTTTACCGTACATGGTTGTACTTTTCGATTCCACTTCTCTCCTTGATTTTTCTGCGACGACCTGGGATGATAGAATAGTTGCACCAAAACATATGTATTCCAAAAGAGATTCTTTATCATGAAACCTCGTTAATTTTCAATGCAATAATCATTTGCATGTTACAATATAGCTTAGCTTGTCATTTCCATTTTACTGATGGGACATTAAACAAGAACTATGAAATTCTACCTTACACAAAAGGATTAATCTTCTTAGATTGTTCATATTCATATTGTGGAACTCATGTATGATAGAAAATAATCTCTTCTTCTTAGGCATTTATTTTTTTTGGGATAGCATAAACTCGTTCATTCATTCAACTGGGTCATTTCAGTAAATAATCTAAACTGTGTTGGGAAAGAAAATGATATATTTATTATTAATTTAAGCCCACATTGTGTGAATATCCATTGCCTTATATTTACATCACTATTATCACTACTTTAGTATTAACTTAATTGTATATTATGTTATAAGAGAATGTGTGTAATCTTGTTGAAACAGTGATTCAATTTCTGAAATTTTTACATTTATCACAGATGTAAGTACTATGCACTTCATAACAGGAAGACATTTTCATGAAGATATGCACAGGAATCAAACATTACAAGCACATCATATGGGATCCTCATTGTTGTTTTTCTGAGGGGATCTTTTTCTTAGTTCTATACTTTTATGTGATTTCAGATCACAGCATGAATCTCTATTTATACCATCCAGGGTGCAAGAAGACTTTGAAGACCAAATTACGTGTTATGAAGCATCGCCATTGCTTCCTTAACCCTATTGGACTGCAAGGTTAGTACAATCTTTCATTGCTATTTTGTTTAGCTGATAATTATGGCTTTAGTACTAATCACTCCTCATTTTGGTTGAAACATATCATCAAATAATCCATATCTTTTCCTGTCATTAACGGAATAATTCACTGGATGATCATTAACGGAACATATTCATTAGATGCTTACTTTATTGTTTTAATTCTAATCAATGACATTAAAATAATGAATGAAATTTTTTTACTGATTTTGTATATTATATTTTTCAATACCATGGAATATTTATGCGTAATAATTTTCGCTTTTTGTATCACTTCATTTTAATTTTGTTGTTGCGTGGAATGGAGGTCATTATTGTCGAACTAAAATTTAATTCTTCAATATAGATGTATAAAAATGTCCAGTTAATTGTTTTTATTTTGTAAGCTAGTTTAATAAAATCAAAAAATTGTAACCATTCATTTTATTGCTGAAAATCAGAAGATGAATTGGAATAAACGAACGAAATAAAAAAGTAATCCATAAAGTTAAAATGAAATGAGAAGAAGGAGAAAGTAGAAAACTTATAGGAAATAGTATTACTACCTCATAGTTATATGTATTATTTAATGTTTGAATACCTTCCGATAATTTAATTACTAAAGGGGAGAGGAAGCTTCGTTTGGCTGCTTCAACAAACAACGTGGAAGCAGTGAAACATCTCCTGAACAACGGGGTGAATCCAAACTGCTTCGACAATCAGAGGCGGTCTCCATTGCATCTTGCTTCTTGCCGAGGTTTTGCTGATGTAGTGAGGTAAGACTGTGACCATTCTTCTCGGCTTATAGGTTTTAAGAAAGGTTACTAATTGTGAATAACTTTTTTTGTACTCTCTTGCAGAACTTTGCTTGAACACGGAGCCAATCCTAATCAAAGGGATTCCTTGGGAAACACTCCACTGCATCTTGCAGCTTGCACTAATCATGTAGCTGTCGTCACTCTCCTCCTGAAAGCTGGTCTGAATTCCGATCTTTTTATTCTATTCAGTATTAATGATATTATTTAAATTAAGTTCACAAATCAGCCTTGTTTGAAAAGAAAGAAGTTAATCAAGCTTGAACTTCTTGAATGGAATTTCAGGTTTTCATTCTTATAAAAACAATGCTTATTTTGTGTTACTTGTGAATAGTTTTAACAAGTGTATTATTTATTTTGTTCAAATATAAAATTCTGAAATAGGGATACCACTTTAAAAGGCAATATAAATATTTGTTTCATTGTTACTCGGGTAGTATGAGTAAACTTAAGTTTTGCAACCAAATAGTTGAACAAGCATAAAATGAATCTAATCAAATTTAATTGATAATTTAAGGCCGTTAGGGGAATCTTTTATATCAGATGCTTGAGAATCTAAGAATCAGGTTAACTTCTTTCACCTGTCCTTTTGCAGTTCTCATAAATTTCATTTTCCACCAAATATTATAGCCTGATGTTTACCTTGTTTGTTTTAGTTACCTCGTGTCCTCTGATAGTCGCCAGGTTGTTGATTTTCCGTTCTAAATACTTCATGCCATCAATATATACACTCTCTAAAGTCAGTCTGATTGTACTTCGTATTACTCATCTCTATTTGTGACGAATCAACATTGTTAATGATCCTTAACCAAGTAAACAATAGTTATTGACATTTGCTTATAGTATCTTATCTACTTCTTGGTGTTTATGAAATTAATATTTATCATTATGAAACGTTCCTGTGTTAACTTAAATACTTTTCTGACTGTGGCCATCTATATATTTTTACAGGAACGGATGTCAGCTCTAATGACATGCATGGGAGAAATCCATTGAAATTAGCTATGTCAAAATTGAGGTTGCTGAAAAATTTGTCTTCCTTGACCTATGACTCAGAAATACAAGTGAATCCTGATGCTCAAAAGATCAAAATGGAAGTGCAGCAGGTAAAGACTGATCAATTTTCATTCTTGGTTAATTAAATCATTTTAAAAACATGGAATTCTTTCATATGCAGACTGCAAAATTATGATGTCATGTTTATTGAGATAATTTTCCTTGTGAATAAACTCAAGCTGCCATCGCCTGTTATTACTGGTTAATGATACTTCAGTTCTTTTTCCTCATTAGGTGTTGTCTCAAGGTATATATACCGTATTTACTCGAAAATAACCCATACCATTTTGGGTCTTTTATTTTTCTAAAAAAATAGGGGTTCGTGTTAGAATTGATGTCGCACTAGATTTGGGCCCAGTACTTCTCGTTCACATGTCCCATAGTGCAGGGCAGTCAGTTACCTTGGCTTGCCCTGGTTCTATGTAACACATCAAATGTTCCATCAATACACTATTGATGTTTTCACCATAAGACTACAGACTAAACTGTCGGCGGATAGCTTTCAATTGGAATTGAATTGGCTAGCCCTTCAAACTTTATGAATGACCAATTTTGAATTGATAATTGTGTGCACTTATGTATGACTTCTGACATAGACGACTAACGGCATTTCATATACAGTACATATGCATGTAAATATACATATATTGCACCATTTACGTTTATAGTAAACACTTATATGGTGCTGTGAATGGCGTGACTACACATCTTAAAGTGCACTTTAGATTCATGGGCAAATGACTTTTCTATTTCCAATGCTCGAATTTTGGGGTTATTGTTATTTTCATTTGTATGATGAATTTCATGTAATGTTGAAGAAAGTTCAATTATTATTTAATACTTGTATTTCATATTGGTATTAATTTTTGCAAAATGTGACATTGCCTCTGCAGAATTAAGAAAAAGAGCATCCATTTTAAGAAAAAAAAATATGACTAAATTTGTGTTTTGTTGCAGGTTATCGAAATGCTTCAGGAATACCTGAATAAAAAAGGGCGCGAAATAGAAGCAGAATTACTCACAGCATTTTCTTCACGACTGAATCTGTCATCATCACAGCAGGAAGTGGATGACGAAGTCCGTGGCCTCTTAACTTCTCTTAATTCTTTGAGCATCCAGTCTCCTGAAACTCCATCCTCTCAGCCTTCAACATCTTCCTTCCTGGGGGCAAGTACCTCTAGCTCAGCTATGCAGTCAACTTTTCTTTCCTTTTCGACCCCTGCTTCAGAACAGGCAGCTAGTTCTTCCTCTCAAATGACTGTCAGCATTCCTCAGCTTCACCCTCCCCCGCCAGTTATTCCGTTTCGACTACCCCTCGGACGTTTTGATTTTCCAAATCCCTCAGCGATGACTAACCCATTCCACCTCAATCCGCCATGTTTTGAGGCTCCATTTGCATGGGTTTCATCTCCAAGTGCGCCAGCTTCTTCATCAGAAGGAGATGCATAGCCGTTGGGGGCATAGTCATCAAGAGCAGCTTATCGAGGAGGGCATATCAAGCATCTCGCACAGATGCCAGTCTTGCTCAATCCAGCTCTGGACACTTTTTGATCTTACTGCCAATGGTGTAGTGCTCAATCAAGAATCCATTTTCCATCAACTTTGAATCCTTCCAGTCTAAGGAGAACAGGAAATCGATCCTCTTTGATCACATCAACAGTGATTGTATCACAGATTGGAGAAAATTAGTTTTATTTTGATGTAATCTCTGTATGTGTCCTTTCAAGCTGAATTAGCTGGCTTTGATATGATATTGATCCTTATGTATATTGTTTGCCTTCCTGTGTTTGGAAAAATTGTCTCATTCTTTCATGAAAAAGACTGATTGAAAAATGTTGATTTTAATTGTGTACAGTTTAGTTCAGTAGTACAGTTTTATTGTGTACAAGAAGATCATGCAGGGAAATTGTTTTTAAGTAGTGTCTTTCTGTAAATATTAAGTATGGAAATGAAATTCTAAATAATGATAGAATGGAGGTGGAGTTATGATTTGCTGAAAATTGAATCTATGATACATACTATCATCTAAACTCGTACACCAGATTTACAAAATTATTCATATATATCTTTCATCTCTTGTTTGGTCTTCAGTTGGGCCAAATGTGATGATTAATGTACAAAACAGCTATGTCGTCTTTAAAATAAGTGCTGCAATTGGGGATATGTATCATAATTTTCTTTCTTCTACTGTCATGAATTTAGGAAAATACTTCATGAAGGATGTTGCTCATGCATTAGTCATCAATTTCCATTAAATTGTATATATAGTTATATAAATATGTCTCATAATTTTCTGGTTGTTTTGCCTAAAAGTTGGGAATCTTATTTTGTATATAAAGTATATTTTCTTAATTTTATGGGTTATTCAGCAATGTATCAATTTTGGGCTCTTGTGTATTTAAGAAAATTCCCAATTTTAAATTATTGTTTTAAGAAATACTTCTGTTAGCAGATTGCTAAGAAGTATATTGCCTGTTTAGCTAGTCCTAAGTTCCAAAAAGGTTAGTTTCCAAATGGATTATCTAAAATAGAATCTTTTCCACTTAAAATGTAGCCCTTGATTCTATATGCTATATTTTTTTGTAAATGTTTTCTTTATTTCCCTGCTAATTCTTTTAGGCATCACTTCAACTTTGGTTCATTTTATTGGGAAGATGAGGTATGTGTTGTTTTAAGTATTTTCTCATCCTACTATCTGAAATCGCACTTCCTATCATCTTTTAATGTTAGAACTTATGTAAAACTTCACTTCATTGTAGGTTTCTTTTATCAAACAACTTCATCTCATAAATGTGAAATCTTTCAGGAAGTGTGTTGTGAAAAGACCTTTCAATAACCCAAGGTGCAGTTTGTTACTAATATACAGATTTTACTCACTCATTTCTTGTTCAATGTCAATATGTAAAAGGTATTGTGAATAATAACAATAACCATGAATACTTGTAATATGAATTGTCTCTGCTCCATTTACTGAATGTTGTGAGATAGTGATCAACCACTCAGAATTGCAAGTTGAGTTCTTAATATCTCAATAACTTAAACATTATTATCATTGGAAATTAGAAACAAATAAAATACATTTTAGGTGTAATGATGCAATATTCTTGATTTTCTACATGAAATACGTTATGTTAAATTACCTATGCTGGACAATTTCTCAACCAAAGGTATATTTTGATAAAACTGACCTACCACTGCCTGTTTTCTGTGACAAATGAAAATGTTTAAATTAAAGCAACATGCCTGACAGAATTCTTGAAAGGTAAACTGCCTCTCTTTTTTCAATGTAAAAAATAGGCAACTCTTATCTTGATTAATTAAGAAGAAGTTTAAAGCAATTCCAGAATTTAGCAACCTGCTTCTTTTCTTCAGAAGAGGATTTCATATTAAAAACAGCCATAGGTAATATTTAACATTCTGCCAGTCTGTGCGACATGGCTTTCATTATTTGCAATGTTGACACCCTTAAGATTGCAACTCCCCCAAGCTGTTCGAGTAGTATTAAATGCCACATTACCATTGAACCTGCATTTTTCTGTTGAAGGAAAATTTCTTCCTAATCATTAACATCAGAGTGATACCCTATTTGCATTTTAATTGGATGTTAATTGCTGCAATAAATATATTCTACTAGCATAAATAACTGAAAAGTAAGATTTAAGTTTTCAAGATAGCATTCTCGTAAGGAAGATGTTGCCATAAATTTCATGGACACTCTACATGAATTATTGGTTGTAAAGCTATAAAAAGTGCACATACCTCAGAACAGGTTTAAAAGTTTGCTTTTTAAGTATACCTGTTCACCAAGAATGCCTATTCTTATTTAGTTTTGCTTTTCAACTCAAAATTTAATCTTGGTCCCTACAATTATAAACTTTAATTGAGAGAAATTTGATTTTTGAAAGTGTATGTTGAAATAACATTCATTGTCTTGTTGATGCATCAACATCAATGACTTTCTTTGGTTGTCCCTACTGGAAAAATTTGGATGTTTGATGGAATCAAATTAGGAAATTCTTCAAGTTGCTTTTAATTATTATTATTATTATTGTCCTTTTACATATAGACAAAATCACTGAATTTTATTTTTCAGTTCAAACAAAAGTATACTAACGAGTGACTGTTAAGACAAAAATTAACAACAGTTGAGCAAAACAATGCTTTGCAACAGAAATTTAGTAATTGGAAATGAATCCTCCAAAAAGATATTTCTGGGTGTGCATTATCCTCTCCAAACATGGATGAAATTTTATCAAAATTTAAACCAATTGGGTTCCAAGTTTATTTCAAAATTATGGCTTTGCTTCTAAGTTGGTTTTTAATAACAGCCAATTAATAGTGTTAGCTTTAGATATTACTTTGCATGCTCAGGCCATTGTTACTTCAGGTTTGCAATGTTACTTTACTATGTAGGGCTCCTTAGAACTAATTTCACAGAAAAGAAGGGATCATCACATGAAATATATTTTATGCTACTGAAAATCTTTTGAAATATGGCAAAAGTAAACAGTAGTATCCTAGTGATTTAAATGTAAACATTAATGACCAAAATAAAGCCTGAATGGAAAAGCTGGATTATATTAGCTATTGAAGTGCTTTTGCATACATTATGTAATGCTACATCATGACCAATAAATATTTTGGCTTGATATTGCCATTGTATCCTAAATGGATAACTATAATTTTATAGGCTATATTTCACAACAGGAATTTTCAATGAATACCTGATGGATAACACAAAATTCCACCATACTATTTATGAAATCCTCTCTTCTTTTCCTTTTACAGACATCTTGAGGTATCATCTCTTTTACTGTTTAAATTTAGGAGTTAATTTTAATTAAATTTACCTTAAAAGAGCAGTAGTGTTAGCAGTATTTTCAACAATTATCAGAAATAACTATGTTTAATTTCAACTGATAATGTTCAAATTCTTAGAAACGTTGTATTTATTGTATGTTTTATCTGGTTGAAATACATATTTTTGGCAAACTTTAATGAACTTTGTTTACCAAGCTTCCTTCCCATTTCACATTTCATCTTTCATTACATATGCCATTCACGTGAGCTGAGTATTTTTATACATTCAGGGGAATAAACGTACTGAATTCAATGCTTGTTAGAACATCTGAAAAGAGGTTAATAAAATAGTTGTATTACAAATTTAGCAGATTCTGGGAGAAAATTTTATTTTGTGTCCTGAAATCTGATTTGAAAGCAGAAATATGCTTTACTCATTGAAGGATTTTTTTCAGAAAATAGCTTTGATTTAGCCAAAAAAAAGTCTTTAAACCCTCAAGTATGACTCATAAATGGAATACATAGGAACTGAAATGTACCATTTTCTACAAGATTTGTGGTATTAGAAATTCGAAAAATTCTGTTATGATTTTCAAGCCTCTCACATTGTCTTTGAATTATTTTAGAGCTAATACTGTGGTGTATGTGTAGGAGAGTTAGTTGCCTGTTCCCTCAAAGAATCATCCAGTTAGCTGCAAAAAATTTTTAGTTAAAAAATATTTTATTAATTGCTATATAGATTGTGTCATGATTTCTATCGATACTAATAATACATTTAGCTACCTACATTTTATTCTTGTAGAAAAATCTGAACTTGCTTATATCTTTTAATCTGTTCAGTTGGAAGTTAATCATATACTATTACCTCAGTGATCCAAGAGGTGTAATTTTTTCTCATCCATAGGGAAAACCAAATTGATTGTTATAATTCGGAAAATTATGCTGAAAGAAAGGAAAGGTAGTTGTTGTACTAGTGCTAGTAGTAGTCGATGTACTAGTGGTAGTTGAGGTGTTAACTGGCCTGGTAAAATTTTGAATGGTTTGGTTTATCCATACAGCAAGAGCTGTAACATTAGCATATATTCCTGGTATAGCATACGTTCCACAGTTCCTAACACCCCAAGATGTGACTCCCACAAGGATATATCGTAGGATGCCAGCTGTTACATTAGTCATTCTGCAATACAAAGGACCCCCACCATCGCCCTAAAGTAAGAAACAAACTGAATCAATAACTGCAGACGTTGAGTTAATTACAAGATTCACAATAATGCCAATTAGTTTAATGCTAATCTCACTATAAAAAATTTTCATAAGAAATTTAATAATTTCCCAATAGCCTTCAATTTCAAAGATCTGATTGTGAAATATTCCCCTTGATATAATTTTTAGGAAACAAGTCAGTCTCCCTCCATCTTTTATCAATGATTGCATAGTAGAATTTTGTTCAGCCCTTACCCCTTGCTTTAAACATCACTATGATGATTTTGTATATAAAATTCTGCAATGAAATATTTAAACAAGAAACAGTTAAGTATGTACCTAGAATGTTATACATAGCAGAAACTCAAAATCTATCTTATATTTCTTCTAAATTTTTGTACAAGGAAAATATTATTCATTCATATCAGAATACAGGAATTCACCTCAATACATGATACCAACAATCTAGGGCCAGGGACAAAATGATGAATCAATTTTACAAACAATCTCCATAATGCCGAGCCAAGAGAGTCTGGGCCAGGACAAGCTGGCCAAACCATGCTGAATGAGTGTATATTAACTCTGCCAGTCAATTTACAATAAAACAAATTATAAATACAAATTAGAATTGTTCATTTTCTCAAAAATTTCTCATTTATAAAAGTGAAAGGTTTTCCTTCAGTTTTTATTCTATTTCTTGAAGGATTTACTTGGAACTTTGCAATTTTTCTTCTATTTGTGCAAACGGTCCACTGAATTTGCCGCTGAAAACACCTCCCAAACAAATAAAGTTTGATTCATCTTGCTCTGCTTGGGCTAGAATAATCAATCTGGACTCGCTTGGCTTTTAGTCTGAATACAAACTAACAGCCAGGTTTTTCCCTGGAGCAGAATTGGTTCAGTACTGGCCCAGACTTGTTTGGCCCGGCCCAAAGTGTGAAAGGTGCCTTGGTTGAAAAATTGTACTGAACTTCATATCAGTATTCCTTATAATGATGACCTGTTTCCATCTAATCATTTAAGATTCTAGGCAAAGAAGGAGAAAACAAGATATATAAATCACCTGAATTGTAAGGGAAATTCCTCCTTTGAAAACTAATTCAGATGAATGACTGTGAGTACTGATTAGTTGAGACCCCTACAGAGTGGTAATCACAGCAAAAATATAAAGGAAATTCTCACGATTATGTTAAAAGCCATTTCCAAAAGTAATGTTTAATGAGGGAGCATGATTTAAAGTACCATCTCCAACATTGCTTCCCTTCTTATTTAAGTGCCAGAAGCACCATCAGTTCTGTCTCACCATATGGAAGGAGACTTCCCTTTACCTTTCAAATAAAAGCCAATCCAAATACTATTTAAACATTTTCAGAGGAAGCCATGTCTCAGTGGACCATGTTTCTGGTGGATTTGGTATTCCTATCTATAGATTGCTCAAAATGAATTGAACAAAAGGACTCATTATTCTGTTTGACTTCAAAGGATGAATAAAACATGAATTATTTCATGGAAAATTTTATCTTATTTTGTCCGAACTTTTTCTGATATACATTTTGAACGCGAGGAATTAATTTTCTTAGATTGAGTTACTTAAAAATTCGATTATAAAATATTTTTAAGTAAACAAGTTGCAAACATATATTTCATGGCAAAATAATATCTATTGAAGATAAAATAAAGACTTACTAAGCAAGTATCCCGATATTTTTGTCCTCCTGCACACAGAGAACTATTATCTATTGGAAAATTGAGAGACTGTTGGCAGGTACTGTTTTCCAAGACAGCAACTTGCACTTTTCTTAATGTGTGTGACATATCATGTGACCCTGGAAAATAACAATTATCCTTTAAATATGTTTGAATATGGTATCCTATGATGAAGGGATTTAAATACTTAAGTACCAATATTATCTTCCACATTTATTTTTATATCAATTAAATTTTATTTATTGGAATAATTATCTCCATGTTATCTCCATTGATTATGAAAGGAACTATTTCTAACTGAGTATCAAATGTAAATTTAACAGCACTCCATATTTAAATTTTTTACCACAGATTTCAAAAGTTTTTCAAAGATTCACTTACATGGTTTAGGTATTCCCCATCCTGTAGCTATGCAGGACAATGGATCATAAGGGGTTGAATTTTGAGTGCCATTTGGCAAACAAATCACTGAGACATAACTATTCAAAGAGGCATTTTGGCTCAGGAACAAGAGTGCAACATCATTGCGATATGCGATGCTTAAAGTTAAGGAAAAGAGAGAACATATATTAGCTGTTATCTTGCATATGCTAAAAATGATGCTATGAAATATTACTCAAAAACAAAATTGTTTACAATATTATTTCAAAGTGAATATATTTGCTGAAAAAACAAAACAAATGGTATAACATTATAATGATACATATAACTATGGCTATGATGAAAGTCTATTCTGCTGAGGGCTGACATCTTTTAACTTTCATCATCAATGCTTACAAAAACATGCCATCTATGCTATCGCTCCTACCCCAAGGTCCCGGGTTCGAGACCTTCCCAATCAGGGAATGGTTATTTGTCTTCGTTGTTGCTGCCTTGGTGAAGCACCTCCTGACAAGTTCAAAAGAGAGCTTAGGAGGACTTCTACATCTACATTAATACCCTACAAGTCGCCTTTCGGCGTGTGGCAGAGGGTGTAAACACCAATTGAATCTAAACTACTTCCTTAATCGGTTATTGTCGCGTATCGTTCGCGGAAAGAATGAATTTTTAAAACGATTCGTCCTAGCATCAATTTTTCTTAACTTACGTTCATTATCGGATCGACCGAGGTAGCAGGGGGGTTGCATGATACCGATTGTATCTTCCGAAAATGTAGTTTCCCTGAATTTATTAAGCAATCGCATCCTAGCTTCCGAATTCCTTTCTTTCAAGGATTCCCAACCTATGTCTGAGAGTATTTTTGTAACGCTTGCTTTTTTATCGTAGCATTTCTTAACAAAACGAACCGCTTTACGCTGCACTTTCTCGAGTTCGCGGGTACACGTTTCATCTGCCGGATCCCATATACTTGCCGCATATTCCAGATGGGGTCTGACCAAGATAAAATAACATCGCTCTCTCACCTTTTCATCGCATTTGCTGACAACACGCTTTACAAAGCCAAGCCTTTTACTTGCTATGCCGCAGATTTTTCGAATATGCGTGCTCCAATTTAAGTTATTAGTAATGTTGATCCCGAGATATTCAACTGAATTTACCACATTTATATTAATTCCATTGATTTTGTAAGGGTGATTTGGACGCAATTTCTTCTTTTCGAATAAATTAACTACGGAGCATTTACCTACATTAATATCTAATTCCCATTTTCGCACCACCTTTGGGTGAGGACTAAATCGTTTGAGAGAGATGTTCGGTCTTCCTCATTTGTTATTTCCGTATATATATAACCGAGTCATCTGCAAGGACTTCACCGATAAGAGGTAACAGTACCTCAGCCCCCAAAAAATAACTTCTTAAGAACCCAAGCCTAAACAGAAGTCAAAATATTGTGGAATCTGTGACTACACTACAATGCTGAGTCGAATCCAATCTGTTTTGAGGATGCTTTCTAAGCAAAGTTATTAGCAACACTACTGTCAAAGATCCTCAAATAGATCGCTAATTTACAAAGCTGTGGGACTTTTTATAGTTTTTATAGTTGATTAATGGATTAATGAATTTAACTTAAAGCAAAAAGTCTTCCATCACCACAGTTGAATGTAATTATTTAAAAGGAGGAATTATTACCAAAAATCTTACCCCAAAGATGAATTTAAGTTCACTCCATAATCATTAGTAACATTTGTTGAGGAGGAGTATTGTGGATGGATGATGATTCTTCTCACGTTGATTTGCTGTGGCAGAGTAGGGCCATCTAACTGTGTTTGCCAGTTCCATTCCCCCACACGAACTCTGAGATTCACAGCAGCCTTTCTATCAATAGTTCAAATAAAGTCCCGTAAACATGTCAAAGTAAGAATAAATCTGACATATAAGTACTGATAACTGCAGGTTAAGACTATGAATTCTAATCTTCATAAGATAAGGAAGTTGTTTTAAGCAAACGTAATTTTTTGGCAGCAGACTAAACACCTTATAATAAATAAAAATTTAACTTATATTATGAGTAAAAACTAACATTAAATTCAAAGCAGAAGATTGGAGGATATTAGCTACATCACCAAGAATCCCAAATTTGGAAGAACATAATTGTTTACAAAATAAACATGGCAAAGCAAAGTGAAATTTATTGCTAATATTTAATATCATAATCCTCAAATGTTCCTTTATCAGAATTAAAACATTTTCAATACTTGGTGGCGTTCCCATATAATAGACTGGAAGGACTAATTCTTCTATACCTTTCTACAGATTGCTTATAATCATTTTAAGGCCCTTGCTCAACTAGTAACTCAATCGACCGCAACAAGTTATAAAAAGAAAATATTTTGTAGGGCTTCTCGATGCTCACGAATAACAACTTAAATGTCTTCTTTCTAATAAAACTTAGAAAACGAAAATGAAAAAAATTTAATGGATCTATTAGGATTTGCAATAATACGTACAAATAATATGATCAATGTACATACTCGACTGGCTACCAAAGCAATTAAAACTTAAGTGGCGAAACTTATCTGCTTTCACTTAACTTCACTAATACTTGAAGGATCATCTTTCCAGCCAGTATTGGTGTCCCCCTTCCTTCCTACCAAGAACATCAATCTCATCACCTTTAAGTTGAGACATGATGTAATCAGAGATATAATAATAATATATATGGAATAAATAATAAATTAAATTCTATGGATAGCTGCGTAACAGCAATGGTTTGCTATCGCTACGATCCACCAGGTGAAGGAATCGACGAGGACAGAAGGAGCTACAAAACAGCTTAATTTTAGTGAATGTTTCCTTTTCAGGCCCCATAGGAGGTATCTCAGCCACCTCTAGAGGCATAAAAAGTGGCATATTGAGGCTTGATCATGTGTCCATTGCAAGTGAGATATTTTTACGCAAAAATATGGTCGTTTTAACCGAAAAAAATATGACAATTTGAATGTTTTGTCGAAATTTCGAAACTTTGAGGCAAAAATTCTCACAGAAGATATATTTTTGATTTCGAAAAAAATCTGTAATGTTCATATGGGTGGGCCTCTTTTGCCGGGTATAACATTTCGATCAGAACAAAAAGTGGCAAAACAATTTACCCTAATGGGTGCAAATGATTTAACATAACAGATCCGTACAAACAGAATATTTAATTTAATGTATAAAATTTGATAGAAATTATTTAGACCTTCCTTTACGTTAAGAATACGAAAATGATTTTCACCGAATTTAGCAGAGAACAGTGAGTAGGAGTGTTTATGCTGTTCGTCGTCGAAATTACATTTTCTCAACTCCAAAACCAAAGGATTTCTTTCTTGGGGGCCTCGATTGCTCCCAATAAGATTCACAGGAAGAATGCCTACCCTGACACACAGTGAGCGGCAGTGAGCACCACCCCGGCATTGACGAGGGTTCCGCCGCATACGAAACCCAAGTAATAAGGGTTTCCCACATCCTCGAGGACAGCAGCCATCCACGGGGACTCCCCGAAGGCAGTAGCGGCACTGCCATCTCCTGGACCCACTATACGTGGCTGGATGATGCCGTTTACCCAAACGGATCTTGCTGGAGCGGCTAAGCCACAAGGAGCCGAAGAGGAAGAACTGGTTGAAGTAGAAGAGGCAGTCGTGGACGTAGAGGATGAGGTCGTGGTCATCGGTGCGCGACAGCAAACCTATCAGTGTGAACGAATAATTGTTCATTCGTTTTTACTTTCTCCATATACCTAGTATAGAGAAAGTATTGTTTTCATGAAAAAAATCATTGATTGGGACCCTAAACCCTTCTAGGGACCCCAAAACCATGTTTTGGGGTCCCTAGAACACGTTTTGACCATTTTCGGAATGATGTCTGTGTGTATGTGTGCGTGTGATTGTGGGCGCTCTAACGTAAAAACTATTACTTGTATCAATACCAAACTTCATATATAGCACTGCGGTGGGTGCTGTGAAAGTTGATTAGTTTTTGGAGTAAATCGGTTGACCGGATGTCGAGCTTTATTCTTCGAAGCAAATTTCCGTTTTTGCAAACTATTTCCATAAATATGATATTTAGCCATATCCTATTATATTTAAAAGTTTTAGAAAATAATATTTAATATAGCTTTTGTATTAAACATATTTTTTATCACTGATTGTTTACGAGTTATTCATGAAATACTGATAAACGGGAAGTTGCTGATTATGTAATTTGTGGGTTTTCTGGGCGCTGTGGGCGAAAGGCCAATTTCATCGTTTTTCAACGAACATGTCCCAAAAACTTTATTTATAATGTTTGTGACTTAAAAGATAATATGATATAAATTAATCACTTATCTTTCAAGTTTAGATTGAATATAGAGTTCGAAAATACTGTCGTAGATAAATATTAACATCTTATATATGGAGAAAGTCATGTGCTGGCCACATCAGATTTTTTAAAATTTCTTATCTCAATTTGAATATCACGTCAGAAATTTTTTCTGAAATATTTTCAGTAGCCCACATAATTTTCTAGCTGGAAATAAATTTTGCTAAAACAACCGATAAAAGAATCTTCTTTTATAGTGGATAAAAATTGAATTTTCTAAGTAAATTTTAAGTATTACACTTAAAAGAGATATTTTCGCGTAAATATTCAAGATTTTCAACGATTGAAATTAGTTTTACACAGAGTTAGATTGAAAAGGAGCTACTACTGATAACCAAGTGATTCATTTTATGAAAGTAATTCTGGGTACGTAGGGCCCACGAGCAAATGTCTATAGCTGACAAAACATACTCATTATTATTATATCAGTAAAAAGAGGTACGTAATTTTGTTATTACCAAGATATTTAAAGTTGATTAATTTACGATATCGTTTAGTTTAAAAAATCATGCAATTTTAAAATTTTATATCCAAAGCATATTTTTCCTGTAATAAATCCAATAACCATGTCTATCAATAGCATCAGCGAGATACTTTTATTCTTATCCATTAATACATTGCAGTTTCAATAACGAAAATTATGGAAAACTAAATTGTAATACGCATAACAAACGTAAGATTTAACCAAATACATTTTAAAGTGTGTATTTTTGATATTTCTTTGTTTTGGAAATCTCTTTTAATAGAGAGAACCTTAAAATAAAATTTAGGATAAGGCTTCGAAAGGATTCGAAAAACTAATAATACTTAATCCAAGTTTAGTCTTGAAATTCCACAAGAGAAAAATAATTCTGCTGCAATCGTTAGAGGTCTAACCAGGGTGCCACCATTAAATCTCACTTTATCAAATATCAAACCTGACTTTATAAAGTATTCAAGTTTCTATTTCTTGGAAAATGAAAGGGAACGGGAAATTAAGGTATCTGCGACTAGACATTTGTAAAAGTAAGATGAAACATAAGTATTCAACACTGGTAAATTTTCCAGAAAATGTAGCTCCTGCAGTGGCGCAGCGAGGGGGGTTTTAGGAGTTCAACCCCCCCCCCCCCCCCAAGAGTAAAGTCCTATGACTAGCTCTGAGCTTTATTTCTGTTGAAGAGTACAAAACCCCAATCATCACGCAAGTCTTAGAGATACACTGCTTGATAAGTTCAGCGAAAGCTCCGCATACCCGTAAATATGGCTCCTATTTCAGATAAGGTGATGTTTTCGGTAGTAGAGCAGGCCTAGAGCCGACATCGATACGAGCCTTTCGCTCACTATGTCCAACGCGTGTACTTCTTAAGCCTATTCTTTAGTTAGATGGCTCACACCGTAAGATATGATTCCCATGAGAAAACTTTGAAAGTGCTGATTCGTTTACTCCTCAAAAAATACAAGGGAACATTCGAGAAGTAATACGAAACTTTTTTCGACGTACAAAAGTACATACCAAAATTTTCGTCATCATCTTGTAAGTCGTCAAATGATGTGTGAAAAAGTCCTCAGTTTCGTCTCACTAAAATCAATGGGTTCACCCAGAATTTTCTTTGTCGCTGTTTCTTTCTCCTAATTAAATGAGAAAAATTCGAAAGGGCTGATTGTTTACTCTACGAAAACGTACAAGGGAACCTTTGAGAAGTAATTCGTAACTTGCTCCTTGAAAACAGAGATTAAGATTACTTTTAAAAGACAAACAGGTTGATAAAACGCTCAGTTAGATCTTCTACATGTGACTGTTTTTAAGGCGTGAATGCAAAGCTAGGCTCGTGAGTAGTGCTATTCACAGTGAACAGTTCGAAGGAGAGTTTAGTTTGGATTTCATAAGGTACAGATGGACATCCGAAAATTCTTTTTCACAGTCCGCGAATAGCTGAAGGCCTCTTTCGGAAAAACATAACTTAATGGCTACGTGTTTTTTTGTGAAATGACCATTATTAGATGCATAAATTACGATTGCCTTTTTCGGGCTGATATCGGCACAGCTGAAGATGAGTTTAGCGACAATTTCAAAGGTGCTGGTTCCTTTATTAAGCATTCTGGACGATTAAAAGTCTGTACAGTAGACTCTTCATTACTCGGGCTGATTGAAAATGTACTGATCCTTATTTTATGATTACCTGTTAATTTGCTGTATATTTACGAAAATAATTCGATAACCGAATTTCCGAGGAAACGTGAAGTATTGGAGCAATACAAGATATCACTCAAAAATAATCTTCGATGATTTTAATAATAATATACCATTTTGGAGGCAAATCAGTCAGCTGAAAGGTATTGTGTGCGTAAGGTACGCACAGATTCATCGGAACAGTGACTTGATGGCTTGAACTGAATTTGATGAACTGTTAAAACTGTAACTTAAATTCTCTAGCTTCCTTTTACTTCCTTCCACCAATTTTTCTCTGGTAATAGATTCCAACGAATCTCATGGCTTATCCTGGCAACCACGTGGTCAGGCAATGCCCCTTCAAAATTTCAATTCATGGACAATTTTTGTTTTCTTTGAACACAATGCGTAAGACTGGGTTTGCGTCAGCTCTCTGCTGGTTAAACAACCTAATTAACTAATTGCAAGTTGACGACTTAATTTTTTTCACCTTGGTGTGTAACTTTAATTCTGCTAATTCAATTATAATATCAACTATAATCAAGAGTATACTGTATTTTTTAATGCAGCCGAATTTTTAAAGTTGTTTCTTAGAAGAGGAGTTAATATTAAAAGCAAGGGATGAAGTCACTCCTAAGAAACCTACTGATGATATAGTCTAATAACGAAAGTTATTCAAATAAGCATGGGCGCGCCAATGTGGGGATCTAATGAGTGGAAATTACGTTTTATGTCGCTTGCCAAATACTCGTAACTAATTTGTTTCCTTCTCACGCTTGGCAACCTCTTGGAAGAAAGAACTCTCAAAGACTCGGGAAGTTTATATCTAGAACAGTAAAAAACTTCAGCATAGAAAAAAACTACTTTTTAATAGATACTGGACGTATCTAAACTAGAAATCCAAACAATACTTATGATAAGTTTCCAATAGTTCGCTTATGTAAACTACAATCTTGGAAACTGTAATTAGTTGGCTACCTTAGCGTTAAACTCATCTATTTTTCAATGTATTTAGTTTTTGAAAGAATTGACATATTTGTAGTAAGTAAAGAGCATGAGTATTTTAGCCCCTGTACGTTAGGAATTTTTTCGTTTCCTTGGACCCCCCCATTGGCAAATCCTGGCTACGCCACTGAGCACCTGATATTTGTTTTCTTGGAAATCAGATTATTCTAAATTTCGTTAACTTTAGTATCCACGGCACATATAAAACACAATAATCAATGTTCAATTATATATTCAGCATGTTTTATTATGTTTATTTTCAGCAAGAGTTCCAGCCACTATCCAGTTGGATGAAATATTTTTCCTGTCTTTTGGCACAGGGTAGAGAAAAGTATATCTTTCATTTACTTTTGTCACAGTCTTGTTTATGACTGTAATGAAATGAAAACTATGAGGTATGAGTGATGCTCAATAATTGCACTGATTATGTCTTCCTTTACGGAATTCCAAGAAAAGTTTTACTCGTAGAGTCATCAAGCTACACTTAAGTAGACTTGTCCCGCTTATAGCATTCTAGCTTGATGAAGATAGCTAGGGCAAATTATCTCACTCCTCATCTTGCCTAGTAAGCCTCATTCCCATTGGTAGCTATTGTTATAGGGGGTGAGGTACCTGCCGGCCTTCGAGCTGTATAATCCTCTTACAACACCTATTATGACTGACTCATGGCTGACTAATACCTCACCCCTCATCTTTCCTAGAAAACCTCATTCCCACTACTAACGCCAAGTAACTAATGTTAGTTGGGGTGTGGTGAAAACCGGCCATTGAATAATATGTTACAGACTTTCACCAGGATTACCTCTGTAGAACGTATGCTAAATTGAGGGGGCGCCTGCAGGTTATGCAGCCAAAGCTACTTTTAAGAACTGGTGAATGTATAATCTCAAGGATATACCGGGAATGTCTTCATTACCGAAAATATATATGTACACTAGAAACTCGCTAATCCGGTCCTCAATAATCCAGCCTCTCAGTGATCGGGCACCCTTTCCTGACGTAAAAGATAACCATGAAGTAACGTAACAAGTGCAAGCGTGGAAGAAAATTTAGAAAAGGTGCAAGTGCAGAAGAAAAGGGTTATTTTTAGACCTGTATGCGCTAACTATATTTATATATAATACCGAAAACAAATATTAATTCATCGAAACCTGAATGACTTCTCTAAAGAAAGTAATAAATAATCTTCTGTTTAGATGCTACATAATAGATGCAAGCCTTAACCTTAAATTAACTTGCCACCTCGTATCTGTGAATTATCACACGTTCTTATATATTAAGTTCTAGATTACTTTATATATCCTACGTAATATACTAAAAGTATGTATTTCTTTGTACTATGTATTTGAATGTACTCACGATATGATGATTCCTTCGTTAAATTCGCTACTCACCTCAACCACATAATTGCAGTTTGGTATAAAATCACCGTTGATATATCCGTGGGAAGCAAACATGATGGTACCATCCGAAATTACATCGCTTTCTCTACATTGGTAGAAAGGCACGCAGGAGCAAATCCTCGGAAACCTAGTAGTTGTAGTGGCTCTGGTAGTGGAGCTGGTAGAGGTAGCTCTTGTAGTTGTTGAGGTTGTGGTGCTGGACGTAGTGGTTGGGGTGGTGGTAGTAGTGGTTGACGCCGACGTTGTGGTTGGGGTGGTAGTAGTGGTTGACGTCGACGTTGTGGTTGGTGTGGTAGTAGTGGTTGGGGTGGTAGTAGTGGTTGGGGTGGTAGTAGTGGTTGGGGTGGTAGTAGTGGTTGACGTCGACGTTGTGGTTGGGGTGGTTGTCGTCGACGTTGTGGTTGGGGTGGTTGTCGTCGATGTTGTGGTTGGAGTGGTAGTCGTGGTTGATGTCGATGTTGTGGTTGGTGTGGTAGTCGTCGTTGATGTTGTCGTAGATGTAGGAGTTGTCGAGGCTGTTGTAGTGGTGGTTGTGGATGGAGTGGTTGTTGACGTAGAAGACGAAGTTACAGGCGTTGGATATGGATACCAATAGAAAGGACCACCAGGGTATCCCTAAGCAAAAAAGATAAAAATTTGTTGGAATAGAATAGGTAATTAAATTTGAAGCTGCTTATAAAGCCAAAACTACAATTAATTTATCATTACTCGATTTGAATCCACTCAGCAATTGAAATCAAGAAACCATTACGTCTAAGGCCCGGTAATATAATGTTTTGTGAAAATGGAGTTTAACTATAATAGAATCAACTGCTTGGGTCGTGACTTCGTGGTATGGATCCATCAGGAGCGAAAGTGAAACCAACTTTTACTAGACAACAGAATATTTTATTTGGTCTAGTAAAAGTTGTTTTCATTTCCGCTCCTTTAACTACAATATTCACTTTATGTCTAATAAACTGTAAAAATCGGATATTTATTATATGATATTTAATCTATCCTTCACTAGTGTTTAAAATAGTAATTTAAACGGTTTGTTAGAGTTAAAGTCAAGATTTCTATTAAACTGCAAGCTACTTACGTATTATAACACCAGGCTTTACTGTTATACTAGGAAAATTAGTAATTGAAAGCAAATATTTTTAACAAATTCAGCAACATTTACCTTATTCTGACAAAATTCCTGTTTCAGGCAACAAAAGTAACTTAATTATCACACTTGAGGGATGTGATGCAAATAGTAAGTACAATTTCTTTAGTGTAAATATTTCTTCGTAGACTGAAAACGTGTAATACAGGAAATTGTGACACTTTTGAATTAGATTAGACTGAAGATTTATGTAATATGTTTCCTCTACTCAAGAGAGAACGCTCCTTTTAATGTCGTTCGAATATTTTACAAATACTAATAAAGATAAAAGAAAAAGGATTATGGGGAAACATGTTAGCAGCCTAGAGAATTCTATCACCTTGATTACTTTCAAACTTCATTTCAAGATTTCACGATCCCGAAAACGGCCTCGCTGTCCTGTAATTTCTGACTTTCGAAAAGAGATTAATGAATAGCATGAAACGGCATATTTCGCATCATACACCTCCATGGGAACAAGCCCGAAATACCCGTTACAGGCGAACCTACGTTAGCGAATCGGTAAATATCTGAGGCTAATGAATACACCGAAGGGAGTTAATTCCACAGCCCTGATACACTGCGGTGTAATATGCTCGGCGCAACTTGGCCATGGCAGTGAAAACTGTTGACATTATTGCAATCTTCGTGTACACTTCCTCTCTTTGACGTAATCTCATGCGTATTCATGCATGTATCCCTCACGTGACGTTTTCCATCCACTCTCAATGCGAAGTGAGTGCCGAGGAAAGGGTTATTCAACGTCTCCCCCAAGAAAATCTTGTGAATAATTGCACTTTTGACCTTAAGAGATATTTTTGGGATCGAAGTTTCTACAGTACTCAGGTTTTTGAAATCTGTTTCACGTTACATACATTAATTTAAAAATTCCAGTTTTAGATTAGAAAAGTATTTTTCGAGAAATATTAGAACCCTAAAGCCATAGAATAAATAAGAAACAAGAAAATGCATTTTTTAGGATGTGAGTGTACAAGACTGAACTCGTCCGAAAGTTTAAATTTTCATTAACTCTAAACAAGGCCTCAACAATTAGTATTGAAAACTAACCATCCCATAAGAAGCTATAGGTCTACCTCCAATTTCCTAATATTAATTATAAAATTAATTTATTTTTACAAGTAAAAATAAAATAAACTGATACACATCCACAAGTTACCTAATATTATTTTATCTTTACATTTCTAATCTCTAATACTCGTTGTTTAGGGTAATTACGTTATTAATTACGCTATGCGACAAATAAAAGACTACAGATTTAATAAAAAATAAAATGATTTTGCATATTATGCAATGAAAATTAAAGAAACTATTTTCTAAATAATGCCAAATAATAACGATATCAAAATAATTTTGAGTGATTTGATGCATCAAATTTTGTACAGAACTTTTGTAATTCTGTACGTAATTGTACAGAATTTAGACGAAATTAGCTTCCATAATTAAATAACAAGTGGAAGTACATTAGTAATTGAAGCATATTCTAAAATCTATCATATTTAAAATATGCTATGATTCTCAATTATTTTTTCGAATCCATAGACGCGTAATTCAAATCAGTTTTTTACATAAAATAGCTAACATAGAGCATTTAAAATCACGAAATAAAACAAATGTTGACTAATTTGAAAAGCAATCAAAGGATGATACAGAAGTTTAACGAGTTTTTCTCTCTCAATAAAACTTTAACTCCTCTAGTTTATTCGTTTAGTTGGAAGGAAGGCTATTTTCCTAAATCCAAAATCTGAATCACTCCTTCATGGAAAACCTACCATTACACCTTCTCGGCCTGATTTAGTTTTTTCTATTCTTATTAATGAAATTCTATTATGAAAATAATTATCAATACAACATAAGACCATGAATTTAAAATCAGAACGGAGGGCCACAGAAGAGATGTGGGAATACTCGCGTTTGTACCCAGAACGGCAGTAGCTTGGAATATCCTATCCAAGGAAATTTTCGGCCCATTTCCACGATCAAATGCATATTTAAAACGAAATTTCCAAAGTAACTTAATCATGTATTGCTGTATTTGTGTATGTTTTCTGTTACTAATAGTAATTATGGTGGTGTTGTTTTAAAACTTTGATATTTGTGGGACTTCTGGTGTTAGGGATTTTGGAGTTCAATTACAATATTCACGCCTATCTGGATTATTTTGCGTAAATATTCAACCATTAAATATATATGCTTTACTCGTTTACATAATTTACATTCATTTTTGTCAAGATAAAAGTATTTAAAGGTTAAACCACCATAAGTAAAGCTTGTTTTATCTAAACAAAGTTGGTCTGTCGAATTTCTGCAACTTGTTAAATTCCACTACATAAAATGTCTCTCGAATGATATATATTCATCTTCAAGAGTACCCTCTTCTACTACTCTCTTCTAGTACTCTCCACTCCTGAAGATGAATGCATCGCATTCAAAATACGTATTGGGTGCTCTTAAAAAGTGCGGTGTTCTTTCATGTTTTCTCGGAATATCGGTGAATGAGACGAGGAACGCCGACAAAGACGGCTTCATTGGAAAATTTAAAGCTCTAAGGCTTTCCTTGATTATCCTGCGATAGGATTAATCCTCACCTCTAGCTCGACGGCGAAATAAAATCTGAGAATACTTGAAAACCTTTCTCGAAAGAGTTGTATTCTCCAATATCTAGTTCTTTTTAATATCTGATGAATTCATTTTAGTAGAAATATAGTTAGATTTTAAAATTTACATTTTAATAGAGTGATGAAAATAATAACTTGCGGCTCACCTGCTGTGGTTTGTACACTCCAAAACCCGAATAGAATGGAGGGTTTTGTTGTGGGCCAAAGTGTAGAGGAGGAGAATAGTTGGGAGGCGGTGGAGGAGGTCGCAAGTACACATCTGGATACCACTGAGGAGGAGGCCCCGGATACCTCGTCCACTCGGGCGAATTGGTGACGTTTATATTGGGCCACAACCACCATGTCGGACCGTTACCCATAATTGGTGCAGCGTCGGATGAGAGTAAAAGTGTCGATGCCACTGTGAAGACGAGGTCCATTCTAAAAGCAGACAGAGATGATAGTTAGACATTCACTTGATCTATAGCACATGCCCCAACTAAGCAAAATTCAAGCGAGATATTCCAGATCTAAGTTACAGTAATTGGAGATACGTTATCACGATGTAACGTGTTCCCTGCGCAAACAATCAATGAATGAAAAACTATATTCATTTCGGTAGCAATAAAATTCGAATTAAGAATGAAAACTTAATTAGGAATCTTATTGTTATCTGTTAGTTTTCTAGAATCGCAATACATCGACTAGCGATAAAGTTTCATTTTTTGTTACCTCAAGTAAACAGGAAATAGATGAAACTTGTTTGAATATTTTCATAAGTGGAGTTTGCAATTGCATTAAAGAAACTTATTTAATTGATCGAAATTGCTGTTGTATTTTAGCATGTATGCTTTAGGTATGTAAGCAATATTGAGAAAGTTAGTTTTACGAGAATTCAATAGACATTCTACTCAAAATGAGAATAATTTTCTATTGATAAAAATATCACTCCTAACCCGCAATAAAATCAAACCTAAGGAAATAAAATATTACTATCCTAAACATAAAATTGCCGGTATTAAAATTTAGAAGGAACTTGTGAAGACCAATATATAGATCCAAGGGAAGGAATAAAGAAAATCACTCACATCACATCAAGTGACAATGAGAAAAGTAGACCTATTTAAAATATATATGTGAGAACGGGTTGAGTAGAAAAACTTAACGTTACCTTCGATAATACTTTATCCCTAGTGATAGGGAGATGTACTCCCATCAAACCACACGTGTCTACTAAGCAAAGCGAAAAGACTTCCCCTTTTAAAACGACTCGCTCTCTATTCAAAGATGAGTGTGCTGAAAAATGCTCACTCATTCTTTTGTCGTTTAAGCGGCAGAAATGCAGCGGAGAGATCAAAGGGAATGGTGTGGGAAAAGTATCACATTGACGGGTGGATCAATGTTGGGCCCTGCACATTACTGCTGCTTTTATTTTCTAAATTCGGTCCTTCAATTCCTATAGCCGAGGGGAAATCGATATGTCCCGAAAAGAATAAAAATATTGGGTAAAATGGCATCCACATGTGTTTGATAGGCTTTAGTGCGATATAGCCAGCGTGGGTAGAAACGTTTCTTAACTAGTCGTTGCTGAAAGTGGGAGTTAAAGTCGAGTAAGGTCGTGATTAATTTGGTATTTCCAAATTGAATAATTGTCTAATAACAATGTGTACGAAAATGTATTAATTACGAAATAATAAAAGAGTCTTATTTACTATAACATCGTAAATCATTTTCCTAACTTTGATTTGATGGCTTATAGAAATAATGTCATATCATAACTTTCTTTCTTTTTTAGATAATCCAATAATGTGTCTGAAATAAATCGTTTATCGCAATCTACATAGACATCAAAGAAAGGAAAACCAAGCCAAGAAAAATACCCATTCAAACTCGATCGTAATAGAAATTTCCTTAAGTAAAAGGAATGTATAAAGTCACAGAGCTTTGGTGTTAATCAATACATAGTTAACTCGAGAGCAGAATAATCGGATAACATTGTGGTATCCTATTCCAAGAAAAACCCTGGCTGCAAAAGGTCTTTTGATTTCAACACAGTCCATTATTTTCAGAGGAGCTTTTTGAAGGCTAATAAAATATTTATAAATGACAAAACAGCAAATCCTGAATCAGAAAAATCAGGCCATTCATCATACCCCGAGCTGTTGGTCAGCTTAATAAGAATTCGAGAATTAAATCCACTTCCAGAGATCGAGAGATCATATTTAGATATGTTTATCGACAATTTAAATTAATAACAATTTAACTGCAATATTAAATGTAAAAGGATAGTTACAAGAAGAATCTCGTATAATTAACATTGAGGTCACCGCCAATTTTCCGATTTTAAACCAGGGAACCAAGTGAAGCCGAATAAAGAGAATAAAAAACGAATCGGGGGATAAGATGCAATGTTAAAGCAATCATTAGATATTTCAATGAAGTCCACAGTGACATCAATGAAGAGGGAAGATTTACTATACTTCCTCACAATTTCTTTTTGAATTATGTTTTGAACTTTCTGAATTATGTTTTTTTTCGCAATTTTCGTAAACCGCGATCAGATCTTTCATCATTATTTTTGAAACAATCATCCTAAAAATGGCAATAAATAACTCATTTTTTAAATTAACTGAAGTAGCTCCCTCAAAGGATTTTCCATCACCCTCTTAAAATATCCTCTCCCATTCCATTCCTCCCAACCTTATCGTTCTGCTCACTGGAAACACTTTGTCACGCAAGCACAGATCGTCGCCAGCAAAGATTGAAAAGTGTGTCACAGAGGCCTTGCCCCATCTCCACGTTTAAACTGCCTTATCCGAGAGAAACGTTTGATACCCAAAAACGCCAATAGAGCATCACAAATGTGTCGATGGATCGACGATTAAAAAGCTTTGGCGAAACGAGAACGTTTTCATAGCTTCAAAAACGCTTCAAACACTAACTAAAACTTGGAAGTAAAAAATAATAAACTATGAATTATTCCATAGAATAAACTATGAATTATTCCATAGAATAATTCATGTAGAAAATAACCCGTGGGCGAAAGTTCTGTCTGAGTAAGTTTTACTTTGCACGTCCTCGAGTGCACCTTAATCGAGTCTATTGCATAATTTCCCTACGTCTGAACATGCTTAGCTGAGCGTACTTCACAAGTCGCATCAAGTAAATACTTGGTGCATTGACCGGCAAATAGTGCAAACCACCGGCCTTCCCAATCCAAAATGTACCCGCTACTAATTAAGTCAAGCAGTTTATTTGACGATGCTGGGCCAACGTCATGACTCCCACCGATATTCGAACCCGGGACCGCTTTCATCTAAGAACAAACAATCCACGTAACTACTTGAAGGCTAAATTTGTGAATAAAGCATTTCATAAATTATTTCTACGGCAAACAAAAATTCATACACTGGTAATTGAAAACTATTTGAATTTTTGAACACGTGCAATCCTCGGTCAGATATCTTCTTTTCTAAAAGATGTGAGAAAACACAAAAGTTATCCAAATCTGGGGAGTAAGAGTCAAGTCATCAACCTACTTCTTCTGCTTACAAAACCTCATGAACTAAAATGATCCCACAGATGACTGGGTTATTGAACAAATATAATACTTATATGGTCATATTTACAACAGTAACAAACACGAGTACAATAGATTCGTAGAAAAAATATTATTTGATAAAATGAAGAGAAGGCTCGAGTTAAAATAAGCACACAAATAATTGAAAGAGATCCGGGGATGTTTAACAAATGATGACATCCATTTGTATAAGTACTCTTTAAAATAAAAAATTATCGAAATCTAACGGAATCACTACTAACACACTAGTAAAAACACAAAAGGCAATGTTGAATTGGAAGATACGTATTTACATTTTAAATCACAATATTTATGCATGGAGTAATTACTACAAAAGTTTGCTATCAAGGCAGTTGATAAATGAAAGTCTATATTGAATATTCTCAGACAGTTGTAGGCATGAGGGAACGGATATCGAAAGAGAGGCTGATGACCCCGCAAAGACCATTCCATTCTTTTCTAAAAGAGAGAACTTCAGGCGAAATAGATATTTTTCATTTCGATCTGCACAAAGCACATTATCCGTAGACTTTTTTATATCCCTTGTCGTTCTCGCCTTTCACTCGAGATTTCTCTTGTTCTTTTTATCTTTCTCTGTCATTTGATGTACAAGAGATCCGTTGTCTTTCCAATAAATAATAGTTACACAAACTGAAAACTCGCATTTAAAAAGACATTTTATAACGTTGGATAACTTATATAAAGAAGCACACTAATAATTGATAAATTCTTTTCGCGATTTATTTTTATTCGTCAATTCATAATATAATAAAGATTTCACCTTGAATCTATTACTGTTAGGCAATCTATGCACTATAAGTAAATTTATATCAGATTTAATTAATATTATCTTCAGCCACGATGGATAGTTTGGATAAAGACAACTCTGTGGAACTGAAAACAATAATTGGAGATAGTAGGGAACGATTATATCCGATTTCTTGTTTAGAGTGTATTTTAAAATAGGTGAGAAGATATTTTAGATCAGCCCCAGTGAGGAAGGTATTTGACACACGCAAGGCAACATAAAAACATGACCTTGGAACGATCCGAGTAAAACCTTTTCGAGCCGCAATAAAAAAATGCGTTCCATCAAAAAACGAAAGAATATTCATGAATGTGCTATAAATGAATCACGCAATGAATGAGTTGGTAACACTGTTGCTAAAAGGGAAATGCTTATCTTGGAATCATTTTACAAAAGTTATCAACATAAATCTCCGCTATTATTTCTATGCAGGTTAGCTAACATATGATACCATAAAATAAGGGTTTAAAGGAATCAAAGGAACAAAAAGTAAAAATGCGTTACGTGATTTAGTTTTGTAAATAAAATAACGAGAAGCTAGGTAATAACGTAAATAATATTTAATTCTACTCTTGGCTGAACATTATTAATGAAATTTATGACCGTTTCATTTTTTAACAGCATTTTAAAACCACTCATTAAGAAAACTTGAGACGAAGATTCATGTTTGAAGCTTTCTTTTTATGTACGTTGTATCGGGCACTTAGTTGATGTTCTGTGAATATTTACAAACAACAGTATTGCTTTAAATTTGGTGCTAGCTTAAAACGAAATGGCAAATTTGACTCCAAATATCATATACGTATTCATAAGTCTACTTAATTGAGTGGACTGTCTATTTTTCTGCCTGTGATTGGCTGTTAGATAATGGGATTTCCATATTCACTTACAAAATTACAAATTCTGGTTGTTTAGGAATTTTGACGCATTTCTGGATTATATATTTAACCATTATATCGATAGTTATATTATGGGCTTTACTCGTTTATATAATTACTACCCATCATTTGTCAAGATAAAAGCTTTTATGGGTGAAACCGCCGTGAGTAAATTTATCCAAACAAAGTTAGTCTGTCGAATTTCTGCTAGTTGTTATATTCCAGTACATGGACTATCTTTCTATTTTCTCTACATACTCACTATAATCAAATTTAAAATGAATTAAAGGGCAGGGTCCGTCATAATCGTGACGGATCAATTAATTTAAAAATGACCCAGAGAATTAATAAAGAATCGTTGAAAAATTATTTTTACGGTATAATAACGGAATAAAGTAAATAGATAATATTTTGATATCGTGAGATTAATTTGAAAATTTCAAGAGATTCGTACTACGAAAAATAATAATAATATACTACGAAATGATACGAAAGGAGATAATGTATTACGAAAAAATTTCATATTCTGATTATTATTTATCCTACATCAAATTATAATTCTGAGCTTCAATTTAATGTGATGAAATTAAAAAAACGTTTAGAATTAAAAAAAATCAGTAGTGCTTAATATTTTTGGTCGAAGTAGAAAATACCGTTTTGATCGGATGAGGTCAAAAATCTCTCAAAATTAACCTCGCCATAATATTCAATTAAAAAAGGAAATTAAAAAGGGTTCATCTGCTGAAATCCCTAACTAAGAAGAACAGAATTTCGGGGAACAGTTTTCAGACCCGATCGAAGACAGTGCTGGATGAATTATTCATGAATACATTTATTAAGGCTCCTCTGCAGCCGATACCATCTCCGGACTGTGGGCTCCTCATATCTCAGCCACGAAATCTGTCCCACCGTAGACCCAAAACACGGCAAGCCAAGGTCACTCAGGCAAAGGAACAGCGAAAGGATGCAAGGAGACTGTTTTGCTTTTATTTCCAACGGAAACGTAGCTGTGCTGATTGCGTTCAAATTATTTCTACGATCGTACGACTCATTCTTTTCTGAAATTCCTCTTTCCTAGTCCTAGAAAGCAACCTATCACGATGCGGCCTCGATATTTTAATTATCGGGTACCTGTCCTACGCTCTTGCTAACACTTCTTGGCGAATGAAATGTTTTTCATTTGATTTTTTTGGTACAGGATGGAGAAAAACGGGTGTTTCATTTACTAAAAAATTGGTATTTTTCTCGCTGTCATAATACAAAATATATTGAATGAATAAAAACTGGACGTCGTTCTTTCCACGATGTTTCAATCAACGACCGGTTTAAACCTTGCAAATATCATCACCTGAAGTTAATTTTTATTTATTTAATCGCGTTTCACTATGTCAGGTGAACCAATATTGATTACCTTCGATAACATTATATGATTATTGATAACATTCGAGAACTATTTAGTTAGGTGAAGAAGAGTAATGAGATTCATTCTAGAGCTGGGATGTGAAATTTGTTTTAATTGTAAATTTAACTGAAATGAAATTGATTGTTAGTAAAAGATGAACTTTTATTGAAATTTATAGAATCATCTTGGTCAAGGGAAGAGAATATAAAAGAATCCAAAACGATTACAGAACTTATTAAATGCCGGCAACTCTTTTAAATACGAGTATATATACGAATAACGGCCCCGTAGGTATAAAAAAGGAACAAAAATCGTTTTTTTAAATCGGATTTATTATAAATGTAGTATGCTGTTATTATGTTGTTATTGGTTATAAGGAGCAAGGATAGGAAATTACTTAGCACTTGATGTCGTGCGACTGAAAACCCAATGATAAACAGAGGTGAAAAAATAACGACATGACTGGGACTCGAACCCAGGTCCCACTTTTCTATTAGAATACCTGCCCGGAAAGCTATTTTTAACCTCTGTTTATCATTGGGTTGTTATTAATTACCCAAATTGTAATCGTAACAATTAACAACAGTGAGTCAATACCATTAGAACTGATATTTAGAGAGAGATAATTAGAAGTTCTTCACATGTAATAATGAATAATTGACGGCGTGATTTATATAAAATTCGCGGAAATCAACAGTAAAGACAGTGAGGGAATGTTACGTCACAGCGACCGCGCATCTAAAGCTGCAGGTATTCAAATTCTTAAATCTGGGATTCTACTTTAAAGCTTTTAGAAGCTGAAACACTGACCGATAGGACTTTAACAAGTGCGGTCACTAAGGAGTCAGGGATAAGATAGGGAAAGGTTAGGGGAGCAGTGGTTCGAAAGTAGGGAAGACGAAGGTTTAAATTGGCCGAGGTCACAGCCTTGCCTCTGAGATTGCCTGAGTAATGGATGTGACCGAGAATGATGGAAAGAGAATTAATCGCTGTTCGATTTGAATCGATTCTACTATGCCCTGATTTTCTATCTAAAAATGTCTCCCGTTGCAGCGACTATGAGCTTAAAATGAAGAAGTAAATGGAACTAAACAAGGTGTGTTCTTAGATTTTAGAAAAAAATTATACTTGAGTGAGTGATATGATGTTCATCTTTGGAAACATCTTGTGCCTGGAAGGTTTAATTTATAACCTTCCAGGTACAAGATATCTAATCAATAGATAAAAGGAGTACAATTAACAACTCCACCACCTATATAAAGTTGCACAGATAGAAGGATCCAATATAATCATCAATCATAATCAAAAATTACTTTAGAGGTAGTTCTTCCAAAAAAGTTATAACCAAGTATTTCTATAATATCAAATATAAAGTTATACGGTACCTAATTCTGTAACTTAACGAAAGTATTGAAATGTACTACAAGTATAAATATGGACAGGTCAGTCAAAATGTCATACAGCTAATGATGACGGTGTAAAATTTCATATCAACATGCTGACCACGATCACGACTTCTCATCAAAACACGGCATCTTATAAGTATAGAAATGTATACCTCTATAATGTTAAAGATAACTATTGCTAAATCAGTAGGTTCGTAAATATGTTAAAATTAATATTTCTACTAACCTACCTTAAGTTTTACTAAACTCTTAAAGTAAATTTAACTAAACGCATTTCGCACACAACAGATTCGAAAATATAGGTTCCAGGATGAAATACACAAGCGAACTTCTTAAGAAATAATAACCTAAATTATTTACACGCTCATAAGTGTTTATATCCTATCCTAACATACTTCTTACGGAGCATGGTAAAATAACAAAGGGTAAGTTCTATGGGAAGAAATATTTTAATACTGCGGCTGGTTTCAAGTCATTACATATGACAGATGATGAACTAGAAATAGTTTGAAACCAGTCGCAAAAGCTCTTCATGCGGTACTTACATATTATAATTTCACTAAGTCAATGCTTCGTTAATTGAGTTTACACTTATTAGGTAATCTATCCCGAGCTTAACCTTCAATATCAAATGGAGTTTATATTACCGCGAGGAATTTAAAATTCATAATTTTCAATCAGATTGAAATTTGAATTTTTTAATGTTTATAAACAAAGAAAGACACGAACGATGACAATACGTCTTTCTCTCCTTCAAAAATCAGAGACCGTTTTTTATTTCTTTCTTTATCTTCTCCCGGTTATCAGAGAGGAGTTAATGGAGCGTAACCTTGCTCCTTTATCGTCCCAAAATCGTGGAGGAACCTCATCCCTCCGACCGAAAGTAGCATAGTGTCGCCGACCAGTTCACGAGTATCGATTGGCTGGAGCACGGGTCATCCACAGTGGCGTGATGCAGCGAGCATCGACTCCAATATTCACGGAGTTATTGATGATGGAATTGGGAATAGGGCCAGATGAGAAGATTGAGAGCTGCGAGGGGTCAACGATTATCTGCACAACGACTCAAGGTTACGCTCCAGCAGGGAGAGAAGAAAAATCGACAAGCGGACGACACCTGTAGGAGCTGAAATAACGAGGAACAACAGACATTTAGGCTCGTTCGGGAGGACAATCACAACACGACCCATTGGAAATAAATGGTGCGTGATATTCTTAACAGTTTTAGAAGCGACCGGGGAGTAGGGCAACTGTTCCTCTTCGGGAATAAACACGAGGCCATTCATATTTTTAATCAAGAAGACTGACCTATTCCTGTGTTATGGAGAATAAACTACAATTCATCCTAGAATTTTCGGTTTGGTTTCTCCGAAAGGATAATTTAAACTCGGGTAATTGTAATAATCCAATTAGGTAAGGATTACGTATCGATTGGTCTCCACGAGGTAATTTAGTTGGCTGATTCGAATTCGATATGAATGTATATTCTAGCGCATCAACAGATTATTTACGCATATAGGTTTTATTCCGTATATGATTTATACAATAGCATTGAATCATAGCGGCCATGACATTCTATCAAAAAGAGATAAAGAAACTTTAAAAGATATCTAAACAGAATCACAGAAAGATAAAAGGAAAAATTCAAATAAATTCTAGCCTTCAGTGTTTAGCCCTATTATGAGGTCTGAAGATCAGACGTTAATTATTCTGTAAATTTATCGGTTAATTGGATCCTAATCTCATTAGCTACCGTGATCTTTGAGGTAGGAATGACGGTTACTAAGCAAGATGAGGATTGAGGTAGGTTACCCTAACTTGTCTCTCAGACCCAAATTCTACGAGTGGACATCGTTCGTGGTAATAGAGCACAATGCCCAACAAATGATACTTCCCACGGCATTCAATAAAGAGTGAAAAGGCTGGAAACCATTATTCGGAATTATTCATTCCTCAATTCTCATAATATTTTCACACACACGAGCAAGACTGAGATAAAATAAAGCGAAAAAAAATTTCCTTCAATTCAACGAGACTCATGGTTGAATAACTTTGTGGCTATAACTGAATGGTGTGATTGATTCACTAAAATATGAGAGAGGTATTTTTTATTGAATGAACAGGTTGAAATAGATGATTTTATATGAGGCGGAGGGGCGTTCCAAACTTAATGGCAGTTACTACAAAGGATTTGTGAAACATCTCCGTCCTGTGATTTGAAATGAGTAAATTATGTTTAGCCCTTGTATTGCAGTTGTGAACAGATTCTAAGCTGACAAATTCAGAATAGAGATATTCCGGAGTTAGAGTTCGCAAGACGTTGAAAGCTGACGTTAGAACATGAAGTCTTCGACTTCGAGTCGAGTCGGTTCGAGTTTAATCCAAGATATTTTATTGAACGCGTCGGAAATATGGTCATACTTTTTTAAGTTAAATATAAAACGAACAGAAGCATTTTGATCACGTTGCAACTTAGAAGCTAATTCTTGCGATAAATCTTGGTAAACAACGTCACCCTAATTAAAAAGAGGCCTGATTAAAGAATTTACCAGTTGAATTTTAATAGAGGGCTTTACGTGATATGCAATAATACATTATATTAAAAAAAGCAAAGTCCGTATGCCCATTCCTCTCTACCTAAAATACCGTTCTTTGTACAGCTATGATGCATTGTGTTTCTAAGAAGTTGAATGCTATAGAAAAACTATTCTCATATCTATGAGGGCCAATTCTATAATGCACATAAATAACATTTGCACATCTAATAACGTAATGTAGCAATGTAGAAATAGATTTGGAACATTGAAGTGGACATTCAAAAATTTTCAGTGCCTGAACTGTAAAATCTCCGAATTAATTAACTGCTTCTATGGTAACATGATCATTATTTGCCGAGACTAATTTTCAGCAATGGAAGGAAGTATGCCGGAAAGATAAAGATCCTATGAATTAGATACTCCCAAGTGACCCCATTTCGGTGGATCCCGTATTAACGGCACCGATCATAAGGCTCAATGAAAGCACGTCAATCCCGTATTTCGGCACAGAGACATCCCGCCGAAGGCTACGACCGACTTTCTCCGAAGAGATTTCACTGTCCAGAGATACGCGCAATGAGCCTCGAGTGATTGTACGCAAGAGGATCTCATTAGTCAGGCGTTATCTCGGAAAGAAAGAGATTGAGGAAGAATAATGTTCTCTTTTGGTTACCGCGGATCGGAGCCATAAATTCTCAATGCGACGGGCGTTAATTGTGAGATCTGGTGGCAGATAAGGAGGGAAACGCTCCGTAATTCGGCCATTCACCAAACGTAAATGTAGAAGAAATGATGACGCGCACTTTGAAGAATGTTTTTCTCCTTTCTCTAACCTGTATGACTGTTTCTTTTCATTTTTACAATCGTCTAAACCGGCTCTTACATGCGATCTAAATATTTACCCTAGGAATAGGCAAGCCAGAGATAGAACACGCATTTGGTGGTGGTAATACCCTAATTGAGCCTTAATATTTAAAAATACCAAAACTATAATTGGTCCTATATCTTACGCAATGAATCGAGAGCAAGCAATTATCTATTATCAAAAACAGTTGATAGATACAAAAAGAAAAAGGATGCTAAAAGAAGGTAAACAATGAAACTAAACACGAGAAATCGATGACAAATTTTGATTTCACGGCACACGCTTCCTCCTGCTATGTAAAATTTCATTTCACCATCTTCGAAAGATTAAAAATTATTGATATTTGTTTTATAATTATAAAACATATAGAAAAACCGTTCTAGCTACGTTATCGCTCCGACCCCAAGGTCCCGGGTTCGAACCCCGGCTGATCGGACTTTTCTGATCACAGGTAATGGTTAACTGTGTTCGTCCATTGTTACTGCTGCCTTTATGAAGCACCTTCTGACAGGTTCCAAGGAGAGCTTAGGAGGACTTCACTAGATAAAAGTACAGAATATTAGAACAGTACTTCAATAGATAGCAGAACAGCAGCGAAAAAGTGAATCATACTAATGAAATAACGGAAGTGGGTTTTTCCTTAAAACGAGAGAGGGTTTTTATTAGTTATTAACTCTTTTTTGTAAGTTTGTATATAAATATATGTTTCCCATTTTCAGTAGGGTTAGAGAAAGGTTAAAGTAGTAATGTATATTTATAAAAAACGGATAGCTTCTTCCTTACAAATATTTCATGAATTTCGGATATGAATTAAATTGTTGGTATCTATTTCCGGATAGAATTCGGAGGATTTAAAAATACTTTAGGAATGTAAAGGAAATACGCTATGGAGATAGGAATTCCATGTTTTGTGGGCGCGTATATCGGAGAAACGTCAGGGAAGGATAGAGACCATTTATTAGGATGGTCTGAATCCACGGAAGATATATATTGGGAATTCATTCACTATGTATTTTGTTTCCTACGTAAAATTCGGAATCGATAGAAATTTCGCAGACATATAAAACCTTTCAAGAAACTGCATTCGAGAATTGCAGTTAAAAGCGAAGTATTTGAAACGTCTATAAATTATTGGAGACGAATCAAATATGAACTGAATATGTTGGCACTCTTCCAATATATTTTCTTTCGAGGCCTTTTTATTCCAGCACGTGGCCTTCCCACCGCAACTCTACAGCGGATATCAGCAGTAATGTTTTCATCATCTTTGAAAATAAACACTTCCGCTTCAAACAAAATACTTCAGTCCTTCTGACAATTATCCTGCACAACCCCATCCAGACTAAAACTAACTAAAACTAAGATTATGGCATCAAATCACATACTGGCTAGTAGGTAATTTACTGGAAGAGTAAAGTATTTTTATTTAGGATGGTAAGGTCAATTGAGAGTTGACAGAGACATACTCTGATCGCCGCAAGAATCGTAATAAATAGAAATAATTAAGAAATAGTGAACAGTGAGACGAATATAGAAGACAGTAGTATCCAGCTGCAACAGTAGGAGAAAATTCAAGAAAAACAAAAAGATGAATAAAAAAGAGAAAATACGAAAATTTCTTGACGGAGATATAGTTTACAGAAGCAAGCTCAAAGAAAAAATGGAAAATTTAAGATATACAAAAGAAGTTTGAAAACCAAATTTCCTAGAGACATCTAAAAGCAATCCTAAAGTAAAATTTAATACGAAAATATGAAAACATGGATTGTCATGTGTTTTTATGAAATGTATTTCAAAATATATCACTTATAAGTCTGCTACTCACTATTTCGGTAGGTATATCCTGGTTTTCTTCGAAAATACTCCATAGGAACAAGTATACATTTAATATTCTCCGTCATCACAAAATTCAGCATTGAATTACGCTCTTTATTTTAGGCGGGACAGGAGAACGTTAGATATCATCTGAAAATGTTTTCTGGTTTGCACATCGAATAATGAAGATGAATGGAAATAACGATAACATTAATGAAATAAGACCAGTACGCAGTCGTACGTAACATTATTGAATTATGGAAATAAAACGGTTGATAAATAAACTGCTAAAGCCAATTAAAGCTAATAATAAATCATTAACAGTTTCGAAAGGTATCGGACCTCATCAACTCCAGCGTACATGACGATACAATTGAAATCGATAGGAAAGGCGTGGGCTTGTATCTATTTCAATAACCAAGAATAGCTCCCAGGTAAAGTGATTACGAGATATCTGACCGCAAAATACTGACTCCGTAGTAAACACAATTGAGAAATTGAAAGCAATTACACACACCTGAAATGGATATGTAGAGATAGGAGTGACATATTACCACAGAATAAAAAAGCGTAGATGCTCCAAAGGTGGAGAAAGCATAAGAGAAAGGGAGTACATTTGAGTGGGGTGGGCTCCAGAGCATGATGGAGGACTTCTTAGTGAGGGATGGAAAAGTGGAGGGGGATTAGAGGGGAATCGAGCGAGGTCAAGGAGAGGGACACCTTCGTATATCCCTCCCGTCCGTTCGCTCGCAATCTCAGTCTGACGCCCTCAGGGGCTCTGAACAGGTCGATTTGCAGTTTCTCTCGCTCGTTCCACGATACGTCAAGGGAAATTACGCGTGAGCGAAGTTTTTCCTCTGCAGTGCCAGCAACCATAGGACACTGGTTGTGAGAAAGGAACGAGCCTAACTTAGATATTCCCTAGGGTGGAAAATAGACAATACCACGTTCTACAGCCGTTCACCCAATACGAGAGAGGTTAAGAATTTCTTAAATCGCTGGTAGTTTCGGAAGATGTGGTAGACTAATGATCAGAACTCATTCAACGTAATATGTGGATGAACTCATCACTTCATTTATGACTGTTGCGTTGTAATCATCAGAAAAATAGACAATTCTGTATTCGTAATTGGTGATCAACTAGAGAAAAGATTCCCTTCATTCTTGACTTGAATGAAAATGAGACAAATTTACTCTATCTTGGATAATTTACTGTTTTGATTGTTGACTATTTACTGTTTTCAATCTCACAAAGAGTCATTTTCGTCCCACCGAGAGTCATTTTTATATTTAATCAACTCCTCTGCGTTGCATTGCTATCTGGACGTACAGAAGTTGTCTAAACCGATGCTCAAACGCCACTAATGTTTTCACGGACCCGCGCCTTTCCTAGATCTATTTCTCGCTGAGTCCATTCCTTCAGTCCTTGGTCACCCCAGACCGAACTATCGACTTCCCAGTCGATCAACAGGTCTCCGTTTGCGAAATTGGAGGAAACAAATGACGGCAGCCAGATGGCCGACGATTGAAGCATTTGCGGTAGTATTCCGAGTTGTCTAGTGACCGAAAGAAAAAATCTTCTGATTGCGGTGTCGATCTGACGAAGCTCCAACGCTGACGTAAGTAAAGAAAGACACGTATTTGCTTGATTGTGGTTGAGTGCACATTTCGAAGCAATCATAGCCTTGAGGAATCACCTTTCCACCCAAAAGCACTGCGGGACTTTAGCCAGCTGACGGAATGGTTCCCAATAACCAGCCAAGGTGAGTACTTTTCACATTTCTCTTTCTGACTACTGTTTGCCCAAGTTCTACACTATCGGTCAAGTTCTTATCGGTCTCGAAACGGTACTCTTTGCACTTTTCAATTGCTGCTCTATCCATCCATTATATATCCGGTCAGATCACGCTGTTGTTATGTTGTTGAAAAAGAAATTGTATCGGTCGATATTCCGATTCATCAAGCCTTGTTCCTTGTTCAGGATCGCGTTATGCATTATTGGAATTCATTAATAAAACAGAGGTTGTGGATCGCGGTAGGCGATGACTCAAATTCTTCATTTTTGACAGAGGCTCCTGTTCAGGCTCTCTTCGGAAATTCCGCTTCCCTTTCTTCGGGGTATCGATCCGTAGATGTAAATGGATGTGGTACCGGTTCTAGAAAATATTTGGCTACGAAATGTTATAATAGGGTCGTTTTTAAAGGGAACGAGTAAATAAATAAATGACGTATTTCTTTCCAGCGAAATTTAGACTTATAAGTCTCCTCTGCCATGTAACAATCGTCAATTTAAGAATTCTCTTTTTAGTAAAAAAAGATTTAAACCAATTTTAATAAATATATGGAATAAAATAAATGTAGTCGTGTGTGCAAAATAACTAAGCGAAGCTTTAGAAAATTTGAAATTCAATTATCCAGGTAAATTTATGCGAGTAAATTAGAAAGGGTAAAAACTTATTTTGATGGAAATATGGAGAACTTAAACTTTTAGTAATATTAACAAGAAAACTACCTCTTTCGACTATGTATCGTTTAAAGCGATGTGATAATAGTGTATTGATGTGGTTACATTTTGTTAATATTATGTTGCTTCTCTAAGTAAAAAAATGTAGATATTAGGATATAATGAAAATTAAGTAGTTCATACTAGCATTACAATATACCTGCAATATGATGTACAATGAATCATATGACAGATATGATAAATAAAAGCTGAAATTCGTATATATTCCACAATTTTTCTGAATCAACGACCAGTTTTGTCAAACAGCCCTCATCAGGCTTGATTGACAGGCGGACTTGATGATGGCTGTAAGGCACAAAGCTGTCGTTGATTAAAACAATCTTTTGAAAAATACAGGTCATTTTTATTTATCAAATAGCGTTCCACGATGTCAAGTCAACTCGGATTGATGACTTATTTATTTTATAGGGGCTTTAATCTTTGATAAAATTGCACATTGTTTCAACACCTACCCGCAGGGAAGTAAAATCCTCCCATAAATTATATATAATCATAATATATAATATAATTATATAAATAAAATAATCTGAGCGAAGGAATGTGAGAATCCAAATAAAAACGTCAAAAGAACCGACGTTCATGGCTCAAATACTTCCGCTCAAATAGAAGAAAACATCGCAAATCTTCTCCCTCATTTCCTCGACGGGAAAAAATCCCGTCATTCAAAACGGATCCCAATCGGGACTACAATGCCACGGGAGAATGACTTCCCCTAGGCGAAAGAGCGTGAAAATGAATTCTAAAAAAAGAAAAGCGGAAATCTCGGGATCAACAAAGGCCGGACGGAGACTGGCGCCCCCGCCGGATACGAATCGAAATGAGGAATGCACCCTCCGACGCTCTTTTTTTCTTCGATCGAACTCCGCATCCCCCGACTCAAATTCCCACTCTCTTCGTCCGCACTCTGCGCGAGGCACCGCTCGTCACAGCACCGACAGTGCACCGCCATGCACGCTCGAGAATAGATCAGTCACCCCCGGGCGAGGAGTAGATCGAGTCGTGCAGAAATTCGGTGTGCACACTCGCGAGTCGGTGCGCGTGTCGTGATTTTTTTCCACTGCCATTTCCAGTCCGTAGGGTGCGCGCACCGCTGCCGGAATCCGGACTTATGTGGGCGACTGACGTGAATAGGATTCTCGCGAGATCAGAGGAGGTAAGTGGAAATGCTTCCGTGCTCTTTCTGCACCACGTGCGAAAGTAGGGCTCGCGTTAAACTAGGGCTCGTGTAAAATGGTATCGATTCCCAAGAGTAGATGAAATATTGACGGTGCGGATGTCGTGTGCATTTTAAATGTTTGGAGATGGGCCGGGATGTCCCTAGTTGAAATCTATCGTATGGACTGTTAATTTATCAAAGTTAAGAAATGACCGATTTAATTCATTCTCACTCACGATACAGTAAGACAGTGGTCCCCATCGGTGTGTCGCAGCGCATCCTTGTTAGGCTCTTGGTGTTCCGCGTGCTATCAGAGGACATACTCTTACATTTTCAGATTGATGATTCACTACAATTTGCGATTATTTTTTGTTTAATGGGAATTCCTTGTGATACGGCTGAAATTTCTTCCATCGAATCCGCAATCAACTTCTTTTTTAATTTTTAATTTTGACCGCTACGAATAAAGTAACTGTGGCTTAGTGAGCCCAGAATTTTTGATTCCTACTTTTTCAATTGGATAAAAATTCCATTTGATACGGCTAGAATGTCACCACGGTCGCTTTTTATTTCTATTTTAATTTTGAATTTGGACCGGTGTTAATGAAAGAGTGCTCTCGAACAACACCGATATTTTGCCTGAAATACGTGTGCCGTTAAATTCGAAAGTTTTGGAAGCATGGCTTTAAGAAAGTAGAAGAAGTAAACATATTTTCTCGCGGTATTGTTGATGTTATTTGACTAACTTGGTCCATTCATGATTAATCTTATAAATCTGGTTGATTTTCAAATTTTGTTCCTCTTCATAATGTCTCTTCAACTTTATACAATGATTCATGAACCACTTTTTTCGCCATCGCCAACCCCACCCTTCCGTAAAAGTGTTGCTTCAACGATCTTCTCCGGAGATATCATCTGTTCGCAATTCTCGGCCTTGTTTCGGATGCTGGATTGCTTCCAACTTCGATGTAGTACCTCTCGAAAATTGTGTTGATGCAGAAAGAGAATTGAACATGTGACAACCCTTTTAGTAACTACTCCAGCAGTTAATGCTTTCAAAGATAGAGCGACGCTCTGTGATAGATACCGTTGAATTCTTCATTACATCGCAGCTTCATTTCATTAATAAAAACTTTATTCAGTATCACTAATTGAAAAGCCGTCGGAAATAGATAAAAAATGGAAAAAGAATGTCATCGTGGAAAGCTTTGACTCTTGGATGGTTTTTTATCACATGAACTCCATCTTTAGTTTAAAAAAATGGCGCGTAAGCGAAAAATTTAATTGTGCTTAAAAATTTCAAATATGAACATCTGTAATATAATTATACATTTTCGATTAACAATATAAATGCTAAACCAGAGCTAATATTTATGTACTGCAGGTATTTGACATAAGTATTCGTGACCAGTGAATAAATTCCTCTGCAAAGATACCGTTTTCAAAACTTCGGAATTGTATTTAATCAGTTCCAAGAGGTCATACTGAGTTTTCCCCAGATTAAGCTTTTTTCTATAATCGATCTTTGCCTTATAAAATATTTCGTGGTAAAAGAGAATGCTTTTGTAAAGAAATTCTGGAACATAAAATCAGGTTGTGAAAGGCAGAATTAAAAATGATTATACAGATAAAGGTTCCAATGGAAATATAACGGAGATAGTATCTTTTTCCCGGTGACTAAAAATTCATTTTAATACGTGGAACATTCGTAGTAGATTTTACTTGATAAGCATTCCATGTCCATAAACCCTCTCATTTCAGAAGAAAGAATTTCTTGGTATTGCCGATTCGGGACTAATTAGTTCGTATTTAGTAGTAACGCGATGAGATAGAGACTATAATCTATATAATTATTTTTAACGAGGGCATTGTGATTGGGTCAAAACTGAGAATTGGGAGCAAAGAGGCGCATAGAAATTAATTATTTGTATTAACCTAACATCCACAAGACTCAATCTATAAATTTCAAAGGATGATTATCAATTGAATTTGTTTATGTAAATAAGTAATGTATAGACTGCATAATTGTAATAATGGTAGAAGTAACTTAGATGAAATTTCACAAGATTTCCAAATCCGGTAAACTTTAATCTTAGCTATTTCTACAGTTATTACAATAATGGAGTTTCACTAAGTGACGGTTTCCTCAGTCAATTCTATCTATAGATTATTCTTTTAATAATATAATAAGACTGAATGATTAACCAGCGAAATGCTATTGTAATTATCTAAATACATAGAAACGCGTGAAAATGTAGCAAATAATGAAAGATACAAATTATTACATGTTTGAGATACTTTTAAGAAGCATTTCAAGGACGATAGAGTGCCAAAATAAGCTCACTGTATTTCTAAATGAACGGCGTTTAAATGCAGTTCTGACCCACTTACATGCAAAGAAAGGTCCTGGCGCGTGCAGTTCGTTTCCGATGATTCAACCGCTTCAAAACTCTGAATCTAAAAGTGGGGCAATAGTTTTCGCAAATCGAGTTCACTCACATTGTGAAAAGAATATCTTCATAGGGGAAAGGAAAGAAAAATGCCAACATTCTGCAATGCAAAGTCTTTTGCTTTAGATTGATATTAATTTATTAATGAAAGGAAAATAGCATATCCTCTATGCTAATCTCAGAAAAAAACTTTTAAATTCTCCATTTTTTCATCAAAGCTTCAGTCGTACATTTTTATAGATAATCGATATTGTTTTTAAATTTGAGGCTGTCGTAATTTTTTGCATTGACTAGGTCAGAAGGTTTGGAGATAGAATAGCGGGAAATTCGTGGCATACATTAAAATATCTATGACCAATGCAGGGATTTTATGGCTCCTAAAACACAAGCTTGAATCGCGAAAACGGCATCAGATAAGTAAAGACATTTAAATAGAAATGACCCAAGTGAGGCGTTTATTATGAAGGTATAGCAATTCAATTTTTAAGCAAAATTGAGAAGACTTATAAACTGAATTCAGAAAATATAAAATAAAACAGGATTGTTGAAATTACTTTAGTGTAAAATATACTGTTTATATTTTGAATTTTTCATGGAATTGTATTAACTAAGTTAACTTCATTAATTTTTCAATCCACTAAAATGAAAATCGTTAAATATCCTGTAAAAAAATAAGAATGGATACATTTCAATTTTATAATAAACATTGCACTTTACAAATGCATGAGAGTATGAAATCGATAAGAAAAGTTTTAGCAAAACTTGGCGGAATAATTCACATGCCGTTAAATCATTAAGACAGAATAAAGAGATCTAACATTTGAATAACATTTTTTCTTAAAGTTGAGTGAGATATTTCCTTAGTTTTATATTAGTAACGATATTAATTGTTTATGAGTAATTTACTCGTTATTTGTAGGACATGACTTTCCGTTGTTTTCATATATAATTTATTTTCCAACTAATTAATATAATGAAGTCATAATTGCTACCTTCCGGTCATATAATAATTCGATAAAAGATTAATTAACAAAACTGATTTTATTTATCTCATTAATATATCCCACTGACAAATCATCCCAAATATCACTTCTCTAGGGGACTGCACTGAAATCACAATGTCACTGCCACTTTCGAGCGGCCTCAATAGCTCAGATGACCGGTAAATAGAGTAAGTATCGCTAAAGGCGAGCAGTGGAGTACTATCTGCTCCTAGGCATGGAAGAAACGCCCTTGAGGTCTTCCCTCAACTGATAACCTCCCGGCGAATGAAGATGTTGGCCCAGATTCAGACTGATAAAGTCTGTCATGCGCGAACTGGGCGCAATGAGAGAATAGGTCAGGAGTTCGGTGACCGAAAGCGTCCCTCGAGGCAACTCCTCATCGGCGACACACGAAGCAAATACCCTGGATAAGTTTCTTTGCATTTTTGGAAGCGGAGCAATACGGCGTAGACTTTAAATTACCGCACGCGAAGAGGTATCTTTGAGGCTGAAATTTGAATGTTTCTCCCCAAACTGGGATTACTGCCTGTGTGAATTTTTAGGCCATCTGAATAGCAGAATAATTTTGGCACTCGCAGAAGAGCAATTTTCCTAGGATAGAGAGGATTTCACGAGGTTCAATTTACGAAATGCCCCATTATCACCGAGATAAAACTAAAATCGTGTCTCTTCGAAGCGAATCTTTATCTCAGGACTACCTGCAGATGTAGACAAAGTGGGACCGAAAGTGACGATAAAAATTTTTGCCAAATGAACGATGAATCTGATTCGCCTCAAACTGATATTTGTTTGATAAATAAAACGTTTTCTTCGATTGCCCTCTCGATGTATCGATAAAATGAAGACAGCAACCTTGAACTGAATAACTTCAGATTTTGGAAAACGATAAGAATGCGACAGGGTTTTCCTCGTGCTACCTGAAATCGTGTTTCCGAACTTCGAATGAAAATTATCATTAAAATGTTTGAGTAGAGAGAACAACTTAGCTGTACTCTTATGTACCCTTAAAACCTATGATAATGGAAACTTTCTTTTTAAAATACTAACGATCTGAAATTCAAATGTATCATCCACTTTTACCATAAGACCGCACTATCATATTTGTCACCAGACAAAAACACCTTTTAAAACGGTTTCCCCATGTATCATATTTTAATAAGATGAAGAAGATGCATACACGCAAGGACAGTAATGTTTCTTTTTACGTTGAGGACTTATTATTTTTCAAGGTATTCCTTCTTTTTGCAATTGTTAATTTTACTTCAAAATATGACGCTTAGAAACTTTTAAGTGCGAGCAAATGAACCAATAACAGTAATTTTTAATTTTTGAGGTTTTATTTCTCGCGGTGTATAAAAAATAATATTTAAAAAAATGAAAGGAAGTTATTTGAAAAGTAATTTACTTAAGCGCTTGAAGATGTTAGATTGCAACTTAAATTCGCTTTCACAAGAATACTCGGTGAAAATAAGTAACTCGTCCTTTCCATTTAGAAATACACTATTTTAGTATACAATTTACACGAAGTTAAAAAAGTCTAATTGAATTTTATTGTTGAATCGTGTTTAGATTTATATAATTAGTCTACTTATTTTCATTCAGACGCCGTAATGCACACCAATACGCACTAATATGCCTTTTATTTAGTAATCAATACGCTGTAATATGTTCTGCGAATACCATATACATTACATATGCTATAGCTATCAGGTATTGTCTTTCATGAAATAAAATTATTTGATAGAAAAATATACGACGCTACGTTTTAATCGGTGAAGTCAGTGAATATATATTTGACATCATTAAAATTGAAATTTAATATAAATTATGAATATAAAGTCAATGATGAAATTTTCTATTTATCCATCCGTCAGTCAAATCTCTCCGGAAAAAAAATGGTTTCTGTTTCCAGTCGGACTTCCTTTTGTAGTCACGGTCTACTTCGAGGCACAAAGGGAGAAAGAAATGAGACGATTTAATTCAAAGAACTATTAAGAGATAGAGGCTCTTTCGCGAGCACCTAAAGAGCATGGCCCGCTATTTTTGCCCCGCAGTTAAACGGTTCGCGAGAGAGAATGCATGCCGGACGGTGGTTCTGGAAGTCGTCGAGTAAAAGCTTCACAAAGGGAAAAAACAGTCTGAAAGTTTCTTTGTGACTCCGACTAGCAATACCATGACGATTCTTTGATCTCACTCCTTTTTTAACTTGTTTCTCTCCATCCTTAAATAAAGGATTCATTCCTTTATTCATTTTCATTCATCCTCATTCATGGTTTCGTTGAAACATCAACTCTCGTTGAAACAACAACTGCAGAAGAATTTTACAAATTCAGAGTAAGATCAAACATTTCCCTTTCTTGTTTAAGTCGCAATCGGAGAATGTTTTGTACGTTGAAAGAAATCAAATTAGCGACCTACTGGCGTTTTAGCACTACTTTGTAAGACGGCAACTCAAAAGAATAAAGGACAAGCATCATATCAACAAGGATGCCGGAATTCTAAGTAATTTAACCATGACATTTTTAATAATCAGTCTCGAGTATCTGATGTGGATCTTAATTAGACATCAAAGTAAATCAAGTTAAATTTAGCTCAAGGAGTAAATACGAAAAGTGAATTTTCATTTCCTTTCATCGATCTTATAGATTCCGATACAGTAAATTTGAACAAGAGATGCAATTATCCACAAATTAGGGGAAATTCTAAAAGTGTGTTAAGTTCAATTTATTATTACTATAACATAGAATCGCTACAAATAGATACTGGATCAGGTGGCAGTGGATGTACGCAAGTACATCCAGTTTCACTGCCACACTTAAACAGGATAATAATAAAGGTCTTCAATTCCTTAATTCAATAAATTATCCAATAAAATGACGAATCTCACCAAATAAGTTGTAAAGAATGAACATTTGGAACACGGTAGTTAATGAATACGAGGTTTTAAATCTCCAAAAGCTTACATTTCAGGCGTTACTCGTCTCATTCCCCGGTATTCGGAGCAAAGAAAAAGCTACCCAAAGCGCTTTGCAAAGCAAAACTCCCGCCGTCAGGAGCAATTTTATTTTTAAAGCTTAAAAGAGCGGCATTCCATTCTTGTTTTTTTCCGAATACCGGGGAATGGGCCGAGGAGCGCCGACAAAGACGGCTGTTAGAGATTTAAAATCTCTAAACCAAACCAGTTGCCGGAATTTTGAAAATATTTTCTAATCAGTTGGGAGGCCGATAAAGAAAATATAGCACCTGATGGGCGAACCCGTAGGGTACAAAACGACTTTTATTAAAAAAATTAATTTTGCGCCACATTCTCCGTTCGATGTTTCCTTTTTCACAATGAATGTTCCCAAAACCTCGCCTGATACTAAGAATTTTTCCACTAGGAGATCAGTAAGAGAGTAATCCCTGGCCTCAGAACGATTAAAAGAGACAGATAAACTCCCAATTTCATCAGTCCTTCCTTTAGGATCTCCCAATCTTCTCATTAAGAAACTCCGCCACCTTCTCAACTGGTCCCCTAAGGGACCTTCTGCATATTCCAGTCATAATGCAGGAAAGGGGTGTGACCTTCCACGGAGACTCCCGCAGACTTAGAGGCATCGTTGCCCAGGTAACGTTTGGAAGGCCCCTGAACAAGCCCACGCAGCCTTTCTCCCTCTTAAATCGAGAGGAAGAAGGGGTTTTGGAGAAATGGGTGAAGGTCGCACCGACTAAAAAAAGATCCCGCTGTTCCTCACGCGACGCGGTTTGGGTTATGGTCTCCGACCGGGACACGCTTTCACTTGGAAAATACGCGCGAGAAACAAATGCGATATAAATTGGAGGCTGATAGCTGGGCTTCCGAACGGTTCCCTCGGTCAATAACGAAGGACGCCGAATTGGCCGTTTGTAAGCATTAGCTTCCCTTGGTTTGATTGATGGGATTCCCCCTAACTCACACAAATCGAAAGGAAGATGCTATCGTAAACAATGCGGTTTTAGAAACGGTTTCCCTTTTGTATCGATTCGAGAGCTGTTCAAATAACAGCAACGAGGTTGGTGACTTCGGTCTCGGTTAGCTTGTGTAACTATTTTAGATTCCTGATTCTTTTCTCGGCTGCGACATAGGATTCTGATGTTTTCTAATTTGTCTATCTATCATTACTGCCCCTTATAAATCAAGTATCTTTGCTGAATCCGTCAATTCCATCCTAAATTAAGGAAATACACCATACAAACATGAGTGAACTACCTTTCAGTAAACCTACCATGAGCATTTAAAATCTCATCTCTATTCAGCACCATCTACTTCACTTCTTAGTAGCTTACCCCACCCTTTCTGTCATGTAACATCTGCCTTTGTCTTACCGTTTTTTTTCGATTGTTCAACCTTCGAATAATTTCTCTAGCAGTCCCTCTCCTCCCAATATTTGGCCCACCCATTTCCTCTGTCTACGCTTAATTACTTCAATGAAAACGGTCCCCTCCCCAAAAATCTCCAGCACCTCCGTGTTTGTTTTCCCATCAAGTGTAGCTCTATATGTACATATGAATATGTAATATGTAAATATACATCATTATCACTGAAAACTATCGACTTGCTACTGTAATAAGATTGATGACCTTCCCCTCTGTCAGTCTGAGCGGCCATTCTCCTTTACAGAAGCTCATTTTACCCATGTAAAATTTTGTGAATTAGAGCCTTTTAAACCGAGCCCAAAAAAACCCGCGAATTTACTCAAGAGAGCTTTGACGAAATGATAGCCGCTTTACAAAAAATATTACGACCGATAAGATCAAAATATCCCGTTCCAGACAGTACCCCAATCCGCGGCCATTCTTTGCTCAGTCACGCTATTAAATTTCGACCAACCCACACATTCACACAAATTCTGGCAGCTATTGCACATTTCGAGAAGTTTTAACCCATATGCTAAATCCTGATGACGTCATACGCCGGGTCGAGAGTGGTATCAATTCACGGAGTAAACTACAATGGCTTGAAATCTAGGATTTCTCCTCACGCTTCAATTCATTTTACATATTGCCTCTTTTGTTAAAGACCTCTCCTGCTGGCTTCGAGCCATTTATCTCGCGAGTTGTCCGACATAAAATTTCATTTAAGATACTTTCAACTCCATTTAATAATCCAGCAACCCACTTCAACATGACTTTCAACTTTTTATGCGAAAAGAAAATTGCATGTCCCGATTATGCCAAGTTTCACGAACGTAAGCCAAAGAATATGACAAAGATCACTTTTTTCTACATTACTATAGGGAGTAATTGAATTTTGGGCTCATTTTTTCCTCCAAGGTTCTATGTAAATTAACATCTATACAAATTGCCAAGGACACTCATAATAAACATAAGAATAGGTATCAAAATTTTTCAAAGTTCTTAAAGAGCTGAGGTCGATTCGCACAAATGGGTCCCCGTCGGGGACAGAATGCATAACTACTTTCACAAATACTAAATGTACTATTAACTTGACTATCTAGAGAGGCCAAAGTGAGAATTATAACTGAAACTTTTTCCTTACATTTTAAGGTAGACTAACAAAAAAAAAGAAATAAATGTTTAAAAAAAAACTTGGGTTCGGTAAATGGTTCTATTTATTATATTTTATAAATTTGAATACGAGAGCCGTAAAACTCTGGTCCATTTTCGCGGAATAATTCGTGACCAAAAGAAATTTGCACGGGCAAAATCACTTTGCATTCGAATTCGAGCGGCCAGGTCAAAAATGATAGCAAGAGTTCACAAGCCCCAATTACAATATCAACTGTTTCTGATAGTCTGTTGATATTTACCACTTTCTGTGCATCTTTAAATGGATTTATAATACAATCGTTTACATAGATACAAGTAACTCTATTAAATCCGTCGTAAAACTTCTAAGAATCTGTAAAATCTGAAGAATCTGAAGATTCTGGGCGTTTTACTCGTGTCCGTTTATTGAAGTTTTCAGATTTTATTCTATTCACTGTTATGCTCAGAAAATAGAGATCATCTAAGAATTGAAAAGGTTTAGAGCATGGAGCTATTTATCCTCTACATAAAGTAGTGATTTCAGCTTCAATGGGGTTGATAATCCCCTAATATTCTTTCTGGAGCATTAGAATCTAAAATTTTCTTATATAAAAATCTGATGTGGCCAGCACATGACTTTCTCCATATATAAGATGTAAATATTTATCTACGACAGTAATTTCGAACTCTATATTCCATCTGAACTTGGAAGATGAGTGATTAATATATATATTATTATCTTTGACGCCACATACATTATAAATAATGTTTATCGGGACATGATCGATGAAAAACGATGAAATTGGCCTTTCGCCCATAGAGCCCAGAGCGCCCACTACATAATCAGCAACTTCCGGTTTATCAGTATTTCACGAATAACTCCTAATCAACCGGTGATACAAAAATATGTTAAATACAAAAGTTATAGTAAATTACATTATTTAAAACTTTTATAAGTAATACAATTCACGTTTATATCATATTTATGGAGATATTTTGAAAACCGGAAATGAGCTTTGATGAATGAAGCTCGACTTCCGGTTAACCGATTTACTCCAAAAACTAACCAACTCTGACAGCACATACCACAGTACTATATATGAAGTTTGGTATTGATACGACCAGTAGTTTTCACGTTAGAGCGCCCACTATCACATACACACACACTCACACACACACTCACACACTCACACACACACACACACACACACAGACATCATTCCGAAAATGGTTAAAACGTGTTCTAGGGACCCCAAAACATGTATTTCCGTTGAAATCTCGAAGTCGAAGTTTTTCATGAAAACAATACTTCCTCTATACTTCGTATATGGAGAAAGTAAAAAAACGAACTGTGCTTGATAATACTTAAGTGGACTTATATTTACAGGTCGATTACTTTTCCCAAACAGACTTACTGAAAATTTTGATATAAATTCTAAAGGCTCAAAGCTTGATTATAATTCTTCGACTTAGACGTTAGTGGCCAACTATTGTATTTCTCATAATATCAACAAAATTCTACGAATTTCGAATTTAATATGAAAAATTTGCGCTCACGAGACGAATATGTGACGGAAATTGGTTTTTTGAAATTACCAGGTTAACTGAGAATAGCAAAGAGAAAGGCCGATATCTTTATTTGCTTCATAGTATTCTTGTATTTTTTTATATCTCCCAATCTATCTTAAGGATTATAATATTATTTTTGATTGAATGCGTCCCTTTAATATCACGAAACATCGATTTTTCCTTGGAAAAATTTCAAAAGCCAGCTAATCAGATGACACATTTTTCTCAGAACCCGAGATCAGATATATATTTTCTTTCAATACCGATTTTGATTCAAGTTTAATTAAACTATTTGACAATTTTAATCGATCTTTTTTTCATTCTTATAACGTTGTAATGAAAATGGTAGGTGATTCAAAAATATGCAAACAGATTTTTGTTTATAGATTACAAATAACGAAATTACTTTAATTAAATAACTAACTTCACATTTCGCTTTTTGCTTCTAATTATACTAAATTTCAGTATGGGTAAAATCATAGTAAGGATACATAAGAGATTGGAATTCTGATTCCAACGATCGTGGATAAAAATATTCGAAAAATCACGGAAATAATTTAATTCGTTCATTTCTTTTTCTATCTTCAATAAAAAATACAATAAACGTCAAAAAATTACTATGACAATATTTCATCTACTTTCCGAATAGTATTCAATTTATAGCATGAAATTTAATAATTAATTTAATATCTTCTTTTACGAATAAAAGGGTAGAAGTAAGAAATTACAGAGGTTTTTTTACGTGACAGCTCACTTATTCTTGCAACGTAAACGCACGTGGCGTGAGCAGGCCAGCCATTCTCATTATAAAATTAAAAAAAGAACCGCGGAAATTGTAGCCAATACAAATGATTCGTAACCTTTCCGGCCTTGCCTCTGGTTACTGGTCTTATTAAAAACAACTCATTCGGACCACAAAACTCGGACCTTTTCCTTCCTTAATTTAGCTACGAAAGTCCGTAACTAACGAATGGTGACAGGGGAAAACTCAAAGCTTAATGGGGTACTTAAAAAGAAATACTTTTCGCTCTTTATATCTACATTTAAAACGAACACAATTGACGAAAATTAGGGTTTTTATTCTAATTTTTACTTTTTTATCCCTTGTTTCCTTTAGAGCCTTACGTGTAAGCCGTTCAGTTCAGTCTCTTTACTTTCAATACCTCTGTTTCTCTTTCAACAGCCTATTATCGACTACTTACTTTAAGACTAAGTATCCTTTTTACTTTCGAGGCACGTTGCGGTCGAAGGTGTACTTCTTAAAAGGAGCCCCGAACCCAATTTGCTGGAATGGGCCCTCCAATGTTTCCCGCATTGGAGAATTAAGGTTTTTAAGATCATGATGCAGGTCGGCCCGCTAGAAACTCGATATTTTTCGAGCGATGGTCCCTTACCTCGGATGTATTCGGTTCAAGGATAAAAGGTTTAATAGGTGAGATTCAGTCACGAGGGGGCTCGTTTTAGAGGAGTTTTCTAGCCCAGTACTTGGTAATTTTGGCTATAAATTGGTCTCCTATATCAACCTGTACACATTTCTGCATTTACATACATAAATAAGTATGTTTTTCTATAACGTAATATTACGGATCGTAGAAAAATTTGGTTGCATATGTATCTCTAAAATAAAGGACTGGCCGATGGAAATGACATGAAATATGAAAAGTAACTAAAAATATTCATAGCTGACATTATATTAGTGTAACTACTTTTCGTGAATTCTAAGAGGCTTATACTTTATTATTAATAATTATTATATTATAATTATAATATTGTATTATTTATTTTTATAAGTATTAATTTTCTACGGACTTACTTAATACGATCATAGAGAAATTCTCTAATTACCAAAGCTGATTGTGATGTCATACGAAAATTTCATTTTGTTAATGTTACAATTAATTTTTAAAGCTTATCAATTTCATAGGTTGTAACATAACTTGAATTTATCGAAAGAGACGAAGCATTATCACAAGGACCCAGATTCATTTTGAAACAGCGAAATTAGGGGAAAATATTATTAAATGGAAACATCATGATTTCTAAGGAATAATGGTAGTCATTCCAGTAATAACAAAATCATATAGTCTTATTTTCCGGTTGATTTATAATTTACTAAGTCAATAAAACCATGAAAACAATGACGAATGTTTGTTTACTTAAAAACAATCACGCTATAGAGACACTTCGTATATTTCGTGACTTGCGTGTTGAGTAAATATTGTAGAGCATTTGCTTTCGAGAGCTTATTTAATTTTCCAAATAAAAAGGAACGAGTACATAAATAGGTCAAATTCCTCACGACGCTGACGTTATTTCAACATAAAAAGTTGTGTTTGCTCCATCCTAAACATCTGACCTCTCCACTTTGCAAAAATCATTTTTGGTAGAAGAATAACGTAAACCGAAAAACTGATAATGAGGAAATCGTTGAGGACCTGTTGCTCGATATTTCCAATATTGGTCAAGGGCTCGAGGGAACACGAACTGCCGTGAGAGAAATACTTAAAGGGCTCTGCGGAGACCTTGAAGAGTTGCTCCAGTTCCAGGCGAACGGTCACTAAGAACTGCGGATAAGATTATAAACTAGGAATTGATTTTAGACCCCTTATCTCGGTCCACGGAGTGACGGTTTGGGCAGTCATGCGACAGTAATAGCACAAAACGTCGGATAAACTACACTCGGTGAGTTTATTCCCCTTTGGCTCGATTGCGAAGGTTCAAAGACCGAGTCTCTAAGATCGATAACTATAAACATCTAGGTATCATTCGTTGCAGAGGTTTCTAAATATGAAATAACTGCGCACTGCATAAACATTAAATAAAACCCCTAAGCCACATGTATTTAGGACATACGATTTTCTCGTATCGTCTATCTGTGGAGTCTCTTGAAAGGAGGGGCATTCTGTATTTTGAACTCTTTATTTCGTTGGTAAATTGTTCCTAAACATGCGAATAAATTGACTGATATGAATAAAATACCAATCGCTTTCGATTAATATCCGATTCCCATTTATTATTTGAAAAAATGCAGTGAAAATCTGGAATATATTTCTGGAAGAAGATTCAAGAGTTAATATTCTGGTAAATGGTATTTATTGGATTTTCTATCCCACTAAAAGCTTATTTATTATTTTTTTAGGTAAGGCATTTTTAAATGAACGCCATCAATAACAATAGCAAAAAATAATGGTAAACAAGATTTCATAAATTATAATTTAAAACGAATTATATGATATAATATCATTCCAACGATTAACTTCAAGATATATTATGAATAAGCGCATTAAAAAATTAAATCCATCTATTGAGAAGTAAATAAAAAATGACTATTTGCCTAGCTTCAATAAAATTCACGAGCAGGAATACAAGTCACTAGGCGTAGAAAATCAAATAATATTTATATGGTAATTTGTCCCATGGCTCTCGCTGCGTTAAAACATTACAAATTTTCTCCACACCCTATTTTAAACAGTTTTTGTCCATAGATAATTACTCCTACTTTTGTAGGAAATTATTGTACGTGGGAGAACCGTAAGTGCAATCGTAAATGCTACTAAAAAATAATGGGAGATTTGATCTACAATTCTCGTGATAAATACTCTTAGGCATTGTAACGAATAAAACCATGGTTTAGCATAAATTAGAAATATTTCTTCATACAAAGTGAAAGAAAATTGCATGCAATATATTAGTCGACGAGGATATGAGTAATAGTTATCCATGGTACTTGACAAAGGAGGCGAAAGTGAACTGAGATAAAACAGAATTACAGGATAAGGAGTAGGCGTGCACCAATTTCCTCAAAGGTAATGATTCAGGCACAGGTTAATATGAAAATAAGATTATGACATAGTTTAGAAAGTAAATTTCGGGGCTTTCCCCAATCGCATATATCCTCTATTTCTGTCTTATCGACTGCATCTAACGGCGTGCGTGGAACATGAATTGGAAGCAGAGGTTGTCACAAGAAAGGGAGATATCGTCGCAGAGAGAAATACGACCGAAGGAAAAAGAGAACGATCGCTATAAAAGGGTTCAAAGAAGAGCGAGTGATCATTTGGGGTTGATTTGTTGTCATAGCCGAGTCCTTGGGGTGTCCAAAGGGAAGTCGGTTAAAAACGGCGCGATTACGTGCCCATGACTACTGACTTACAAAGTCATTACTCTTGCTCACATAATACGGTCTTCACTGTTGTCTTTCCGCCCATTTCATCCATCTTTCTTCTTATGTTTCATTCTCGTAACTTCCAGATAACTATCAGTTCTCAATGTGAAAATTTGATCGCCCTCTTCTTCTTCTAATTCTAATTTATCACAATGGATGGATTCAAAAAAGCAGGACTTCGAAGTAGTCTTTCTGCCCATTTCATCCATTTTTCTTCTTCTACTTCATTCTCGTAACTATCACATGTTTATCAGCTTATAATCTTTAAATTTGATATTTAGCTTCTTCTTCTAATTCTAATTTGTCACAATGGATGGATCCAAAAAAGTGGTATCATTGATTAATAAAATAGATATATCACTGGATGATATATTCTTGAATGATTTCAAGGGAGTCCTACGATTGCAAAATTATTTCCATCTCCATTATTTTCAATACCTAGGAATTTTTAAAACTTCTCATTATCTATCTTAATAGAAAAATACTTTGTAACTTCCACAATACGTCTTTCTTTAGATCTATCGACTGGATTCGTAAACGCGTTGACATCAGGAGCAAATGAAAAGATTCATTTTACTGACCATAATAAATTTTATTTAGAAACGAGCATGGTTTCGACCAAAGGAGCCGTCCTCAGGTGATCTCATCATCCTTTACCTGAGGATGAATACATGAGTCAAAACCATGGTAGTTTCCAAGTCAAATTTATTGAGCTCAGTAAAATCTAATATTTTAATTTTTTATAAAACTACTAACTATGAAGTCACGGCCTTAGCAGTGGATGAAGCAGGGTTGATCGGGAAGTTACAAAGTGATTTTTTCTTTTAAGATGTTCTCTATAAAATTCCACCAAGTCACGATTGGCCTCAATAATTTTATTATCGTTATCTAACCTAATATCAATTTATTCTCGTATTACGTCGTAGATTTGGCAGTTGAACTAGGTAGCAGTGGTCGAGGGGAGTGAAAATTAAAATATGATTTAGAAAAAATTTCCTCCCCGGCGGGGAATCGAACCCCGGTCTCCCGCGTGACAGGCGGGGATACTGGCCACTATACTACCGTGGAATTACATTTATCCTTCAAAGAATACAACATCTCAATGTTTAATTTACGAGAAGCAAAACGGTTTTCACAATTTAGAAGACCGCTCAAAGTTAACATTTAGAATAATAAAGTTTCCTCCATTTATATACATCGTCCAATTTATATGCACTTCCATTCACGCACGTACTTTGGGTACAATTTAAAAACTGAAAAAAAAGATATCTTAACTCCCAAATTAGCGCTAAGAAGAAGAGATGCAAAACTAAGTCCCAGCCTTTCGACTTCAATTTTCAACAGCGACGAAATTAAATCGCTCCATTCTTCATCAGCGATTCATCAAGAGATATGTCTCTTAATCACGAAAGCCAATCTTGACCTCCACGTGAATTCATAGAGGAAGGAAGGGATGACCCATTATCACGAATCAGATCTCCCTCACTGAATTACTCTCGTGACCGTGGAATGAACGATTGCACGTTAACGGCTCACTATTGTCCTTGAAATAATTAATCAGAAGATGAATGGGAACGGCTGAAGATAGGCCACCATCTAATTTAAAACGGCATGTCTTTCCTTAGGGAGTCGTTAAGGGAAATATTCATTTTACCCTCTGTTCCACCCAGTGCTTTCGAATGACTAGAAATTAGCACGTATATATACAGTCGCTTTTGCATTCTCAATTTCGATGGCAGTAAATCATTTTGCGGAGAGCAAACGCTGGAAAGGAGAGGTAAATCATATTTGCGGTAATTGAAATTTCAGAGCTCAAATTTGAGAATCATCGTCTTTGGCTTAATTAAACCGCAGACCAGAATAAGGAAAATATTCCAAAGTAATGAATTGCTATTCAGATAAAACTGATACAGCGAGTGTTTGCTTAATAAAACTCAGTTTTAAAAACAATAAGGAAAGCGTATATTTAAGCTTATTATAACTTTCACTACTCTATCTTTAACTATTTTTAATGATCCATACTGTCCTAATAGTAGTCTTTTTCCTTGCTAATTTAAGTATTATCTTTCAGTTCAGAATTCTTCGCTACCTCGAAATTCCATCTCCGGGAAATTTTCAAATTCCGTATTCTCAAGCGTAGCTTTCTGGAGAGGTGCTATACTTGGAAAGAACATAACTCTCTAATTTCTATGAATTCTAGAAATATAATTCTTATGCGACTAGTTTTGTATTACAGACATTATCAGTGTCTATAATACGAAATTAGTCGCATACGAAAAATATTTCTGAGGAAACTACAGCATTAATTCTTTCCATTGCAATCCAGATACATTCGATTCGTTATATTCAATTAAAGCGGCCCATAGGAAAGAGGAAAAGAAGCTCCCAATGTATTAGTAATTTGTTTTCTCAAGCATGTTCAAAATATTTTTCAGTTTAGGTAAGTGTAAACTCTATAGTCTTGGCAATCAGATCAATTTTATGCATTCTGACAAATGCTTCGTCTCGAGCCAAAAATAATTACGCAGGTGGTTCTAAGTAATTACGTAACGTATGTGATTATTTAATCCGTATTCATTGGATGAGTTCTATTGAATAATTTGTATGTACGTGGGACTGGTAGTGATTCGATAAGATCAGGAAGCAAAAAAACACATGAAATATTATCATTAGTTGCTGCATGTTATTTCACTTACGCTACTTGAACTACTCTCACCCAGCAATGAATGCACGCAAATTACAAAGCCTAACTTCCAGGATAGCACCCTAACTCGCCAACCGTTGTCATGTCTTCATTAATTTCAATATACTTCTAACCATATTTGTTTGTTAACGTATTACATTATGCTACCAGTAACCTTTACTGATAAATCGCAAATAAAATATGAAATATTTAGTACGACATAATAATCCCTAAAAAAACATTTTTTAATCATCCAAATATGTATAATTAAATAATAAATATCCCAAAATAATACTGCAATCAAAAATTTATTGATTATCAGACATCTACATAAACAACTTCGAAAATTTTTCCATAACAAATCTTTTAAAAAGTTCTATAATATGAGTATTTTTGTATAGCTTAATTAGAACGAGCAAAACAATTATTCATTTTTTGGTAGAAAGGTAACAATGTGAATGTAGTAAATATCGATAAAGAAGTAGACCTAGACGGAAATATGGTAACATATTATTACTCGCAAGAATTTAATTAAATTAATAACGGAAAGTAATTTCGAATTAGTAAAGAATGTAAAAAAATAGGAAGCGGCAACAGTGAACAGAGAAGTGTCTAAGAATTTCTCAAATTAAAGTACATATATGAGCTATGTAACTATCATTTTCAGCATAAGCGATTGCTAATTTGCACAACTGAAAGTACGGATTTGCAACTCATGAATCCCTATACCTTTATATCGTATTAGTAAATAGGACGAGAGCATATTAATTTTATCTGCTACTTGGAATGATTGGAATACCACTTGGAATGAGTAAGTTGAAAAGCCTTTTACTTCATCAAATTCTTGTTAGTTAATTCTTTAAAAAATAACTTCATTTCTGTCCACATTTATGTAAAACGTTCTTGTTGTTTCATAAGACTCCGTTAATCCTATTGGAAGGGAACTATAACTTTTAGATTCAATCCCAAAATTGAAAATTTATTAAAAGGCTCAACTCCATGAAAAGGAATATTCTCAAAGGACGAAATTGAAAAATAAAGGAACAGAAAAGCGTGTACGAAAATTAATAAAGGACTTATTTTTGCACTAAATAAAAAAACTACAGCTGAATTCCCTCTAAAATTATTACAGAAATTCGATGATGCAATTAAATCAATAACTTCAGGACTCGATTGATGATGGCACGGATTTTTTTCGCATACTTCTCAACGTGCAAGAGAGCCAATGACCCACTTATAAGTCCCATTATAGTGCAGGGCTTTCTCGCGTGTGACAAAGTTATTGGCTTTGGCGTACTTTAGGGTAAAATATGAATGATGAAATCGGTGCAAGGCTCTAAATGAGTTACCCAAGAGTGAGCGATGTGCTATGCTTTTACAAGGAGACAAACTGCAACCTAGTTGAAGTAGTGCCAGGTACAGGTGCAGCATAGTGAATTTAAAGTGTGAATGAGCTATGTATAAGAAAATTGATCTATAGGTGAAAATTTTACTCCCCATTAAAGACTTCAATCAAAATACCACCTTTACTGAATGGTGTGATACATTCTGTTCAACATAAAGAAAATATTCTATTCATTTCAACATTAAAGAATATCTACTTGAATATAAATTTGAAAAATAAACTTTAATTTCTGAAGGAACCTTCCTTAACTTGATTCAAAATATAAGCAATAGTTCGCAGAAAAATTCAGATTATAAGACGAGGAATTCAATGAAAAGCTAATAAGAAGCGAAATTTTGCTTTCATTATTGCTATCACTAAAAAAATGGAAGATTTAAAATTATGCATCTCGTATTATTTTTACTCCGTTAAATTACTTAGAGATAAAACACAAAGTTAGAATTTTCATCGCAAAAAATGCTTAAAATAATGCTTATTCAATTTAACCTAAAATCTAAAATACGATTCTTTTCAGCGTGAATTTCTTATGATTCACACTCTTTGAATATCCCCTTCAGGATGAAATAATTAGATTTAACTTTACGGAATCACATTCATTCACTAAAACTTACGCATTAAATAAAAGATGATTTCGAAATATACTCTCTTATGATTTTGAAATACACATAATTTTTTATGAATTTTACGAGTGGTTCTTGTACAAATTAGACCCATGCCTATGTATCACAATAGTGACTACTGATAATATCATTATAAAGTGATAATAACCTCGTAACATGGACTACATAGAAAGGATTAACGCGAATAAACATGTATACAGATTTTTAAGATGGATATTTATGTGGCTTAAGAAAGCTGTTCTCTGAAAAAGGGAAAGAAGATACTACAAAGATTACTAGAAAGTAATTCATTGCGAAAGATATATAATAAATAAACCTTTCGAGTTCCTCAACTTCTTAGCCATTCTTCCTTTAAAATTCATGAATAACAAATTGCAATGATTCACTATAGCTAATATCAAATGTAGGTAAAGAAAACTTTTCTGGTAATTCAGGTATTTGAAGTTCCAAATGTAAAGTTTCTAAGATAGAAATATATCTTTCAAAAGTTGACGATGATGACGAAATGAACGAAAATGATAACAACTGAACTATCATTATTTACATTTAGTGGATAACAGATTTTTACGCTGGGTGAAACTCAATTTCTACCTCGTAAAGAATTGTTTAGATTGATGAATACATGGAGTAATAAATACAATGAATCCGATCCAACAATGAGCTTTCAATAAGATAAATTGACACTAGATTAAATCGTTTTACGAACTCATTCATCCCGCGAACGATAAGCAATAAAAACTAGCAAAAGAAGTAGTTCGAACGCTTAATGTTTACATACACTCCCTGCCACACGTGGAAAGGTTGGTTGAAGGGTATTAAAGTAGATGAAAATTAATATATTTCAAAATCAGTGGTAATTTTTACTCTGATCAATTGATTTCCTTTATCACCATGGTAATAACTGTAAAAAATTAAATCCTTAAATTATTGGTATGTGCAAAACTCTTCTCAATATAGCGTAAGCAAGTGCAAAAAATGATATCAAAAATATAACGTTAATATGTGAATTATACATAAAATAATTACTACACATTTTTGATTTTTAACACGATGAAGTTTGAGCATTATATCTTGAATTTGAAAGAAAATGAATCATTTTTAAATTAATTTCTTCTGTAAAATAATACCATAAATCATTAATCAATCCATGATTTGTCTATAAATTCATGAACCTGCGCTAATGAATTTATGCCTAATATCTCCACCTAATTCGACAACAGTTGGTCTGTTATCCGGTAAATGGTAACTGTAATGTTAATAAACAAATATAAAAGAAATTTGAATATATTAAACCGTAAAATAAAAATAAATGGAATAAATGGTCTAGATATACTGAACGAATTGGAAGTACCGATAAGCTTGGGATGGATCAATGTCGGAAACTGATCATATTCTACAACTATAGACTCAATCGAAATAGATTCAATCTGTAGTTTCTGAATCGGAAAAGACTTATTTTATTATGGGCATGTACAACAACTGTGTCTTCGTTGCAGTGAGAGAGGTCAACTGTTGAGAGAGAAGTCCATATCGGATCCCGCCATCGACAGCAGCGCAGCCAAAGAGATCAATCCAAAAGACACGGGGGTAAAGTTTTCACTATCCATTGACATTTTACGTAGACAATAAATGTGTGGATTTTTACTAACCTACCTTCATCTAGAATGTGTTTTTTGCTTCTATAAAATATTTCCATCATTTTAAATCTAATTTATGGGTAGATCGTCTACAAGATAGTCGATATAAAAAATAATAATATCTTTGGTATAAAACTTTCTCAAGGATATTTACAGGCCAATCATCCTAGAAATGTGATTAGGTGTTGAAATGCCTATTTAGTATTACGAACCGAATGAAATTTAATATTAAGATAAAGTCTTTCTCACACATTGCGTCATCGTCATTCATTTTCCCACGAGAGGGAAAAATTATTGTTGTTTTATATTCCTTGAACTCAACCATTTTTCATTGAAATTTCCAAATGCTGATTTCGTTTCCAACAAAATTTATCCATTCTAAACATTTCTTGATTTTCAGTCGCAGAAAATATCGGTCGACCCTTAAAATTACTACGTTTTTGTCAGAAATAAAACCTTCATACATCATTCTTAAGTGTTGTAACAAATATTGTCATCAGCATGTTATCAAAATGAGTTATGATAGAAAAATTACACTAGAATCATTGACTTCATCCTTGTTTGTCGGTTTAAAATATTTTACTTGTGCTAACAAGCAAAAAAATAAATAAAAAATGATAACTTCTCTTATGACAGAATTACATGGATCTTATTATTCTAGGATACTTCCTGTTTTGCAAGTCTATTATAAAGGGGACCCAAGTAAAACTACAAGACCTCAGTACAACGTAAAATAAGCGTGAGTTACGAAGTTGTTATCCACGATACATCTGCAAAGTTGACTATCACACGCACAGACAATCCTGTACCTCACAACTAAAATCCGTACACATAAAAATAATCGGAAAGAAATTTAATATTCACCAACACTCAACACAATTACTTAATCATCTAAATATGTCACTATTACTCAAATGTAGATATTTTGTAGTTTGATGAATCCATTGATGCTATACATGTGCACAGGCTTGTTTAGATTAGAAAAAAGAAAGAATCGACGCAACATTTGCTTTTTGCATTGCGTTATAGCATCCTATTCTTGCTAAAAAAGCTGAATACTTATTTTCACCCCAAAAAGAAACGTTCATTTATACTCTCTTTCTAATAAAACAAAGTTTTTCATCCAACATAGTTTCCGACTTCTTCTCCATAAGAAATATTTTAATGGGGAGCATCACAATTTCTCTGACATTTTCAACATTATAATCATTTGTCATTGATGTGAGATATTACGTGATAAGCAGAATACTTGTTCATACACCTCCTTCAAATCCCAAATTTGCAAAACCTCCGCGTAACACGTAACTTGAAGATGCTTTGTGAATATAGCTCTCTCCAAGCAACATTATAAAACAAGAAATATCAGAGAATATACCATTAGCCCATGTAAACAAGAAAAATAGACAATTATAATAATCATTACATTCTCTCATTTCTAATTATATAACATGTCCAAAATATATAAGATGTAACTCGACTTTCTTAAACCTCAAATAAGCTTTGTATATCATGCATATTATATTTTCAAACCATTCACTCTGCACGCACTCAAGAAGTAAAATTCTTAAACACTCACATAGGCACAAAGAGAATTCAGCTGCGAAATATTACGTAAAATATTCCTGCCAAAGAAACCCAATTCCTTGTACATATCTCTACGAAACTTGATCTCGTTCTCAATATATTGGAAGCGTAAATCCACGAGAAAACTGCACCAAATTGAAAACCTACAATTAAGTATTACCTGACAATTACCACAACCAGGTAAGTACATCGATTAATGTATTCACATTATCTGAGAAAGTATTATAGATTTTTTCGAGTTAAAAGACATGACATGTAAGTGCATTAATTCGGCAATATCTCTAATGGCCATGAGTAGCTTAATTGGTTAATTTGAATTTCATACTGTGAAGGTCTATTGCCTATTCATCTTCCAAAGCAATATGGGAATCGTATGCAAGAAAAGGAATCCATAAAGGAATACATGTCTTGCTTCGATTCTAAGTTTTTTGTTTAGTTGAAAGCAAACTAGTTTCCTTTGTAACAAAAGTAAGGGGATACTTTCTGTGAGAGGAAATTTTACCTTTTGAATGAAGCTAGTGAAACCTTCAAATTTCCGCAATTTTATTCTATTTAAATATATGTTTCCACTGTTCTTTACTTAAAATATATTCTCATATACTGTTCTTCATTAATCTTCACTAAAAATTTAAATTTTCTGAGTGTTTCCACGAAATAACGAATGCGTAAATTACGATACAAATACCACTATTTCTAAGGCATTAATTAACAGTGTTGCCATAATGGTTAAACCAATCATTAAGCGCTAATTTATTACATGAGACTAAATAATAGAAAATGAGACGTTCGTTGGACACTGAAAAATCTTACATATCTGTGTCTCAAAATTTGATTTCGATAGTAAAAATCACGAAGTTAGATACCAACTACCCAATCGACTTAGTACTGCAACGAGTTTTCAAGAAGTCTTTGAATCTGTAAAAAGTATTACTACAACTATCATATCCCTTCTCCTGAGACAAGTTAGCCCTACACAAAGAGTCAGTCTCATGGCATGTCCACTTCAATCCCTCATAAGGAACCGCGCATGTCACGAGTTCCCATTAGAAAGGAAGTTCCTCCTGGAGCGGTATCCTTCGGCATTCCCGCATCCCGACACAGGCCTCGACTTTTTTTTAATTTTCCTTCCAGAGATATCGCAGACGCCGCTGGCAGCAGGACGACTTCCTACTGTTCAGACCACCTCTCGGTGCCAGTCACCACCTCCTGTGGTCAGAGGAGCAGCTCCTCCCACTCTTGTCTGAGAACCACGCCGAGTACGTGAAGCACGAACTGGTGCGCAGAGCGGAGTTGGCGAGGAGGCGCACGGAGCTCAGGTTGACGGGGGATTTCTCTGGCAAATCGGAATACTTCGAGGAGTTCAAAGGCACTCAGGCGGAGAAGGCAAAGCCGGTGCGCAGGAGGCCCGCCCTGCTGTTCACAGGTGGTATGATACTAATCCCCGAGTACAGGGAGAGATTCGTTGTATTTCCGAGGTCGAGGCCGAGGGTGGTGAAACGCAAGGACTCTCTGATGCCTCTGGAAGGCGAGGTGGCGAAGGAATCGGAAGTGAAGGCCAAGTTCGTGGCGCACCCAGTGGTGAAGAGGCCGGAGATTCATCGGAAGAGCAACAATCTTACACTCGAGGGCGAGATGGAGTGCAAGGGGGAATATAGGTGAGGGGACTTATTTTGATACAGGGATTTGAATCTTTCTTTAGAATATTATCTGTCATTAAACTTACGGCTCTCTATCCTTCGGCTGGATTATATCTTCTGATTGGCTTTTAGTATAAGTTTTAGAAGTTCCGGGAAAATATTCAGTTATTATGAAAATTTAAACAAGAATCGTGAGCTTGCCATTACAACATCAGGCACCAGCCCAAAGAGAAAAATAATAACGATGAAAAGCGGAAAAGCTTATGATAGCTTCACGTTCTGAACGTCATAAGCAGTCCAGGCAGTCTCAAATCTCTCAAGCGTCTCATCGCGCCACTAGTTCAGAGAACCGGCTGCTTTGTGATTGGGTCGCGTTAATGAGTCGCGTACCTAAGAAAAGTTTGCTTCTTCGTCACACATATACCTCCGCCCTATTATAAACTTTCAATGGAAGCAAACACGTTATTGTGATATTAGATAATATGGACGAGGTCGGGACAACTCGGTTCATGTTTCCAAATCTCTCTCCAAAATGACAGGAGCTCTTTGACGGCCATCTTAAACCGGTATAACAATGGTTTGATGGGGAAAATGCCTTTGTCCTGCGCCAACAATGTGGTAAAATAGTGTAATGTACCTCATAAGTTTTCTATATTTTAATCTATATAGTCTGTTTTTAGTATCCTGTACGTTTATTATTTCGGCTGAAAAACATGGGCGAAGACATAGTCGTCTAGGCTCTCTTCGCCCATACTCACAATCGTGACATCATCACTAATAGCATCATTCGTTTGCCACAAACACCTTTCATTGCGAATGACTTTCTTTTTTGTACGTATACTTTGAATGAAATATGTCTTACTACAGAGACCCCACCAAACTATGGGAGCGACTTCTTTCAGTTCGGAAGATAACGCTGATCAATAACGGTTCTTGAGAAGTACCGCGGTGGGTGCGATATCCACGCGTTCCAACATAAATTATTCCAAAAATTAATACAATCTCTTCCTGTAGAGAAAGCTTCGTCGACTTCCCGAGGCACAGACCCTGCGTAGAGAAGCCCGAGGGCCAGCTGAAGACGGACGGCGAGTTCAACTGCAAGGCCGAGTACCGATCGAGCTTCGTGGATTTCCCCAGAGAACGCCCTTCGGTCAACAAACCGGAGAATGCCTTCCATCTCAACGGCGAGTCCCACTACAGCGCCGAATACAAGGAAAGCTACGTGAATTTCCCCAGAGAGAGACCGAAGGTCCTCAAACCAGAAGGCGACCTCAAGGTGGGCGGCGAGATGAACTGCTCCGCCGAGTACAAGGAGAGCTTCAAGGACTTTCCGAGGGAGCGACCGAAAGTCAAGAAGCCAACCGGGGATCTAAAACCAGAGGGCGATTTAGAGCTCCAGTCAGAAGTCAAGTCTCGGTACGTCTGGTTGGGTGCCGGCGAAAGGGCATCCGTCACCAAGAGAACCGAGTCTTTGATGCCGAAGGGAAGCGATGCGGAAGCCCGACTTGTGCCCGAATATCGGGAAAGGTACGTGACGTTCCCGAGAGAGAGACCTCGAAGGAGAAAGCCTGGAGATCACCTGAAGCCCCCAGAAGTGACGGAAAGCACGGATGGAAAGGAGGAGACGGAGGTGAGGGCCAAGTTCACGGGGGAAATGGGGAAGAGGGCGGAAATAATCAAGAGGGACGACTCGCTGAAGATGGAAGGGGAGTTGGAGGTGAACCCGGAGTACCGGGAACAGTTCGTAGCGCCGCCGAAGGAGTTCCTCGCCGTGCCGAGAACCGAGGAAAGCGTTCCGGAGGTAAGAATGGAGTAACAGTAGAAATAAAGGAAATTTTTAGAAATTTTTATTTCCATCAATCAATCTTCCGCCATCAGAAAAATTTAAAAGTTTCCGGCTGGTGAGGCTATGGTCCCTGAGGTTTTCCATTAGGTCCACAGCGCTCGTACTAGGATACATGTTTCTTTTGAAAGCATTTAGTACTTACTAGTATAATATATACTGGTTAATACGATAATAAAAGATAATATTGCCATGATAGATTGGATACATCTTTGTAGAGCCAGCCTGAGGTGTACTGATACCCCAGGCTAGTCGTCATGTAGACAGTTACGTAAAGTATCCATTATTTCACGAATTATTTATTTTTTAGATTAACATCTTTGGTATTCTACTTAATCAATCAAAAGTTGTATTTACCAACGTAATATCACTATCAATGCTAAATTAATTATGAATATATTATAAAAATTTAAGGGAAAGGCGTGTTTCATAGGAAACGAATACATCGGTGCAGTGTCGATGGTTATCTGCTGTAACCGATTTGTTCCTTATTTTTTTTATTTTTAAATAAGTCGACTTTTCTTCAAGGGAATAGAGTACCAACACCTTTCTCACTTGTACCGTTTGTAGGACTACTTGAATACTTCCATGGACAATAATATATCAATTCGTAAGAAAAATTGATTTACGGAACGAAGAAACCCAAAAATTTCTAAGAGTACTTTATTATCAAATTATCCTTGAAAATATTATATCCACAAACGTTTTCAAACCTCATTCAAAATTCGACTAACGCACAAAGGCTTTCTAAAACTTGGCCCTGGCCTCCCACTAGTCTTGAACATGTCTAGGACGCTCGACTACATCTATTAATGTATCTACGTAATAGGCTATCATAATATGCATGCTTAGTGTACTTATCGCTACTTTATAGAAATTCATATATAGGAAATAATGTCGTTGCTGTATCATAATAATGATATGATAAATTCGGTTAAGTGATATAAGGAAAACTCCCTATGAGGGTAAAATTTCTTTGCATGGTCATACAATTGATAAGTTGGGAGAATAAAATTTTAAAATTCGAAAAGGGATATTTCTAAATACATTATTTTGCTGTAACAGATATAATACCTGACTTTATTTCAATTATATCATCTTGACCATCAAGGGTGGATCTAGGAACTTGCCAATGGAACGGACTAATCTATAATTAACCTTTAAAATTCCATGTTGTCGCGATAAAAGCAGTAAATGTATAGCCATCATAGGAACACAAAATTAAATCAAAGCTCCGTCGCATCCTGGATGAATTGCAAGTACTACAAAGTCACCGAGGGATTGCCACTTCTTCCCCTCCCTCTCAGATCTACCAATGGTTACAAAAATTCCCAGGAATAAATCCGTATTTACCCGAAGGGAAAAATATTTTAAAGATTTAGAGATAAAACACAACTTGCGGTGAAATGCAAATATCCTCGTTTACTTATAAAGTTATTCTTTTCTACAGAAATAGTTTTCAACGACCTTCGTAACAAAGATGTCATTTTCATGTAAATGCTGCTAAGTTCCTTCAGATACAACTACAACTGGTGATTTTCGTGAATTCCCAAAATAAAAACTCTGATTTAAATAATAAATAGTCCACAACTGTCCACATTTAGTACCTCAGCCACTATATTCTTTAAATCTGCATTTGATTACGGGTCAATGCATATGGCTGAATTTTAATTCTAGAAATTATTCAGTAGAGAATTATGAATAGGATAAAATAGTAAAAAAGTAAGCATAGGGCATTTATTAAATATATACAGAAATGTTTTTCATCGTCATTCGTCATAGAAAGTTTAACTGTCACAAAAGCTACGTATACTAATCCACTAGATAACATAAAAAAGGTAAAGTTTCGTAGAATACTCAATAACGAATTGATAATTGGATAGAATTAAATTAATGAAGACTATTAGAGAGAATTATTTACACAGTTTGTAAATCTTCTCGATACATTCTATTTTCATCGAAATAATCTGATATCGTCTTTTTCTTTCTGGGTTGAATGAACGAGCTCGACCGATTCAACATCGCATGATCAAAGGAATATTTAATTTGGCGAAATGATTTGCTTTAGCTTGTAAGAAGCTTCACCTGCCAACTGTCAAGTTTCGGTATTCCAAGAATTCCCAAGAATCGATTTTCGGCCAAAATAAACCGAGAAGGGTTGCTTGCGAGTCAACGCACTCAAAAAATACTTCCAAAAGTCGATACGTCTCTCTGTAAAGCAATCCCAGGCTATCACCGATCAAGATTTTACTTATTCAAAAAGCTTCTATCTGCTGGTGGCATCCGAATACGCAAATATTTAGATTGTAAATGATAGCATCAGAGGTGCAGAAAGTCACTTCTGATTTAATTCGCTAAGAGCTTGTTCTACCAAAAGATATCTTTCAAGCTCGATACCAAATAATTCAAAATGTTAACTTAATTTAATTTTCATTTTGATTTTATTTAAATTTTATTTCATTTCATTATTTATTTTATTTATTTTGAATAATTTCCTGAGGAAAGCAATGGCAAACTACCTCACTCCTCATCCTTCCTAGTGAACCTCATTCCTCTCTGCAAGCTCTTAGTAGCTTATGACCGAGGGGATGAAGTATCAACCTGCCTTTGGGCTGAGTACCTTACAGACAGCATAATTTTTAAGCTTAACATAAGGTTAAATAAAGTGAAAACAGATCAAGGACGCAGCAAATAGCGATATGGAAAAATTTCCAGAATGACTGATTTCAAGCAACTCTCTGTGCTGCAAAACTTATCCCTTACATTAGCAATAAGAAGTGTGTTTGATGAGAGACATTCTTTCGCTGGATTCGAGACAATCCTCAGAAGACGGCAAAGATTTCACATTTCATACAGGAAACAAAATCTTTTTCTGGAAAGAGATATAAATAACGGTTTCCTTCATAAATCATTCATTCCGAGTCTGGCTGTGGACGGCAATTATGGAAATTTCTTCCTCTTATCGTGTCGTGAAATCATACGCCTAACGTAAAATGTACGTCTGTAAAGAATAATTTGATTTTCTCAACACGCGTGAATATCAAAGAGCCACCGCCTGCATTAGTGCCCGAGTTACGACGTGGAAAGTTTTTGTTTTCAGCCGACGACTAATTTGTATCTGCATAAGTTGGAGTAATTTTCTTCTGCTCCTAATACTTTAGGAAGATCTAATTATAAATGTATATCTTTATGCAGAAACATTGACAGGCAGACGTATTTTTGGATTGAAATCGAAAAAAGTTGGCCAAAAATACCAAGATGGTTATTTGAGTCTACATTTGAAGCTTAGCATCGCCACTTTTGAATAAATTTTTCACATGATTATGCACGTCATCTGTAATCATTCTTGCAGATACTATTAGTCAAAGAGTTCAAGTTGATCGATTTTTATAAAATAGCAATCTCCAATTTTCCTCAATAATAAGACGACCCGAAGAGGATCTGAACCAATAAAGGATATTCATTGGGCCCAACAATACGCAGTCTTATGATCTTTTATCGATTTCTATGTCGAAGATCACAGTTGAAGATTTGTATGTTATATTTAAAAAATGACGAGCCCATCTTAAGAGAAAAATGTTACTTAGAGCGAGGACTGGTATTGTTCGTGAAATTTGTCAACCTTGACCTCTCATCATTTTAACCACAATAATTGATGCAGATGATATACATAGCCCTACACAGAATTTATTCAAGTGTGTCCCTGCGAAGTTTTAAAATTCAGACTCAAATTCCGTTTTGGTATTTTATGCGAGCTCTTTTCTATTTCAGCCCACTGTGGAACAATAGTTGAGTGCTTTCAACAAATACTGAGCACAATGACTTACTGGAAGTATTCTGCTCTGTGACAGAAATTTATTAGCTCAACGGATAAATTTCATGGAAGACTTAAAAATATGTATGTAAAGATCGACTATATTCATGATGTAATGTGCTTATTCTGTTCTGGTGAATCGGAAGTATACCGAGATTATTATGTACTTAATTACATCATGGAATGTTTGTATTATCCATTACGCTTTAATGATTTCCTGTTTATATTATTTACATTATTGTTTATATCATCAATTATATTTTAAGGGTTAGAAATTAGAAGAGGCTTAATAGTCCCCATGTCGCCCTATTGAAAGATGCTTTGTTATTATTACGTGCTTACTCCACCGATCAGGTTAAAGTGGAGGATCAATCGGATGACAAGAGCAAAGTGGACACTCTCAAACCTCCGGATGCTGAGATGAGCGGACGTTCAACACCAACAGGGGGCAAATCCCGATCCCCAACGAGGACGACCCCTTCTCCGATGGGGAGACGTAGAAGATCGGTGTCTGCAGGCGAAGAGAAAGAGGAACCACTTTCACCTTATAGGTAAGAAGACTTTTCACCTGCAAGGTAGCATTCTACAGATTATATATCAGATATCTGATGGAAATATATGGTACATACTCAAAGATTTGAAGGACTTGTTGGGCGACAAACGGATAATTTTATCAATTCTGTACCAACAAATTCTCCCAATTACTGATATCACAGTCCAGAATACTTTCACAGTTTTTAATTATCTTCAATCCACGCGATATTAAAAATTCAGATATTTTATTGTAAATGCAACTCAATGGTTAGAGAATCAGTACCGTACTTAGAATGTAATTAGCACCGAACTCGCTCCTAAAAACTATAAAGAAATCGCTGCACCAATATATTTTATATAAATAATGTTGCAGCATTTTCTGACACCGTAAATTCTAGCTAATGCGTTTGCTGCTGCTAGACTTAGAAAATTCTACGGTCAATAGAAAAATATATATATTTGAGCGAATTTTCAGTCGCAAGTGACAACTGAAAACCGCTTCTTGACGTGCATACGTAACTATGTCCTTGGATTCAATCCCGGTTACTCTGTGTTACTAAGCTTACCACGCTACCCACTAACCACAAATTAAACGTTCGGAATAGGCTAACAGTAAGTTTTTTATTAACTCTGCAAATGTCCTAAATTTTTACTCATATTACGCTTTAGGGGAATTCGTTTCATAATTCTAAACTGCAGCTAAATTTGGCTAGCAAACAGATACTCATGAAATGAATGATTCTAAAAGTAAATATTAACATTAAATCCTTCTTTTCTCTTTATACAGAGCATAATCGACATATTTTCCTCTATTACAGAGCATTCCGAGTCATTCAGAACCCGTACATAGGATATGAACCTTCTATAAGAGTGAAAGCGGAATCTTTAAGAAGAAGTCCAGGGTCAAGTCCACGTCGAAGGTGCCGCCCTCAGAAGGTTTCTGAGGCCAAGCGGAAAGCTTCTTTCGTCATCATCAATGATACCAAGAAAGAGGACGCTGCGGAAGCCAGAAGAAGCCCAGTTCGATATTGCGCTACCTCAAGCATTCCAAGAGGGAGATGGATGCCCCCTTGGTATGCAGTACCAAACATAGGATAATGATTTATACACGTACATACACCAGGAACAGTAATCGAGTCGTGATATCCAACACTCCATCTGATGAATCGACTGCGAAAATTTTAAATAGATGAGTACGAACCATAAAGACACTGGCAATGTGATAGAGTTTTCCATTTATGTTGCGCGTTATCGAAGAAGCAGATGGTTTTTCGTTTTCACGAGTTTAGAACACTAGCCAAAGTTTAACGAACGGCAGCATGTCGGTTCCGAGAGTAACGTGGCTAGAGAGAGAAGATAGTTTAAGGCTGTAATCAGTCTGTGATGTTAGGCGCTAAATAATTCTAGTGAATGTAGTGTAAATTGGAAATAAACGATTATTTGCAGTATTTCTTCCTTTTTTATCCCATTTATTACTAATAAGCAATAATCAAAACTTACTGTTCACAGATAAAAGTATTACGCTCAAACTTTACTTCGTGGAAAACAGACATGTTGAAAGCAGAAATACTTAGGAAGTTGTTCGTCTAGATTACAGTTCATAGAGCTATTAACTTTTCAATGAATTTTTTACATTTTTATTTTTAAATTGACTTTTGGGGTAAAAATATAATATTATTTACGATCTTATGAGAAAAACGAGCAATCTCGAATCCCGTTATCCAAATAAGGGATAATTTCTCCTTTCTAGATTTTAATGGAAATTTTACTAGTCCTAAAACATCTTATTTTCCATAAAAAAGTGCATTTCCCCAATTAAATATAGCATACTGATAATTTTTTCCCATGGAAAAGGTTACATAATTTTTCACCAATATTTATTTTATTTTATTTTTTATGGAAATGGTGCTAGTAACTAGCGTTTTGAAGAAAACTATTTACTATAGTAGAGTTCGTCAACGGAAGTCTACTGACCTCCCAAACTATTTATTAATATCCTTCCGCTGCTGAGATAGTTCGCAAAAACACATCTATTTTGGATGACCCTCAATTCTTCAGGGAAGACGTTGAGAGAGTTCATCTCTCTCGAGGAAAGCGACGTGAGGTATTCTTTTCTGCGGAATTTCCTCATACTTTGAAGCCGGAGTTCCATGACGGGGTGAATGCACTACGAAATGGAAAATTCTCCGTGAATTTGACGGTGCCTTCCTCTGAAATATGCATCACCGTGGAAGGTGCGCCTCTGGTGTGAGAGATCGATCGAGAGAAGGGATGAAAAAGAGAAAAAAGTGGACGCAAAATTTACGACTGCCTTCTACGGTAGAGCCAAGGTAAGTGCAATACTTTGTCGCGAGAAAAGCAAAATAGGAAAATATCCGACGTAAGGGTTCTTTAAAAACTTTAAGCTCCGAATCGTAGAAATAGTGAATAGGTATAATGAAACTTAATAGCTAACCCCTGATCATATACACATGAAACTATACATGCATGAAACGACTTTTAATGCAATAGAATAATAATGTTGCGCATTGGAGACAACTTTTAATTACATCACGCATTGTAAATGGTTCGTACCCCGATTTAGATGTTATTAATTTATAAAACCCGAAGGATGTTACGTGATTCCTTAAATAAGGTGGCATTAAAAAATATAAAATAAACAAAAGAACGGAAATTTATCGAGAAAATTGTTCTACACGCAATGAAGGTAGGAATACATATTCACTATACCGAGATACTTCCTTTGTCAAGGATAGCCTGGCGCTGTAATGACAACAGTAGTTTGCATTGTTCATTAAATTATTTCCAACACATATCACTCAAAACTTTAATTTATCTAATACAAATGTAAATGACTTTTTTACGGTTTGCGTACTTAGATTACGCATTATATTGGGTCACTAATTAAGTGCAAAGAATTTTAGATAAAACACTTCGGTAAGCAATGATATTCGAGCCAGCTTCAGTAGTGTATAAATGATCCCTAGTCGATATGGTTTGGTTTGTTGGTGTTTCAAACCGTTGGCCTTGACAGAGGAGCAGAATACTTTGACTTTCAAATGAACTCGAGAAAAGGAAACATGACATTTCCCGACCACTTGACGTCACGCTTCCTTTGGGAGGTCATTTTCCCCCAATATAAATATACTTTTTGGTTGAAGTGATAGGAGAAAAATTTATTAGTTGTTCATTCAATAATTTTTCATTAATTAATAGTTTATCGAATAATTTAATTTCAGCTAAAAATATTGAAACTACATCTCACTTTTAATATAAAAATTATTTCATTGCCGCACATATTTATAGTCTTCGATTTGGCAGTCGCAAGTTATGCTCTTATTTCTAAAAAAATGAAAATATTACAACAAATACTGAAAATGTAAAACATTTATTCATTATTTTTTGGAAATTTTTTAGAACCAATAACTTTATACAAATATTACTCTGATATTATATTTATCAAAAAATTACAAAACTTCTACAAATGCCACAGAAAGTACATGTTTTATGGTACGGGGTGCAATCTGTTCTACCTATGGAAAACCATGGATATTGATTTTATTAATTTATTAATCAACAGTTTCTGCTATATAAATAATTTAACGGTAATTTTTGGAAGCTAAGGTTAAATTATCTGAATTCTATATGCAGTTAATACATATATTCATTAAGGAAACAATTCCTATAAAAAGACCGCTGAAAATTTCAACATTAACTCCCATTCCTCTATGGAACACATAAACTGTTACGTTCTGATAAACTTCTTCTCCTTTCTTTCTTTCGAGATAAATTTTCGGTGACACAGAAAGGGAAAGCGATGTATTTTCAGAAGAAACAAAGCATTTCCGAAGGTTGATGTATCCGTCAGAAGTTCATCTTTCTCGCTGGAAAATCATCAATCACGCATACCACCGAAAACAACAATTTCCATTCGTATGCATGAATGTAGCTCATGAAAGTTAAGAGGACCACGGGAGTTAGAGAAGCAAGAATGAAAGTACGAGGCGGAGGGACGAAGTTAGTGAAATCCGATTGATTCGGAATGTGGGATCACGCAAAGGAGCGTGATTGTTAGTTTTAAAGAGATAAGGGGGGACGTTTGTAGATAATGTGAGAAGAGACTTCTTAGATGAGTTATCTGAAGTAAGGCTCCTAAGTAATAAACAAAAACTTAGAGGATTCCGAGGAAAAACTATTTTAAGGCCGTTAATTAGAAATCGACAATGAAAAGATTTCTACCGAATAGTTACAGGATGTGTCAACGAACTATGCTTTGTACACCCTAGGCCAGCGATTAATTTGGTTTAAATTATCTAAAGCAAAATGCTTCAATAGCACTTAAATGAGAATTTGTGTAAATATCAATCATTTTGTTTCTATCCGTAGCAGTTAAGGGTTAGATGTAAGAAGAGACCTAATAGTCCCAATCTTGCTCTAATAAAAGACGCTTAGTATTATTAGTAATCACGCCGATGTCCTCATTAATTTCGCAAAATTAATTAGGACCCCTACCAATTTTCATAGCGAGAGATTATAAACGAAGAAATATTTTAAATTTAAAAATATATTTTAAATAAAAGGGTGAGATAAATTTAATTATGGAATTTCATGTAATTTATGAAGTAGGCCTGAATTTGCAAGAAAAAAATTAGCCAGTCAGACTAATTTCTATTATTGCAAAATGTATCATTCGTATTTTACGAGTACTGCGACGCCCGAAGGGTATTAAGGAATACTATCGAACGGGTGTTTTAACTGAAGTAAAATAATTGCTGAATGCAGGAGTTCATAATTGAAACTTTGATATTAAATTATTTGGTCTTACGTTTTGAATTTTTTACGTTCTGAATACCAGTATCACTTAAAGCCGATATCACTGACGAACGAAATCAAAGAAAAATGTTATAAAACAAATTTATGAAAGACTATATTAAGATATAATTTCATAAACCTCGGAAAATTTAGAATCCAAGGCGGGATACGAATGATGAATCAATTTCACGAGAATAAATAGTAGTTGTTGACAATGAACGCAAATAACTCAATGATACGAAATCACACCTACGAACAATAGACGGAAAGCAATACCTGCGTGAGGGATGGATTTTACGTTTCTAAGTAAATGACTACCGTTTGAATAAAATAGAGCTAGAGGTTCCTAAAATCCTTGACCAGAACCGCCAACGTCTGTATCCTTCCTCTCGGTTAATTTCCCTTATCGCCGCATCCTCCGCTTCTTCCTTTGCGGCTATCACGCTCTCTCGCGTGACTTGATCTCCAGAAACCCAGGCCTCTTGCCACCTTTGAAACTCTCTAGCTGTCCAAGGCGTTTCACTTACGCGTTTACGATAACGTTTCCTTCGGCACGTGGAGGCTCCCTTAACCGCTTCCTTTATGCTTCGACAGCGGAAAAATATCTACGAATCGTTTCCTCGTACTACGAGATATCTCCTGAAGATCTGAAACGAGGCTGAATGCCATTAATTTAATATTCGCATCATAAAATCGCTTTGACTAACAGAGCAGATCTGGACTTGTTCCAAAACATGAGTCAATCATAGTATGTGCAATAAGTACGTGTATACAGCCCGAAGGCCAGTTGGTATTTCCTACCCTCTAACAATAGCTACCAAGAGCTAGTAGGGGAGAATGAGGCTGACTAGGGAGGGTGAAGAGTGAGGTAGTTTGGTTTATTCACCAAGCCACACTGCTATGTAGAACATGTCCACTTAAGTGAAGCAAAATGACAAGGAGTATTACTTTTCATAGCATTCTATGAGACCTTCATCAGCACTATTTTTCAGCATTGATCATATACCACAGTAGCTATAATAGCATCACAGCCATGAACAAGACTGTGATAGAGATCAAAGATACACTTTTCTCCATCCTGTAGCAAAAGACAGATGGAAAATATTCCATTCATCAGATTGTGGTAGCAGGAAACAACCCTTAATGACTGGTAATCAACTTTTCTACGTGGAGTGTACAGATACATTATTATCATAATAAATGCATTCACTGTCATTAATGAAGATGGAATTTGGATAAAAGTAAAATTTTGAATAGCATGAAAAATAAGTAGAATGAACGTAAATAGTACACTCAAGATTTTTGGATGGATAGCTACAGCAACAAAATGTTAAAAGGAAAGGGTTAAAGATTCTTTGCGCCAAAGGGCATGGCAAAGGCAAAGGGCATCCAGAATAAATCCAAAAGAAAAACGGACTTGAAAAAATTCTGATGCTGGTAAATCAGTTTTTCCTTAGGAAAATATTAAAATGCAACAAAGCAAAACACACAAATAAAAGGACAAAGTATGAGACTAGACAAAGGAAATTGTCTGTTAGTTTAGTTAGTCTGCTTGTTAAGTTTAAGAAGCTAAGGCAAAGATATGATTAATGTGTTATTCTCGAAAAGGACTGATTTTGACCTACCACAAAAATACATGAAGGTAGGCTCTTCTTTCCACAACTGAAATGAAAAAGTTTCACTGTTTTCTTTCTTGCTTTAACATATCCATATGCATCTAACACACTGAGGTAAGAAGGACTAGATTGATTTAAAGATCTGCTATGAATGGTCCAAAGGATACCAGTACATCAGCTTCCCTGCAGAATTGTGGAATTTTCAAATGAAAAATGACAAGCAATATTTCTTGATGAAATTATGAATAAGTTCCTATTAAAAAATTTTTTCAATAAATCTACAAACTGAAAATTTTTGGATTTGGATCAATACAAATATATTAATTTGTGTAACTGTGAAATTCTGGAAAATGTTTTTCAAAAAATCTAACTTCATATTAATACTACTTAAAACAGGAAAATTCTTCATAGATAAATCTGTGGCATCCTTTCTTTGAGAAGAATGTGAATGAATATACGTATGCTAAAAGAAAGTTTGATGAAACCTTCGTTAAAGAGAAAATCGTCCAGTTAAATAACAGGTAATATTTCATTTATATGTTTCAAGCATGTATACTTTATGGTACTTAATAATTCAGAAGATTGAAGTCAATCATAACCCAAAGAGCTCTCATGTGGGCTTCATTTGTATCCCAAACTCATTTTTGCTTCAATCCTTGGAATTACTTCCTTAAAATTCCTCATTAAGTGAATATTTAATATTTATGCAAAGCTCAAAACCTAAATCAAGCAGTAAAAGAGATAAGCTACATCAAATATACATACATAAAAAACTAATATCTTTAGTTTAATTTAATTACATCAGCACTTATTCTAATTGCTCCCCTAGATTCATAATAAATGGTAGTGAAAGCAATGGAATAGATTTAAATGATATAAACGAAAGGAAAAATTAGTCGAAAAACTGTTTAGAGATTTGACAGAACTTGTGACATTTGAAAACTCTTATGAATATAACAAGGGAATACACTTTCCTTACTTTCAAATGTTTCCCTGCATAACAAGAAACATCCACTCAAAATCTGACTTTTTATTTATGTATAACCATAATACTTAATTGAAAGGAAACCGTTAATTAAGAATAAATATAAATGAAATATAAAATTTGCTTTTATCAACAAAAGATTATTAGAAAGAGATTTCTCAAGATACTATTTCTCTAATAGATACAAAATCCAAAATGGAAACATGATACCCTGCGATAAGTTTTCACAATGCATACAATGGAGATAAATACTTTATAGATTATGAGCATACAATGGAGATAAAATCTTTATAGATTAAAAAACAACTTTCATTTTGAAAATTGGTTAACCAATCAATTCAAAAGATAGGATCATCACGAAAAAAAGCCACATAAATTTTTATCATGCATAAAATAAAATAGAACAAAAATGCATTAAACGACAAAAAAATAAAAACCAATCTAAAATATTTTATGTATTATTTACTTTCAAGCACGTTTATCACAGGCATAATTTTGACAAAATAGTGTCAATTACAAAGGTGTTTCTTTTACAATAAAAACACTCATTAAATATCCAGGCTTAAATTGAGACTCCTTTAAATGACCAGAAAGCTTTACACTTAAATCCACAAAGTCAAACATAACAGCAAAGTTAATCTGAGATCACCAAGGACTATATACAAGTACTGATTCAAACATGTACTAATCATTTCTGTTTTATATTTCACAAGACAGATTTTTAAGCAACAAAGCATCACATCTTTAACAATCTTGTCACAATTTATATTATCTTACTTCCATTGATGAGAAATATATTATTTAATTGTATATAATTTCTTTCACCTGCTTGCCAATCTCATTGACAGCAGGGCATTTGTTACTTGAAATTATTGAAATGCAAAGATGAAAATGTAACTGAACTGCCATCTGAGGATTTTTAGCAATGAATAAGAAGTTTGGAAAAGATTTTAATGATGGAAAGACTTATTAATACTATTTCATACCAAAAACCATCAATGACTATTTACAAGCACTAACACACAGTTAGTGCTCATAAGTAGTCATTGATGGTTTTCGGAGTGAAATTATATTAATATCATAACCACCAGCAGCCATGCCACTTTATTCGATGTAAAGACTAATTAACCCTTTGAGTCCCAATTTTTTTTCGTATGAAAAAAGTTTGATTTCATGTATGATAACCTAGATGCCCTATGAATACTTCTATTATATATTCTAATATATATTCTAATATATATTCTAATATATATTCTAATATATATTCTAATATATAATCTTTAAAAAATAAAATATGTTTTTATGTTTAGTTATTAAAAAAATTACATAAATATAGCAGACAAAGTTTAACAGCACAATTTTGAAAACTAACTAAAATACATAAATATGACAATTGTGGTGCCATTTGGCACCAGTGGGACTGAAAGGGTTATTATGTTATTATGACAATAAAACAGATTCTACTTTCTTCCTTGTTGATACAAGAGCAGGTACTTAAGTTCCAATCACAAGATTATACTGAGAAAATGCAATTATCTTTCTCTTTGCTATCCCCTTAGTCTGCAGAAGAAAGGCGATGTAAATGCATAGATTATCTTTTCAGAGTTCTATTTTTAAATTCTTTATAATGTATTCTCTTGTAATAATTGCAATAAAAGGAAGCTGGAAAATTCAGTATCTTTATCTAACTGCAACCTTAATGAACAATACACTGGCAAAAACACATGTATCTTACAAAGGAAACAAAAGTTTCACCTTTAAAAACATCATGTGAATTTCAGAATTTATAAACATTTCACTTGTTGCCATTCATAATTTACATTTTCCTGATAAATGTATTTTTCTAGTTAAAACATTATAAAATTTCTCATCTTTAACCCTCGAGCGCACACGGTTGCGTATACGCCAGTTGCGTATATGCAACCGTGGGCGCTCGAGGGTTAATTTTATTAAACACATGTAATTATAGAACAGAACAAAGAAAAATTTTAAATTTTTCCCGTAAAATATATTTCTCAGATAACTACATTTGAGAAACTCAATTCGTGTAAAGCAATACTTTGAATCTAAATTTGAAAACAAAAATACTTTCCCAGGTAGAAATTTTCAATTTGAAAGATAATCAGTATGCTTCTATGACTGCAATTACAGCAAAAATAAGTTTCATTATGATAAGAAATTACATTACCAAAAATTAGGATGGCCCCATGACTACAGATAGAGGGATAAAGAGAATGAGTTAAGATAATACCATAGAATAACTATAGTTACTCCATGATAATACCCAGTAAAGCAGAAGCATAAAATGGGAATAGTAGTTAAATAATCATAGTTTGCTATCAAAGTTTTCTAAAAGTTGATTTATAGCAAGCATTTCCTATCTATCCCATGTTGGTACTCCTTTGCGAAAGTTACCATGGTATTCTACGTTGTTATTGTAACTAACTTTTAAAATTTTGAGGCAATGAGGAGGGAAAAGTAAGAAGGGTAGGGGAATGATAAAAATTGAGGACCATCATTCCCTCTAAGCTGCATGCCTACGTGACCGCTCAATACATTAAAGAAAATGCTCAACTAATTTGTCAAGCTTCCACAATTTATTGAAAATTTTGAAAGGCTAAAGCTTTAGTTTACAAAATTTATAAACAATTATGTATATTATAATTTGAATGGTAGGATAACATGGATCATTTTATCATTTAAATAAAGAAACTCATAAAAGTTGGCACAATGGAACAATTCCTTGGCAATAGTGGTGCATACATTAAGCTCCCCAGTAATTTAAAGCGGCCCAAAAATGTAATTAAACACAAGGAACTATGCTGGGGATCCCTACAGTAAAGACTCAGAACACATGAAAAGGATTGAGCTTGCTCCATTATAAACTGTAGGAATGATAGAAACAGTCAATTCTTGAAGGATTAGGCCAATGCACTTATATGTCATGTATTATCATGACTAAATGCAATTTTTTTCTAATTCAGAAAGGTTCTGAAAGTCTGGATGAAGCAAATCACTTCTAACTTTAATAGTATAACTCAAAATAGCAATAATTCAGTCACAAATGATAAATAAGACCAATATCACCTGGATTATTGGGATGAAGATGGTACAGGAAATTTAGTGAGAACAAAGATCAACAAATGCTACTTTAAGGGTAGAATGTTTTTATTTAAAACTATTTCTGCATTAATCTAATACAGAAAATGCTAACATATTAAAGAAAAACATTCTTAAATTAGTATCCCTCATAAATCAATCACATGTGGAAATAAATAAATAAATAATCCAATCGAGGATCAAAAGAAACACAATAAGCTCTTTGATACAAAGAGATGATGTTGATACCAGATGACTGTACCCTGACTCTTCTTTATATAGGAACAGAGATTCTTCCATTGACACATTCACAGCATAATGTTCACTGGTTACATCCCCTATGATTAATTCCAAGATCTTGAAGACCATCTTTAGATACTTGAATACTTAAAGGAAGTTTTTTGCCCCTACTCTTGTTCTTATGAGTAAATTATGGCCCTATGAGCATGTGATTGGTGAAGCACATTTTTTACTTCTCGGTAGGAAATAGGTACTTGGATCACACAACTATGACTAAATGATAAATCAGGGATACTGGTACACATGTGATTAATAGTGATTTTTTTTCGGCTGAGCTACTGTTGCCTCTTATCAGTGAAGTCCTCCTAACCTTTCTATTTAACTTGTCAGGAGGTGCTTCACCAAGGCAACAATGAACAAATATAGCCATTCCCTGATCAGAAAAGTCTGTTCAGCCAGGATTCAAACCCAGGACCTTGGGGTAAGAGCAATAATGCAGATGGAATGCTATCCACTCGGCCACCAAGGTCAGTTTAAAGAAAGAAACTCAATATATGAAATATATAAATATATACACAATGAAGTTTAAATAGAAGCTTATGGCATGTTCATGGACCATAATGGACATCAGTAAGTACTAACTACGACATTTAAAAGAACATTCATAACATTATATTCTATCCTCCATACTAATGAAATAAATAACATAAAAAGCATAGTCACAAACATGAAGAATCCAACATTTTTGAGCCACAATTATTATAACCAGTAACTATAATTAAAAGTGTAGAAAATATGGCCATGGATGGATCTCATTTCTGATTACCTCTTAAATTTCCATTACAAAGAAGGGGTTTGGATAAAAATATGCATCACATTATGCATAATACGCCAGATGCTCTAACAACTGTTGTAGCTCCAGAGCAAAAACTTCTCGTGACTGATCTTTAGAGGGCTTTATGCATTCCTTAATGAGTGACTTCAACTGAGAGAAATGCTCATTCTGTTTAATATTTTCTGGATATGGCGCAAGGAACCCATCTGCAAAAATAGGTGAGGGTCCCAGAATTTGCTGAAATGGAATTGGAAATAGCTTCAGAAACTGTCAATGAAGCAGGCATCAGAGAGAAGACAAGAGTTAACTTTACTAAGTTTTTCAATTTTCAAAAAAATTGATCTAAAAATCACAATGAACTTTTACACTAAATTCTTCATTACATGTATCATTATAATATGAAGTAACATAGTTGAATATTTGTTATAGGAAATATTGTTTGTGAAAATACTCACATGACACAATCCATAATAATTATGGTCACTTAGGAAATGGCTGCAAACGTCACTACTGGAGAATGAAAAACATGATCCATCTTCACAGTCATCAAATGTACTACTAACATGAACTCGACTCCAAGTATTTGATGCATCTGAGAAAACATGAAGTTTTGCATTATGAAATCAGAAAACTTCAACCAAGAAATATTACTGAGGATAATATATTAAGATGAGGATTAAAAAGAAAAGCCAGGATTTTCCAAAGAATTTGATTTGAATTGGTTGATTAACCCTTATTTTCTTATACATGATAGGAAAGAATAAGAAGAATAAACAGATACAATTTTGCAATCTACAGTACTGTATATTTTTTTTAAATTTGATGACCACTATCACAATTTTTATAATCTATACTCAAAACAATTTTTATAAGAAAATATCTTTAATCACAATGCCTGGTATTAAGAATGGTATTAAGAATGGTATTTAGTGTGTTTAAAAACATCGAAAAATGCTTTTAATTAAAATTATTGCAGCTCATGAATTCGGAAAAGGAGAATTATTAGCAAAATAGACTAGAAAAGCACATAAAACTCTACCCAGTTCATCTTAACGCATTTGCAGTGGGTTATGCAGGAGATGCATGACCATGGTTCATTTAATATTGTGCTCCCATTGTTTTTTTAAGCTTGCTGGTCCTTATGCTTTGTGATAGGTTCTTTGATTTTATACTCAACACTCAATTTTTGAAAAACAAATACTCTTTAAAAAAATACTCAGCATGGTAGTGTATTCTGCCAATATGAGTGCCATAGCGACCATTTTATTAAGTGAATAGATGTGTATTTGGAAATTTCCATAAGATTTGACTCATCAGTAAAATTGCTTCAGAAATTTTAGAGTATTCAACATTTATGGAATACACTTAACCATAAAGTGGGAAATATTTAAAATCCTAAGGCCAAATAGAGTTTCTAAGTAGAGATTAGTAAGTTTTAAGCTGTAACATTGCTGATCTCAAGCTCAGGAGTCCATATACAAATAACGTTATAATTATAAGGGATTGTTTGAAAAACAAAAGACTTGATTTGAGAAGATCCTACGACAGTGAATTGGTATTTATTAGTATTTGGTAGTCAATCAAACTTTTAAGTTCAGAGCTATAAAACTTTTATTCTAAATAAAACACATACTGTTACTTGAGGAATGAATAATATTTCTCAAAAATTTGGAGATCATAGGTTGGAAAAATTTAGAAGATTGATGGATCTTGGACCTAATCTTGGTAAGTAAAATAATTAATGGCAGTGCTAGAAGTCCTGCTATATTTCTCCAATATTCATTTCTACGTTCCTCCCTATTTCTCCAAATCTGGTCACAACTTTTACATAGATGCTCATTCTACTATTTAAATGAACAATGCATCATTGTTTCATATTCAATGTTTGGATAATACCATCTCACTAGTAATTTTATGGATATATTTAATGCTAATGTTGAAAACATTAAACCAAACAGACAACAAAAAATGCCTCTGACATGGTTATGAATTATTTTTTTAGTTTTAAAATGTTATTGATTTATCAATTATTATTAGTTGTATGGATACCTAATTTTTTGAAGTTTGATAATTTTGTTATTTTAATTTGACTTTCCCTTCATTTCTTTCACACTTACTCTCTCACACACTTTCACACTTACACGTCTCACTTATTGAAATAACTTTTAATGATACGTAAACTTATATGTATAGACATGTAATTTCATAAAGGCTATGTGACTGATATACAAAGAGTTTTCTCATGAATCATAAATAAATGATTAAACAGTGCTTAAAAAATGAGTCACTAATTAGTACCCTCTTGTTGGTAGTAGACCGAACCTTTTAGCTCAGATCTATTATATCACTATAATAGATCTGGTCTTTATTCTGTAACTTGTAGTATGAATAGTTACTTAAAAGTTTGGAATATATGAGAATAGACTCACCAGAGCGAGGTGGAGTCTTCTCTAAAAGAATAGAATCTTCCAAATCTACAAAAGTCAGGCGGATGCCTTTTTCATCTTCTATCACTGCCACATTGTCAGGAGAAATGTCAGTCAGGTAAAGTCTAAACAGGGAGTCTCCATGCGTAAAGCGTTGCACAGCAGTAATGGCTTGTGATACAACCAGAGCCTTTTTGCTCCATGATAAGTTGTGAGCCACTGATGTCAAGGATTCTCCACAATACTCTTCAGCAACCATCCTTCCACAAGCACCCAAATACTCTGGAACAGGCCAGCCTCTTTGAGATGGAAACAACTAGTAAAAACAAACGAGGGATGAAAAATTAAGACTCTCAGAATCACGAATGTCTGTAATGTGTTCAGTACAAAGGGTGGTTGGTACCTCTAAAATTAGCTACCAAGAAAAATTGGAGGGGAATGAGACTTACATGCAAGATGATTGAGCGTAATCAACATGTATAAGTTTTTATAAGAAATTCAGTCCGAAGTATCTTACTTGAAGTATAATAGGCTCTGGATTAAGAATCACAAGGGTCCATAAATGCAAGAGTGCAGCAGTTCCTCCATTTTTTACATCAAAATCTGAATCTGCAGCAATTCTTTCAAAAATCTTGCCCACAGCCTGTCTCCGCCGAATGGTATCATTCCCTGAAGGTTCAACACAGACCATCATCTTGATTTCAGGGGCTGAAAAGTTATCAGGAATTGGAGATTCTTCAGATGCAAAATTACTAAGTAGTAATAGAAGTATTGTTAATAGTACTTTAACAGCTTAGGTCACTTCACACATGGGATCCCATGGAGAATTTCCCAAAAGCACTACCCATCGGCAAATTGGGAGCAACTAAATTAGTATATCCTTCCTCTTTTTCACAAAGGAAAAGCCAGATAAATTATTCTTTTAAGATTGTTTCCTACTATACTCCAGCACATTTCCTAAATTTTAGATATAACATTGGAAAAATGGATACTGTAACTTTGTTGTCACCCAATTTAATTAATCCAGAAGTAATTGCCACAACCAGTGGTGGTGGTAAAGGAAGAATATTACCCCACAACTAACAATTTTGAGAGAAGTTATTTGAGGTATTTTAATTATTATTCTTACTTCTTGGGTGAAAATCTCTTGCAATACATTATGGATTATGAATGATAAATTAAAACTCACAATTCAATGTATAGTGTTAAAAGTAGGGTAATGAGTCTTTATTAAAGAATTGAATGAAATATTTAGGTGTAACCAACCAAAGTACATTCCAAGAGGAAACCAATCCCCCTTTAACTACTACAAAAGTGGAATAAGTGGAAAGTTTGGTAAGAGTTTACAAAACGTAACATTTCTTAAACCAAAATTGGAGAAAGGTGTAAAATTATAGATAAAAATCTTGAAAATGTTTTTGTAAAGAGATTGTCTCTGTAAGATACCAATAAAACTCAATCATACAAGCAAGGAATTAAAACAGAATACTAATAACTCAATAGTTAAGGTTTAAATATACTTACCACTGGCATTTCTAGTAACTATGTCAATTATTTCTGAAATTAAAGATTCCGCTGATAATTCATTCCAATCCGTGACGTCAAATGAATACATGAGTTGCTCAGCAGCATCGTCCAGCATCCGTAACTCTGCGTCATGGCCAAGATTTTTCAATATAATCTGCTGAGATTTATCTAACATCCCATGGAAAACATTCTTCGCCCCACTGAATAGAGAGCTGTAATGCTCCCATAAAGTAACACCTGCAAATAATGACCATACACATATTAAAACGACTAATGCTTTTCAACTTTAGAGCAAAGAATTAAATATTTTAAACTTCCGATAGTTGAATAATGCATCAAAAGGATGCATGTAAGTAACCCTTAACATTTTATTGATACACTAATATTTACAAATTAAACAACGCTTAACAATTAAAAATTCGAGAGGAAATTTAGCATGCAACAGAAATAACATGCAATGAACTTAGCTTTCCAAATTAAGTAATACTTTCTGCTGTCCAAAATATAAAACACTAATTGTAAAACCGAAGACTGAGTTAAACTAAAATTTAATCATCTACCAGCAATGGAAAATTTAATAACTTACTAACTTTTCGGTTTACCGATGGATAAGCGGCCTTTACTGACGGACGAACAAAGGGTTTTTCCAAAACAGAAAGGACATTTATCAATAGCTATTAGTTCCTCTACGGAAGATCGTTTCCATAATTGGTAAACGGCGCAAGATATTGCAACTAACATCATATACTTCCACATACTCTTTAACTGATGAAACTCATCTACGCTCATGAACGAGAGATTAAAATAGTTAATTTTCTACTACTGATACAGAGGCACTAGGTTCATCGCTTCATATATGTTTGCTACTTATTACGACAGTAAGGTAATTCATTTTTATCTCTTCTTAAAGAAAATTGGAGCCGATTTCCGAGATAACGCCGTGAAGAATTACGAAGGGAATCACGCACTAATTTAGTAAAGTGTACCTAAATGGTAAGAGTAATTTGAAACTTGTAGGTAGACTATGGCAATAACTTATGAATGTTGTAAAATACATATCGATGATAACGTTTTTTCATCGTTAGAGTGATTTATTAGTATAGGAATGATGTTTGAACCGTGAGACATCCTCAAATTGATATTTATGCTAGAAATACGCAACTAGATGCTCGAATATTTTTCATTCGCTCCTTTTGCTGGATTTCCTCTCTTTGTTGGAATAATATAAACATGATTATGAATCCCGCGAGAAAATTTCAATATCCTCATATGTAGCCTACTATGTGGATGATATTTATTCAAAAAGTAGCTTTTTGATAACCTGTAAGGACATTAATCGTAGAAAGCAATGACGGCTTGTGTAGAAATTAAGCGCGCTTTCAAATGATCCTATTCGTTTGACTAATTGAAAATCTCAAGCTATTAAGAAGAGGCCTCGCAGAATACTGTTATTTCTTTTTAGTTAACTATAATTATAGGATAATTCCAATATGACGAGGTTATCGGATCCCATAAATGCCTTGATCCTGTAACTACCGAACGCGTTGTAGATAAGAAACAGAAATAAATGTATTTGGTAGTTTTCACATTTTCTGTTGCTAACAAGTAATGCAGAATACATTTATTACATTCGATGTAATTAACTATACCCCTTAGGAAAAGTTAGGATTGGGCATTTACGCGAATCGTATCAGGTTTTCAAAATTAAAAATTATTACAATTAGTGGAATCTATTCAGATAATCTAAACCTTGTTGTTAAACATATGAAATTGGTTTGGAATCATCTCAACTGATATCTTTGAAAATTTTTATCATATGCTTTCAAGAATTAAATTTTATCTCTCTTTAGCAAACTCCAGCAGAAAGAAACAGCATAAAATAAGTCATTTTCCCAAAAATTAGGAAACATTGCATTACTGCAAGCCCCCAAAGAGGTTCAGTATTTTATCTAATTATTCAATTTCTAAGTAGAATTCTTCAGTACTCAAGATCTCTTATCGGTTAACTTAGTTTGATCATCACGTTACATTATTTGTTCATGGTGACTATGTGGAACTACGAAATCATCATATTTACTGGCAATACTTGACCAGTTTCCACATAAATCAGGTGATAATCCCACCCTGGAAATTTAATAAGTTTTTGCCGAAACTTGTTTGGTTTGAAACATACTTTGAATGCAACATTGGAAAGTACTTAATGTAAATTATGTTTATCTTATAAGTTTGTAATTTATGTTTGTCTTTTAAATTGTATCGATCGTTCAAGGTATCACCTTAATAGACTTTTCATAATGCTATTATTTCTTTTAATTTTATAATAATTATTGGATAATTCCAATACGACGAGGCTTTAGATCCTCTAACTGCATTGTGAACATCAAACATGGAGTAGATAAGAAACAAATTTTCTGGGACGAACTGGAAATTCACAGAAATAACAAAATCAAGTATTTGTGAACCATTTATTACACATGGAACAACAGAGCAACCCAAATTCACATAAACTTTACAAATTCATTGGCAATACCCAAAAAGAGGGTTCAAATTTGTTGCCTGCCAATTGTACGGTAGGCAATTTTCCATTTTTAGTCTCTGTTGCTCACAGAGGAAATGAGGGGGAGAGGCAGTCCCAGTGATCATTGATTGACCAAGGGAAACAAAAGCTTATAAGGTGACAAATCTTCCAAGATTGGGTCAGTAAGTCGATTGCACTTTTCCAGTTGAGATGTATCCTTTCATACAATACAAACAGGAGCACAAAAAAGTTTACATAACAGGTACACATCAAAATATGGCTACAACTCTTTCATACAAAACAAAAAAATTTCCACAAAATATTTTGACAATACTGAATTTAACTGGATAAAGGAACATGGTGCATGAGTTGTGAGACCCAAAACCACTAACAAGTGAATTCCAGGAAAGCAGACAATGCACGTTGAAATTGGATTGATCAGTACATTTACCTACACCAAGGCACAATTAATAAAACTTAAGTGCTCGGTGAAAGAAAATAAAAGCTGCAATCAAAATTCTAACACTTTTTGGCAAGAAATCATATGTTGACCACATAATATGAATCAAAGCAAAGATCAGAAGGAGTCAACTAAAAGTGAATTGTGCTCGAGGAAGACAACTCTCTTTCTCTTTATTTGTGCTGCTGCTTGCTCAACAAGGTTGGCCAGAAGGGATGGGTGACTCAGAATCGGAAAAATGCTGACTGGAATGCACTGGTATCTCACTGGCCATTACAAAAAATGACACCATTCAACCGTCATTAGCATCCCCGAGAGCAGTCCCATCATCTCCCTTTTCAAAAGTCTCAAAACTATAGAGTATAAAAGATAAAAAACGCAATTAAATTGGGAAATAAAAAACAAACCAGGGTCGACTCCCTGAATGACGTGCCTCATGCACAAATTTTGAAAGGTTCACATTCTAGAGGAATTTGCAGAATAAGTTTTGATGCTTGAGTTGAGCCAAGAGATGATAACGTTCACTGCTACTTGGAAATGCCCACACACTCATCCATTCCTTTCCATCTTTGCCGAGCCAATTGACGGTGAAATTGATTTTCTGGTTAGTCTCTGAATCCACCAACTACTCCACACAAGATGCTAACTGCGTCCAAAAACATCCCTTGAAAATTTCCTTGCAGAGATGATCCAAGCAGATGAGAGAGCCTTCTGTCCTTGGAGGCAGTACATCTCCGAGGATGTCGCTTGACACTCACCCCCACCACCACCAGAGTCCCTCTGCTCCCACCTCACTTCTCCAAACTCCCTACCGACAATCACCACTCACTCCGTCCTCCTTGACCATTATGGCTGGAGAAGCACTTTGGCCCACACACACACACATTCAAAGACTTAAAGCTCATCCTTCTTGGGAGTGTCATCGTCTTCAGTTTCTTCCTCCTCCTAAACATAAATTGGAAACAATTATGAAGAAGATTCTTCAAACTAAACAGACTAATGGAAAGTTCTATCAACTGACATTTCAATTAAATGTACTTAAGCAAAAGAATTGAATAGCTTCTGGAATTTCAATATAAAGAATATTTTTAGTATTTTTGGCAGTTCATAGTTTTAAGAAGCAATGATAAACATTCAAAAAAATTCTTTTTCAAAGATAAAAAAGAAATAAGAAATCTTTATAAGAAGAAAAATTTAATCTGGTAGCATTTTATTTACTCAAGATTTGAAAAATCTATATAAAAATGTCATGTCATGCTCAAATACCTAATTTTTAGAGCAACAATTTCAATGACTTGTTATTAAGCACTTATTTGGGATTGATATTCAATTCAAAGTATTTCTTCATTTTAGGTACTAACTACATATTTTTAGAAAATAAGCTAGGGATATACTGATTGCATAGAATGAAAAGCACATCTAAGGAAGTAAATTAGCATAAAATGATATTGAACTGAAATTTACTAAAAAAGCAAACTATTTCAAAAGTAGCAGGAGCAATTAAAAGTATGGCAGAAAAACAGAGGATTTCAACTAAGTGCCCATGCTGATATGGGAAAGCTACAAATCATGCAAATAGTTGATCATAATTGAAAATAATAAACTTTGATGAATACAGAATCATAAAACCATATGAAAGTAAAAAGAAAAGTTTTCATCTAAATAGTATGAACAGGTTTTGGAAAATTAACAAGATGTAAGTAGTTTAACTTAATAGAATTAGTATGTGTACAATTGAGGATAGAGGATATTGGTACTACAAGGTGATTAATGGATCCACAGCACCATATCATAATAAACATTTATAGGGTTAGAATAAACATCTTTCCGATAAATAATAAATAATTAAAAAATCAATTAGAGGAATTTATATTTATGCTATTTAAGAAATACTGTAGTAGCCTTATGTTTGTATTACTAATACAAACAACAACAAAAATGTTATTATATTATAATAAATTCATAGTGAAGATATTTTATTAAGAGTATAGATCTTTAATTTTGCAATATGTACTTTCTGGGGCATCATTACTAAGCATATGGATTTTTAATTCTACGTTTTTACATACTTTTTACATTTAATGGAAAATAAAAAAGGAAGTAAATTAAGAAAGCAATAAGTGGAAAGGGATACTTTCTGTGATAATGATACATTAAAAATTCAGCATTTTCCCCATCTGAATCAAAATGTATAGCTGATTGAAGATTTCCATCGGCATATTCATTTTAGAGTTTCTCTTGAAATGTATATTGCAACATCACCTGCATTTCTAGTGGCTACTTTAATGAAAAGCCACTGATTGAAGTCTCATCCTAACAGGGATTGAATGCAACAATATGAAAAATGGTTGCACAGATCTCACATTCTCAGTTTTGGCTAGACTAGATTCTTGTGAGGAAAAAGACAAACAGTGAAACTTTGCCATTGAATTCAAATTCACAAATAAATCAGTGTTTACTTCAGTTTTCCTGTCACCATCCAAAATTAAGTAGACTAAAACAAAAGTACTACAGATATGCCACAGATCGAAAGGAATTCCAAGAAATGAACCCTCATTCAAGACATCAGTTGGAAAATTTAACGCAAACTTTCAACAAGTTATTTTTTTCAAACATCATACTATAGGGAAAAGATTAATACAGTAGTAGTAGTCCTTCACAACATTTAATGCTTTATAGATGAATATTACTAAGGAGTTGGGTACATTAGAACCTTCAAAAGTTAGTAAGTTAGTTCTTGGATAATGAGAAAACTCAACCAAATTAGGAAGGATGGTTAAGATTGATATGTTTTTACCTCCACCTCACTCACAGAGCTTTTCTCAACGAAGGCTGCCATGGCTTCCAAGGAACGCACTCCATTATATTCCAATACCTTATTAATATGACCAAAATCCACACACATTTCCCAAGATCACAGAAGTAGAGGAGAGGAAGTTATATGCGGTCAGCAAAGTAAAATGAAAAAAAAAGAAAAAATAGCTGAATAATAAAGGTTCATGCAAAAGTATAACAAGCTTCATTGATGAAGAAAAAACACCAACAGCTGCTAATATAGCCTGAAAAATAAACGTCAAGCCTCCTTAGCCAAATTCAGACAAATTGTCTTCTATATATACTTTTTAGTTTTGAGACCAGAATATAAAACAAGAAATAGATGCACCATTCTGTTGATTAAAATCGACAGCCTAGCAACGATTCATATAGATGCCCTCCATCTATAGTAAAAATTCAAATCAAATGAGAGTTCACATGACAAACACTCTCAGTCAGAAATCTCTCGTGCGAAAAATGCGATCTCAGGAGGCTTTTGGATGTATAGTTTAAAGTTACACAGAAACCTCAACTTCAAATCAAAATAAATACTTGAATAATGAAACATTGACTACCTACTTGTCAATTCTGAAAAGAACAAAGTTTGAATTAATAAAATAGTATAATTATTTCAACAAAACTCATTATCCTTGTAAGGGACTCTCCTTTCCTTATGATCAGATTGGTACCAGAACCCCTTCCACTAAGCTACCTGTGGCAAATCAAGCAGTCTGGCTGTGAGTGATGCTGCACAGTAATTACACAGATTACCTATAATCTCCCCAAAATAGCAATAACGTTAATGGCTAAATGGCCATAACAATCCCATAGGATAGTCAGAAATCTTGTTCCTGTCAGACTAATATCAAGCCAGTTTTCCCTTGAGAATATCTATATCAGGAAACTCACATTGGCTAATCTTCTAAAGAATTATCAAAATAGATTCAAAATTTGACAGTATACAAATGGTCATAGATACGAGTTTAACTGAAACTAAATTATCTAAGGAATAAACAAGCATCTCTTCTCTACTCTCCAAGTCATATTTAATTCAGTTTAGAGAACAAAACGGGATATTTCTGTAACTTTCTCTATGCAATGAAAATGAAACATCAACCAACCAGAATAATCTCAAGTCCCTGACAAAAAATTATGATGACAATCTATTTATTATAGCTTTCAGACATTATAAAACGAAGTTCAGAAATTTTTATTAGCTTCCCACATAAGTAATCCACCAACAGTCCCATGCCTAACCTTGAAAGAATAATTTTGTCTCATAACTATTGTAATATTTTCTGTGAACAGTAGATATTGACTAAGTTCAGCTTAACTACTGTACTGTTCCTAAAAATGATGCTTCCTCCAAAGCGTAATGCAAGATTGATGTTTAGCAAGAAACACTACAACTATCAAGGAATTTCGAGGAAATTAAAATGGGAAAACTAACAGCTTATGGTATAAAAACTATAGAGGAATCTAGGGACTAGTTCTTCTAAGATGGTGCATCTATTCAAGAGAGCAGTGAAAACATTAAGCATGCAAAGGAGGCTTGGTATAGGGAGTGCTTCAACCAGGTTATAAATGAGGTAAGGTAAAACTTTTGAAAGAAATGAAAATAATTAAAACAACCAGATCCTAGAAAAAAAAATCATTTATTAATTTACCTCAGCAGTGGGTGCCCTTCCATAAACTCCACCTGTCTCTAAGAATTTCGTGAGACCATCAAGAGTCCTCTCACCATAGTAATCAATATCCTGAAAACAATTTTAGTAACAACATTTAACATCAAAAGGAATCATTGATCTTTAATACAACCCAAGGTGGAAAGAATTATTGATATAATAAATATACATTTACATTTAAACACTGCAATCCGCCAGTGGCGCGTGGCAGTGGCAGCAAATATAAAACTACATAACACAAGGTAATGATCAAGGTAAAATTTTCTACACTCCTGAGTTGGTAGAATTCTTTTATGTGGACATTCAAACATTTTCATCACGAATACAATTTACATTGGAAATATGTTCCCAGCAAAGAGCCAACTAAAACTTGATCCGAAATTTACGGAAAATTATGTGAAAGTCACCCAAACCTAACAAAAGTACATGATGTATGTACTAGTATGTATGCACAATAGAACTATAAAAGGAATTGTGAAAGTAATTTTTCCAAGACGACTCCTATATAAATGCAAATTGAAAGAGTACGAAATAACAAAAGACAAGCAATAACACAGTATTGATAAAAATTTCACAAAAGGCTTAAACATAAACTTTAGGAAGTAAACTAAGGGAAATGATTTACTCTAAGTAACTTGGCATCTTTCCGATAACTTAGGAAACATCATAACTTCATGGATTGCAGTCAATCACAGTTTCTAAGTTCTACATGAGGACATCAGATTTTTCCAAAATTATGAATAAAAATGTTACAGTGATATATAAAGAAAAATTTTAAATGGGCCTGGATGAAAAATATGGTATTGGATCAAAAAGCAGCATGGTGAAAAAGAGGAAATGATTAAAGTCATTGGAAATGGAATCCCAGATAAATCCTCTGAAACAAATTTCTTGAGCAGTTAACATAAGAAACTTATCTTCTCTGCATGCCCTCAGATTGCCAATTAATCTTTCCCAATTTAGATATGACTAACAGAGCTGATAAATTAGTGATTATTCCCGACTGCAAAAATTGGACTCTTCTTGTTTATTCAAGAGTAATGAAAAGCACTTGAGATAATCTATAAGACCTTCAAAATCCTTAAAGTACTTCAAAAGATACGACGATTGTTTAATATTTCCTCCAATACGGAGAGAAAAATGAATTTACACATAAAAATAAAAAAATATAAAAGCCAGTATTTTTCTTAGCACTTATGATCAAACACTTACTTGAAGTCACAGTAGATAGCGCTACAGTGATTTCAAGGAAGTATGATTAAAAGTGATTTATGGACTCAAAAATCATATCTCTCTCCCACTATTAAAGAGCTTTAGGAATTCCTGCATTCAAAAATTCAGAACACCTTGTAAAACTTATTGGGCATGATGAAAAATTTTACTCCAAAAATATTTTCTAGGAGAGCACCAACATCCTGGAAACTACATTTAATTCTAGTGCAAAAGATATTCACATCATTAATACCTAAAGGAAAATGCATTAATCAAGTTAAACATAAGCATAATATTTTTTCCAATGTATCATTTATTATAAAATATAAAAATTTGATATTTTTTAATTTTCACTAGTGTAAGTCCAAATCGCAAATTAAACTTGTTAAGATGATTGACATTATTAGTTGATATTAATTTCAAATTGAGATGATAATATGAAAAAATCCAAAATATAAAAAAGTGATGAGTTTATTCAGAATTGTTTAAAATTTTCAAATACAAATTGGTGAAACAAATATCAGATTGGATCATACTTTTTAGTTGATTCGCTTAAGAATAAATATTTATTAAATATCAACTGGAATCACTCACCTTATTGTCTCCTTTAGAGTACAGCTTGATAGTTGGGAAATTGCTAATCTTAATGTGCTCCAACTCATTAACAGTGGCATCCATCTTAGCAATAACAATACTTTCATGATCCTTAAACTTCTCTCCCAACTGAAAAATTAAACATTCAGATGGGTAAGCAAAATTTAAATACACCTTGTACACGACAGTATATTTCCTTCATGGTCCTAATAAGGATAAAGGTGATAACGACTATTTTCTCTCCTTGTTTTTTTTCAACAATATAATTCATATTAAAAAAAAGATTATCAATTACAACATCAATAACATTATACAGTCACATTTGCATGAATGATTGTCGAAAATGTAAGATTAAACAACAGGTTAAATCTTAAAAAGCAGATCGCAATATTTGAGCTCAATTATTTAAGATTATTGTTACTAAAACAAAAATATTATGGTTAGGTTTAGAGGAGTGATTTCTTCGATAAAGAAACAGATATTTACAAAACATAAATCAATCATCAATTCAACAAACATCATACAACCGTTCTGATATGGGTGGTTGATCAGTTCTTAAAATCATTGGGTTTCAATAATTAAAAATATTTTATGACTACATCGACATGCAATAGATAGATTCTAATAACTTTTAAAAATATATAAGAGGATAATTACCAAGATAACTTTCTCATCTCAATTTTGACAGCAAAAATTGCCACTCTAAAGACTTTGAATATCAAAGAGAATGAAAATGTATTTGATCAGAGAAACATTGATAACTTCCATTATAGATTGTTTATGGAGCTTATCAAGACAAAGTAATTATAATTTGCTATTATATGTATCGCGGACTTCAAGAAAGTCTAAAAGACTAACCTGATCATAGATAGGTGCCAGCTGCTTGCAGTGACCACACCATGGAGCATAGAATTCAACTAGAACATCCTTCTCCTTGTCGAATACAACCTCTTCGAAGTTGGAAGCAACAAGAACCTTCACTGGCTCCTTGTCCCAGTCTTCTGGAAGGTCTTGGGACAGCAAATGGGGCTGAAAAAAATGGGATTCAAAACTGAATTTACAAAATCTAACTATTAAGAGATACCTTCAAAGTGTTCCAATTGACAAAAATCATCACAACTAGGAATTTCATATTTGAAGGCCTCAATTTCAGATTCAAATACAAGCATATAAACTAATTCACTGTTAGCAAATATTTTTTATTACTTTTAAAGTTATTGAAATAATTTTGTATAATTATGAATCTATTGTTATATTTTTTTTGGAAGATTGTTTGGCCAGTAAATATTCCATTCATTATTACTTGATACTTCCAATTAAAAACTAAGAGACAAACTAAATATCTATTTAAGTAATTGTAAGGGATTTTTACTTAATTATACCAGTTTAAGTAACGAGAAAAATATATCACCTTCAGCTTTCCGTCAAGGAAGTCTTGAACAAACTGTTGCATGATATCAGCAGTGATCTCACTGACAGCTGGCTTGTACTTGGTCATGTCTTCCTCAAGGCGGATCAGTCTCATTGAAGGCACTTGTTCCTTCTTCATTCCAAAGAAGTCCAAGATACGACCATGATCTTCATCGTCAGAATTGATGGTAACAAAGAGAACCTGAAAAGTAGGTAAAATTAAAAATTGTTGGCATACAAATATAGAATAAGCCTCTTATCACTTAGTATAATAAATATCCTACAACTTAACTGTAACAGCAATTGAATTCAATATTTAGAATATACATATTTAATAAATTAAATATAATAACCAATTTATTAATTTTATTATATCAATTTACTTGAGAGCTATCTTAAACTAAAATTGATTTATCTAAAATTTTAAAACATTCTCAAAATGAAATTTTAATTTTCAACGCTTAAGCATTCATCACTCAATAAGCTGCATTTCCTAAAACTTCATTCTAATTAAAAAATTAATTCACTATTTAGAGCATACAGATTTTATAGTTTAAAAATAGTAACTCGTGTTTCAGCTTTCACTATGTTAAAAACTCAAGGGCTATCTAAAACAAACAACAAAAATTGATACGTACAATATTTTAAAGGATTAAAAAGTAGTAGTAGTATTGTTAAAAGTGCTTTGACAGCTTAGGTCATTTCGCACATTGGCTCCCACCGGGAATCGAACCCAGGACCGCTTTCACCAAAGGCAAACGCGCTGTCCACATGACTATCCGGGAGCCCAGGATTAAAAAATTGAGCATATTTTGATTTTTTTTACATTTTCACTGTACCTTTTCGCGGAAATTAGCAGCAGCCTTGCGAGCATCGTCCATGTACTTCTCGAAGTGACCATCTTCCTTGGAGAAGAAGAGCAGGAGATGCGACCTGATTTCTCCACCAAAGATCTTCTGAGCTGTTTCGTGGTTGAATTCGACCACCAGTGGGAGAGATTGTGCAGTGACGAATGTGCGGATTGCCTCCTCAGTCAATGGAGTCTCCTATTAAAAAAAGACCCCAAGAGGTTAACAACAGACCTTGAAATTGTACCAGTAACTTCTGATACAGCCAACAAAATTTTAAATAATTTCCACCATTCCATTTTCAGTTAAACATCCAACTTTTCAAAATTTTTCATTAAAAAAGCTGTACATAGTTGTAACAACTGCTAATAAAAATTCTAAAATGAGATCAAACAACCAAAATCTGAAGGATACAAATTACATCACAAAAGTACAATTTAAGGTGGCAATGTTACAAAAACAAACGATTAAAAGTTCTTACACCGACATTCAAGTCACTTCGGCCTTCATCGAAGCTCTTGAACAGCACGACTGCCTCACTTTCCACGTTGTATTCAGAGAAGACTTCAGGAGCAGCAGTAATACCGAAGGGATAGGCATCGATGGAATTTGCAACAGCGAGGAAGGCCTTGGCTGATGCTGTAGTTTGATCCTATGAGAAAATAATTACAATGTCAATCAATCAAGGAAACAAATATATACATGGAATATAGGGAAAAAACAAAATTACTTAGTTCTATCTGCAAGCATTACATAAAGAAACTACATTAGGGCAATATCAGTAATTGCAAGACAATGGAAGATTTAGGCCAAATTTAGGTCCCATCTATGTTGTTCCTCAACTTAAATTCTTTAAAGTATACCTTGGACTTACTTTGAAAAAGCCAACAATTGCTACATCACTGGCTCCAGTAAATTCTTTTACAGCATCAACATCAGCCAAGTCCTTGGCAGGTGGTCCGGTCTTCTTCAGCAGCCAATTAACTATTTCATCTTCAGTTCTTCCTCCTATAGTTTCAAATAATCAATTTCATTAGTTTCGAAATACTAAGTAAACATATGTATGCATACAATTTCCTATGCATTAGTACACATCCAAAGAAAGCAATAATTATTATTTTGCTGAGGAAATATTCAGTGAAAAATTGATCTCCCAAGGATTCATCTCTAACATTTTAAGAAAAAAATGTTCAAAAGGTAATTTTTGACTTTTCTTTATATGCTGAAACCCACTCTCTTTTCCCACACACATACAATACCATTCATTTTATTCTTTCAATGGTTCTTCGTTTAAAACTACCAGTCAACTATAATGGTTAACTTTATATTTCAATTAATAATTCGAATTTAATTTAATTTTCCATTGAAAGTTACAGTTTTCTTTAAAGCCCCCACAGGATAGTGACAACAATTTATTAAAATATAAAAAATTTTAAATTAATAATATGAAAAATTAATTGAAAAGCTTCTCAGAGTAGAGCTACTAACCTGTGTAGTCAACAATGGCACCCTCTCTGAAGAACTTGAGAGTGGGATATCCTCTGACGTTGTACTCTTCTGCAAGCTCGGTCTCGATAGTTGCATCAACCTTGCCAAGGGCTATCTTAACCTCGCCTTCTTTGACTCCCCTCTCTTCCAAGTTCTTCGCTGCTTTGGCATACTCAGGGGCAAGGGCTTTGCAGTGTGTGCACCATGGAGCATCTGCACAAGTATTAAACAGTAAATTAAAATCATATGAATTGATATTTAATAAATAGTTTTCTGCTTAAGAAATTTCAACTCATTCAGTATGTACTGAAGCTATGATTTTACACCTCCGATGGGCATTGAAAGCATTGTTAAATTATATGTACATGTATAGTTTTATTTTATTTTAAAGCCTTGATGCTGTCGAATTTGGGATATAATTAAATATATAAATACAGACTAGTAGAAAGAAGGAAATACAGCAACCAAAACCGTACAAACAATATGCCAAAAAAAAGAAAATTCTGATGATTAAAAAAGGTTTCTCTACCATTTCTGATAAATATCCATAAACAACCAAGTTAAAAATAAGTTTTTCGTTCATATGAGACTTACATTAAATTAGCACATGCATTTAAATGATTCAGCATGCCTCACAGCTAAAAATGATAAACTTTAAATGAACGTGGGTAATTTAAATTGCAGAATGAAAGTTGCTGAATTTCCCAGATTGTCAAAAATATAATTTTTGTAAAACCAATAAGAATTCTCCACTTATAGGTATAATAGGTATGTGGGAAAGGAATTCCCCATGACAAACCGCCAAAAGGAAAAATTTTAGCCATACCACTTGAATATATAATTATTAATTCAACATTATATTTCCATAACTGATAGTTATGGAGAGCTACTTTTAAAAGAATTAAAAACTTGATTTCCATGATAAAAACAGAATTCTAGTCTGTCAGTCAGAAGGAGCTTTAAGAATTTTAGGTGTATTTTTTTATTCCTGTCAGAGTAGTAATGAGTAATTCAGGCTTGGACCCAGCTTTATTATGGGGCCCAATTTAAATTTCTAATTACTTTCGAACGCCCACCTGTTTTAGTTGTATATGATGAGAAAACATGACTACACGTAGGAATCATTACAACCTTCATAACTTTTTTTTTGGCTACTGCCTCATTCGAGCCCAAGAAGAATTGTGTAACTGGGAAATAAAGACCTGTCCCAACGCCACTTTTCCACATTCTCGGATCAGAATAATTAATACAATCTAATGCCTCACATCCGCAAAAGAAAATCTGCCCTCCGGATTCGCCGAATATCCGGAGGCCGATAACCTCTACTGGACACTACCAACGCCACCTACTGTGGCATTGAGAATTTTTAATCGGCGAAAACCGATGCTGTAACGATTTCGATGAGTCAAGAACTCCTTCCATCGTTCAAATGAAGCGAGGAAATTTTCGACACTTCTCGGAGGAAGGACCGTTTGGTAACGCGGACGCAAATCGTGGTGCGCTAATGAAGCATTCATTTGGACCCGTCGAAAAAAGCATTCGGAAAGGGAGTTGGACGGAGAAGTGGCGATGACCTTGAAAGCGAAAAGAATTCCTCGAAGACCTTTCGCCCGAGAGAAGGGAAAAGCGGAAAACGTACTCACTCTCGGCGGCGGCTCTCCCCTCCGACTACCCAACTAGTCCATCACTCGGAGTTCGAAGAGTGAGCAGAGTTGCCATGTTTAACCCCATCTTCGAGGGACGATAAACACTTCCCATATACTGACTACGGGGAGCCGCGTGTGACTTGAAAAACCTCTTACGTTACTTAAACAACGCCAACACTTCCGCTTGGGATGGACCGCCGCCACATCATCGGAGAATATCTGGAGAAACTCTGATCCATTGAGTTCCGCCGGAGATCATTCATTCTCCCCTAACCGTCAACATCCAAGCAAACCCATTATTAGTTATTACTTTAATACGGCAAAAAGATTATTTTTACCCCCGGGTAATAAACTAGGCGAAAGCGTCCTACACATACATCAAAGGGTACACACATCCAAACAAAATTCCCTAACATCCTCCTTCGCCGGCAAACGATGACCGATGGCATTTCGTCGAAGAGCGTCAACATTTTACCGTTGCAGAATATAAGAGTACATCTTTAAACTGAACAGGATTAACTACTTATAAGCAAAGACATAATCGCTGAAACGCCAAGCGAGGTTCAATAATTGCTCCCATTTCTTCATTTTCCGAATCATTCTTTGATAGATCGTAAGCGATTGAGTCTCCCTCGAGTCCAAAGCGCGTCCCCCTCAACCTCTTCCAAGAGTAGTAAGTACGTGCCTTGTCGCATGCAAGAGAGCCCGATAAAACAGTTTCCTGTCCGATAGCAATTCTACGAAAAAATACGTTAACCTTCTAAATTAACCGGTTTGTCAATTTTTAGATAACAGAAAAATTGAGGAAAATATCTCGGCAATCTATAAAGTATATTAACCAATTGAGTAACTTCCACATCGTCGCGCGACGATATCTTAAAGAAAGATATCATACTGGAACTATATTCGACGCATATGTGACTAAAACATATTAGTTTTGATAACTTGTTATCTTGCTTACGAGCGAAAAGTACGTCAACTTTCCTCGGATAGTATTCTCTCACTTGGTGATTACCTAATGACCTCAAGCACGCATGCCGCTCCAAAACAAAATTCATACCAAAATGGGCTGAAGGATGAACTTTTATTTCGAGAAACGTTATCAATTTATTCCATGACTGCTTTTCCGAAATCGCTCAACGGTGAATTTTGGATGACATTCAAGTTTGCCATACAATTGTTCTATGCAATCTCTAAGGAAAGAGTAAGTTTGAGCGACCTGCGGGTTTCGGGATATAAAAAAACCGGAATTTCTGATGATAGCTGGCATAACTTGTACTCGGGTCTTTTAAAGACCGGTTTAAAACGACCAATAGAGCATGGATATGAATTTAACCAGAATCATAACAGACAACTTAGGACATTGCAGTGTACAATTATTCATTTCGGTCAGACGTCTGGAAATATTTGTAGCGATGAAGTTTGAATGCTAAGCGTCGAGACAGCCTACTTCCCCCGACCCCAAAACTTTAATTGCTGCTTCGGCGATAAGACGAACTTTATACTTCACGTAATTTGACGGCTAGGCAACTAAACAAATAATGAAGACGGGAATAGCTGCAAACTTCCGGCATTCGAAACAGCGGTACCCACGCGAGCTGGGTTCAAGGAAAACACTCGTCTCGGATCTTTATAGAACTACGACGTAAAAGCCGATTACGTGGTCTAATACGACGTGGCATTAACAGAGTTATTCATGTTTGCTTTGCTATCGATACACTTAACAGCTCTGTATACTCGGTACTTGATTGATACGACAATCGCCTGCTTTACACGAGTTATTCCCTTTTATCTGTTACACTCGATGCGCTAAAATGTCAAAAATATCCAATATTCCGGTACTTGAATCCCCGATAAGAAATTCGGTGTTTTTTCCTTCTGCCCGACCTTCAAACCTAAAAGACACGTGGAGAAAAGCCGGTTCCTTTCGGCCAACGTCCTTTTACTCATCAATAATTAAGTTCCATTTATTTGCGAGATGTACGTTATACGCGCGAATGGTGCTATTTTAGTAGTATTTTACGATTGAATGTGACAAACTTATTGCATTGATGTAAGGAACCGCTTCAAGGAGGATGACTTTTTGTGGATAAAGATAATTAGGCTATTGTCAAGCAAAATAAAAAGGCTAATAAAAGTCTTGAGGACAAAAACCTCCGCGAATTCAAAACTTCACGAAAAAAACAGGATGAAACAAATAAAATTCTCAGATACGCACATTTAAGAAAAATGCAAAAGAGACTTAGAAAAAATATACGATGTAGCTAAATAAATGCTAGATTCATCGATTTCATCGAAGACTACGCATTTGGAAAAATAATTTTATTTCTTGCGATAAAGGCGAACCGGTTAAAGTTAAAGAAATATTGAATAAACAATAAGCCATTGAGTAAGGCTATGAAATTACGTTTATAGTTTATAATCAGAAAAATCAATTATACCGAAGTGAACTGAATGAATGTTTGTGTCCCTTAGGAATATTGCCAATTTGACGAAGAAAAACGGAATCTTACCAAGAAAAGCGATCTAAATTTGACGTTACCTTTTCATCTCTACCGTTACATTGTATTGTATACAATTCCATTCATAAATAAGCGAAAAATAACTTTCATCCATGGAGGCTACTGCCGAGAGGCGTGAAGAATTGTTGTCTTGATTGTAACACGAGAGAAATGGATGAGTGGGGAATATTTAGAGTAGAAACAACATGATAAACTGACACTATACTGTAAGAACAAAACTACCGGACAACAAAATCAAACGTAATGTAGTCATGATGCACATTCTACCATCTTGATGCTATAGTCTCATTTTATGAGTATAGATACAGGAATATCCCTCGTGAAAAGGAATGTTGAAAAAGGAACAATTACAATTATTAACGCTTCAATCAAACTTCAGTACTTTGGCAGTGGCTCTTAAAAAAAAGGATAATTTCGCCAGGATGGTACGCGTTACGCATCTTAACAAGTGCGGCAGAGGTTATTTCTTTGGCAACTGCAAACATATGTTTCTGTGAGACAGACATGTAGCGAAAATTACTGCAGATAAAAATTTTCAGGTACCGCAGGAAATAAATTGGGAACGATGAATAGGGAGAAGGGAAAAATCTGGTCACATTCTGACGTAATTGTAATCAAGGCTGGATATCGAATACATTTCATCAGTAGAAAGAGGATATTAAGTATTATACCACTAACCCTAGACAGCCTAACACAACTACACTTAACATGAACTGATAACAGAAGGTGAAAGTGTGTATGATTCACGATTACGGAACCACTCCATCGATGAGGGGTCCCTCGAATTGCTATGTTCATACTCTTTAAATGGGCGATAGTTTTGCACTAAAACAATATCTTTTTGGTGTAGTGAATGTGATGCTCTGATACCAGTCTCTTTGTAAAACTAGAAATCCTTACTGAAAATGCTGATTTAAAACATAACACGAAATAGAAAAATTCGCTTAGTTAAGCCAAAACAGCAATATACCATCAATTTTGAAGATCTAACATAAGCGGCTTAGATATAACATTGGACCATCAAATGGACCCAAGTGAACAAACAATGAATAGATTCCAGTACTTGCCAGTGCCATGTTCGAAACCATTTACAGAATACGCTTAACGTGATTACGCGCAATTATGAAGTCATCAAAGCAACTACATGAATTTGTGGAGTACGGTATTGACTATAAAGTACATAAGTAACACTGGATTTAAAGAAGTATTTCCCTGAAGTTAGCTACGCGCCTTAGTACCAGTCCTAATGAAATAATATAATTCTAAGATTTTAAAATGACCATGATCGAGCAATCAAAAATATATAGCAGTAGCAAATTTCATTCACACCCGGTATAGATGTCCGCGAAGTCTGGATCAACCCATTCGTACGGTTGAGTTTATGAAACACTGGTGAGGAGAATTCACTCCGAATAATAGAAATAAATCTTATGCGAGGATTTTTCTTTTACACTTATTCCAGTGTGGAGGATTGAAAATGCTTCGTGGCCATTTCTTTAAGATATGAAATTGTATACGAGAAACCATGTGGGCGTAAAGGTCTACTCTTCATACAAACCTACTCATCATCCCAACATGCACCAGGCGAATGCGATACGTCTACGTCAACATTTCCACGACCAAGAAAATAAAAATGTTGAGTCGTGTATAGCAAACCGGGACAAAAGCAGCAAACTGTCTGCATTCGCCTTTCCCATCATTTCCAGCGGAACGATGTTCACGTTAAATTGACTTGTCTCATTCAAACCTAACGCGTTTCGCATACGTCATCAACGATTCAGACGCTCTCTGGTTCGGCCCTTAAACATTCACTAACCCAACTCCCCCCTCAATCAGAATGTTGTACTTAAATTGATCAATGTGGGTGAAATACAGCAAATGAAGGCTTTGAAAATATTAAACGGTCGAAGGAAATGCCCATGTTTCCTATTCACAGCGAACTGATGCAACCGAGATAGCCGATCAAGATGTAAACCATTCGCTTAATGAATAAGTCTACACAAATCATTTCCCTGAAACCAGTCATAGATTAAATCTATTAATACATAATCTATTACATCTATTTTGAGATTATCAAGGATCAGAATTGCAACTTATTCAGATTTCTTGCCAAGTCGCTTAGCAACTGAAAGTGATTCTCCAAGACAACTCACGAAATCATTCCTAGAAGTTGGATTAAATAGTGGATGAAATTAAGAACTCTTTCAACGACAGCAATTATAACGACTATGTGATAAACTATATTAGATATGAAATGCAAAACTACAGAAAAGCAGAATCGGACATACAAACTTTCTATCGGCGTCTAATCGCCCTCCAAAGCTCAATAGAAACACTAAAATTAGGCAATCTTGCAAAATTATGGATGAAAAGGGCAAGGTCAGGCAACGACCGTGAAAACTGGAACCTTCCCTTTATCATCACCGAAAAAATTTATGGGATATTGATTAACTATGCGAAACGGATGTCAAAGAGTGAAATCTAACTATTAAGCTTCTAAAGATAATGTAATTGATCCCCAACATTCACACGTATGAAAGTTCTGAGCAAATTAGGGAGACCTTGAAAACAACAGGTAATGATACATAATTTAACGACGCATAATATACAGTGAGGAGACATTTTGCTCAAGCAATCCGAAAATACAAGATACCATAATAATGTGCACAGAATTGCAAATAAATGTGGCAAACATTAAAATTATAGAACTGAGATCAACGACCGCCGTAAGATTTTCACCCAACAGCGGCGCAGACATAAACGTGGCAACATCTTCACCTTCACCCAAACCCACGTCATCTCACCGCATTTGTTTAAATCATCTTAAAACGTAATAGTTAAAATATGTTCCACCTTATTCTTTAAGTCATGTATAAGCTCATATGCTAATTTCAACTGATAACAACTACACAACCGGATGTAACAGAATGCCGGTACCCTGTGACCGCCCACGAATGATTTAATCATTTCTTAATCCATAAATTGTCCAGAAAAAGTCTACAATGATAGAATTGCTTAGAAATAACTACTAATACGCTTACTAAAGGATAAAATAGGCTTGTCAAAAGTTACATGAGTCCGAGTTCGATACGAGGTGACGCAAATGAAATATAAAAATGTCAAAGGTATCGATATTAACAATAATTATAATCGACAAGATGGAGTTTCGTAGCTTTAATTGAAGTAAAAGAGTTTGCCGAATAGCTGTGACATGTGTAGGAAGGATTCCAATCCTATAATCAAAACCTTAAGTAGTGAGGACAATGGACGATTATACTCACAGAATTCAACAAGAATGAATGTATTGTCAGTTATGGCCTTCTGAAAGTTGCTCTTGGTGAGGACAAGAACGCCTTCATCCTTCTTAATCTCCTCATCGCTCCATACGTTGGTGGAGAAAGCCAAAATAAGAATTGCCGCGAAAACCACCTGCATGTTGAATGTGTGTTTAATCCCCAGCGTTAAAGCCCCAGAGTGGCTGCCAGCGATGAACAACCCGCTTTTTGCTAAATTCAGGATAACGTGGCAGCATCGACTCGTGGTGTGATTCTATTGGAGCAGATTATCACGTGCTGTAGTCAAAGCATAACTTAAATGCTACTATTTAAAATCCAAGATTTGGTGTTTGACATTATATTTGTTACCTTTTTCAGATATATTTTCTATTTAACGGATTTTATTTGGAGTCATTCGAAATTTCATGACATTTAATTCTATAATCAAAGTATTTTGCTTTTAATATCGCTTGTCAAATGTCATTTCTGTGCGGCAAAAATAGTTTGATTGTAACTGATGCGTGGTTTACTCTTTGTGTTGTTTATAACCGTATAATTTAAAATTAATGCTGTCTTTTTCAAAGTCGTGCATTTAACACGTTTTTTTTAATTCCCGATGACTTCTATGGAGCACTTAATTACATCAGAGATTCACCCTTTTACTGAGCGTGATAATTCCGAACCTCACGTTTGTTCCGAAAGTAAGCTGACCGAGTTTGCTGAATTGAACGTATTGTCAGTAACTACGTGGGAAATAAATTTCGTGAATATCTGTTTGTATCTCGTATTTTAGATGTTGTATCAAGATTTAGCTTCACCTATCCTTCTGAGTTAAAACGGAGGGTAACTAACCTTCAGCCATCCATAGACGAGGATGGGGATTTCCTCATCCAACGAAAGAATCAGAATAGCAAGGCTGAGGGAATTATCTTGATCGGTAGGTAATTGATGAAATTTAGAGGAGCATAATCTGTATCATATTTTATTTTAATAAAGAATGTATAGATTTTAATTGAAATGTGTATAAAATTATTCTAATATATAACTACTTCATTAAATATGTTTCTTTTGTTTGATCAACTCAAAGTTTAATAAGCCTCGAACTACTACGTAATAATAATTATTAAAATAGTGGTTGATATTTTTCTTGAATTGGGTTTGTAAAGTTCTACTTGCTCTTTAGTTAATAATTGAATGTATGTTATTATATGTGCTCGTTCTATTACTTATCGTAGTATTCTGAGAGTATGGTAAGGCTTGCGTTCACTAAATGATGTTCAAAGGAAATTTTACCCCACTGTCGGATAAAACTTTGCCTTTGTCTATTAACTAGTCCAGCATGATCTCTGTATGAGATTGTTATGGTTTTAGAAGGTCTTACTTTGAAGTTCAACTTATGTACTAGGGCAGAAGTTACGCTTTACTGCTTAAGCATAAAGTTATTTTTTTCTGGAATCTTATGTTATTAAGTAGTCATCAATTCCAGAATAACTTAAAGGAAATTTTAGTTATGCCGCAATCTCTCAAGTATTCAGTAATTATTAATAGTGAAATCAAGAACTTTATAATATTTTTCATAGGGAATAAATTTTGAAGTATAGAATTAAATTATTTCTTACAAATTTCCAATTTTATGGCATTGAATTTAAGATATGATTTTCTATATGCAATACTAAAACAAAATTACATCCATCTACTATGTTTTTACTCTTGTTACTCAATTTTTACCCTTTTTTGCATTTTATTTGATGGTGTAGGTCTTTTTTACTCATTGACTTAGTTATATTTGGTGTATCACTATGACTGTATTAAAAAACTGATTTTTTTTGTAGAATCTGTCACAAATAATGAATCAATTTCTTTTCAATGACAGAACATAGTATTTCAACGACTCTTGGTCTTGTTGGACAGCAAGTTTGGAGAGGTGCTCTCCTCCTAGCAGATTATTTCTTGCATCTTGGATCTTCTCTTCTAAAAGATCAAGTAGCTCTGGAATTAGGATCCGGTACTGGTTTAACAGGAATTGCATCTGCTTTATACTGCTCAGAAGTTATTTGCACTGGTATGTGAAATCTGAATTTTTCTTTGAATAGCAGGTTTAATTTAGAATTCCTGGATTATCATAACTGATCATTTGATGAAAATTAATACCATCCAAGATGAAGAATACTTTATTTACAACTGAATGGTTCCTTAAGGTGGTTTCCATTCCATGCATTATGGCTGTTGAGAAAGTAAAAGAGAAGAGGTGTGTCTTAGATGGAGCACCCTAATGAAGATTACTAACTGGTTGTAAGTCAGCACTTTAAGAACGATCTTGAAAATGCTGCCTCAAAATTGTTCTTGTAATTAAAAATATATTTTGTCTATTTTATTGGAAACTTTCAACTTTAGAACTAGATAGATTAATAATCATGTTTTATTTAAAAAATTAAATCAAACAAAATGGGTATTCATCCAGTCAGAATTTAGATTGGATGAATCAATATGCCTTACGTAACATCAATTCAAAAGTATCTAAATTCAAGGAACACTCAATAGTCAGACTTCTATTAAAGCTCTTTTTCATGTCCTAGGCAAATTTCTAGTACTACAAAATTCATCAAAATGGGAATTATCACCAATGCATTCCATCAAATTCACCTGTATCATTTGTAAAGTTAGTATTTAATAAATTATGATGGTTTTATATTTTTCACATTTAGATTTGGATAGAGGGGATATTTTGGAAATTATCAGATCAAATGCAAGAAGAAATCGAAGTCTCATTGGACCAAAAGGAGGAGAAGTGACCGTAGAGCAGCTTGACTTTCTAAATAAAAACTGGAGTGATAATTTAAAGAAAAAATTGAAAAATGTATCAGTTATTTTTGCAGCTGATGGTAAGGAATCTCTCCTCCAGAAAATTTACATTGGAGTATTTACTTTGCCTGCTTATTCTGCCTTATTCTTTTTTAGATTAGTTTTCAGCTGATGCTATTATCTTATTACTGATGCTATTATCTTATTACTTATGAATGGCTGAGTGAAAAATGAGATAATTTCACGAGAAAGAGCGGCTGAAGTCATTGTAGAGAAAAATTGCTTCATCAAATTGTGCGGTATCATGTGGAAATAAACAGTGCAAGGCTTTTATGTTCCTCCATAAAATTCAATTTCTACTGATATATTTACTGAGTGGTTTTTTTGATATGACAAAAATTGAATAACAAGCTAATTTTGCTATCAAGAGTACAAGTTGCTGATGAACTATTATTACGTTTTTACTGTGATATAAATAGATTCAAACTACAGACCATTATTTCTGGTTTGTTATTCACAGTCAAAAGCCGTGCAAGAATATTTTTGATTTTTATGAACTGTGATATCAAAATCATCACAGAGATTCAATTCAACATTCAAATCTTGTTGGCGCACTGTGATCAAACATACTTAACATTAAATGTTTCAAGTGTCATCAGTAAATTTTTATCTTCAAAGATGGCTATATCCCACCTGCCATTCATACATTCATTTGCAATTTATTTTTAGTTATGTCTAATTTTTCACATCACCTATTTATTTGCCTTGGATTGTTTTCAGTGATATACGACAATGATCTAACAGAAGCTTTTCTGGATACCCTTTATGATCTTTTGGCATATGAAAAGAAAGATAGAGTTGCTTATCTTGCTATGGAAAAACGGTAAATATGGTGAAGTTTGGAAATGATTGACTAGCCATAGATCTCAACCTTTCATAATCATATCCTTTATTGGTTATTAGATAAATGTTTTGGTGAAGAGACATTTTTCCTGTTAAATAAGTTTTAAATTTGATGAAATCATCTTGCTCTATTTTCCAGGTACGTATTCACAGTTGCCGACCTAGACTCCGTGGCTCCATGTTATGAGCATTTCTTGCAGTGCCTTAAGAAGTCTCCATTGTGGTCTTCTGCTAACTCTGTTCCAATAGATTTTCCTCAATATTTTAACTATGAGAGAGGAAAAGATTTAGTCCTATGGGAGATTAGAGGACCAAAATTCACCTAGTCATTGTTGTTTGTTTACTTTCCATTTGTGGTTTTATTTTGATTTTTATAACTAACACAGTTTGTGCCTCAATGATAAATAGCAAAAAATCATTTTGTGTAATGACATGATTTGTAAGTGGATCTTTCATCAGATCCAAAATTGGAAAGATACATTGTCTTGTCTTATGTTAATTTATTTTAAACGATTTTATTTTGGAGCTGATATTGAGGGCAATACATTTTGCTACAATAATTCATTTTCATAAGTACAGTTTTAATCATCAGGTACAATGTTGAAATTTCATATTAAAAATCAAACATGAATGATGTTTGGAACACATTATTTGGGATTGTTCTACTTTTAATTTGTAGCAATTTGTTTACTGAAGCTGAAGCTTTGTATGGGGATTTTTTGTTGAGTTCATTGAAGAAATAATACTTGTCTTCAATTGCCTAATATTATACATATCAGCCATTATGCTTCAAGATAATACCCTATATGCTGACTCTGTATTTCTCAAAGCATTTACTTTTCATTGGCAACTCATTCATTTTTTTAATGTTTTGCCAGATGTAGGATTGTTGATTTTATTTATTTCTGATATTTGTTTGTCTTTCATTTGCATTTGAAGTCATTTTGTGAGTTCTAATACTCTCCTATGAGAAGGATTACATCACATTGGGTTTGTAATGTAGTTTATGTATTAATTTATTTAACTGGTGTGTTTGGAATTTTTACCTGTATCATATTAATTGTATTTAGCATGAACTTTCAAACGAAAAATTGTTTAAAAAGTTTGTCAATAAATATTGATGGAATGTTTCTAGTCAGGAAATTATGTTTTTGTTTCCCTCAATAAAGCATAAAAGATAAATTTAACTCAATTATTTTTTGGAAGCCATTTATGAATCCTTATTCTACTACTAATCTACAACTGAGAATTATGAATTATTGAGTATACAATTATGAGCTGAATGGTGTTAGTATTTTAATACTAAACAATTCTTGTAAACTACCACTATTGTTGGCTATTCCCTGTGACTGAGATGAAATTCAGAAACACGTAAAACTTGCTACAACGCAATGGAAATACCATTTCTACATGATTGGGACTTAACAGACATGGATCCCTTAAGAGACCTGCTCAGCATAAGTCATGGCCTGACAAACAAGTTCATCTTCAGGGTCTTGCTGTGATCAAAACTCAAGCAGATCATGCTATGCCATGGCTAAATATGTTAAATTGAGCTAAACAATAGCTTGTTTGATGATAAAAATTTAAATTGTGTACTGTCAACAAAATTACTGTGGTTTCCCATAACTGGAAAGTACTAGTCTGAACGTTTTAGATCTCAACCACTGCCACAAATGTTTTTATTTAACTTTATCATACTTTGAATTAAGTTTTTGTAAAGAGTACTGAAGCTGATACGTTTTGTTCAGCTCATTTTATCATTTTGAATTATTTTCCAGCTCTAACTAATAGTTAAAATTCTTTCCTCGAGCATGTAGAACATATTCTTTGCTTCTCATAAAGAAGTTATTTCATATTCACAATAAGAGTGAAATTTATATTTCCTCAGCACATTTATGAAGCCACACATTAAACCAAGCCTTTGCAAGTTTCCTTCTAAATTTTGATGTAAAAAACAACAAATGGGGAATAAAAGATTTAAGACTTTCGTTATGAAAGCAATATCTTACTAATAATGCCCAAAAACGCAATAAAATATGTCAAATGTGTTATCCCTAGATGCTACGCAGCATAAGAACTTATTCAAAAGTAAGTTAGTTTGTTTGCCTTGGCAAATTAGTTAAAAAGCATTGCCATGTCTAATAGAATTACTATGGGAAATAATGATAAAACTAAATCCTTATAATTAAGATTAAAAATTTTCCATAAAATTTTACCAAGCAAATAAATACGAAAATAAAAGAACCCATTTATAGGAAATCGTATATTTTGTCTAAATACAAAGAAAGGAAACTGATTTTGTGGTTCCTTTCCTGAGCAGAACTGCTTAAAATTGGTGCAGAAATAGATTTACATGGAGTACAATGGTACAATTGTGATATATATCATAAAGCTGCTGCAACCCAATCACAAGTCTGTAGTTTTAAGGCAGCCTTGGTATTCCAGCTTACCACTAATAAAACAGAATAATATAATAACCCTTTTTGATACGAAACACTCATAAATAGTCATGCCTTTATAATAATGCTTGGATGACAAACATAACATTTGCTTTGGGATGATAAAATTGTTCCCACCTTTGATAATTCTTTGGAAAAATACCTCTCATGATTAGACAAACATTTTCCAGCAATGTCACAACAGATCAAAAGGTGACATTGCCCGGAAAATTACTGTGGTTGCAATGAATCCGACTGTAAATCTTCAAACAAGATCTGAAAGAGATGAAAGGTGTTTAATGGTCAACCAGTGATTATTTTATGACGCTACCAAGCTCAACACAGAAGAAATAGTTAACAAAGGATGGTAGATTTCACAGTGCATAAAAAATTCCACAAGATTTGTTTCCTTGAGAATATAAAACAGTATTTTCCCTGACCAAGATTAATCAACATTCAAGCAACGAGAAACTGTGTTGCCAACATCACAAGCACACCTTACACACACATACACAATCGTACACACTGTATCAGAAGCATTCTTAAAAGAAAAACTAAATTCTTCGATGATCTTTGTGTTTTGATGAAATATGATACTATTTGTACAACCCAACTCCTTGTACATATGAGAAATAATAATAATAAATTTAGAGCTTACTGCTGCTACAGATTAAAGAGTCCAAATTCTGGAACAATGTGCAACCAAGCTAATGTAACCTTACTGTTGCCTGAATTTGCTTAGAGAACTCAACACGCAAAAAAGGAAACAAATACTAAGTAATCTTTCACAGATTTTTATAATACAATTTCTAATATATTATATATACAATAAAAGTTCTGAGTGATGGTCACATGCACACCAATGAAACATATTCGCACTTGTGTTTCATAAAATATCAAGGGAAATATGTGGTTGCTGTGTGGAATCATTCACATATTGCGAGGGATATTTTGAAAAGTTAAGATTCCAAATGACGACTCACTATGTTGTGGATTACAAAGACAGTATAGCACAACAGGTACCAATTGCTATTGAATGTAAATACATAGACAGCCATATGAGGTGAGTATGCTCTCACTCACGATATAAGCTTTCTATGGCATCAAACTTTAAGACACATAAAAGCCCAAATGGAAAAAAGAGCAAAATCTGCATAAGCATTTAAAACATCGATTCTACAGTTAATAATATATCACACATTTTAAAATATAAAACAAGCACATTGGATACACATTCTGGGAGATATTAAATGAACTTCTCAAGTCCCTAGAATTGAAATTGAAAGAGATCTCTGTGAATGGCAGTACAATCATTAGGATAACAAGTATTTAAAGCAAGAACGTTATTTGGGAAAATGCATTGAGAATACGTATAATCTATTTGGGATTATGCACGTAAATTTGAAACATAAATATACAGCTATTACAGAGCTTAAAAGCATCACTGTTAAGATGATTCTTAGTGAAATGTTTTCCCTATCAAAGGATGATTAATGATAAGGATCGAAGTCAGACTTCTATTAATTAATGGAAGAAGATATTATTCACAAAAAAGAACTAAAATCATATAAGAGTAATAACATATTGATAACTGACATTCAAAACAGTGAAGTTACTATAAAAAGAACGGTGTGAAAAAGTCACAGGAGAGGGCACTATCACAATTTACTGTCTACCATTCTCTACACGAAAACACTACCACCGACGGCTAATTATGATATAACCATTCTAAGAATAACGTGATCTTATTTAGCTAAGGTGGCAGTTTGATGGCTTTTGAGGAAAACGAGCCATACAATTCACGAAACTTGTATGCCATGGAATATATCCATTACTTCTCCTGAACAAACATATATTTAAAGTCAGTCCTGAAAATACTATGTATGCTCTGTGCCATGCTTGACACAAAACCACTGATTCACTGTAGATTGCCAATAGAAAAATTTCCAAAATACTGGATAAAATTGTATTATCTATGTATTTAACCACTTCAACTAAACTGCAAATGGCAAATGTTGATTCCCAGAGGAAAATTAATCTGTACATTACCATAACGGTTGAAATACAAATTTTATCAGGTTTATTTAACAAATGGCCTAAAACTCTGTGGCTTGTTGAAACTTCTACACGATTTAAAGATCATATAGGATAATCAAGTCACTCTTAGAACCAACAAATGTTGCTGATGGATAAAACCTCACTTTTTAACAGCTTCTTTGAGGATAAAGATCTTGTAACTGTGGTACGGCACTTTCACTATCAGTGCTCTAACTGACTTAATAATCTCCAGCAATTTGCACAAACTCAAGACTTCCTTAAACCAAATGAAAATAATTCAATTCTGATGAACTCACTTTGAGGACATAGTTCACTGATGCAATCCTATGGAGACGCCTAGCCACGACTGAGGCCAAATGTAAAGGCCCAACCATCTATCCAGCGAGCAACTGGACAATGGGTGGGCACTAAGATACCCCTAGCTCCCTCTTTCTGATCCCTCATCCTTCCCTGCGCCCTTGTCTGATGAATCGCCATCATCCAATGCTCCCCTGAGACCAACACCTGATTTCCTTGGAGGAGGTGGGGTGCCTCTGGCAGCCTTTGCTGCATTGGCCTGAATGGATCCAGGAGCTCCGCTTGACCAAGAGGGACCACTGCTGCGTGACCTTGTGAAGTTTGCACCATTGGGGTTGTTGCTCCCCAAGCTTCCTCCTCTAGTCCGTACAAAAGAGGTGCCTACAATAAAAGATACCACTGTTTTAATAATCGCTACCAAGAAAACCATGAAACCTCAATGATGTTATCAATATACATATATGATGATATCAACAATAAAAGTTAACAAAGAATATATCCCATGAGACAATGATAAACTCAGTGGAGTTGCTAGTATTTTTGTCGTCTATCGTCCTTTAAGTCTATCAACATGTTTTACTTCTGATTATGTCAATATTAACCCTTTGAGTAACAGCCAGCCGATCTATTGTCTCCCCCAGATTCGTGCGAAAAATACAACAGGCCAATCTATCAGCTGAATTTGTTTAAGGCTTTACTATTCCATCTCCGTGAGTAGCAGCATCTCCTAAAGTCTTTGCTTACACTTAATTGATGTCTATAATGATAATAAATACGAGTGACCGATTAGTAAAATATTTAACAAAATTAGTGCTACTATTGAAAGAAAAATTGCAAAGGCATGAAACTTTGTATTTAGGTAAACAAATGATAGGGGTAGCTAAAAAAGAAAGATATATTAATGAAGAAAAAAAGAATTTGACAATTTTTTCAGAATAAGAATTTAAAGCACATTTAAAAAAATATATTTTTGAAAATTAAAATAATTTATCTAATTGAAACGCTGATCAGTAGAAAAGTTTTACTTTACATTCTATAAATTTAATAAGTATACATAAAAAATTGGCATCATGGTATTTAAATTAGCTATTATAAAAATATTTATCCAAAAGAGTCCATTTTCATCAAAATTGCAGTGGCATTCCTTGCATCCCCCATTTAATTAAGGCTGGCACTAAAAGAGTTAATTCATATGATTCTCAGATTGAGTAACTACTGACATGTCAGATTGTATCATTTTAAAATTTGGTAGTTGTTTTTGGATTTAAATCAGCCACACTTAAGAGTTAAAATTAAAATATGAAATAATTTAAACTACATAATTTAAGGTAACAAAAGTACAGTGCCTGAACTGCTGCGTAATTAACAGAGCATTAGCGACTATACGAATGTTGGTGAGGAAACAGTGCATGAATGGTTAAATGCAGATGAAATTTTAGCCGGCAATGATATTCTGAGCGACGAAGAGATTGTGGAACGGATAAATTCAGTTGATGATGTAATGGTGGTTAATGGTATGAACCATGAAGTGGAAAGCCTGATACCAGAGCAAATTATCAGTCACAGCACTGTTTTAACTCACAATGAAGCTCTGCTGGAATATTTGGAGAGACAGCAAGACAGCACGCTGGCTGAGAAACTGATGCTAAGAAATCGGCACATCACTATTCGCTGTAAGGTTAACTAATTGAGAAAGAAAACTCCTTTATCATCATACTTAAAATAAATTTGAAGTAAGTACTTGCATTTATTACTCTAATAGATATTTGTACTGCTCATCAGTTATTACAGTAATATCAAACACACTGATTTAGGGCATATCAGCACAGTAGATTGAATTATGTTTGTTAAACAGTCGCTCAGTACATTGTAAAGGGCACAGGAAAAGTCAGCATGCAAGTGATGCTCTGAACTTCAGGTTTTTTAATGTTAGTTAAAGTTTGTGCAGTTTCCTCATAAATGTATTCAACCAAATTTGTCAAATATCTGCATGTATCAAGGTCATTTAAGCTGACCCACCTGAGATTGTTTGTGGTATGTTTTTGAATAAGCTCTGTTTACTTCTGCACAAAATATACCTGAAAGCTAACTGCATTGCTTTTAAATGGTATATTATTCAGCATATTATTTATTTTCAATAATGTCTTTCCACAGCATCTCGGCCGAATCGATTGATTATATTTTAATAGATATATAAAATAGTGCTCAATTTATAAGATTTTCAAACTGCAAGGTAATTTTATGAGCAAATTACCCTTGTTAGTGTATATCAAATGGATATTAGACTAACTGGGATTAGTTAACTTGACATCGTCCTGGAGAATTGATTTTGCTGGATTTGTCTTCTTGTATTTAAGAAAAAGTACTTAAACAAGTAGAAATATGTATTCTATACAGATATTATAACTACACAGACTATAAAATGTATATAATAAATAATAAGTTCACAAGTATATGTTCTTGCTATGGTTTAAAATTTATACTACAATGTTTGTGAAATAAGACAACCAAACATTTTTCAGCCTGAATTTGAAAAAAAAGAAACACTCATCTACTAGTTGGGTAAACATGGCAATTTCAAACATGATAATTTCAATTGGGGTCTCCGTCAGATCTTTACACCTTTAGCCTATGGTAATTTAAATTCACCCTGTGGTAAAGAACTTTAACTTATCCTAAATCTACACTTACCAGAATTTTGGGAGGCAACGCTAGCATGACCTCTTGAAGCATGATGACCTGAAGCATGATGACCTGAAGCAGGAGTCTGAGGAGCACTTCCTGTACCACCACCACCCCCTCTAGTCCTTCCAGCTACTGGCACTGGACTGGGTTCCCGCGATGTCATTGACTCATCATCTGCTCCAGCAGATGGAGGAGCTGGAGATGCTCCATGTGGATTGCTCTTGATATTTACTTGGGAAGCCATTGCAGCTGCTGCGGCTGCTGCTGCCTGAGCTTTCCCAGTTTTCTTCCACTGTTTTCTCTGCTCATGCCATGATTCATGGAGCACTTTCCTTATATCAGGACTACCTGCTATTATATCCTGCAATCTGATGAAAGATAACAATGTTTAGTGAGGCACACAATAATAAAGGGACCAAATGTTTTGTGAGATAAATTCTATCATAATTGGCTGTACTTTGAGGAATGACATTTTAACTCTCTGTTACTCGGATTACAATCTTATGTGTTATGGCCTGTTTTACAAACATTTCTTGTTTATATGTGAAACAAATACATTTTGACAACATTTTCATTCTTTTACCAATAAAAATTTTAAAATATTTTTATCAACAATAAAACATTTTTAGGCTAAGTCATCAAACATTTCGCATTCCCTTGAATTAAAAGCAAGTATCGGGTGAACATAAATTATGATATATTGAAATTACTTTAAATAATAAATAATTATTATTGCAAAGAAAGGAGTTGATATCATGGTCTGTTTCAATACTTATCAACCATTAACCTCAATAAAATCAATTCCTAAAAACCTAATGAAACTTCAGGAATGATGGACGAAAATAATTCACAGTGATTTAAATAATCATAAAAATTGTTTTTTAAACATCATTAGTGATAATTTATTCTTAATTTCATTATTATGTATTTTCAAGTTTATCATGTTTAACTTTATTTCAAAAATGTTTGAAGATGTTATTTAGGTAATTAAATTCAACTTTGAGTTACTCATGTTTGGGTGCAGTCCTATTTCTTTCCCAAGAAAATATTCTTCATTATCAATAGCAAAATCAACTTCAGAATCACTGACTTCCTCATCAGTATCAATGTTATGCTCCAACAATTTAAAGGAATTACCAGAGGAAACATCTTCAATTGTCAAAATCTCTATATCAGACAACTGCTCCAAAAGATAAAGAATCTTCTCTCGTTCCATCTAATACTTCTTCGTCATTCTTATTAATAATAACCAATTGTAGTTAGAATTTATTTTGAAAATAATTTTTAGTGCTAGAATACCTAATTAAGCCATAATAATAATTAAATAATAGCTTTGTAATTTATGTAAAAACCTGAAGATGCTTCCTCGGAAGTGAAAATAAACACTGTGTAAAACTGTAAAAATTATAAAATTAATAATTATTATTAATTAATTAATGATTAATAATAATTATTATTAAATTGTGAGAATTGATCGAATAAAATCAGTTCAATGCACAAAAATACTACATATATATAGTTTGCTGAAACCCTGAACATTTTTTACAAAAAGGGCTTTATAAACTCCTTAATATAAGCATTTTGGTTATCTGTGTTGATGTTCTATTACACTTTTACTAATAAAAACTCTTCTAAAGGTAACGGAAAATTGCGTGTATTAAAGAATAAGTAGAAAAAATTCACCATTTCAGCTCCTAAGAATGAGAAGTGATAATTTGCAAACCCAAAAAAGTCATGCCTAATAAAGATGCAGGAGTGTCCAGAACACCCTGCAGGAGTACTGGAGGGTTAAAGGCAAAGAAAAGGAACAACATAAATTTCCAAACTAAGGGATATTACTTTCTGAAAGGTTTTGGCTTAGAGGCCATCATCAGGTAAATGTATGTACGTAGATATTTAAAAGATGACAGAAACAAGGTATACATTATTAATTCGAATGTAAAGGTACCCCTCCATCGATAAGGTACAACAAGAATTATGCATTGTATCACCAACAATCAAAAGGGTAGCTGGATCAAATAAATAAAATAAAACAATTACAAAATAAAAAAGTATGAACTTGAAATTGGAAGAATTCCTCCAATAAAGTTAACATAAAAGGTCAGAAATTGGATGCAAAATAACTTCCATACAAAAATAATGGCAGCATTTTTATCCAAATGGGTTAGAAGGAATGAAAACAATAAGAAAAAGCTTTCATGCAAACTGATTTTCCTTTTCTTTTTCTTTGAAGAGAAAGCGGAGAGCCAAATTTGCAGCAAAAGCAGACAAGAAACTTAGTGCATTTTAAACAATTAAGTGTAACCATGAAATATACGGCATACGTACTTTTGCAGAGTAGTATAAACTGTGACAGGTGATAACAGACCAAAGTCAAACAAACTGGACAGATGTAAAACGAAATTTCTGTATAGGTTCTTCATTAGAAGCTCTTTTCCATGAGCATCAATAAACATGGTGCATGCCAAAGGAATCTGGCAATCACCAACATACCTGTAGGAAAAAGAAAAAGATCATATAAATCGAAATATCAGAAAAATAAAGTCTTAAAGCTGAAGTAAATTTACAAAAAAACCTTTCTCATTATTGGATGGTTAACAGACAAAAAGTAATAGATAATGATTTTTAGCTTAAGTTTATTTATCACAGTAGAATTTCAGAAAGCATTTCATAAGGCTTACGGCCTTTCAATTGAATCTTCTTTAAAAAACAGAGATTTCTTGGTTTAAGTAGACCACTCCTAGACTCGCGATATGACTCAAATTTTCCATAAGCTGGACAGGAGTAATTTATTACAGTAAAGTTACATAAATAGAGTATCACTTTCTTCCCAGTTTCCCAATTCAGTACTTTAAGACCAGTAAAATTCAGTAAGATACAAATTTCAAGCTTACTTAAGTTCAGAATTGTCTGTAAGACATTACAGTTTAACATGTTTTCTTAAATTCATCAGCTAAAATTATAGATGGAAAGTTCTCAAACAAAGCAAAGGACAAGGTTCAAATTCGCAAATGAGATTCTTACTGCTCATTTTTAGTTCCATGACAATAGTATCTATGGGAAAATGTGATCACTTAGCTCTATCTTCTGCATCAGTTTTAGGAATCATCCTTATCACATCCTGTCGTCATAATGAGGGATATTTCAGTTATATAGTGAGCTCTTCCTAACTTTGAAAATGTACTACTGTGATAATAGTTATCAAAATAAAACAACAAAAGTTCATGCTGAAATCCACATATATAAATCTAATCACATATGAAGGCAGAGATAAAGTGCTCACCCATTCTTCATTACATGGAGGTTCCACATCTTCATAAGCTCTTTCTCACCCTCGTTTACATCTGTGAATTCATCAATCATCATCACAGTCTTTGTTCTTAACCATTTTGGATCATTCTCTCCCTCTGAGTCAATATCAAGCTCTTTCGGGAAAATTGGAAGGCAAGTGACAGTATGATGATACAGACTGAAAACAGAAAATTAACATCATAACTCAAACATAAACAGCATTACTACCTCCTCAAAGTCATTGTATCTTATACTATTTCACAAGATCATCTAAATGCTATTCTATGTAAACCAACTGGACTGAATCAACGAACAACCAGAACTTAATGACAAATTTAGAAAGAAAACTCTGTCTGCTACAGGTACATACTTTGGAAAAGTAGATTAAATATATTTTCGTCTTTCATTTATTTACTGCAACCTCAATCATTATGTGAGTTATTATGCTACTCCCAGGGACAGGTAAAACCATTTGAATAACATTGTAAGAAATTCACAGCATTCTCACTTTTTCTGGCATTGACACTAAGTGTTGCGATATTTTTGGTTACTGCTAGGTCTGTTTAATGCCATTTTTGGGTTGGTCAACTTGTGTTTTTTTAAAACTTAACTCTGTATAATTTATTAAATAAAACGTTTCTGGGCCAAGGTCAACATTAATTAGATGCATTGAATTGGTAGGTAATTCATTACCATAGCGGTATTAATATAATGTAAAAAAATTTAAACTTAGTAACATTAAGTGGATATTGCTTGTTTTTTCAAGGAAAGAACATTGCCAGTAGAAAGTGTAGGATTACCTCCAGCATTTCAAACCTCCAGAACATACAAACCACTCCATATATAATATCTTATAATAAAAGTGATAATTGTAAAAATAAAAGACAAATTTTATAATTTAATATAAAATATGATTATAAAACATGAGGTTTATAATTACACAATATCTGACATTTAATAAAATCGCATAATACTAAAATTGAGTTCAAATACAAAAGCTAACTGATCAACAATGAGGATTGAACAGTAGTATGTTAGATTAGTTACAAACAGGTAGTGACATCAAACAACATTATTTACAACAAAATAAATCTTTCCTCATACAAAGTGAAATCCCCATTAATAAGAACTCAACTTGCTTTAGATGTACTCATAGAGACTAATAGTTTAATCAATCACAATGTAGGAATAGTGAGTCTAATCTTACCGATTATGCCCTGTGATGTAGGATCTGTGGTTGTGGAATTCTTCCTCAGCCAAAGCCTCTGGCTGGAGGAACTCGTCAAGACTTGGTCGAGAGCCTGGGCCGCACCAACCCACAGCTGCATCTTGCAGACAACCCTGGTAATAGGGTCCATTACCTCCTTGAGGAGCAGCAGAGGGTGCCACGGCCTGCTGTGAATTGGTTTGATGGTTTTGGTTGCTGGCACTACCTTGTCCCCCATGGTGGTTTGCAACAGGCATGGGAAGAAGAGCAGAGCCATTTCTCTGATGAATGGAACCTCTGAAAAAGAAATTTTCAATTAATAGAAAGCAAAGATATACTCAGAAAGATGAACCATGTTCCTCTCATATTCTCTTCAGTGAAAGAAATTTTCTTTTAGAAGATAAGGAACTTATTGCTATGAATCATGTGTAATATTTTATAGAATGAAAAGATTACATCACTTCCTCTAAAATATAGACATCTTAAATCGAGAATAATTTCTAAAAAAGATTTAGCGTATTATTTCTACTTCGATTTTCTAAGAAGACATTTATATTTATAATTGGGAACTAGGCCAACTGCATGAATAAAAGTATATGGTTATTTTAACCTAAAGTTATTTTAACCCAAATAAGATAAGTGCAATAAGAAATGCAATTTTAAACCCCATAGCCACCAAGTTACATAAGCCGATTAATATATCTATGGTAATCTAAGGTTCCACTTTACGCAGTGAAGTGTATCATTTGCTACGTTGTCATAAGAGGAGTATTTTTAATCTTATGTAGGAATTCAGAATAAAATGGGATATTATTTAAAATTTTGCTTAAGAAATTTGTGGAATTCCAGGATACAGGCTTATTTAGTTGTTTTGTAAATTTCCATCAATTCATAATGTAGCTAAGCTATGATATCAATGGAAATCCAAAAATAAAATGAGAATAAAACAAAACATAAAAATGTGAGAAATTCTCAAACCAAAAGGAGGATTAATAATAACTTATCGAAAAATAATATTAAGCGAATTCACTGCTCAAAAATTAGCTGAGAACATTTTCAAAAGTAAATTACGATAGAGGAGAGAGTTAACACAGACTTGCCATAGATTACTAACTCATCTTAACGTTATAAAAACAAAAAAAAACGGAATTTGCGAATAGTGGCGAGCGTAAGGTCCATACATCAGGATAAAAAGCTAAGCTTTTCGCAGGCGATTGTATGAATAAGGCGTCGAAACTAGATGATGGAGGAATTTCGGGCAAACACGTATTCGAGTCGGCAACGGTCAGCAGAGCAATGCGCGGAACCATACACGTCAAAAGACTCGAGCCAGAAAAATGGTCCGCTATGGAGGAAGGAAGCGTAGGTGAGGAACGAAAAACCCTTATAGAACACGAACCTTGTCTGCTTCCGGGTAAGGACGCCCGTCTTCCCATATGCTTTCGACTTTCGGTAGCATCTTCTCGAGGCGAGGGGAGATTGGACGTAAAAATCCTCGAAACGCCTGGGCCTTCGCTCTCTCGTCACGCGAGACTCATCGTGGCCCAAAGAAGCCGACAAGGTGTGCGGCATACCCAGTTAAACTTTATCATCCCAACTGTTTCCCCTCCCCTCATCGCACCCGGCTAGTGTGACGACGTTGCCAGCTTGCAAAACGTTAAAACGGCAAATTCGGTCTACAATTACGACATTATGGCACACTGCTGCTCATAAAAGTTGGGACACCACGGGCACGGAACGACACCTGAAAAAGGCATAATTCTTCCACTCGGTCTGTGCCATCCGCATTAGCGGTGATGCTTCGCGAAGTTATTTCTAGTAGCCGCTCCGTAACGATAATTAAGAAATGGATCACATGATGAGAAGACTCGCCAATTTTCGTTCGATTCCGATGGACGATGTCGCAGTTTTAACCACCGTTTGACGACACGGAGGACGCGAGACAAACTGTAACATTCGACCAAAAAATCAATTCCTACAGACAAAAATATCAATTCCTACGATCAATCAAAACGAATAATGATATATTTTAATCTACAGTGATATCTCGCCGATGACTACCGTGCCATCGACCAAGGATTTGTTGCGACAGCACTTCGAGTGGACAATCGTCGCTGATAGAGCAGATCACACTTTTTCCGACGGGGTTGGTTTCTGGCTCGCATTACGATATAAGTAGGTCGGTCGATATTTTCCATTCATTACTCGAAAGAATACATCATCAGTCCCTTACACAACGTATTCATAACCACAGACACTCGTATAAACTGATGTGTGGAGAGAGAATAGGTTTACGCATATATGAATTATCACGTCGTGGTGAGGACGATATGGCAACGCCGGTCAGGGACTGGCGTCGCCCGTCAAGGAAATATCAACAATCTTTATTTTCCCCTTAGTTCATCAAATTTTTGGCATTGGTCAGCGGTTTCTACACTTTTGGGGTGCGATGGGAAGACATCGAAATGAAGCTTACGGAACTCCGTCCACCACGAGTGGCTCTTCATTGAACCCTTAGTAGAAAGTTTGCACGGATAAAATTTCCTCTATCGACATTCATATTTATGAAATTAAACTGAATTAAGAGCACAATGAATGCGATAATTTTAATAAATGGCACTGAGGAACGCAGAATTTTCTGTGCCGGCGCAGCTATGTTTTAACATTTCGCTCGAGAAAAACTTCGCCTCCATTTTGGCTGGCGCTTCAACAATCTTTGGAGACGGGAGAGGGCGGGACATGAATAGATTTAAATAGGGTCAATGTCCTCCTTGAGATAGTGAAGACGACGGGAGTAATCTATTGATTTCCGGAGATAAACAAAGGAATGAAAATATTATCGAAGACGCAGACTTTTAAAGCGGAGGTGCAAAAACTACAACCCACGGAAAAAGTACGACCCGCCGCAGATTTTCAAAACGTTGGACTAATGAACCTAGCCGTTTTAAATTTACTTATTAATTTAATTCGATTTATTATGTTTATTCGTAAAAATATCAGGCATTAATAAGTGGAAAAGGAATGAATTTGATAAATTTATAATTTTCTTGGGAGGCTCATGTGGTACGGAGGCCCGACGGCAGCCTAGTAATGTTTCATCTAGATTGCAGGTTGAAAAGTTAAGAATTAACTTTTCACCGTGCTAACGATCAAAAAAAGATCTTGTATGACGAAAAGCGCTGGCTGGATCGGAGTCTATTCATCACGAAAATCTACACTAAGGATGAACTGGATAAAATAGTTATTTTGATTAATCTAATACATTTCTCCAAACCAATAAAAACTAGTAACTTTATCCATAAATAATACAATCCTAATATCCTTTTTACCGATAACAAATTTGATCTGAAAGCAGAGAAAGAAAGAATTTCGTTTATTTTCCAGTTTAGTCCAGTTTAGCAATTGCATACTTTTCTTATTTCTCCTTTTTCTTATGGTAGAGCAGAAATTGCTTTGATGAAAAATTATACTGCAAAATATAAGAAATAAATTTCATATAGACTATGTTCAACATCTCAATTACCACTGTATGAAAACCAATTTAACCTTCTTCTCTTGGTGTTGAAATAATAGTATTAGGTAGTTTTTCAAGAATATAAATGTTCAGATGCTTCAAAAAATTAGCAAATTATAAAAGTATGGCTGTATTAACATACAGGTATGCTAACAGAAAAGGATAGGCAATGAAAATGGAATGAATGATGGGACATGAAAACTGGGATCATAAAAGAAAAACTTAGCAAATATTCTAAATAGCATGCATCTAACGATTGGATAATTATTTCATCCCCAAAGTGACTTCCGATACTTAGGTGCATCTCATATTTTAAAAAAATTATTACTTTGAAAAGAGAGAAATGCTTCATTTATATGAAGACAAATGTTACACATACTGTTTAAATTCCTCAACCAAAGTTCTATATAACATACATTTCTCAACTAGAGCTACTAGCTGCTTTTATCATTTAAGTATACCAAAACCTTTCAGCACTAGTTTTTCCATTGCATAAATTCCATCAAACTCCATCTCTCTTACTTGTTTATTAAATCTAAGCACATTAGTTTCATAACAAGAGATTATCTTCAATTGAATTTCTTAAGCTATGTATTTGATGCAAGGCATGTTTTTTTTGGAAATAGGAAGCCAGTTATTCTTCTTTAGAACAACTAGAGCAGGCTTTATGAACCTTTTGCAGCAAGAGTGTCATATTTGATGAATATAAAGAGCTTGCGAGACAATGCAGTGCCGAACCATACAGTGAGATGGTGATATTATTCATTTTTTAATGTAAACCATGACATTAAGATTTTGTATAAGACTTAAATGGTTGTTAGTTGTCATTACTAATAAACAGAAACCACACTTATCTACTGTGGAGCTTCATTTCTTAAGTGAATATTGCAAAAAAATATGTCGTAGGAGTTTCGCGTGCCGAAAAAATTCTCTCCATTGTTACGCCAACCCCAAACTACAGTGTAAGAATAACATTTACGATTAGAAATTTCCTGAAATTATTAATGAGACCATAAAATCTTTCACGCAAATACATATAGCAAATATGCAAGCAAAACATGAAATCACGATCTTGATTATCCTATCAAACATGAAAATTTAGCATGAAAAGTTTATCAGAGCTTCATACATATATTATTACACAATGAAAATTATTCCCAGCATATTTTATCATCAATAAAGAAAAGAAAGTGAAAACTTACGCTCCACCTCCATATCCCTGAGAAGAATAAGCTCCATTGACAACAGTCCCGAGAGGAAGCATAGAATTGAGGTGGGGGTGGTTGCCAGACGAGGCACCCATCTGGTGAGGAGTGCCTTGTAGACTCAATCTGTTACGAGGAGGTCTACAAACGAGGACATGGGTGACGGATGTCCTTCTCACAGGGCCATCCCTGGAGAACGCCAATCCAGGCGGCTGAGACAGCAGGTCGTGGGGTCCACCGCTGTACGAGCCATCATGATGCTCGTTGATGGACACATCTATTCGGGCACCTTCAGGAATGGGCTGTAAAAACAGAGCTTGTATTGGAAAACCACGCTAACAGAAGCTAAAATATATTTTTCAGCTAATAATAAATTGGGTTAGGTTTAGATGATTTTTCAGAGTATACGAAAGTAACTTACAGTTGATGATCTTGGGTAGTGTGTCTCAATTAGAGGGTTGTGTACCACTTTTGGGGCTTAAGTGCCTCGCAGGCTGAGCAATTAATTTGCATACATTCATCGACAAAACATAACAAATTGGGAACATTTTGGGGCATTTTCAGAAAGTAAGCTCAATATGCAATTTATACCACAACTGTGCTACAGTCACTAAGTGCATGAGTTTTGAGCAATATTTCATTCGTAAGGCAGAGAAATCAGTATTGTAGAAGACTGAAGACTTCGAACAAAATCCAAACAGACCTCATTCAACCAGACAACGCTTTATGTAAGGAATTAGTCAATCATTGAAGTTCACCATCAAAGTGGTGAAGTGTTTGGTGAACAGGTGACGAGTGCCTAAAAGGCAATGAGATGGGTGCAGCAGTTTGAAGAACAGCACAACCAGTGTGATGTTGCATTTAGTGGATGACCATCCCTGGAAAACTGGACAATGCTATCCGTTGGGACTTGAACCATTGTATTCCCACCTCTTTTTGCATCTGAAAGCCTTCCCTGCTGGCTACAGCACTGACGATGACAATGTAGCAAAAGTGAATGATTCCTATTGGTTATTACCAAAGGAGTCTCACAGGGATGTCAATTGTGGAGTATTGTTATGAAAAGTGTCTGGTCAGGGATGGTAATTATGTATTGAAAGTAAGTCTGAAGCTTGTATTTCAGTGAACGAAGAAGTGTTTTGCTCTACATTTTGTGACGTTCAAATTGGACAACAGAATTTACTTCCTGGATAACACTTGTAAGGGATTAACCTAGTGGATCACTTTGGAAAGGGCATACATTCTACACACAGCTTTACTTACCCATTAGTAATGCAACAAATTCTTTAAATAGAATTAATGCAAAACCCAGAAGGAAAACAGATAATTAACCACTGCTCATGGCAGATAAATGTTTAAAATATGTAATCCTTTAGAATACAAAATCTTACCATAATTATATGTATCTAAGATCAAGATGCTACCCTTTTTTCCCCGCAAGAGTGATAAATAAATACCATTAAATAATGATAGGAATAAAAAGTCAAATGTCTAAGGATTATTTTTATTAATGTATTACATTTAGTATATATAAATCAGTAAATGCAAATATATTAATATTTACTCCCAATTTGTTGCAAGGATGGAAAATTAAAGAAAGATAATCAGGTTCCATTATTAAGAGTTTTACGAAGATGATTTGATTTATATGATCAAAAGTATTCAATTATTGAAGACGGTACGTGAACATAAATATTTTGCTTAAATTCTCTAATCTGAGGTAAGGATTTTGCTTAAGCATATAGCACAAACCCTCTCATCTTGAAAAGCCCAAAAGGGAAAAACCTTGTCTTAGATTCACACTAATATGGTGTAACAACAGAAACTTGCTTTCCTATATCAGGATTTTACTTAACCTGACAGTTATTATGATGATAAATTCTGATATGAGAATCAATATATATAAAACTGATAATATAACACTTTTAGTTCACACCATAAAAGAGTAATGAGATCAAATACTTGATTGGCTATACATAAAATGATTATCAAGTTTTATTTATTTCAATAAAAATAGTCCTAATTCATGCAAAAACCAATAAAAGATAATTAATCAGAATTAAGGAAAATACGTGGAAGCATGCTTAGTTGATTGACTGTATACAAGTTAAAGTAATAAAAGTCGGAAATCAAAACCACCACAAAAATAAAACTAAAATGAAATTAGGACTTCACATAAAGTTATAACAATTTAACATAGTATGTGAATTTATTAAGGTTATTCATAACATGAAAATATTAACTGCTTAAAAACCAATGACCTTATAAAAAGATATTATGATAAAAATAGCTGCAATCATTAATTGAGGATTCAAGGGTAGGATAAAAAATAAAAATAAGTGTTAGAATAACATAATTATAGTTTAATATGTAAGCTGAATTTCTGAAGGATAAATTTAATTATCAAAATTATTTGATGACTTTAAGGAATTCTGAGAAAATTTAACCAATAAAGGAATAGAAGGATAAGAATTACAGGAAGATTAGCAACAATGGAAGATGATACGAACATAGCCTTACATTATGGTATACACAGGAAGACCAAGGAATTGAATCAACATGAGTAACAGAATTACATAAATACCCCATTCTTTAGTACATGAAATAATAATAATAATAATAGAGATAAACAAATGTACAGTAAGTGATGTCATATTTAAAATGGAAAATATTAGTTCAGGAAAGGTTCATGCTATTCCAATTATAGCATCATTTCATGATAGAAAAGAAATGAGGTAGAACAAGTGATCTCTAGTAAACAATTTTCATACCAAAGCCTTATAAGGACAACAAGGATTAAATACACATCCTTACATTGAACATAATAAACAGTAAGGAGAGAAGAAAATAATGTACTCACCACATATGTAAAAAGAAATCGTGAATGACAGAGCTTTAGATGTTTAAGTAATGCATACAAAGAGACGCAATCCAGGGAACACCATGGGCAATGAAGATCCTCGCAGGCTTCTGTCTGTTGTCTACTACTGCTATTATAGATGAATTGGTAAACTATTTGTAGCTTAGGTTGCTGCGACAGTTGATGATTATGAGGGTGGTTGACACCATTCTGATGCACAATTAGGCCAGATGCAGGTGGCAAGGCCACAGTACCATCTTGCTGCTGTTGGCTAGCGTTGTCATTTCCTAAAGAAGAAGTTTTACGTCGACCTACACGACACCCTATACCTCCGGCCGAGTCTGAAAAGAAAATGCAGTATGAAATGTGATGCCTTTCCATATATTATATTTTACAAGAAACAATCACACAAAAAGACAATACAGTAAACTCCTGGACAGCAGCCATTTCGGATAATGAAAATTTTGGATAAACCGAAGTCCCGCGTGAAACACCCCGAATTGCATCAATACCGCGAAATATGATCGTAAAATGTGTGTAAGTAAAATGCTATTGATATGGTTGTGAATAAGCCTGCATATTTTTGACTGAAAAAATTATATAAAGAGGTGTCACAAGCAAATAAGTAATGGGTCGTGATGGTATTCGGTGGGTGGGGTTGGGGTTAGAGTATTCGGAAAAGTTCGTTCGGATAAAGCAGATTTCAGATAAACGCGATCCTGATAAACGGGAATTTACTGTATTACCAGTTATTTTTTTTATTCGACTCGAACGCTTTTCTTGCGCAAAAATTACCATGAACTATGGCACATATTAAAACAAAGAGTCAAGATTTGGCTATCACCATCAAAAGTTAGTAAACTCCTTTCCATTATTTTCAAAGAAATTACTTAGCGTTCCACAACCAATTTCAATAAAATTCTCATCCAACTTTATATTTAAGATAACTCACTAAAGGAGTGAAGACTGAATATTTAGTTGACCTTATCAGTGAGATGGTCAATTTATCCTTAATTCAATATCTTAGTAGTAAAAGCTTTAGAATAGCATAAGCAAGTTTAAAATATTACAAATTAATTATTATGATATAATATAAAGTATAAATCACCTGGCCTGCTGTTTTCTTTGTCGCCATCGGTTGATGGTGTGGAGTTAGGAGTTGAAGTTGGAACAGAGGAGGACTGCTGCTGCGATTGCTGAGTTTGTGAAGTGTGTACACCCTGTTCAGATCCTGGACGAGGTCTAAGAGGCCTTGGTCTCTCGACCAAAGAGTTGCTTGCTTCAGGAGTCCACTTCAGCCTGAATTTGAGTGTGGGTCCACGGGAAAATGCTTCAAAAGGCCCCAGATCCTATTTAAATAAACACCCACAAAATCAGACACCACTATTAAATCAAAGGATAATATTAAGCTATCGTGTATTATGGATGCAGAGTTGATTCTTATGCTGGTTTCTAAAAATATTAAATGGCTTCTGGAAATTAGATAAATACTATCAACAATTATAGAAAATGATTTAATTTCATGTGAGGCACTAGGAATGTTAGGAACTACTATTAAAAACTGGCTCATTAAAAAGTTGCCTCCAAACTCAAGTATGCAATGCAATGACAGACGAGATGAAGTTTTATGTAGAAATAGATTACATAATTACCTCTGCTATGTGTTCTCCAACTGTTTCCCATGATGAATGTTTTCGAGGTGACGCTCTGAGAGGAGGCCCTTGTCCATTGGCATGATTAAAACAATTTGATCCCCTCAAACTTACCCCTTCTGAAAGATAAATTATTTAAATATAAGTTGACATAAGCTTGGGAATTTTAAAAAATAATAAGAAGCTAAACTGATTTATTTTGAGATACTTCAAAAGATAATTCATTAGATAATCATTTCTTTCTAGAAAAACTTTAGATCTGTGTAAGTCAGATATTTAGAACTTTTGGGAAACTTCACAACAGTTTGGAGAAGGAGTTATTAATTAATCAATCATGCAATCAAGTGATTGCTGATTTCATTTAAAATGATTACAGAGGAAGAACCTACCATTCTGCAGACCTTGAGGTGGGGTGTACGTTTGAGACACTTGTAGCGCCAGCTCATAATCACCATCCGTAAGCAAACACCTGTTGTGCCTGTCATATACAACCAGCTCAGCTCCAAAGAGACGCGTTTCGCCATTTCCGTTATCATTTTCTGTGGATCTCTGCATTCCTTGCTGCGTCACTGGTATGGATGAAGATCTTCGTCGTTTTGGAGGAGGTTCTACGGAAAAAAGTTCCTTGTTGTAAATAACAGTAAATGTGACATTGGACTTTGTTTGTAAAAGCAAATAATGCAAGATAGTGATTAAATGTATTTAAAATAAAAACTTCCAGTTCAAACAAGACCAAATGACAACAAATCAATTGAAACACAAAAATTAACTCTATTCAGAGACAAAGGAGAATCCTTATATATGGTAATTAGTAGTTAGAGAGTAAGATACAACCTAAACGTTTACCTCCGGCAGAGTCTTGGTCATTGTGTGAGGAATTTGTAGCGTCAGAGATGAAGGAATTCTTGCTGGATGCGTAGTGAACCCTAAGAAGAAGCATGTACGACTTGACAAGGTGACCGTTGGATAGGGAGAATGACTCGGTGGGAATTGAAACTGTAGGTGCTTGTGGCATAGGTCCTTTTGATGGGTCAATATCCTCACTCGGGTTAATCGTGACTTCGCTTGTACCCACACAAACCTGGAGAAGGATCAGTTTATGTTCAAGCTTCAAGTATGTACTAGTGTTTTCTATATGGTATTACTTTGCAGCTTATAAATAAAAATGAATAAAAACATCACCAACCTGCATGATTGGAGATGAAACATCCTTCCTCTTTTTGTGGCAGATTTTGACTAAAAATGTTTCCACCAAAACTGTGTCCAGAGAACATTCTACTAGAAAAAAGAACACAACTTTATTCTGAGGCAATCATGAATAAAATCCAGGTTCATCTTCAACCAAAACATAATTTCCTTCTTAACAGTATCAGAGAATGAAAGGTGATGGCATAGCTATTGGCTTACCTTTCTTATCATAATACCCTATGAAAGTAAGAGTCATATACGAAGATAGAGGTCTGTCAGGTCGAGATGCTTCCCTCTGTTTTGCTAATGCTCTATCCAATAGAGAATCAACTCGAAAGGTTTGACGGGTCATGTTAGTCCTTGACATCCGTCCCTTCATGTAGGCCAATGTTCGGTTAAGGAATATTGGCTGCAAGGTGCAAATAATTTGTGGTCAATAAGATGAATTTTATAATATAATGAATGCAAAGATAAATTAATAATTCAAAATTTAATGAGTTTTTTCAAACATAAAGTGTAAGTTTGAAAAACAGACAAAATTATCACCAATAACTGAACAATTGTATTTTGAAAAAGCAATCTGTAGTGGTAAGATGCCAATTATATACCATCCATGAGAAAAATACAACAATAACACTTCACTTCTAACTGTAAATAGTAAATCTTAGACTTGTTTCATGAAGGAAAACATATGCTATAAAGGACAAAGACATTCTCAAAATTTAATGTATAGGAAAACATTATAATATAAATTCTATAAAAGCTGTTAGGGGCCGTACACAAATTACGTAATGCAATTTGGGGGAGGGGGGGGTCCAGTCAGGCATTACGTGGGGGGGGGGTGTAGAAAATTGGAGAAATTAGAGTTATGTGATATGTGTATGACCCCTTATCTGCATAAATTTAAGTACAATATTATCAAAACATTCAACAATAATCATTTGAGTGACATTATCAAAAGCTTATACAGTTGAACCTATAAGGAGGGAGTTGGAAAAGGAATAAATTTCTCTCTACAGTATTTGAGAATAAACAGAAATATACTTACAGATATCATGTTCCTTGTCCGCAAGAACCTATATATTTGCGTTGGCTCTGTGAAAGAGAAAAATAAAACGAATCAATAACTGAGACCAATGCTGGTGAGTATAAGTTCAAACTTACTTTAAAAAATTTAAATTACTTGATGATACGATAACGGAGGAAATTATTTAATTAACTAATTGTAGCAAGGACTTGGAATGATTTTGCAACATTTTCCATCACATTTCTCATACAGACAATTTTCAAAATGCTCACAACCTTACGTCAATTAGTACACACTAAATAAATATTAGCAGAAAGAAGAAATGAATGAGTGCTCTTTATTAAAACTGCTATCAAAAATAATTAAAATACGGCTTATCCTTTTAAAATAAGAAAAAAAACCCTTTACTAATACTACTTAATTTCATTCATCTATGACTCTAATTGCAACGAAAAAATGGAGACAAGTCTTACTTTAAATCTCAAAGTGATGACAATAAAATCAAGCAGATCAAAATATAAATAATAAAATATAATTTGACCCTCCAGAATAGGAAAAGTAGAAAAACATGAATTTTGATGGACCTTAAAAGTTACTGGTACTGGTTAATTCATTAAATAGTACAATTTCTAATATTTTATTTGAAATTTGATTCAGTATTACGCAATTAACACCACCCCACACTATTAAGACATTTAAATCCAGTTTTACATGCCTTAATAGTAAAACAAGAGATCCTAGAATTTTACCAACAATTTCAGTAAGTTATGTTGGTATAACACTAATTCATCCTTTTTAACGATTTTCCTCCACGAATAGAGGACGATAAATTTCATCCCCTAGTTCAAACACTAAAAAACTAAAATCGTTTAATTTATTTAACACCTCATGGAAATCTAACGGTCATGAACATTAATTTTATACTTTCATTTGTTGATATTTACGTTCATCTAATATCATTTATCATTTCCCGAACTTACACAAACTTCTCAGTTAGCCAAAATTCATCTCGTTACTAGCGCATTTTTTATTTCCTTTTCCCCTGACCAATATTCCTTTATTGTAAAAATACATTGAGGTACGTAAAGAGTAATAACGGACAAACGACGAACACAACCTTCCCCTAACAAAAAAACAGTTATCCGGGACTCGAACCAGGGCGTTGATCGGTTAGCATACTGACGAATCTACCGCCGAGATCGGCAACGAACTTTAAAAATTTCCAACGCTCCAATTAATGAAATACATTCCCTCGGAAAACCACCGAAGCAAATCGTTGGCAATCTAACTTTGAATCTATGGCAAGTCAACAAAATATATTGACGTAAATTTACACGACGAGAAATTTTAAGAGGCCGTATAGGATTAAAATTTAATTCCACGCATCTTTAACGGTAAGAAGTCTAACGAGGAAGGGAAGAAGCTGACGTTCGTTCTGAGTTAGACAGCGGAGATGAAACGATATGCCAATCAGAATTGGCTTGTAAGGAACGAAGTAGGGTGTTCCGTAGGGTATACCAACTCCGACGAAAAACCGGTTATCTAGGCTACCTGAGAAAGCTCACGTGACAATATCTTCCATTCCCTTCGGATGTTGACAAAGTAAAGATGCCGCTAGGTTTTTTTTCAGAATACCTAACGTAGATGACCCTAAAATTATTCTCCGTAGAAGTGGACGATGACAGAAAACTCTCTAGTTCGACAAATAACGCGACGAGAAGGATTAGCAGAAAATCTCCAAGTAATTAAATAAAACTTCAGTATCAAATATACTACTGATGACACACGGATAGTTTTAGCATTTAATGACCATAACTAATACCTTATGAAATTTTTTGGAGCGTTGTTTTCCAAACGTATGGATTAATTGGTAGGATAAGCATCCAGCCTAGAAACGATTAATTGCACTTGGTGCAAACGACTGAAACCAAATTCTGCAAACGCATATTACCGAACAAAAATCCAACTCTAGAGATGGATTGAAATAAAGTAGAGGATAAGTTCCTATAAGTTCACAAGCAGCAAAATATTAACGAAAATCTCTGTTCATCTACAATGACCTATGTATGATCCGCTATTTAGGTTACGCTTAAATGATCGGTAATCCAGAAATTCAGACGGAAGTGTGGAGATAGGAATATTAATGACGAGGAGTATTTTTAAAGCTGAAAATTGGAAGTAACACGAAAAAATGGCAGTCCCATCCTGTGGAAATATCTTATAAATCCTTGATGCGTTGATATCATACATGAAATAGTAACCACTGCCAGGTCTGGTATATTGAGCCATGGTCATTCCTTAATCTATAAATAGTTGGAATACAACCTAATATTTCAAGTCATGAAGTTAACGTTATCTACAACCAAGATTTTATCTATACAACATTATTAATAATAAGGATATTGATGTTACACATACGTGAATCCATATTGGCAGACGTACCATTGAGGCTCATAAAAGACAAATGACTACATATTCCCTGCTATATACACCTTTCGAGTTTTTAAAATAGCTACACTCTAATCTAAAAGATTCTAATAACATTCGACTCCCAATAAAAAAACGGGTTGAGAAACCTATGTTGTACTTATTTGTTATGAAAATAAAAAGTCAGTTTTGAGAATTTTTTTATTATCCATCTGATAATACTCTGATGAACTTGCCACTAAATTACAAAAGACACAAAATTCATGCGTTCGTTTTATCTGTGATCTGAGAAAATTGGAGCATAGTTCGCACTTTTATAGACAGCTATCCTTCCTGAAGTTAAATAACAGTAGAAAGCTTCATCTTCTTCAACTTTTCTTTTCCATCAACTTTCACAATGAACCTTATTATCTGTCCACAGCATTCAATAGTATGAACATAGTCCACCAACGCGAAACAAGAGGATCTCATTTAATTCAAGTACCGATTCATAGATCTAATAAATATAACAAATGTTTTCATGTTACCGCCTGTAGACATTGGAACGCACTATCTCCTAATCTTAGGAATTCACCCCTCACCATCATTTAAGAAGCACATTACTAAATTATTACTCTTTGAACAGAATTGCACCAACAGAACCACCCTTAAATTTGTAGTTGTATTTATTGTATTTGGTCTTTTTATTTTATATGTTTACGTTTGTATTTCAACACTTGTATGTGATAGTATTTCAATTTTGTATGATTCTGTATTATATTAATATTCATTTTTATTATTTTTGTATAATTTTTAATAGATTTGTACTTTGTATAAGGATGTATTATATTAGTATTCTTTTTTACTTTGTTATATAGTTGTATTTTTTAATATTTTTATAGACTTGTATTTTATTTTGCTATATGATTTGAATGTTTTTTATATACTATGTCATATGTTTTGTACATGTTTTTGGTTAAATGGAATATGGGACTAAAAAGTCCCAATTTCGCCTAATAAAGTCCTTTGTATGTACGTATAATATTCGTTGGGATAAATCTGAAGATTATTTCGTGATACACGTAATAAGTATCTTTACTGATTTCCCAATGTCATGGAATACATATGAGACATTACGTATTGTCACACATCCAGTTGGATTGGCTCAAACTGAATGGAGTGGAATGATAGAGGAGTAACAAAAGTAGTGGTAATGCGAAAGCATCTAAAATACAGTAAGCAATATATTACTTGATACTCTGAAATTCTGGAGAAAGATAGATGAATCAAACGAATAACATCCTATTTTACTACGACGGCCGATCGGAGAATGGAGTGAGGCAGATGCTACAACCATGCCGATTAAAAATAAGATTAAAAGAAAATTAATAAATCATAAAGAAGGTTAATGATATATGAACGTATGCTGTCATTGAGTAGGTGGGAAATGTAATGGTAGATTTCATCCTCCTCCTAAACGAGTACCAGCATTAGACATGATGACAAATACTGTGAGATCACACCATAAAAAATGACTGAACTTTACGATCATTTCCACATGAATTACGAACATAGAGAAGCTAGAGAAGGTACGCAATGAACAAAAATACTCAGCCAAGGCTGAAAGTATGACAATAAAACATCATAAATGAGATTATGTTCCAGCGGTCATACCTTCACAAAATGAATATTTTTCAATGGTTTTCTGGAGCAAGATAGAGAATTTTTTAACTGACGTCTACTTATCCTGATCATGAGTGTGATAATATGAAAGTTTTTGAGGAATTTGCGACGCCGAGGAATGACAATCATCTTGGTCACTCCATATTGATGCTATGGAACGTGTTTCCCATCGGGGCATAGCGTTACATTTACGAAGGCATAATCCTTTCATGGCATTCCGGCTGAATGAGGGAAGCAAAGGAAAGCTACTTTACTCCACATCCTAAGCCTTATACCCTTCCCCAAGCTTTTGATAGCTAATGGATAAGGATTACCGTATGCAAGTAGACTTCCGGCAGATGGTTTTACGGACAATGGTAAAGACATAATGCGCTATTAATTTAATGATCTTAATAAGTGGAGGTATAAGGAAGATAGAGAGGCAATCGCGGGGATAAGGAATTACAAGCGTCGAAGAATTTAAGGCTTCCGCAGGTAATTTATATGTGTAACTGTGCGTGTGAAAGGCATATTTATATTAACTTGAATGATAAGTAAGTAATGCAAATTAATGTTAATACACGTGAATTTAAAGAGAATAACATAGCTTTAGCGTGAAAGTGTACCGTTTGTAAGGAAAATAACAGCAGACTGATAAATTTAACATGGTAAATCCCACAAGATTTTATATTACGACTAGTTTTACATCGATTTAAAAAATAACTGCATTTAATAGCGCACTGTTTTAGCTAGGTATCAGCTGTTTATTTATAATAATTATTAAACAGCTGAGATCTATTGTTATTTATAGTTTACATTACAATGCTTAAAATCTATGACTTCTGGCGATATCTGGTGGAACTTATTTATAATTAAATGAAAAAAGACAAATTCTGACTATATCCACAGAAAAGATATTTATTAAAAAATGGACCCGAAGATGAGGAAGCTTCCTCGAAACTGGTCGCATTTTTAATTTTTTAATAAATATCTTTTCTGTGGGCATAGTCAGATTTTGTCTTTTTTCATTTAATTACTGTTTAGTTTTTAGCTTGGAGATAATTTTATTGCAAAAGTTAAAAGTTCTAGCTAGAAAATAAGTTTATGAATACTTAATAAGAATTAAAAAGAGAATAAGTTTATTAATAATATTAATAATTTTATTTTTGTAGCTAGATATAAGTTCTGATAGTCAATAACCATGCGTTATCGTGGTTAGTATTGTATGTAGTATCCTATCAGAGTTTAGAATGGATATGTTTATATGTAAAGTAGTATGGTAAATGTACAAGTCAGACTTTAGGAAACGCAAATAGGGACGAGGAAAATCAAAGGCAAAGTTAGATAAGAGAAGCGAAATCCAAAGGAATCATCTGGAATGATATCAGAGATCACTATGGTAAACAGATAAGAAGAAAACTGAAGTACACAGAAGCAAATGGTTCCCAAGGATATTGAGATATGGCAAATATATAGAGACAAGCTACGTCGACTGCGCAATGAGAGCTGCGAGAAAACAAACCAAGGATTTTTAAAAGAATTTTCGTCAAAATTCTGGATCAATACGAATGCGTATGACCACGCACAACAACTATTTATAAACGAAACTAACAATCTCTCTTTCGAGAGAGGCCGTTATGCAAACCTCGTCGACTGGCAAAAGGCATTCGAAAGAGCAAGCAAGAATAAATTAATCTGTTTACGGAAGGAAGTTCTTGATTGAGAATACAAGATATTAATTATAAATCAGAACGCATATCACACGGTGAAATGTAAGGTTTATGGCACGATGATATCTGCAAGGTAAATACAAGAAGAAGAATTCCATTTATCATTGCTCTTTTTCCTAAGTACCTATTTCATGTATTTATTACTTGTTTCATAGTGATTTCTTTATTTTGTTTATAATTTCTTTGTATCTTGTTTTATGTAGTTTGTCTTTTGTTAATTCGGCTTTAATATGTATTTTTGTATCGCTTGCAGAGCTTTGTAGCCTAAGCATTAATTAAAATTATCCATCAAATTTAAAGTCAAGAATTGGTCAACAGAACGCAGCGTAAAACATATAACGTACCAGAAAACTACGATCTAAGCAGTAAACTAAAGAAATTTTGAGCAAAATATTTACATTTACGAAGCGTGGATGAACAGCCGATGATGAAAATTCGAAATAAGCCAAGAAAACCAAACGCAGTCTATCTATAAAATAATCAGCCTTGAGGCAAGTTGGACTAGTCAAGACATAGTTGAGGGAACAGACAAAGCCAAAATATTTGCCACAAAATAGAAGACTAAATTGAGGATTGAAATACATAATAGACAGGGGCACCAAGGGAATACTTGATGGGCAGCGCCGTCAAATGCTGAGAAATAACTTGGCTGGCTGAACAGAACAAAGAAAGGACCTTCATCGACGGAGTGGCCTCCATATTTGTAACAGTGGAAAATAGAGAAAATGCGGATAATTAATGATGAAATAATGAAAGTTATACGGTAACTAGAAATAATTGGATGGAAAGGAAACGAATAAAGAATAGCCCTATGTTAGAAAAGCGATAGATACACGTTGAGATTTCATGTGACGAAAACGCCATTACAGAATTAAGAGATGTTACATGATCTGAAAACATGAAAAATTCAAGGAAAAAAGAGAAATCCATAACACTAGGAGACGGTACGTCAAAATATTGACGACTGAGGAAAAAAGAAACCTTGAGTATATATTTACATCACAATCGACGAAAATATGTACAAGAACACTTACTCGTAGAAGATTATGGCTAATATTCCTGCATATGGATGGAAAAAAAGGTTAATTTTTTACGCTCCAGAAAAATTTTCCTTTGAGCGATATGGATTTAGTATCAGCCTCTAAGGCAGACGTGTACTACCCGCGGGCCGCATGCGCCGCTCGACACCCATTCTTGCGGCTGGCGTCGCATAACCGGGAAATAAACAGTACTGTATCGAAAAAGCAGGCATTAAAGACTACATTTAAAATTATTTCTTTATACTTGAAAAATGAACTTTTCACTATGCTTATTTGTATTTGGTTTATACTGTGAATAAATATTGTATTATAAATTCTTCTAAACTGTAGAAGAAGTTCGAAGGTTTTCCCTTTAGTTACGGTAATAAAAGGGTTGCCTAAATCAAGGGGTAATTTCTGTCCAAATGGTTGGACATTCCTGCTCTAATTGTAAGGCAAAGAACTAAAAAGATGAGAAGTGACTGTTGCCAACTGAGATGCCGGGATAAAATCTTTCCTATGGATGAATGATTATGAAAATTCCATAATTATCAAATCTGCGCTGTTTTGTCAAATTTACCATAACATGCTTTGGGGCATAACCCAGTGGAAACTTGATTACAACCACTAACAGAGTCGTGGAGTGAAAAGTATAGGAAGACGAAGGGTCCGATTTAATCGTTCGCTGATTGCTACATAGTCTTTCGAAGTCTATCAATCACACCTGCATTTGAGGCTCAAGAGTCCGATACTGGATAATTTAAAACAATTGACACCTTAATACGTGCCTGCTTTGCTAATCGGTAATAGTGGCATGTAAGGAGATCAAATCTTAAATGTTTTTCTTCGTTATACGAAAGTAGCTATGCTTCGGATCACATTTATGGAAAGTTCTACGATAAGATAATTAGTTAGTTAGTTTGACCCTTTATTGGCGAGGTTAGGCCCTCTCTTCCAAATAACCTCGTGTGTCGTTAGAATATGAACAAGTATGAATTAAATTTTTAAAAAAGACAGAGTAGAGTGTGGGGAAAAATCTTTGCAACTTAAGGTTGCCAAAGAAAAAACCCACGTTGCGGGAAAACACCCACAGAGAAGGGGGGTGAAAAAAACCCGCAAAAACACAGTAAAAAATAACAATGAAGTATAGACAATAATAAAATAACATACAACATCTACATAAATCAATAAATTTAAAGAAAAATAAAAATATTATTAATTACAAGAGAAAAATAAAACATTTACTAAAGCGAGAAAGAAAATTGAGAAAAAAATCACAGGTATTATGAAATTTCCTACTAAATAATATTCGTCTAATAATTAAATAAAGAAATTAATTACGGATTAACTAAAATAAAACTACGATTCAAAGTTCAGTTTTCAACAGAAATCTACTGCTGCCACACTGCTTCGAGAAATTGGATCACAGTAAGATGTTAATTCTTATTAATTTTTCTGCATTGAGCCCTTACACCACGCAGGTTTCATACGTCGAGATACAAGTCGAAAAAGAAATGGACTGCATACCTATCATGTAATACCAAAGCAGTAAATATTTTAACAACTCTGAGGCATATATAGAATTTTAACATAATCACAAAACGAAAAATTAAAAAAAACATTGAGTAATTTTTCCTCCTTAATAATGAAGAGCTACGCACTTTTTAATATAACTATTATTGTTATTAATTGTTTTATCGATTTATTCCTATTGATGTGTATTGTTTATTCACCTACAGTTTAATTATTTTAATAGTGACTTTTTCAATGCAAATTATTGTTCATATTAAATATATTTCCCATATTATGTGATTGTCTGTCGATAGTCTTTGGTCTAACTTCGGCGAAGTTTATAAATAAAAAAAAATAATGAAGGACATCCAAGAAAATTCAGCTTTCGATAATATCCTTTCTCGTTTATCATAACAGAAGAACAAGCCCAGGGGTGATCATAGACGGGGTGAGTTTGAAAGATATGAGCGATACAGTGGAAATTCATCTTCAAGCAGGATTGACACGAGAGGAATGAGCGTGAATCTTCTCGCGTGACTTGCGCAATGCTTCTAAATGGAGAGAGAAAGCGCGTTCCACTTTACGTGCATTCAATGCGGATCATTGGCCGAACTGCAGCTTGTGAAATGCATCGAAGCATGCATTATTGCAGCGAAAAGTATCTCTCTTTTGACGAGCTCGATGTCTGCGGACGAGAGAAAAGACATCCATCTCACCGGAGAAATCTGTTTAAACTCGACCTGACGTTTCCATTTCGCGCGTATACAATGTAACGAGCTTCTGTGCAAGTTAAGTAATGTCATGTTTATTTTTCTGGAAGAAAGTAATCGAGGGAAGAATGAAAGGGAAAAAACAGAGAGGAAGACAAATGCAGAAGATGTTAGAAAACATAAAGGATGGGGTAAGCTGCCAAGAAACGAAGGAAATGGTATTTAAAGGCACACATACCCACCGAAAGGTAGAACGCTTATGTAATTATCTTTGTGGATATCCAGATGTCAAGTATCCGAAGGAGACCTGTTTTAAAGTCCCTCTATCAAACAACTTCTGCTACTGAAATTATCAGACTGATAACGTATATGAAATACATATAATGGAATATAATGTTGACTACTTAAGAAGAGCCCTAACCTCCTATTTTGAGTCTAGAAGTAATTCATTTTTAATTTTATTTATGCATTGTCATATCGATTTGTCAACCCTTGGCTGACATTTTTTCTTTGTTTAATATTTTTACTGTGCATTTTTATTGTAATATTTTTAATTCCATGTTTACTTTCTTAATGAATATTTTTATCTTTTTTGACTTAATCATTCTTTTGTTTTATCATAACTCAACTTTGTGGGTATGACCTGTTTGAGTTAAATAAATAAATATTGAAGCTCATTAGACATCGATTATGAACAATATTCTCTAATATCCTGGTGTTTCTCTTCGTGGATATCCAAATATTATGTACCCGAATGAGACCTGCTTTAAAGTCCCTTTAAAGTCCTTGTGTTCCAGGGCTATTATTGTCAGAAAAGCCTACTTGGATCCTCTACAACTTCTCCATTGGCTATCAAAAACTTTGGAGAGGGATGAGGCTTAGTAAGCATGATGAGGAGTAAGGTATAATTGTCCTTGCTTTCGTTACTGAGAAAGAACGCCACGAGTGGAAAAATCCACGTAATTGTAGCGCAATGACCTTGACGTAGCACGTACACTTCACGTAGCATTTGATAAGGAGTGAGCAAGATAATTGTCTTAGTTCAATATCACTTGTGCCTCAGTAGCTTTCAAATTACTACAGCCATAAAAAAACGAGTCAAAACAGATAATGATATGTACATTTTCTCTATCCTTTGCTAAAAGAAAAACAAGGAAAAATATTGCATTCGTCACGACAAAGTAGCAGGAGTTGTTCTACAAAGAAAGAGATAATTTGACGGAAAACAGAGTCAATTAGAACAATTCCTATTCCATAGTTGCCTAAGCAAGACTCACTAAATCGTGTAACTAACAGATTGTAAGAATACATTAACACCAGATTCTGATTTGGATGAAAATAAAGTCCAAAAAATATAATTACATATATATTATAAATATATATATTACAAATATATTAGCAAAATAGCAATGAATTTTATGTACACTTTCGCATCGTCCACGTCTCCGGTTTTCCAGTAAAAATAAAATAAAGAGTGCGAATTTTTTCATAGGATATGCTCAATATGATTATGATATGTTCGTAAATGTTATTTAGGGTTTATAACTTTTAAGAAAAAGATAATCCTATTTATTCCTATTTAATTGACTCGTTTCTGTGTCACTAATAAAAGTAATTCTCGACATAAAATTGATCGGCTTAAAAAATTCGAAAAGCCACTCTCTATTCTTTATACAGAAGTACTGTCTTATAAAAAAACAAAGCAAGCTATATGTTAAACATTAAATATTTATTACAGAAATAAAATTAGAAAACTATGAGAAATTGCATGAAAATGCAAATCCGTAGGTTTTACTTTCATCTACAGATGCAACAATCCACAGAAAGGTACCAAAATTATTTTTATACCAATATGTTAGTCATTTTCCTAGGAAAATTTGAGAACCAACTTAATTAAAGCTACAAATTCAAATTATATAGAGCACTACAATGTACTAGCTGAGTGCTACATTAAAAAATAATGGTTACTCCTAACATTTAATAAAAGGTGTCTTCAAGATTTTTTAAATCATATTTTACAACAATAACCTGCTGTAAAAAAGAACGTTTCCTAACAAACATATAGCAACAATCAAAACTTTCAAACCGCCGCAAAATGTACGAAAGTGATCCTCACAAAATAAATCCCGAATTCGTATTTATTTAAATAGATCAATGAGAAATTCCAAGTGAAATCTATATATTAAACAGAGTATCAGATGAATTCCGAAAAATACTGCGCATTTCTTTAAAATGCCAAGAGAATGACATAAAAATATGGAAAGAGAAAGTAAGCATTGAATGAGAATAATCAATGCACGGAAAGAGGGAAAGGGTTGCAAGAATAAAACGAAGCTTCAATTCCCTACGTTCTCTGGGGAGAGGCTGTAATTTAATGAATCGAAGTGATTTTCCCTACAGTCATCGTTTTATCTTTGAAAATTATAGCACATTCACGACAAAGTTGTGGCTTAGTGTGATGAAATGCTCTCCGGACCATCGTTTCTCTATTCGTGAACAATGGTATACCTTGGACCCAAAGAAACTCACGAGTTCCACTAAGGGATTCTACAAGGTCAATAGCGCTTCCACAATCCTAGCACATTATTTACTAAGTTTACGATAACACCACCCTTTCCAAATGACTTCGATTGCCTGACTCGATCTATAGATACCTATACATAAACATACTGCATATCGAAAAATAGTTACTAAATTGATCATTTTTCAATGATTGAAATATATTTTTAATTGGTGATAGCAAAATCGACGAAGATTAAGACGGGGAAAGAGGTACTAGTAATTAGCAAATACAGATTATTATTATTAATTAAAGATTAAATATCCTGCAAGGGTGGAGTTTACTACCTCACTCCTCATCTTGACAAGTAAGCCTCATTCCCCCAGTTCTTAATAGCTATCATTAGAGGGGGTGAGGTACCAACCGGCCTTCGCGCCGAATACTTCACAGACAGGTGTTATTTACTAAAAACGATAACTAACGTGGAAGATAATACAAACTAATTTTTTCAGCACAACATGGCGTGAAGCTTCCTTTAAAGTCTTATTTAAAACCATAACCGAAACATCGCTAAACATGTTCCAGCTATCCTCACCACCTAGGCGTTTAGGAACGACAAAATTACTTCCACGATAGGAAACACTTCATGATACATATAACGCAAGAAACGAGGAACCATTTTGGATTTGGTTCTCTTCGTTCTCTTAAAAGCAGCACACAAGGGCAATATTCTCATGCTGATGAGGGCGAGCAAAGAGCGAAATGAAGTTCCGAGGAAACGACGGGCATCCGATAAGGATAGAGTAATCACGATGCGTAGAAGAGCACATGTGGGAGAAAGTACCAGTCCGCAGAATACAAGACACGAATTCTATAGCAGAGAGAGGAAGGGCACGCTAACACGGGCAGGAAGAGGGGACGAAAAGGAAGATGGACGCAGCATTTGTGAGCATAGGAGGGCAAGGCTCTTGCTATCACCCAGCTGGTCTCTTGAAAACTACATCTCCGACTAGTGGAGGGTCATTTTTCAAGCAAAAACGAATGGTTAAATTACTGCAAGGGATTCTGAGCAAACACACCATTCCAAATCTCTCATTCGTCGAGAAATCCCGAAAAGACAACGGGTCTATATGCTTTTCTTGGGTTGAAAATCGATAATTAAAGGTGAAAATCCGACGAACGCTACAAGAGAAGACTCCGAAGGACTTTTCGACGACTGCTCCGGACGTTTCGGCTCTTGCTTCATGCCGCGCTCGGAAATTCGATTGCTTCACGATTCCCGGGGGAAATTTTTGTAAGTGTTGAAGGATGTACCCCATGCTTCCAACTGCAAATTTTATCTGGTGTTTTAACTGTGGCGCTCGAACCTTTTATTCGGGGGTCGGCGAGTCGCAGTTACGCAGGCGTATTTCAAGATCATATACTTTTGAAGAAGATGATACGATGTTCTTTCATTTCCGACATCATAATGCCTCATGCACATATTAAATATGATTTTGTATTGAACAGAGCGAAGAATGGCATACATAACTTCGTGGGCTAGTATTTGAGCTATAGCACGGTCAAAATAAGGAAATCTCTAATCGTTAAATCATCATTTAGGATTTGTAAGATACTGCAGGATTTGATGTATTAGCTAAATCAAAATCATGGGAGAGGAAGTAAGGCTGGATGAGGAGTAAGGTAGTTAGCCATCGTTTCCCTCAGTATTCAGACTGTTGTAAGAGGTACAATTCCATGTAAGAGCAGCACAATGAGTATATGCAGAACTATTGTGAGGGCGGGGTAACCGCAGCAAGTGCTTCCATAGGGGGGCGCAAAAATGAAAGTTACAATTCACCGAGAGTGTAACGTCCGAAAAATATTCTCGGTTCGGGGATCCTCCATGGAAGCAAAATATTAATTATGATTTATTAAATTAAGTTATAATTTAATAAAGGTAAATGCTTGTTTTGGGGTAAAACTAGCTCACATAACGATGATAAAACAAAAGGAGAGTTAACCGAAGAAATTTGCAGTTTTGAAACACCTCTAATGTGTTGTAAAAAGTAAAATCAGATGAAAATCTTACCGTTGGTTATTAAAACGCATATTCCTTTGTTTAATAACTTTAGAATACTTAAATTTTTCGTAGTATTTGGGACTACCAATGCTACTCTTTCATGAGCGCCAAAAAATCTTATATACTAAAATTGTCACTACAGCTCTGAATGAATGAATAATATATCCAACGATATTCAAAGAGTGCCCAAAATACGAGTAATTGGCTTTATTCAGCATTTCTCAATCATTCAGAGTATTTATAACATAACAGACACGAACAAGAGTGAGGCAAATCCAACGACGGATTCATCTTTCCCTAACTGAATTAAGATATAATTAAAAATAATCCATCTATACATATAAGTAACCAAAAACCATTTATAAAGTACGCTACAATACTTTAAATTATAATATTTAGTTAATATATTCACGGGCCGTAGTTCTTCACCACTACTCTAAAATTTCCAAGGAATACTGCAGATGAAAAAGCTACAAGACCCCACGCAATTCAGTTTTGAGGCCCAAAGATATATATAGAATGATTAAGCATGAAAACGACTTCAAATTCAAACAGATTAAGAACACAGTTAAGATGAGGGAAACTATATAATGCGGCGCATGGTTTTTAATCTGCCTTTTGGTGTGGAGAATCAACAAAGATTCAAGGTTTACTGTGAAATGTATACAAATTTTTTTTTAGAGGTAGAGAGGAAGTCTGGATAATCTTCCGAGCCATTCGATGAGATTTATGTGAATGTTATAAAAAACAACGGATACATTATTGACTGACGTAAAAGCTATTACCTCCCAATAACTTGCCGCATAAATATTTAACGTGATTAGGATTAACTCTACCGTAACATAACGTATTACTTAAGTTGAAAATCATTTATAACCAGATCCATTTCCTGCATAATTTACACAAAATGTGGAACGCTTATCTCTCATGCACGAATTTCGAAAAAAGGATCAAACGTAATGATATCATAAAGAGAAAGTTTTCCGATGTTTTATGAATTGAGATAAGACGAATCAATATGACACATTTGAAGAGTATGCATAAAAATCATTCGACAGCATAAATGTCCGTCGATTCCCGAAGTTGCTCAACTGTAATTTTATTATTACATAATTTTTGATTCTGAAATGTATAATTACAATTTCTAGTGAATAGATCGAGTTTAAGTAAATCATCTAATTATCCATACAAAAAACCTTAGATGTTATAGGGTTAATTTAAGAAGAGACTTATTAGTCTCAATTTCGCCTTAATAAATGACGTTTATTATTATTGCCAGATGTTCAACTCCATAGTCTAAAACTCAGATCACTCAAACCTTACAAGAAAGATGATGTTTTGGAGAAATCCACAATGGACAAGAAATCTAAGAACGTTACTTCTTATAAGTAAATGTCATCGTTACCTCATGATGACTATCTTTGATTGGAAAAGCTAAGTTTAGTTAAAAAATTAAATTCGTGAAAAAGTGAAAAGGTTTACTATTCCATTTCAATATAGCTCGTCTATTAAATACTTATTAGCCCAGCCGTAGCAAATAGCAGGAGCGGACCTTGAAACTTGCCAAACTTCGATGAGCGGTTCCAGACTGCTTCGAATTTCTCACAGTGCGAGAGTATTCTTCGTGGAACAATTCTTCGGCCATTAGTGTAAAAGGAGATAATAACACCTCCAACAAACACTGACGTGACTTTTAGGGACATATTTACAACCGACCTCAAAAAGAATAAAACTTTGCAAAAGGAAGTAGAAGAATGGAATCAAGATAGAAATATTTATTTAATATAAGCAACGTATTAAATATTAACGACAGATATTCAGAGAGATTGGTTCAGAATGCAACAGAAACTATTAAAATAAAATATTACAGCGAGGAGGGCTTTTAACGCCGATATGAACAAATATTGGTAATAAAATCGTAAAACTGGAATTCAGAAACAGTATGACGGCACAAAAGTAAAATTCACCTACAATTCGCACAATTTCTGGTAGTTTTAAACTACTTCATTTAATCCAATCTTTGCACCAGCGTCGCAACGTATAATGCATAACGAAGTTATATTTCAATTAAGATTGTTTGTAATAATTGATTGCGTTTATAATTCTCAAACTCTAGCATAACAGACGTATGATACATTCATCTCACTAATAATTAACATCATTAACTAATACTAACATCATTAACTAATACATTTGTTTCCTTCGCTGACGTTGACAGTAAAAATAGTTTATATGGGAATGGGTTTAAATGGGAAAGAAAAAATAGGAGGAAATCTAAAATTAATGAAAGAAGATCAAGTCTAGGACAGAAGTAGTTCAATTGAATGATCTCTCATAGACAGGCGAATTATAATGATATCCAAGGAAGTACTAGCTACTAGTTATAGCAACTAGTTATTTCATACCCTAGTAGACTCAAAGACGGACAAATAGCAGAGTAGAACAAAAACCCGGATGAGGCTAGGTACCAACGCTAGAAGGAGCAAGAAGTTCTAATAAATCTAATGAGACACCAGCATCATTCTTCCTTAACAGTAACTACGAAGCAAGATAGTAAACATTTCAAAGGCGACGAATCTGGATGATGCTGAAAGCTATATACACACTATCAAAACGAAATTGTCTTAGAATAAGGAGGAAAAAGTCTAGTCTACGCAGACGAGATAATAGCCTTGAAATTCCAATAAGTACAACTGTGGCTACCAATTGTTCTTCAATCAAATTTAATAACCCTCAGCCTTCAGACGAGATCATTACGAAATATTCCGCCGATTTGTTGAAGCACACTGCTGGGAAGCGAAATCGATTACTCTTATAGACGAGAGGTCATCAACCGTACGTCCCCGGGTAACCTTGCTGTTCACCAAAGGATACAGAGAATATCGAGTATTATTTTATCAATCTTATTTTTTATGGTTGATTATTAAACAAAATACTACGCAGATGACAATGAAGGCTTTTTAGATACTACTATATACAATTTAAATTGCTAAATTCTGAAAATGTAACGTGAATGGAAGACTGTTCACGTTCCTGCGTCGCAAAATATATTTCGCGCATTTTTTTACCTGAAAACGAGTAATTACATCGAAACTTAAGGTATAATTTCCGAAAACGAATTTAGTCGACTGAGCAAACTCCTTAGTGTGAATTCGATTAAGATGATTTGATCAATTGAGAGTAAGCAGAGAAAAAGTATAGTGAGATCTAGCTGATTTAATAATTGAGTTGCCCTTTGCTTCGCTACTAATAGTAAACGTAACATGTAAGAATATGGACAGAATAATTTCCTACATTTTATTGCACTTGCAAAATTGAACAAAGGGATACAAATTATAACCAAGGATAAAAAAACGACAATAGGGATTTGGATCTAATAAGAAAATGAACGTCAAAATCGCTCACAATAGATTTTACACTTTGACGACAAATAGTACAAATGCTTTTGCTTAACATTGGAAAAGGAAATGAAGGTAACCCGTAATGAGCATAGACCAAATCAACCAATTGGTCTACGATTCAATTGAAAGAGAGAGAAATTACTACGAAAAGAAAACAATTTCTTTTACTCGCAAATCTAAAATTGATATTAATAATCGTCTACTTGGGGCGAATTTTTGTCTATTTTTTCTTATAAATAACTTGTACATTAACGAAGACAGACAATTTCGTTGTAAGCAGGATTAGAGCCTGGACCTATACTGCTAGTTCATGAATTCTTGACAACTGATTAGCATGGATACGTGTAAAATTTAATACCTAATACACTGATGTAGTAGATGGCTGATTTTTAATTTTTGAAGAGCTGCGCGGATGAATTTAACATAGGCGTCTGATTCTATTTCTTCACAGTCGAATAATAAAAGAGGAACTAGAGCGTTCAAACCATGAGAATACCATCTGGTTTCAGCAGCAAATTATGTAATACAATTTACAAATTAGGGAGTTGACTAAAACGTAGTCATAAGTAAAATTCTAATGCTAACCAGAAAAATTGGACCGAACTTTTTCCTATGGAGGAAATTCCTTCTTGTTCTCCAAATTAATATTGAAATTAACGCATATTTAAGTAAAAGTAAGGTGAGAATTAATAAAAATCCTTTTAAGAGGGATTGTTCAGTAATACGTAAGGGGCGACTAGAAATATTAGCGACGAAAGACGTTAGGTATCAAAGAATTCATATATTTAGGAATAACAGGTCTGCGTTTTTGGTCGAACATTATATAAAAATAGCGATAAAAAGGATTCGTAAAAAATTGGGAATGCATCAAAAATACAAAAAAACCTTAATTTCAAATCAATGTCTCTCATGAATTAATCTCCATGATTATTTCTGTGCTTCATGAATTAATAAGCCAGGATGCTATAAGCAAAACATATCTAAGTAAGTGAAAGACCTACGAGCGACTCTTTTCTCAGAATACGATAAGGAGAAACCTTAATTAATACCCCAGTAACTATAATTTCATCATAACGTCGTCATCATAAACGTTAATAGTAATTCTCTTGACTTTTTAAGGCGGATTTTTGACTAAGAAGTCTCTCTTTCTATTCACCCCCAACAAACAAAATCGTAAATAACTGTGCCGAGAATCGCACCAGGGACCCCGGCGTCATCGGTCTAGCACGCTATACACTTCACAGACAGGCCCCACAATACAGGAAATCAGTGGGGTCCCAAACGGCCGGAAGTATTTCTCCCAAAAGGATATGGAAGGGTGAGAGCAATGACCGATAAGGTGCATCAAAGCTTTATCGCATTTATGAACGCAGCAAATAAATAAATCACTGTTTCCGCGACGCAAGCCTTCTTTCCTGAATACTAAGCACTGTATATGCACGGCATTCATATACGAAAGAAAAGAAAAAAACAGTTGTTTACTACTTGAAACCAAAATAACATAATAATCATTATTATTTACTGAAAACCGGTCAGTGGTAAAATAAGTTATAATGAAGAGAAAATTAGGTAAAAAAGGTATCTAGAATCCTAAACAAATAGATGGAATCTACGAATAAACAGGAAGCTCTAACGTTCTTTTTATTCTAATAGCTGTGCACTGGTCGTTAGCATCGCAATGTTATTCATGAGAAATCAATACTTAAGTCAACGCAAGACAAAGATATACGTTAAGAGGTTAACTGATGAGACAGTTCTTGAATAAAACAGTACACTAAACGGAGAATGTGAGGGTAAACATATGAATGAGCTCAAAAAAATTCCGACTCTCATTATCTTAACTTCGTCTCATTTTGCGATCAAATAGCTATGATTAAGAAATACTTTCATCCATTTTCAATTTCCGCAAGATGAAAAATCAGGATTCGGTATAATTACTCGTGTCTTCACGTTCTTTGCAAACAAATAACAAGAGAATGACGACGAAATATTCAATGCCAATACATGTATGACATTCGCATTAAAAATCGATGAAATCTCAAATCGCAAATAAAATTTCAAATTGCAACAAATGGCCAAAGGACCACAATGAGACGAACAATCAGGAGAATTATCAACTAGATTTGATGTGACCCAAGCGCAACGTACACTAACATACCAAACATTTACCGAGAATGATCATTTCCTTTTAGTCGGAAGTACAGGACTCAGAAAAAGTAAAAATATTACGTAACAAACAAAACAATCGATAATAAAAGACGGTTCATTCATACTAGAGTGATCTAACTTTTGGTAGGTTCACGTGCTTCAATATCCCCTATTTGATGCAACTTCCGTCGTTTCTTGGTGGCTGACTCCATCCTCTAGGTCTTTTTCTGTCTTTTCAATCCCTCTGTATTTCCCTTGTTCTCTACCCTCAATTACTTTCTTTAGCTGCCCCCTCTCACCCTAAATACTTGACCCAACCTCTTCCTCCGTCGACGCTTAATCATTTCAACAAAATCCCTCTCTTCCCCAAATCTCCAGCACCTCCGTGTTTGTTTTCAAATCAACCCAACTCACTTTTTCCATATTACGCCACACCCACATCTCGAAGGCCACAAAACGTTTCATTTCCTCTTTTCTTAGATCTACGTTTCACACTCATATAAAAAACATTCTAAACCAAGTATTTTAGACATCTTTTCCTGATTACTTTATACACTCCATTCAAGCAATCATAGAGATTAGATTTTTTTACTAGTAAAAAAATGTAAATGTTGCTATTCGTCGGAGACAGGGTGGTATATTGAAAATACACCCTGAAAATTGTACATAAAGCAAATAGAGTACCACCAAAAAATTTCAACTTGTGATATTTTCCTGAGAGAGCAATACGGATTTCTTTCTTTTCCTAAAGACAAGAAGGAAGGAAACTTTTGATCTTCAGCCAACTAACTTCTCATTCATTTACTTTCGCCGATTCTGCGAAACAAACGGGCGGCTTTCGCACATGTACCAAACTTTCCACGAATGAAATCGGAATTCTGAGTGACTTTTCATACAGACTTTTCAGATCGCTTTTTGTATTATTATTAAAGCCACTTTACAAGTAGGATTTTCAAATAATTCCATAAAGCTTACATAAGAAAAGGAAAATAAAGCAAGTAAAACTCAACCTACAAATAGTAACACAGCACACTGAATTTGAAATTTCGACGGTTGTTAAAAACAAAGAGTTAAGGTCTCCTGAAAGATAAATGATGGAAATGAAAGACGACTACCAGATTATTAGGGGAATATATTCTTTGGCCGTCTGAAGACGCAGGATCTGCTAAGTATCAAGAAATGGGCCTGGCAATAAGACCTTTCTTTTCTACTCCATTCATTTTATTTGCCTTCTGATCGTGGTTTTGCGGTCCCAAGGGATAACCGACGGCACCGCCTCTCTTCATGCTGAAATACATCGGCAAGCCGAAAATGTCGCCAGCTAATTCTTCAACCATCTTCCAAAATTACTGACTTACGAACCCTAATTCTTAAAATACCACTTATGCGGGTTCTCACAGCTGAAGTATAAACGCTGTGACTCTCGCAAGACAATCTTCGAGCTTGAGTTAAAATTAAACACTAATTCGATTTTATTCGATTAGAGGACTACTTAAAGGGAACAAAACGAAAACTCCCACATGTCTTGAAGGCACAAAGATTTTTTTCGCAGAAGTATTAGGCAAACAAACAGCAAACACATTACATTAACAAAGAGAACGAAATAAAAATTCAAAATTACGCTAAATGAAGGATTTAATTAAAGCAGCATGAGATAAAATATGGGAATATTAAAATAAAAGCTATGAAATGTAATTAAATGACGAGGACGAACACAATTCCCTCTTACTTATCATTGAGAAATGGAAGAATAGATTGGGAAAGTTGCTCAGCCGGTTATTCGCTTTATGACCTACGAAGAAACAATAACAGTTTAGCTATGTCAAAACCTTGGTGTATACTGAATGATTAAGAATAAATTCTGCAAGGAAAGAGACTGAAGAATGCCTAACTTGCCGAAGGATTTCTCGTCGCATGGAAGTATCACCTGAATCGACAGCTATAAGAACTTCGATGCCTCAACGAAAATTTTCGCCACAGCAACCTGCTAACAAAAATCACTCATTGAGATTGGTTTGAACCACGCAGATTAATCACAATTTAAACGGTAGACGTTACAAAGTTTGAAAAACAATCAGAAGATTCCCGGATCGGTGGTTAACATTTACTTAAGAAACAATTCTCTATTTCTGATTTCTGGATCATCATACCTCGAAAGATAAATGGAACAAGAGTTTCGACGAAAATCAAACATTCAAACTCCAAATTTAGAATTTACGGTTGGAAAGAATCAACCACTCAAAACAAATAATTTAATATCAAAATGAAAGACGCTAAACACACATTATATCTTATTTGAAAAAAATCATTGTAATTTTTTTTTAAGCATTAGAGAATTTTCAGTACCTACAAAGATTTTGTTAACACGGATAATACAGCTTCAACTTGTAACGTACCCAGATATATTTAGGTACAGCTATTTGCAAAAAAAAACTTTAAATTCCCTGGGCTATATAAGGATAAGGATTAAAGTTTTTCTGCGTATAGCTGTACTATTGGATAATTTCAATAGTGTAATTAAAAATATTCTTTAAATTTAATTGTTATTAAACTCGTCTATCAGGGGTACAATGAACTCATTAACATTTAAACTATTATTTTATGCCGTGAAAGTAAAATAAAATACATTTTCTTAAAGACTGTACTATTTAGCACAGTAACAAAACCCCTGCATTTGTTGATTCACTTGTAAAAATATATACAAATTTCAGAAATTTTTCGAAATAAAACGAGTGAAGTTGTATGCATTTTTCCATAGATCGCGTGATCACCTTGCATAGCACTTTACTGGGCTCCACCTCCAAATCTTTTCAAGAAACAACAAATTCCCCCCATATTTCTTCCCACTGTGTTTGGCAACCTCTCAAAATGCAATTTTAAAAGGAGTTCCATCACTGATACTTGAAATCCTATAAGAAATTCTTATGTTACTAACGTACTTCAAAAGGTACTCTCACTTTCATTTAACTTGAATGTGCTCCAAACGAGTCAGTGCTACTCTGCCATTGGTAAAAATTTTAGAATCTAGGATTCGTGAGAAGAAAAAAATTGCAATAAAAACCAGTTTCATTATAATGATAATTTTAATCAACATCCATTCCTCCGGAAGACGCTGATTGGATAAAAATAGAATACTTTTAGATAATAAACAAGTAAATAAACCGATAAAATCCTACCCTTTCCTAGATCCTCATAGTAATTTTATAATTCTACCTCACCCACTCGAACTAGCGACCGAAATCTGATAGGTAATGAGGAATAGCGGCCAGGATTAGGAGTGAGGTAATTTGCCCTTGCTTTACTTATCAAGCCAGAACAACATAAGTGGAAGGTATCCTTGTGGGTGGATCTCATTTACTCTATGATTAACACGTTTCTTGGCATTTCATAAAGAGAAACCTCAATTATTGACTTAAGACTGCGACGAAAGTAAACGAAAGATGAAATTTCTCTGCACTTTACACAATGACAAATGAAAAATATTCCGATCATTAGAATGCGGTAGCAAGAACAACTTAACGGCACAAAATTAAATAGGATTTCAACACTTAATCTATACTTTCTAACAACCTTCTCCGCTGGAATTCATGAAACTTAATCAAGTGGATAATAAAATAATGAGCTAAAGAAAAACCCAATGACTGGAGTTTCCGGAAATTTCAGCGACGCGTCCGACATGCTCCACAGTTTCGTAACATTTTCTTCATGAACGACGACATTGCTGACACAATGGAAAACTTTAAGGAAGCAGAAATCATTTTCATTCGCATGGCAAGAGGTTAGGAAAAGGAAGCTAAATTTTTCATTTTAGGATCGAGCCACCAGTAGTCGGTGTAAGAAATCCGCTTAAAGTGGGCACATGAGTTCGACGACCGCTTGATTTGCGTTCGATTCCCGTAAAGAAAGCGAAAAAGACAACTGGAATATAAAAACTGCCATTTTAAACACATCTTTCAAGAAATTCCTTCTTGTCTTCTTCTAAGAACTACGAGAATTTCATTTCGTTTATACAGACGGAAACGACTTTTTTAGACGGAGATAAACATCCAGCTCTTCCTTAATTACCTCTGAAATCATCGAAATACATTTTCCGCTAATAATACAAATGTATGAATTATTGCGACTTATTACTATGTATCACTAAAAAAGAGGTAACAATTAGGGTCCTGGCTTGATTGTATAAACACGGTCTGTGTGTATAGAATTCGGCCCGAGGGCAGGTTGTTACCTCACCCCCTCTTAAGTTGGCAACTAGTTGGTTACCAAGAGCTAATAGGGGGGAATGAGGCTTACTAGGATAGATGAGGAGTGAGGTAGTTTGCTCTTACTTTCCTCGCCAAACAAGAATGATAGATGCGGAACACAAAAGTGAAGGGCAATGACTCTTCGAGTAACACTTTTTTTGGCATTCCACAAGGACAGATCCTGTCAAGTGCCTTGAAAATTCAGCTTCATTCAATAAACATGGTATCCCAAAAAATTAAGACTAACAAAAGAAATCAAGATACTGTGAACAGCAACGCAAGGTGATATAATTTTAACTTGGAATCTTTATACTGATACTATATAATTGAATCATTTTTGCAACAATTTAAAGTAAATAATCGATGACCAAATTCCTTTCAGTTTCCCACAATATATACAGCATAGATTTCCTATCAGACCAGAAGGTAAATTTTACCGTAAACTTTTGCTTTTACGAGACTCAGTGCTACCACTGTTTGTAGAATACAAAATAAAGTTTCGGATCAGGTTTGAACACCAACTCCTCTTCCATTAGCTACTGTAAGCTTTGGACAGGAAATGAGGTATACTGGGCAAGTAGATAATGAGTTGTGAGGTTTACTGCCGTCACCGAGCACAGAATGCTGTTAGAGGAAAAGTTCACGGCCAGGAACAACCCTACGAATAACATCTTTCATTAAAAATAAATCTGAAGGAACTTGAACAAACAGCTTCATTCATAACTCGGTATCATGTTATTCCACGAATAGTATCACAGCTATAAACAATACTGGCACAAGGTACGGATAAATCTCTTTACCCTGAACCACTAGACAAAACTCCATTCGTCTAATATGGCAGCATGAGCACTATCACTATAAAACATCTATTGTTTGAGAAAATCATACGGACAAACGTGCCCGTCATTTCGCTACGCACTTCTATCAAAAGGGTTCTTTATTTGCATTAGGGTTCCGTGAAACTATTGACAAATGAGGGTTCGATTACTTCGAGATAATCCCTTTATTCATCGCCCATGCCGACCCCGAATAAAAGCATCAGAAATGAAATCACTTTCGCTTGCAATGAAACTCAAACTTGCATTTGCTCAACGTCAACGAGCACTGACTGCAAATCAAATCCGTGCATCCGGATAGGGATGCATACCCCACTTTATGAAATTATTTCCCAGAACCGCCTAACGACTGATTTCCTCCAACTCGGCGAATACCAATCGGGCAAATACCACGAAGTTAACAACATCCTCAGTTTTTCACGAAACCTTTTATGAACTCCTGGAGTGAACTCCTTTGAATTATTACAGAGATCTTACGTATAACGATAGAATTCGCTCCCTTTCATATAGGCGATGCCTCACTTGTGATGACTAGCAAAATATCGTAACCCTGAAATTGTGAAAAGTTAACTCGTAAAACGTAAAAGAATGCCACAAGCTACCATGGACACATAAATGCTAAATATCATTGGCAATATCAAGGCACTTGATTTACCATTCCTCGGAATGAATTATGAACAAACTTCACAGCCAGACTTGATCGAAAATCCTTGAACCGATCCCCGGAGAATTTTGGATTTTATACGACTGGAAAAGGAATAGGAACGGAATATGGTGAAAAGGAGATAAATTTATCATTCATAGGATGGATAAATATTTTTTATCTACTCTTCACTGACGTCCATTCCTCTTCAGAGGTTGACGGCCTCCGGTTTATACCCTAGTCAAACTTGTAGCTTCCCGCACGGTCCCGGCGGAACCAGAACCAGTGACAGCCCTACCTGTTACCCAGTTTCAGTGTAAGTAGCGAAGGCCCGATGGTTTTTATATCATGGTCATAATATAAATAAACTAATGAGGCAATCGACCTGCTTATATTAGAATTTATATTTTCAATCCTGTTTTCAAATGGTTGTCAATTAACAACCATAACAAAACTAGGACCGATTCCTGTCTACACACAGTTCAACCCACGTTAAGCGAGATAAACTTTCAAGGAATTGAAAAATTGATGTAATATCGTGAATACGTGATGGTTACGTATATACATGATGATGATTTGACACGTGCATGCATATACCATCGATTCTGCTAATGCTGGAGTTGGCAGTAATTTATAATTCAATTAACTGAACCTTTTCACGAGATTAAGGATAAAATTGCCTGGAGCCTTAAAAGCAATATACTACAAATGTAACTGCCACGAAATACATTAACATAATCCATAACAGAATATTTTGCCCACATAAAACTTTTATATTGAAGGACGAAATATCAGGATTAAAATGTGGGAATATCCTTAGGAGGCAAAATTATTAAAGCCGTAGGTAGGAGGACAAAACTTATCTCTTGCACGAGGAACCGAAAAGCAATAGTTCAGTATTACTACGATTAAGGTTTAGACTAACTGCTAAGTATTACTAACTGTAAGCATCTCTTATCTTTCTCCATCCTTCAGTTGGAAATTAATAAATATTGACATTCCATAATATGTCTCTCTACAGTCATATTAAACATAACAACATTGTAAACACTACTACACTAAAATACATGAATGCTGATAAGACTTCATAAAAATATAAACAATTTTCTAAAAACATTTGTAAATGAAATATTAACGTCATCTTCTACACCTTCAGTTATTATAAATTACGTTATTTTATGTAATAATGCTTAGAGCACTGCTGTAAACACTACTCAATTCGTATATTCTTTAATTTGGAGGAGATATAAGTGCAAAATACCTCAATAAAAACAAGAGCGTTACATTGAACTTAAGAATCGGCTGCTTAACATTTCCAAGCAAAATATCATACATACATTCCATGGGGAAACTGTTCCACTGCCAGATGACATTACATTACAAATAACTTAGCTGAGGGAACATGTTGAACAGGAGTTGAACGCAACAAATTACAATAGCGAGAAATATCACGAAGCCTACAACATTCAACGAAACTTTTTTCGAAGAATTTTCCGCAAGATAAATATACTCCACACGACACTGTCATGCAATAATTTCATCATAAATAAATCCTACACATACATAATGTATTAAGCATACTTATCGGGCATAGTTTGATATTTGAATAAAACATTATATTAAACAAAGAAACTCTAAAGACAAGATTCAATACTAAGTAAAATTACTGCATTTAAGCGTATCTTAACACATCTATAAAAAATGAACATAAGAATTCTGTCTTCGAGGAGAGCATGAGAACGGGTAACAACTAAGCCATGGTCGAGGGCGGAAAGCACAAGCGTCGGTTATATTTCATCTAAATTTGAAAGACTACATCATAATATGATTACAGTTACAGTAGGACACATTCGAATTTTGAATCAAAATCGAATCTCAATAACATCAATTCACACAATTTAGGTAGTCAGGCTAAGTTCTTTCTTAAAGTAATCAGTTTACTCACTCTCGAACGCTTGAAGGAAGAGCTCGTGGTCGGCTTGCATTTGGTCCATTCTCGGGTTTTTTGATGTGTCTGCATCTTTTTCACGTTTCTTAGGAGGCATTTTTTCCAACGTCGGCGAACAGAGACGAGAAATTCAACTTAAAAATGGAATATAAACCACAAACTCTTTCACCCGCGAATCTCTCCTCACCGACCGCACAACTACTTTATTGCCACCTGGCGGGAAGTTCGCTAACATGTGTTGCCGTAATTCTTGTTTACGTTAATGCTCGATTTTGATTTTCGTAAACAAGTTTAAAAATTATTCTTGCTTTTTGTCATTAAGACTTGATGAGAATTTCAATATTACTGAGACTTCAAGTAATATACAGAGAAGTTTTTTCAGAAATTTATTTAGTTGGTCATTTTTACAAATTTGCTAACCTTACATACTTTACATTCACAGTGTCAATTTACATAATAAATTTGCCGGAGTAGCAGCTAAAATCAGTCAATTACACACATTTTGAAGTTCAAAATTTTATTATCCAGTCTTACAATAAAATGCCACAAAGAAAGCTCCGGAATTGGTAGATAAAGAAGGTGGTAAATTACATCTAGCGTATATTACAAAACATGTAATATTCCATTAAATGTCATTTAAAAATGAATTAGACTAATTAATAAGATTGGTAAAATTCCACTTTCACACCATAAGATTTAAATAAATTTCACAGCAATAGTGAACATTAACCATTCAGTTATGGCCATCTCAAAATGACAACAAAAATAAATGCGTTCGATGCTTAAACATTACAATATGACATGAAATATCAAAACATCCACGATAACGTACACAGTCTGGAAGAAAACGTGTGAAAAATAAATGTAAGGTCAACACATCCACCACATATTTCATAGGAAGGAGTCAAAATAAATTTGCTTTATCCCAAGGATGTTTAGCTACCTTCCAAAATTTTTTTATTTGCACAGAGCAGTCTTATTTTTTCGCTTATCAACTTTGCGAAAGAGTTATTAGATTTTCAAATATAAATGATGAAATAAATTTATTGCGAAAAGTGTATCATCTCAGGTAAGTTTTATTGAAACGAAATTTAGGTCTCACCAAAAAAATGGAAATTGCAATATGACAGACTAACTTTTTTACTACATAATTTGTGAGAAGTTTTTGAAAATTCATAAATTTCTACGAGAGTAGAGTACTAAGTTGCATTTGCATTGCATTTTAGATTTCCAGATATTCAGAAGCCTCCACAACTTATTAATTAGTATGGGTGTCCAAACTGTAGTAATTTCTTCCTTTTCACAGCCACTTGATGTTCACTAAAACTTAAGTTCCCTACGTCCAGTTAGAGAGAAGAATTTCTGGATTACTTTCAAATGTAGCTATAACATAGTTATATAACTCAAGCAAATTTTAATAAGTACCTAAATGATGTCAACATTCTCTCTTTTTAATAATAATGGTTGATTTATTAGAAATATATAAAGCAAGGAATTCATGTTAATAAATAAGAATTACTACAAATGAAGTAACTTCTAATACCTAAATATGTTTAGCATGAGATTATTAGAAACCCTTTCCCTTCTTGTTTGTCTAATACACTGCTATACGACCTTCCACATCTGGAATTCTATTTCACAGAATAAGGCCACAGTTTTAATATGATTTTCAGTACTTGCAATGTAGGTAAAAGAAGCTTCAAAATAAAAAGGTGAATTAAATGTTGATAATTAAAAAAATGAAAAAATATTAACTGAGTCTCGAAAGACAAAACTGCTCATAATCCTGAGCAAATTTGCTAAAATCTTGGGATGATAAACTTTCACAGATTTATTACACAAGGCCTGATTTCACTAGCCAACTCTTAGTTGCAGCTCTGATATCATTATTACCAATAGCAAAAAAGAACTTAACACAGAAAAATGAACTTTAGAGAACTAAAATAAACATTAATAATAGAAGGCCATAATCAATCAAGATTATTCATTCTATTCTGTTACAGAGAAAAACTTCCAAGTCAGGAAAGCAGTATGAGTAGATAAGAAAAAGTCAAATGAACTTTTACAATTGTATAAAAATTTCAGTTCAAATTTCAAAAAACTGACTATAGGACATTGAGAATTATTTATATGATCACACAATATTTCCATAAGGTGCTGAGAGATAACCAAATGACAGGAATAACCTAAATTACTTCCTATAAATGAATATTTCTGGACAGTACTATAGCTCACCAGCTAATCTGATAAGAGAGATTCAGGTTTCTTTACCTAGTAGTTTCATTTTAACAGGTTTTTCAAATCAATTATTTCTATTAGAATACATTTTTAGATACCTTTTTATACATAAAAGTGCAAAGAATATATAATGGTACGAGTGATATTTTCAGCATATACAAGGTAATCTTCAAAATACTGAGTAACTAGTCCACCAAAGATAAATATTAATTAAAGATAATAGAGATAACAGAAAACCAAGAAATATGTAAATTTTAGAAAAAACTACAGTACAACCCAATAATTTTGTAACAAAGCAAGATGGCAATTTGAAATACTGATGAAGAGATTGATGTGCTCAATATTTATTGCCAATTCTATTTCTTGTACACATTACAAAGAAATTGGTACAATAGAGAAAATAATAAATTATGCTTTATAATTTAAGGAAAATGCTTTAAATATATGCATGAGGGAATTAAATAAATATCATCACAGAACAGTGTAGATTCTAATTTCACGATATGGATTTAATTTGGAATAATATCAAAATTGAAAAACTATCAGTAGAATACAATCATTCTATTAATATTTTTAACTAATAAATCAGAGTTAGATTAAAATGATAATGAAATTAGCACTGCTAGAGTGAAGGGAGAGAATAGGTGTAAGCCACAGAAGGAAACAAGACAGGAAGATATTGTTGCATGTTCTGTATATTAAAATTACAAAATTAAATAATCAGCCAAAACATAAAAAAATGCTAAAATCTTCAAAATAATAGGCTACAATCTGATAACTTGACCATAGGGGAAAAACTTCCACCAAGAATTTAAACGAAAAAGAAACTCAATTTTCATTTTTCACTAGAAATAAAAGACAGCAATTAATGCACTTCCTTCTACTATTTTAAAATTAAATTGTGGCTCATTTTACTGAAGTGAAAGTGATAGCACAGACTGTAAAATATTTTTATAAGGTTTTTATTCATCCCCTATAATTGAATAATTTATGCACAGTGATCTATCCTACAGTTATATCACTGGTATACTGCCTCATATGAATAGCAGAGGATGGGTATTTTTGCAAGAACATTAGAATTATTAATTCATTAGTTCTAACACATCTCAGGGTACCCTCCAAAATAGGAATACACTGCTAATTAACAGGTTTATCAGTGCATTATCTTTATCTCGACACCTTTCAACTGCAAATTTGATTTTTCATAATCCAAAAGGAAGATAAATTACTAAAATTTCTTTTTGAAATAGGAAAGTTCGCAAAAATTTTTTTAGTCTGTCTGCCCTGAAAAATGGGCAGAAGGCTCTAAAATTGCATTGAAACCTTGTAACATGGTAACCATGAAAAACCAAAATAAATACATTTGGCAACTCTATGCTCCATTAAGAAATTACGCTAGCATTTAAATGATATGTTAAAATGATAATTTAAATTAAAATTAACATAAATAAAATATAATTTATAGCAAAATAAATCTCATACATACCAAGAATTGGTACTGAAAAGCACTGTAAGTATATCTTATTTTGTGAAAATAAAAATTTAGAAGGCAAACTACATAGAAGCTAATCATTTCAAGAATGCAAGGAATTCCCCAATGGGGAATTGAACCCTGGTCTCCCACGTGACAGGTACTGACCACTATACTAGGATGGTCCTCTAAATGTATACAATGCAAGAAATATATAATGTACTCCTTGAACAAAAATTATGTTACTTTCAGATAGTTTCATGCATTGAAAAGTAAAGATTTGTGATGAAAAGTGGAATGAGAGATCTTTGAAATCAGAATTAATATACATGATAAAGGAGGAAATAATATATAAACACTAATTTATATTCAATAAGTTAGCATTTGAGAACCAAAAATAAATCTAATTGCACTCAAAAAGAAATGCAAGAGTGAGAATTATGAAATTTCCAGGCAATTAACCTTTCACAACAACTAGTTACTGATCAATTCTGATGAAACTTCTTAGTAGCAGGTTTAAAAAAAATTTTGTAATCAATTAGGGGTAATGGATACTTGGGGAAACAGAAGATTTCAGAGGCAAAAATCAGAACGATAACAAGCAAAAGGAAATTTCTGATGTTAATTTGGTAAATATTCATGAAGATGCATTTCAAGTATGAATTGGATTAACATAGTTTTCAAAGCTTCTCAGAGCTAAATTATGATAACAACCAGTATCAAATTAAAGAAAAATATGTCTTCATACACCAGTCTTCCAATAAATTACTTGAAAACAAACTAACCTTTTCTAGTCTGGATTCAAGGGATTTCAGCATGGCTAGGCCAGCATAGTTACTTTTTCTTAACCGAGGCAAATAAAACTTACACCCAACATAGTGCCCGAACACATGACCCTGAGATTTACAGTTCCATACCCTACTTGACTTGAGATAGCTGCATTGATATTCAAGTTTCAGTTAAATATAATAATATTATAACCATCAATATACTTTATTGGTAATTGTGCAAGGCACATATCTCTTACTCCGTTCCAAAAATACAGGAGATATTTTCTCAGAAAAATATCACTCAACACCGCACACTATATCATTTATATAATAAGTTATAGAAATCTATAAGAAATATATTAAACAAGAGAAGATTCAAGAGAATTTGCTATTGTGCAGAATAAATTAAAATCACAACCATTTTATCATACAGCACCATTAACATTGACTATACCCATCTTTTATCAAATGGAGGCACCAATTTTATGTCAGAAAGATAACTCATAAAGCAAAGATATCATTAAATTATGTACAATAAACTCTCTAAAAGGTTTTAAACTCCTTCATAAATATGAATCTTTGATTCAATCAGCTACCTGAACCTCTGGTGAAATTGGATGTTCAAAGATGATATTGATGAATTCACGACCAGAAGAAACTTCACTAACAGCAGGACTAGGGTACGATATACTATCATAGTATTCAGTTCTCCCGTCAAAAATATCCAGGAAACCAGATCTCATCCTTCTTTTACCAATGTCTTCCATGTGATTCAGCTGAAGAAAACTTGTGATTTCATTAGCAACATTCTGCAGTTTCCTTAGAAGAAGAGAAGAAAATAAATAATTGATGTGGAACTCTCATAACCAGAAGATTTATAGGCAGGTTAAGAGGCACATAAAATTCTTCATCAGATATATACTCATTAATATTTGAGGTCTCATTTCTTCTGAATCTAAACTTACTCAAATGTTTCACTCTTGCTTTTTATTCTTCCCTGTTTTTTGCTGGCTGATGAAATCGTATCTCCTGATCTCAGTACCAGAGTAAGGCCTTTATCACACTTCACAAAGGCGGCAAGAACATCAGCTAGTTTAACTTGAATAGTAGAAGACTCCTTGGCTTGACATCGTAGTCGATCGTACCAATTGCAGCGAGTTACGGTGCAAAGTCCAGCATCACGGTCCAGAACCCAGTCCTATCCAAAAAGAATTTTAAATTACATTTCTGTGGTGTACAGAGAGGCTGTAAATGAATTAGAGGTTTAAAACTCCTAAAGCCATCTTTAGCGTCGCTCTTAGTCTCTCCCCTCAAAAGTCTGAGAAGGCAAGAAAAGAATGCTGCACTTTAATGATACCCAAAGCACCTTTCAGAGACAAGGTCTCTCTCTTCAGGGGTCGTACAGGAAACGTACAGGTCGTTGTACCTTACTCAGGAGAGAACTGCTTTCCCATGGTACGTTAAGGAAAAAAAATTCATCGAATAATGGGTGATCATTGGAACATATGGAGGAACATTTACATAGAGTAAATGTTCCTCTTTTAACTTAATGAAAATTAATGACAAACAAATTTTCCCTTGAAGGTGCCTCCATCTTAAAAAGGGAAAGATAAAGAACTTAGCAAATTTCCACACTAAGGGATTCTATTTTCCAACTTTTTCCAGCTCATAGGCCATCATCAGACCTTAGTGTGGAAATCTACAAAGTTCTTTTTCTTCCCACTTAGAATGTCTTTCCACAAAGTATGGCCGAATATGATAGAATTTATGTGTCCCATCTTGTTGTGATGAGGGAGCTTGTGCTTAAGTGAACCCGAAAGCTATGCTGGCAGGAACATAAGCTCCTGGTAGGGCAACACTAGTCAGATAGGTCAAAGGCAATAGGCCAGACAAAAAGAGATTACTGGTCCTTCAGGTTGGGGGTTGAGCATAGGACTAACAACCATATCTATTATATATAGATGCTTCTCCGGATTCATTCATATATATACCTATATAGATAGATAGGATACAAATTCACAGCCTAAACTACAAGCGTCATTGATCTGAAATTTTTATGACATATTGGCCATAACGTGAAACCCCCAGGAAAAAAGAGACTTTGATCCTCAGTGTCATAGGTTCGATTCCAGAGGGCCCCAAAGTCCCGATTTTTCCCGTTTGAATGCATTGCCGTGATTTTCGGGAATTAAAAAAAAATACTTTCCGGATAGGTAGAGAAGTAAAACTCAAGGTGCCTATATTTATGGTCTTGGACTTTCGAAAACATCAATGACTTTTACAAAAGTTATCCTGGGTTCGATGCTAGGACGATGCAAAGATCTGCCCTTTAAAATACATGGGAGCCGTTTTTCATTATTTTTTTAGATGCACTTATCGAAATGATAGGATGTTCGTGCTTGGCTGGAAGATGTATGGTACGAATAAGTTTTAGAAAAAGATTTTCATAAGACCGTACTGTTCCTGGGTTCGAAGCCAGAGCACAATAACGTTTCTCTCATAAGGAATATAAAGGAAAAGTAGGACGTCATTTGAGGCAGTTGTAACCAATATTTCTGCTTGAATTTGCATACGCGGTTAGAGATGGTGTTTTTCTTTTGTGCTGCATAGAAAGTATTGCCTGAAAGACCCGGGTTCGATGCCGGGCGGTAAAAATATCACCCATATATAATACTATGGGGTATCTTTTCATAATTTTTTTATGCATTTATCGATATGTAAGGGAGCTCTTGCTTAGATGGAAGATGTATATTAACACTTTGTTTAAGAAAAAAAATAGATAAGACCATGCTGTTCCTGGGTTCGATGCCAGAGCACATTATAATTTCTCAAATAAGGAGTGTATGTGAATAGTAGGACGTCGTTTGAGGTAGTTGCACCTAATAGTTTTGCTTGAATTTTCACACATAGTTTGATATGGTAATTTTCTATTTTGCTGCATAGTAAGTACACCAGGAAGACCGGGGTTCGCTGCCAGGTGATTAAATTGCAGCGAATTCTACGAATATTTTGAATTTTTTTTTTCTTTTGATGTCCGTCCCGATATGATGCCGATATGAAATTAGTGTTGTCGATCTGCTTGCAGTATGCAAGCTACATTTTACTCGTATAGTAAAAACTCTCTTGTAATTAAACTCAAAGATAATAAAAACCAGATTAGGTGCTCTACAAAGCCTCAAGAAAGAGATGTAAGAATATGACATAGGAATAGTAGCCATTCAAGAAGTTAGATGGAAAGAAGGAGGAATTTTGTATAGCAACAAATATAGAATCATGTATATAGTAGGCAGTATGTATGAGGCAGAAGTACTCAGTTTCAAGCCTATAAATGAAAGGATAAATACACTAGATGAAAGCATGTTTCTTCAATATTACATTGGTATGAGTATAAGCACAAACAGAGGAGCAGAGGAGTAGGAGAAGGATATATTCTATGAAATATTAGAAAAGGAAATAGTGTCTCAGGCAAGATGCGATGATAGTCACCAATGCAGAGTTTGGCAAAGAGGAAGCATACAGAGAAACCATTGAAACGGAAAGTCTTCATGATGTGACAAATGATAATGGAGAAAAACTGCTTGATTTTTCTACAGGAAATTTGATGGTGATAAAGAGTAGATGGTTAAAAAACATAAGGAAGGTTAAGTGGTGCTTGCTAGATGAAATTATTATTAACCCAGGATAGGAGGCATAAGTCTGATATACTTCAGATAGACAGCTGCAGAGGAGCTGACAGTGACTCAGACCACGACATAATTCAAGCAAAACATAGACAGCATACACAATATACGGATCCCCTGGGAAGGAGAAGGTGCATATATAATGATAAGTCAGATATACAATGTCTCAATACTAAAGAAAAGACAACCTCCCAAGAGTATGAAGCTGAGCAATTGAAGAACTTGGGAAATAATAACTTACACATAAGAGAGACATAGCTTAGAAGGAAAATGGAATGAAGAATGGAATAAAAGAAACAGCTGATGAGGTCCAGGGGTAAATGATAAGACAAAAAGGCAATGATGGTTTGATAAAGAATGCTGAGAAGCAATTAAAGAAAGAAATAAGGCAAGGAGGAACATGATTGATAGGAGGACAAGAACAAGTGTAGAGCATTTTAGACAGAAAAAAAGGCGGCTGACAAGATATGTAGATGAAAAAAGAGAGTTTGCAAAGAGGAATTAGTAACAGAGCTGAAATAGCAACACAATATCCAGGAAGTGAGGGAGTTTTGTAAGGATATAAGGAACGGGTTTTGACCACCAATAATATTCTTCAGAGATAAGGAAGGAAATATGATTGGGGAAAGGAAGGAATCCTAGGACTGTGGGCTGAATATTTTATTGAACTCTTGAATGTCACTGCAAAGAGCATGACACTCAAGACAGCTGAAGGAGAGCAGGCAACAGTAGCAGGAGTCACAATCAGACTCAATCCCAAGACCGGTACCATCCATAGAGGAAGTAAAGGAAATGATATAATTCCTGGAAAACAATAGAGCCAATAGAGGAAGTGAAAATTTTGGCTAAAATCATAGCTGAGAGACTTAACCCATTAGGGGATCAGATATTTGGAAACTTCCGATGTTTCAGGCAGGGTAGCTCATCGACAGACCATATCTTGCTACATAATGGAGAAGAGTTACATGTGGATGTTCAACAATTGTTTGTGGATTTCATTTAACTCATGCAATAAAAGCCACGAGACGAATTCGACAGTTATATTTGATATTTCTAAAATGTTTCCTCCACTCTCTTGTGATGTAGTACTCCTATGTGTAGGCCTCCATATTATGATACAATTAAATTTTCTCACTACTGGCAAACTGATGATGTCACTTAGTTTTAACCAAAAACAAGTAATCTAGAAATATTTTGAAAAGGAATAAGGAGTCACCAAATTCGAGAAACCACCGCATTTCAGCTAAATGTGTTGCAGCTGCCTGGTAAAATATTATTCAATCTTGGAAAACTGCGTAAATTGCAACTGTCATGACAAAAAATAAAATAGAAGCTCAGTCATTTATACTTTAACTACATGCCCATCTAGGTTAAAGTATTTGGACGTCTTCATCTCATTTCTTACCTCCCAGTCATCCATCAAAGATAATCCGAAGAGGAAACTTCCAAGGATGTAAACAACTTTAGTGACAATGCCACCTTAAATTCAAATGGAAAATTCAAATCAGTAAAAATTACAAAACTATGAACAAACTATTAACGTTCTGACGTTCTACATACCTGATTGATATAATGCAGTCCAAAAACTGAATAAAAGAATGCCTGAAACGTAGTTCAACGAATAATTAAAAAAAACTTGTTTTTCTGCAGGATTGAAATTTTTTAATGCTTTTCACGTACCAATTAAGATTGTATAAGAGTACCATCCTGGACCTTGGGATATGTGCAATTTCTCCGGCGTCATGTATTTGATGGACAATATCGCCATTATTATTCAGTTAACTATCATATTATTTACGAAGTTGATCGTGAAAGATCAAAGGAAAAATTATAACGGAATGATTCTCAAAAGCATTGACAGTGCTTTCATATTTTTAAAAAGTAAGGCGCTCTAGGCCTAAACCTCTCCAAATTTTCCATTCAAAGGGGTGTGTGATCTATTCAAGTAGATGACCTCACGAAATATTTTAAAAACACTTGATTTCCGCTCGCTATTTGTTCACCTGGTCACGAGAGATTTCCTGTTACACCGTAAGAGGTGCTGTGCTTAGCATAATAAACATTGATGTTTGTATTTACGTTTATAGAAGATTAGCATACGTCTGTTACGTGACGTCTCGTAATGAAATAGGATCAGTGATCATAATTATCTATAATTGAATTCCTTGGAAATGGAAGGCATCGTCAAAGATGAACTCAGTTGGAATTAGTCTGCGATAAATGGCTGGTCTTAGCTGGTGAATATTAAATGCGTTTCCTTAGAAGGCTTTTCCGTTGAGATTATGTTTAGTTTTTGTGGTTATCAAACAATAATGTGTTGTCATAGCTACAATGCTACCTTCACCTTTTTGAATTTGGTCCTGTGTTATCCATTCTTAGGATATGGACAGTTTGTAACAGTATAATTTTCCCATTTCATTTCCTATCCTTCACATAGGTATGCCGGCGAGCTGGTCAAGAAGCCCAGGTCGTCGTGTATGACAAAACCAGTACCACTATGTAGCCTTTCCAATCTACAGCTTCGCTTTTTGTGTCCTTCTGACCTTGAAGAGGTAATCTTATTTAAGATTTGTGGTATTGTTCGCCAATGAATCTATAATCCAAATGCTTGCATCTTACTTTTAGAAAAGCCGTCATTCGGAGATGGTAGTCTATAAAGTACTTTTGGTCTCAATCATTTCTAAAATTCTCTTTAAGAATAACTTTCATTCGATACATGTTTAAACTTAGTGCTATGTCATTCTTATGGGTGTGCTATTTAAGCCTCACCAAAAATTCCTTGCGATCTGTTTTCTTATTGTATATTGGAGAAAGAATGGCTTGTAAGCCTTTCATGTTTTCAATTATTAAGAGTTTACGGCATTCTCTTCTTCTTCCTACGTTATCCATGTATTATTATAAACTATGAAAAGCAAAATAACTAATTTCTTCCAACTACATTTTAGTGTTTTTATTTGAAAACAATGAATTGATAAACCCTTACGAAGGTTTTGAACAATTTCAAAGATGAAAAGCGAAGCAATTACTGTGAAATTATCCAAAATGGAAATCTGTTAGTATACAATCTCTATTTACTTTATATTGTATATGTAGGATTAGAATGTTGTGCTTATCTTTGGAGTGAATTCTTTAGGGAACCCAAGAAAAATTTTGTTTACAAGTGTGGATGTCTCTTCCTAAAGGTGCAGGCTCTTTGTCGAGACTGGTTTCCAATAGATTACCCAGACTCTTGGTATATTGACATCACCTCTGATCCACGCTTTTACTCCTTGGCCGCCGTTTACCAGGGAGTTATAATAGGCCTTATCGTAGCGGAGATCAAATCATATGCTAAGCTTAATCGAGAGGTTAGTTACATTCTTTGAAATGCTACTTTAAAATGTGTTTATCTAGTTACTGCAATTTCAGATTTTGTTCTTTCATTTTCATTAGGATCGAGGTCTTCTCTCCCCATCGTGTGGCTGGAGCGTTAGACCAAAGCCATTCCGTCAAACTCCCTGTTATTCGTCATCTAATGGAGGTATTGGAATTTCCCCTGCTGGTCAGGCTGAAGCAGGTGGTTCAAACTCGTTTCAGTCTTCGGGTGAAGTTCATGTTGGGTAAATACATTGATTCATGATTCTTATTCAGAGATGATAAGTTCAAACTCATCCCAATATGCTTTTAAGAATGAATGCTTTATTGATAGAACTGGATTGCTTTTTGAGATGCCATCATGGAATGTTCTGGCAAATGCACCTTACCCTTAGGATTTTGTTTAGATTATTATTATTTATTTATTCAGAGATATAATTTACATATACAGGACAAGTCAAGAATAAGATTAAATACATATTTATTTATTTACGGGCAGTGCCCTATCTCATTAGCACATCATGGTTACAACAAAGATTATAATCATTGCAGAAACTAAACAACATAACTTAATAAAACTCCTGAACATACAATTTGAAGTATTACAAAGTCTACTCAAATGCTGTATTTGTCGACAGAATGCAGTAGAATATGAAATAAATTATTTTTGAATATTAAACAATACAAGATATATTCACAAAAATAAAAATAAATATATAAAAAATAAAGGTATAAACATTGTTATACCCAATTGAAAGGAAGAAAGCAAATCACAGTAACAACAAGGTTAAAATTATTACAGAAACTAAACTGAATTAGACATAACAAAAATCCTGAACATACAGTATGAAATATTAAGAAAGTCAATTCTATTACAGTATTTGTTAGCCTCCCTCATGATCCAATAGAATGGTAAATAAAACATGTAATTTCTAAGTAAGTATGGAACATTAAAATTAATAAGATAAATATATACTCTTATAATAAAATATTATAAGAGTTAATATTAACAATGTTGCTTAAGGTGTATAAAATCATCTGTCATATAAAAGCTATGTTTCAGAATAAATCTTTTAACATTTCATTTAAATGATGAGATGCAAGTGCAAGATTTAAGATTATGGGGGAGATCATTAAGTAAAATTTAAATTTGTAATAACATCCTTTGCCAAATAGATAATAATAGAGGATAATCATAGAATAATAGATCATAGGTTCCCAAACTTTTTCCCTCCCTATTCTGTATAATATTGAATTTTTCTGTAAAAAAGCAATATTTGGTTACCAATTGATTATATTATTTATTTAAATGGAATCTTTGGCTTTCAATAACTCTAAAACACTCAAAAATCGAATAAGATCACAGACTCCCATTTGTTTTCTCCATGACATGGACCCTCTTTTGTTTTCTCCATGGCATGGAGCCCCTGGAAATTTGTACAGACCCTCAGGGGTCCATATGGACCGCTTTTTGAACCTATGGTTTAAATGCAAGGAGTATGAACCAACTCAGAGGTCTTCTATATTCAGTGAAGCCATTTTGTTGAAGCAGAAGCAAAACTAAAATGCTCAGTGTTACTTTTTATTACAGTTATATTACTAGTTATTACTCACTCAATATATTAATATTTCTTCATAACCTTTTGGTTAAAAAGCAGGGTACCTCTGATAGGAGGATAAAGACTATCCATGGTATTGTATGCTTGGAAAACCTTTCTGCTTATAACACATGGTGCATTTTATATGTGGGTATACCTAGTATGCTTTTTTAATTTTACTACCCTATGAAACAAAACTGCTTTACTAACTGTACCCTCACTGTCCACTTCCTAATATGCACAATGAGGCTGTCATTTGAAGTTAAAAAATGCTTGGTGTAAAGAAAGAAAATTTGGAATGTGGCTGTTAATAAATTAGAAGTTTAAAATTTCCAATAGCAGTCTTTGTCGTCATTCCTTGCCTCATTCACTCCTATTTGGAGAAATAGGAGGCAAGTAACCCTCCAAACTCCCCCATGCTAAAACCAATTATTCTTCAAGAACCTCTCCCTACGTCACAAGGAACACCCATTCCACCACTCTGACATTAAATACCCCTGCCAATTTTACTTTGTAAATACTTTATAATCCATAACCCAGCTTTTGAAATGTACATTGGGTGTTTCTAAAAGAGTGGAAATCTTTTCCTGGTTTCTCCAAATAGGAGTGAATGAGGCAAGTAATCCTGACAAAGATGGCTCTTGGAGACTTTAAACCTCTAATACAATATTGAATGCTAATATTAGTACGATTTATAGTCAAGGGCTATCATTTAGAGTTTACAGATCATAAGCTATGAGACATAGCTCATCACTCCATTCACAACTGACTTTGCATTGAACAGCCGTTTTCTTTTCTCAGCTAAGTTTACTTATTAATCCTTTTATATAATCTCTTAAAATCAAAGACTTTCTTTTTACATATATATGTTGTTGAATTTTCAAAAGCCAACATCTGTTCAAAAATTCTATGGGTTAAATTTTATGGCTAAATTTTTCCATAATGCTATTTTTTCCATAATTTTTCCTGCCTTCACTTCATGGAACCTTCAAATATAATGCAATGTGAAAAAATACTCTAAGCTATTTTGGTTTTCATAAGGAAAGTTTCATTTAACTGATGGCTAGTTTTGGCACTCAAGCGTTATTCTCAAGTCACAAAACATAATAAAAATGTGGGGAATCATGTTTCATTCATGTGGAGAAACATATTCAATTTACCTATTTTCATTAAATTCTAATATATCACCTTTTGATGAAATTTATGATTTAATTTATGGTGTCATGGTTCTCTTTCTTTGAATGCAGGTATATCTTGAGCCTTGGGGTAGTAGAGAAACATAGGCGTAATGGAATCGCATCCCTCTTATTAGATAGCCTGGTATCTCACCTCACTGCAGTTCCATCTACTCCATCTTACACCACTCCCCCCTCACCTCAGGCACCACCATATCACATCCCAACTGTGAAAGCACTCTACCTCCATGTCCTCGCCACCAATTCGGCTGCCATTCGCTTTTACGAAAGACGGAATTTCAGGTATTTGTATACTTTGTATGCTTTTCTAGAGGCCTGTTTATACAGTGCATTAATTTGCTAGTTGCAGTTATAACTGCAATTATAATGTATGAATGAAATCGGAATGGATTCTATTTTGCATTCATACAAGTTGGTGTGTTTAAAATGATGCATTTTCAATTGGTTAATCCATTCATACATCAACTTCTACAAGTGAATTCACCATTTTAACAGGTCACAAGAATTCAGATTGAGGTTAATATCTAGGGTTAGTATAAGAATTCACCAAGACTATTTTTCCCTCCATCTCTTCCACTCAATCTTAATTTCCGGTTTATGATTTTTACTGCCGAAAATCCAAATTTTCTGTCGTAAAGTTTTGAATTACTTGCATTCTTAATTCAATAATTTTCTACTGAACTTATCCTGCTGTATGTTTCCTTTAAAATCTTCCTAAAACTACTCTTGTCGACAGGATTCTATGAACTAGATGTCATTGTCTTTAAGGTGTGATTCAATTGACTTCCCCAACATTAATTGCTACTAAATAATTCTCCATTTCTCATTTTTTTTTCAAATCAAACATTGTTGTTAAATTTTGTATAATATAGTGTATCAAAATCAACTGTTTCAGCCTCTACTTCGTGGTAGCTCTTCATGATGAAAAAAGAATAAGAACAACTTATACAATATACTACGGTTTTAAACTCGGTCGTTGTGGATAAGTTGTACTTATTCCTTTTTCATAAAATATAATGTAATTTTTCTTTTGCAGGCTTCATTCATTTTTGCCATATTACTATTCCATCCAAGGGAAATGCAAGGATGGTTTCACGTATGTGCTGTACATCAATGGTGGTCACCCTCCATGGGGCTTGATATATCCTTTGAAACTTTTTGTGTATACTTTATACCAGTACATGTTCTCCTTGAAAGATCTCGTGCTTTCCTGGCAAATGCTGCAGATGAAGTCTTCTCGGGTTCTCCCCCAGGTTAGATGTTCCATTGCCAATGAACATCTAACCTGGTGGAGAGCCCAAGAAGACTTCATCTTGTTCTCCTTGTTTATTTCATCATTATATTTATGTGCATGTCTTGAAGGCATCACTTTTGAATTCGTTGCTTCATCTATTTAACCAACATCCTACTGAAATACATCTTGAGAAATGGCTTCACTTTATTCTTAAAGTTTATAGGTTGCCTTTTAATAAATAGTATAGAATTATAAATGCCTGCCCAGAAAGAGGGAGACTGGGTTCAAGTCCCAGCCAAGTCCCTATTTTTCACTTCTGTACAACTTTGAACATTGAAATATTTTCAACCATAATATCACATTTCTTCAAAATATTTAATAATTTCCCATTTTTAATGAGGGATGAAGATAACTTTTTACAATGAGGTATTTTTGTGGGAATAATTCCGAGGAGAAATGGACAATAAAAGTCTGTCCTAACTGGGACCAGAACCAAACAAAATTACCCATGTCTAACCCCTCACCCTTGCCAGTAAAGACTGAAACAGTATGTTTTAAAGGTCTGCCGAAATAGCTCTATTGGTTAGGATGGTGGACATGGCTAATGGAAGATCTTTGTTTGAGTCTTGTTATAGAATAGAATAGAGTTTATTATCGGGACTAGCCCATTACAAAGGTTTGGATACAGTATAAAATTGGTATCAAAAGTATAAAACGAAAAATTAAAATACAACAATATAAATTTCGTTTATAGTTAAGAAAATTATAGGTCAAATATTAGCACAAATAAATAAGATAACAATAAATATTGCACAAAGTCAAGATAAATCCCTTAAGTTATAGAACATACACAAATTACAAAGTTTAATGACTAATAACTACTGACTAATGGCAAGATAAATAGAAGCAACTTTAGTAACAGGACATACTCAGTTGCTTTAAATGTACATAGTGTCACACAAGGAAATAGAGAAAATCCTTTTAAACTCTCTGAGAGAATCATGAAACAAATCAGCCACATTATTGTCTGATTTTTACCATATTCATTTCTCCTTGGAATATTTCTTATATATTTTGCAAGGGTAGTCATGTGTTAGAAAACTTTAGGCTGTACAGCATATTGTCAACTTTTTAAAGTGGATCCTTGACTTATTTTACTGACCATGTCAAACATTGCTGTGGTGTTGTTTACAATGGGTGGGCTCAGCCTTGTCGTCAGCCATTACAGTGGCTGTGGAATCAAGTAAGCCGTGCAGCCCTGGGATGGGCGTGGCCACCTTTGAGGCGACTTCTGCGTAACACAACTGCTTCCCTTGCCTCTTACTACGGAAGCTAGCAGAAGAGGGTTGCCAATGTGCCATATGAGCGGAGAGATGCCAAAAAGAGGAAAGAACAAATGTTATTAAGGCTTAAGAAGTCTAAAAACCATGTTAAGAATTTATTAAACGATGAGAAAAGTGTCGAGGCTCAGGGATGAGGTATTTTTAATTGGCTCAATATTCTTGTAACAAATGTTAATATCTATGGCAATCATTTTGAACTTTATTTGGTTTTATTCAGCAAAAAATTTTTGTATAATTTTGTACTTGGATATAATTTATATTGACTTGTTTTATGAGGATTTCTCAATCGTGTTGCCAAATCAAGAGAGTACAAGAAATTAAAATGGTAACTTATATTAATAACCGTTATAATTATGCCCAGAGAATCAAGGAAACCAAACAGTTAGGGGTGATTGTCAAGTTCCTTCAGTTCAATCTGATTATTTGTATAAAGTACGTATTTAATTTTTGTGATAGTGTACATATGGAAAAGCTGAAATGCCTGCCAATGTAGTTCAAGTGGTGAGATAATCATGGTGATGGTGGAATGAACAATACTTGTCATAAAATTATCATCTTAATGAGGATATTTTTCAATTTAGTATGTTTTAGTGGAAAAATGGTGAAATATTCATTTATCAAATTTTTAATGGGAAGAAAAACCAATGTGTGGAATTTTATGACCCTTGTTTTTGTAGATTATTGGAAGAAAAAGTAGCTGTTTACTTGTTTAAATTTTTAATTGAAATGTTTTGTTTCATAGATCATTTGTCAGGTGATTTCTAATTTTTAAAAGGGATTGCATGCTACTTAAGGAAATCACAGGGATTTGCCTGTATTAAATGGAGAACTTTTATCTCAACTGCTACTTTAGGTGTCTTTTTAAATCAATTATGGATATCCTGTACATAGAGTTTTTATGCACAGATAACTGAGGCCGATGATTCACAGTATGCTTGATGACCTTAGTACTTGTATTATCCTCAAAGTAGTTATATCTCTGGTACCTATTCTATTGACCGGAATTCTATTAGACTGATCTGTCTGTTTATTTTATTAGATGTTATTGATGTAAGTATTGGCCATAGTTGCTGATGATCATATTTTATATCATTGATGAAGACTACCATATATACTCATTTAGAGGTTGACCTTGATTTATAAAAGTTTATTGCAAATTTCGTAGTTGTAGTTACCTACAACAGAGTTTCAAATATAATATCCTTCTTAATGTGTATATATATTTCAATGGATACAGAATATAATTTGTTTCAGTCATTCATATTTTTCATGTATTCAATCTCGGTATTCATTAATTAGTCTAACCAATAGACTGGATAAAATATATGTTTTATTAGTACAAGATGACAAATCTGATATCTGAGGCTTGCAGAACTGTCCTTTGTCTTATACTGTTACTTAACCCCCTGGAATTAATGCTGTAGTATATAAATGTGGATGGGCTTACAATATGTGTAATAAGGTAATATTCACTGTGCACATAGGGTTTATCTATATATGAGTATATGTGGCACTTGCTGTGATTTTACTAGAGGACATATTATGAGATTGCCGTCTATCTTGTTAATCATGATAATTAAAAAGTTATAAATGTTGAGCATGATTTATGGTTTCATTGTTTTAATTGGATTAGTTTATTATCTCTTCAAAATTTGAATGTATTTCTCATTTTCTTCCAAGGTTTAGAGCATAAAGTTAAAATACAATGAATATTATTTCTACATAATACAAGTGGGTCAGTTTGCCTCATAATAGTAGAAGTTTCTTCGTATGAAGAAGAGATAAATCCCATAAATTTGTCTAGTGCAGTTTGAGTAATATTTGAAAGAGGTTGTCTGCAGATTCCTGGTATGAAATAGTTTTAGTTTGAAGATATCATCATGCACATTTTCATTTTACAACCTAGTAGCTTATAATTCTTATTATAATAATGAATAACAATTTATATAAAAATTTTTAACGATTCTACTTTGAGAAAAATTCATCACCTTTAGTTATTTTTATATGTTGCATTCAAGATTCTTCAATTTGTTTAATTTTATTTGGTTAATGTTTATTTACAGTAGGATTTGTTTGGGAAATAGCAACTAGAAGCATATATATTGTCAAAATTTTAGGTTATGGCAGTCTTATCTTATAGTTTTGCTGTCAGATTTATTCAACAAAGCAGTGATGTTACTAGTATTAAGGAAGGTAGTTAAATATTAAAGTATGAATATTCCTAATTTTATTATGTTTTATAATGTCATGATGTTTTCAGATACAATATGAAAAATTATATTTTTATGAAATTCTTAATTACTGTTAAGTATTTTTAATATACCGTATATGCTGGTGTATAAGTCGACCCCTAAAATTTTGAGGTAATCAGGTTTTAGCCTATGTTCAGCGTATAAGTCGACCCAAAAAATAAGGCACCACCACTTCCCCAGCTCTCTTTTCTAAGGGAAGAAAAACTCGGTATCCATAAATATACGATAGCTCAAGGAAAATTTACTGCATAAGATTAAGACCCTAGAATTGTTTCTTTCAGCTGCCATGTCAACTTCTCGCCTCTGCTGAATTATTACACAAGTTTCTTTCGTTGGTATCACTTAGGCTTCACAAATAAAAATGTGTTACGAAACAGAAACAAAATGGTACTAATATTTAATTATAGAAATAATGGTAATCTAGCGTGGTAATATCAAATCACGACACTGCTAAAATAGCTTCCATTAACTCGTCTCGTAATGCTAATTCGAATCATTATGTTAGACATTAATTAGTCTTGCCAAAAATTAGTTTCAGTAAGAAATAATTGTAGAGAGTTGCAAGAGTTTGTGTACAAGTGTTAAGCAGGCAGTTTCACTTATGGTAAAGGGCAGGGCCGTGCACAGGATTTGCTCGTGGGGGGGGTTTTTCTCATTAAATAATAGTAACTATATTAATACAACTATCAATAATGAACGTACACGAGAACGTTCTGGAGTCCTGACAGACGTTAACATGAAAGTTGAAAGAGGCACTACATTTTGGAAGAAAAAGTTTACTAAATGAAACATTAAATAAAATAATTTCATTTTATCCTATCTTCAATTCATCATTCGTGGAACTTTTTGTATGAAGGATCCTCATGGGGGGGGTTCGAACCCCCAAAACCCCCCCCCGTGCCCTCGGGCCTGGTAAAGGGTTAAATTTGTGGTTAAGGGTTAAATTTTATGTTCGGCGTATAAGTCGACCCCTGGTTTTTGAAAGATTTCCCTAGGCTTCAAACGTCGACTTATACGCAGGTATATACGGTATTTAGTAATCAAATTTGGTTGTGATAAGCAAATATGTGTTACCTTAAATTAATTAATTGAATGGTTATTATTAGTTGATTCTGAGTTAAATTTGTTACAAAAATGATTAAATGAGACCTATAAAATTTTATGACAAGCTTTTTCTAAATTAATTTTTTTTTAAGTTTACACTCTTTTTGGAATCATTAAGTAAAATAGTACCCTTTGAACAGAATCGGTTGTTCAAGTTAATCAATATGAATTTATTAAAGGGAGCTTTAATTAAAATTTCATCATAGTAAAATTCATTGAGTTCTTCAAATAAGGCTTACCAATGTACATCTTAATTATATTCACTGTAAAAGTTTAATATTTAGCACTCATATGTTTTATCTTGATGAATGAATCAAATTAGGCTGAATAGCAAACTAGTTTCATTATTGGTTTATTTACATTTTTTCGAGGAAGTGTTTAACTCAAAGCTATCTTTTATTTTTGTCTTCTTGAAAGTATTTGCTGTTGAAACAAGGATGTATTCAAAGCACAGATGTGATGTTGAAATACAATACTAGCCTTTGTCACTTTCCAAATTTCATCATATTTTTAATACAATCAACAGCGTCTAGGTTATCTCAGGTGAAATTTCTCTGAGCAACATTTTTTATTTTGATTTTTTGAGCTTAGAAATTATTGCCTTTACTACAATACTTTTAGTCCATAAACTAACTTTTTAATAGTCATATTTTAAAAATAAAGCTGTCAATTTTAAACATGATGCAATCAATCAAACCTGCATTTTGTTTTAATCTACTGAATTTTTCAATTCCTTCATTTATGCCTATTTAATTCCTTTTAAAATGTGTTCTCTGCAAGCATTTTTTTTAGACCCTAATTGTTACTTAAAAAATGCTTGGATCGACCTGTAAGTGAATGAGCATCATAATCGACTAGCTTAATAATGTAATCCTTTTCTTTCTCAGAAAATTTAGTATTTTTAAATAAATTGATACTTTTAGTTCAGCTATTTCAACTTATTATTTGCACAAAAATCGTTAACATTTATGAGTCCCTGCTAATATAGAAATTTATTAAATTGATTATTATTTTTTTCACCCATCAATTCACTTTGAATATATCTTTATCTAATTTACGTATTAAATTTTGGGTAATTCTATAATATTACTAAGCGGATATATTATGCTGGTTATCCTCCTAGAATATTCCAGTTTACTTTATTTGTGAGGATAATGGAATTTTCTATTAAAATGTGTATGTACTGATACAATAATGGCTTGGGACCTTGCTTTCTATAAGAAACCCATGTGTACAAAACAGGTTCCATTTTAAATATTTGGTTAATGAGGGTAAGGAATCATTACCACTGTGATTATCATCAACATCACAATGGTACTGGTTTCTAGATATATCTCCACTTCATCCTATAGTATTTTCTTTTTTTTCTGTTTCAAGTAAACTCTTCATTTTATAGTATCATTCATGTTTCTTTTACCTACTATTGCTCTTACTGCCTATTCATCTCTCTGACAAGTGACGTAATGTGGAGTACATCTCAGGGCTAGTTGATAAGCATGAGAGATACTTCCAATAAATATCTGTGTATTGCACAAGACATTATGCACAAACAAATATATGTTCCTTAAAATTTAAAAAAATGAATGTACTATTTAATCAAATTGATCAATCACTTACTCATTAATATGTATTAATGTTTCAATGTTAGCAAGTATTATCATGTATGATCTAATCAATTCCAATATTATTTCCACAAAATACTTTTATTTCAATGCCAAGAAACACTTATTTTGGAATCATCGTATTTGTACATAGCAAATGGTTTTTATTCATATCCACTGAAAATAATATGCTAAAGCTTCCAACTTGTTGTTGATTATAATGTACGTATTACATTTTCTGACAATCTGAGCATGTAACTGTACTATATGCACCAAAAATCAGATAAGCTTATTCCAAATGGCACGTCACTCAAAGCTTATTGTTTGAGAAAATTGAGTGGCCAAAGGATTATGAAAGGCAAGTAAGTTAGAATAGTTTTGATGCTCCTAAATGGGCCTTAAAAGGAATGATATTTTTCAGAGCATATGGACTTATTGTCTCACTGTCAAACTTTTGTTATTCAAAGAGAAGCAAGACTTCAGATTTCCCAGTCCAGTTTTAATTTCACCAATAAAATTGTTAAACTGCTTCTTATGAGTTTTTTTTATGAGAGCTATTTGGATACACAATCATAGAAATTTCTTTCTACTTTGCTGCTTCTCTTAACCCAGTAATTCCTAAGTAAAGTATGTGTCTTCACTGCACTGAACTCAATTTATGATAAGTATATAATTGTCGTGAAATACCTGTTATAGAAATGAAAGAATACCCAACTATCCACTTCAATGAAAAAAATCAAAATGATTGTATGTCACAATATAGTTTTGCCATCTAGTAATTTGATCTAAAAAATAATGCTTGATTTTTGTGGCAATTTCAAATGTGCACGTTTGATTTGCCCAGTCTGTGTTAGCCAAGTGGAACAAAGCTTTCTAAAAGAATTCAATACCCTGATTTTTACCGAAATTTCCTAACGTGTCATTGGCATTGTAAAATTATTTGTTAGGTAAATAAACAGAGTCTAATATGTATAACACCTGTAAATTAATATTTATTAAGGTGAAAACAGGAATACCGAGAACAATCTAATCAATATTTTTAAATCTATAACAAGCAATTTGGAATTTCTTTTCCTTGAATTATTCTTGTATCCAGAGCTTATTCAAATGCACAAAAACACTACAATAGGGAACAGATTCAAGTATTTGCAAACCTTATGAGGTAGTTCTTTTGTACTTCTTAGTCATAATTATTGTAAGCAATCAAATTTCAAGAACGTTCATTTTCAATTTAAATAGATAAAGCTACATAAAGTACTACATCAAGAATAAAATTTTCATTGCTTTAATTTTTGTTATAATAGCATAGCCTGCATGTAAATCAATATATTTACCTAGCCAAAGAAAATTCCTTTAGCCTATTTTAGTATAAAAAGGGTTGTATCATTCTGTTAATTATGGTAGAGATTTTTCCCTATGGCAGAAATTTAAGTTTAGATTATCTTTCCAATAGCTTTAGTGTAATTGAAATTAACTCATTATAAGCCTATTTATAATTTTTACTCATTTATATCAGTTGAATTTTTTCAATGCTGTGTACAAGTATATTGAGTAACTTGTACTACATTTTGTGAAGCTTTTTGTTTCGAAAGTTGATTAACAAGTTTTCAGTAAATAAAACAATTTTAGATTTAATTAAGCTGTATTAAGTTCTTAACTTGTTGTAAATTTGTATTTAAAATTAAATTCTCTCTCATGATACATATGTTAGTCAACCTCTTTCAACTAAGATGCTACCCCATGTTTTTCTTTTGAGAATTTTTCATTCCATTGTATTGATTTTAGCATTAAAGGAACGTGTATCATTATGTAGCAGTTGTATATAAAGGTTGGGATATAAATACTAGGCATTGACTCTAAATATACCTTCAATATTTATTAAAATTTTAATTTTTTATTGTGTAGATCATACTTATTGCTTTATTGTTATTATATGTACATGCTAATGAACTGTAAATATCTTTTAGAACTGTACATAAGTGAAACTGTTATTATTGTTAAGAACTGATATTATAATGATGTGAATTATAATGTTATTATATTAAATTCCACATTTATTTTTCCCTCAAACTATGAAGATAACAACTCCATTCCCTGTTGATTTCATAGTAAATGATTTTGAAAATAATAATCTCTGAAGTGAAGATGGCATCAAGTAAATGAAATTATGTATCCTTAAAAGTTGTGGATGATAAAATTTTTACAGTAGAATGTGACTTTTTAACCCCCTATTAAGAAATTAGGGATTGGGTTTTACCACTTACTCCAAACTCTGTTAAGTCAATTGTTAGTTATTTAAGACAAGGAATTCTATATTCCAAAACCTCTCATTTTAACAGCACCTCAAAACAGGTTTGATGAACAGAGGATGATTTGCTTGCAATTGATGAGTGCTTCAAATATTCTCAATTATGATACACCATACTGTACTGTGTGCAAAACTTCATAAGTATAAATGATTTTAAATATATAACAAGCCCCATTATTTATTATGTAAACTTATGTTACTTATATAATGTCTGCAATTTTTCTTTTAAAAAGTGGATCAGTATAAATCGATTTTGGAGATTTAAACTTGTTTTATTTTATTCTAATCATTCATTTTGAGATACACACCAAAAATAAGACTATAAATCAGTCTGACAGTCATCTGTTAGATGACTAAGGGAAGTCAGTAATAAGTTTCTTCACTATGCATCATGTCATTGTGTCATGTCACATGCATGCTCTGCAATCATCCACCTGACAGAAACAATGTTAGACCACCAAGTATGTAAGTACATCAAATGCTCATTCCATCTTTTTTCAATTGAATGGTTTTCTTCCATAGCTTAAGTTATTTTTCTTATGATTCTGCAGTTTTCTTTTAATGTAAATAAATAACAGCAGAAGATGTTTCAATAAATACCTTTTATTATATTCTTGCCAAAATAATCACCCTCAAAACATGTTTAGCATAAAAATGATTCTAGGTGTAAAAGGAGTCAACAAAAAACTATCAAAAAAATATTACGAAACCATTACGTAAGATGTAGACTTTCTCTGGATGCAATTATCACATGGGTGCTTTGGATATAATAGGTTTCTTTAAACACTTCTCTCGCTTAAGAAAAGTGTTGCAAAAAATTATTTGGTATATCATCCAAATTCTTTCACATAAGAGTCATTGAAAGAGAAAAGACTATTATGAGATAAAATCTCTTCCGGGAGAAGAAAGGAGATGTTGGATATATCACAATGTCAGAATGTACAAATAAAGTGATGACTCCAGCGAGTCAGCGAGATTCAACTTTCATAGCTTAATCTCCTCTCCCTCAGGGCAGATTACAATTTAACAAATGACATTGAAATTGTTTAAATATTTAAGTCACAGAATTTCTTTGCTCTGTCTTCAACTTTTGAAGTTCTTTCCTCATTTCTTCCAACTGTTGTCCCAAAAGATTTATTTCTGCCTGACAATGAGAAACACCATGGTTGGCACCACTTTGACTATGACTGATAGTCCTATCTGAACGTAAAGCTACCATTTCCCCATTAACTAATGGTAGCAAGTACCCTGCTTCACGAAATATATCTTCCAGAGCTTTGCTATATTCCTGAAAGTAGAGCAGTATAAAGTTATGCATAGATTTAACTGAAACACAAAGACTGCTTTGATATGCTATATATGCCTAAAAAATGTAATATAGTATGAATAATAATGCAGAAATATTAATACATTTATTTAATAGGGAAGTAATTTGCATTTTAATTTATAAGATATTAAAACCTCAGAAATCAATATTAAAAGTTACATTCATAGCCATTCCTTTAAGGTAATAGCTACAGGTGATTCAAAGAGTTGATTTAATCACTAAACGCATTAAACTACTAGTGATGAGAGTCTTTATCGTTAATTAAAACTTAAAAAACTGAGGGCAACTGTTACAAAGAAAAAGTGTTACATTCATAACTAGATTAAGTACATTCAAAGATTGAAAATTGAAATAAAAGAAATAAATTTGGGTAGAATTGGTTGGTATATTGAAAAATTCCTTAAGCAAACCTTTTCAGAGATATCTCCATTAAAAAGTCCTGTCTCAAGTGCATCCCAGCGGGATCGAAGATCAGATGAAGGAAGTCTGGGATATACTAGAAGAGAATGCTCATGGCAGGCCAGTGGAGTAAGAAAAACTCCTTCATACATACAGTGAGCACCAGGTTCTACAACATCTTTGAGTTCTTCTAGATCCCCACATTCTATGCGGATCTGTTCATAAGAAAATATCTTTTCATGACCACAGACTCAGCAATTACAAAGTTTTCAATGAAATCATGAATTTAATGATGTTAGAATGTTAATTTTCTGGTAAGTATACACCTAAAAATTAGCTGAGGAAGGAATTAAGCCTTGCACAAAGTACAGATATTAAAATGGAACATTCACTTGCATTCTTCTATTTCCTTCCATAGTAGAGATGATTAACACCAATGAAATAACAACGTAAGATAGATGCCAATGACATTGGGTATTACATATGGTACAAGAATATGATTTTATAAACTCTTATAATGTTCAAAAGACATTCAGACTATCGACAAAAATAATAGCCACTTAGCTGGCAGTATCAACAGATATCTCACATGTTTATATTTCTTATTTGTACACATCGGTAAGGCTCCTAACCATCATAGTAGCGAATGAATCATATCAGCTATTCACTAGTGAAGGACAGGTTTTCTAGAAGTACCAATTATTTTCTACTCAGGTATTTAATATCAACTGAACTAGCAAAATAAAAATTCCACATATCAATTAATAGTTTCATAAATGTTAATAAATACCTTATACCTATTAGTTTTATTGCTCTACATTCCTTATATTTGATTGAAATCGTATAACCCTCTGGGTTCACTTATTGATGGCAGGGAATTATTTTCCGCAAATTTACCAAAGTTGAACGTTCCTTGTCACCGCAGCTATCTCCTTGGACCATCCTCATGGCAGCGAAGTGATTACCCTGTACAACCCATTCACCCCAGATTCTGTCATAAAAAAAATTACAGAACATAGTAATGGCTGTTTAGCGATTGCAAATGATGTACCTTAAACATATGCTTAAAGACGTACCCTAAAGTTCCTTTGTATGAATTCCATGCTTCTACCAATTCAGATTGGGTTATGTTATTGAAAGGACAGAAGTTGTACTTATACCTGGAAGCAATAGAAAACGTACAGACTACAATGGTACACAATCATTCATATAATAAGAAAAAGAATCCTTCAAATCATATCTTACTTGCTATCAGCCCAACTGTAACATTTCCCCATAAGAGCTCGAAAATGATCTGGTCCGGAGAAGTTGGCTGGTTTATAAGAACTACGAGTTTCTGGGATCGCTGGGTCTCCAAATTCAGAATTTCCGGGGCTAAAGTACACCACAGTAGGTCAAATTCCGTAATTCAGCATCAAAGACATTCACAGAATTATACTCACTCGTAATTAATGGTCTCATCCAATATTTTGAGCGGAACCATACGTCCCGCGTATCCGAACTCGGCTGTAAGAATTAGAACCATGATAGAGGTAAAGAGCATCCTTCTCGAAAAGAATTCCCGTTTTGTATAAGTAAAATATTTTCCTATTAACTTTGGTTAGCTCAAGATAACTTCAAAAATTTCAGAAACCGCTTATAGCAGAATGCAATGTTTAGATAGTTACGCATGGTTACGCATGCGATCACATGCGATGTATCGATCGGTTGTAAACGTTCGAGAGAAACCATTTTAGAATTCTTGTATGTATTTTTCAGCATTAATCTCTAGATAAACGACTCCCCGCCAGTAATATAAATTAATATTTCTCATCTAATTCATATGATCGCTATAAAAATGACACACTTATGTCGATATTTTACTTAAATCAGATCTAAAGTACCATTCCAGATCATATGAACGGTTCAATACTGTCATAGATTTATTCTCGCATTAATGATTCCAGCAAGTTATTTCTTTTCTGATATTCATTTCGATGCTTCGTAATTCGGTGAATCTCGTTCACTTTTGTTTATTGTAAGTATTAATTACCTTCACAAGGCTTTTCTCCCTTTTCCGACTTCTTTTTGAAATGATCGTGTTTAATTACATATATGTTACGATATGAGGTCTTTTGCCTGCGAGAAATGATATTTCTGATCTCGGATATACTCTCTCTGGATATGCAGACAATTTAGAATAAATTTAAACAATTGTACAGCATTTATTCTGTCAGATTTACACCAATTACTTATGGGTATTCCTTCAAGAGGAACGGTGAACATCATAGTATGGCTTAATCTCATATAAATCAAGGAACGAAGGAAATTATTTTCCATCATTTCTATAAAAGACCATATAAATACCGTCAAGCATTTTTGTAAAATTGTTTGAATGCCTTTATGTGGTAGTGGCATTTCAAGAAATTACGTCTTTTCCGCAGCAGCCTGGCTTTAAACCATATTATAAACAGGCTGAGTAGTTGTAATTTAGCATTGTAAAGAATAAAATATCTCTATAATAATAATAGTGAGTGCGGCCCTTTAACGTAAGGGTAAGAGCTGAGAATTCTGAGAATCAAAAGACCACGTAACAAGTGAAGGTAGAGCAAGAAAACCAATCGGAGATCTTTTCATGGAACATGGTTGCATGGTGAATCTTCCTTCTTGAAGATTTGGCAACCTTCCACCCTCATTGTGCGACTTCTCCAGTATTCTCGTAACTTCATCAATTTTAGAAACTGCTGACAAGGTACAAAAATACCAGTTTTGATTATTGATTGGCGATGCAGTTCCAAAGGATAATAAGGCAATCTATTTTAAGGGACTGTATTTTCGCTAGAAATTCAAACTTAGTCAGCAAAAAACTCAGATGGCAAATATTAACTGGAGAGAGAAATTTCTCCCTAAGTCCAAGTTGCAGAGAATCGATTAAAATTCAAGATGTAAAAGATTTCGAGGATAAGGTGATTGGCAGCGACGTTCCCGTAATTGTTGATTTCTTTGCTACGTAAGTATGAAATATTTTCGCCAAAAATTCCCGGAAATCAGCGCTTAATTTGTGATTCATTATTGCAGTTGGTGTAATCCATGTAAAGCATTGACTCCACGCCTGGAATCGGTCATTGCAGAAAGAAAGGGACAGGTAAAATTAGCCAAAGTTGACATCGATGAGCACACCGACTTGGCGCTAGAATACGAGGTAAATAGCAAGGATTCACAAGAAAACTGTCCCTTGACACGTTAAAATGATTTAAAGAAAAAAGTAGTTGATCGGTGTTTGCTCCTTACAGACTCATTTACGAAGAAATGTTTCAATTATTTTAAGTTTCATAAGGAATGACTATACATTTCCTGCGTCATATCATATTTGCCTTGTTGCCATTACTCTTGGCTAATTCTTTACTGGTCTCACTTACCATTTATAGGAAATACATTGATTAAAGATGTTAGTCCTCGTATTTGTTTTATTTTTAATAAATTTGCCCCTTTGAAGTTGTAAGTACGAGTATTAACAATAATACTTAAGTGATAAGTTCTATTATTCCATGATGACATACGTGTGCCTTATGTCGAAACATTTTCTCTGCCTATGTTCCAATACATTTTTGTTTTTGAGAGTGCCAGTTGAATTTCAGTTAGGGAAATATTAAACAGTATCTTTGATTGCAAAAACTTCTGGCTAACAAAACAATAGAAGAATATATTTTCTTAATTAAGTCCTGGTAATCTCAAAGGTTGAACTCATTATTTGCTGAATCGAGTTTTGACACAGTGTATAGGAGTTATTAATATGCAATTACTTAATTTTATTACTGATCATTTCCTAAGCTTTCTGTAAGCAAAACAATGGAAAAAAATTATGGAAATCAGTGTAAACTAACGCCATTAATGGTACTGATACATTAACGTTCATACTCTAAGCAATGTCAATATTTTCTAAGGTGGCGTCAGTTCCTGTCATCCTGGGAATGAAGAATGGAAAGGAAACGATACGCCTCGTGGGGTTGCAAGACACAGACAAACTTAATGCATTTGTCGATCAAGTTCTTAAAAAATAATGTAATTGATGCTTGGAAAAAGAGAGCACTTGGCTCATAAAATTTAGATTTATTTTTGTAGACATTTATTGATGTAATTGCATGATATACAAATTATGTTTGTAAATTAATTTATTTTAAAGATTTAGAGCTGTTTTGGTGTAGATAATGTAAAGAATGTTATGTAAATACTATGTTGGGTAGAAAGGATAGAAATTTACTACTACCTTTCTTATCCATATAAAGTGTTTTATGCTCAAATTATTTAGTTTTGGTTAATGTTTATTCTTCTGTTATTCTATATTAACAATGGTTCTGATAAATCTGAATAAAAACTTTTCTTCTTTTAAATCGTTGTATATTTTCTACCCCTTGTCTAGCTGCCTTTTTGATTGTTGATCAGTAAGACATGCCAATGATTCAACGTACACATAACACATCTAATTTTCTATTTATTCTCTTTATTGATGTTATCTTCAAAACCAGTATACTTGAGCTTCAAATTCATTATATGGTGCTCTGTCTCTTCTTAGTTATTGATCATTTAGTCACAATCCATAGAGAAGAATCTCATGGAAGAAGGCATATGTTAAAGTGTGACAGGAAAGATACTTGAACCTGTATCTCCCAATTGCCAGATGATTGCCCTAACCAATTATGATATCCAGCCAAACATTTGAACATTCTGTTTGGGAAATGTCATGTTCAGGTCGGGAGTCTTGATCTGCCAGACTTCTTTCATCTCTGTTCTTCCTTGGGATTTTTCCTAGGTGCTTGCCTTTATTTGCAAAATCATGTTTAACCATTTACTAATGGAAAATAATACAATTCGCTCCTTGTGCTTGAAGTGGAGGGGGCCCATAAAAATTATAAGAGTTCATTTTTCACATCTTTAATTCAAGATTATTTAATGAAGTCTACCTTTGCTAGATATTTTCTACTACCCTGCAACAGCTTATTTTCAGTTAGAATTTATTAAGAATTACTTGGTTTGGCATTCCTGGGAATAGTTATATTTTCAAATATTTTGGGCATGTCCTGATAGCTGGAAATTTCAAGTACAATTTTATAAAGTTGATACTAATATATAGCATTCTTGATTGATTTTCTTTAAAACTTGGAGAGAGATTCTCATATCAACGAAGCTAAATCATTTGACAGATCAAATAGATAATCTTACACTTTTACTTTTTTACATATTTCTTCCAGAAAACTAAAGTGAAATTCAGCATAGGAAAGATGAGATTACATTTTATTTTGTTCTTGCAGTAACAAAGTTACCTCCCACTAATTTCTTGATTGATAACTTATCAAGCAAAATGAAAGTATTGAAATATATTTTATGATAAACGTTTCCATAGCATATGAACATATATTACAGATTACCTTCACAGCTATTACATGGTTTCAAAATGATTGGTGTCATTACTCAATTCCAGTAATTGACTAAAATTTGGTATTAGAGAGACGGAAAAGGATGTCAACTAGTTTGTACTTGATAAAGGGATTGGGATCAGGAAAGAAGAAAATGAAAAAGTCTACTCCACAAGGAGATTCAATAGACCCTTGTGTCTGTATGTATGGATGTACTTCAAAGCAATAATTTCAGTAAGTTCAGTAGTATGTAGTGTTATTACTTTAGTCTATTATCCTCTTTAACAATAATTCTAAAAATGGCGGCCGGCACTCCTGCAGCAAATACCACGGTGGATTCGGGTATAAAAAAAAGCAGGCAGGTGTTAAAACCAAGGTTTGAACACCAATGAATACGCCGCTGAATAATGTTATGCTTGCGGAAAACAAAAATAAAGTGGAATTTTAATGTAATGTAGTTTTAAACAGCACTAAAAATAGAGGTAGTCCTTCTCACTCCAGAACTTCAAGCCGATCTGATTAGATTGGTACTGTAGCAATTTATCGAGTTAATTAAAAGAATTAGATTCAACAGTAAAGTAGCAAATCTAAAATAACATTCGCTGCGATTTATTTCTTTAGCAAAGAAGACATTACAATTCCATAATATTTCCCATGCAGCAGCTGAACTGTGAGATGTATCACAAAAATGTGCCCTTACGTTTCTCACGAAGACGAATAACGGTGAATATAGATGACGATGAAAACAACTGTCAGTCACAAAGCTATAATTGGGATATAAGTTTTCCTTTTTCAGGCCTATGGCATTCTATAGGGTTAGATTTATTTCTTCTGATAGAAGGACAAAATGAAAATAAGCCCACAAATTTTAATTACGAGAAGACTGCGGATAGGTACGAATGGTTCGAACTTGGCGCCAGCAGTTTCATGTAAGTAACCTATCGTAACGAAAAACCCCACACGAACGCAGTGTTATGAGGAGGATTAAAATCCGTACAAATGGCAAGTATATCTGATGTGATTTACACCAGAATGTTGTAGATAAATTACGACGCACATCGACGTTTCACATTTCAATAGTGAACTATTCCCTAAATCTCGTGATCCAAAAGTCTTGCTTTATTTTCGCCATTCGATGTGGGTTCCCTTTTCCCGATAGATCGATTTGGTTATCGAATCTCGTTGAGTGTAATGGTAAATCAGGCGATTTGTACGATATGGACTACTAGATTGATTCAGGAACTTTCTCGCAATTGTCATAGGAGCAGAATGTGAAAAATTGTGTTATTAGAGCCACTTTACTCTTTAATAGAATATGTTTTTCAAGTGAACTGTTAACATTATAAACAGGTAGTCTCATTTTGTTTTATTTTGTAAATATCAGAACCGAGTATCTTTAGTCGCAATAATTCTTTAGTTAATCTTATTTTAAATGTAAAATTTTCCTTTACTTGTTGCTTTGAGTTAAATTTTCTTGCACTTTTTTTATATTTGTACTTATTCGTTAATTTTAAGAGCTTACTTCCTGTATATTCGTTGTTGCCATTAGCTATTACGATGAATGTTGTGTTAGCCTAGCTACGCCTCGCGAATATCTCGATCGAGGCTTTGATTTCAAGAACCTTTATTTATTTTGTTTGGTACATTGAGAACTTAATATTATGGATACATTTTTACACTTTTAAGTATTTTCATGTGTTGGCAAACGTTTCGATTGTTGTCAAGATAGTTCAAGTTTTAAGTTAAGAGATCGAGCCTTTATTTCTGACTTTGTCAATTCAGAATTAGGATGGATGACGATAACGGAAAAGATGGAGGGAATGGTAACGGGAGTGGAGATATCTGCAGAGTTTGCCGATGTGAGGGAACCTCAGATCGTCCCCTTTTTCATCCTTGTCTTTGTGCTGGAAGCATTAAATTTATTCACCAGGAGTGCCTTGTGCAATGGATGCGGTAAGAATTTGTTTTTTGCATGCAAATGTCTCTTTCATCTTCAGTATCACAGAAAATTTTCCTGGCGAAGTTACAAAAATCAGTACTACATAATTCTAGTCGATGTCGGAATCTCATCTATTGCTAAATTTTTAGTCGATGCTTATTAATTGTGTTTAATTAAGCATAAAATGCCGCCTGTTAGTGGATGTGTCACATTAATCGTGATGATTTGTACCTCAAGTCACTCTGGGTGTATGAAGCACTCATATTTACTGCATGCCGAACGTTGTTGTTGTTACGAAAGTGGATCAGTAAGCATGTTTCTTTTATGTCGTAGAACGTAACTTTAGAATTTCTACTGACTGAAATTTATCTTTTATTTTATGTCATGGATTATTTTTATGAGTTAGAATTTAAGTTACATGAACTGAGTTTTATATTGGATGTAATCTCAGAGTTTCTGTAAATCACTTATTCATCAATGTTTTACATTTGCATTTTCATCAGTATTGGTGTATGATGTAAATCTCTTATATTATATTTGTTCTTTTCTTCGCTGTCATTGTTAGTGTAGAATTGTAAGCAGAATCTACATGCATTGTGTAACGATTTTTATTTGACTTTTTCTACAGTTACAGTCGCAAGGAATTTTGTGAACTCTGTGGCTACCTCTTCTCCTTTACCCCGATATATGCAGCTGACATGCCTGGGCGCCTTCCACTCAAGGATGTAATTGCAGGACTAGCTGCTAGTGTAGCACGTGCTGCTAAGCACTGGATTCATTACTCTTTGGTGGCCCTTGCATGGCTCGGTTTTGTGCCACTTACTGCATATCGAGTTTATCGATGTCTTTTCACAGGTAGGAGAATTTATGAATTATCCTTGTACAACATTTTATTATAGGCATCATATGCTACCCTTAATTTTTTTCACATTCAGTCATTTAGTATGAATCTTGTCTATAGTATAAATAAGGGATAGATCTGGATAAAAAATTTTCTTTTAGAATTCATTTTAGGTTTTGAATCCAACTTCTAACATTAAAAAAATAATTTATTAATAAAAGAATTCCTTGGGAATTTTCCTGGGTGCATGCCCTTATGTGCTAAGTCACCTCAACCCTTTCCTTATTAGTAAAACAATACTTTGGTACTGAATTTAGTGTTCTAAGTAGAGGTGTGCCTGGAACAGTTGTCTCTTTGTTTTAGCTATTGGCAGTACCAAGGTTAAATTTATATATTTGCTTAGGTGATTAAATTTATATATTTGATTGGATTCAACATGTACTAAATAGGATGATGTTAAAGACATAATAAATGGAGGTTAAATATTGTGTAATGTTGCCATTTTATCTTATATTACTCTATTTAGAAGGTTTTCATTTTCAGTATTTTAGGAAGTCAGAAAAATAAAAAAGTGACAGGCATAAAATGAAAATATTTAAGGAAATTATATTTTTTCATTTCTATTTTCCATATCATATACCAATTACAACAATTTTAATGTCATTATTTAAAGAAAACTGCTTGAAGAGTTCTTATCTATAAATCTGTAGTTTCTGTTAAGTCATCTTTATAACTTTATGCAATGCTAGGACAGATTGTGAAGTAAAAAATATTATTTGTATCCTCAAGTATGTGTTCATTCACCTTTTTGCATTTACATGCATTTTGTGATATTTTTATACCATCAAGAAATTTTTTCCCATAAGCCATGGGTAGCAACCAACAGAGAGAACTTTTATTGTTTGCTAATTTTTACAACCCATTGAGAATTCCTTCTTTGTTGGTGCAGTCTTTTTTTTAATGCTGAAAAAACCCATAAGTAAGGAATATTCTCTGGCACCAAGTATTTTCTGTTTAGGGAAATCATTCATATAGTTCTGGAATTTGACAGCTCACAAATTTTTTGGGAAAGTTTACTGCATGATCATGTAATAGATACATCTCATAGAGGTATAAATTATCAACAGCAAAGACCTAAAGATACATTTTGCTTTTATTAACTCTTTGGCTACAAAGGTATTTTACACCTTACCTCTCCCAAGGGCATAACTGGGTTTCATAGTTAAAATAATTACACTATGAATTTATCATACAAATGAATGAATAGATAGATAAGTTGTATTTGCTCTTGAAAAATGTCTTTCTTGGCAAACATAATTTAAAAAATAGTAACATTTAAAATATCTTCACCACAAGACACCACCACATGCTCATTCAATTTAACAAAGTTATGTAAAGTCATATTCTGAATGGTTTCATCAACATTTAGGAATAACTTCACATTAGGAGCACTTAGAGAAAGAATGGTCTTGCTCATGAACATATTTCTACTTTTTCTATCTTCACCTCTTTTACAGAGTGCATATAATTTCCTAGCAAGGTTTTTCATTATAATTACATCAATAATGTGTGACCGATGATAAAATATGCAAAGAATAAAATTATTTGATCTTATAGAACAATTACATATACACATGGAATTATTTTAAAACTTTTAACCTAAATAACACAGAAAAACGATCGCTGTGGTAACCGAGTTACCCATCTTGGTTGCCAAAGGATAAATGGCTTTCCTGGAAGTCTCGTCTTTGACCATTGATTTCATCATCTAAAATTAGTTAAAAATTTTTCAAGGCACAATATTCCTTTATACAATAATCTCTTTTTGCGTAGACAACTTTCAAAGTAATTTGAAAAATGTTTATATTGCTGTAAAAGATGGCTCATTTTGTGTATACATACCCCTACTTTGTTGGATGGTATACCTCATCAACCAGTTTTCATCTATTTTTCTAGAAGCTTTGATTTTTGTTTCATTCTTGTGTACAATATTAAATGTTGTTTCAAGTTAACAATATTAGAGGATATAGAGAATCATTTTGTTTCTGTTAAGAGTATAATGGGTTGTTTTTCCTATACCATAACAAGCTAAACCAAAATGAGAGATGTTATATTCTGTTGTGCATACAAGAAAACGTAAGCTCTCTAACCACAAATTCTAATTTTAATTATAAACTATATCTTTGTTATACCTTATAGTTTTAATTGGAAATTTATTGATAGGGATAGTGTGTATTTAATAGTATCAATCTATAATATTGCGTACTCAATTAAATTGGCGTTGCTATAATTTGAAGATTGTCAGATTTTAAATATATAAATAATGTTACTTATTTTTTTAGGTTCTGTAAGTTCTATCCTCACCCTGCCATTGGACCTCTTATCAATGGACAACTTGGGATCAGATGTTCTCCATGGATTTCTGGTTGTGAGCTGTACTTTGGTAGCTTTCATCGGGTTGGTGTGGCTTAGAGAGCAGATACTGCATGGCGGTGGTCCAGATTGGATGGATGGAGGAATAGCTCCTGCAGCTCCCCCTGAACCAGTTCCACCTGATCTAGTTCCTGGTCAGGATGAAGTCCAACTTGGTGGTGATATACCACCTGAGGATGGAGGTAAGGAACTTTTCTGTTTGATCTAAAATCAGGTCTCCCAATTCAGCTTTCCAAAACCAACCAACCAAAACAGGAAAAAATAAAACTTCTGCCGTATATTATTCTGCATTATATTCTAAAACAAAACCTGATCAAAATAATTAAAATCCTCAATCCTGAACTAAAACTGGAATCCATCACTTCCCTTCCACTTGTAATTTTCCTTTTTTATTCAATGCAATTGTTGTTGTATTTAGTGACGTGTTTGTACATAAAGCTGAAGCCAAAACAGGACAAAAAAAACTTCTACTGCATATATTATAAACATTATATGCTGAAGCAAAACCTGATCAAAATAATTAATATCCTCAATCCTGAACTAAAACTGGAATCCATCACCTTTCCCTTCTACTTGTCAGTTTGCATCTTTCTAATGCAATAGTTGTTGTATTTAGTAATGATGTGCGACAATGACTTGCAATTTTTGTTTTAGGGTTTAAAGGTTAATTATTGAACTTATTCTCTGATTATTTCTATTAGATTGTTTCTTTTAATCTATATATACATGCATATAATAAAAAAAATCACAGCCTAAACTACACTCATCTTTTTTTGTTTTTGTATGACATATTGACCTCATTAAGCATAGACAGAAAAAAATTTTGAAAATCTGGGTTGAGAAAAGTGCTGCCTAAGAATGTAATTGGGAGTAAAATGACTTGGCAAAAAAGGGGGAAGACAAAGACAGAAGATGTTAGATGACTTCCCATAAGTGAAGAAGATAGCATTGAATAGGGAATTTTAATGTGCATAAACCTACTGAATGTTAGAAAACTCATGATGATATTGGCCCATTCATACATCACCAGAAAATTGTGATATTGATAGTAAGAGGCTTAGGATCTATCCCTGAATGCATGAAACTTCTGAAATTCTTTTGACATACTTCCTGGAGGATGCGGAGAGGTCAGCAGAGGTGCATCTCAAAAATAATCTTAAAAGGTTGTTCCTAGAGTTATCTTGAGTTTGACGTTAAACCATAGCAAAATATGTAGTAGCAAAAGAAATGCATTGCAGTCATTTTCAGAAATTGATTCAAGTATTCCCTGTAAAGGAAGATAGCTATGACTCAGCATATATTTTAAACTTGTGATTTTGTGTTATAAAAGCATTCAACCAATTGTTAAATGATATTGGGTTTGAAGGGTACCTTGAATATTCTCCCAAAAGGAATATACAAGAAATATCTTCTGAAATAATTGCATTGTTACATTTTCAATTATAAATTCAATTTGTAACATTTTTAAAAATATTTGTCTTACCTAGCATGTAGTTGGAGGATGTGCATTTGTTATAAAAATGTGGTTGACCTTTTCTGAAGTGACTGGTTTTGAAACGCAAGCACTGTAAACAATCTCCTATAAACATTGTATGAGGACCCAGAAACTGGAAATTTAAGGTGCACTTAGTTTCTGATCACATATAAAATATTTGTTACCCATTTTGGCCAGAATTTCTATTATGTCTTTGTATGATTAAAAGCGGTTTGCTTCTTCAGACAAGAAATAGTGTGGTCCTATTTTGGAACATAACAATAGAAAATTGGTTGTTTTTAGGAGGATATGTTACAGTGAAACCTGCCTAAGCTGGAAGCAATAATACAGCTGCATATACAGAAGGTTCTCAGAGTCAGGCAAAATCGTGTGGAAATCCAAGGTGTAAATGAAGGAAAAAGAGGTGGTACTTTTCTACAATTTTTATCAGAAGCACGGCCGGTTTTGACTAGTAAACATCATCTTCTGTTGAAGAATACAATAAAACAAGTGAATATATACAAGACAAATAGCGTTGGGGAGAAATGAATCAGTGCAGCTAAGGATAGGGGGAGGAGAAGATGGAGGAGGAAAAAAGAAAAAATTGGATAATCAGGATGGTGAGGGCAGGGCTAGGGATCAAGGGACATTGGCAGTTTGGGAGAGTACTGACAATGCCCCTTTATTTCCCATATCCTTCTCCATCTTCTCCTCACATTTTCTTTGCTGCACTGTTTCATTCCTCCAATGCTAGTTGTCTAGTATATATTTGCTTTTTTTATGGTACTCATCACTAGAAAATGATTACTAGTAGAAGCCAGTAAGTCCTCTGTAAGGAAGAACCTGCTTAAGCAGATGGAAAGTGAGAATCTATGTATGAAATGTGTTTTTACTTCATAGTCTTACAATATTTGCTATACTGGCTCGAAATCAATTGTACTGATTTTTATATATGCTGCCTGAAAGTGATCTGCTCTCATATTATGAGTTGAGCTAGGTTCTAAAATCTACTTGCCTGATTGAAGTAGTAAAAAAGAAAAGCAAAGTACATAACAACGCAGCAAAACAGTTCTGTAGCCTGCAAGAAGATGGCAGGAGGTAGATCATGTGTTAAAACTAAATGGGTGTGGTCAGGTCAATGTGTAATGGGTGTACTTTGTGGAACATCATACCTACGTTGTTACAGAAGTAAAAGATTGTAGGTTCAGTTCCACTAATGGATTTTTATTTTGACTGGTTTTGGGAGTCTGTGGCCACTGTAAGGTGCAATTTTCATCCTGGTACAGCTATTTAAGGAAGAGAGAGGAGGATAGGTGTCTTACATGTATTAACCATGAGAAACGATTTTGAAGGGAGAGGAAGAAGTGAGGATGGGGAATTTCAAGTTGTTGGTAGTTTTTGGGAAATGATTTTGATGACTCCATGGGAATCCGTTTTCTTTCCTTTTGTGATGCCATGCTGTATTTTTCCCTCAAAGGAATTGGAATAGCTCCCGTAGATGTTCTGCAAACACTGAGTCTGGAGACCACAAGCAGTAGCTATGTAGGTGTTTTACTGTCCTTATCTTCAAAGAGCGTACCGTCTGGCATATGTAAGATGCAGAAAAATCACTAAATTGTAGTTAGTACAATCCAGAGGGCATTGATTCTTCCCTAATATCTTTGACCTGAAGAAGTGACCTTGGAAAGTTGGTTGGCATGTAAAAAGGTGCTCTCAGGTCCACAGGAAGTAGGATGGCTAGCTTGTACAAGATATTTCCCAGAAAAGGCAATTTACACCATCTTTGCTTAGTTGATCCAGTAAGACAGTCTGCTGTGGAACCTACAAAGTTTTATTTCTATAATCTTAGGTAAGTTAGATTGCATGAAGGATGAGTACCTTGTGATGAATTAACAAACAGTTACTATTGACTTTAAAATGTATAGCTGAACAAAAGAAGATATAGTCAAATCTTGATAATTCAAAAGGGAACTGAAAGAAAAATTGGAATTTTTAATTAACAATTAAAAATGGAAAACCATATAATAAGCGAGGTTAATCAAAGACGATGCTATTTTGGCTTAATTATAATAATATTTTACTATTTTGTCATTTTATACAAATACAATTAGGATACATATAGATTCTCCGATTCAGGGAAATTCAACTAACAATAAGAGAGGTTGGAATTGAAGAGTCATTGAGTTAAGGAGGTCTAAAATTTATTGGTCTTCTGGGAATTCAGCAAGGTACTAATGAGTATTTCGACTTATACGAGTTTGACTGTATTGACAGATTGAATTCCACAATCTTTGACAATCTTTTCAATTGACCATGCTTAATTAAATTGAAATAAAGCTATTTACTTTGAATCTGAATCAAAACGTGGAATCACCCAACTGATTTCAAGTAAGCCGCATGAAGTAAGTTATTCAGTAACTATGTAAATTCTTAGTTTGAATCTTTGTTCATTTCTGTTTCTAGATGTCCTATAATATGATCTCTAATTTTTCATTCTGAAATTCATTGCAGAAAATAATAATAATCCGAACAATAACAACAACAACAATAACAACAATGTCAATAATAATCCAGCCGAGGAATTAGTGGAAGATGTGGTAGGACGGGAAGGAAATAATGGATTACTTCCTCCAGTGGCTGAGGAGGAGCAAGTTGGAGATGGTGTGATTGATGGTGGGGAGGTAGGGGAAGTGGGGAGAGAGGGTGGGGCAGAGGGGGATGGTTTGGGAGGTGCAGGAGGGCAGGCGGCAGGAGAATGGAATCACATGGAATGGGAGAGGGCAGCTGAGGAACTCACCTGGGAGAGGCTTCTAGGTCTGGATGGATCGCTCATGTTCCTTGAGCATGTATTTTGGGTGGTCTCACTGAATACGCTCTTTGTGCTGGTCTTTGCTTTCTGTCCATACCACGTGGGACATTTTGCTGTCGTTGCATTGAGGTAAGATTGAATCCATGTTAAAGTTTTTTTGGTGGATGTCTCAAAATTTACATTACATCCTGTTCTAAATTTCTTTTTAAAAATAGTTTGTTATCCAGTGCCATCTCATAGAAATACGTCAGATACTCAACTTCTGAATCATCATTATCTTTGTTTTATTAAAACTTTGCATACTTACTCCGGCATTTTCTTCCTATATAAGGTTATCAACAACAAGGTTGATTCCCCATTAATAGTCTCTCTTTTCAATATTTGGGTTCCATCAAGAAAAATTCGCCTATCTAATACCATCTGATCGAATACCCCTGTCAATAATAAAATGGTCACTTTTCTTCCAAATACCCTCAATTTTTAACTCTTTTACTTCCGATAAAACTTTGATCCATTTTACTTACCTCTTATTAAGTCAATCCTACATATGATTCCAAGAGACTGATTTGGAACTCTGTTACTCTGATCCCTGTAATCTCATCCTTTTTTGTTATTATTTATATTATTATTTGATCATTATTATTATTGTTGATCATCAACTGTAATTTACCTTGTGCTGTTTGTTGATGTATTATTAATGAATAAAATTTAAAAGTTACAGAAATTTTAGACAATACTTTTATTGTCTGAGCAAAGGCATAGTTTGAAAATATTTATCAATTTGGGTTTCATTTGCATTTCAGGGCTTCATCCCTTGCAGCAGCCTCGCGCTTTGAAGGATTAGTGACAACCCTGGTTGGATATTGTGCTCTTGGTATAGCCCTTGCACTCCTTCATGCAATTGCTTCTGCATTAAAGTTGGCTCGGGCTAGGCATCTTCTAGCACTTTGCTGTCTTGTAGTCAAGGTATAAATTTCATTCATTTATTAGAAAAAGTTGAAGTCAAATAGTTTAAGAATAGTTAAGTCTATCAAATTTATTTCTTATCAAATATCTTAATATTTCAGGTATCCCTTTTGTCTGTGGTCGAAATAGGAGTTTTACCATTAGCTTGTGGATGGTGGCTTGATGTTTGCTCCTTAGCATTATTTGATGCAGCTCTCAAGGACAGAGAATTAGGTTTTCGTCTAGCACCAGGAACATCTTTATTTCTGCACTGGCTCTTTGGGATGATGTAAGAAAAATCTGAAGTACTTATCTTCATTTATATAAATAATTCATGGCATCAGTTCTCAAGGCATTAGGTACTTTGGTTTGCAGTATACATCTGCTGTTTCTGTCCTATCACTTTTTCTTCTCTTATTTCAGCATATCTCTCTCTTCACTAGGATATCTTTTTTGCCTTCTAACAGTATTATCTCATTTTTTCTCTTTGTTTTGATGTATCATATTTACTTCATATTGTACGTATGCCTTAAGCTCTCTTATATCCTATAAGATGTCTATACTTGTCGTATACACATCTGACTAGTCTCACAGATTTCTTTATTTCATCAATAATTTATCAGGGAGCCTAGATTTGCCACTTTTATCTACTAATCCTTTAATATGATCCCTCATTTCTTAGTTTAGAAGATTCATTTGCTTCTCTTACCCTGCTATGTGTTGCTACAAATAAATTTAGCTCAATTTTATATTCACCTGTATTAAATCATTCTTTTAATTTCTTTCAGTAGTTATTGACCTCAGAAAGTAATCTTTTTTTGCTTACCCTCATTGGTCTTTGGTTTAACCTGTAAAACATGTGCACATCTTTTCAATTTCTTTGTTTTTACTAGTCCTTAAAGACTTGGATTTTCAAAATAATCTTTACTCAAGGAATATATTTTTAAATTCTCTTTATTATTGATATCATTGGACGATGATACTGCTGTGAAACTAATTTTATTTATTTCTTACAGGTATGTGTATTATTTTGCTTCTTTTGTTCTTCTGCTTCGTGAAGTATTAAGGCCAGGTGTTTTGTGGTTCTTGAGAAATCTGAATGATCCTGACTTCAGCCCAATTCGGGAAATGATTCACCTCCCTCTGTTGCGGCATGCTCGTAGGTAAGGTGCCATTGAAAGTCATTACAGATTTTAATTCCTCTAACTCATCTGTATATGCAGCCATTGGATTATGTTAAAAAATAACTTTATGACTAGTATGATGGATTGTATATTATTTGATTCTTTACTTTGAGCTGTATCATTAGTTACCTTTCCATGTCTTGAATTTAGCTGTGATTAGAGTTTGTTGTCAGAAAAGTATTTCCTAGATTATGGGATGTATCTTGATAATAATGGTGCTTAGAAAACTATAGGGTGGGAGTTGAGCTTCAGGATTCTATTTTGTTGGCATAATTTTATACTTACTTTTATAAATTAAAGTTCTTTCCTAAATGTTTCTAGTTGTAATAAATGGTAAATTTTACATTAAAAAAAGAAAGAATAATTTCTTATTTTATGCATGTATATGTAGTCTCTTTCATCCATTGTTAGACTTGGTTTAGCTGAGGGAATTGATTGTGCAACAGCAAGCCATTACGATTGGGAACCATTATTAGGAACCAGAAAAATTACCCTTTGCCATTTTCTGACTTTTAAAACTTTTTTATTCCATGTATCAGTGTGTGTTAATTTGTATAAAGACCTTAGTTATCGAACCAGCTCTGAATTAAAGTTAGTCCTTATTCATACTCATTGAATTTAAATGCTGTGCCATTTGCTACCCCCATATGGTCATATTTGTCTAACATTGTCAGTGGTCTGCCGCTACTGAAGATACTACTTTCACTGACTGTCAACAGCACTCTCTACATTTATTTTGACACACCTCAACACTTAGTTTTTAGGAGTATATCTCATAATAAATTTTCCACAGGATATACCTTCAGTGAAAAAATGATTTTCATTGAGGCCTAGTGTAATTTTAGTATGTTTTGTCATTTTATTGTGTTGGAGATGTAAAATATTTGCTACACTTTTTGAAAAAACGTGATAATTTCTATAATTCATTTTTCAAATATAAGTGAAATATGTTGATATTGTAAGTTACCTATACACTGTGTATATACAAGTGTATCAAAAAGTATGTATTTATTTACAGGCTTATTGCATCTGCTGTTATCTTTGGAACAGCTGTGCTTTTGATGTTGTGGCTTCCTGTCCAGCTTCTTCGCACCTTATTTCCAAATTTCCTTCCTTACACGGTGTCCATAAGTGCAGCAGACCATCCCAGTGCACACCCTGGAAGTGGAGAACTATCCCTGGAACTTCTCCTTCTTCAGGTCAGCATCTTCAAAGTGAGCCTTACTGCTGACGATGATTGAATGAGGTTGCAGTTGCATAGTTTTACTGTTAAGGACTCTGTAAAAAGAACCATCAGTCTCCACCATTTACTAACTTTTATAACAATTGTTATAGCTGTTATTTCCCTTAAGCCTAACATATTGTATTTGTATTGATGAATGAAATTAAAAGAGGAGTTAGAATCACAAGTAAAGTTATAATTTAAGTCTTCTTAAATTATAGGATTATGGAAACCATCTACTTCTTATTGTAATGCATTGAGAATTATCACTTAGGGTATTATTAAGTTTAGGCCTCATAATTGCTTAAATTTAAACTATTATCTAATTTATTCTAATAGCAAATATGTGTTGAAAATATTTAGTGTAGTCATTCTGTGTACCAACTGTATTCTGCTTTTTATTAAGTTGAAATTTTCCCTTTCCCTGGAAGAAAAGATGTTCTCATTGGAATCGTAATACTTAATTATCTGCTTAGTAAAAAAAACATTTTGTATTTAAACATATGAAATGGCTTGGCCTTGGGTCAAAATAAATTCGGAGCCCATGAAATCTATTTTTAAAGCTTAGGTATGCTACAAAAATCTTTGGCAAACATTATTCAGGCATCTGGAGACTATATTGAGAAATAAATTAATTATTTTAAATTGCTTTTTAAAATTCTGAACCTTGTTCTCTGTCTTCATTGTCCTGTAATTTCCATTCTTCATTTCGTTCACCTTTGAAGACTTTGCAGAATTATTTGATTTTCATCAATTTCTGTTCTATATCAAAAAATTGTTATCGTCCTTTAATCTACTGCAAAATCTAAGTCTATTCTCAAATAAGCTACTTATGAATGAGTATTCTTGTCTTTCTTAATTAATTTCTCATTTGTTGCATTGTGATCCCAGGTCTTCTTTCATTTTTCTTCAAATGCCCCTCTCTCTATATATATCATGAAATGAATTTCTCCCTTCAAATCATTTACTTCTGCCTTTATTAGAATTAGTGTCATTATTCTAAGATGAGAATGTACCATTTACCCCTTTAATTTATTGCTATACTGTTATAGCGTAAGGCATAGGCATAGAAAGTTCAATTTTTTTATTCCCGTTTCCCTATATACTCCAGGAAGATGCCAATGGCCTTTAGCTCCCCTGATATTCTACAGGAATTAGTTCAGAAACAAATTCTCAGAATTTTTCAGAAAAAATATTTATTAATTAATGACTGGAAATCTCAAAAATGCTCATTACTGGCATTATTTTCTAGCAAGTTGCCTATCAAAATAATACAGAGTGCGGCAACATAACTTCCTCTTTTTTAAAATGCTTTTTTATGTGAAAAAAGGAAATTATGTTGCTGCACCCTGTATTTTACACATTCAAAATATTACTAGTTATAATCCTTTAATTCATCCTTCCCTAGCGAAAATTCCGGATGTTCTTCTGGTCTACTTAGTTCATTATTTGCTTTAAATATTGATAATTTCTTTGATTTATTCCATTTTAATCTCAATTGGCCATATCCTGAAATGGGTTTCTTTTATCAGTGAATATAAACTTTCTCTTATTCCAACAGGTTGTCCTTCCAGCCATTTTAGAGCAATCCCATGCAAGGGTTTGGTTGAAAAGTATTGTGAGGGCGTGGTGCGTGGGAGCTTCATGGCTGCTAGGCTTGCGCTCTTATCTCCTTGGTGATCCTAAAGAAGGGCCTGAGGGAGTGCAGGCAGCTGCTCCACCAGAAGCAAGACAAGATGCAGGGGATGCCAATAATGATGCTAACCAAGGGGTTGAGGCAGAAGAAGCAGAAGCTGAACCCAATCCAGCAGACGATGAAGCCAGGGAGCCACAAGGTCTTCCTGCTCCAGCGCCACCTCAACCCTTTGGTTTAGGACTTGGTGTTGCTCACCAGGTTGGTATTTCCTTCTTTAATCCAACAAATTAATATGATTAATTAATATGTTATGAATATGGAGTGTTAATGTGGAATCTACATTAATGGTGGAGTATTGTCTGGGTAGAAAATTTTTATGCATTAAAATTAAGTACCCATCATTGAATTTTAACCATTGAAATTTCACTCGCTCACCAATGAGTGGGTATTAACCAGGGGTGGAAGAAAAAACCCTGAATGTTAAATTGATTAAGTACACTTTTGGAAAGTTGTCTGAATTAACCATTACAGTAAATGGAGGAATCTTGAACAATTTAATTTATAGTTATCTTTTTTGGGGTGGAGTATATACCAAAATTTACTCATGACATTGTAAAGCAGTCCAATGCAGACTCATCGTAGCTGTTAATTGACATTTGGTTTGGCTCACTGTAAGCTTTAATTCATGAAAGCATTACAGCTGCTTATCTATGACAGCATGCTATTTGATCTATACTAGCTATATATTTTACAATTATTTATCAACCATAATAATGCAATTCTGAATAATTTAACCAACATAGATATTGTGAAAAAATTCTAGTTTTTTCACATAAACGATTATTTTTTTATAGAAATTTGTCTTTTAGCTGTCATTTTTGTTAGAATTATCTCACCAGAGGTTGCTTCCACAAGTTTAGTATTTTTTCATAATTTTAGTACACTTCATTAGGATATTGCTTGTGTGCTTGTGAAAGAAAAGTATATTGAAGGTGATAGTGTTGTAATCAACTGAATAGATTTAGCTAATACTCAAAATTATATTAAGGTAAACCAAAGGAATATGTCTCAGAGAAATAAACCATGATAGAAATGAAAATTTCACCAATAAAATTAAGAATATACCTGAAATATTGTTTTTATAGAAGATACCTTACATACAGATAAGATACATACCTTAATTTTGATGCTTATTGTTTTGAATTTTATTATTTGTATTAGCTCAATATTTCATGATACTGTTTAAGGAGAGAGGTCTTGAAAGTTTTTGTTGGTCTCCTTTTGATTACTGTAAAAAATTTACGTTTTTCTATGGAAACAATTCTAGTAAAAATTTTATCATAGAAAACGATTTTTGACCTTAGCTATTTTCTCATTAGTGTTAATAATATGCATTTTAAGTGAGGTATTATTTTCAAATTTGACAAAAAATCATTTTTTTTCTTTTATCTGTATTTAAGATTATTTTTTCAAATGATGACTGTATGTCCAATTCTGCATAAAACACTATATTACAGGCACTTCTACAAAGGGAAGGACCACCGAATGTTGGCACACAATCATATGTCCGTCCTCCCTTCTTTCCACTACGCTTGGCTGCACTTCTTGTGTTGCTCTGCATTAGTTTGGTGTTTGCCAGTGTGATTGCTTTAACCTTACCAGTTTGGCTTGGTCGCAAGGCCACTGCCTTGTGGCTCCTTCCTCCTGCAACTGCCACAACCTTGCCTACAAATGCCCCTGGAAAGGTGAGTTTTGGTGAAAACATATTTCTATCTCTTCAATTTCTGAATCTTCTCCTTAATTAGTGCTCCTAATTTTTTAATTGAGTACAATTGTTGATCATTGGTGATTGTGATGAAATTATCTCAGTGCCAGAAAAGAAATCCTTTTGAAACAATGGCAGGACTCATGGCTGACAATCAATAACAATAAGTTATGCAAGATAAAGACCAGCCCTTTGGTCTTCCTGTATCAGGAATAGTAGGTGGGAAGAAGTATTGATTACATGTTGAGGATAGGACATTGTTCACTAGCTCACTCATATCTCTTCTCTCTAGGGAGGATTCTGCCATATTGTGGCTATTGCAACTCTTGCCTAACTATAAAACACTTCCTGACTGATTGTACCATATACCAATGCATGAGAAACAGATATTTCCAAGGTCTGCTTAAGGGCGTCCTGGGCAAAATAGAGAACATTATTGAATTCCTAACCAAAGCAAAATTAATTCATCAGATTTAAGAGAATATAAAATTGTATGATGTTGAGACCTAGAATATAAGCATTAATGAAGTAATTTTGGAATTAAAAATTTTTCGTTATTTAATTTAAAACAACCTTGTATGTATATCTACTGTGCATAAGGTCCAACTTGGCCTTTGCTGTTCAGACACCTCATAATCCTCCTTACCTCTACTTCTCTTCTTTCGTCATGAGATACTCATTGTTTCAGTCAGTGATAAATAAGAGCTTGTTGATGCGATTGGATTTCTTTAAATTTGAATATTTTCATCATTTTTTCCTTACCATGTTACGTCCCTCTCTTTCAGGTTCATGAGTTGTACACTGCTGCATGTGGCCTATATGTTTGTTGGGCTGCAGCCCGAGCTGGGGGTCTTGTAGCTGGCCTAGCCCTAGCTCAAGGACGTACAGCCATAATACCAAGGATCCGCACCTGTCTCTTCATAGCTCTCAGATCTGCTGTTGCATGTGTCTTACTCTTAGGTATGGTATCAACAATAAGGTTTTGAATCACATCTTTCAATCATAAGTATGCTTGAACCTCTACATTAACTCAAGTTGGTCTCATAAAAGATGATGGAAGAACATTCAACATGGCACAAATAAGCATGCACCTTGAAACCCCAAGTTACGCAGAAAAGAAAAATAGTGACATGACTAGGATTCATATCCAAGTCTCCGACTTTCTGGGCTGGTATTATAATGTTAGTTTTGTAGGTAGAATACCTGCCCTGAAAGTGGGAGACCTGAGTTTGAGTACCAGTTATGTCACTGTTCATCCCTTCTGTTTAGCTTTGTTCTTATGAAGTTAATTTCCTTTTTTGTTTCTGAAACATTCACGTTTGACAATGGATTATCGTTTGACTATCCTCAGAAACAGAAAATCAAAGGATATACTATGAAAAATTTAAATTTTCAGGTGTATTTACTTGATTATTAAAATCTTTTATTTTGACTTAGATGATCTACTACTCAAAGTATTCTTTTCTTTAACCTTTAAAGTCTATTTGGGGCATTTGTCCTCCATTTCTTAAGTTCACTGGGTGTCTTCTGACTTCCAGCCAACACAGAAAAATTCTTTGCTACTACTCTGCTCTTGTTATTCTTCTATTATATTCTCTTATGATGAAAAATTAATGTAGAAGTTAAAGTAATATTTACTGAAAAGGATTTTCTCCAATAGAAGTCACCTTCAGCCCTTTAATTCCTTATGTAGATTATTTTGACCTATTCTTTTGTTTCATAGAATATCTATGGTCTTTACGTTACGTATTTCACAAGTAAGCACTGAACTACTGAAATTTAAAACATCAATTCTCATGGTATTTTGGCAAAATCAAAATTATCAAATTTGGCAAAATTGTATTTTGTCAAAAATCAACTGGAGCAAAAAAATTGGTTTAAAGTTCTACATTTATAATCAGAGAATATTTAAAAATATTTTCAAAGCTTTAGGATCAAGGAAAACCATTCCTGTCTCTCAATTTTTAGTTCCCTAAATGTAATTTCTCATTCTTAGTTCTTTCCTACTTTGTGCAAATCCAGGAAAATGTTGATGATTCTAAATTTTTATTTCTAGGAGTTTTTCCACTTATGCTTGGTCTTCTACTGGATGTTGTTGTTGTGGTACCACTTAGAGTTCCCCTCAATCAGTCACCGTTATTGTTTATATGGCAAGATTGGGCACTTGGTGTACTGTATACAAAAATCGCTGTGGCACTAGTAATGATTCTTGGAAATCCTGATTGGTGGTTACGAAGAGCCCTAGAGAGAGCTTATAGGGATGGCATCAGGGACCTTTCCTTATCATTCATCATCACACAATTAGCTGCACCATTGCTAATGGCTTTAGGACTTGCCTTAGCAGTACCTTATGCCATAGCCCATGGGTAAGGATCGCTTGTATGTAATAATTCATGTACTGAATTTTTTTCAGAGATAGTTACACCTTTATTCAGTAATTAATTTGTTCCAAGAATTCATTAATTTTGTATATGAGTTAAAGTACTTTATAGTTATGTATAAAACAATATTCAGTTATTTATCATTGATTGATCCTAAAATTTATTTCTGTAATATTTTGAAATAGTAAGATGAGCAACAGTCAAATATACATTTTTGTATTGAAGAAAGGTTTTGCAATTAAAAGAAAGTATTGATGTTTAATTAATGCATTCATTTAGTAATAAATATTACAATTTCATTCTATTTCAAGTCATTTAATCCATCAGAAAGTATTGGCAAGCATAACTTCTTATTTAAGTATGCTTCTGGGAAATCAAAAATTATAAAATATTTCAATTTAGTATAGAATTATATTGTGTATCTAATTGAATAAGCATGATATATTAAAAACTATTCATTTTAATAGCTGTTCTGCAATTATTGATGCACAATATCCATGCTCTATATTTTGCATTAACATCTTTTATTGTTTCATAAAGGTGTGGAATTTAAACAGTCATGAACAGATTCAAAAAACTATTAATGATTTAATTTCAGTCCTTTGCCTTTCAAGCTCAACTATATAACCAAGTTTCGTAAATTGCAAAATTGCATTTTATCGTATCCAAATATTTTCTAAGCATTTTAAAAAGTAATTAAAGAGATGGTTTCAGGCGTTATTTTTTGGAACTTCTCCATCTTATCAGAATAAAAACAACTTTGTAATTTCCACAGTACTGTGGAAATTACAAAGTTGTTTTTATTCTGATAAAATAAAAAAAGTAATTAGTCACATTATGTAAAATCTCAGATGTCATGGTAAAATTCAGTCATGCATTGTAAGTAATTTCTAATACCTTCTCTAATAATTCCTGCAGGCTGGCTCCACTTCTAGTGAGTTCATTATACAAGAGAATACTGATAGCTAGGAGCATATATCCATCTTTGCTGGCATCAGTAGTAGTCATACTAATGATCTCCTTCCAAGTGAAACAGTTCCGACGTCTCTATGCTCACATCCGAGATGACAAATATCTGGTTGGTCGCCGCCTCGTTAATTACAATCATCAACGCAGGAAGCCAAGTACGAGTACCTCGGCTGGGTCCTCCGCAGCTGCGGCTCAGGCATAGTGGAAAAGATAAGCCAATGAGTTGACCGTGTATCGTCATGTGGATGAGTGATCCTCTTCTTGAATTGATGGATATTCATGTATGGGATAACCCCATCTCTTCATTTAAGACTCATTTGCTATGTTAGTGCAGCAGGTTTTAAGGGGAATGAAAATAAGTTTAAGATCTCTAAAAAGTTTTTCGACGCTGCTCTTCAAGATGGATATCCTGCATTTCCTTACTCCCTTCTTGTCCTGTTCTTGTATCAAGAATGAATTCAGTGGCTATGATAGTGATTGGTGTTAATAAAAGGTGTCAGAATAATTGCACCTCATTGTGACGTCGAACTCCCTGTGGGGCTCTTATCAGCTGATGACCAAGGACCTCATCCATTGCTCAGAGAGAGAAAGAGAGAGATGAGTGAAATTGCAAGCCATTCTGTCTTGCTGTCATATTTCTATCAAAGCTGTGACCAATTTAATGGATTAAGATGAATGTTTGCGAAAGAATCTCGTGTGAATGCCTGCTGATCCTTTCAATTCTGCCATTCTTGATCATGCTAAGGCAACATGGCTGTCACCGATGATGATGAAAATCACATGTAAAGTATGATCTTTAACTTAAGACTATGAATTGCTAAATTCAACTTGCATTTCCGATTAAATTTCCACTTAACTTTTGAAAAAGGATTATTTAATAGATATATCATTGATTATTTATACTGGAAGTCAATTTTCAGTCTTGTTAAACAATGTGGGTGCACCACGGGATGGTTGCTGATTTTTATGGAGAAAGTTTCCCTTTTTTTGCTAATAGTCTGAATACTCATAACTCTCTTGTTAGTCCACTTATCAAGCTGATAGGTTGATGTAGAAATTCTTTTCATTTCTCGTCATTTCATTTTTTATTATATTTGATGTGTTGATGTCCAGTTTTGTAAATTTGATTAAACCTCATTACGTGATGTTATGAAATGTCAAAATTGTTTTATTTTTATTTATGTATAATGTTTTGTATATCTTCAGTGAAACACTAAAATATGTTTAAAAAACAGTTTCATTGCTTTTTTGTCTGGGGCCAAATTCAAAGGGAAATAAAAACTAAAATTCTTGTGCAAAATGCAAATTTATCACAATAAATACTGCACAGTTTTATTACTTAATTTTATATTACCTCAATGTTGAAAATTCGTATAGATCAGTGATCTTAAAAATATAATATAAAATTCATTAGGAAGATAAAATTATTCTTATGTAAGAAATGATGTTAAATACTTATGATAATTGTTCTGCGATTGTTACAAGAAATTCTTTCTTGATGGTATAAGACGAAACTAATAGAAGATCGAAGAACTGTTGTTACTTGTTATGCAATATTGTTAGTAATGCACTGGATGAAAATAGTTTTCCTTGGAAAATTATTTTGAAAATGACATTCATCCTATATTAAATGTTCCCCTTTTGAAACTAATTTGTCATTTGAGGAAAAATTATATTCCCTTAGATTTTTTTTATTTTGTGCCCATATTGGTATCAACGCATTTTGCTCGAATGGGGATAATTCGAATTCAATCTAACAATGTTCAATCGAGGTTATTAGGGTTTCAAGACCATCGGTCTAAATTTTCGCAATTTTATACACAAGCTGGGAAAAAGAATTTTCTGTCCTTTATATTTTTTTGTATTTGTATTTTTCTTTCCTTTGCAAGTCTACGTACTGAGAATTATTTTCTCGTCGATAAATCAGCCGCCGAAGCAATGGATGTACGAATTTGCGTTCGCGCTCCACCTTAAATAAACGCTATACGTATTTTTATAACTTTACAAGTATTTTTTGTTCAAGTTGAGCATCTTAGAATATTCTACAGACTGTTATGAGTTTATCCAGCATCGCATAGCGATTTTTTACATTTTTTCGTAATTGTTGAAATAATTATTCAATATAAAATAATATTCTGCAAAAATAATGTTCTCGTTTTATCGCACGACTGAAAAAAAAATAGTGAGGTTTATTGACTTAGGAACAGAAAAAATATATATTGACCTAAGGCTAATTTTCTTTTCTATTCTAGTAATATTTTAATCAGAAACGTTTCCTAATGAATACTCGAAAATATTTTAATTAATTACAATCAGAACTGATTTTACGATTTAGACGTGTTCAAATGTATTTTTAGAGAGTATGATCTCAACATTTACAAAATTTTGTAATATTTTAGTATATGCATGCACTACGAGACAAGTATACTTTGACTTGTCCATTATTTGGGTTCCTTCGGTTTAACCATGTCAACCCCGTAGGATCTCTGGGTCTTGTTCTCACGTAAACCCGTAGTGAGCGATAGGCGTTTGTCATGGAAAATCAATTCTGTCCTCAAAGTCACCAGTGAAATTATTTTCAACCCTGGCTTAATTGCCCTGAATTAGCCAGATTATTCCGTCTTTAACACTGGAGAAATAATGAAAGACAATCAAGAAGTTGTGTGGTTTGGAAAAGTTTGGGTGAAATCCTAAGAATTCAGTTCACAATTGTTATTGAAGTGTTCTTGAACGCCATCGTTCTTGTATAAAGACGCTTTCCCGTAATTTGAATCTCCTGGAAGAAGTGTGTTTTCGAGAAATAAGACTTGTGATCATACTGTTTTGAAAATGGGAAGATCTGATAGAAGGTAAGTGTTTATTTTGGAAGGGTCCTCTGATACTATTTATGTAGCAGTGCGGCGTCTATGGTGATATTATGACGCTAAGCGAAATCTTAGCCGCCAGTTGTGTTCATAATTAACATAAACGTAAATGGTCACCGAACCGCTCATTTTTCTGTTAAAGATTGGAAGAAAGTTAGATTCATTTACCTTTCCTTGGGAAGTTAAATATTCCTGGAAAATAACTTGAAGAACAGATACGGAAAGTATTTTGGATATCTTTCTGCCGATTCTATGAAATATATCAATGGGTCATGTTTAATTTAAGTGAAAATTCAACGTTTATATGTATATGTATTATTCCTCTTCCTTTTGTTGAACCTCTCAGCTCAAGTATTTACTTCTCAATAGTTTGCCACTGGACGTTACTATGACGAAGGTTGTCATAGTGCCGTCGTTATTTATTTTTTCTGTGTATTACTTTCTATGGAATATGAGCAAGGAAAGGAAGAAACAGTTTTCAATCATGTTAATTACCAGTAGGCATGAGGTAGTACACAGCTGTTAGTGTATGTGATTCTTAAATTTGCATTTATTATTATATTTTAAGTTCGTATAGTATTAATTCTGATAACCATCGTTTTGTTTCATAGTTATTGTTGTTGACTCCATTTCCTCATTGCCTAGTCATCTATTTTGAACCCTGTGAAATAGATTCCTTTTCCTTTGAAGGATAAAATTTACCACAACGCACTTACAGTGTACCTCATTCTCGTTGTTTCTGTGATGTCACCCTTGGTTTGATTCATGGGATACATGTCTTGTTTACAAAAAGTTATGAGTCATGACAATTTATAAATTGGTATATTCGGGTCATAACTTGTAGTTGACTGGTCCAAGCCTTAAGTTACTCGAGGTAACTCAAATTACGATTGTGGTTTATGGTATTTACCAAAATGATTGAAGAATGATGTTTCCGTTTGTTTACATTCTGGAGATATTTCGATAACATCGCTTGTTGATGTTAGGATTGATTGTATGCCAAACACAAATACAGAATTCTTATTGCGGGATTTGAAATCCTTCGTTTGTGTATATTTATGTGGTGTATGTTTAATTTCTTTCAGAGACCGCAGCAGAAGTAGAGACAGAAGTCGTGACAGGGATAGAAGTCGCGATCGTGATAGAGATCGTAGCCGTGACCGTGATAGAGACAGAAGTTTAGATAGGGTAAGAGATCGCGACAGAGACCGAGGAAGGGACCGTGATAGGGACCGAGGGAGAGAGAGAGACCGTAGTCGGGATAGAGATCGCTTTAGAGATGATAGGCGTGGGTTTGGAGGTGGAGGAGGGGGCGGCGGTGGCGGCGGCGGAGGAGGTTACGGAGGCGGCATGGGCAACAGGAATAGCTTAAAAGGAAGACAGCCTGGGGAAAGATTACGAAAGCCTCATTGGGATCTCAGTCGTCTGCCCAATTTCAGGAAAGAATTTTATATACCTCATCCAGATGTTGCTAACAGGTATGTATTTCAATATCTCGCAAGCCATTTTCTCTTCTTAGGCTTTCTATTTCATTTGATTATTCTATTGTGCCAAAGTGTACTATTTAAAAGTAATATATTATTTTAATGGTGTATTGCTCATGTGTTAATGTACTGTTAAATATATTTTTGTATATTTCTGATACAGTTACCTCATGGCAATATTTCCAATACTGTCAAAATAGTACAGTAATAGAAAACTATCATCTCCATTAACTGACCTAGTCCAACATAATGTTCGAATGCAATTCATGTTCAAATAATGAATTCATTTAATAATTTCTCAAACTATTGTGCTAGTTTGCTGGAGTTGTCTTTTGGTTATAACCTCCGTTCTTGTTCATTATTTCAATGTTTTCATCATAATAGCACTTAAATTACATTGCTTTAGCTAAAGATTCCATGAAAATTGATTTTCCTAGAGCATAACGTTTAAAGGAAAATGAGTTCTTCAATTCACTGTGTAAAATTCTTTATTAAGACCAAAAATGTTTGCATCTTGCAGCAAAAAGGAATTATGTATGATCATTTTATTTGTGTAAATGAAATTAGTGTTTTGAAATGATCAGTTACTATAATAGGGTTAATGTTTCCAATATAATAAAGCCCAACCTCTCTTCTTATAAAATTGCAATGTGTTTATAACAAGAAAGAGCATAATGAGTATAGCAGAATGCAGGGTTACTATAATGTAAAATTACTTAGGTTTTTCTATTACTTGCCACAATCAGATCTCCTGTATTGCTATAGATAATAATAAAATAAATATTTGGTCAATCTGTTTTATTAAGAGGGGAAATTTTATTTTTTTATTTGCATAAATCGATATTGGGTGAAATACGACATGTTTCTGTTTACATTCTGCTTAAGCTATTTTATCAGGATTATGATTTCATTCATGTGTTCTCTGTTTTTCTTAATGATATTCTAATCATGCAGTGCTGGTGAATGTAAAAGCTTAAATGGCATGAAACTATTGACTGCTAGTTGTTACTGCAATCATTTGGATTGTTTATTAATTATTATATTTCTTACCCTGAAGATATCATTCAGTTTTATCATGTATGTTATTCTAAAAGGTAGCTATTTTAAGTAACTATGTTATTTTTTAGGGCTCCACATGAAGTTGAACAGTATCGGAGTTCCAAGGAAATTACTGTTAAAGGGAGAAGCATACCTAATCCAATCCGTTATTTTGATGAGGCTGGTTTCCCAGATTATGTTCTCAAAGAAATTAAGTAAGTAAATTTTAATATAAGTGTTACTGTCAGTGTTTTGTTGGTTTTCAGAACATGCTGGTTTTTGTGTGAATGAATCTTTCCCTTTAGGTATAATTGTAAGTGAGGCTATTTATGTTTTAGCTCTTTATTGCCAAATACTTTTCAATCAATTAATTTTTGTTAAAGTTTTTTTATCAGGGATATTAAAGACTCAGTTTCATTCTCTTTTAGGAAGCAAGGATTTTCAGAACCGACAGCTATTCAGGCACAAGGCTGGCCTATTGCACTAAGTGGTAGGGACATGGTTGGCATAGCACAAACAGGATCTGGAAAAACATTGGCTGTAAGTGAAAGCAGTACATTTTTCATCCAGTATTGATAAAAAAATTAGTCTTGCCCCCTAGGAAATGTTTTGGTCCTCAACTAAAATTGTCTTAAATGTCCTTCAATTTGAAAGTTTTTTCTCTAAATCATGTATACATGAATCATGTTTAAATGAATATGTATACAGTATCCTTTATTGCAGAATTTTACCATCATTACCCTTGATTATTCTTAACAGTAGGCCTCATGTTCGTTTTAGCACTTTTTATTTACATAGGATGTATTTGAGACTTCATGAGAAGTTTTCCCTTAGTATATGTACAAAATTCCATTGATGTGATATTCTCACTTTTGTTAATTTAATATTTGTTCGAATAATTATGTGTTAATACATTTACCTATATACTCTCAAAGTAGTGAATTTAAATTGTTTTTTTTTTTTACAGTATATCCTTCCTGCCATAGTGCATATCAACAATCAATCTCGTTTGGTTAGAGGTGATGGTCCAGTGGCTCTAGTATTAGCTCCCACCCGAGAACTTGCGCAGCAAATTCAGCAAGTAGCCAATGATTTTGGTCATTCATCTCAAATTAGGAATACATGTGTCTTTGGGGGTGCACCAAAAGGTGGACAGGTATGTCATATTTTCAGATTTTTTATGTTTATTTGATGTGTGTATAGTTTTTCTTAAACTAATACTCAACCTTATCAATTTATACTTTGGATTATTTTCCGCCATCTAATATCAGACCTGGGAAACAGGCGTGACATAGGCCGTGGAAACAGGCCATTCATTCTTTGAGGGATATTCGGTTTATGGCAACAGCTCAATCAAATGGTTATAAAATACGCAATCATTCTAATCACTTCAGATATTCAATTTCATAATATACACGAATTTAATAACGTTTCCTAGATAATTTATATGGTATACTAAACAGGAAAGTAAGATTCAAAGAATCTTTTATTATATATATTTGTTAGTGTAAATCTGAACTTCAGTCAGTTTTTCATCAATAGAATCATAGTCATAGCAGTATCACATAAGTTTAATTTCTCCTTATCTTACATAAAATCGCATCTGTTTTCTCAATTAAATATACATACTATGTTTACTTCCAAATACAATTTAGGCTAGAGATTTGGAGAGGGGAGTGGAAATTGTGATTGCAACACCTGGACGACTCATAGACTTTCTGGAAAGAAGCACTACCAACCTTAAAAGATGCACATATTTGGTTTTGGATGAAGCAGACAGAATGTTGGATATGGGTTTTGAGCCTCAGATTAGGAAAATAATCGAACAAATTAGGGTAAGATTCCAACTATATTTTTTGTTGACCAACTGTAGATAATTTGCCAATTGTATAGTTACGACTAATCATTTTAAGTCACTCTTTACAATCCAAACAAAATAGTATTGGTCTACTATAGTAGTTGACTGGGTTGTGCTTTTGTAAGAAATGTCTTCAAAGTTGCTAAATGATGGTGTCACTTTTTTTGTCTTGGCAACCTTCAGTATTTATTTTAAAGATCAAAATCTAAAATGTAATTGTTAATTTACAGCCGGATCGGCAAACGCTTATGTGGTCTGCCACATGGCCAAAGGAGGTGAGAAACCTAGCGGAGGAGTTTTTAAAAGACTATATACAAATTAACGTAGGATCCTTGCAACTTTCTGCCAATCATAATATACTACAAATAATTGACGTTTGTCAAGAACATGAGAAGGAAAACAAGTAAGTTTTGATCATAAATTGTAGAATTATTTTTGTGGTTATTCACTGAAATGCTTTAGTATATGTATTATCTATAATATTCTAGTTTTTATAATATAAATTCGAAGTTTCTCTAGAATAAACTTTACGAGCATCTTGACCTCAAACAAAACTTATTTCTCTAGGTTAATGAAGCTCCTTGAGGAAATTGCAGCTGAGAAAGAAAACAAAACCATAATATTTGTAGAAACTAAACGTAAAGTGGATGAAATCACGAGGACTATGCGTCAAGATGGGTGAGTAAAGAACATTTATCTTTGAAATCTAAGTTCTCTGGCTGTTCTTCGTGGAACGTCATTAAAATGATAAACAAACTTTTTTTATTGTGGAAATTACAAAGTTTGTTTATTATTTCTAACATTTAATTTTGTGTGTGTTTCTATTTAAGTAGGTATTGCATTAATTAATTAGTGAAGTTATATCTTTGATTTATACAATAAATTTTCCCTTTGGTTTTAGGTGGCCTGCTATGTGCATACACGGAGATAAATCTCAGCCTGAGAGAGATTGGGTTCTAACAGGTAAAATCTAACTAAATGCCTGTAATTAAGTACTAAAATTTAGTTTTTGATATAAATACATGCTGAAAATAACAATCAAAGTTAATATGTAATCTCTTAAGCACGTTATACAAGATATAGATAGATTATACAAGACAAGATAAGCATGGGCGCGCCAATGTGGGGGATCTGATGATTGGATGTAACGTACATTTCATATCGCTCGCCAAATAATCGTAACTAATTTTTTCCCTCCCACACTTTGCAACCTCTTGGAAGAAAGAACTCTCAAGGACTCAGGAAGTTTATATCTACGATACTAAAACACTTCATGAGTGATGTAAAATATGCAAGTGAGCGAGAAAATTGAGTTTTTAATAGATATTGGACATATCCAAACCAGAAATCAATACCACTCATGATGTTTCAATTGTTCGCTTATGTAAACTACTATCTTGGAAAGTGTAATAAGTTGACTGTGTAAGTGTAAAACTCCTTGTTTTCAGTGCATTTAGTTTTTGAAAGAATTGACATATATTGTAGAAAGTAGCGGGCATAAATATACTAGCCCCTGTAAGGTAGTCATTTTTTGTTTTCTCGGCAGCCTTAGACCCCATTAGCAAATCCTGGCTGCGCCACTGTATCTTACAATATTGTTCTTGTAACTAAAACCAACTGGGTTATAAATAACTATTATCCATAATGCAAACAAGGTATGGGGAGTTTATAAGGATTATAAATATTTAATCATCATACTTAAAATTAAAGTTACTATTTCTTTCATTGAAGCAATCCTGATTCCAAATATATTCAGTGATTGAGTTGTTTGTTGTGTGTTTTCCAAAGTTTAATAGTTTAATACATTATATAATAGACAGATCAAGTGGGTACACATTTTCAGAAACAATTGAAAATGATGAAAGCATTGAATAGGTGTAATTTTATAATAAAATTGTACTAATTATGATTTATCTATAAATTGTGAGCTTTTTCTTGCTTTGGATTTAGTTTAAGTGAAACCTGATAGACTATAGCTGAAAATTATCCAGCAAGATCATAATTAATGCACTTTACTTTATACTGTTACTGAAATTAATATTTATTCCAGATTATATTTTATATATAGTTTATAATAGTTTTTATATTATCTTTCCGTGTAGGTGATTTATTTCTTTTTTGGCAAAAACTACTCTTGCTTCAATCAGCTCGATTCCACCAACCTTCTATGAAAACAAATGATAGTTAAATTCAGAAAGATTGACCTGCTGTGACAAAAACCTCTGCCTTCTTAGCACAAATCATTCACTGATGTTTCATATTGGTTTGAATCCAAATTTGGGACACTTAGGGAGATAATTAGTGAAGTTAAAAATCCAGTGATCACTGAACAAGGGGACATCTAGTTTTTGTTCCGGTTCACTCAAACACGAAATTTCAGTTCAGTTCCTGTTTCACTCAGGCAAGCATCAGTGAGCTGATTCCAACCTTAATTTTTCCAACCTTAGTTATTTTAGGAAGCTTAATAGACAATGATTGTTTAAAGTCGAATGGATCTTACATTGGCTAAACAAATAAGATTTTAAGAATTAATATATTTAAATGAATAATTTGAATTTAACCTCTAAGTTGAAAACTACCATGTTTACTTGAAAATATCTTGCATCCTTTTGGGTATATTTTCGGCTAAAAATCAGGTCACCCGTTAGAATCAATGGTGCATTAGATTTGGGTACAATACTGCTTGTGCACATGTCCCCTAGCATAGGGCCAGCTGGATACTCAGCCTACCCTAGTGAAATGTAACTTGTCAAATGTTCCACCAATGTGCTATCAAAATTTTGACTGCCAGAGCACTCGAAGATTAAACTGTCTGCTGATAGTTTTTTAATTGAAATGAAAGTAACTAGCACATCAAAATTTTTAACTGGCCTATTTGACCACTACCGGTATTTCATATTTATTGTGTATGCCTATAAATATGCATATATTGAATAACATAATTGCATAGTAAACACATTTAGGCTGGGAACACATTCACCGGTTTCCCCCGGCCTGCAAACCATAGCCGGTTTTTAAGCTGGGTCACAAGGGTAGTAAGCAGTAGAAGTAAATGGAGCCTTTCACAGTAGCCGAGAATAGATTATAGAACTCGGGGTTGCCGGATAACAGCCGACCCAACGACTGAAGAGGACGGCACTGGGTTTGGACCTTTATGACCATTAACGAGCGTGTGTGGGTAGTAATGCATGTCGGTCAAATGAGCGCTTTCACATTGAACGGTTGTTGCCGGGTGCCTTCCCCCATCCCTTGCTGCTTTCCTGCTTATTTTGACCTTTTAAAACCACCAGTATTAATTATTTTTTCATCGGTAACTGTTGAATGTAAACATACATCACATATCATTCACCGAGAAGTAAGGTTCATTCTTTCTTTTTGACATGTGGCCGCTGCCGGGTAAAAACATTGTTGCGATATGAATGTTTATAAGATGATGTTGGTGGGGAGGGAGGGTTTCATTATACGCCTCCACTTTGACAAATTCTTATTTATGCGTACTTCCAATTATATATTTTTTAACTACTGGCAATGCACCAATCACTCACTGATATATCGTTTTATCATATGAAGCAATATTTTAAGAATTAATTATATTAAGCAATATGTAAAGAATTTAATATCCGAAAATAATTTATGATAACAATGACAAGGACCATGAACTCTCCCGCGTGTCTAAGAAAGGATAGAAGTCTCTGGAGGGGGTCTTCCTTGAGCACCATAGCGTGAACCTGCAGCGAGGGTTCGCAAAGGAATTTGCCTCTGCGACGAATATCAAAGTCGCCGCATGTAGGAAACGCAATGCTTCCGTTCCCGAAATAGAAGGTATTAATGAAGGAATATTTTTTTCTATAATCCTCAATCTTTATCTCCAAGGTTCTTTTTCAACGTGGTCCCTTGCCATTACCCTCTCCTCTACTATTGCTTTAAAATATGGACGTGCCGAATGGCATAGTGAATGAAGACGAAATTAGTAATTAATTTTAAAAATCAAAGATATTTGAACTGAAAATTCCAAAGAGAATTGATTTTTTACCAACACTGGAGAAGCAACCGGGACAGTTTATGGCTAGCCCGGTTCTTGTGAGTAAAAGTATCCCTACTCCAGTTTCACGACCATTTTATGACCGACCGGACGAACGAAACCGGTGAATGTGTTCCCAGCCTTAGGGTCCTGCAAGTGGCGTGACTGCATGTCTAAGGTTGCAAATTACTTTAGTGGGAAATGAGTTTTCAATTTCCAATGTTCAGAATTTTTGGGATTTTTTTTTGACTAAATAAGGTGTTTATTTAAGATATAGTTTATTCTATGCTTTGTTTTCCATGGTCATTTCACCATGCAGAGGACACCCTTTGTGTTTTTCATGTGGTATCGTGAAAGATTTGGAGAAAGCTATAAAAGGCATGCAGCGGCATTCTGTAAGATTTACTTGAGGGAAATTTTAGCCAGGACTACCAAGTTGTCCTGTCAGTTTTTCCACTTCCTCCTGCATTGTCACTTCCATGCCTTCTTCTGTTTCGCTACAGTTGACCTACAAAAGGGTTGAAGACAAAATTTTACAGTGATCCTTCTTTTAGATTAGCCTATAGTACAGAACTGAAGGAGTGGAATTAATATTGGTTTTGGTTTGGCTCCTCTCCAACCAAAAATATTGGATTTTTAGTTAGTTAGTTTTTGATTCAGTTCTGGTTTGATGCTCCGGTGAACCATACTACCTCTCACTTTGTTTAACCTGATTACATGGAGTACCTCATTAATTTAGTGTTATTTATGGAATCACTGGTCACTTAAAGGTTAAAAATACTTGCAACTGTAGCGATCTAAGTACATAAAGGTTGATTGCCTCATTCACTAGTGAGCTACATTTTTGATTTCAAAACTAGAAAGAAATTAAAACAGTTCCATGTTAAAGTATAGATTGAAGACATGTTATTGGTTAAAAGAGTTGATTTTGTGAAAAAAATATCGTTATATGTTCAACCTGAATAAGATCTGAAATACCTGGATCTGATCTTGAAAATTTGTTGTGATAACCAAATTTATATGTGGGAGTAGAAAAACTAGAAGAGTCTCGTAAGGTATTCAGCTTGAAGGCCGGTTGGTACCTCAAAACCCGGGACGTAACTTCTAAGAGGAGGTAAAGATCTATTAAAGAGGAATGAGGCTTACTTGGAAAGATGACGAGTAAGGTAGTTTGCCCTTGCTTTCCTCACAGAAAAGACAATGATGCTCTTATTAAACAGAAGTTCTCCAGATAAGTGATTTATTCGGTCTTTGATCATTATCTTCCAGAATATTACTGTATATGCACATATATAAGACGACCCCTAAAATTATGAGGCAAATTTTTGGTTTTAGTCGTATGTTCAGTGCATAAGTTGACCCAAAAAATAAGGCAACCACTTCCCCAGCTCTCTTTTCTATTGGTAGATAAACTGTGGTATCCATAAATATAAGATAGCTGAAGGAATATTTACTGCATAAGATTAAGGCTAGAATTGTTTCTTTCAGCTGCCATGTCAACTTCTCACCTCTGCTTAACTATCACACAAGTTTCTTTCGTTGGTATCACTCAGGCTTTATAAATAAAAATGCATTACATAACAGAAACACAATGGTATTATAAATTTATTATAGATGTAATGGTAACATAGTGTGGTAATATTTATAAAAAGAAAACATCAAAATATATATTGAATTTTTGTAAAAAAAATACATGTGAAGAAATGTGAAGAATAAATATGCTTCAAATTTATAGACATGAAAATGGTTTATTAATTTAACTCTTTTATTATGAAAACATGTTGTAACATAACATACTTTCAGCCACTATTGTATTTTGTGATAAAATTTGTTTTATGTGATATCTACGTCAATTAAACTTGCCAGAAATTAGTTTCAGTAAGAAATAATTGTGGTGAGTTGCAAGAATTTGTCTACAACAAGTGTAAAGCAGGCAGTATTACATATTTACCCTTCAGTGGTAAAGGGTTAAATTTTATATTTGGCATATAAGTCGACCCCTAGTTTTTGAGAGATTTTTTTAGGCTTCAAATGTTGACTTATATGCCAGGATATATGATACTTTTTTTGCTCCGAAACATTTGGATGTGATTTTTAGAAGTATGTGAGAAATTTATCTTTTTACTGTGGATTGAGTTATCAATTAGAGTAAATAGAGGAAGACTTCTATACTTCTTCTTTCTTCTTCATGACTTATCAAAATTGCAGAGCATTTTTTCCATTATGTTATTAATTTAAGTTAATTTTTCTGCAGAATTTCGATCTGGGAAGTCTCCCATACTTGTTGCTACTGATGTTGCTGCCAGAGGCCTTGGTAAGTAAAGAAATTATTAATATTTTATTGTAATTATTAAATTCACCTAATTGCCACTTGTAATCATACGTATATATTTAGAAAAAACTTCAGCCTTTGATTTGAATTATGTCAGTAATTTGATATATTATTAATGTTGTTATTTCTGAAAGTACTCAAGGTTGAACATTACCTGTACTCTTAATTACAGCTAAATATAGATGCAAATGCTCATTACGTAGCTTATAAAATATAAATTATCCTTATAATAAAATCTGGGTAAAATTTAAAAGCTTGGGTAATATATCATAATTGATAATTCAATATGCTTTATTGTCCTAATGGGATTGTATGTTGCTATATTTACTCAAAAATCCTGCAATTAACCATTTATTTCTTTTAATATTGGTCATTAGTCATTTACTAATAAGTTAAATTAGTTGATAATTCAGTAAAATATGGAAGTTGTGTTTGCTAGAGTTGGGAAAACTATTTAGTTGCTCTCTATTTTAGTTAGCTTTCTCATATGGTTCGCAAGAGTTAGAACTTATCAATGGATGGGAAGGAAGCTGTTATTTGTGAACTAACCAATTGATTATATTAGTTAACATTAAATTGCTTTATATTTTTGCCAAAGATTTAAGTTTCTCTTACATCCCTTGAAGGTATCTGAGACTGCATCATGACTGTCAAAATTTTGATTTTGATGTCTATATATCATTGATAGAGTCAATAAGTTTGCTATTTTTGATGTTTTTCTGATCTAAATTTAAGAAAATATTTATCCAAAATTTTTTCTTCATCTATAAAAGCAACTGTGTGTAAAATTTTCAAAGGACTTCAAAGTGTACTTGAAAGATACAGGTAAAAGATAAATTCTCTTAACAAATTAGATAAATTACCATTTAATGATCAAATTTTCAGCTGAGGTAATGCAGTTTTAGTAAGTTTTTGCTGCTTCTAGTTACAATCTAATTGGTAACAATTCCTTCCCTTTGGTTTATTTTGTTCCATTCTTAGTTTGATAAACTTGCTGTCACCATCCAAGGATCGACTGCAATAGGCGCTGCTTTGGTTATAATTTGTAGAGATTGTCTCATATTTTTTTGTCAGGATGAGTAACATCCTTATGAATATCCATCTTGGTTAAGTTTAAGAACCATGACATTTTGCTTTAGAATTGCTGCTTTAATCTGTCTTTGTAATTTTATTTTTTCTCAATTCAGACATCATGATTTTATTTCATTTGCCTGTTTAGGAATATGATTTTATCTAGAATTTCATGTGTACCTCATAAATGTTTGAAATTAATATCACCCTCTAATAATAATATTATTATTAGCTTATAATTCCTTACTATTATCAAAAGAATGGAAATACGTCTGTAATACCTTTCTGCATTATAACAAGGGAAACTTGGATGAATTCTGGTCAATATAAATTATTATTATGAAATTTATGGATATTATTAATATTAACCAAGTGATTTTCTTTTTTGTGATTTCAGTTTAAAGGGAAAACTTAAATCGTAAGGATACCTCAAATCACATATATCGAGTTTTATTTTAAAACTTATCTTAATATTTCCATATGAATGATTATGAAATAATAATGTAGTAAGCTTCATTTATTATTATGATATCACATTTGAGAGCTTAATATTCTGCAGGAGATTTGGGTAAATATAGTATTTCAGGTTTTAATTACTGGGCTCATGAATTATCTTTGTCTACTGGATTACAGTATTAACATTTAATTTTTGAAAAATTAACTTTATTGATTCTCTTGAGAAAGTCAAACATTTTTAATAGCCGTTTAGCATACTGTTGAATAAATTATGATCGCATCCCTCAGAATTTGTTAGATGTCATTAATACGCGGTGTTCTGCTTGCCATTTAAATTCTTGGCAATTTCTTGAAATAATGGGGTTGGTCATGGTTGAGTTTTATAAGGAAATAAGGTAATCAACTAGAAGACCTTAATAGATGGAAATGAGAGGAAATGCCCGAGCAGTACTCTAGCTTCGGGAGACAGAGGTCTACTTTCCTCTAATGGAAAACTCCAAATTAATCCGCCTGGTTCTTTTTTCTCTCCTTTGCAGAGGTGCAAGGGAGATGCGCACATTAATAAGAGGGAAAAGGAAAGCAATAGCAAACAATGTGCTTAGTTGCATCTCCTGGCCGTGCCTCTTGAGCCTTGCCTAATAGCAAGGCGGTGGGTCAGGCGCCGGGCAGGTTGCTATGGGGAGGCCTGGAAAGGCTTGCGGGCTCTTCCCTCCTCCCTTACGCCTGAGGATATCCCTTCACAACCTCACATGCCCTCGCCCGGCACTCACCCTCCGCCCCGACTCGTCTTGGCAACTGGCCGAGACCCACGCGTCGGCTCGCTTGCCGCATGTTGGGGGGCCGCATAACCCCCACCCCCTACTGCAACTCCCGTCAAGGATGGGGAAAACAGCGTCCCCCTTCACCAACAGGCTGGCCAGCCGTTGATGTAATGCTCCACAACAGGAGTCTACTCCTTCCACCTGCATCTCCCCTCCCTGAATATTTGATGGTGCAGTCTACAATGTCTTACTCTCTCGTTTCACCTCTATTCAAAAAGAGCTCAAAAATGTAAACTATTGTGGCATTCATCTTACAAGAGGTGCTTATGTTGCTCTTTACATGGTCTGTTGAAAGTGATACCACAGCATGGTACATTCTGGTGCTGACAGATGCTAATCGGAAAGATTGCTTTGAATGTTGTGATATAGGATTTCATTTGTCTTGTTTTGCCAATATGGAATGCTTTAGAAGTTAAGGATAAATAATTGACTTGTTTTCAATTACAACAACACTTTAGAGGTTCACTCTTTAGGATTTCTATGCACTGGTCACTGAAAATATCCTGTGTATTGGAAGTTTGGCTGATATTTATTGTTTTGCATGATTATGGTGTTGCTGAAATTTGATGGTCAAAAATAAGATTGCACTCTACAGATCATCGTAATATGTTTTGTGTTGATTATATTTAACTTAAAGCAGCGGATTAACTTACTCCTGTGTGAGCTTTTTGTATTTAGTTGACTTGCAACTGGATTAGTATTCAAAACTATTTAGCAACTCATAGTTTGCAAATTTAAAATATCACATCTCACTTTTGTTGGAAGAAAATCTTGTTCAGCAATGATATATTTTACTTAAAAATACATAATATATACTTAGTATTTCAATGATATTCAAATATCTCTATTGGCAAAATATGGAAGTGTCTGATGAAGATCATCTATTATTTTTATCAAGTTAAGGCATTATATTAATTATTTACATCAGTAACTGTAAAAACGTTTTTCCAAGTTTGTGAAAATAATAATAAAGCTTTGCTTAAGCACTGACAAGAAGGATAATCAACTAATTATTTGATTGTAATTAGTTTAATTACCATTTTATTTATCAACATCAAAGGTTTACTATTCTTCTGAATTCCATGCTATGGGTTTTATGCCATTGCTCTGCACCTGTAGTCAATCATAAATTAAGCTGTATTTAAAAGTATTTTATTTTCCATACTACTTGTGTACCAATTCAACTTTTCAGGGAAAATCTGTCATTGAACTAAGTGGAACCGAGGTATGGTATTGGTCCATGCAAATACTTTGGCATTAGAAGAGCTCACTTCTCAAACTGAAGAAAGTAAAATTTATTGGAATGAAAGGCAAGATAGCTTATCTACATGTGAACAATTGATGGCCTAAAATTGTACATAATTGTGTAAGAAACCGAAAAGACTGATCTGCTATCCATAATAACTCACCTTCCATTTCCCAATGTAATTATGATTTGTTTGCATGCTTGGAAGTGTGAATGATGAATTCAAACATTTCAAGCTTAATGTATTGGAGATGATGTATCAATGCTTGGCAGTATCAAGTGTTAATTATATATATCTGAGAAAAACTCACTTCTGTCATTGCTGTGAATTTCATGTGGTATGATTAGAAGTAATGATGGAAATGTTCCATGCTGTGCGAATTGGTATGCGAGAGAAGACTGCACCACGCCCTCCCTCCCTTAGTCACCCCCTCCCCTGCGTACTCAGCGTGGATATCCGCGCACGGCCGCTTCATGTGGAAAGGGATGGACTCCGCCGGGGGCTGGCATGCTCTTGCCTGCCGGGCGCCCCCTCCCTCGCAGTGGCGGTGGTGAGGCCCCATGTAATCCTCCCGAGGGGCCCGCCTGAGCCACGTAATAGGGTCGGGCCGTTCGCGTCTGGCGGCACGCGGCCCTGGTGGTCGGTGGCTCCCGCCGCAGGTAATTGGACTGCGTGCCCTGGCGGATGTCCGGTTGAGGTTTTGATTTTAACCGAGGCCCCTGGTGTGACCAATGAATGGACATAGGTCGAGCTTTATCACTGGGGAGACCTATTTTCCTGAGGGTGAGAAGGGTGGGTGTTTTGAAAATTGCATTCACTTTAATTAATTTTGAAGGGTGTGGCTTTTAACTTTTGCACTCTAGGTCTTTTGAACCATTAGTAAATAATTTAATGCTTCAGTAATTGGGTTCACATTATTCTCAGTGTTACCAGGTCGATTAACCAAGGTAATTCAATGGTTGAACTCAATTTCAAATTTGGTGATGATGTGAAAATAATCTCCCCTAAGACATAAATCTGTAGTTTGATGGTTAATGTTTTCTTGAAATTTATCAGTTTAGAGAATTTTTTTCTTACTGTTCTGTTCACTTGTTCCCATGCCCCACCTTTTTAATTTCTCTCGTTAATTTCAGATAAGTATGATTTGATGATATTATTGAGAATTTATTCAATCATTCATGTTTTTGTCAAGTCAGTCTTTTAAATTATTTTTTATTCTCTGAACCATATTTTTGCTTGCTTTATCATTATACTCGTATGTATGCTTTTTTTAGTATCAATAATGAGACAACTTTTTGAGTTGAGAGAATAATATTTGCTCGGTGGGTGATTGAAATAGTACACGTATTAGTACTGCAAATATATACCAACTTTAAATATTACTGATACTTCCAGTGAGTTTGTATCTATGCCGTAGCTACTGTACTTAATTATAGTTGGTGCTTTTGAGTCTCAAGCTCTTTACAAATACTCCCACCAAACAATTTTAAAGAATTGAGATGCTAGCTTTTCTACAAATCGGGGACCTAAAAATTATTAATTTTACTGGTTTCAATCAACTAAGACTATTTTTTTCAATCTTTACTATTATAGATGTTGAGGATGTGAAGTTTGTTATCAACTTTGACTACCCATCATGCTCGGAAGATTACGTTCATAGAATAGGGCGGACAGGAAGATCGCAGAGGACCGGAACAGCTTACACCTTCTTTACTCCTAACAACATGAAGCAAGCTGGAGACCTGGTGTCTGTCCTCCGAGAAGCAAATCAAGTCATCAATCCTAAGCTGCTGGAGATGTCTGACATGTCTAGATCATGTGGGGGCAGAGGTAAATTTTAAGATATGATATTTACTAATAATCATTATCTTCAGTAAAATTTTAGTCCTGTCATATTCATCAGGAGATTTCTCCTTTGAAGAGCAAAACTTGCCTATCTAGATGGTAGATAATTTTAATTCGGTTGTGACAACTGGAGGATTTTATAAGGTTGAAACTGTGTATAGTTAAAAATTTGCTAACAATGTAATTCAGTGTGGTTTGCCCTGCATACCCTTTCCTTTCTGCATGAGATAGCCATTCCACTGCTTAAAGATTTGGCCTATTATTGACTTATCTAAGGTGTGAGTTTCCTTTGATTAGCTTTCAGGATGGAAATTAAATTTAACAACTTGGTTTGTCAAAGATGTGTTAGCATTATTCGGATCTCTCTTTTGCAGTCATAGAATTTTAACGGCCACTTGTAGCTTTCAAGTGTAAGAAATATCTAAAAATTTTGCAATAATACTGAAGAGGACATAACTCTTTAAATATTGTTTGAGATTTCAGAACAGTAAAAATCATATTTTTCTTCTCTGTGACAGAATATACACCTTAACAATGTGTGGTGTAAATCTATTGCCATGATTTATAGCCCTATTCTTAAATTACTTAATTCTATCCTATATATTTATAAATGTACCAATGTTTTCAGTTTTCTCATTAAAGAGTAAAGAATATTTGGTTACAAAGTGACACTGATTTTATGGAAAATCTATGGCATGAACCATTTTAAGGTATCTAACTAGAGTATTTTTTGTAATATTAATGGTTAAGATGCTTCCTCATCTGCAGTCTGTACCAGTTGGTCATAATTATCATAGAACTGGAACATCTACAATTTCTTGAGAACTGATTCAGCTATATTTGAGATTAATTTTTGGCTTTTATCTTTCCTTTAGATTTATTAATCCTGTCATTTGAATGAACTCCATTTACTATCCTAAGCCTTCAGTTAATGTTACAGGCCGTAACCGGTGGAAAACTTCTGGTGGCGGGGGAGGCCGGATGGGTGGTCGGATGGCCAGAAGCCGAAGCAGGAGTCGCAGCCGGGGTCGCAGAGACCGAGACCGAGGTCGAGAGAATGATCGATCAGGCAAGTCCTCCTCCTCACCCCAGTCATCGATGCGGCGCCTGCTGCCCCTCGACCTCCATGGGTCATCCAGAGGGGGAGTGTCTTCATCTTCAACTGGAGGAGGGGGGAGCCTCCTAGGCTCCTCCTCCCATTCATCTGCAGCAAGGACGATGGCGAACCATGCTTCCCGGCCGCTCCCCCCCTCGGGGGGCGGTCCTGTGCCCCTGCTCTCGCTCAACATAGCCCCCCCGCCGCAAGTCCAGGCCGCAGAATACATATCCAATCATGGGTCCACTCCCAAGCACTCCTCTCCTCCACCTAGGGTGCAGGCTCACAACTCCCTAATCCACGGAATACCATTGGACCAACCCCCTCCACCTCCTCCATCCTCAAAACAGGAGCACTCGAGTCACCATCATTCCAGTAACTCCAATTTACATCAACTTACCACACATCATTCCTCACAACACTCTGTACAAAACGGCTCAAGTTACTACAACTCTGATGACCAGTATGGAAGTTACCACCGTCCTCCTCCAGCACCTTCCCAACAACAGTACAATCAACCTCCTCCATCCTCACATCACCACCACCAAGCTCCTCCGCCTGCACCCCACCAGCCGCCTCCACAACCTAACCACAGTGGACCACCTTACCACAATGGGCCGCCAGGGCTTGTTGCGGGCGGGGGGAATCTGCCGCCCCAAGAGGCGGCGGGATCATATGGGCCGCCAAGGCAGCCCCGGGATGGATATGCCTATGTGGCGTGAGGTGCAAGCGCCCCACCCACCCTAAACAGGTATAGCCCCCCCTTTCTTCAGTCGAGCCAAGCGACAATGTTTTTCCATTTTTCCTTTGTGGGTTTTACACCAGTTTGTTGGTTTCTTGTCCGAAATGGAAGCCTTCTGTTTCATTCTTTCCATTATTTAACCATTTTTTCAGTTGTTATTGATATTTGAGGTTAATCCAGCATTCAGTAGGTTAAGATCCATAGCCTACGTTTAGTAGCAGTGGCGGATTTAGGGTCAGGCTTACTTGGTCATGATCTGGACTCTGGGAATTGCATCCAGAACATTTTGGCTCTAAATATATAAAATTAAATGTTACAAACTCAATATTCAAGGTTTTCTAATAGGGTAATGACTGATAAATGATAAAGGCTTTGATTTTTGAAAATTTGAAATTCCTTCAGTGTGTAGGATGAAATTGTATGAATTTACATTAGAAATTCTGAGATTTCTAATTATGTAGATGACTTAGCAGTTGCAGAGTTTAATTTATTTATTAGACTTAACATGGGCATATTCAGACATACAACATATTGTATTGTTGTGAAACATTTTTTATAGGTCTTCAATTCTTCTGAGAGGCAGATTTTTAAAAAAACTTAACTGCTGTCTTAATTGTGCCTGTACTTGTACAAATATGTAGACCTTCATGATTTCATTGACTGTCTCAGGATCAACCACAGTAATTCATCTTAGTTATTGAAAATTTTTAATAATTTGATCCATCAAAATTATTTTGTGTGCTTGATTAACTTATAGGGATTTTTCATCTTACTAACTAATAATGATGTGTCACTTCAGAAATTCTGGGGTTTTTGTCATTCTAAGTCCGCCCCTGCTTCATGGTTATGCATCATTCTTAATTTTTTGTTCAGTCTTTTTTATTTCCAAATTGTTAAGCAAATACAAAATGGTTTCTGTAGGCTTTTATTTTTCATATCTAGACAGTATTATTCATTTCAAGAAGAGTACTATCATTTCCCTTGTGTACTCTTTTATTAACGATTTTCTGTTTGGGCTACTTGTAAGTCGAATCTAAATTGGCAACCTGATGTAAAGCACACATATTAAATGTGAAAAACATCCTCCAAATCCCACTCCTGAGATCTCAACATGCTTCTCCTTCGACGTCCCTGGTTGGTTGCTCCCCCTCCTGACTTCCTGAGGAAGGGAAGAGCGAATTATTTGTAAGTTGTGTAAGGGGAAGTGCATATGACCTCTGATTTAATTATGACTGCAATTCCCCCCACAATTTCATTATTAATCCTTTGTATCGTCATATGCTTATCATGTTGTTCTTTTTAAATTATTCCTGACTTTTCTCTTTTATATTTATATCTTCAATGTCTGTTTCTTTATCTGTGAGTGCTTTTTGCTTCTGTGATTTCTTTGAGTTTATTCCTTTGTACTAATTCTTTGTATTCTTAGTGTTTGGAAAGGATATACCATTTCTTTTTTTCCTCTCATCAGTGATTTTCCTAAACTATCTTTTATCTGTAGTTCAATTGATTTCTAAAGTTAAAATTTTAAACCAGAGAAAATTGTTATAATGAAGTTGCATACATTATTCAAATTTCAGTATATTGTTTGTTTTCGAAAATAGATGTTTTGTCTATTTAATCTATGTTTTGGATTTGTTCTGTGTAATATCTCCTGCTATGTTTTATATGCGAGATAGGTTTAGATTTTTAATGGAATATTAACATAAGATATTATTTTCCCCCTCATTTCCTGTCCTTTTACTAATGAGATAATATAAGATATAATTTTTATCTCATCATTTTGACTATTTTGGTTTTATTAACAGTTTAATATCAGTTCAAAATGTTGTCATGAATTAATGGGCTTAAATATTTAGCCAACCACGAAGTGCTAATATTTCTATGATTGCTGTTGTGCTGAAGTGAATTTGTCTAGCGTCTTAGAAATAAATTGCCAAGCTTATATAAAGATTTACTGCACTACTCAGTATTTTGTACGGTGTAATTAACCAGAAAGTCTAGTATGAAATATTTCATCACTATTTTAGTGTTTACTAATTTATCCAGGACGTAATTATGGTAATATAAACCAAGAACCATTTCCTTGTGAAACCCAAAATTATATTAAGAGGGAGGAAAAAGAACACAAGTGAAGTTTAAATTTATATTAATCTTGACCTATCAATTTCTTTTTTTCCCTTTAATAAGAAGCTATGCTGATCCTTGAAATATTAATAAATAATACCTGTACCTGAAAAAAATTACTTGCGTCACAAGATTCATGGACTTAAGATACAAAATGTTATTCTGCTTTTGTTACCTCATCTTTTTCCTATTACCTTACAACTATTTACTGCCATGAAATTGATGCCTGCAATTAAACTTAAGCATTTCTTAATTGTGTTGCTAAATTAAAATATTAATGTGATTTTATTTTCATAGAATATTGCCTACTCTTCAACTTTCAAAAATTCTTCCCAAGTTTCTGTCTGTCTGTCACAATTTCTCAGATTCTTTGGAACAATTGAGTAAATGCTACCTTATTTATTGTTTTATTTAGTTATATTATTTACTAAACCTAATTAATGGATTGTTGATTAGCGTTGATTAAAGAAAGCGTATAATATCTCATTGAACTAAAGAGGAGAGAATTCAACTGAAATTTAAGACAATATTGTATATACTTATATATAGAGTGATTGAGGCGATGAGAATAGTCTAAGCTGTATCATCTATGGCTAAATTAGTAATGGAGATAACTGAAATTAATAGTGATATTTTAGATCATCAAATGTGTATTGTAAAACTAATTGATTTGATTTTCATCATAGAATATAATGGAAGTTAATGTCCTGTTGTAATTCTATGTAGTGTCTGTATTTTGCATGGGGGAACAAAAAAGTGGTAATGAAGTCCCAGCCTACAACCCATTCTTGGTGAAACAGAAGAGAAATTTTACTCTCTACTAGATGCGTTAGATAGAACAAGAGACAAAATCTTCATCTCTCATGAATGAAGACTAATTAGTATGATTATCCCATCCTCCATACCCTCAGCTGATATTTGAAAATGTTCTGTTGCTAACTTTCAAATGCGTACTTCAGTGCTTAGTTGTAATAGATGTGCAAATGGAATGAGTCTGAGTTTCTTCAATTTTAGTACACTTGTGTGTTCATCTAATTTCCTTAGGACTTTGTTTTCTAGTGGTATAGGCTGTTTTATTTTATTGCATTATTTATCATTTATTTTTAAAGGATCTGGTCACTTTTCCCTTGTTTTAAAATATCATCAGAAAAAGTTTTGTTATAAATCTGACCTACAAAAATACAAAATTCTTAAACTTGTTGATGGTTGTGTCTGTTTGTGTTGAAAACTAATTCTGTCTTTAATGGTAACTATGCAAATTACACATAACTATTGAGCACACGACATGTATTGATGCTTAAGCATCATCTTCAAGTTCAAGTTTCATCATCAACTTGAAAATGATGCTTAAGCATTGAAACATGTCGTATACTCTATGGTTGTATGTAATTTGCATATTTACCATTAAAGACAGAATTAGTTTCCTTTGTGAAAAGTTGTTCCTCTTTTTTCTTCCTATAGAGGGTTGATTAGAATAAATTTCTATGGGTCATACCCATGAATTACTATATTGTATATAGATATGACTTGACATAAAGTCGTGAAGAAGTATGAAGGATTTATGGTAATGTTCCTAAAAGAATTGGTTTAATAGAGTTTCTTGACGATAGATACAATGATTATGTACTTCAGGCCTCAGAAATCTCAGTTCTTTACAAGGGTAAGTTGGGAGTATTTTGGATTCCCCTGATAAAACATTCAGCTGTGAACTCTGGCAGGTCCTACAAGATTTTGCATATAACTTGTTAAATTAAGACAATAAATATTACTAAAATGCTCTATGACACAGGTTGAGAATTGTTGGAAAATATGAGTTAGGATGCCATGTACCGATTGTTGAATAACTTCAGAGAAAATAACTTTTTGATAGGCTTAATGGAAATCAAGAAACTTAACTGTTACTTTTGCTACTCCTAGATGTTTATTTACAACCACTACCATATATTTATTGGTAATTAATAGGGAATTAATGTAGATGTAATCAATTAGATAAATTCAATTTTATCTCTAACCCTTAGTAAAGAGACAGGAATAGGTGAAGCATGTGTAAATTAAATTAAAACCTTTCTTTCAATGTAGTCATGATTTCTCTTCCTGAATAAAATAACTCGATTATATTTGCGTAAGAGTTAGCAAAGTTGTATGAAATATTACATATGTTATATGAAATTGATCCTTATCATTTCTGTGGAATGCTGAGATGTTTATAAGTTTTATATTATCCATTAATTGAGAATTATATTTCTGACTGCTTGCATAAATAGTACATGATTTTATTCTTATTAGCAGCTACGTAGGAAAAATTCTGTTTTGCATTTTTTGCTCTTTTCAACTTTTCATCACCCATTTAGATTAATCTGCTTATCATTTGTCTCGCTCCTCTGTAGTTGTCATGTGAACTTAGTCTTTAGGGCATTTGACTTATATCTTAATTCTGTAATAGCAAACATCATTGTTCATTGCTTCTCTTAAGAAGTTTCATTTCTTCAGTCCTGTGAAGTAATGATTTAAAACATCTTGGTATCATTTTTCTGTCATTTTTAGGAGATTACTTGATCGGAAATAGCTACTGGAGTTTGAAGATTTGAAGTGTGAATAAGAGGAGCATCTCTCAAGCAGGATCGGAAGTTAAACTAGAGAAATTTTGGTAGTTAGTATTGTATAAACTCTAAACATGTGAGAGAAAGAGAAAAATCTAGGAAAGAAAGACCTGTGAATTGTATATGATTCCATTTGTAAACTTTATTCAGTGAAGAGCAAAGTGATAGTTTATTTTGGCTATTGGCTTAAAAATGAACCAAGACTGATGGTGACATGTGTATCAGGACAGTTGAAAAATTGTATGCTGATACTTGCTGTAATAAAATTATACTTTTTTTATTGTCCATGTTTGACATTGAGGTTTTCATCTAGATTGTAGCATATATATCTGGAGAATTATGTGTTTTTTATTTTCTGATTATTTTACTTTATAAATCGAACTGACATTATAATGAATGGCAAGAAGAGTACTGTAATTTTAATCTTGAGTATTTGGTTCCATTGCAGCGTGAGGGGTCATATCTGCTGAATGGATTGTATGGATCGTGTTTACTCAGCAGAAGAAAGCAGTGAAGAAAGAAAACTGGGTTTTTGTTTTCCACTTAAGCATTAATGTTTTCTGAGCTGCATCAAGAGTATTCTCCATGAGTTAAATTTTGAAACAAAATTTGTTCTGAAAGACGTGGATAAAGAAACTCTTAAATCGAGTATTGTTTGAATGTGTAGAATGTTATATTTTTACGTCTGTCTTGTTAGTAATTTTGTTTGTGTATAAATTTTCAGTTTATAATAGCTTAAATGTACAAATTTTAGACAATTGTGGAGTTGATACAAATATTTATGAACACATAAATCTCGTAAAAATTCATAACGAATTTATTATAATTTTTTTATAAAAATTGTAATTTTTATGTATTTTTTGTTTTAATAAAAAATGAGAGTAATTTTACTGTTTTATTGACTTAAAATTTCTCCTACTACTATTTGAATCCAGCGCGGTGGTAATCAGCGACATCTGTCGATTTATCGAGATCCTACCTCATTGGCTGAGGCTTCGAGCAATAGGGTCTTTCCGTCAAAAACTCAGGTGTTCTACGTTGGTCTGGAGCGTACTATGCGGTAGAAAGATTGCTAAATATATTAGAAATATTGCCGGTCAGTACTTAACTGAAGTATTCATTTCCTTCGCCTTGGTTTCTTATAATAGAAAATTGCAGAAAAGTACGCTGTATCGGCTTAACTGAACGTTTTCGTTGAATTGTTTCGTAGGTCATTCTGCCGAGTGGTCAGCCAGCCCTGAGACAGAATTTCTGGCAATACAGCTGTTAGTAGAAAAGATGTAAGTTGGTGTAGATTATACTACATTACATGAGAGATTATTTCGGGGGTTGTTTATAGAAGGAAGTTGGGGCTAATTGTGTAAAATATTTCGTAAAAATTTCCGCCATTTTGTTTGTCTACTGGATATTCAGCAAAGTAATGTCAAGTATACCCGTTGTGGCTGTATTTATGTTTTGATTTGCTATAATATATTGGTAGCTTGTTATCTCTTGCTAAAATCATTTTGAAAGAGACTTGAATATGCCCTTTTGCATCCTTCACTACATGTAGACGTTTTGATGTTACTGAGTTTTGTTTATTTATCGAAGGTTTCAAGACCAAGATCAAGGTACGAATAACAAAGGAAGATACTGGAATGATAAAAGATTGAATGGGATTAATACTGCATTCGTTAATGGAGGGATCAACATAAACAACGGAGGAAGTGATAATGGAAGTAACAAGTCTACCCTCAAAGGAAAACAGCCTGGGGAACGGTTGAGGAAACCACAATGGGATCTCACTTCTTTACAACCATTCCTTAAAGATTTTTATAGGCCGCACTCCAATGTAATTAACAGGTAAATTATAGTTATCTGATGATGTATTTTTCCTTTCTCAATATGCCTTTCCCTGCTATTTTTCTTCGTTGAATTCAGGCCATTGTAGAAGGGGATTTTTCGTTATGTCTCAAAACATGCGTTCCCCTATCTTCGTCATTTACATCGCATTATTAACGTTTTAGCGTAAAACTGCGCCCTCTGATTCATAGTGATGGTCGGTCTAATCGTTATCGACGGATGCATTCACTATTTTTCCGCGAGGATATGGCCGTGAATTACGTTGATGTATCTTCCTTTCAGACAATTAGTTAGACTGTAACGTTAAATTTTCTCTGCGATGCAAGAACAAAAATAATGAAAATTCATCTAGTCTGCAAGATATTTTTATTATGCGGACCGATCCATTTAGGATATATTTCACGCAGTTAGGATACCATATTGATTGCCATTTTTTCACCTTTCGCAATAAGTATTCGCGATATTTACTATCGTTGTAACTCCAGTTGTAAGGGCCAGTAGAATCGCAAAGAAATTTCATAATATTTGGTTCGATTATTCCCTTTTCTGGAAGTTTCGGATAAAATTTTCAAATGTCACGGTTACCTTAGTAGCTCATGCAGGTAACTGTCGAGGTTTTCTGGATTAATTACACATGCGGGATCGATTAATCCTTCTAAGGTTTTGCGAAGGCATATTATATTGTTCTTTTCCCTATTTACACGTATTTATTTAACTCCTTCTCATGCGGACAGGACCGCATCATTAACGTCGCCGGGCGTTATGGTCTTTCAATGGAATGTTAATTCTGAAAGGATGATAGGTAAACCTTGAACGCTGGCTTACGGTAGCAAGGAATATAATCATATATTTAGCAAGTTTAAAAACGTATATCTGTGATGTTAAGCTGTTGATTATTTTTCAGCCATCATCCGAGAGCGAATCTAGAACTTTTTTGAAACTTTGGTAGGTAGCCGCAGCAGTATTAGATCCACCAGTCGGAATTACTTGAAGCCATAGCCATCAGTGCTTCATTCTTGTTTTCGTGTAAGGTTACTTCCTTCCTCTAATTTACAATGATTGGTCTTACGTTTCTTATTTTTAGCAATCCCTTACTGCTTAAGATCGGTCGGTGAGTCTACAGCGCGATTATAAATTAAATGTAACGTCATTAGCTGGGTAAAGAAAATGAAAAGGAACTGGATTGTCGAGTGGGTAAATGTTATTCATTCTTAGTGGGTGTCTCAAAGAATGGTGAAACTACCTTTGGAAGGCTTCCAATTATATCATACTTTGAGATGCATTAAAATATTATGCTCCTCTCATAGCCGAAACAGATATAAGGAAAATATAGGAAAAAATATCAAATTGCATTTGAAATTGATAGTAATCCAAATCATTGAAATATATTTAAGTCATAGTAATGTTACTCCTAGTTCACAGATTTTGATCTTACAAAATGCTTGAATAATAAAAGTTCTGAAACTGCAATCTGAGTATAGTAAAAGAAAATATTTGAGCTATTTGATACCTGGAGTGCTCGGATCTGAATCAAGTTCCACTGTACTGGAAATCTTTCCTCTGTGATAAAGGGAGACCACAGTATGTTATTTAGGCAACCAGTTTTGCTTCCATATATCATCTTCAGATCCTTCACTTTCTCTCTATGGGTGAAATAGATTTAAGTAAACTTGAAGTTGTGGAATTAAAAATAAAGAAATGTTTCAACCATGATATTCCTTTTTGTCATCAAACAGAGCTATTAATAGGCTACTATAGTTCAACATATGATTTTTCAATAAAAGTTGAAAAATAATGAATTTTTTAAAAGCTCCAGATATAATTGTGGTTTACCATTTAAAACAATAAACAGGACTACAGTCATTACAGGCTTAAGTCATTTCTCACATAAGAAACCCCTATCAGGCATTGAACTTATGGTCATTTGAACCCTAGGCAAATGCTCTACCCCCTTAGCAGCCTTGCTGGAGAAAGTTGGCCATTCTAATTTCTTAAAGAATGGGACGCAATGTACTGATCAAATCTCACTTCTCTCAAAATTCAGCTCCTGCGAGAATGTGATAGTTGAGATGAACTCAATGACGTTGATGTTAATGCAATCTGCTTTAAGGATAGGAAAGGCCTAAACTTAAACCTTGGAGATGACTCTGGTGATGATACCGTTTTATTTTTCTTAAAACAAATTTGCAAATATTTAATAGGCCCTTGGAAAATCCAAGTCAAAGAAATAGGGAATATATAATACAAAGAATAGGAAATATATAATTTAAAGAAACTATTTCTCTATTTTTCTTCTTTATTTTAAATTCTCTAAGAAAATACTTTTTTCATGAGATCTTACGCGTTCTAAAAATATGGGACAGTGGGTACAGATATTGGCCCAGCTGACATGCTTCATGATATAATCAGGAATCTGGTACAAATGATCTTAATTGTTGAGAATCCTATAGTAACCAGTGCTACTATCACTGAAATATTTTACAGCACATATAATTTAAATTTGGGAGTCAATGGTAAGAGTCTAGACTGTGGTTGGAGAACCTATAGCATGCGTGTGTCCTAATTGACATGCGAGAGAATTTTTTCAGCATGCCAAACTCCTACTACATAAACCTTTTTTTTGCATTATTCACCTAAGAAATGAAGCTCCACAGTAAATAAATGTGTATTCTGTTTATTAGTAGTGATAATTAGCAATCAGTTTTGTCGTATAGAAGTTCTTAATCGCATCGTTGAAATTAAAGAAATAATCTCACTGTATGGTTTGGCACCACATTGCCATGCAAGCCCTTTATATTCATCAAATATGGCACTTTTGCCGCAAAAGATTTGCCAACCCTGGTCTATACTAATGCAGTGATTTAAATGGTTGACACGAAAGGCGAGATGAAATAATGCATTGTCATTTCTGTGTTATGTTGTAAAATGTGCTGAATTCATGAAGTTATGGAACAAAATGGTTATTATAGACATAAAAACATCAAACAAGACTACTGGCCATGATTTGCTTGATAGCTTGTTTATAGCCATGTAAAGGTACAGTCTAATTTCATATTGATGATAGTGGAAATTTTATTATATATAGCCATGGTAGTCTTATTCCACAATAATGATAGCAGAAGTATTATTTGAAAATTTCAAAGTAAACCTCTCTAGGTTGAAAGACTGTCTGTGTATCAATATTGTTGGAAAATTAAAATAGATCTGAATGCAATAATTTATTGTCTAGCCACTCTTATAAATATATTTTAATTAGTACATTTAATGGAAGGAAAAGAAATTGTACTTAATACTGGTGTGCAACTTTGGATAAACCCAAGAGAAATATACTGAACATTTTTCAGCTTGCATGTCCAAAAATACTGAAATTTTCTCATAGTAGCTTAATTAGAGAGAGCACTTACCTGTGAAAGTGATGATATCTGGCTATATTTCAGGATCTGAGAGATTTTTTCATTATGGACATTTCACAGACTTATTGCATTAAGAATAAAATGTAGAGGTGACTACACTGCACTCCTCATCATGATTAGTAAGCCTCATTCCCCTTTCTACTAGCTCATAGTGGCTAATGTTAGATGGGGTGAGGTATAAACCGGCTTTACGGATTGATCCTTTTCATACAGTAGAAGTATGGTCAAAAATTCGACAGGTTAGGACATTTGACCATGAGTTCCCACCGGAGTTCGAACCTGGGTCTGCTTTTACCAAAGTCGAATGTCCTGCACACTTAGCTATGAGAGGGCAATAGTAATAGGGCACTGTCCATCTATTAAATAGGAGGACATTTTTTCGGGGTGGTTGGAGGATGAATTTTGGTCATTATGCCTTGTGAGGTACTATGGTAAGGTGGTGTGATATCCCTATGATCTATGCTGAAGGATTATGGTAGTTGGGTTAGTTGTAAACAAGTGGGGTGATGAACCATTATAGCTTCTGAAAAATGCCACTGGGTAATAGCTGGACAGAAAGGCTTAATCACTCATCATATTGATTAAAGAGTACATAATATTATTGGATGAAGCAGGATTATTATCTTTGTCTTCTCGCCTACACAGTAAGTGGTTCATAGGAGTAAGGAAGATACAACCTAATTTTCAGTCAAGACAGAATTTATACAAATTGAGATTGTCATTAGATACTCATCTAGAAGAGAAATTGCTTTTGAACTACCCATTAAATTCTGGTATAGTTTGAGATGATTTAAAATGTTCACTCTTTAAGTAAGTAATATTATTATACTCAATTTGTTTAGAAAAGGGTTGAGAGATGATAATAAATGGCTCCAAGTTGCCTTGGTGCAGAGAAAAAGTAATTTAGTGAAGTGGAAATGTATCTGAACTAAAATTTCTTTGTTTTTGCTCAATGTCAACTTAGAGCAATGCTTGAATGTTGGAAGCTCTCAGGGAGAGAATGGGAGAAAGTTAGCCATGGTTTAAAAAATTCTGATCATTAAAAAGTAAGCATTCCTAAAGGAAAAGGAGTGAGGCAGTAATTTAGCATATTTGGAATATAATTGGAATACCTTTCCTATTTTAATAAAGGTGAAAAATCTGTGATAAATTAAACAAAGTAATGGCTATCTTTATTTAATCAAAAAGAAATTTAAAATCGACGGAGGCGCCCTGATTTTATTTATTTAATCAGTAACACGGGCCATTTGGTTTTGTAACATTTATGTAATTTTTGCTCTGCATTCAGGCTTATTTGTAAAGGTCCTTCATTAAGTACAGTTTCCTGATATTTTGTCTTTACGTAAAAGAAAAAAACGAATTTTTTGAGTAGTGGGAACTTTGTTTATAGGTTAGTAAAACAGCAAAAGCCCAGTAATTCATCAGCAAATTTGTAGTGAATTTGTTCCGCAACAAATTGACTGCTCTTGCATTTATCAATCCCTACGTTGGTGCCACAGAAATGTTGGGAATTGATCCCAACTCTTATTTACATTATACCACCCTTATTTAGCAACATATGAAAATTGATGTCACCAGTCCTGCTCATTGAATCCATGATATTATTGTGTATTATATTCATTATAAAATTATGGAGTACAACATCTTAAACAGTAGATATATAATGTCTATTTTCAGTCTTAGGGCCTTCACTCTATAGTTGAATAGCCATATAACCGAATTTTATATAAGGAAATGGGAGAGGCAGCACTTACTGAGAGTGAAGCCATTTACAAACAGATTTCCTGCGTTGGAATCAGTGGAATGTCATCTGACTCTAGATTGCGAATGGACTATACCTGACTGCCAATCCACCAAATTTTCATCGTGCATTCAATTCCTTGTAGGAGTACTAGCTGTACTATAATACCTTATGTTTATAAATTGTATTATTGAAAATTATATATTATAAATTGTATCTTATGTGAGCAGATAATATTTCTATATTTTTTTTCTGCTCTTATGGGACTTCTCCAGAGCATAATAACGTTGTTATTATTATTATTATTATTACTTCAGATCTCCCTGATAGTAGTCCAAATAGATTCTATTTTATGAAGGATTTGTTCAAGTACCCTGCATATTTCTTAATTAGTTCTGTTATGTTTGTGAACCGTTCATTGTCATGTTGTGGCCACCATTAAATTACATATCGTTTTTACTTTCAATGTCATGCCAAGCATCAAAACAAAAAGTACTCTCCACACGTAATACATGTTTTACGCTAATTTAATTGAGTGGCTGAAAGGAAAAACCAAGTATATGTATTCAATGTTCCAGCAGGTTTGCAATAACCTGTATATAAATAAATAGAGCATTTTCTAAGATGAAGAATGGAATAATAGATTATCCAAATCCACCATTTGCTCAACAACCAGTTTACTATATGACAAAAAAATTCCATTTCTTTAGCCACTATATGAATAACCTATTAACATAAACTCATGGTGTTCTGACCTAATATTGTGGAATGCCATGAATCTAAATGATTAAATTGACAAGAATTCTTCAAAGTTTTCCACAAATTAAATTTTTTGAAACAAACAGTTTTGAAATACATACAATCCTAGAGTTTGCAGAGCTCCATGACAATTGACCGGAGCTGAGCTTTAGCATTATGTCTACAGGAATAGAATCCACTGTATGAAAATGTAAAAGTATTGTTATACAAGTAAAATGCTGCTTGCATACTGCAAGCAAATGGTTTGATATATATAGGTATAGATATATGCATGCAAAGTGTCAACTGTCTGTCTTCTCGGTAAAGACTCCGAAGGAATTATGAAAATTCAACCAATATGTTTTAAATAGGAGATATATTTACCATCTGGAATCGAACCCGGGTCTTCCTGTTGATACTTACTATGCAGCACAACAGAAGATCACCATCTCTAACTATGTGTGAAAACTCAAGCAGAAATATTGGCTGCAGTTGCCTCAAACGACGTCCTACTTTTCACATATATTCCTTAAGTGAGAAATTTTAATGTGGTCTGGCATCAAACCCAGGAACAATATGGTCTTATCTATTTTTTTTTCTTAAACTGAGTCTTACTATACATCTTCTAGCAAAGCAAGAACTTCCTATCATTTCGATAAATGCATAAAAAAATGAAAAACTATCCCAATTTATTTTGAGAGATGAATGAGAGATTTTTGCATCATCCTAGCATCGAACCCAGGACATTTTATGTAAAAGTCTTTAATGTTTTCGATAGATCATGATCATAACTGTAGGTTCCTTGAGTTTTGATTCTCTATCTATCTGGGAAGTGTTTTTTAGAAATTCCAGAAAATCAAAGCAATGCATTTAATTGGAAAAAATCTGTATTTTGGGGCCTTCTGGGATCGAAACCATGTTCAGATTAATCGATTTCTCACTTTTTCTTGGGGTTTCACGTTAGGGCCTAAACGCTGTAAAAAATTTCAAATTAATGACACTTGTGGTTTAAACTGTGAATTTGTATCCTATCTATATATATATATGAATGAATTTGGAGAAGGAATTGTATATAATAGATAGGAAAATGAATTAATGGCGTTATTTATAGATTCGTCAAAGGTCAGCTTGAAAGCCATTCTGTTACATAGTCGAATGAAAGAGTATAGATTCCTAAAGAGCCTACAGTTTAGGCATAGAAAATGGATTATAAGTTCAAGAAGAATCCTCGAGAGCTACTAAGTAAATGGGGCAGCAGAGTGCCACTTTAAAACTTAGGATTTGATGCAAAAGAATTAATCCAATTTGAGCAAAGATAATAACAAATTTCTAGCCTTTAGTTGTGCCTCAAATGATTCCCTTGTCTCACATTAAACTTGCTCTATTGATAAATTTTGTGTAAGCAATTGATAATAAAAGAGAAGTTTTCAAGTCTTTGAGGAAAATTAATCCATGACTTAGTGATGCTTAGTTAAAGAAGGAATTTTTGCTGTCCTGAATTAAAGATAATTGCAGAGAAATAGAAATTTTGAATTCTTTGTGATGGGGGTATTTTGACCTCATATCTGGAATCAAACCCAAAATTGGGATAAAAATCGGTATTACTATGCATACCTTTAACTGAGTAAAGGTCAATATTTGTTGGCCTGTAGCTTCTAGGACATGGTTGCTTCTATTTAAAGGTTATTGGGTTGGATGAAAATAGTACATGATTAATACTTATTTGTTTTTTACTCTTAAACTGCGAATACATTAAAAATTTGCCTGTTACAAAGATAGGTAGTTTTTTTTTATAGGCAAATTTATATTCTGCGTAAGATGTATGGGAACTTTGGGCAAAGTCTAATTCAGGTCTTCCATATTGATATTCTCAGTAATTTTATTTTTTAATGATATGTATTTGATAAGAATATTTTTGAGATATTATTGGTATAATCTAAATATTGTATTTAGAGATGTTAATCCATTACCATAGCTTTGGATATCTTTGAACTGAAAAAATGTCGCAATTAATAGAAAAGTAAGAAAATAAGAAATACACTATAAATATGATTAGATGTAAAATATACTTTACTTAAGTTAATTAAAACTAAAAATTATTCTTACAAACCTCGTTTAACTTGTATTTCTTGACTTATTACTGCAGAATGGTCATCCAGGTCAATTGGCTTTTTAAGTTATGGAATCTATAATTTATTTGAAGTTCAGGCTACTCCAAACTTATACACCCATTAATTAAAATTATGGAGATCCTTACAGAAATTCGTTTTCTACATTATAAAGCATCTCTTTAGGTAATAGTTGCACTCTTTAATATTTATCTACTTTTACTGAGGTAGGATCCTTTGTATCTTGAATATTTCTATACGTAGGTTTGTATACATTCAAGCCCTTAGTTTACAAAATATAATGGTTTTCAGGTGCCAAATATTCTTTCATCTTTACATCATCATTCCGATTTACAAAAGGACATACGTTCGTTTGTGGGGATCAAAATGATGAAGAAATATTACGGTGAGGAAGGGGAAGATTTTTGAGAGAGAATTTCAGAATTTTAACGCAAACTTGATTTTATAGCAGAGATTTTAAAGCAGTGTGTTTCTGTGATTCTCACGAACTGCATAATTTTTAATGGAAACAAATACATAATTTTTCAGAATTTCCCTAATATTCTTAGCTTAAAACTCTATACTGATTAGTATTTATTAAAAAATAGGGTGTTGATAAGTTATATATTACGTTTTCTATATTAAAATATTGCATATTTATTAAAAAATGCAAATTAAGACCTGTCATGCATGACGGGGTAGTTTACTAGTAAATATGATAAAATTGATAATTGGAAGGCGTGACTTAGTGGAAAGCCATTGCAGAATGAGACGCTTGGTAAGTTTCTACAGGATATTTTATTTAGCTACCGGTTTTGTAAGTGGACTTACATCTTCAGGCTTCTATAAATAAGATTTTATATACTTATCTTGTAGTAGAGATAATTGAATATCTCTCTCTAATTAATTTGATTTTCCTCTTCAACTCTCCACACTAGATTTAACACTCTTTGTTTCATAAATTATTTGCCGTTCCTTATTTTGAAATATTTTCCTTTCATGGTTTGTGTGCGTATGGCTATGCGTATTCTATGAATTTAAATGCCTCATGTTAAATGGTTGTCTTTTATTGAAGCTTGTTCTTTATTTTAGGTCTATCGAAGAAGTCAATCGATATCGATCAATAAAAGAAATAACCGTCAAAGGGAATAATATACCACATCCAAATCAACAGTTTGAAGAAGGAAACTTTCCAGACTATGTGATGAATGAAATAAGGTAACTTGCTTAGGAGTATGTTTTTAATACAAATATTTTTATGTGAGTTTTCTTATTGTTAGAAGGATGCTAACTTTTAAGAGCATACTCAGAAGAAATGATTATATAAATTCAATGGTAGGAGTTTTTAGGAATGTTTAAATTATTGTATTTTTGTGTAAATCTACCATCTACCTTCTTGATAGCAAGCATTTCAGAAATTTTTCCCCTGTGATAAATGTATTGATTAAGCGCTTTTCAAAATTGTATTGTTTTTCATAATAAAGCACTTTAAAAGTCATATTTTTGTTGTTTAAGCCTATGGATAAATGAACAAGAAAATTAACCAATCTAGAATGTGGTATCAAATGAATTTCAAAAGCACCTAATTATATTTTTATTGTAAGGTCATGGTAGAAAGAAAAGCCAATTGTGCATGCCTCAGTTTAAGCTAGAATTTATTCCGAGATATTTTATGATGATGAATTTTATGGTTTTGACTAAGATATATGTCTGCAAGTTTTTATGTAATTCTTTTACTAATTACAAGAACATTTTTTCACTACTGTGTTTTTTAAATAATTACTCTTCTATTTTGGAATGTAATTATATGATTATTTAACATTTACAGTAAATTGGTTTAAGTAAAATTGGCCTAGTGAGTAAGTATATACTCAGTGATGTGTGCAATGTATGGTGTTAGTTTTATCTTGAAGTTTCCGCTGATGGCTGTGAATGAAGAAAGAGTCACAAAATACTTCAAACACCATCAAAAATGTGAACAACCGATGTACATATCGCTGACTGACAAACAGCATTATCTTAAGGTTACAAAGGCAACTGGCTTAAACACGAGCGGGAGACAGCAAAGGAAAAACAATAAAATAAAATAATTACGTTGGTGATATTTTTACCATTTTTGGAACTTCTATCTACAGTTATGATACTTTCCTAGTTGAGCTGAACAACCTATTCCCTTCTTTTAAATTTAAATTAATTTACAAACTGAAAATAACAACTTTTTAGCATTTCTGGATGTTTCAATTTCTAGGATAAACAACAAGTTACAGTTCAACATATACAGAAAGGCAACTTCATCCAATAATTTCATTCCAAATTCACCATTTCGTCCACAAAAAAACACGCTGCCTTTCATCATCTGGTTCACAGATTAGTCAACTTACCACTAAACAATACTGGTTATTGTACAGAGCTCCATTTTATAAAAGACACTGCCTTGATGTTAGGTTTAAATTTCTCTTTAATTGATACCTTATGATACAAATATAAACTATTGATCCATAATTCCACTTTATCAGCTGTCACTGCATCCCCTTCTAAGAAATTTATCAAAATTCCATGTTTTCCATCTTTAACCAAAGGCTTACACAATATTTTTAAAGCCCATAGCTTCAACATCTGTTTTTTCAATGACTTTAATCTTTAAAATCTTCTAGGTTCAACGAAAGACAAGATAGAAACATTTGATTAATCAGGCATTTATTTGATCTCTTGCCCTCAATGCAAAAAAATATGTGGGATAAACTACAAGAAATTCAAGTACCAGGTTTAAAGAGCATATTGCTCATTTCAAATACGGAAGATATGAAAATTGAGCAGTTGCGAAATAGATGGCAGATGCACACAATATTACTATAAACAATTTAAAACTTCTCTATAACCCAAATTTTGGTCTGGATCCTTGGGAAAATTTATATATTTACAAAAACTTAGACAATATTATGAATAACTGCTTTGATTTTGATGAAAATTTATACTCTCTGATCGACAACACCTGACGCCTTTTCGCTTTTCGATTGTTTTTCCTTTGCTGTCTGTTTCCTGCTCGTGGTTAAGCCTTTGTAACCTTGATAATACTGTTTGTCAGACAGCAAAATGTACATCGGTTGTTCTCATTTTCGATGGTGTTTGGAGTATTTTGTGACTTGTTCCTTATGGTGTTAGTTGTTTTGTCGCATGTTTTTTAAATTCAATATTCAATGAAACGATTTATTCCATATTTTATCATGTAATATTATTTACATTATTTGTGTACATAGTATGTGGTTTATCTATCAGAAGAAACCTAAATATTTTTATCAGGGTTTGTATTTCCAAAATTCTTTGTGGCAGAACATAATATTGCTATGGAGGGGGAGGGTAAAGGTTCTCTAGGAGAGAGTTTTTTTAGGAGGGTACAAAGGAGCAAAGGGGAGTGAGGCACAGGATTAATTCCATTGACAGCACTCTCGGAAGCAATTTTAGCAACCAAAATTTCTCTATGTTCTAAGAAGTTCATTTTTGGTCCTTTGGGAAGAATGTGTAAGATCTCGGGAGTGAAGGAGGAGGAATGCTGGAAAAGATATAGATGTCGGGCAAAGTGAGAGGCGGGTGAATTAATAAGATTTTCATATGCTCTTTAGCATGGATTTGAAAATTGCACCCTCATTGACCTAAATAAATAGCATCACAGTTGGAACACTTTAATTTATAAATTCTGAATTTTAATTCTGTATGAATTTTATCCTTGTTGTTTCCAATTCCAATTTCCAATTCACTCCCAAAAGAATTAAGCTGGCATTTTATAATAAAAATAACCTTCACTCATTCTTTTGTGAACTACATTCTCATTTATTTTAAATTCATTTAATCTTGAATAAATGTCTAAGTGAACGGGAATAAATGTCTAAGTGAACGGGAATAAATGTCTAAGTGAACGGGAAATGACTGACATAATCATCAGCAAACAGAGCAAATGTATGTATGTATAAATGTAACTTATAAGATAATAGTTTTAGCCACGGAATGAAGTGCAATTGAAATCCATTCTCATTTTAATGAAGGAAGGAAAATCATCCACTTAGTAAAATAGGAAATTGGGCATTCTTATGATTAGATATTATGGACCTAATAGGTTATAACCCTCATCTTAAAGTTGAAAATTTTCCTAGACCAGAGTTGTCAAACCTTTTGTGGCAAGTGTGTCATATTTTATTAATGTAAAGGACTTTCTTGCCAATGTGGTGCAAAACCATATGGGTGATGGTAATAGACATTATATAATGTCAGTATTAAGATTAAGACCTTGAAATGGTTTAAATAATCATTAAATTTCTTTACTAATTAACAGAATTTTAACAGAACATTTATTTGCTGCAGGGCTTTTTTTAAGCATACATAACAAAGATAGTGTTGTTAGAGTTCTGAGCACCAAAATAATTCTCTGCATGCCACTTTGGACTTGGGTAACATAGATTCTCCACCTCTGTCCTTGGGCAAACAGTTCACTGCATAGCTGAAGAATTAACCTTTTTAAACATCCCATTGATCTGTTGAATACTATGAACAAAGATTGAATTTGCCATAATAAGCATCTTTTGAATAATTAATAAGCTCTCTACAACACAAAGGGTGTGATTGCCTCAGAAAATGATGCTCCCTTCAACTCGAATGACATTTTTTTATTTATATCGAAATTTTTGTCTTAATTGATAGATTTAACTTCATAGGCATTAATAGCTTAGCCAATAATTGTAATGTACCTAATGGTCGACTATTAGATCTTGAGTATGCTGTCAGTAATTTTGAGTGAGGCTAGGTGCATTTAAAATAAAACTGATTCTTTTCATTAGCACTTGTGATAATCGTAAATGTTCTAAAAAATATTGTAGGAGGCAGGGATTCCAAGAGCCTACGGCTATACAAGCTCAAGGATGGCCGATTGCTCTGAGTGGAAGAGACATGGTTGGCATTGCTCAAACAGGGTCTGGAAAGACTTTAGCGGTAAGTATCTTTTTCTCTAAACCTTAAAACATTCGATGAGCCTTTTCTTGCCTAAATTTTTCAGTATTATTTTACTTGATGCTATGTTTTTTGATTCATAACTAATGCTACATATCAGTTGCTGATGCTAACATTATATTCTCAAACATTGTTTTTAGTGTCAGTAGTTCCTTATTATAACATCCATATGTTTGAAGAATTTTGATTTTCTTTGAGATAAGTTTAACTTGACTTTTGAGCTGATGCAAAATTTTTGATTAACCTGCTAATCAGCTGTATTAATAACTCCCTATTGCTGTATTTGCTTATTTCTTTAGGATCAGAGGATAAGTTAGTTGATTGTTTTCTTGTCATGTGTTGCCCTTATCTCCTTATACAATCTCAAGATTCATCAGGTGAATAACTGAGCTTATGGATTTTCCATAAGTCAAATTCAATACTTAAAACTCAGCAATGAAAGAAAAGAAGTCATGAAAGTATCAATTTCCAATATTTGAATAATCCCTTTGTTATGTTTTTCAAATCTTCTGTGACAATACAAGACTTGAAAGTAGAAGAAAATGTTTTAAGGGAGACTTTAGTATTACTCATTGTTCATTTTATGTAATGTGCACATTTTTCTTAGAGTTTATAGATTCAAGGAGCAGTTGGAGGAGTAACTGAAAGTAATGATACATCTTTTGGTGAATTTCAACAGAAATTTGCACCAGTACCTTCTGGATCCCATGATAAAAGCCATTGGAAACTTATAAACAGTATAATGAGAAAAAATTGCTGCATTAGTCAAATTATTATTAATTTGCTGATTCATTTTGTCTGAATGTAATTGCAAATAAATGTGCTCAGATTCTTTGCAATTCAAAGAGGAATATAGTGAGGGAAGATATTAAGAAAAATTCTCGGAATGTGCCATGTAGTTTTACTGCAAAACAACACTGTATATGAATTTTTAAAGCTAAAACACTTATCAACTGGCTGTTTCTAATAATTGAAAAGAATATCACCATAGCAAGAGTTAAAAATTATGGAATTGCTGTTGGATTAGAACTTACCTGGAAATGATATTTTTGGAGTTTCTAGTGTATTGTCAGTTTGGTATTTTGGAGTCCTGTACAACTGAGGGAGTAATTAGGTTTGGAAGATGGTATTATCCTAGGTGTTCACTGCTCTACAAGGATTGAATCAGTGCTCTGCTAATTAGCTTGGAGACTTTGGTCCAGAGTTTGTCACGAGAAGCCGAAGAAGAAGCTATGAAGGTGCTCTTTGGGTGCCAGAAAACAGAAGATGATCCCTGAAGCTCATGTGAGATGACCTGAGCATTAGTATGCCAATCAACAATAAAAAATTCCAAGAAATTTAAGGCATAATGTTTTTCACTTCCAAGCTTGGTCCATCAACTTACTTGAAGCTATAATTTGCTTCACTTCTAATATCTGTTAACCTTTTTCCAACTATGTATTTGCAGGTCTTACTATTGGTTTAAGGAATGATATGAATACAGTGCCTTTTCGGTATCGTAATTCTCTTTTCATCTTACCTCAACCAAACATGATGTAGCTGCAAATAATTTTTAATTTGGGTTGATCTTGATACCTCAACTTCCTTTTTTTACTGAATGTAAATGTCTTTCAGTCATTGGGGCTATTATTTCAAAATGTCACATTGAACTATTCGAGGAGAATTGATTAAAAATTTGCTGATCAAATTTTTGAATTAGCTCTGTTTACCAAGTCCTACTACGTTCTTTTTCTTCATATTTGTTATCTTATTTTCATGGCCATTTTACATGCTCAAATGTTGCTACAGGAGGATTGTTACTCATGTTTGGGATTCTTATCATTTCCAGTTGTTTTTATGTTTCAATTATTTTATTGAGAATTTTTCTCAGAAATTCCACCTTTTTTTAAGTATTCTAGGAAGAACCCAAAGTTAATATTCCACTCATATGACATAATAATTAATGATAAAACATTGTTAAGGCATTGGATAAATCCTAAATTAAAAAAATATTCCATCTACCCACCACTGTTTCATCAAGTACTTTTCTTATTTGGCAGGTTATATCATTTATCATAGTTCTTTTAAAGGCAAAAAAATGCTAACCCTGATTAATTGAGATTGTATTGATCTTGGCGTAATTTGAAGAAATTGTTTTAATTTGAAAGCATGCTAGTTCTAGCTTAATTTTTGTAATTTTACTGTTGATTTATCTAATTTTAATTTTTATGGTATGATTAATCTTTACATATAGATCAATTGTTTTCCTTTAATTTCCCAGATTTTTATTATTTGAATAACTGTAGGTAATAATTTCAGTGACTTTCTTTAAGTTTTTACTGCTTACTTGTGCTAATATGAGTATTAATTTTGTTAGCATTGAAGTGCTCAGAGAAGTCTTCCTTATTCAATACAAAAATGCTTATGCACTTTAACATTTGACCAAATTCTGGTTAAATTGTTTTTTCTGAGAACAGTAGGTAATGTCAAAGTTTTTTGCAGTACATCTTACCTGCGACAGTTCACATTAATCATCAGAAGCAATTGAGCAGGGGAGAGGGTCCCATTGCTTTAATTTTGGCACCTACAAGAGAGTTGGCCCAACAAATTCAACAGGTCGCGAGAGATTTTGGAGCATCGTCTTTCATTAGGAACACTTGTGTTTTTGGCGGAGCACCTAAAGGTCCTCAGGTAAATATGGAAATTTCTTTATAAATTTGTATTTTATTTCATCCTGTAAGCTAGTGGTAGAGTTTGTGATAATAAAGCATATTTGATTTCTTTGTTCCTTCTGAGATGGTATGACGTTGTTTATCCAGTTGGGGTTTCAGAAATTATTATTGAAATCCCCTTGCTTTTTCAGATTGTAATTTTTTATGGTCACTTCATGAAAGATTGATTGTGCTGCTTTTTAACTTCTGGGTAACTCTCAAGCATAGTTTTAAGAAGCCTTGTTTCCTTTTTTAATTTTCTTGATAAAAATTCAATGTAGCATTGTTTGATTGGTGGGTAAGAAATTAAATTTAACCTTGTTTTACCTTTGGATTCATCAATAAGTTCATCACAGACTCATCATTCTTTGATGTTTTAAAGGAAGCAGTTTCGCAGAAACTAACTTAACATCACGAATAGCGACTTCAGTCCCATCCTTCCCACTGTGTTGATCTCCCTTACTTACGTCACACAACAATATGCTGAAATACCGCACCCCTCCACTACCACCCCTCAGTTCTCTTCTTCTCCCAAAGATGGTGGTATAGTCACTGAAATATGAATTGAGAATAAAAACGCTTACAATACCTCAGTTACAGTTTACCTTAACCCCCATGGTTAGGTTACTTCTGCATAACAGGTTGTTTTCAAACAACTGCTATTTGGAGCTCTTTGAATTCTTAATGTTTTGAAGGATGGTGATGATAAATTTTAAAAGATTCATTTTAAATTTGTGTTTTAATTTCAGGCAAGGGATTTGGAAAGAGGAGTAGAAATTGTGATTGCTACTCCTGGTCGTTTAATTGATTTCTTGGAAAGAGGAACGACCAATCTTCGTCGATGCACTTACCTTGTACTGGATGAAGCTGATCGCATGTTAGATATGGGCTTTGAGCCTCAAATCCGAAAAATAGTAGAACAAATTAGAGTAAGTGTTGCATTTCTCTGTAGCAATGGATGCCATTTAAAATATTTTTAGTTAACCTTTTGCTCATATTTGAAGATTTTTAATGCCAATGGTCTTTCTTTAGCCGGATCGACAAACTCTTATGTGGTCCGCGACTTGGCCTAAAGAAGTTCAAGCCCTTGCTGAGGATTTTCTTAAAGATTACATTCAGATCAACATTGGCTCACTTCAGCTGGCTGCCAACCACAACATACTGCAGATAGTTGATGTATGCCAAGAACATGAAAAGCAAACTAAGTATGATCATTTGGTATTTATTTCCCTTTGTACTTGCAGTGCATTTAATGTTTTCCTCAATGAAATACACATTCTATAGTCTGTTGGCAAAATAGTGGCAGATGACTCAAAGGTGAGAGGAAAAATAGTTGAGGAGATAGGGAACCTTTCTTTGAGGGTAGGGAACTGCCTGTCTTGCATCATGTGCAGTAACTGATTTTTTTTTTGAAGCAGAACTTCGTTTGCTCATGGTTCTCCTCTCAGTAAGTGCTACCTCACCTGTTTTCTGAGTTAGACTAGGCCCACCTGTGCAGTAGGCCACAGAGTATCCACAACTATTTTGCAAACTGACTGTACTGTAGCGTGTTATTTATGCATGTAGTACTTTCTTTCACTGTTTTATACTATTAAATCAGGATCCATTCTTTATTGTTACAAAATTTCTCTGGATATTTAATTTTGAAGTTAACTATTTTTGTCTTAGTATTTATCTTTTCTGTAAAAAAATATTTACAGTTTAATTTAAAAAGTTTTAAACTGATCTGCATCTACTAAGTATGAAAAACTGATGAATTTAATTTTGCTCAATTTTCAGACTGTCTAAACTACTAAGAGAGATAAGCACTGAACGGATATGGAAAACTATAATATTTGTGGAGACGAAGAAGAAAGTTGACGATATTACCAAATTAATTAGGAGGGAAGGGTAAGTTCTTGACTCGTTTCTTTTAGTCACTATTCTTCATTAGTACACTAAACTCTTTAAATTAGTAATTTTTTAGTAAAATTATATCATAATACTAAGTCTTTGAACAGAAAGTTCAAAAGATTTTAATCATGGTGAAATTATTAATAGCCCAGTCCTTCACACACTCATAATTATATCAAATATCCTGTTGAATTCATTAGAAATTTTACTGTCTTAGATTTCATTTTAAGGCTCTCCAGGTTATTATACATAAACTAAATAGAAGAACAATGACCTACAGATTAGAATATCTTAATACCACATTTTAATATTTAATGTTTCTCTGACTGATACACAAAGGCAGCTTTTAGACTTTTAATACATACTTAGATGATAACTTAAAGCATTAAATGAACTTTCAATGAGGATTTCTAAGCTCTATTTTATCAGCTAGGTAATGGTATTACAAGTTATGGCAAGTTAGTAAATTGTAAAATTTTAATTTCATTATATCCTGGTTAACCATCATAATACTTAATATTATTTCAATCTAATTGCCTTGGTATACTTTTTGTTGCTGTATTAAAAATTTATTATAAAATATTCTGAATATAGGTTAGCTTATGTGTAAAGTTGTTTTTTGAAACTGTTTATGGAATATATTTATCAAGATGTCTCTTTGAAGTTGTTCTATAAAATGAGTGTTGGCACTTTTTTTCTAACTTCAGGTGGCCTGCTATGAGTATTCACGGTGATAAGTCACAGCCAGAGAGAGATCATGTCCTTTCTGGTGAGTAAATTTTCCTTTAATCATTTTTGTATACCAGTTTCCTTTCCTCTTGCAAGATTATATTTCTATGGGCCTTTATTTGGTTAATATAACATATACATATCCTAGTGAATTATTCTAGTGATTTTTTTAACCCATTAGCATGATGATTAATTATTGAAGTTTAAAGTTTATTTCTTTCGTAATAGCTGAGCTAAAATCATAAAAGAATTAGTGCTATGTAAAATAAATGCCTCATTCATTTTATCTCTTTAATTTCATTACAATGATACTTGGGCTTATCACTGAAGGCTGAGAATGTTATTTACTATTGATGTATGCTAGTCAGAGTAAGGACTTTTATATAGTTGTTGCCATTTTGTTGATTATATGCTCAAGTGAGATTTTTTTCTGCCATGCTATCTTTTTGAGCTTGGGTACATTCATACTTGCATACATGCAAACATGTTCATGGCTACATTAAATTCTCTTTCAGTTTTTCTTCATTATTGTGTAGATTAAGCTTGCACAACCATATTGAGAGCTATGTATTCAGTATTACTTGCTTATAAATTTGTCAGCTGAGCCATCAGTTCCAAGACAAGTTGGATGTCTCCAACTCCTCTTCCAAGAGATACATAAAACTTTAGAGAGGGCATTGGGCTTGCTAGACAAAATAAAGAGTAGTTAGCCCTTGCTTTCTTCTTTGAACTAGAATCCTATTAGCACTATTTCTATTATGTTTTTTATTTCATGTCTTATATATTATATATGCCATCAGCCGTGGTGGTGCAGTGGCTAGCATCCTAGCACATTAACGCTCCAACCAACTGCTCCCGGGTTCGAATCCCGGCTAATCAGATTTTTCCGGTTGGGGTATGGTTGTCTGTGTATGTTGTGTTTATTAATAAAGGGAAAATGCAAAACAATAATTACAAAAAAAGGGGGGTTAATTAGAAGCCTTCAAAGGCTAATATTTTCCCATGAAAAAATACGGCATTATTATTTTTATATCATTATGATGCATAATGCATGACCACTATACAAGTGGTTAATTATTTTAGCTAAGAATTTAATCCTATAGTTTATTTTTTATTCTCTTTTAAACACAGAGTTCAGAACTGGAAAGTCACCTATATTGGTTGCTACTGATGTTGCTGCCAGAGGTCTTGGTGAGTCTTACACTTCCTTGTTTTTCCTAACAGTAAATATGTAGTCTCAAGAATGCTACTGTTAAATCGAATAGTTGTCCATTTTGGGATCCAGCACTTCTGAAATTCAGTCTCTGGCGATGTCTTGTGGAATTATGTCATGATGAAGAATGACAATTTGTACTTTTTCCACAGTATTTATTAAAAACAGTAAATGGAAACAAAACACTATCTATGATGGCCATAAATGAGGCGATACAATGATTTACCAAAACATTTTCAGCTATTATAAATAGTCACAGAGGAACAGGGAATGACTGAAAAAAGTTATGGTATTTAATTATGTCCGATCCCAAAAAGCAATCACATCCCTGTTCTAATGTTTAACTTGAGTTTTCATCTTCAGAAGATGGATCAAGAATGTGTTCCCTTTAAAAATTAGTCAGATCTAAACTTCTTGATAACTTACGAATTTCTGTAGTGAAGAAGTCACAATCTAATTAGAGTGATCTACAGATAGAATTATTCTGCCCAACTTGAGGTCACAAGGCATTTCAGTTTGAATCAATTCTGTTTTATTTTTTTGAGCTATTAAATGAGGAATAAATTTAATAAATCTTTAAAATCATCTCACATTTTTCATTCTACATGTGATCTTTTGTGGGTAATGTAATGTGTGAAAGGCAGCATCTTTTCTTTATTGTTTCATTGCCATTCCTAAAGAGTTGCACAATTTCCTCTACTTGTATAAAAATAAATTTATAATAATATTTTTGTAATTTGTTCTTTCAATGACCTCTGGATTATAAAACTTTCAGTTGATGTTATTTCCTGTTTATCTCTTGTCTTGATTGCAGTTAAAATTTGGAAGATGATTGTAACAGTTTTACTGTAGTAGTAAGAATGTTTTATCTCTTACTTTCTACTGATAGTTTCTCATTTCGATGTAGTAAAAAATCTATAAAAGAAAGTACAGTAGAAGTCCATTACGACGAGTCACCTCACCCTTTCTCAGCGAAGATGCTTCAGGTAGCTTTGATTAGAAACTTCTCTTGAGTTTCACTCTCCCCTTTATTCCTCTTTACATCATATCACCTCGTCTCTTGTTTCTTTTCGATGATGACCCCTCTAGTCAGCGCTGTAATTTTGAATTGAGTTTCCATCATATTTTCATCTACCCATGAGATTTGTTTTCATATGAAGCGTGGCACCAAATCTATTTTATATAGATGCTTCTCCAGATTCATTCATGTATATACCTATATAGATAGATAGGATACTAATTCACAGGCTAAACCACAAGTATCACTGACTTGAAATTTTTATGACGTATTGACCGTAACGTGTTACCGCCAGAAAAAATGCGATTTTGAACCTCAGTGTGATGGGTTCGATTCCAGAGGGCCCCAAAGTCCCAATTTTTCCCATTTAAAAGAATTGCTTTGATTTTCGGGAATGAAAAAAAAAATACTTCATAAATATGGTATTTTTGATGCAAACGCACTTTGTTACTCATTATAAAGCATTAGTATGAGGACTCAAAATCCTACAGTTCCATTCTGCCGCACTCGCTGCTCTTGGATTTAAGAGGAATAGTGGTGTAGTGACAAATTTTCCTGTGTGGGAACGCTAAATATATTTGTCAAATTAAAATGAAAGTTGTATCTACATCAATCGAGTTTAAAAATATTTTAAAAGTATTGTTTTATAATTTAAATCAATCATTTTGTACCAAATCAATATTTAGCAATAAATTATCTTTTATTTTTACTGTGGAAAACCAGTGTAGGAACGCTGCTTCTACGCATTCCCTTTCCACTACACTACTGAAGAAGACGGACCTTCAGTGTTAGAAATCGGCTATAAGAAGTGCGTGTTATAACGAGAACTTTTCCGATTTTTGTCAGCTCTTGTTATTCTTTAAGACTCGTTAGACTTCTACTGTACTTGATGCTTTAATGTAGTGTGTGTGCTTTTGCTCTTGTTACTGTTACGTAGAACTTATTTTCAATTTTGCTTCAGAATTTGTGTCGCTTAGCTCATCTAATATAACTGGTACTGAAATGTCTCTTATAGATGTGGAGGATGTGAAGTTTGTGATAAACTTTGACTACCCATCATCATCTGAAGACTACATCCATAGGATTGGAAGAACTGGAAGATGTCAACAATCTGGCACTGCTTATGCATTCTTCACTTCAAATAACGCTAAACAAGCTCGTGAATTAGTAGCAGTATTGGAAGAAGCCAAACAGGATATTAATCCCAAGTTAACGGAGATGGCTGCTGCCATGTCTATTCATTCTCGTGGGTTTGGAGGTCCTAAGAATGGTATGATACATTTCATCATTCATTTTCAGATTTGTTTTTATTACTTCTTGTAATGCAACATTTTTATCGCAAAACCTTATTGTTATCATTGAATGCCATATGTTTACTAATGAGAGGAATTAATGCAATGTATGTAGAATTTGATAATTTTTCAGAGGTTATTAGTTTAAATCTATCCTCTCATCATTGTAAGTAAAATTCGATATCCTTCACTTCCCTCACCTTTTCATATTTATTTTATGTATATATTCATTGGTAAACATATAAAGAAGAGATTTATGATTTGATGGATTTGCCTATGATTGCATAAGGAGATAGAGACTACCTTTTATACTTTTTAGAGGAGACCTTTTGGCAAAATATCTGAGATAAATCTTTATTCAAGTGATAATCAAGAGGTATTAGGAACAACATCCAATGAAAAAAAAAACAATCTTACTTAGGGTTCAAAAGATTATGAGGATGTTTTACATCATTGATTCAATTCATGAATTACCATGAATTAAAATAAATAAAATATAGCCTATTTTCTAGTTTAATATGGTATTGGAAAAATATTGTATAATTTTCTATATCTTCACTCACTTGAGCCTATTGTAACTTTATATGACTCAAAAACTCGATGGTAATTCTTCTGAATTTTATCTCATTTAGCTCATATGACTTGTAAATATTGTCTAGATAGAAATTTATGATTATAATTAATCCATAGGAATTATCTTTGGATTGATTTTAAAAAAAATAAGAGATTTGTAAAACAGCAGAAATATGTGGCCTATTTTCAGGGAATTTATTGTTATTGAGTTCCAACGTTAGTACATACTGTAATAGATCATAATCAAGGATACTATTCCAGTAGTTACATCTTTTAAACAATATTGTTTATCTTTTTAAGATGACTAATAGGACCTTAAGGTGATATTTTTTTAGATTGATTGGGTTTTTAAAGGGTTTTTTATTTATCTTGGACCCCGAGATGTCTAAAAGACATTGAGTAACATGGAGATAACTTTATCGAGATGGCTTTATTTCTAATTATATTCTTTAATAAACTTAAAACCTCTGAAAAATCATAGTTATCTCATAAATACTTATGAGTTTCATTTCTTAGTATGCATAGGATTGAATAATGTGTACAAATAAACTCATGAAAGTAAATGAAAGCTATAAATTAAACTGATTTGAAAATCATTACATTATCATCTAGGTAGGCTTCACTTTACTCACTAAATTCTTTAAATTTTATTTGTGTTTCTGTCAGATCTTCTTTTCCTTATGTTTAATTGATTGGTATGTTAAGCGCACTCGTACTTGAGAATGAAACAACTTCAAATGTCATCTTCATCATTCATATCAGATTTATTGATTCAACAATAGTTCTATACACAAATTGGAATGTATGATTAATTAAATAGTGTTTAGAAAATTTTGAGCTTACCTATGATTGCATATGGCATTGTGATAGCATGTATCATCTTGCCACAATATTTTATTGCTGCTGGTATTTGCATGAAACTAATTCACATCTATCAAACGACTTACAATGATCCTTTTTGAGTCTATTTTCTAAATATTAACATTGGTCCATCTGCTAAAAATGTACTGATAAAGATTTTTCAAGTGACTCAACTCAACAAATGAGTACAATTTGGATAACGTCTTTCAGTGAATACTAGATTAGATACATGTGCTCAGAATATGAAGGATTACCAAAACAAAATGGGATGAAATTCATACTTTAGTGTAAAAAAGAAAGGTAGTTATTGAAAGTGTTCATGTTTTCCATAGGTATTAGGAAACATGTTGATCATTTTGTGTTGGCTTGGATTAAGTATTTCTACTGAATAGTGGATTTAATTTTGAGCTGGATTAGTGATTTTGGCATACTTACGATAGTAAACTACATAGAATGGTTCATGACTTTATGATCTTACTTGGAAGATTCAAGAGCTAAATTGTATACGTTTTTGTCCTTGTTACCTTTAGTTGCTGCAGTTATTGTTATTGCTGATAATTTTTACGTCAAATATAGATGACTAAGGTATTTTTTAATATCATTTCTGAATAATATTACAACCATGTCTATGCAGGTATTAGGATACACACTTATCTAAGAAAAATGAATCACCATATGTGGATTAAATAGCTGTTAGCTATATAATCCAATATAGCTATATAAAAATAGTTTTGTTAGCTAAGAAATCTTATGATCTTTTATTTTTGTCAGCTGTATTTTTATATTAGTAATTGTGGAGATTGTAGAAGTTAGGAGACATTTAACAAAATCTTAGAAATTAAAATAAAAATAATAAATAAAATTTAAAAGTCGTCAAATTGATTATTTTTTGTTAGCACTGCAAACCATACACAATGCATATCTATTATGGGGTTTTTTATTGGTTCTCCAGTGCAATGATATTAGTTTTCATATGACCAAAAAGCTGTTGACATCACTCATGTTTCAAGACCTCTTGTATTGTGAAATTGTTACCTAAGTACTGCTTTCAATAATATGTTTGCATGGATTTTCTCTTTCATATTCAAAATTTCAGATTACTTTAATGAACATATTTGTGAATTCCGTCTTATATTTGATATTTTTCTATTCTTTACAAAAGTGTAGTTTTGTTTAGTTTTTTTAATCTAAAATCTTATGATTTTTACCAAGTACTCAACCCTCAAAATACAATCTTCTGAATACATCATTGCTTTCTGCAGGCTTCCGTTATTTTGAAAATTCCTTTTAGTTTGTCATGTGTTTATGTTGGTATGTAGTGATTCCCTGCATTCTCAACACCCTCCTGCTCCGTAGGATCTGCTTCTCTGCACCGCTGCACATCTCTCTTCTCTGAAATGGCGATTGCCCCATCAACAGGACGTGGGCGCTGGAATAATTCTCCCAATGGGCACAGTGGAATAGTCACCAATGGGCATGTTCCCAATGGAAACAGTATTGTCACATGTGGCTTTGCAAACGGTATCAGAGGAGCCTCTGCTCCTTCTAACGGAAACAGAGGGGCACGAAACACCAATCCAAATTCAAACAGATGGGATGTGGTACAACAAGGAGCACAACAGCAGCAGCAACAACAACAGCAACAGCAACAACAGCCACCAAAGAGGACTGTACCGTGGATGTCAGCTCATCAGAACCGGCCCATAAATCAGCGACCTGGTGGACCTCCAAGGCCAATGCCAAATGGAAACATGGGCAATGGGTCTGTACAACTTTATTCCATTATTCTCAGAAAATTTTAACTGTAAAACTTGTTTATTATTTGTGGATATAGTAAATTTTACCTGTTGACAATGTTAATTCAAGTGTTTAATGGGCATTGTCCCCAAAATATTGATTCATTAATGCATTTTAAATAATGAAAGCCAAATTTTTCAACTATAATTATGTACTTAATTATAATATCCCGTATCAATTATGAAGGTCATCAAATTAAATAATTTGAAGAATTGTTGAATCACATTTCAATACTATATGCCACAATTAATTAGCATCTGCCTTGTTATTTTGAAGCTATAGATAAGTATTTAAAGTGTTGTTTTCATCTATTCTAGTTCAACATTCAACAGCAACTTTGGAAATGGATTCCCTAATGGTTATGGAGGTTTTGCAAGCAACGGATTTCCAAATGCTGGCTTTCCCAATGGATATCACAATGCTTTTGGAGGCTTCCCACAACAGCAGCAAGCTCCCCCAATGCCTAGGGCTTTACAACAGCCATTGAAGTATGTCCCAAGGGACCAGGTACAGCAACAGAGAGAGCAGCAGTCCCAACCTCCAAGGCCGACAGATTTCATGACAAATAACAGGTCCTTACCAGCACCAGGTCCAACGCATCCTCCTCCACAGAGGCAGGGACAACATCCTCGTCCAAACGGTCGTCCCACAAACACCCATCCTCACCACATCCCACCTCCACAACTGAGGCAGCCACCACCTGCCCCTTGCGCCTACCAAAATGTCGTAGCTTATGGGCAGTACCATCCTGCTCACCATCACCCTCAAATGGGATATGGTTACACAGCTTACGGTCATGCAGCAGCTGTGCAACAGTAGGCTTGTCCAATCAAGATATATATTTTAGCTCTCGCTGAAGCATTGCTAGAAATTTTTTGACTGTACAGAGCACAAGACCTAAGACATTAGTACATGTACTGGAATTAGTTTTCATGTTCACCAATTATTTCAATTTTTACAACCGTACGAGGGCTTTAATTTTTGGGACAAAAATCTAACTGGCAAGTGAACTAGGCATATTATCATTTCCCGCTTTTATTTAACAGAATCCTGTTTTTAGGTCCTGTGTTCTGTGAGTGTGAGTTTCTTTGAGTATGTATAACCTTAATTTAATCTAACTACTATAGGTGTTGGTGAGGTGCGCTCGTACCTCTTTTATGTGATGAGGCAAACATACTAAGAATCCCTTTGTCTCTTTTAATGGACCAAAATTTGAAACTTTTTTGAAAACTGGTTAGTGTGGGCTTTCCTTGAACAATCTTTTCTAGAGTGAATAACCAGCTATCTCAATTCAGATGCTGACCATTGGAAAGGAAATGCTCAAAGGGTTTCATAGTTACTATAACGTTTAGCCTCATGTTATCATTTTCAGTATACATAAGAATGTTCTTTTCCATTGAAATGCATTTGAAATTTTTGTGTTACTTTTGCCTCTAAAGTCAATGTAATATTTTTCAAGAGTTATCTTATGCTTATCAATCATAAGACTGCATCATATGAATTAAAGAAAATTTTCTTGTTCCTTTCTATTATGTGATATTGTAGAGCACCAAATTTTATGGTGCTACCTAAGTAGTAGTACCCAAGGTACATTATTGTTGTACCTGGATGCCTATAATTAGAGCTGATATATGGTATAATTAATTCGAGGGCCAAATATTAATGGCTTCATGACCTATTTGCACTTTGTCCCTATCCCCATATGGTCGTTGAAATATCGGCACTCATCCAATCTTATAAGGTTATGTCTCTTTCATAAGGACCTACTAAATTTTTTACATTTGGTATAGCCTAAGTGCATTTGGGAATTAAAACACCCAAAATAGTTAAATTCTTTCTCCAGAAGAATTATTTCATGTACAAAACTATATTTAGTAAGTCCAAATATAGATTGATTCTGGTCTACCTTTTAAGAAAGAAGGTAAATTTTTTAGAGTGCTTGAAGTTTTATTTTTTGCATTTAACAGTCTGAAGGACGTGTGAGTGTGAGAATGTGCATCAAAATGCAAACCAGGGTGTTATATAATTAATTAAGACAATGTCCATTTCTTAATTCTCTAAAGCATGTTAAAAGTAAGACCCAAGGGAAAACTTGGCCTTTGTTTGTGCCGAATTTCACCTACCACTGCCACTCTGGGAAAAGTACACGTACCTTCCTGTCTGCCCTGTAAACAACTTCCAGGCCCTCATGTCCTTCTCGCACATTGCAGTCTTTGTGTTTATGCTTATGCACCTTTAATTTTTAATGAAGGCAAGCATTCCTTATAGCTCCCCATTTACTGTTTCATGTTTTATCTGGTGTTGTCTACTAGCCATTGCTGAGTAATGTAATGTATCTTATTGTATATCCCAAATGCTTTATATTCCCTCCTTGTGCCATCCTATACTTGATATTGAATATCGTAGGGCATTTCTAATACTCTTAAATTGTCATTCCTGTCTCCCCAATTTGAGAACCACTTATTTTTCTTAATGTCATTAAATCTCTTCTTTCATCATGCGATGAAGGCATCGCCTTCCAGCTAAGCAGCTCGGACTAATTTATTGATTATTAAGTGCTATAATTGTGTTTTGCAGTCCAGTTTCTCCTTCTTTTCTCTGAGCACAATAAGTTCTGTTTGTCTCAGATTCGCTGGCATTCGAGAGCAGGTGCAGAAGTTTTTCCAATAGTGCTGTGAGAGTTGCATGTTAGGGAATCTAATCCCAAAGTGGTTCCCCTTGAATATCTTTCTCATCTGCAGCAAGGATGAGGGAGTGGGAGCGTTTGTATTGCCTTTCATATGAAAGTGTGTGTGATCTTCAGTGTCAGGCGAAGAATGAGTGAATGCCATAAGTGGTTCAAATTCGGGTCAATGATCATCCAAAGGGAATTTGGGGAATGGAGGGTCAATGTCATTCTCTTTGGCTATGGTTTGGGATGGAGCTCATTCCCATGCCTTCTTCATGCTATTTTTATCTTTCCCTCATATTATCAAATTTTCATGTGGTGGGTAGTTGTTAAAAAAGAAAATCGCGGGCGATTTAATCATTTGGTAATCCGCGATAACTGTAGCTAGTGGTTGACATTTAATGTTTGTGGTGTATAATCTTTCTGAACTGATTGTCATGTAATGATTATTTTGTCCTCTTTAGTTTCTGAGATTTGCTATATTTTTTGTTACCTTCTCGAAAATGAGTTGCATTGATTAATGTATTTCCATAAGTCTCCCTACACCTAGCCCCTCTACTTTTACTACGAATCCATTGTAATTTAATCTATCCTCTCATTGCCTCAAGATGTTGACTCATTGTAGTGATTTTGCTGTTGTATGTTTTAAGGTGTTAAAATTGGTCATCGAACCACTTATCCTAGCCCATTTTATCTTCCCTCCCCCACTTTCAGCTGCGAGCAGCTTGTCCGGCTCCCCATATCCCCTTTTTCCCTGTCACAAAACACACAACAATGAAGATCTGTCCACCCATTTTTTGCGGGTCGTGTAAATAGTAGTGAGTAATATAAAAAGTATGTATGTGTTAATGAAAGAGAGAGTTATCAAATTGTCCACGGCCCACAGAGTAAATGTGGTGGCTACTAATTCACTTCTATGCTGTGATAATGTGACGAAGTAGAGTTAATTTTATTCTTTTTCAATTTGTGAATCCGAGGAGAAAGGTCGGCGTGAACTGCCGTGAGTGATTATAAAAAAGAGCACAGTATTTTTCACAATATAGGGATGTAAAATGCGATTGCATAAGTACAATATCAATTGGTTATTTTTATTTTACTTTAAAGATATTGTAGAAAAATGTTTTTTATCTTATGATACAGTATTGTTGAAATATTTTCATCAAAATTTAAAGATGATAAGTTATGTGAGAGGCATGTTGCTATGCATCATGTAGTTTTTCATTATTTTATTTAATTGTGCAATGAATATTTGAGTGTACAGTTCCTGAAAATCAGCGAACTTAAAAATAACTGTGAGGAATATTATTTCTCATTGCTCCACATGCTTTTGAACTCTTGTCTGTGATAATCATACAAGTCCAAGTAATTTCATTTGTTTTTTAAGAATACATCTACTATAATATCAGAAAAAAAGGAGTGCAGCTTTAATATGATAGATTAGGCAGGAAAATGAAACATTGCCTTAATAATATGTATTTTTTCCTCTCAATTAAGCCTGTGTTCCACCAACCTTTCTCATTGGAAGTGGTTGTGTTCACATCTATTCATAATAGGCTATTGAAATTACTTTTATGATACCTTGCAATCTCATGATTTAATTTGAAATTAAATGCAGTGTGGGAAATAGGTCCCTAGGCTGAATCTCATACTCTAAGGGGGAGTACATTTTATAATTCATATGATTTTGGTTATACCATGAGTCAGGGCTCTGCAGCTCAACATATCTGATTGGCAATATCTAAATTTTTGTTGTATTGTATACATTAATGCCATCTGGATTTTCAACCATGACAAATATTATGTAACTGTTCTTCTATTAAATAGCCTTGTATTGGAAATCATAAAAGTAGCCCACACTGCTATTGGTTTCCTCTCAGAAGGCATTTTTTCCTAATGTAACACAGTATTATGGTAATAAATCGTACGAAAATGCTGTTCACAATGGTAACCTTCATTTTTATTTACCCTCCCTTCTTTGTCAACAAGGTATAGTATTTTTGCTCTGCAATTAGTGATCTTTAGAAATTTTTCTTGTCCAAGTGGGAATATATTGGAAGCGTCATGTTAATATTTTGACTAAATAAGATATTATCAAATTAATAATCAAGGGCATGACTTGGGAAGACAACATGATACTGTAACTGAGAAAGAAATATTCCTGTAATTCAATTTCGTGGCTAAACTCTTAAGAGCACTTGCTTCTTTGTTGGAGATGGAAGTGATACTTAAGTCAGTAATTTAAAAATGTTATTGATTATAAATGAGGGAGATTTTATCCTTGGGGTTTATATCGCAGTTATATTGGATTCTTTTAAGTAATAAACTTCCGTGAGCTGTAATATAACTTGGAACATGAAACTTGAGAATCGTTATAATCTTAAGAACGTATTATTAAAATTATTTTGATTATCCTAGTCATAATTCGCATTCTAACCCTAACAAGGATTCCAAGAATTACTTACGACCTATCGAAAATCAGTTAATCAATATTAAAGTTAAGCGAATGTATTATATATACGCAGTTTGCTGTAGGTAGGCATACAAATAAACTTGCACCAGATTTTACTACAGTAAAGATAAAACTTTGGGCTGATGCAGTCTTACTATACATTATTCGAAAGAGAACATAATTCCTTATAAAGTTGAATTAGCGTCTGGTTAGTGTACCAGCAAGGTAATGGACCTTGGGACCTTTAATTAGTTTTACGGAAATACAATTCTACTCTGCGAGCCTGCAAGGTAACGAGGAATGAGTTAACTTCCTGTGGCCGGATTCCATATACATCAATAAGGATGAATGGCACACAATTAAGATTGAAATATGGATTTAAGATTAAAAAATGATGTTGATTTCCCGTTTTTTTTTAATTCAGTGTCAGTGCACAGAATGGAATTATTAATGGATATATTTATCTACTTCGTTAAATTTTCTGTACTATGGTTAATCGTTTCCTACTGATCTACGGGATAAAAATTAAATCATTTACGATGAGTGAAATACAAAAGATATAGTATAAGACTAAGTTGAAATGAAACTTGCTTAATTATTCCTGAATTTATACCCATCAATGTATATTAAAAGGACTAGAAAACTATCCCTCATGAGCATGAAAGTGGAGTACTGGATTGACAAAAGATGGTGTCCTTTAACGGCTTAAATCTTTCATACATATTATTTTCCAATTTTGCTCAAAATAAATATTAATTTGATTTTGCAATACTGTAATTTAATACATATAATGCATTTTTTCCAACTAAAATGTTATGCTTAAGAGATCATGAGTCAAATTATGCCTGTAAAGACTATAATTGAAATAAACAGCAATGTGTTTGCGTCGCTATAAAGCAAGAATCTCATGCTAAAAGAAAATTATTATTTTAATATTATCAACAAGTACAATTACAATTTGCTGAGATTATTATTTTCGTAAATCTATCATCCACTAGCATTGCAACATTGATGTTAAGAACATCCGGTAAGAAATATTCTCCCCCAATAGGATTACACCATTCAATGCAATACGTGTGATTGGCTACTAGAAAGATCTCGTCCAGTCTCGTAGCGCTCGTAGCATTCGAGAATCGGGTGCAACAATCATTCCTTTCGCCATCTTACCATCCAGAGGTAACGTGTTCGTTTTTGTGATTGAGCAACTTTGACTTCTATTATTAACTATATCGTTACATACATCCTCAAAAGTATTTAATTTTTAGTTCTATAGCTTCTATTTATTATTTAAACGTACGCAAGTATTAAATTGTTACTAAATAGGCCGATTTTTCGATTTACAGGTCCCCTCGCCTTCCAAGCCTTTTCACTTGACATTTTCATCGCCAAGTGATATAGGCTTCAGTAAGTTGAACATCAGTTGCAGTCTACAAACCAATCGCATCAAAATGTTAGTCAGGCCTCAGTCTATTTTTCGCTCTATGAAATTGAGTGTTATTATTTCTTGTAAGACCACATGCCCTGTAGTCGCAGCCAATATTACTACAAGTTGTTCTTGTAGGTTTCGTGAGCGTGATCAAAACCGTGGAAGGAGTCGTTTTAGCGATGACAGGAAAAACGGATTTGGAGGCGGAATGGACTTTGGCGGAAAAAACAACCTCAAAGGGAAACAACCTGGAGAAAGGCTTCGCAAACCACAATGGGATTTAAAATCTCTCCAGCCATTTACCAAAGATTTTTATGTACCACATCCTAACATATTGCGGAGGTAAATACTTCAGCCATAGTTGGCCATTTTCTTTTCACCAAGACTCGATTTAAAGAAAATTTGGAATTGCGTTAATACCTCTTATTTAATTTCAGGAGTATGCAAGAGGTTGAACAGTATAGAGCTTCTAAGGAAATTACTGTTAAAGGAAAGAATGTCCCTTTTCCTAACCAACATTTTGAGGAAGGAAATTTCCCCGACTACGTAATGAAAGAAATAAGGTAAATAGTCTTACTGTGAATGCTTTATTCTAATTCCACCTGGTAGTTATGTGATGTGAACATATTTTATTTTCTCTTATTGTAGAAAGCAAGGATTTTCTGAGCCTACAGCAATTCAAGCACAAGGATGGCCAATCGCATTAAATGGCCGCGACATGGTCGGCATTGCCCAGACTGGGTCAGGAAAAACGTTAGCGGTAAGTGTTCGGACTTGTTAATTATCATTGAATCTCTAAATTTCCCTCACGAAATAGGTTCTGCAGCTCTGAAAACTTGTCGTGTCACGTTTTACAACGTGGTCGGTGCTTCACTGTAATGACGTCATGCCTGTGATCACCATTTTGTGGAAAGCCTTTTCCCGTGCATTATTTTTCCAGGTGTTGGTTGCCTTCAATTATGCGTTGAATAGTCATCTTCTGAAGATTTTAATAGTTTTATTGTAAAATTTCACATAATTCGGTTAATGACTTATATGGATACAGTTTCCATAGTTCCGATATAGTTTCCATGCAATTAGCTGCGTGACAGATTTTTCCGCTGTTCGTCGTAATGACGTGAAAGTGGGTTTTATTCGTTGAATATTTTCAGTTTGCCTCTAAATGAATGCAGGTTCTCATTAAGTGGCCAAGAAATTTGCTGACTTGCACTTCTGATGGTCTTCGTACAGCGTAGGAACAGGTGCTAGAATTTTTTATTAACCGTGTAAAATGGACGCTTTGCTTTTCAGATTGCATTGCGCAACTGCGCAATATTCGTGATCGGTTAATTTTCTTGGCTATAATCATTATCGTTGGAGTTGAGTTGTTGCTATTTTCTGTCCGGCCTTCTCTTGTGTTAAAGATCTTGAATTAATCCATAGCTTGTACATTTCAGGACTAAGTTCTTGTCTGGTTTAGTGAAGCATTCAGTAATATGTACCTACGTTAATCTTACTAAATCCGTTTGCCTTACGTAATGAATGTTTAAAGCTGCTGTACTTCGTCACTTTCGTCTGCGTGTGGTTCTCACAAAATTCATTAGTTACACAACTTAAATCCACTTCTGTGGATTTTAGTTGTTATTGCTGATTTTGTTTAACTAATACATTTGGTTAGGAAATAATCCTCGTTACTAAAATTTCTAGAATTATTTAATATTTATTTAATGAACTTCTTAGTTTTAGTAACTATACCTCTTTTCTTGGCAAGCATCTGTCTCTATTTAGGCAGGGTTTGAGTGCAAAAAAGAGGGAAATCAATAGATTGGACTTATGCCTTCGGTGCCCACGCCATACACTGCCTGGGTCCCATCCTCAAAGTCCTGTACATATAATTTAACCTTATTATTTTCCTAGTTAATTAACGCTTCATAGTTGAGCTTCTCTGTTGTTAACTGTTCTGTTGTATTAATTTTCTAAGATTTTCCTGGATTTATTTCCCTTTCTGTCATACGCTACCTGCGGTTTGCGGTGTATATCATATCTAAATATTCCAGATGTGATTTGAGTGTTAATGCTAGGTATCAGATATGTCTATTTCGTAATTAAACTGCCTTCGTGGCTGGCGTGATGAAAGATCCTGGCGTGCTTTTGGTGGATATATTGTGTGTTACGAATGTTCTAAGAAGCAGAAAACAGACTGGCAACCCCGAATGACAACCACCCGGTCAGTGTGGATTTGCCAATTGGGAAACATAATATATGCGCATATTCGTGGAATTTCTGTAGTTTCAACACCCAACATTCCGATTAGACTTAGCTGAAATTTGCGTTGATTGAAGTAGAAAAAAAAATCTTTTGAAATTGTGAAGGAAGATAGGAACTATTTTTACATCGAATTTTTTTTTTAGACATCTCATGATTGTTTGGGTGGGTAATAATTGTCTCCAGTTTCTACAGTTTTACTTCTTCGATGTTAAGCATTTAGGTGAAAAAACAAGTCTTAAATAATTTCAGAATTTTGATAAGGTTTTTTCGTGGAAAACTACTTAAAGTTTGCGATTAACTGAACAGCTCATTGTAGTTATTAATTTTTCGCCAATCCCTTGTACAGTTTTTTTTAATTGTCCTGAAGTAGCTCACGTAACTTTTGCTTAATCATTTACGAAGCTGATTGTGATGTTCCCAAAGATATATTCTGGGTTTTGAGTTGGACCTTTTCTTTCTCATCTCTATTGGCTAAGAAATCTCGTCTATCATGATGTCCTGTTTAATGTAGTGGGAATGTTAGTCTTTAAAGATTTTTATGAAAATCTTGCAGTACTGATGAGATTCTTTCTGCGGTTATTTGGTATAATGTTAATAGTAGTAGTATGATTGCAGTTTTTTAAGAAATGAAGACGGCATTATTTGTAATTTTCTTTACAGTATATCCTTCCAGCTACTGTTCATATAAACCACCAGCCAAGCTTGTCTCGTGGAGATGGTCCAATTGCATTGGTACTTGCACCTACAAGAGAATTGGCACAGCAGATACAGCAAGTGGCCAGAGATTTTGGGTCTGCAACTTATGTCCGTAACACCTGCATCTTTGGAGGAGCTCCCAAGGGACCACAGGTTAGTGCATTTGCAGTCTGTAGTCGGGTGTAAAGCAATATTGGAGAACGGAGCAGGGTCATTTGTTTCTTCAAACCTGTTTAGTATAGTAGTAGCTATCCCTCTTTTCTTGGCAAGCATCTGTCTCTATTTAGGCAGGGTTTGAGTGCAAAAGAGAGGGAAATCAATATATTGGACTTATGCCTTCGGTGCTCACGCCTTTCACTGCCTGGGTCCCATCCTCAAAGTCCTGTACATTCCATTCAATCATATTTTTTATTAGTTTATTTAACCTTGCATTCATAGTCGAACATCTGTGTTTGGTTGTGATAATAATTGATGGCTAGTATTATTGCTGTAACTGATGTTCCTATTGGTTGATCTTATAGTTTTATCTTTCAATGTTTTAGGCCAGAGATTTAGAGCGTGGAGTTGAAATTGTGATTGCCACACCTGGTCGTTTGATTGATTTCCTTGAGAGGGGAACAACTAATCTTCGTCGGTGTACGTATCTTGTTTTGGATGAAGCAGATCGCATGTTAGACATGGGTTTTGAACCCCAGATCAGGAAAATTGTAGAACAAATCAGGGTGAGTTACTTTATTTTAATGAAGCTTGTATATAATATTTCAATCTGATACTTTTTGTATTTATGGTCAGTGATAACTTAGGTTATTATATGGCTGAAGGTTTTATGTCATCTGATATTAACTTATTTGTTTTATTTTTAGCCTGACAGACAAACCTTGATGTGGTCAGCAACTTGGCCAAAGGAAGTTCGCAATCTAGCTGAAGAATTTCTGACTGATTACATTCAGGTCAATATAGGATCACTTCAACTGTCTGCCAACCATAATATTCTTCAGATAGTTGATGTCTGCCAAGAATATGAGAAACAGAACAAGTAAGTTTGTTTTTCAGTGTAATTTAGCTTCAGAGATGTTGGTATATCACAACGGGACTTATCAATTTTTTCTTCCAATTTCTAGGCTTAGTAAGTTGCTCTCTGAAATAGGCGCAGAAAGGGATTCCAAGACAATAATATTTGTTGAGACAAAGAGGAAAGTGGAAGACATCACTAGGAATATCAAAAGAGAAGGGTTAGTATTTCATTTGTTATTCAGTCTTCTTTTAGTTTTTATGATTTTGGTTGCTGTTTTATATTTATATTTCTCATTCTTACAGATGGCCAGCTGTGTGTATTCATGGAGATAAATCTCAACCTGAAAGAGATTATGTATTAAGGGGTTAGTTAATTTGGCTGATTTGATAAGTTTGGCATTGTATATTGTTACATTTACTTGATAGTTGTTTAATTGTGTAAATTGTTTAAATTTCAGAGTTTCGCAATGGAAGGTCTCCCATTTTGGTTGCCACAGATGTGGCAGCTCGAGGACTAGGTTAGTTACTTTTGCTTGTTCTTTTTCCCTCCCTCTCCCAGCATCTGCATTGTTGGCGATATATATCCAGTGGCTGTCTTCACTCGGAATTGAAACCATTTGGCAGTACTCCTTCCGGATGGTTTTCTTTCGGTTTTATTTGGAATTATTGAGATTCCACATCACAACTTGGAATATATCACCACACAACTTCACAGGCTGAATTTGTGTTAATACTTAGTTAATTTATCTTAATGTTTTGGGGATGATTTTTCTCATTTCTTTATCATTTGATCATTTAAATTATTGGAGTATTCAAGATATCTCTTACTAATTTGGAAACTGCGTGTAGTGAGGTTAATGTGCTTGCACCTCTGAATTGACAATATTACTAGATAGTCATGGTTGTGTAGAAGATTTATCAGCGGGCTCAAAAATATGCTTTCTCTCTTATGTAAGATAGTGGCAATCATCTCCATGGTATGATTTCTGTTGACTTTTCAACAAAATTCATTTGACAGCTAGTGATTGGCTCAAGCAACACCTCAGTGTGTTGTTGTGGGAGGATACTCGACAAGGTACCTGGACTCGGGATTCATGTTTCCAGACCAGCAGCCCCATTTATTCTATTCCCTCAAAGGGTTGAAACATGAAATCTGTAGATTGGTAACTCGCCCATCGATTATGGCATTACATAGCAGTAGCCTACAATTCTCAATTAACTTCAGTCACTGTCACTTTGAATTTGACTACATGGCTTCTTTTAGCTGTGTGGACATATATACAGTAGTACCGGAGTAGTCCTGTGTATTTATTATTTGGATTACTTCAGCTCCAATTTTTTGTTTGGAGTTTTCTAGGTGGGAACAGTGTGAAGGCCATTTGGAATGAAAAAAATTAAATTTGACTAAAGATATACCAATGGTCTTTTGGTTGCCACTGTATTGTATATATGTGCCTTTTTGTGTAAGGAATGCCCTTTCATGCATTTCCATGGATTCGAGTCCAAACATCACATTTCTTTAAAATCTTTTACTTTGATTCTGGTATGGGTCATGGGTGTAGTTTAATTTCTTTTAAATATAACGAGACATCTAAGTGATATGACTTAAGTTGTCCTAAACAACTTTTTCAATTCATATATATATCATAAATTCATTGGGTTCAATTTGTTCTCACATCTCATGCTTCTAAGTTTTTCACTCCAATTTAGTTTTAATTGCTTTCATTCAAACCTACAATTTTAATCTTTTATCGATAATTGGGGATTTTTGTAATGTTTGTTTTCTTAAAAATAATGAACGACCCTGCTTAAAATTGTGATGCTTTGATTCAACATGGTATATGAGTGTTTGGGGAGTTATTCCTTAACGAAGGATCATTATCTGAGGTCAGAGTTCTCCAATGAGCTCATGATCTCAGTTTATGGCTTTTATTGAGTGAAAGTTTACTCTTGTCTTTGCAAAGTATATGGCTCCTTTGGGTTACAATATTCATTTGTTGAATACTTGTAACCGAATATTGCTGTGTGGCTTATGTCATAATCCAAGCTGCAGGAGTGATCAGTCATTTGATAAAAACCAAATGACCTTTGGAGGGTGAAAATGGGCTGCGTGTGATTCCAGTAGGAGCTGCATAAGAGCCATGCAATATGCCTGCATGTGCTCTTGTTGTTCCTGCAACAATTGATGGGGCTTGCCCCATTTCCTTTTCTCGATCCTTCACCATTCCACCTCACCCACTTCCCATCTCTCTTCTTTCAGAGGCACAAATTGGACTCACTGTGCCTCCCATCGAAGTCACTTGAGCTGAGCCAGCCGCGAGAGGAGAGAGAAGGGTCTTAAATTTTGTCGAGGCACCTCCCTTTAATCATTAACTTGGCCACTTTGGGGATCGCCGTTTCATCCGGCGCTTCATAACCTTGCTTGTGCATGTGTTTCATAGGGGTAGGAGGGGCATACATGAAGTTGCACTCAAGTTTGTAACAGTCCACATGACACCTAGCTCCCTGACATCAAAAAGCATTATAGTATAGTTCTCATTTCCTCATTTGGTAGCTAAGTTTCTTGGGTTTCAAATTTGGGAATAACTTCTTGGGAATAGAACTGTTGATTTGGGTACCCTAGCCTTTTGAACACGACAGGAGTGGAGATTTCATCAAAAACTCAACATCGTGTATTTTAACATACTATATCATTTTGAAGGCAAAGTATATTTTGTGGTAGTTATTCCCTAGCAAACACATGCACATAGCTGAAAGCATTTGATCATATGCCTCTTGGCACAAACTTTAGAGAGAGAGTAATGATGGGTTCAGTAAGTTCTGAGTTAGAGGGTTAGGGACGATAGAGGGCGTGAACTGCAAGGGCCCACAGTGTTGGGCACACAGAAGGCAGTTCAACGTTCGAGGGGCATCCCGGCCGGCAATCCTTGGTCTAGTCCGTGGTTGCGGAATAGATTGCCATTCCGGTGGTCCGCTCGGGAATGTTTAAGTGCTGTTAGCTTGGCACTCCCTCAAGGTTTGTATAGTAATATTTCAGTTAAGAGGATTTCAGCAGGTAAAGGCAGCATAAGGTTGGGATATTGACTTGTTATGGGGGAAGTAAGCTATTTCATATTTGAAGCTGTCGGGAAATTTGTTAGATCTGCAATAACGATTTTTATTAAAGTATGAATTTTGATTTTAATGTCTAATTATTCACTCAGTGGTAGGTGTTTGTTTTGACTAATGTTAACTCTTGAACATCATACATATAATTCTTGCAAGATATCCATTAGATTGGTGGTTTGTTGTTACTAAGAGGAAGTTCATGGCAATTCCCATTATATTCACGTTTGTGGCATGCTTTAATCATGAGACTTTTCCTTTATTTGAGTTTGCCCTAATGGCAGTTTTTTTCCTTGGGTAGATGTGGAAGATGTAAAGTTTGTGATAAATTTTGACTACCCAAACTCCTCCGAAGACTACATTCATCGTATTGGACGCACTGGGCGTTGTAAACAGACAGGCACGTCGTATGCATTTTTCACAAACAACAACAGTAGGCAAGCAAGAGACTTAGTAGCTGTCTTGAGAGAAGCAAATCAGCATGTCAATCCCAAGCTCGATGAGATGGCATCCATGAGGTTTGGTGGAGGTGGAAACCGTTTTGGCAATGGTAAGCTGTTGTATGGATTGCATCGAAATTGCTATTTGAATTAATCTAAGATAATTACGTGGAATAATCCTTGGCTTTTTCTTTCAGGGCGAAATCGATGGGGAGGTAACAATTACGGAAATAGTAATGGTTACAGGGCTTCAGGAAATAGGAGCAGTGGCAATGGATGGAATGAGAACAAAGTTACTAGTTTTATGGGTTAGTAGGGTCTTTTGTGCTGATGAAATATTTGGCATCCATTTTGTTGTGCTTGAGAATTGCAATCTTTGTGATTTCTCTTGTAGCATACAAGACTGACGTACGAGCTTAAGTGCAATCTCTGCATCAGCCCGGATATTGTGGATCTGAAGTGTTGCTGTGCTGATGGGGTTGGATGTGATCCATTTCCTGTTGTAATTTTACTATGCAATTGTTCGTTGTGAAAGACTGCCCTATTTGGATTCCATCCCTTTGTGGGCTTTCATGGACCATAGTTCCATTGTCACTTTCTTTTCACTTTGAGAAGTTAAACCTCTTCCATGTTATTTATCTACACATTTCTTTCTTAGTATTCTTTTAATACAGGGGAAACCTATATGCATTTGTCAGTACCCTTCATGTTCCTTATGTTGACATTCCTCTCTATCGGTTAGTTTGAAGGGACAAATGGTTTACCTGTTTCCTGTTCATTTAAAAACTTTATTACCTTGTAAAGCAAAGCTTCCTTGGCATTTTTGATTCACTATGAAGAGAAGTTAACAGTAAATTTTGGTTTGTTAATCATCAGTGTACTTTTGTTAGCTATATCATTCCAAATGAGTTACTCTTTTTCTCAATAGGATCTTTTGTTTGTGAAGAATTCGTTGTAGGCTCTGACATGGTGGATTTAGCTTTGGTTTAGCAATTTCATTCCTTGAATGACTTCGACTACTTCAAGTCAGGTTTTTAAGAGATGCTTAAAAGATATTAACTAGCAGATAGTCTAGTCATTTCTTTGTTATGGAGCATAAATGAGGAGTGAAGTTGTTGTTGAACAACTGTTTTAGGAAGCTGGTTCTTCCTATGTTGGCATAACTGCACAATTGACCTGTTGCACTTAAGTCCTAGTTAAGTTATTTCTACTGATTTGCCTTTGTCCATTTTTATAAAAGTATTAATCAGTGCAATGAGGCATATCACTTAAGGAAATGTGACAATCTTATTCTGGTTTTTCCTTAAGTGGGAGCATTTTATTTAGAAGTCCATTATTTTTCTTTGACCATACATCGTTTTTTAATCATGTCAACATTTGTAACTGTTGTGGATAATCAATAAAAGGCATTTGTGCTGATTTTATTTATTTTTATTCATTTAGATGTACCCATTTGTTGCAAACATAAAACCTCTGCAATTGGAGACTAGTCGTTTATTGTTTTACAGATTAAAACAAAGCATGTTAATTTTATGATCTTTTAAAAACGCTGCTGACAGTGTGTTATAAGTTACATTGCTTTCCATTGCAATATCATCCTTTTTTTATAATTGGAGAAAGTGATGCTTGTATTCTTACAGTACTTGCCTATCAAATTAAGTTTAATTTTTAGTTCTTCTGGAGGTTTTCAGTCACTTCTGGTAACTTCAATTAAACCATTATTGGGTCAGTTAGACCATCCTTAATAGAGATTTTTAAGTGTACTTTGAATGTACTGACAAATTCTCTGAAGTTGATGAACCAGGCAAGTGAATGGGGTTAAATCTAGTTGAGACTGCATTAAAGATGAAAAGTTCGTTTTTCTGTTACATTGAATTGTCTGCATTAAGAAAAACTTTTGATATGGAATTCTCAGTTTTAATATCGACTAATTCTACACTAGTCCTAATGTAGATGTGGACACATTAATTTTGATAAGACAATCCAAATGTGATTTCTTCAGATAATGCTTCCAAATGTGATTTCTTCAGATGAGCTTCAGATAATGCTTAGGTAACTACAATGATTGTACCAAGGAAATAGATTGATGCAAATATGAAAACCACAAGCTCACTTTGTTGATTCATAATCCAAAAGTTTAGTTTGAGAATGGGGATAGCCAATGAGTGATGAAGACGAGTTGTTTTAAGTTCATTCTTAGTTCGATATTAAGATGATAAAAAAATTACATTGCGCAACTGGTCGTTACATCCCATACCACACGCCGGAAGGCAGAGGATATTTCTTTGTATTGGTATTCTGTGGCATTTAAGAAGATCATGTAAACATTTACAGGATGGAAAATGTAAATCTTGGATTGTTTCAGAAAGGGGATATTATATAGCTATGGCTTGTTTTAAGAGGTAGGTACCTCATTCTGTTAATTTTTGGATAATGCTTTAGCAAAATTGGATTTGAAGAATAGTTAAAAGCTATATTCGCATCACCTGCTGGATATAAGCGGAACTTATTATAAATATAAGTACATTGTCATGTAGTGTTTAAGCCACTTATTAACTAATAACTTATTTCGGATAGATACCATTAATTCATGATGTGTAACTAGGGTTACCAGATGCTCCAAGTCGAAAAAGCGGACATTCCACGACCCCCCCCCATTACTAATCGAAAAAAATATATATATCCATTGTAAAATTTAAAAAATTAATCAAAGAAGTGTTACTTACTCTTTCAGTCTCGAACCACGACAGTATACTTTACCAGTAGTTAAGATGGAATATGAGTAAAAAAAAATATTCGAGCATTTTTCTTGTACTATTTTTTATTGAGTGTCAATTTATTAAATATACTGAAGTACTCGGTGAAAGATTGTGTAAGATGGAAATATATATAAAAATGGTTGATTGAGAGAAAAAAGCGGACACGGGACAGAAAAAGCGGACGTCTGATAACCCTATGTGTAACATACTTCTCCATGGGTAGACTTAGTATAATGCCTACAAAATATGTTATTGACGCTGAAATGTCTTCAAATGAAACATATGCTGAATTGATTGCAATACTGAATCCTGCTTACAAAGGATTTCTAACTCGAGCCCAATGACCGTTCAACCAAGCAATTAAGACATAATAGCCAAGTTTCGCTTGAAATATTTCCATCATAAATTCTGGTGGAAGAAAGTTGATCCGTCGTAAAACATAACCTCCAATGTGAATCATAAAGATCGAATAAAGTATCGCCTCTGTTAGAGAAGAATCAGTTTCTCGAAGATTGTTAAGATATTATAATTTTAATAATAAGACCTTGGTTCCTTCACGAGAAAAATTGGACCAGGCGGAATTTAATCTTTGGCGCCCCGTTCGTATACCCTTTTACAAATTCAAATATTTAATACGTCTGAAATATCCATTTTAGATTTATCTGCATAAATAATTCCGTGTCCCAAACTAATATTTATACGATAACCTCAATGAAAATAATTATCCATCTATATATCTCGAGAAATGCGAGAAGTTAGTAAAACAATTGAATGCTATTTTACTTCAACTGCCATCTATTGGTCTACTCAAAAAAATAGTAACTCGTGGCAGCCATCGTAAGCCCATAAGGCTCCACGGCAAGGTTCTTATCCGGTGTCCAAGATGGTAAGCACATGTTCTAATTTGTCTTTGAATTATATCTTTCTCCATCCATTGATTTTTGTGCGTCTAGTCATTGCAGAAACTTTGTATATGAATTGCTGATGATGTCTTGTTTCAGGGAATCGACATTAATCATAAGTGGGATCGAAAGGTGGTAAGACGGGAGCCAAAGTCTGAGGATGTGTACCTCAGGCTCCTTGTCAAGGTATGAGATTTTTATTTAAATGTTATATCGTATTGGAGAGAATTATTTGCCATACGTAATGTTTTATTTCTTCAGCTCTACAGATTCCTTGCCCGAAGAACGGAAGCAAAGTTCAACAAGATAATTCTTAAAAGGCTTTTTATGTCTAGAATCAATCGGCCTCCAATTTCTTTAGCAAGAATCGTTAGGTTCATGAAAAAACCTGGCCGGGAAGGGAGACTCGCTGTTGTGGTTGGCACTGTAACCGACGACAAGAGGATTTGGGATATTCCAAAACTAACTGTAAGTTTATGAGTAATGACTTTGAAAGTTGTATACTTGAAAGATGATAATCATCTTTTTAATCTATTCCTTTTATATTCAGGTCTGTGCGCTGAGAGTAACCGAGAGAGCTCGTGGTAGGATTCTAAATGCTGGTGGAGAAATCATCACTTTCGATCAACTTGCGTTGCGTGCTCCTACAGGAAAGAACACAGTTCTCATGCAAGGTAAGGAACGCGTTGTAAAACTGCATTTTTCTGTTGTGGTTTCTTTGGTTTCCTATGAGTTGTTCGGTTTCTTTTTAAAGCTGTGTGTTCACTCTCATGGGTATTTTGTGGGAAACAAACATCAGAAAGTATGTATGTTAGAGTGATGTATTTATACAAGTGATTATATAGAATATTATACGGAAAAGTTGGCGTCCTCCAGTAAACTCAATTTTTTTCAGTTCAAGTAATTGTCAATGATTTTTCCAACGCCATGTTTTTATTTATATCTGTTGCAGCATTCAGTGCATTGCCACATATTGGCATCCGTTAGTTTTTTTCCATACTGGAGGTTAGAATCCTTGCTTATTGAGCATTGGATTTATTATTAATTATATATTAGTTAATCTATTAGCATTTCCAGCACCGTTATAATAGCGTGTGATCTGAAATTTTCCGTAAGTGTATTAGCACGCTCGGGATTATCCACCCCTCCCAGTCTTGGCAAGCATCTGTCTTTACTTCGGCAGTTGTATGAATAAGGGAGGGAAATTAATGGATTGGACTTATGCCTTCGGTGCCCACGCTATGTACTGCCTGGGTCCCATCCTCAAAGTCCCGTACACCTTTTTAATACGAACTTTTATTAATTGAACTATGAATGAAGGTATGCTATCAGCAACCTTCTCGATTTAGCTTCATTGCTTTACAGTTATAAAATACTTCGCTAAATGTCTAAAACCCATGGGGTAAAATCATGAGTTAGGAGGTAGTTACCATTGATAACCTTCTTATATAGTTGTTTGACATTTACATTAATATCTCAACTTTTTGTTTCTGTGTTGACATTGTAGTTAGCTAAATGGTTCCTATTTTGGTAAATTAGCGCTGCCTATACCCTACTACAGTATGTTTGCGAATAAATCATAGTAGAATTGAACATTCAGTTATTTTGCTTGAATTTTTGTTTAGCTTACCTCGATTCTAAATTCAGCTCTTAGCGTTGAAAACAATTCGACGGTGGAAGTAAACTTACTGCTTTCTTCGAATATGGACCTCATCTCTAGATGGAGTTTGCTGATTAATTACATTTATTTTTGTGAAAGTTGGATCTTTTTCTCAAGGTTTATTTAGAATATGATAACCTTGATTTGTATCTAAGATTGAACCCTTAAAACAAATTTTGAATTTCGATTCAATGTATCTTTATGTGCAATAGCTGAAAGACTAATGTTTAAGGACAAGACTTGAAGAGTTGTGGTGGCCAAGTTTATGCAAGGCACGATAGGTTCTATACATTTTTCTTCAGCACAAAATAGTTTACGTGTATTCAAACTGACTTCTCTGTGCAACAACATTTGTTAGTTTCAAATATTCAGGTGTTGTAGATAAGTTATATTCTTGCTATAATGGTTGTGCTTCTGTGTTTACTGAGAATTTAATAAAACTTATTAATCTTCAAATTGCTTGTTCCAGGTCGTCGCAATGCCCGTGAAGCAGTGAAACACTTTGGTCTTGCTCCTGGTGTGCCACACAGCCACACCAAGCCATATGTGCGCTCCAAGGGCAGGAAATTCGAACGTGCTCGTGGCCGCAGGCGCAGCATAGGATACAAGAAGTAGAGTGGGATAGATTTTGTCATCTCATGCTACAAGTGATGTCTATCTTATCACAGGGAAGGAACTGTATAAGCCGTAACATGTCAATAAACACCAAGGCTCCTGTTATTGTGATTTTTTTTACTATTAAAGATGAAGGAATGTCACGTTGGCCTGATATGTTTTGTCCATTTTTCGTAGCTTTGACAGTAGCTTGGACTTTCAAGTTGACATGTTTCAAACAAATATATTAATGCAGGATTGGTTATTCATGTACATTCAATTAAAACTAATTCAGAATTGTTCATTATAGCAATCGTTGCTCTATTTCACTAATGATGAACCTATTCACTCTTCAATAGTGTATATTATCAGCCTTTCTTCCCATCAGATTAGATCTGCTATTGCTGCAGTACATATCCCAACTCATTTGGTTTCTGCCTTGATTTAATCAGTCAGATTCAAGCTTCTTATTTTATTATAATATCTATGGGTTGTAAGAATTTCTGGGTGATGGCTAGTCAGGCTAACGATTTGCCTTCAGTATTGTTTTAAGTTGAAAAATTAGTTGGCATTACTAAAGTTATGACTGGTTTCTAATTACCTATGATGAGGAAAACCTAGTTTCCAATCTTAAACAATTATAACAGCTTGTTAGTTTATCATGGTTTTGGATTGTTTTAATTGGATTATTTTTATTAGTTTGGATTATTATAATAATAGAAGTAAGGGAGAACTAATTTCAAAACTAAGATAGTAAATCAGTTAGTGATTTTTGGTAAAAAAATATTTGTAGAGGAAGATCTTCAATACATAAAATTACTATGAAAATTGAATAAGAAGGTATTTAAGGGGATTTGAAAGGATTAACTTAAGCGCATTAATGCACAAGGCAGTACTTCATTTCTCCCTAAATGTTAAAGATGTCAATATTTTTGTTTCAAGTCCAGATAGTCCTGTGAACAATAACTTGTTTTAGTAGCTCAATAGTACATTTTATTTTAACATTTAATTTTGATTGAACTAGCTGATAATAAAAGGGAGATTGAAAAAATATTCAAGCTTAACTATTTGGGTGTTTAATGATGCATTTTTTTAGGAAACCTTTAAAACATTCTTTTTACTTATGTGAACCAGAACTTGAAATTTTATCTCATTGTTACAAGATATACAAAGTTATACAAGTTTGTTTATTCTAACCAAATTTTAGGAGTGCATGATATAACTGTTGGGGCATATGAATTGTGATCAATCTCATTTCCACAGGGGTAGTATTACTATCTCCCTCTAGCGCCCAAAAGTGAAGCCAGGGGTAAAGCGGCAGATTGCACATTTAGCCATGCTGGGTAGCACTTTTCGTATCTCCCTATACCAATACATTGTTTTTTCGTGATTTTGCGGCTTTGATACAGAGTTTTCAAGGTTTGATCGAGTAAGTCGAAGGTTTTGGAACACAAAATGTAGTTTGAGCAATACGTAACATGAAGCAATTTTGTTATTTTCGCGTTTATAAAGGTTTTATAGGAAAATAAGCAGGGGCCTGTTTCTGCCTGCAGCATGGTCAATTGCTGCGCATCAGAACAGCTGCCACCACAAAATGTTCCGAACTAGAATCTATGCATCTTCCTTAATTTTATTATTTCATTCATTATCTGAACTCTATGAAGCAGAACGAACGTCAGTATTAATCCACGGCGTTTCAATGAACATTTCATTGTGCTCTCGGCTGCACCTGTAGGTCTTGCATGGTATACAAGTTCTCGTATTCGTCATTTTGACAACTTTTACTTCATTAAGCCCCAATTATGAATTAGAACAAACATTTGCACAAGCGGAAAAATCTCTAATTGCTCTGATAAGCTATTATAATGTATTATAGAGTAGCTTTATTTCATTGCGGTAAACGACTATTAAGGAATTTTATGCCGTACTTGGTATTGATCAATTATAAACTATGACGAATTAATGCATTATAATATATGTAAAATTAAAATTATAATAATCAACGAGGTTTTGATAGAGTTTGCGGGAGATTGGCAGACGATTTGTTCTCTCTATTTCTCTAGCAGACGACACCGGCATCCGAGAAGTTTACATTGCAGGCATGTTTTATTTTCCATAATAAAAGGAATCAAGAAGACTTAGAGAAAAAAATCGAAGAAAATCGTTAAGTGAAAGGTTCATTTAAACTATCTGAGTCGATTTCATAGGATAGACAAGTTCCTGAGTCCCGTATGAGAGGAAAATAAAACCCCAAAAATACATGTAGTTAAAGGGGAGCTGGAGAAAAGTGCTACCCAGTGCTCTGCGGGTTGCGTTATTTTTGGCTTCACTATTCTCCCGGTAGACTCTCCCTGTGCTCATTTCGCATTAACAAAATGGGTAATTAATTTTCTAAGGTGATATAAGGAAAACTGTCATTCAAGTGAATTCCCCTTAGTCCAAATTATTTACATACACTTATACCAGTGACAGTCTATATTAAATAATTCAATGTATTCTAGTTGTAAAGATAACATTTTCTCTCCTGTAATTTACAGAATTTTGCTGAAAGTATCTAATTGAATGGGTTTTAAGGGTTAAATCAACAATAGCTGCAAGAATTGATGTAGTCATGAGAGCTGAGCATGTAAAGGGAAATTAGTGGACATGCTTTCAGACAATTGTGCCATTACTTAATTAATCTGGTAGAAGCTCCAATGCTCATTTTGACCCTAAGTATCTAGAAATTTATCTCATTGAAAAGGACTTGCACTCAATGAGGAAAAGAATGGTGAAAATCAAGGAGGAAGGCTGTAATCAACATTCTGTTAGTACCACTTACGCTAAATGTGACCTGTTGTCCAGTAGTTTATGAATTTTTTCCTAAGTACCTCTAAAAACTCGCTTGAAAGTTCATAACTTCTTGTTGTATAGTATCTTTGATGTAGTGCAAGCTGCTTGCTAAATTCCAAATAATATTGCAGCGCGGGAGGTAGTAAAAATACTTAACTAAGAAGATGAGATGTTTGGACCTGTTATCTGATGTTTACTCTCGCATTGGGTTTTATATGTCGAATCTTACTAAGGATGCATGAAGAATAAACAATGACTCAAAGAATATTACTCATTGTTGACTCAACATGCTTATAATGCATTGTAAATTATGAAGAGTCCTGGAAAGATATATCAGGGACAGACGGTAATTATTTTAAAGGTATGAAACCATCTCAAATTTACAAATACCTAAGATGGTATTGGCAATAAAATTATTAAAGAGCTCGTTTGGAGAGCAAATTGAGAAAAGGCAAGATAGATTTTTACGGTAACAAATTACTTCGGTCTTGCCATTTTAAGGGTATATAATCAATAGTTTATTTTCTTTAGGATATGAATTATCTTTTGAATGAAATAAGGGTGGTATAAGATACTGGTCAATAACCTATCCTGAAATCTATTGGTGTGATCAAAGTTTATAAAAGCCCCAATTTACAGAAGGGAAAAGGATGTGGCTCCATAGTTAAGTGGTTAGAACACCTGCCCGGAAAGTGGGAGACTTGGGTTCAAGTCCCAGCCAAGTGACTATTTTTCTCTTGTACAACCAGTGATAAAAGTGTTCATGAGGAGAAAGGAATTTCATTAGGAAATGTCAACTATCTATTGCTAAATAAACTGCAGTCCCACAATATTTATGTTGCTGCAATATATTTCATTAACTAGTAGGAGAAAGATCTTAATATTATACTACAAGAAAATTTTGTTTCATTACATGGTTGTTACAAAAAGAATTCTTAAATATTGACCTTGTCAGTTTATGCAAGGTTTCAAATTATATTGAAATGCCAATTATTCAATTGTGTAGTGTTTTAGAATCGGCTTCTATTTGCAGAGAGGAAATACAATCTGTTTTACCTGTCTATATATCTATCTATTATATATAGATGCTTCTCCGAATTCATTCATGGATATATATACATAGATAGGTAGGATACTAATTCATAGGCTAAACCACAAGCGAAATAGCAACTTGAAATTTTTAAGACGTATTAGCCATAATGTGTAATCGCCAGAAAAATTGCGATTTTGAACCTCAGTGTCATGGGTTTGATTCCAGAGGGCCCCTAAGTCCTGATTTTTTTCATTTAAAAGCATTGCTTTGATTTAAGAGAATTAAAAAAAAATACTTCCCGTATAGGTAGAGGATCAAAACTCTAGGAGCCTATATATATGGTCATGATCTTTCAAAAAAATAAATGACTTTCACGAAAAATATCCTGGGATCGATGCTAGGACGATGCAAATATATGCCCTTTAAAATACAAGGGAGTAGTTTTTCATTTTTTTTTTGATGCACTTATCGAAATGATAGGAAGTTTATGCTTGGCTAGAAGATGTATGGTAAGAATTGGTTTAAGAAAAAAATTTTGATATGACCCTACTGTTCCTGGGTTCGATGCCAGAGCACATAAAAATTTCTCACATAAGGAATTTAAGGGAAAAGTAGGACGTCATTTGAGGCAGTTGCACCCAATATTACTGCTTGAATTTTCACACATAGTTAGAGATGGTGATCTTCTATTGTGTTGCATACAAAGTATCACCAGAAATACCCGGGTTCGATACTGGCTGGTAAATATATCTCTCATTTGATATACATTGGGGTAGTTTTCATTAATTTTTTGTTTCACGTATCAAAATGATAGGAAGTTTTTGGTCTGCAGGCAGATGTATATCAAGATTCCATTTACGAAAAATAATTAAATAAGACTGCTGTTCCTTCGGTTTGATGCCAGAGCACATTAAAATTTCTCACGTAAGGAATAAAAGGGAAAAGTAGGACAGATGACGATGCCGGGTGGATAAATTTTGGCGAATTTTAAGAATATTTTCAATCCTTATTTTTCTTTTGAGAACCCTTTCGATATGATGCCGACTTGAAATTTGTGTTATAACATGCTTGCAGAATGCAAGCAATATTTTACTCGTAATACATATTTGGAATGAGTAGTATGAAAAATTTGGATATGAATAGGGTTTGATGAATATGAATCTATAATATGTCTTTATCTATAGTCTTAGGCAAGACTTTGTGGAAAGCCAGTATCAATAGCAGTCTTTAATTTTCCTCTGCATGTTAAATTACATGACCGATATTGCAAGCATGCTTGGATTTTCAGGTACAGGGAGGATGCTAGCACACTTGTATGGAATTAAACATACCGTGGAAAATAACTAAGTCTTCCCTACCTATTGAAAATAATTCTTTACTTGACCTCTTCTAACGAGCTGATTCTTTAAAAACACAACTCTCACTTTCATTGCAAATTTATGGAGGTTCACTTAATAGTCCTGGATCATTCCTTGCTCTCTCCAAAATTATTTTAAATGTATTTACAAAATAACTTTTATGCTCGTGAGTTTAGAATTAAAAGAAACATTTGGCATATATGATGAAAGTATTGCTATGATTATGAGTTGAATTGGACTTTCCTATCTTATTCATGAATTAATTAGAAAGAATCATTCATCGCTTAATGATCTTCAGTTTGGTGGTAGAATTCACATTCTCATCAATTACTTCTTTAGTTTAGGATAACACCCTCAAAGAAGGGTGGTGTGAAAAATCTGTACAACTCTATTGATAGTATAGGCTAAAGGATATAAAATAAAGCTGTGTAAAACATGGAAATTACAAAAATAGTACTATATCAAAATTACAAATAATACGTAAAATCAAAAATATGAAAATTGCAATGATACACATCTAGATGTAGCCATTTGCAGTAAAAAATGCTAATTAGTGGATTGTGTATTTTCTGGAAAATTCTTTTGCCAAAATATCTTATCGTTAGTTTAGGATTATTCAGCAAAAATGTTTTGTATCATCATTTTATAGGAAAGTATACACATTTGTAGTAAATTTGTTACTTCTATCAAATCCAATTCCTCTTGTCACCAAGTATGGGGAAAGTCATTAAAAAAAACGATTTTGATAGAACTTACTCCATATGTTATTATGAATTATTATAACACCTCTTATCTTTATCAAAGTGATCATCCTTGGCAAACATGAACACCATGAGAAAATAATAAATATCACAAATAAAAACAAAATACCTTTAAAAAATTAAAATTCTTTATGAAATCAAGCTTACTATACATGGCTTGTAAAAATTTTTTAGTGAATTAAATATAAAAAATTAATAAATACGTATGGATAATTTTGTATAAAAAGGATCTGGAAATATTTCAGGACAAGTATAAAATATATAGCATGTATATGTATCCATGTATAATAGTATGGAAGGACAGTCATCAATATGTTGATCAGTGGTTTGATAGATATGTTAAGGAGTAAGAGGAGGAATATTAATTGAGTGACTCACTAGAAGATGAGAGGCATTTTTTCTTGCACTAGGAACCCATGCAAAATGAATGGTTTAAATGAGATTGTCTTTTTCCTTGGGCCTTGCATGGCTGTAAACTGAAAAATAAATAAATAAAATGTATGTGTACTTTCTAGTTGTTATTAATATAAAATTCCGTCATATGTATTTATTGCAATGGCTTTTTTCCGAAAATTTCCAGGTATTCATTCTTATCAAGTCATGGTAATAACTTATTGCATAAATAAGATATAAATTCGACCATTTTAGAATCGCAATTAGATTAAATTCATGCACCATCATGACGGAGGGTTTCCTGGTGTTAAACATAGAGTTTGGCCTTGATTGTTGTTTGAAAATTCTTATTCTGGCGCCACTATGAACTCATCTACAAGTGTCTACAAGAGTGATCGATTATGGCCTCTCTTGGAGAAAATAGGAACTGAAGATAAGTTTTCTGAACCAAATGCAGAGAAGCTTGGAGAATGAAAAATAAAGCCACAATAGCGCCAGATTTAAATTACTAAGGCGGTGCCGTTTTATTCCGGTCGATTTAGCATCAGGAGTTCCTTCGTCGCATGGTAAATTCTACCGTAGGCCCTCCTCCCTTCTATTACTTAAACTAATGTCTTAGTCCTTTACTTCTACCCTGATTTGGCATCTTTACCTTCCTCAAGCCAATTTTCCTTTAAATCGACTCCTACTAGCAATCAATCCTTTCTGAAGGCCTGTCTAACCGTTTCCTCTGCTTTCATTTTCTGTTATTAATGCCCATTCCTCACCCCTCAACTAATTACTCATGTCCTCTCCAGATCTTCTTTCTTTATATCCGCGCGTCTTCACCGTCTTCACTTTGTAAGCTTACAAGGAAAAGGAGAATAAAGAAAACGGCTCGACCCACTAAAGTTGACCATAAAGTAACTAAAGGTTGCCATTTGATACATTAATGACAGCAGGTTAATAACTCAGCATGTACCCTGCGAGATGACTTTCGGCGTGCGTTAGGAGTTGCATAAACAATAAATAAATTTCTTTTATCGGTTGCTATCATTTTCAGGGAAAATGAATTCTTGTAAAGACATGCTCTGGTATCTATTTTTCTGTTTTTTTTTCCCTCGTAGTAGTAGACCATCCAGCGTAACACGTAAGAGGTTTGCAACTTACGCAAACGACTTGGATGAATTAATGGATTTATCTAACAGTCTTTCACCATTTTGTTTACCTATTATTCGCTGCATTGCTGAATTTCACTTTCATTGTCTCGCTGCATTCTTTGAGCAATACAATCAAAGCAGTTTTCTAAATGCTGACGATGCAGAATCACCATAATGCAATCGGAAGGGCTTGACAGAGCGTTCCGAAATTCCGGTAATTGAATAATAAAGCCCAACGTTATGAAATTACTAGGATAATTAAATAGTACTGCATGAATTTCGTAAAGATTTAGAAAGCTGTTTTGGGCAGGTTGGGCAATCATTTATAACTCCGAACTTGGAGAGGTACCTCATCGCTTCAGGTCCATTGTTCAGCTGTATTCTTCCGTGTATTGCAAACAGGGGCGGATCCAGGCGTAAATTTTGGGGGGGGAACTTCCAGGAACGGCCATAGCGAGTGGGGGGGGAACTTTAGCTTCAGTCGTTCTAGGGAGAAGAGGAGTAGACAAAGTAGAACTACGAGTGCAAAGCAGTCGCCGATTTCAAACATTGTGTTTCTTCCTTACAACCAGGCGTTACAATGTTGTCTCACGGTCGGCATCGCCACCCCATGCGACTGAATGGCGGCTACGGCCGCGTCCAGTGGCGCGTCTGATTTTGTGCCCGCTACTTGTGTGAACTCCTCTATTTGAAACAAAGTTCAGCTATGAGTGGCTCGACTTGGAAGCAGCACAGAATGTCCTCGTGAAAAGGGCCAAGAGCATGCGGCAACATTACTCCGACAACCGTCACGCGTCATCCATAGACGATGCTCAGTTTATAAGTATTACATTATTGGCCTCGGAAAATACATTCTCTTGGATTTGGGGGGGGGAATTTCCCCCTTTTCCCCCCCCCTGGATCCGCCACTGATTGCAAATGCAGATATATATATATTTTTTTCCCGGACTAAATGTTTTTATGTTAAGACACTAAAATTAATCCGCCCTAGTTGATGTTATGGATTTGTTAACAGCATTTAGGTTAACGTATCCAACCAGATTTAAGGGTAAGCATAAACATCCTCCGACGATATCTGAACGCATTTATCTGGCTGCACCCATTTAGTTAGCCATGCATGGAAAAGAAATAGCTTATTTATTCTTTCCCACCGCCAGCTGTCTTCTTCCAAGTAAACTGTCTAACCCATGATGACACATCATTTTAAAAACAGCTCGAAACGATGACGTAAGTTCTAAGTGAACTAACCATCCGAAAATCCCTCTTGTCTCCCCTACAACGTCGAGGGAATGGGTTTGGAATTACCTTAGAGTAAGCTTTCTCTGTGATCATACTAATCACTATAACCAGTCTAAAGTGTTTCGTGAAGGCACTATTAAAAATTCATCTGCCCGAGTATTTACTTAAGGGAGAAATTCGCAAGATGTTGATAACATTGCATAATTAGATAGATCTGGTAAAAATTGTTTTAAAATATGGTTAACATTGATAGAAAGTGATTCCGGACATAACGGTGTGATTTATTTTTGGTCAGTTACAAACGTTTGCTAAGGTTTCGTAATGGTTGTGTGAGCTTGTAAATAGTAACAGTTAATAATAGGAATGTATTTGGGATTTTCCTGTTTCCAATAGAGAAGTTGTCGTTAAATCGTCTGCGACAAAGAAATTTTATTAAAAATACACCCCAACATAATATAAAAGGGTTAGGTGTAAGAAGAGACTTGATAGTCTCAATCTCGCCCTGAATAAAGTCCTTTATTATTATATACAGAATAATCGTGTAGTCGAGGCGATGTTTTCCTTTCTGAAAGCTTCCTAGTAGTACGTAAATCATAAATTTTTACTCACTTATTTCTAAAGAACTTAATTTCTACGTACGAGAGGATTACTGCTGATATGACGCGTGCAATGTTTCCACGCGATCTTGTGCAGAAAAAGATGGAAACCTACTTGCTTTGGCTTCGGCGGAGGAATCCTATTTTATCATTCCTACTTCATCTCTAGAGAACTCCTTCAAACAGGCGTTGGGTATATGATTATTTCTTGCGACTCCTAACGTAAATTAGAATTCTATTAAGTATGATGCTAGGATTGCGGGTGAATCTCGAATTATTATCTAATATTTCGGAATAACATTTAAAGAAGTTATAAGTCGAATATTCCTGCTACTATATTCTGATGAAGTGAATATTTTTCATTCCTCATTTGGTTCAGTATGGAGAAAATATATCCTTGTTTTATTTTTGTCCAAGTCTTGCTCGTACCCGAGATCATCTGAAAGCTACCTACTAAATAGTGGCACTAATTAATGTATACACCAATTAAAGTGTTACTCGTAGAGTCATTGTGCTTCATTTACCTGGTTATGTTCCTCTTATAGCATTCTGACTTGGTGAGGAGAGCAAGGGCAAATTACCTTACTCCTCATCTTGCCTATCAAGACTCATTCCCCCTAATAGCTCTCGGGATGAAGTACCAACCGGCCGGCAGGCTGAATAATGTGCAGGAGTATAGTGCAGTCGAATGGCAATATCTTCTAATAAATAAAATCAAAACAATACAATGCTTTAGTATATATTTATTGTGTTTTTCTTTACGTATTTGTTGAAAGTGATGGGACTATTTGTTTGTTTTATGTATCTAAGATTTATGGCATTCGAAGCTACGTAAGATTATATATTTATTCTATTTACACCAATGAATAAGAGGAAGTTTTCTTTATGATACATGTTAAAAGTTTTATTGTCCACAAGAATCAATCCAGGCACAATTTCCTGAATGAACCGTCGACTCCGAAGTCTGCGCGTCCGTTGCCCTGCCCCAGGGCACTACTCCAGGATATTCCTTTTCTCCATCTTGCAAGGGTTTCCTCCGTAACTCTGTGATTCTTTTCCTCTTCAGAAATCCAGCTGCTAAACTTCTCAACTGCTGCGCGTCTCCTATCTGCATTGACATTCAAATAGAAAGTAATTTAGTTCACTTTCGAAGTGTATTATACGATGCCTGAAAATTGAACTCAGGTCAAAAGTGGATGTTATCAAGAATATTAACGCCTGAATAGCATCAATTGGTGCAGGATCGTAAACTTGACTTATTTAAAAGCATTAACGTAATCAGAATAATATCTCTGAGAGGTGGGTTTCATTAAGATAAATTGAAGATGTTTTTTTTCAATCGATACCACTGCACTGTATGCGGAGCTTAATTAAAAAAAAAATAATATATTTAAAAAAATGAATTTAATTAAAGAAAAATATATGAATTTAACTCCAGGATTTTTTTATAAATTACCTTTATATGGAGCTTAATTAATAAACTATAATATATTAAAAATAATGTTAAGCAAGAAAAAAATTTGACGTATTTTAAATGTACGGAGGCGACCGTGATGTGGAAATTCATTATAGAATACAGATGTATACTTGTTCCACAGCAATTAATTTTAGAATAAGCGGTATCGGGTAAATAATATCACAAGTATAATCTGTTTTCTATTTGACGTATTTAATTCCAGGATTTTTTTATCGATTTACTTTTACGGCCTGATATTTAATTTTCTTGGCATATCAGCGAGGTCTAAAAGAATGTCATCAGCAATGACTTGAATTTCTCTATGTATGAAGGCATGAGTTGCTTCTGGGAGATTGATAGCAATATAATAATATACAATATATAGTAGACAACGCCACTGTTTAAGGGAACAATTTGAATCGGTTAATATCAGAGATTAAGCACGAATGGAATTAATAAAGAGAATAAGTATTACACACTTACTAAATTAGTAGTGAGATAACTGCCCTACACCTAAAGAAGGTTGTCAGACCTTGATATTCGCTTTTGTATGCGATACATAACCGTAAAAGATGACACTCACCATGCAATTCCTGAAGCGACGCTTCCTTTCCTCCGTATTCTTCTGGGAACATCTCTTTCGGAATATGCTCGAAGAGTGTGTTCAAGTTGCTGGTAGAGTGTATGTGAAGCTGTAAGATAAAGTGATTATTAGTATTACAGAGTTGGGCGAGTGAACACGCTATACTATAACAGGAGAGAGAATGTCTAAATTTTTTGGCATTCGAGGAGATTTTCACACGAGTTTTGGAAACATGTTTCAATCTCATATCGCTTATGGTTACAAGTCCACTATTTCGGCGTTGAATGGCGATAGCTTTCCGTAATAGAGAAATAAAAGCACAACTTTAACCCTGACGATGATACTAAGCGTAGAAACCTAGGTCGTTGGTCATTAAAATTATTGATAAAGGATATAAGTTATGCTTTCATTTCTCTATCATCGCGTAAGCTTGTTTCAACCAAATTAATTATGTTTCATTAATAATTATTCTTTTCCGATTGCCTGATGATAAGTTAAATTGCTCGTAACCAGTCGTATTGTTTTGAAACATATATTTTATGAGAAGAATATATTTATATATTTTATGGACGTAATCAAATTTTGTTTTCTTTCGACTGTTTAGGTTTCATTGCTTAGAAAAAGATCCTAACGTTTCCTCTACCTAACATTTCCCTTGTAACTAGATCGATCTTGACAATTGACAATTCCTTTTCAGTCATGTCCCCATGCCGTCAGATTGAGCCAAGGTTGATTTAATCCAGTTAAAAATGTGACAGTTGATTTAGATTTATGTTTTACTTTTCGATTTTTCTTACCTTATCCATTCGCCGTACTAGAGGCCTCAGGAAGGTCATCAGCTTGTCAACAACAGACGACGGGCTCAGTAGGTGGACTTCTCTATTCTTGATTGGCATCCCTTCCTGGATTAATGAGAATTTCAGTCAACCGATCGTCGGTGAACATTTTAGATCTAAGAGAATCAAAAAGAAAGGCAAAAGAACTTACGTGTATGTATGAAAACATCTGTGCAAGTAGCGTGAGAGGCATCCTTGCTATGTGTGCCATAGTGAATCCGGTGAGGTCGAATACATATATGAATCCGGCAACTGGGCGGGAAACTGTGAAAATGAAATGTGGTAGTTCTGTCAAAAATTCATATTAGTGCGAATGATTTAATGAATAATTTAGCTCTGAATGCTCAGCATTATCATTCGCCGACTACGTACAGTTCACAGAGTATTTTTCCATCCATCCAGCTATACGCTATTTTTTATTGGTCAAGTAATTTACTTCTATAATCATTAGAAAAACTTTCTACCGCTTAAGTATGACATGCCCATGTTTTCTTATTTTCCCTAAACGCAGATTTTCTAAAGGTATATTCCAATCAGTTTGTTAGCTTTGTGTATACATGCTTTTCGAGTATCTAGCTGAGAGAATTGATGGAGAAATCTGTTCAAAAACATAAATTAATGATACGCCTAACAGGGCCGTGCAAAGATCTGATTGAAGGAGTGGTCTGGATTCGAGGGTGTTAGCTGTTTTCCCGACTACGCGCGCGATACTATTGAAGGGGAACGATCAGTGTCGAATAAAAAGCTGAGCTTATTAATTTTTGGCTTCAAGTTTTCGATAGTGTCCATCCACCCAACTTCGTTATATCGAATTTGACCTCTAAAACTTAAAACTTTTCTGCCAGAAGTTTTTTCCTGGGCGAATTTGAAAAAAAGTAGCAGGCGACGTTTTTTTTTCAATACCTTTTGGAATATAATCTCGATTTTCCTATTAATTTATGTTTAATGCCTGCCTCAAAAAATATCACCTGGAAATATAATAACAATAGCGTAAAGAGAAAAATTTGAAGTAGAATTTGATGTAAAAGAATCCCATTGTTCTCGAATTATGAAATTTTTTGGCACCCGTGCCAAACACCGGAACAAAATTACACATATCTCCGAAATGTAACTTTTTTTTACGACTATCTTATATATTGATCTAAAACTTAATCGCACTGTTATGTTTAGGAATCACATTCACTCAGTACTGAATATATTTTTTCGACTTTATTTTGAGACAGATCCGTCAAATCAAATATTGGAACATCCTGCGAATTTCACCAGTAAGAGATACACAGACCGATGCATTTTAAATGGTGCCTTCGTGACGGTGGACTGACTTAAGAAACATCTTCGATACAGCCAATTCGACCAACTTCATTAGATATATCGATCCTTATTTCCATCTCTTTACAGCACTTCAATTGAACTGAATTCATATTTCTTTTCTATTCGAGGAATAACTTAATTGTTGTCTTACTGAAAGTGCTTCGACAGCCTAGGTAATCTCGCGCATGGGCTCTCACCAATAATCAAAGAAAAATAATCCGAGAAATTTGGTCATGTAGACCAATCTATGGTTCTCCTAAAATATTTTATTTCTCACGGGACGAAAAGCTTGTAAACTTGACTTTTATCAAAGTCACTAAATATTACCAGCGCTAGTCGCATTGCGTAAGGAGTGTATCCAATCGAAGTGCGGCGATTGAAGTAACGGCCAAGAGGGGTCTCAAACGTTTCCTTCCCCTAAATGAATAAGCATCGTCCATCCTTCGGCTTCCCCGACAGCCCCATAAGCGGCGAAGCCTTTAAACGTCCTCGAGGAAGTTCCGTGATCTGCATGCGAGTCGAGTTTACTCACCTTCCTCTTTGCCATTGCTGTTTCTTGTCAGTTCGTCCATCTCCATGTGGGCGGCCCGGATAATGGAGTGGAAGGAAAACTTGGAGGCGTCTTGCTCTCTCAGCCGGTAGACGTACACAACGTTCCCTTTTGGAGTTGTGCGAGGAAGCGGAGACCACAGCCTGCAGTCGAACAAGATTTATTTTACTGCGGCACTGCACACATATATTATGGGTTAAATTTCCTCCCAGCACTGGCTATGGTTTATTACTTTGGTACATTATTCATTTATATCATACTTGCGCGCAAACATCATACTGTAAAATAATTAGCACTGGTTGGATACCAAAACTCTTCACCATTAGCTCTCGAAAGCTTTTTAGAGGGGATGAAACAAATGGGCACGATGAGTAGTGAGCCTAAGCATTATATGTGAAAATATTTATAAAAATAATAGTATTCTGAATATCAGGGAAATGTAAGACTTTATTTTACTTATATTTTAATTAATTTTTAAGTGTAAATAAGTGTCACTAATATATTTGTTAACTATTGCACCGTAATGCAGGTATGGTCTATCTTATAGAAAGAAAGCTATATAATTAACTAGACTATGAAATATTATTTTTTTTTCTCCGAGAAAATATTCAATTGATGTATCTTTATTGCTTGTAGATGCAATATAAATCTATATATCTTATCGCTTGATCAGTGACCAAAGTATTGCGCCCTAAGTCTTGGATTTCCTTGATGCTTGCGTAGTTTCGCATTACGATAAAGCCAGCCCTGGTAAATATATTCACCTACTTTCCGTTGCTCAATTTACGATAATGATGATTAACTAATCAATGAAAACTTGAGGTTTGGACGGTTGATTTTTTCAGAGTTTACAGTTAAATTTACGTTACACATATGAGAAGCAAAATCAAAGCTGCGGATAAATTTCAACATATTTTACTCTCATATTTATCGTGAAACGTCACAGCTTCGATTATACAGTGAATTAATTAATTGAATGGAAGATACGTCATAGAGCTGGATTACTCACATGGTTTGATAAGCCGTTTTGGAATCTTCAGAAAATGGGTTTCGGTCTCCGAAAACGTCGGAAATGAATGTCCTGAGGTTGAAGTAGGCTTCCAATCGCGTTTTCGTCTTCTCGATTCCATAACTACATCGGGAGAGCATTTGTTGGAGAAGCAAATCGTCTAGAAATATGGAATAAAATTAGCTTTGAGTGGAAAACAAAAAATCGATTAGCAGTAACAAATAGGTAGAGTATTGTAAGACATCATGCATTATTGCTTTGAATCAAAACTTAACATAATTATGTTTATCGGAGTAAATAGAACTGGTAGAGTTATAGTAATTAACAAACATTCGATTAGCTTATCTCTTTAAAAATAATAATAATGGACTTTATTCAGGACGAGATTGAGACTATAAGGTCTCTTCTTACATCTAATCATTCGTCATATAAATTAAAAAAAGAGATAGATAAATAGAGCTAATGTATGACATGATCAGACTTCGTGAGGGTTTCATTCATGTGGAGACCGAGGTTTTTTTTACCGAGTTCTTGAGTTGAACAGTGGTGCCATATAGTTCAAGGACCGGTAGGCTAACTCTATTTACAGAGTTGGATAACCGATCAGGATTTCTTGTGATTTAACAGCATTAAGGTTCATAAAATTGTCTTTACTCCATATATTAATTAATTGGAGATCGAAATTAATGTAATGCATCTATGGAGGAAGCTCTGCAGGACTTGGGTAAAAATAAATCTGCGTACTAATAGCCGTAACTAGTATAATTGCCCTGGATTTTATGGGAATTTTTTCATAGCAGTAGATATTTATGGATTAGCTACTTAGCGGATTGTTTCGGAAATAGAAACTTTCCGTTTCATACTGTGTATGCTGTGAAATATTATTGGATGATGATTAATAAGGAATTTCATAACAGTAATTGCAGTGGACGATATGTATTATCTGCAAAGTCATATAACTATTCGAGAATCCAAGTACGCATTACGGTATCGAAAACGCCGTAGTCAGGAAGTTCTTTGGCCTGCAGGATCCATGGATTCCTTCTCGTCGGATTATTTGATCAAGAAACATGCAGAATGGTTTGAGCCTAGCTTTCCATCATGTTATTGAGGATTTAACGTAGTGGTTTCCATCGCAATATAATTATCTAAAGTTTTCCTACTGATTGAAAAATTCATCGATGGAATGCTTTAATGGATATTTAGAATTGAAATGGGATTTACCAAATCAAAGTTTTGTGATCCTATATATTCCGATATTCGTTCTCTTGGAGTCATCCGTCAGTAAATTAAACCGTGTTCATTTGAAATCACATCAAACCTGTTTATGTAAGAATAACGATGGAAATAAAAATTTCGGGAATAAAAGACACTGCAGGAAATCAAGGAAAAATGTATTCGGTATTCATCCCAGAGGGCAATTTGAAGACCCTCCACCATTAAAAATCAAAAGCTTTGGAAAAACAAAGCTTATGACACAGAAAGTGTAAATAGAGTTTTAAACTTTTTAAAAAAAGCTGGTTTATATAACCAGGTATGACAAATACCCTTCTTGGGAAATAAATTTTGTCAGAGATCCTTTGAAAAGTCGTTTTAAACATTTCAATTTAGCACTTTTCATTTTTTGACAGGATTTTTATCTGTCATGCAACTGTGTTTTTATTGGGTTTATCTATTTATTTGATCAATTTATATATTTTATCGATTTATTTATCTATCTTTTTATATATTTATTCATATTAATTATCTACCGACTTATTTAAACTTTTAATCTTTTAGGTTATTAACAGGTTATATACGAAAGAATACATTTAAACTACTCCAACCAGATGAGCTGTATTTGAACACAGGCGCAAATAACCTTTGTAGTTGTAGCGCCTCAATCTGGCTACTACTACCACTAGCTTAGGAAAGGGGATGAGGCTTAAGGGGCCAGATGAGGAATGGGGTAGTTTGCTCTTGCTTTCCCCAATGAGACTCATATGTTAGAGAGAGTTGTTCGAGTGAATAAAGCACAATGACTCAATGCGTATCACTTTTCGAAACACTCAATGAGGGGTGACCTAAATTAATTCTATTGCTTAGCATCATATACATAACAGGAGCTTTCATATTATTCCAGCATTGAAAAAGACTGAGACAAAAGTAACTGGAAGATACCTATTTCTCTATCTTGGAAAATTATACAAATGATAAATATTTCGCTCAAAATACGGTAGCAGTAACAACGATTCCACAGATTAAACGATGTCTTTAGGTTTAAGATGCACATCGGTTCATCATTCTGTACATCCTATTATTATCGCTAAATTTCTTTAAGAAAATATTAGCCAATTCACCGATTTCTTTGGGGAGGTGTATCTGCTTCTGCAACCATTCTCGTAGGATTTTTATCGCTTCCTCTGCATTTTGCTTTTCTTCGTGAGTCATCGCTCTTTCTCGATCTTTCTTCACCGCTACACTGCATCCATTGCTGATTCCTTCTTCAGGACGCATGTTGCTGCAAAAAGATTTTTATTTACCTTATTATATTTTTATTGAATCTAATGGTAATACTTACTTAATTTTGTACATACATCCTTAATTACATAAAATGAGGATAAAATTAAATAAAACTTGATAAAAAGTCAGTTCTTTTTGTTTTTCACAGAGGCAAGAACGTAGTCACTTATCGTCTTAAGTGATTCCTGATGACTCGATCTAAGGTGTGTATGATTAGTTCATTAGATTGATAAAAGGGTTCTATTGCGTTCAAGGATAAGAGTTTTTTTATAAAAAGTAGAAAGTAATTTGCTCTATAATGCAAGCTAAGATCATCATGGCACATCAAATATAAATATATTTTTAATTTTCTAACTTAAATAAGCTATATGAAACTTTCTTTTCGATTATAAAAGGGACCCCATGTCTCTTATTCTCTGCCCTGATTACGATACTCCAGATAGAGCACTCAATTTTCAACATTGCTTCATTTCATAGATCCATGACACGGCATCTTATTAAAACTGTTACTTATTCGTTACGCATCGAGGAAAAATCATCAATATTCTGAAAGAGAAGAGAGAGAAAGAGAAATATTATAAAAAAATATGACGTACCATGCTAGAGAAACCTCTAACTTGCTTATCATAGAGAGGATTGGCATGTTAAATCCTACATCACATTTAGAGCAATTATATGATGTTAAAGGATGTAAGTTATAGTTATAAACTTTATGCATTTATTTTATCTCCGCCGAAGAATTAATCTAGTTCTTAGTTTGAGCTAAATCTTGAAGAGGAGATAAGAAAAATAAGGAAGGTTTACGATTTACTAGAAGGGATGAATTTCTAGATTTTGTTTTGCTAGCACCATGTGTTCCCAATTATTTTTCTGGCAACAATCGTCCATGTATATTCCATAGGCTTGCTTTTTCCGAACGTTTGCGAATTGGTTTCGTTTTTGTTTTCGATCCTCATTTTATCAAATGCTGGAGTTCCTTTCATGGCAATTATCTTCTCGTTCTGAGATACTTTCATTTACAATTAAGTCCGCAATCTCCTTCACTTAATGCCCTACATATAAATTATTTCCTGTGATTTCCTCAATGACCTTTTGATATTTTCGCTTTTGAAGTTATCCACCAAGATCCAGGCACACAATTTCTATGTGTGGTGACATTGGATACCACCGATTAGATAATGTCCTCATATCAACCCATAATAAATGTGTACCAACCATTTTATAGTAAAATAGCGGTAATCGAAAAAATTGGCGAATCTCATGCTTCTCGTATAACCAGTAAAAATGTAAACCTTTCGTTTTTATGGTATCTGTGATAAGTAAGAGGTATTAGAGTAATTTTTACGGCCACAAATGAAAGATAGGACGTTCAAAAAGTTTTATTCAGTTTGGAAGTATTTTAAATCCATAAATTCTCGCGCACATTATCATTTTTAAGATTTATGTTTCCACGAAGTTTTACTCCGTTTGCTTAATTTTTTAACTGTGCGAATAATTTATACGATCAAATTTGTAAATGATAAATGAAAGAGAATAAGTTAGCCGAGGCTGCGAAAAGAATCAATCAATGTTTTCGTTAAATGTAGATAATTTCTCATGAAAAGTTTCCCTGCTTGATTTTTGTGCCGAAACAGGAGAACGTATCGACAAGTAAGTCTACTCTAAGAATCTATTACCAATTTGAAAAATGAAATCACTTTCACTTCCAAGTGTCTTATCGTGGAGCATTTTCATTCTGAACGAAAGCGAGTAAGAGTAGACGAAAAAACCGGAAACACTGCAATTTAAATGAGTATCATCCTTCTGAATTTGGTTACTAATTTTATTTAGATTTGATTGTATTTAAAACGATAATAAAGCTAGAAAACGAGTTTGGCCTCGCCTTTGTAATATAACTGCATCTGGATGGATTAACTCGTTGAAAATGACGCGATGCTTCGAAACCTTTGTCGATTAATGAATTAGCTTTGGTGCAGGAAAAAAAACTTTCTAGCTTTATCTTCGTAAAATTAATATCATCAATTAAATATATCTAAATTTTTAAATACATGTGTAAAAAAGACAGATGTATGTTAAATTTAAAATCTAAAAGAATTCTTACTGCCCGCGATGGGACTTCCTACGTGGTCTCATTCGTAAACATTTTGAGACTAAATTTTGAGTAAGTCAAACTTTTTTCTCTTAGGCCTGACTTAAAAGAAGAACGTGATTGACGTAAAATCATGGAGATAGTGAGCATTGGTCATACGTACATTTAGAAGTTTGTATTTTAAATTCCTACTCTAAAAATTAAGGATTTTAGATCTGGTGCCATAATTTATGCTTGAAATACCGCCCAAACATTTCCCCGGCCTTGTTTCATATTTTACTAATAACTTATTGGATTATTAATTGTTTTTTATTACTAGTGCTCAACATTTCTCTTCTCGTTGCCCCCTGCATTCATCTCTGCGTTCTCCATAGTCCACATTCACTGCTAGTTTGCAAAAACTTTTCTAATATGGCCCATATATGGAATATGCCATTCGTTGTAATTTTCTCGTTTTTATAGTTATTTATATTTGTAAATTATTCTCGTGTACTTCAAAAATATGGTGTGCAACATGATTCATGGAGAAACACTGTTTTTATCGTGTATAAATATCCATACAAATATACGGGATTAGGATCATTATTGCAGTTTTTTTTGTTCTACTTACGGAGTAAGATAGGATCTTTATAATCCCTAACGGCTTTTATCGGCTCATCGAAGACAATTGACTCAAGAACTATGAGAGAGCTGACGATGGGATGTTTTATCAGATAAATTTCAATTCCATCTCTCAGAAAGATCAAAAAAGGTAATCGAGTGAAAAATTAATCTAAAGCTTATCCCGACTGCAATTAATCAGTATTAGCGTAATACTCTCGTAAAGCGAACAGTTTCTGTTCTCCCAGAGTAAGTCTTTGCAGAACTTCGTACAGTTGAAATTATAGTCAATATAAAAAGATGTTTTCGGGATAAAGAAAGATCTCCGATGCTTAATGGCGCTACCCCTTCAATTTTCAGTTTTATACGTTTACTTCCGTGAAATTCGGACTGGGTATTTTAAAAATAATATTTGTCTGCCTTATGACGAAGTCTCAAAAGTAAATTTAAACGTCACGATTTTTCTGTTTTTTTTCATGGAACGACCTAAATACGTTCATCTTAGCGGAGATGGTCTTGGCCTTAACTTGGTGGTAATCCATAATTACGGGAAAAGTAGACAAGATACTTTAATTTACACTTTTACACTATTAAACCACAAAATAATATATACACACAACCAGGTTTCAATGTATGTGATGAGGATGCTATCCACCGAAACCTGATCGTGAGTATGTATTATTTTGTTGTTTGGTATAAATTAAAGTATCTTGTCCAATTTTCCCGTTACGTTCATCTTCCTGAAGTTTTGTAGAGGATACTTCTCTTCCCGTTCTCTCCGCTCGAATATTTGCTTTCCTTATCCGTTTCTACTAACACAGGACGTCCTGCTGGTTTTAGATTCATTACAAGTATTTTTAAAAGTGCTTCAACGGTTGAGGTCATCTCGCACATATGAGCTCCCTCCGGGAATCAAACCCAGGACCGCTATCACCAAGGCCGAACGTGCCACCCATTTAGCTATCCGGAAGCCCCATTTTAGATTCAGCCGTTTCACAAAATTTTCACAGATGTCACTGATAACTTTCACACGATCGTTAGGCCACTTAAGTTCTAATTCCTTCTTACCTTAGAATCCCTTCTTGTTTTATCCCGCGCTCCTAATACTTGCACCACTGTTTACTCCACAAGAGCCGTTGGATGAGGGAATCGCAACTACTTATGTCTTTTCTCCCCTCTCGATGGCTCTTCCTTGTCGTCATCCCCAACGAAACCTTCGCAGCGCTCGATTTTGCCGCTTACTCTTTCAGATGAAGGTGAACTGCAGTCAGTCCGCACTTTCCTCCTGCTGCATCAAAAAATAATTATTCTCCGGTTGATTCACCGAAGGAATTCCCTCTATTGTTTTTATGTGTAGCCTTACCGTTTCTCGGTAACTTCTCTCTGCCTCCAGTTCCAGGTTTTCTAGCTTTAATCTCTCCGTCTTCAAATTAGAATATCTCAGTTATAACTGGGTCAATGTACCCCAATCAAGCAAGGCAAAGCATCATTTGAATGCTTCTTTTTAATACTCTATCATAATAATCGTATTCGCAGCAATGATATAAGTATTTACGCCATATCTTAGACCGTTAGTTCAAATAGTTACACAATGGCAGAATGGCAAAGTTCTGCAGAGTTCGGCGTGAGCGCTCTCAGTTGATTGTCAGTTTGTATTACAAATACTCAACATTGCATATAGTGCCAATTTTAAGGTCCTAAAATAGAGCTTTCTTATGGTATAGAATTTTATTCTATTTCTGAGAGTCGATGTCTGTTGTTGATGTATTAATTTTTCAAATTGATTTTAAAATAAAACCGGATACCCCTGTAACTAATCGTCAAGCATCTCCATTAATAATACCATAAGATATAACCAAGTTTGTATCGTAAGAAAGATAGAAGTGGGGAGAGCCAAGTTCCAAAATATCTAAGAACTATTCTTTATGTAAGAATCTTCCATGCAAGGATGTTCATGGAAAAGAGGTTTTGACTCTCTCACTCAGAACTTCTGCGGAGGACATTGAGTATTTAGAATGAATAGGTTTGTGGGGGAATGGATTTCAAATCAGAGAGGCAATTGCGTAAATTTGGAACAAGCTTCAGATACGGATTCTGCAACGCTATCGATTTCTGAAGCCGTGACATATGTGTAAACCTTCAAAGTATGATGATGCCATATCGTTTCTTTAAACAATTGAGTTAAAAACTTTGGTTTTATTTAGAGAAGTTAAAATCTTGATTCTACTGAAGAAATCGAGATTCCTGTTTAGGAAAAAGGATTTTATTATTTGATTTCACTCACTTGGAGAGAGAGAGGATTAGTATTTATATGGGTCAGAATCAGAGAGGTGAAAAATTCGATTCTGAATAAGATTTTTATACTGAATTTACATATTGATATTATATTTTGTTATTTTAAACATACTTATAGTCCGTATTTATCAGCACCCAAAATAATTTAAAATAATACGTAATGAATGTGTAAAATTATAAATTGTATTTATTCGATTAACGTTGAAATACCGTTGATCATATTCAATTTAAGCGTACAAACATTAGTCCGCTCTTGCTCACAGTTAATACGATTAAAAAATCCATTATCCTATGTCGTCCTAGGTAGCGTCTCGAATCCTTTTTGGACCGACCTTGGAAGGCCCGTTAGCACCTAGCGATTTATGTACGACTGATAAGGTTTAATCTATCGAGCAAATCCGCAGTTTCTCTCAAATGTACCCAGGTAAAAATGCCATGGTAAAAATGCCACGGAAAAAATGCCACAGGTAAAAATACCAAGGTAAAAATACCACCAAACCCAACTCAGCCCAATCCAATCCAACCCAACCCAATTATGGCGTGAGCCAGTGCCAAAATTGTCCTGAACATTGTCAAAATGGTAATGTCCCCCGTGAAAATTCTTTTGTGGCATTTTTACAGCCTGCCAAATTCCAGCGTGGCATATTTACCATGGCATTTTTACCTATCAAAAAGTGTGACATTTTTTCGGTGGAATTTTTACCTGTGATATTTTTACCGCGAGTCATCTCAAATTACCCAGACATCACAAAGTTATTATCTGAGTTTTAACTGAGGAGTATCTAAAAGTTGGAATAATAAGAAGGCATCCCACCTTAAACTATAGACATTAGTAAACCATTTACCCTGTTACATATATATTGATAATGTGTTTTCGACAAAAAATGTGAACTTTAATTCCTAAGAAAAAAATCGTATTGTCCCTAATTGCGAATAGGTATTTCTTTATTATAATTGTTAAAATACTTAGCTGCTTACAAATGAAGACTTTCCTTCGACCCCTCTTTCGAAACCTGTCGCCCCTTTTTCGAAAATGAGTTTTTTGTTGAAATAGTCAGATTGTGCCCTATTTGAACATCATTTTCCATGAGCGTTGACAAGATATAAATCGTATGGGGTGTCTTCGAAGGCTGTCAAATGGAGTCCCCGAATTTTACCCGGCCGCATGGAAACAAGGCGTCTTCCCTGAGTTTCGGGCAAGTTACATCGACGTATCGTATGATCGTATCCGAAGGAAATCTATCTTAGAGCTCGGAAGCGTGGATTTGCTAAGTATCATTGCACAGCCAGGTGTTCAACTCGCGAGTTAGTACCGCGGGAAAACTGCGACGAAGCTGCCTGTATAGGCTCTCAACAAATCTCCCTCGTGGAGCAGACTTCAGTCTCGAGTCAGTCCCCGAGGGTATCGTGCTTGGTGTTGCTGTTCTGCGACTTCGGTGTGTAGCCAATTCTAACGTTTTAAATTCTTTAGAGTTTTGTTTCGTGTTTGCTTTTTATTGTGTCATAATATAAGGAATTGGAACTCCAGGTGCCCAAAGATTTTACCACGAAGAATATTAGCGCATTAAGAAGTAATCAGAAGAGAAGAGGAAGAATTCTGCAAGACCCACACTTTGGTATTACAAGTTTTTGGATTTCCTCAGCGACCAAGAAACCATGAGGCATTCACAAAGCAATCATGACGATGAAAAGGAACCTGATACAAGATGTGAGGTGAGTGAAATATTTCGATATTTGTAGATTTAATAAATTTATTTCTTAACCCTTGTATAGGCACCCGGGTACCCACTAAGGTATATTTTTGCTTGTACGTTGATTATAAAGAAAGATATCGCTTTGATGCTTCAGATGGTCGTTATCTACCTGAATCCCTAGTAAATACTACCATTATAAATACGTTAACTATACTTAAAGGTTATATAAAAGTATTAAAAGTTCACATACGTCTTAGGGGCACCCGGGGTACCCGGGTACACACCTGAAATTTCCTTCTCATTTTCTGACACATATGCTTTGGAATCCGTTCCTTGAAAACTTTATTCAATAAATAGACATTTTCTGAAGATATTAAAGCTATTTTTATATCAATTGAACGGTTAGAACTTTTACTATGAATAAAAATAGAAAGGTATGTTTCTTACTTCCGTAAAACGGCCAGCGTCAGTCACGCGAAATATCGGCTTTTTTGTTAAGGAGGCTAAACTTTGGAGTCGTATAAAAGTTTAAGTAGAAATTGCACAAAAAACAAGTGACATCAAAGTTTAGTACGTTCTATTGCGCGTGTAACCATATAAGCTAATTATTTCTGTTTTCATAAAATTTGGTATTTATCATAGATGGAACGGAAAAGTGCCCATTTTTACGAGCTGTTTCACGGAGTGCTCTTTTTGAACGTTTGTTCCTCAAAAACTATTTCATCAATCACTAAGTAATCTTGATAGAATATTAACACGCTTATTGGTAATTAAAATACGAAGTTTCAGAATATTTGTATCAAACGATAAAAAGTGGTTGTCGATTTTGTAAAACAACTTTTTCTCGGAAATGGATAGCCGTAGAAATACAAAATTGGGTTGGTTAGAAAGATTTCGAAATGAGTTTTCACAGTAAATAATTATCGTCCACTACAAGGTAGCGGATTTTTTTATACGAATTTATATTTAAGGCTGCTGTAGCGCTCGAGGATATCCGATTTTAACGGTCGCACCCTAGAGCATACGAAGTGGTGACTTTCAGAACTAACGAAGAGGTGGGGAAGAACATTCGGCTATTTCCCTGGAGCTGTTGGCACTCACTGGCCACTGAGTCGAACCTCTCTTTAGGTGGGGCGGTTCGTTTTGGTTTCGCTTCTTCACTTATCGCAGTTCCCAGAAATTGATATAATGTTAGGCATCGAGTTACCGCCACCGCTCATTCGCTCTCAAAGTTCAGAATGCTGTCTCTCTCTTTTAGATTTAGAAATTTTGATGAGATTCCCAACATTGTCCGCTCGACTTTGATCAATGCAGTCCCGCGTTCGATTCCCTGCACGTAATGATATCCGATCGAAGAATTTTTAGAAGAAGAGATTTATTTTCTCTGAATAAATATCTGCTTTCGAATCTAAGAATAATTTATCGTTGAATTATTCTACCTTTCTGTAATTCTGTACGCGCTGTATGATTATTCTTCCAAATAAAAGTTTCGTAATAATTAGCCCTGCGAGTAGAAGTAATTATTTTTAACACAGCGGTAATGGTGAGTGTACCTGAATGCTAAACCAAACAAAAGTTATTTGAAATCCCATAACAAATATCACTGCAGTCCTTTACTAATTATCATTCTATGGCATTCGATTGATGACAGACCCCCGAAGGATGGCCTATTAATAAACGCCAAGTTATCAGTAAATATCATGTTTTCTCGGAAGAAAAGTTTCATGTTTTACGGAAAATTGTATAGTCATAAGAAAACGCATAAATACAAACATTATACGAAAAAAGAACTTGTCTAGTAAAAAGATATTTTACCAAGAGGACATTCTTTGCGAGGAATGATCCGTATCTTGAGGTTCATGGGAGAAATAATCATCAGTTCTCGATGAACACCCTTCGTCACGAGGAGTGCCTAAGACAGATTGCTCACCGAGAATAGCTTTCCTAATTTTGAGAAATCATGTGTGAAACCATGGTATTAATGAAATATCAATCGGCACAGAAATTTATGATGACTAACTTAAATTTTTCATTTACAGTAATTTACTAAGAAAGGAGGATATTTAACTTAACAATATCAAAGTTTTGCTTTATTACAACTTATTACACATTCTGTCAAAGACCTGTTCATTCTCCATTCTTTCAGGTTCTTCCCTTTATTTTTTTTGCACTTGGTCGAAGATGTCCACTTTTCGCATATCTACGCATGGTCACTCACAAAGGCAGCAATACTTTGTAATCAACTCCTCCCTCTGCAATGCAAGTAATCCCTACGCCCGGCTGCGATAAAATATAAGTGCAGGGTAACCACAATGATCGCTTTTATTCAGTCGTCTCGCGGAGAATCTCCCCTCCAAGTCCCTTCCCCTACTTGCCGTCCATTTAGAGGGCGCGCGATCTGCTACCTCGATAGGCGAAAACAGAGGTGTTTTATTCTCCAGTTTACAGCCGATTTTGATCTGTGACCCCCTTATATTTTTACATATTCCTTAAGAAAAAGGTCTGAAGATGTGCTCATAGCTTTTAATTTTTCGAATATACTTAAAATAAGCGAGTAAATTTAGCTGAAAAAGTAGCTATTTTTAATGAAATCAAACGCCTTTGGAATGATTTCTATAACTTAACTTTAAATTTAAAAACCTAGCAACACATCTTCAATCTTTTTTCTTGCGATTGCTGAAAACCGCAAATCTCTGCGATGAAATTCAACGTCTTTAAAACGATAAATAAAACAGGCTTGAATCGGCCGTTTCGGACGAGCCCTACAGCAGCCTTAACGCCGAGATTTGCAACTGTTGAGCAGTGTTGCCGTGTTGATGTCTTCGGGAGTTCCTAACCTCCCTATCTCGCCCTGCTCTTTCTTTGTCTCATTTTTCAGCTGCGATGACATCGTTTTATCTGAAAAAAAAATCAAAATTAAATTACTAACACCTCAAATTCATCCGAGCGAGAGAGTTAAGCTTAAGTATATTGTTGTACTGACTGTGTGGTAGTTTTTCGTTAGCTTCTATAGGGCAATATATGCTGCATAATATGTGCATCAATGATAATTTTCACGGAGAATTTTTATTCACAACAATTGTACATTTGACATACGTTTTCAAATGTTAATTACAGACAGGTTTTCACACACTTTTCTAGTTTTTCTTCTCCTTCTTATCAATTGCTTATAGTACAGGTGACAGCTCCCAGTGATCTTCTTTCTCCCGGAGCTGTCCGATGTAGATGCACCAAGAGTAGAATCCTCCGCAATAACTGGCTGCCCGATAACACTTTCAATCGCTATCTTCGTTGTAATATTGCGCATAACTTGCAAATTTTGTGATCTTTGCTAAATTACTGGCTTCGCCAGTTCTTCACTTAATTTTCGCATAAATCTACGTCGTTGGTTGGTTTTTGACGTCATTATTTCGTTGTTTTCATAGTATATCCGATAGGATGCAAAAGTAGCTACGTCGATTATATTGAAAAACATAGCTAGCGGCCATCTCAAAGTGCGGCATTTTGTTGTCTACCTAATAATCATCTGGTCCATTGTATCACCTCCAGATTTAAACTTAATTGTAATACAAAATTATGTGGGGCTTCTTCTTACCACTTTCACAAATATTTATATCAGAATGCATCGTTGAAATTAAAATAACTGCTTTCCCCTTCTTTGGGACATAAGAGAAAATAGTTACTCTTTAGTGGAAATAAATTATTGTTCTTCAAAAAGCCTTTGCACGAAAAAATTCTAAGAAAAAAGAAAGTGACACTGTTTTATGTATTTTACATAAACCTGTGAAGCGTTTGGCTCACTTGGTAATGTAGCGACCAGAAGAAAGCCGGGAGTAGCACTGAAGCACAGATGTTCAGTTTCTACGAAACATAAGGGTAAGAAAGATGATCAATAAGATAAGATAATAAGGAAAAAAACGAAACGTAATTGATATGATTAGGCTTAGCTTCGCAGTCCATGGCGATAGAAAGAAAGTCTCTCTAAGGGACGGAGTGTTCAGAAGCTCGAGATGCAAGACCAATAATTCGGCAACACTGCTGCACAATTGCGAATCCGGACGTTAAATATAAAGTCGTATAAAAAAATCCGCTACCTTGTAGTGGAGGATAATTATTTACTGTGAAAACTCATTTCGAAATCTTTCTAACCAACCCAATTTTGTATTTCTACGGCTATCCATTTCCGAGAAAAAGTTGTTTTACAAAATCGACAACCACTTTTTATCGTTTGATACAAATATTCTGAAACTTCGTTTTTAATTACCAATAAGCGTGTTAATATTCTATCAAGATTACTTAGTGATTGATGAAATAGTTTTTGAGGAACAAACGTTCAAAAAGAGCACTCCGTGAAACAGCTCGTAAAAATGGGCACTTTTCCGTTCCATCTATGATAAATACCAAATTTTATGAAAACAGAAATAATTAGCTTATATGGTTACACGCGCAATAGAACATACTAAACGTTGATGTCACTTGTTTTTTGTGCAATTTCTACTTTAAATTTTACAAGACTTCAAATTTTAATTTTTAATGAAAAAAAAGGAATTCAAGCGTCAAGAACCGAAAAATAAACATACCTTTCTGATTTTGTTAATTATAGAAGTTCTAACCCGTCAAATGATGTAAAAGTGACTTTAATACCTTCATAAAATATCTATTTATTAAATAAAATGTTCAGAGAACGAATTCCTTTACAAATGTGTTCAAAAATGAGATCTAAAGAGGTGGGTACTCGGGTACCCCGGGTGCCCAACAACGTAGGTAAAGTTGGGTGCCTACACAAGGGTTAATGAACATTTTTAATGTATAAATAAGTAAAATAACCGCACAAAATAAATACACCAAATATCCATAACCTGTATTTCGAGATACCCTAAACTTGTTGATCTATCGAAAATTAAGCATTGTTCCTCCAAATAATGTTGTAGATTTCGCAAGTATTAGATTCTTCATAAAATCGTTACGCATAATTAACGATTTAATAATACTATTTCCTAGTGCGATGATCAGTGCTTTAAGTTTTGGCAAACTCTAAGAAAATAACTGATTTCTTTTCAAAGCAGATTTCAGCTGCTACGGAAGTGACCCTACTTCATCAAATAATCACAGAAATTTTCTGTTTATATCTGCGTTTATTATGTTACCGGCTGCGGTGACGGAGTGGTTAGCGTGCTAGCAATCTGTCGTTACCGATAAGTTCGAATTCGCAGAATAATTCTTATTACTCCGAACATGTGTTATATTATTTTCCAAGGACAAAGGAGTGCTGAAAAGTAGGAAGCAATAAGACGTCTTAATTCAAAATATAAAGGTTTACCCTGCATTATTAACGTAGGAATATTCCAAAACTCTATCACTGTCCTTACGGCGTTTATGTCTAGGAATACTCACAAGGTTTCTCTTATTGTCAATTCATTATTTATAACATTTCCGTAAAATAACAATATTATTGATTGTACCCCCATCAGATAATCGGCTGTTTGTGCCAATATCGTAGTAAATGAATTCACAGTTTGCGTCAAAAATTGCATGAGAACAATGTTATACGTCTTCTTGTAATTATGGTAAAGTAGTTTGTTCCGCTTCTTGGCGGGGGTATAAAATATAGGTATGCGTTTAGCATCGAAGATCCCCAAACAGGGCGGGAATTGTAATTTTTCTTCTAATTGTAAGTCAGCAGGGTCAGAAGCGATCTTTGTTCACTCCTTTTTGTTTCTTGAACCTCACGAAGCATTAGATTATCTTATGGCAAAATGAAAATGAGGGTAGAGTAAAACAAGGTGGACAGTTGTCGGGATTTATGTGGCAGAGGGGATCTCAACTGCCCGATTTAGGAGACACCATGAACATGTTATATAGATTTATCATGGCCAAGTGGGTAGCATGTTCAGGTTTGGAGAACGCGATCCTGGGTTCGATTCCCGGTGGGAGCCCATGTCCGAAATGATAGACTGTTAAAGCACTTTTAACAATACTAATTAGCTAGATTTATGCAGTTTATGCATGTTCAATAGTTGATTATTTGTTAACAAAAGAGTAATTTACTAATTGTAATAAATTAATTCCCATTCGTATCGTTTCAGTCCACAGATTACAGTGAATCCTATAACAATGGAACTCCAAGTGCAATTGTTTCATCGCCTTCTTTGAGTCCTTCTCCGCCACAAATCTCATGTAGCCGTGATTCGTCCTCAGGTACTCTCTCTGGTCGTGTTGGGAGGAATAAGGGACCGTATTTTACCCAAAGGAAGGCAAAGGAGGTGCTATCGCTGATTGAAGAGAAGTTGGAGCGTTTTAAACCAGATGATCCCAATGATACTTTCGGAAAGTACGTTGCCGATTGCCTTCGGAGAATGAAGACCGATCAGAGAGTATTTGCCCAGAAGCTAATATCTGAGATAATATACGCAGCGAATGCAGGTTGTTTAAGTAGATACAGCAAAATAACTTGCAATTGCCCCCAAGAACCTGGGAGAGCATAAACTATCCTACAACGAACGAGCAGCAGCCGTATTTTCCCAGCTATTTTCCACATCCGACTTCTTGCTCCTCGGCTGTGGGTCATCTTTTCGGGAAAATGTAGTAACGACTCAGATGAGTGCGCTGTTTAATGGAACACAGCGACTAAATCTCTTCCATCCAACAAAATTGCAATTCCAATACTCCAGGGTCTCCGTGAGAGCAGAGTATCCTTCCAATTCACATTTGGCAAGATTCAGGGAGTCATCGATTAAACTCATGAGACATAAGTTGATTAAACCCTATAAGTTCCTTCATGATATCAATGTGATATTTTTCTAAGTTGCAAAGTTGTTCTTTTTTTACTATAAAAATTTTTTGTATTAAAATCTCAGGATAAATGTTTCATTAAAGTATTCATTGTAAAATATTAGGTTTTTTTATTTTACCTACCTTTAATTAATCCTTTCTCTAAATAAAAAAAATGCTTCACAGGTCTCAGTAAATATCTGGCTCAGTACCGACTTGGAAATGACAATGTTGTATTCTATGTCCTCACAACTCCCTGTTACGAAGAAGTTTAAATGTAGCATTTAATATTTCGTGAGGAGCTATAGTTTTTCTAAACACTGTTAATTCTTTCTTGATTTTAGAAGTGACCGGATCCAGAAGAATGTTGTGTGTTTCCATATCCATCCGTCTGTAATTTTGGCTGTGCTGTGGTTCGTTTCTGAATTATTGCTGCAGGATTGATGTGCGAAAATGTTCTTCGCTTTAATACCAACTCCTACACCACCGCGGCTTTGTTTACGTGTTACCCTCCCCTCTTTTGGTAGTGCAGAAGCAGTTCCATACCGGTAGAGAAATATGACGTTCGTACATTCATACGACTTTTAGATTCGTATAACTCGGAAAGAATCATGTTTAGCTTCTAGTAAATGTCGTTTCTTTCGAAACCTAAATTTGTGATTTTACGAAATCGATAAACTAAATGAATTTTAAAACAAAATAAATCAGCATTTCCATTGAAACTTTCTTGGTGGAAGGGTTTTCCTGCGCAAATGGAACAGGAGGTAGCAGGTCGAATACGATTCTCAACGAATTTTGCCGCAAACTCTCGACATTACCATAAATTTCTCCTAATCGTTTGTCTCCAAAATTTCGAACAGTAAAATTAATATCGTAAGTGGAAAGCTTATGAGTGGGGCAGATTTTGATACCAAGAAATACCGTGATTTTTAAGAATAGTCCCAATTACAACGGTTGAAAGAAAATTCACTAATCATTCCCAATTTCTTTAGTATTTAATCAGATCAATTGATCAAATCATACTATACTCTCCGTAATCACTTAAACTTTATTCTAAAAAAAACGTCAGATGAACAGTACAGTACAATGACCGCAATACTCTTGCTGTCGCGTATTGTCTGCGGAAGAAATGAAACTTCGAAGCTGCTAGTTCTAGTATGTTTTCACACTTTTTCTAGTAATATCCGATTGACCTTCCTATTGATCAGGTCTTTCGAATACTTATTTTCTCTGACTTTATTGTCCTGGTTTAACTTAATATTTAACATGGCTATTCTCCACAAAAAGTGTAAGATTCACAAGTAGATAAATTGCCCTCGGACCAACACAGGATTTAAAGGTCTCGAGAAAGGTTGAAAGGTTGATCAAATTTCGGTTCAGTTGCATACTTAGAAAACTTTGATGGTACAAAAGAAATTTTGGTTAATGGAAGGTATCTGGGGATTTTACCATTACTTTTTCAGGTACAAATTTGGATGGTATCCGTCCTAGGGCCATATTCTGTATCTCATTTCCCGTCGGTACGGTAGCCAAGCAGTCGGTTGGGATCGCAAACCGACTCCGTGAGGTCTCGATGCTATTCTGGAAGCTCCTGCGTCGGTACGACGGCTAGCCATCGTCGGTAGAATCCGGAGAATTCTACCGATAATGAAAAGGAGTCGGTAGCGATAGGAGTCAGTCGGTTAGCAGACGAACTGTGGCAAGTGTGTGCATATTTAACAATATCATCAAGGCAAATGAGTTAATTGAATGCCCGTAATTAGCAGAATGTAAAATAAAGCCGCAATAAGACATGCGATCGCATAAAATGAATGCGATTCTCGCTTTTAGATGCAAAATGATGTACGCCATAGCACATATGGATGCACGTATGTACTACGTTTCTTGGAGCGTGCATCTGTCCAAGGACGTGGAATAAAATAAACGTTTTAATCTTTTAATAATAAATGTAAATAACCATCAATAATTCATTAGGTAAAGTGTTGGGGAACGCTTAACATTCGTAACATATGTTACTGTTTCCCCGTGCGAGACTCGACTATGGATAAATAATGACCCCGCTTGAAGAAAACTATAAATAATAGAGAAATAGATTAAACCTAGTCATAGGATTTCATGCGATCGAATTTTCTAATTTTTAAACGTATAATGATTAACTTTTAGTTGACGTGGATGGTATAATTTTTGTTCATTTTAAAACACAATTTGGTAATTTTCTAGTAGCAGACGAAAAACGTCGAAAATTTGTCGTTTTTGGATGAATTTTCTCCGAAATGGCAGCACTTAGAAGAGATTGCTTATCATACATATAACCTGCAATCCTTCCTCTATAATATGGTGTAAGAATGGTATGTGTATCTTCAGTAGTAAAGGAGGTATAGAATTTCTCCCAAACACCGTGAAACTAGAAAATTACCCACAATTTTACCATTAGATTCCATTAAAATCATATATTTCAGCAATATATGAAAGGCCAAGATAATTGAATAATATTTGTAGTGTGTATAGTTAATCCAGGCGAAACTAATTACAAGTATTAATTACGTACAAGGAAGTGCTACAGTCGAAAGTTGCAGTACTTTGGTTCAAAAGGAGACGAGAGGATTTTGCTTTTGTAGCAAATATAAAAAAGAAAAGATACCTATCCGTTTATACGAATCGAGGTCTTACTAGCTGACCTATAGTAAACTGATTTGAAGACAGCAACAGTTCCAACAAGAACTTTATGAAGCACCTAAGGAATTCGTGGAAATCTAACCTCCAAGAAATCAGTCAGTGAGTGTATCGAAGGTACTATGTACTTACTAATTTTCTACTTCTTTCACTGATACTAAGTTCTGAAAATCACGCACCGACTTCCAGTTAATAAAATTACGAAATTTAGGGATTCACTGTAGGGCTGATAGTATATTAGATATCGATATTTTATTACCATAAGTATCCTTGTGCTCGAATTTGGGCACTGGAAAATCTTCTGCTAGCAATTTATGTTAATTTCAAACATCAACCATTTAAGACCATACAAACCAACTAATGCAATTATAAATATATTCCCTGTAAGATTTCTTTCAAAACTTTGGTAAGAAATCAACAAATGACAACAACAAATCTTAGTTACCTAAAATTTCATACATATCGATATTTACATCTGCTTTTGCACGCCTTGTTTCATTCTTCATTTGTCTACTCGTTTGCCCTCTCATTGGTTGAGATGAAGCACGTGACCGTCACTTTCGGAAATGCTTGGATGTTTCCCCTTAAAGTGGGTGGGGGCAGTCGGTTTGGTAGTTTTCTGCCCGACGATGCTACAGAATAGGATTTAGAGGCCGAGTCGGTGAGAGATCACGGTTTCCTCTCCAGTCGGTTGGATTTGAAATCGAACCAACTGCTTCCAAACCGACGAGTTACATAATATGGCCCCTAATCCGGACCCTTAGCTCGCCTTCTCAGCTTAGGAGCGCCCGACCCTCCCATCAGGGTGGATTATAAAATAACTGACCGCGTAGAATACGATTTAAAAAGTTATAAAAAACTCAAATGAGCAACAATTTATTATCTTCGTCGTCTCACTCGTCGTCTACTCGTAAAACACCGGCCTATCTGACTGAGCTACGTTGCCGTGTGTCAACGGGTCAATTTCCAGCAAAATCACGAAAAATCTTAATTTTCATCGTAGAACGTCGATCAAAAGACGCTTGTATATCTCTTTGGACGAGTGAGACGACGAAGATAATAAATTGTTGCTCATTTGAATTGTTTATAACTTTTTAAATCGTATTCCACGCGGACAGTTTTTTTTGGTCCCCCCTGATGGTAGGGTCGGGCGCTCAGTAGCTGCGAAGGCGAGCTAAGGGTCCGGATTAGGGCGGAGACCCTCCAAATTTCTATCTGAAACAAAAGTAACGGTAAAACCCCCAGATACCTTCCATTAGCCGAAATTTTTGCCATGGAGTATCTAGTATGTTTTTGAAATCGTGATAGTAAAAATATTTCAATTTAATCTTATATAATTTATTTGAGCATTGCATATTTTTGCTCATCAATCACTTCGCTTCAGTTCTTCTTTGAAATTACATGCATACGTGCAAGCCGCCTGCGGTGTGTGGGAGGAGATGTAGAAACATTGATATCCCGATCAAACTCTAATTGCTATTGCCTTCTATGATGTTCCGCGGAAAAACGACCAGTAGTACCCATCCGTCCTTGTAATTGTTTCAAAGTAACTCTTTTTCATTTTCTCTCGGAGCTCGCTAACGTTGTTAACTGGAATAATTAAATCAATTATCTATTTCTGATTCCATCCGTGGAGTTTTTACGCACCAAGGTAAAGGGATTATCACTGCAGGGTCAAAGTCAATATCCTCCTCGCTGCGATGATTTCTCTTCGGGAATTTCTGACCATCGGCGGCATTCGGCATCGACCGTTGATCGGTTTTATCAAGGTCGCCTGGAACTTTATGAAGGGTGACCGCAATTACGGCTATAGAACCTTAATCGCGAAGAAAATCAGCCCATTAATAAGAGGAGCATTGACATAAATGCGACAGAAAGCTATCCAACAGAATGTTTGGAATTTGACAGTTACATTGACGATTTAAAATTGGTCAGGGTCATGAAGTTCGCATTTATGCCAAAAGAAAAGATGTCGGAAGGATTCAACTCTTAGTACACACGATTTGGATTGGAATGCGTTATTTGATGAAACATTTGCTCCCTTTTCTGCAAAGAAGAGGTTATTTGAGAAAAAAAAGTGTAAAAATGAAAGTATTAATTGAACGTATGTGAATAGTGTCCATATTCGAAATCAGTAGTAAGTATTAGCACGAAAGTATATTTTTAATTAAATTGGTATGTACTATAAATGTATTTATGTGGCAAATTGACAAAAATTGTATTTCCATTTATTTTTCTTTAGGAGTTATGTGTCTATAAATTTGTAATAGTTTATTTTTACATTCAGTCAGTTGGTATTTTGTTATTGGCCATTTTATATCATTATAATAACTGACTGTATTCTTTGTATTATGCCGAAAACTGTCTCCTGCCTTTTTACCTATTTGCTGCAGTAAAAGTGTTAAAAATAATAGTACAGTTATTTGACTAGAAAATAATTATATCCGTCCCATTTGATCTGTATATGGCGCTTCCGTTACGTTTTGGAATGACATTGCTATGCGCACGAGACGTCTGTGGAATGTGATGTATGCAGGGCTGTCTTCAGCAAGAGTACAAGTTATGCGCTGCACACCTGCGGCAAGTTAGCGAAAACTGGCCAATGGTAATTGGGTTACCTATCCGGAGGAATTTTTTTTTACGCAGAAGAGCTATCACTCAGCTGGGGGCAGTGTGTTCAGCAGGAAATTATACACTAGACTCTCGCTAATCCGGCCATTCCTTTCACAGAGGGGTGTCGGATTACTGAGAGTACGTAAACGACCATAGTGTTATGACCGAGTCATAAAGAGTCCGCAGTCATAAAGAGAAATACATACGGAAGATTAGTTATTACTTTCTTTAGAGAAGTCATTCAGGATTTGATGAATCAATAAACGTTTTCGGTTTTATATATAAATATAGTTAGCGCCTACTTGTCTAAAAATAACCCTTCTCCTCTGCACTTGAACCTTTTCTGATATTTCTTCCACGCTCGCACTCGTTACGTTACTCCATGGTTCTGCTTTACGTCAGGGAAGGGTGCCGTATTACGGAAAGGCTGGATTATTGAGGAACGGATTAGCGTGAGTCTTGTGTAATTCTTGTTTTTTTCTGGCGGAATATGTTTCAACTGGAATCGTTTTAGAAGCATCCTTGAACTACAGATATACCTGTGAAAATGACAGGAATCTGTCCCAATGAGGGGACGGAAGTGAATCCTCATTCATTCGGAAGAGGCTTTTGTCCGATATTTCTCTTTTTTTCTATCTAATGCCTTGGGGACGAATTTGAATGCATTCATGGGGATATCGATCATGCAGATTTATACGTCAACAAACTTATAATTTAGTTTCTCGTTAGTGGAAAATTCCCACCATTTCCTGTTCAAGTCGAGGTAAATATCAGAGATACGTAATTACATTTTTGTTTTATTATTTGAAATTACGGCGGACGTCTATAAAACGTTGCATTCGACGATTAATTAGCTTCCGGATTGAAGAGTAAATTCAATGTTGATAAATAATGGAACGAGTTTTCAAGGATTTATTTTCAATTGCTAAGAGGAAAAGAATGTATGAATGAAAAAAATGAAAACCAACTATCATTAGTATCTATTCTGGACTAAAAGGTCAGCTATACCGCAAGAAAAGCGAATTTTGCAGTGATATTAATAGAACGCAAAATTTCGGAAATTTTCAACGAAAAAGATGCCTTAACTCCACGGAGTAAAGCGAAGCATTGTGGAACTCCATAATGGAAAGAAACATGGTATATTTCCGCAAGAAGTACCATTTTTCTAGTTTGTTTCCGAAAAAGTTGCAATAAAAATGTACCTGCTATTAAGGTCAACAAATGAAGATTCCTTATATAGTTAATTCAGATATTATTGTAGATTTCTTTCTCCAATATACAATCTAAATCAAATAAATCGAATGATGTTAATTTTATTTCCTTGTGTTTAGTCAATCTAAATTTGTTCTGTAAATCTGATCGTATATATTCTTATTGATCAGGAAAGTAGTTTTAAGGCAGTGGTCTTTAGCTAAAAATAAAGATATAGTGTTATTTTATTTTACAAACTTGGTGATGTTTTTCTCTCTGTGATTTTCGTATAATTTATAGGAATGGGTACATTCGTCTTTAAGTACTCTAAAAAATAAAGTTTGCATTGTGTTTCACAGTTTTGTAGAATCATCACCCGAATGTGATAGCGTGGGAGCGACGAGTTTCTATATCGTCACAATTATCGAGTTCGGGGAACCTGAAAATACCAACGAAATTGCATACCAGAGACAGGTATGTACTATAAATATTTTACTTGTCCTTAAATATTTTTAGATCCTTTTTATCGAAAATTTCCATTCGTATTTATTAATTTACCATTTTTAATTAAGTGTTAAATTTTTCACATGTCATTTTTAGTATGTTTAATTTTCAAAACAATTTTAATTTCTTCATTTGAATTTTTTTGCTATATTTATTATTTTATCATATTGTACTATTGAATTTATTTATTTATTGTAAATTCTTTATAATACTGCTTTTGTAATTTACATGTTATACACAGCTTTCTTTTACATCTTTTAGCTTGTACTATCAATAGGTTATCGAAGATTTTTCACATCCCCTTCTTTGTGGGTGTTTTCCTGCAGTGGATATTTTTCCCTAAGATATCACCTTAGGTTTCTTTACATTCACTCCTTCTAAATTTTTCCTCTCTTTTTCTATTCACCTACAAAAACTTTTCATGTTTATAATATCATTGACGAAAGTTAAGTTGGAAGAAGAGACTTTTCAGTCTCAATCTCTCTTTAATAAAGACTTTTTAAGTCCTTACTGCTTGAACCACTTTCAAGTGGTTCAAGCAGCCGCGGCCGTGCTATCAATGTTTGATAAAAATCAGGAATATAGAAAGAAGTGTTATAGCTTGCAGTAGGTTCATGTTCATTAAGAATCCCTATACAACGCAATTTCCTTCGCTTCTTGATAACTTGCAACACCCTTTATGTTATCTAAAATCTTCTGCCTTTGTCTTCCCCTCTGTTGTACTCAACCCTCAATTACTTCCTTTAGTAGCCCATCTCCGCTCAATGTTTGACCCACCCATTTCCTCTTAGCTCTTAGAACTACTTCAATTAAAGCCCTATCTTCCCCATCCATATCCAGCACCTCCGTGTTTGTTTTCCTCTCAACTCAACTTAGCTTTTACATTCTAACATACACATCTCATCTTATATTAAATATGCGGGTAAAACTTTTGAAAATTTATGGCATTGCAGCATAAATATTTTCCAATAACGAAAAATTTGTGTAACGTAGTTTTTTTCGTTATATCACATTGCTATTCCAGAAAATGAATTTTATTCAATAATCTGGATGATATGTTAAGCAAAGATATTGACTCGCGTCGAAACGTTTTCATTTAAACAAAGTACTGCTCTAGTTTTATTTACTGAAGCTTAAAAGAACCGCCCGCCACAAATTCGATCAATTCGATATGATTGATTTTCTTAGAAATAAAAAAACGAGTAATAATGTCGCATAGCGCCTTTGAATCGTGCGTTTTGATCCGTATGAGATAAAATGGGAACACTTTGATAAATTACAAAAGTCTTTATTCTGATTTTATCAACGTCAGTCACTTTCATCTCAAAAGATTTACCGTCTAGCAGTAAAATGCAGTGTAATGATGCAGGAAAATAGAATTTCTTTGGATCGAACACCAGATAGCATTGTTTCTAAATTACATTAAGAAGTAATGGACTCATGAACGGCTGAGATAAATTTCTAGTTAATTTCACATTAATCTTCGTTGGTTATCTCAAACCGCGCTTTCATCTCAGATACCGATCCTTTGGTTTCAGGAATCATTGCAGCCGTAAAATTGCATTAAAGTTAAATCTTATTAATTTTATCATCTTTGTTAAATCTGATAGTATCAAAAATGAGAAAAGTGATGAATTTTTGGAATGCGATTGGAAATTTTTGTTCTTGGAGGAAAAAACTTCCTAAGAGTCCCAGAAAAGGCATAATAAAGAAAACGTATTTAAGATTAAGTTTTGAAATCTTAATTCATAATCTTTCAATTCGTCATATGCTTTTAGAGGCCATTTCGCTGAGGAAATACAGAGAGGTGGCGTTTTTGTACTTTAATTATTACCCTTTAATGTTTTATGTTGTAAGGAAATTGATAGTAGCGCAAGCATTTGCATCATTATTGGTTATTTTCCAGACTTTCTAGTATTAATCTTTGTACATTTTTCCGAAGAAAACCTTCAATTATAGTTTCCAGACATTATTTTTTATCGGTCTAACCTACTTGATTTCCTGGAGTGCGCTGAATATAATCCGTAGAAAATATCTTGCGATAATAGTGATGCGTATCTAAGTTGAATTGATGTTTTTAAGAAGAGATATTTATAAGATTTTAGTTATTTGAATTTTTTTCAGAATTGAACAAAGTGATTGTCTCGAAATTGAATCGTTCTTCTCCGTTATGTACCGAATGCAAAATAATGGTCAATGAACTGTTAAGTGTGAATTATTTTTATACATATTTTTTAATTTATTTAAATACTATGTGAAAAAATGAAAAGGTTCCAAGTACAGCCTTCTGCGTTCTTTTTGTGTGCGAAACAACCATTCTACAAATTACAGCTTATATAGGAAAACAATTCCCTTAAATTAATAATCGCAAGATTTAATTGTGAATATCAATTTTTTCTCCGTATTTTAATATATTTTGCGAATTTTTCGTTACTCAAATTCCTAAAAACATTTCCAATATAAAATTGAAAGCACTTCAGCACTCTTTTTGATTTCGTTCTTTTAAAAGGTATTACAGTAGAGAAACGCTAAGCTTTGAAGTAACGGATTCCCGGGGGATTTATTTGAATCGGAAATTGCAAATCCGAGTAGAGGTTGAGTTTATTATTCATCATCGATGCTGTGCGTAATCATGGCAGAATTCAGTCCTTCGCGAAATGGAAACCACGACGTAATTATCACGATTAATCCGAACTTGCTTCTGAAACAGGAAAGGAAAGAGTGGATTATCTCCGATTTCGGTCAATAAATTTAGATATCGCGAGCGATTTCAGTAGTAATGCGTCAGTTGCACGGTGTAACGTTGCTCAATGGAAGGGTGTAGCAGGAAGAGAGAGTGGGCGATGAGCGAGGTCGGAAGCTAGCCGGACTAGTCCTAACGCCCTTTCATCTGCTATGAGACTGGAAATGCAGTCCGTTTTGCGTGTTGCGCGTACATGCCGGAAACCAAATTACGGCGAGGACGACCACTTAAGAGATTTATGATTGAGGAATTTATTGAAAATATTCTCGCAGGTCGTGAAACAGTAATGATTCCTCTGCAGTTCCTGGTGCGTCATCGATACTGGAAACCTTTAACGACCAATCGATCCTTCACTTCACCAGCACCCGCATATTATCCGTCTCATTTATTATTTCCTGCAATGACATCACTGGCTGGTTGTCGACATATTTCACTGAGCATCTACCACGTTCGTAACCAAGGGGATTTATGGGGTTCAAAGCTCCCCATTAAAACGGAATACTTCCAGGATAAAAAACGGAGGACCTTCCGTCTAACACTTTTTATTAGGTTTAACGATAAGTGAAAAGTAGTGACATAGCTGGGACTCGAACCTAGGTCTCCCACTTTCCGGACATGTATTCTAACTACCAAACTACCTAGCCACGTTCTTCTCACTTCTGTAAACTGGATGCTTTATGAGCGTGGTTAGAATATCTGCCCGGAATGTGGGAGACCTGGGTTCGAGTCCCAGCCAAGTCTCTATTTTCACTTCTCGTACAATATTGGGCCAAGAAGCGCACTTTCTTGTGCAAAGTTAAAGTTATTTTCCATCGCTTTTACTTTATGCTGAAAGTTTATCTTACCAATTTCGCCAACTTTTTACGCTCAACGCATTCCGCAACATAATAATATAAGTAATACTGAGTCTCTTCTCTAAGTTTGACTGAGAATTAGAGATGGGACAATCGATTGAAAAAACAATCGAATAGTTATTCGATCTTTCTGGCATTTATTCGATTGTTTTAATTCGAATGAATTCACTCGCTTTCGTGGGCTGGACAGGACGCAAATGCTGGTTAGGGGCAAGGACAGTAACAGCTGGCTGAAAGGATATCGGATCAGATATATAAATAAATATGATATCTATATTCATATTTCACAGCATCACATACCTCTGCTAGTGCTCCCCTAAATGGGATCACGTAATGCTCCACTTGTATCCTCTCCTTTTGAACGCGTATAAGGTAAACGAGTGAAATACAATCGAATAAATTCACTCGGTTAGGATAGAGTGAAAAATTGAAACGCTTTATTCGAATAATTCGTTTGAAGCAAACAATGGAATTCTTCGATTGTTTCCACCTCTATAGAGAATAGTTTAATCTATTCACAGAAAACTATCGACAGCTCATCCTTTAATGCGACCGAATCCCTATTTTCATTCTTTGATGTGTAAGTCGAGGATTGTGCTATTTTTCTGACATGAAAACGTAACGATTTCTTGTACCAGCGGTCGCCGACCTTCCTGATATCACGAACCTCTAAACTCACAATTCGAGTCCTGCAAAACACTGATACGAAGTTTTTAAATCACCCGTGCTGCTGAGTTTGCAGATTAGTTATTTATGGTCTTCCGACATTTCGCCAGCTATGCCACCGGCTTCGTCGTCACTTCATTACTGAGGACGCAGCGATACCCGCAAACTCCGCGACATGGAATGTACACGCAGCGAAGGCCTACGCTTCAAAATTACTAATTACCCGCTAATCTCTCTCCCCCCCTCAGCTCTTTCCCGTGTTATCATCGCTGCATTGCGATTGTATTGGCTCGTCTCCCTTCCTTTGGAGACATAAAGAGGATTCAGAATATAATGAAAGGGTTAGGTTAAGCGTAAAAACAAAAAGTGATGCACTAATTTCTTCAAGAACCACCGAAAGCTTCTAATGGACCATCGGTTGGCGATCGGCTCGTGTCAGTGCTTTTTATTGAATAAAAACTCACTCTAGGAAAAGATCATTTTAGTCTTTTATTAATATGTGGTTCATAGACAAATTTGAGCGCTTAAGAGGTAAATAATAAAAAAGGTAATTTGGGATTGCAACTACCAATCTATTAGCATATGCTAATACAATACGAGTTGCAATTTGTTCAAGAAACATTAACCGTGGAGAAATATCCGCTGTCGTCACAGATCTATAATATAAAAAGCTTATGGCCCTTGCACAGTAGAGGTTTTTCGGTTTGGGCTTTAAGGGATGCGGGATGCTGAGGGTTTTGGGTGACAACGTGATTTGCGGTGACAAAGTAATGCAAAACGTATATTTACACATACATGAAGGTAAAGTGTACACATATGAAGATAAAGTGCGCATATAACTTCACATAATAATTCCCGCCTGCAAAGAACCTTACCTCTGTCCGTAAGCCCTAAACTCTAGACAAAGAAGATTGCATCTCACGAATTATTATGTATGTATCACTTAAATTTCAGGTCTACAGTACATAAGCATATAAGTATTTAATTATCATTTGAGTTTTGTGCGTATTTTAGAATGTATCATGTATTTATTGTATAAATATCATACAAGGAGGTGTAAGACTGCCACCGGGCATACTATCTACCAGTAGTCAATATTAATTAAATAATAATTATTTTGTTTTACACGGGCAGGGGCCATTAGCTTTTAATTTCATTGTGATTTCATTGAATTATCATTTTACAAACAGCAGCTTTTCTCCCTCTAATACTTTGCTTTCACCTGAATTTCCTCCGATATCGATTGAATAGATATCAGTCAAGTATTTTCATATTTCGTTCTAAATTAATATTATTCCTTCCATCAACAGTCAATACAATCCTCTTATTTTTTATCCTTAATCATTAATGTATTGAAATGAAGTCCAGCACAAATTTCATTTCCATAATTTTATTTCGTAGTCTTTGTACTCCATGTTTTAAAGTGCTGGATATTACTTTCCAAATGCCGAGAAGCCTCCATATATATGATTGTGACCTATTTCGCTCTTAATATATTCTACATTCGAATCGCTTTTCCAAAACGTGATATACCTGGATGAGCGTTTCGATGTCATTTACTTCCGTTGTTGAAGCAATTACTTTTCTGATCCAATACATAGCCATTTGGCATTACTGGCATTCCTTTTCTTTCATCCATTGTTCCCAAGTGTAGTCTTATTCTGAAGTTGTCAATAGCAACTATGTCGGGTTTATTCCCACCGTCTCCATTGCCGTAGACTCTTAACTGTAAAGGTAGAAAAATCATAATTTATTTATTTTTTCGATTATTATCAAATTCAAATGATTAAACTTAGAATTTGATAATTAATATGGAACACATGTAAATAATAAACTCAATATGCGAAAGTGTTAATGTAATGCAATAAGATAAGTAATGTAATATGTATGTATGTACTATAAAGAAAAAGTTGCCTGATGATGCTAGTCCGCTAGCGAAACACGTTGCACCTTTAAATTCTGTGGGAGTCTACGAAGTAATTCTTTTCCATTATCCATCATATAAATAATAGATTGTTATTTGGCTCATTTTTGGCAAAAGAATAATTTTAAAACAACTTCCTTCCATAGTTTCGTTTTAGAAATGTTTAATAATTAATGATTATTATATTATAGTGTTTATGCCAGTGTATGATGTTTTATTCAACCTTGATGAAGGGTTAGATAAATTTTCAATGATATAAGCATCAATGTATTGTGGAAATACACGGGACAAGTGCTGAGGGGATCATCAGGGGAGAGAATCGTAACAGCTCTAGATGGATGGACTGTATGGAAGAGAAAAAGAGGGAGACCAAGGATGGAATGGTTGGACAATTTAAAGAACTGGACTGAAATTAACAAATATGAGGAAATGAAAAGGAAAGCAATTAGAAGAGAAGAGTGGAGATACATGAGAGCTAACCTCCTGATAGGAGAAGCTACCAATTGATGATGATGACATAAGCATTAAATTGACCAATAGTAAGCGGTTCTCAATACAACTATGTTTTGAAATTGATATTTTCGGAAGATGAACGTATCAATCATTGTACTCAACTCTTTGTGGCTTTTGGTATTGCCATGAGAAGTAATTGTTCAAGTATCGTTCTTTTAAGAGAAAGTGTATTATGATGGGACCAAGATTACATTCTCCCAGAGTTAATTTTAGACCGAATAGTAGCAGTTATTTTCCTTTCTATTAAATAAATATACAACGTGTTTATTTTTTGCGAAAGTGATACTTTAATGTCTCCTATTTCATTAAATCCATCGCCTAATTAAAGTAGGTATAATTTGTAAATAATAGTAGCAAACTTATATTGATACTGCATATGAAAAAAGTAGTTTAAGATTTAAAAAACCCTAGTGAAGTCTGGAAAAAAATATTCGCAGAGGGTTTCTTATTTTCCTCTTTCTTTATCCCTTTTAAATTTTAGTTGCAGCTATTAGTTGGTTTGTTAAGTTTTTCACGCCTCTCTTACCGCGGTCGTTTTTCTGCTGGGTTTATTTCCTTTTTTCCTAAGTGCTAATTTGGGTTGTTATAAACACACAACATATTTCTCTCTTATTGCTATTTCTTTAGGCCTATCCCTAGAATCTCTTTTGGGAAATATTTGAGGAATCAGGATTAGATGTAAGATGAGACTTGTAAGTCACATTATCGCCCTTCGATAAAGTTTTTACCATTATCATTATTATTTTGAAAAGATGCTAAAATCTAGGATTCACTGAAAGCTCACATATTAATCGATAGTACAAATCATAGTATTAGAGACATACATATAATATGATAAATGAAAATTACCCTATTGCGATTATTTAAAAAGTAATTAAAAATAAATTATTGTAATTATTGAACTCGAAATAGCATAAATAAAAATTAGGTACCGTAACGCAGCTAGGTTTCGCTAAGGTAAGGTTAGCAATGGCGGTGTGGAATTGTCCATCCTTTGGCTTAGGTGCAAAGAACACTGCTAGATTTTCATAACCTGAGTTTCCCTTTTGGTATTCAATTCGAATTCCTGCGGCTTGATCCAAAGTCGAATGCAAGAAGTAATCAAAGATCATCGTCACTCCTGTCACGGCTCTTGTCATAGGCAGAGTCATGAAAGATCCTGCGGATGTACCCTGAAAACATAAGGAGATAGTTTCATTAGCATGAATTATGTTTTTAATCTATAGTGTAGCACAAGTATTTTCAAAACGTAACATTCTGAAATAAATAGAAGCTGTGATAATGGGGCACATCAAAACGACTATATGAATAAAACAGACTTGAGTTTCCTTCAAAATAATACATGAAAAGTTGAACCAAAAAACGTCTATGTAAAACTGAAAAGGACAATATAGAACTGTTAGGAATGCTAAGATCTGTTAGTTTAATGAGGATATTATCGTAAAATATAGTGTAAAGTATATATATGAAGGAAGGTTTAGAATTAGTTACCAGATGAAAGGCTTCAAAGTCTATAAGGATGAGGCAATAAAAGGTTTATCTAAAATGGCTATCTAGGATGGCAGGATGGTTTAAGGCTGATTTTTGTTTTTGACGCTTTATTGAATGTAGCCGTCATGATTTATTTAAAAAAATGCATTACATAAATTACTCGTATTGTTTTCTTAACTTACTTTTTCTTAACTCTCTCGAGGGTTAGTTGGTACTTAACTGTAATATTGATGATAGATTTTTGTAGGTGGATCAAAACTCATCGTCTTAGGATACTAAGAAATTGAGAATTTTCATAAAAATCTTTTAAGGATCAGAGTAAAGCTATTTTACTTAGCACGAATAAAGGTGTGCACCTAGAGATGAAGGGAAGTGATATTGATATAGTGAATATTGATGTGACTAGGACTGGAATGCAGGACTTTTACTCTCTTGCATCTCTGAACAGAGAAAGCCCAATTCGGCGTGCAAGTTCATTTTTAAAACATTAGCGCTTTGAGTGAAAGTTTTGGTTCGAGTTTTAGTCCGATCGATATTTTTCACTTCCGATTGTTCTTGAAATTTATTATGTTAATTTACCGTTTGAAGATTTTTCTGAATTCTTTTAAAGCATAGGAATGGTAAAATTATCAAAGATAATTTTAATTTGATCCCACCCTTTAACAGTCGCGCAATTTTTAATATTATTTCCAATAACTATGTAAATCAACCTATAATAGGGTGCTTTTTATTCACATTAATTCATATTATCGAGCTACATTTCTTTTCGTTGAGGATGACGATTGATAAATAACTCATCTTGCTTTACTATGATTACTTCACGATATAGGCCTACAAGAGCCGAAATTTTGGTCCTAGCCTGGTTTCCACTCTTATTTAGGCAGTAGGTGAGCTATTGAGATCATGAGCCTTAGATATATAATTTAGGGTGCTAGATGTACCTAAGCCTTGATCCATTTCTTGATTATAAGTCTACAAAATGTAACACAAATGTCGTTATTTCCCTTTTTCTTCATGATTCTCAGAGCAAGATTCTGATGTACAAATTTCCTTGTTTATAGTTTTTCAAATATCCAAGGGGTGAACAAGAACATTTCTTAAACAAATCGGGGCCTCTCTGAATAATTGGCAACATTATAAATGGAATAATAGCATTGTCCTTTATAGCTAGACAAATACTCACCATCAAAATGATAACATCTGTGTTTATTGTTCTGTTAGTTATTGAAATAATCAAGAAAGCATCAGAAAAGATTAAAGGCCACGTGGAAGTACTTGAAACTACTTCACCAAGAGTACTGTCAATAATGTGAGAAGTGAGATTTTGAAATATACAATACCATATATTAAACAATCCCAACTGTGGTTTCTTGGATAGCACTTCTGCGATTAATAGTGATTTGTTGAAACAATCGAAGTGATATTCAGCAATTATTGGAAAATCGAAAATATATGTTTGTTGCAGAAACTTAAATTAATTCAACTCTATAAAACATTGAAGAGTTTTTATTAGATATCCCAACGAAGGCAAGGCATAAGGAAACTATTAGAATGATATCTAAAAGTATAATACTTAAGAGAAAATATTTAATGGAATTATATCTGGGAGAAAAATTAGTTTATTTTTTTATTAAAGTTGAAGAAAAACAACCATTTCATCTACCTTTATATCCAACTTGGCCAGCATGTCGCCCCCACCCTCGGGTGGTCTAGGGACCGTCCCATTCAACTCTTTCTCGATGTCCTCGTACGAATAGCGTTTCCAAATCGAACCATTTTCCCAATCCTCAGCTTCGAACGGAAACAATGTTGCCTCAAAGTCGACCATCGTATCCCTGGGCATCATTCGGAAACCGATCCCTGAGAAAGCCCCCTTTGGGCAGAGCAGGGAGAGTGCCACCAGGCAGACAAAGCAACGAGCCATTCTGAAATTCGCTTTGTCCACCTCCCGCTGAAGATGTCAATGGGATGAGAGTGGCCAGTTCGTCGGTGTGACAATTATACGCGAGATAAATTCTCGATGATCTCAGATTGTCGGAAAATACACGAGAAGATCCTGATACGCTGTTCTCGGTTATCAGGGAGGGGTTGCCTTCCACGCTCCGATCAAGATAAAGCGCTTTGTTCATGTCACTGCCGTTCTGTCACCGACGATTATGAACTTTCGGCCGCAATAAATTAATTTAATTGCCCGTCGGCGAATCATGAAACGGAAGATAACGTGCGTTAAGGTACCCGCGCGTAGACTACTTGTCTCCCAGACGCAATAAATGTTTTCCTGGTTCCTGTTTGCGGAGGTTCAATTACATATGGTGTAAGCGGTCCACTGCCTACACTAGGGTTGGCGAACCTTTTGTGGCAAAAGTTCCATAATTTACGAATGTAAAGTACTTGCGTGCCAATGTGATGCGAAACCATACAGGGAGATGGTGATATACATTTTATAACGTTACAATAGGATTAATATCTTGTAATTAGCTTAAATAGTCGTTAATTGTCATTAATAATGAACATAATCCACATTTATTTTCTACGGAGATTCATTTTTTAAGTGAAGTATACATATTAAAAAAATTGTAGTCAGAGTTCTGCGTGCAAAACAAATTCTCTCGTGTGTCACTTGGCACGCTTGCCATAGGTTCGCCACCACTGCCCTACTCCATACATTTCCGCGGATCTATCAAAGTTTAAATTTTTTAATGAAAGTGGGCCTACATTACTTCGAATCCAGATGCGGTCATCTTGGCTCAAAAACATTCTGCCCAGAAAATCCGAATTTTGTTTCTACCTTTCGGGCAGTTTGATCAAATATTACTCCTGTATTTATACTTACCTGAATTCTTTGTCACTTATGACTTTTGCTTTTATCGATTTGATTAAGAATGCCAATGATTGCTGAAGACTAAATTTTTGGGGATAATTAACTACATGAGGCCTTGTCAAAATTTACCTCAATCAAACATTTATATTCACTTCCGATGGCATATTTACTCTGAGCATACAGTGGAACCTCGAGATACGAGCACCTCTATACCCGAGAAATTCGAGATACGAGGAAAATATGAGCGAAAAGTCTCTAAATACGAGCCTAGACTCGCGTAACGAGCAACTAGCCAGACTATTGGTATGCGTGGCGAGTTTCCCGATCCGGCTCGACTCGGGGAACAGCATAACTGTATGCCCTCTTAATTTTTGGGCGTTATTGAATTTCCAGCCCCTTGGCTTTAAATTCATCTTTTTCAATTTATCTATATCACTTAATGAAAGAGTGCTTTTGCATATTGGCTCCCACCGGGATTTGAACCCGGACCGCTTTCACCAAAGGCAAACGCGCTGTCCACATGACTATCCTGGAGCCTCCATCGAGGATTCACCCTAGAGGACTAGGTCAGTTAATATTCACCCTAGCGGACTACGTCGGATAAGATTCACCCTAGTGGACTACGTCGGTTTGGGTGAATCCCCTCGTCAGATCACTCTCTGATCTACGCGTTGCGTGCGTTTGTGAGTTGATTGTTTTTTTGCATTTAACGTGAAAATAATTATTTCACGATACCTCCCAAGATGATTGTTGCCTCAGATAGTGCTGCAAAGAAGAAGAAGGTAGCCATTGCCTTTGAAATTAAGAAAGAAGTCAAAAATAAAAATAAGCGTGGTGTCAGAGTGACGGAATTGGCAAAGACTTACGGCCGTTCGATATAGACGACGACGAAGGAAGAAATTAAGAAACTGATGTGGCCAAAGGAGTTACCGTTAGAAGATGTTGAGTTATATTATTTTCCAGTGTTATTTATTAGGAAAATTGATTTTTATGTTGATATTTTTGGGGGTGCGGACGGATTTACTGGATTTCTATTATTTTCAATGGGGAAGTTTGTTTCTAGAAACGAGAGATTCGCTATACGAGCTTAATGCTGGAACGAATTAAACTCGTATTTCGAGGTTCCACTGTACTTTTATTTCAATTTGCATTCATTTATCGTAAAAATACCAAATTGTGTTGGGGATAAATTATAAAGATTGAAGTTTGTAGAAGAATTTGCGAGATTGGACAGATTTCGAATTTCCTTTCTCTGGAAGACAGCATCAGAGGAAGAATTGCGACGATTGACATGAGGTGATTTATGGAATTTTCTCAGTATTTCGATTCTTCGTTATCATATGGGGAGATATATAGGTTTAAGCGTCAATCAAAAGTTTGAAGGGATTCAAGCAAGTTATTAACGATGGTAATTAAGATTAGATAAAACTTTATTGCAGAGGATGGATAATCGCAGCTAGCTAAAGGAATTAATTCTAAGACCTCGTCGATGATGCAATTGTTTCCATACCTTTGACGAGGAATTTGTAATCGCTAGTTAAAATTAGATCAAAATTATAATTCGTTTTCTTGATATTTTTTAACTGACCATTTATTCCATTAAAATAATTTCTGTTTTTTATTGTAAATTGTTATTACAATTTTAGTGTAAGAAGGGTAATTTTTTGGAATATATTTTTATTTTTAAATTTACCAGTAGATGCTTCATTTCCCACCCTTGGCTTATACTTGAATTAATTATTTTTTCCAATTTGTTGTGGTAAGATTAGGGGCCTCGGCTTATATGTAAAATTGGAAGTTATATCATTTTGTAGGATTCATTAAACTATTAATTTCGATTTACAAATTGACACCATTGTATTTGACAGGATAAAAATTATTTATTGTCTAGGAATGATATTCGAAACTTGACTAAGCTTTCAACCTCACATTGAAAATCCATAATTTAAATACATTTTGCATGGACTCGCCAAAATATAGATACATATAACTTTAAATTGCCTACAAATTAATGGGTATAAGATACAGGTTATATTACATTATTATTATAAGGTAACTCCGGGTGAGATGCCCCAGTCGTAGTATTTTTAAGAAAAACCACAAGATTACTCTACTGGTGGTGTCCGTCAGTAAGTTGGAAGGTACTCTTCTATCTGCAAGAGTTTCACGGCGATTAATTATTCTTTTTACGCCGTTTTGTAACATCATTTCAAGTAGATACTGTTTTTTCTGCCCTGTTATCAGATAGAGTATAATATTTCTGGCTGGCATCACTTTAAATGTTTGAATATTTTGAATTAAATGGCGAAAAATTGTTGCTATAGTTTCATCTAATATCCACGTGCGGTGACACGCCCCACCTCTTCTCGCGTGATGCCCCAGGGCTATTTTTGGTATATTTGCCCTATTGGTATCAATTTAACTTTATGGTGGCACTGATTAAGGCTTTTTTCAAGAAAACGTTTGTAATCTACATTAAATTTCAATTCAAATTTAAATCCACAGTCGAATGTATTTTAAGCACGATCAAAAGATGACGTATTATCTTATTTGTGGTATACATATTTTTATTATATTTCTGAGTACGCAATGACCCAACTTAAAGGTGACGAGATTCATATTCTTGGTAGGAAGGAAAGATGGGGTACCAATACTGGTTGGAAGGATGGTATCCTTCGAATATTCGAGGAATTAACTAGAAAAGCTATGGAATGGGCTTTTTGCGTTTAACTTTACAACTTACTCCCGTTAGGAGTTCCCTTCACTCATATCGACGGTGTTTATTCTATCTCCCATTCATACCAATTTGCAAATTTCATTATAATTTTAAATGGATATTGTTCGCTAAATGTACTGAAATATTCGGCCAAATTTTTACAAATGAAGCTTCCGGATAGGCTTTAAAGTTAACTTAAACGTTTAGTTAGATCCTAATTTCAAGTTAAATTTAACAATTTTGTCATATAAAACGTTCCCCGAAATAAATTCAGGTGGGGCGTCTCATCCGGACACTCGGGAGAGATGGCCAAATGCATAGGTGCTGAAAAAATAAAATTTTGGGTTAAAATGTTTTTAAAGAAAATTTGAAAAAACACCGGAATTACCAAATATAAAGTTACACTAAGGTTAGGAAGCTGTATTTCGGATAGTCGCCCAATTTCGGATATGGCGATTTTTCATTAAGAAGGTGCTGTTTTCTTCTGGAAATCAGTTCAATTACCTTCTAGTTGCTGTAGGAGAGCATGCTGGGAGTTATTCATGTGTTCTTTAGATCCAGTGGAGTTGGAAGCGTCAAGCGTGTTTTTTTTTGTTCCGAGTTTTTTTTTAGTGTTTTCTGAGTCAAGTTCTTACACGGAAGGTAAGGTTATATGATCTTTTATTTGATGTGTCTAAGTAACGCATTTACTCTTATATTAATATGTATTAGTGAAATTACGATCAAATAACCTACACAATCGAATCGGTTGTGTCAAATGGAGGGTTGGAATGTTCCTAATTTCGAATACCGGAGCACAGTGGGCTAGAATCGAAAAAAGCAGGCCAAAAATACGAGAGTGGTTTTTTTGAGTGAGGACTTTGAAACTTCGTATGGTCATTCTTAAACAAATTCTGCATATAACTGCGAAATCATTTTTGTTGGTTCCAGCGCATTGCAATTCTACAGGGGGTCAAAGTTGACCAAATTTTGCGAAAAATGCTGGTCACAGATTTTTCGCGAAATTCTTCAACTTCAAACCGATTCTGAACCCAAACTAGGAAAATCATCCGGTAAAATATGATGCCATATTATAAATATGTTTTCTGTCCTTCATAATACTTGGTTTCAATGAGCTCTGTTGATTATTTATATACTTTATGTTACAAAATGACGGACCCTTATTTTGGAACACATTTTTACCTAAAGCGAGGAAAATAGTAGATTGAGACACCGTGTGACACGGGATTACTTACACCACAATAAGCTATGAACCTTCCTTAATGGGAATCTGGAATAAAATCTTGCCCCAATTTGCCCCAATAATTTATAAATCGACTTTTCGACAACAGTGGTATCCGAAATACGGCTCCCTTACCCTACTAACTCATTCATACGAATTCCTGAGCATTTTTAATCCAGCTAGAAGGCTGAAATTTTCAGGGAAGATTTATAATTCACAATCGAGTCGGGAAAATATCGAAAATTCCGAGATTTTGTCCTAGGTGTAAGCCCAGAGAGGATTATATTTTTCAATGGAATTAGGCGGGAGAAACGAAAAATGGCCATGTAGAACAAATTTCATCCGTTCATAAAAATGTGAAAAAGTTCGCGTACAGCAGTGAGACTTGGGCTATGTGATGTCTAGAGGATCAAAATTTTCTTTTCTTGCGACGGACTTCAACATTCCGGCACGAGATTTGCAAAATTTTAGTTTTAACGCCAATTTATTGTTTTTTCTCCCCCTTTGGAATATTAAATCTATGGCAACGACCATTATTTATGTCGAATACAAATTTGTTTACAATCCTAATTTCATACGCGGTGATGAAAGTTTGATTTATTTTGAATATTTTTTAATGTTTCTTTCAATATATGTTATCATTGAATATCAAGAAAATCTAACTTTCATTAAAATGAACAGCAAATATCTGCACGGGAAATGAATTAGTCGTGAATACATACTGTAATCGTGTGAAGGATAGGGAGACCATGTATCAACCAAGATAATCAGAAAAGTCATGTAAGTAGTGAGATTATTCGAGGATTAAGTTGAAAAATCTACGCTGAATCTATATAGGAGGAATAGGAAAGCAATTTAGCGTAAAAATTCTCATTTGTACCTGGCGAAGTAAGTATTCTACCCAATCAAGTCTACCTGTACCTGAGTGATACAGACATCAGAAAATTGTTAACCAACATCAAACATTTTCCGAAGACTTATCACTTGAACTTAAACTGAAATTTCCATAATCCTAAAATATTAGTGTAAGATTATTAATGTAAATAATAATAATAATAAAATAATTTTAACGGTCTTTAAAAATATTATAACTACAAACAATATGAATCATTAGTATCACGACCAATACAGTTTAGTGATATTTCACTCCATAGCCACTTAACCCAATGCATTTATCATATACTGAATTCAGACGAAAAAGTCTATTGCCATGACCTTTTCAGTTTCTTTCTTTATGGCGTTGTATTTTGCCCTTAGTTTCTCCCAAGATCTACAAATAAGCTCCTGGGCACTGACTCGCGTGCTTCCTCACAGTGTGGCTTCTGTAGGTTTAAAACGAAGAAAAAATTTACTTTGGGAGGGGAAAGAAAGAGGGGAAGCTATCTGTGATGTATTACTCACTTATCGTTGTTCTACGTATATGGTGGATTGCTTTTCGTGTGTGAATTTCTGTGTTTTTATTATATGTCTATTATGTTCCGTCTTTTATATTTTAATTACGTATAATTATTCTGTCATCCTCTCCAAACAGAATTTAAAATTAAGTTCTTTTTCTACTTCTTTTAAAATTAATACGTAGTACGCAATTAGTGCATATTACCCTACTTAATTCAACTTTCGTCAATATGAACAACAAAAATCTACACATGTAATAATACACTGATTTTCTTGAAGGACCTTCGGATTACGTTATTCTATGTGTTCGCTTGATAATTATTCGTAAATAAAAGCAATTTCTGCGTTTATCATTGTACACTTATTATGTTTACTCTTTTCCATTGTATTCGCCTTAAATTATTTTTCCATAGAATAAAGTTCTTTTTCTACGTTCTTCAAAATTATTTTCATAGTTACATAGTTACATCATTAGGTTACATTGCCTATTGTCCATTTGTTTATTTAATTAAAAACGGAGCTCATTGTCACGGTAGAGGCCATTTAATGAACATAGGAATCTATTCCAGTATGTCTTGCACTGAACCGAGTACTACAGGTAACGAATCGTCTATCATTTCTCGCATTTTTATCTTATGCAAATTTTCATTCTAACTTTACTGTTTGACGTATTTCCTTAATTTCATTTTAAGAATGCATATTCATTAAGGACTTAACTCAAAAACTCCCGTATGAAATAATCCATGAAAGGCTTTCGAAATAATTATTCTATTATCTGATGAATCTCGATCTCACATTTGAAAATTATGTATACGAAAGACCACGGCATATTTAAAAAGAAATATAAATATAACATATAGACCCATAACTCAGGGTAGTCTCCCTTAATAATTTTCTTTGCTTGCATTATGCAAGAACCCATTTACTAGTTACAATTATAAGCTCCAAAAAGCCGTTGTTACAGCGGCATTTTTGAGCTTTATAACTCTAATGTAGTAACACAGCCGTTTTTCTGTTCTCATTTTTAGATTGGTTACACTATATAAACAATATTTTAAAATACAATTTAAATGGCAAAATAATGATTTTTTAGTACTAATCGATTTTCATTTCTATCTACGCATTTCATGTACTCACTGACTGAGTAGAAGTGCCCTTCAACAAAAAACTGTTTTACCCCTCTTAAACAATTTTTTATCTACTATTCACTTTAAGGAATGCTGCAGTTTATTGTAAAATCTATGTGACATTAATGAAACGTAGTTTAATGAGAGATAAAATTACCCTTTGTCTATTATTAATATCCTGTATAATTCGCAAAAGTTTTGACTGGCAAGGAAGCGATCAAATGTAATTTCATACCAGGAAGCGGGAAGAAGCGCGGCTCATAAGCCTTCTGAAAGAGGGCGCAATATCTGACGAGATCGCCATATGCATTGATAACTGCTGGGGTAGGAGAAACTTTGAAAGGGAACGAATTCATCTGATTTATCTCGATTCGTAAGTTTACATAGCTTGAATTGGACAAATGCCTATACTTTGATATTGCAGTTTTCTTTTATGTCATTATTGGTTCGTGAATCTGTTTTATAGAGGTGTGTCCATTCCATCTCTTTTGACAGCCTATTGTTTATTCGTCAAATAATGGAATGGTTCAGTATGATACCGTAGATATGTGAGGCTTCATAGATTGTCACAGTGTTAAGTCTTCGGCTCTTTGTTGTTAGTGAGTGCTTTTACTGTATCTACACTTTAAAATCTTTGCTTAGTTTTTCTGAAAGAATCAGGGACATTTAAATAGTCACGTGTGAAGATTTTTACATTTTAAGTTGTGTTTCGTTTTTAATATATCCCTTGTCTGTACAATTGATGTATTCTAGTGTTGATTTCTTTGTTTTCGAAGATATTCGACCACATTTTTAGTATTCCACGCTCTTCATATGATGAGTGGATCGGTTAAAGCAAAAGTTTTTCTATCGTTGGTTTAATCGAAATTTTCACTGTTGATTAAGTAGTGAACGTTTGTCATCATTAAAGAAAAAGTAGAATTTTACCAAGAATGCTATTCATTAATGGTATTATTTCCTGAAATCCGTTTTTTATCCGTTAATTAACCTACTTCTTTACTTTCATCTGCAGTGATAAGTGTCTCCCTTCAAATGGAGGACGAAGCAACCGAGAATAATATGCAAAATGACAACACCATTGAGGATTTCACGCACCTTTCATTAAACGTTTCGCCTGCTGTGCGACGTTTTATCTATCTTGGATGTAGCGTGGGACCATACCGTTCTCAAAGGTACCACATACGTGGCTTAGCACCTCTCCAACCATATAGCCACGAACAGGTTTCTCCCTTGGATATATTTCCCACGAAGTTATCCAAGACAGGTGATCGCTTGGTGCTTCAAAGAGATGTAAGTTATTGTTTTTATCAATAGTCTTCTATGGGTGCTTACTATTTCCCTATACAATTGCATTATATCTCTCTTGATATTTAAAGGCACACCTAGTTTCAAAACTCTGTTGATTGTTCTTTAACCTTGTTCTTAGTGTAGTGCTGTAATACATAGTTGTTTAATCTAAATATCTACCTATATGTCTACTTTGTGGTAATATTGAGTTTAATCTCAGTTCTTCAAGTATCAGTATTCCAGCGTCGAATGACTTTGCATTCCTGTAATTCAGAGGTACTCAGGGTGATATTAGTTTCTTTTTACTTTTTAGGTAAGAGCTGCTAATGGATCTCCAGATATCATTGATGTAATCCGGAAGGTATTGAATGAAAACGATGGCACTTCTCGTAGAGCTGCTCTGTTCATTCTCGCAGCATGTTGCAGAAGTGATGGAGAGCTCCAACAGGAAGCATATGCTTATGTTAGAAACCTCCGTTGCTCCGATGATCTCCTTATTTTCATCAAATTTGCCATGGACTTCAATGAACTGAGGACGGGTAATATGGCCTTACCATCATAAATGTTATTTATCTTCTATATGCTTATATATCTGTAATTGTAGAAAAAAATCTGATATTGTGGTGACCTGGACTTAAATTTGCATTAATTGATTTAAATCAAGAAACAGTTCCTAAAATTGGTGTTTTGACTCGTATGACTCAAATTCCCATCAGTTAAGAAATTGTGACATTTGGAATTGTTACAAAGCCCTCTAAAGTTTCCTGTGTTGTTGCTAGCATTCGATGTCAATGTTGGTTATGTTATCTGTTTAAAGGTTGGGGTGGTGGTTTGCGGCGTGCTTTGAAATCCTGGTACTTTGACCGTGAAGATTTTGATTTAGCTGAACAGCTTACTTCTATTAGACAGAGATTTTGCTGGGCTCACAAAGATGTCCTCAAACTGTTGCATGGAAAGCCGAAAACCAAAGGTGAGAAGGAAATTAAGAATTTGATGATAAAGGAAAGGGTAAATTGCACATAAGGGCCCCAAACGGCTTGTTGAAATGTTGTCTCGGTAGCCTAGTGGTTAAGGCAGCCTCCTGGATAGAGGAAGATCGTGGGTTTGATTCCCAGCCCAGTCAGACTTTTTTCAAGTCTGTTTTTCCTTGGAATTCGATGATAATAAAGTTTATTTGGACTAAATTATATTTCTAAAATGGACCTGAGGTTTAACATTGTAAAAGTTATGGCTTGTTGGACAGTTGGACAGAATCAACCAATCAAATTATATTCAGTTATTGAATTATTGAACCAGTGGAAATTTCGGTATGCTTGAGATGGAAGTATACTCTGCCTGTTTTGCCCATTGATTATTTTGTATTTGTTTTTTTTTAAGAGATATTTTAGCTTTGTATTAATGATGCTATATTATCATCCACAGTGCAAAAAATGATTATTTCGTATACAATGTTTGGCATTGGAAAGGCAAAAGAATGTCTTGAGTCTGTGGCTAAGGATGATCCCAAAAGGCAGGATGCCGAGAAAATTATGGCGTATCTCGAAGCTGCCGATCAACTGAAGAGACTAACAACGCCAAGAGGATGTAATTCAGTAACTGTGGAAGTGGAGAAAGCTGTCAATTTAATTAAAACTCATAAGTTCACGTACGAACATTGTGATGATACAATGCATAATGAAGCTATGGCAAGTATACTTGTTACTTTGTAGAGCTTATGGGTTTCTCAATGTGTGTTCTTAATTGTTTTGAGCTTTGTGCTATAATTTTCAATTGTAGGTGTGGGAGGCATTGGTGGAGAACATGCCACATTGGAAGCTTCTTGAACATCTCCCAAAACTCCGAGTCAAGCGCATTCTAAAACCTGGAGAAGACCTCAATAAAGCAATAGTAAATTCTCTGAAACATCTCCATGAGCTTCTTTCAAAGGATTCCTCATCATTAACTGCTTCAATTTGCCCTGGAGTTGTTCTAGTTTCTATGCAAACTTACCGAAGGTAGTTATCAACGAAATGCTGCATGACAGGTATCTTCTAAACACCCATAAATGCCAAGTTTTTCTTAAGATTCAGTTTGGGTACTTTTATTCCTTTCGAAGTTTAGAATCATTTCCTAAATTATATCTATTAGATTGTTCTAAAATATTTGGCCGGACTTCGTGGAAAGACATATGGAAGAGTGAAGAAAAACTTAGTATTATCGATAATTGTTTTATATTTAGCCAAAACCATTCAACTAATTAAAAAAATAGTGTGGATATTACCAAATTTTTCTTCACTCTTCTTTTATGAGATTATCATTAAAATTTTGAAATGGTTTAATTTTGATACAAATGTTTCTAAGATATTTGCAGTAAGGTACTCTTTAGAAGTACCCTACCCTTTGTCATAAGTTGCAGTCATGGTGTAGTGTAGTGACAAAATTTTGGTAATTTTTGAAAAATGAGATCTCTTTATAACAAGCTGTCATTAAAATGGATGAAATGATGAGGTTCAAGAAATTAATAAAATGGACACTATTTTGGTTTATAAAATTTTGATCGCTTGCTGATTTAAGTTCTCTATTCCTGCAGAGTTCATAATGATGATGTTCCCTCCAAATTGTGGGTATCCACCAAGGATGGAGTAGTTGTAGTAAGGAATCCCCATGGAAAAGTACCATCCATTCTAACTGCCGCTCTTAATGTGACCAAGACTGACAAGATTGAAAGCGCTGTTGATGCTAATACTACTGGTATGGTAAGTGTATTAGAGTATTAACTACCTGCTGTATTAGTCCACCTTGGAAGCCTAGAAAAATCTCCCAAAAACCAGTGGTCGACCTATGCCAAATATAAAATTCAACCCATTATCACTGGGGGATGAATATGTGATACTGCCTGTTTAACACTTGTACACAAACTCACTCAATTATTTCTTACTGAAACTAATGTTTGGCAAGTCTAATTAACCTAGGTATCATATAAAACAAATTTCTTCTCTAAATGCAATTGTAGCCGAAAGTGTGTTATGTTATGACATATTTTCATAATAAAAGAGTTGAATTAATTATCCATTTTTATATCTTTAAAATAAATTTGTCGCATTTATTCTTTGCAAACTGTATTAATTTCTTCTCGTGCATTTTTATTTTACAAAAATGTATTATGTATTTTGATGTTTTCTTTTTAGAAATGAAGATCAATAAGCACATCATTTTTTTTTTAGTTTATATAATTGTTATGATTCTACTTAGCCTTAGGAGTTAATGGAAGTTGTTTTAGCGGTGTTGTGATTTTATATTACCATGCTATATTACCATTATTTCTATAGTTAATTTTTAATACCATTGTGTTTCTGTTTCATAAAATATTTTTATTGATACCAGCGAAAGAAACTTGCGTAATAATTAAGCATAGGCGAGAGGTTGACATGGCAGATGAAAGAAACAATTCTAGGGTCTTAATCTTATACAGTAAATATTCCTTAAGCTATCGTATATTTATGGATACCGCAGTTATTCTTCCTATAGAAAATAGAGCAGGGGAAGTGGTGTTGCCTTATTTTTTGAGTCTACTTAAATGCTGAACATAGGCCAAAACCTGAAATTCACCTCAAAATTTTAGGGGTCGACTTATATGTCGGCATATATGGTACTTTAAAATGCAATTTCCTCTCAAATTCTTGAGACTTCCTCATTTTATGTTAGTATGTTATATGATATCAGATGTATGTGATATAAGCTGTCCGTATAGAGAAGTTTTTCATGTAATACTGAACACCATAAAATGTCTGTTATATCATAAAAGGAATATATTATAAGAACTCTTAAGGTAAATATTTTAGCGTTATCAAAGTAGAATAGAATTTATTGAGGTTGAGATTAAGTTTCTAAGCACTTTCTTTTTTTACTTTTACTTTAACTTTCGGGATTGACTACCTCAGTTGATGGAAGTATTCTTTCCTTATGATTTCCTTTTAATCATAGCTCTAGATGCAGAAGATTTTAATTTGGATGTAGAATAGAATAGAATTTTTTATTAATACAAAAAACTAGCAACATTTACAGTACAGAAAGGCAGGCACTTCGCAGGTTGGTGTCTTTTCAGTACTGTACAATTTTACATTTTTTTTTACAAACACAGTAAATCCCCGATAACACGTACTCGTTTAACACAAATCTCTCGATAACACAAATAGTATCACAGTCACGGCAGGAATGTGAAGTGTCTTACGGGGTTTTATTCGTTTAACAAGAATTTCGGCTTTGATGAACTTCGAACAGTTTTCTCTATCCAGTGAATAAATAAATAATGTGCATAACCCTCTTTCGTACTTTGAATACTGTCTCCCAGCCTGGGGCATTTCCCCACAGAATGGTACCATATTTTTAAACAGACTGGAAGTAGTCCTGGTAAACTGTTAACCTTGTTGCTAGACTGGTGACTGCAGAGATGTGAAAGCATTGTTCAGTTTTGATAGTACACAGCTTAGTTGTTCTTTCAATGTTAGACTTTCATCAAGTATTACCCCTCAAGTTTTGGTATTCTTTTCTAGTCTTAGATCTATACTTCTTGATAATAAATATTGCTTGTATCGATTTTCTCATGCTTTCTGTCTAAATTCATGGCATTTTTCTCCTTAAATGTTTTCATTTCATTTTTACAGGCTAATATGCATGTTGATAAAACAAGACGCATTAGAGAGCTTCCCAAGCTGAACCCAAGGATAGTTGAAATGCTTAACAAGATTTTTGTTGCAAGTGTAAAGGTAAGCATTATATTTGAAGGTTATGTGTTTCGTTTTTTGAGTATGACAAAAATATTTGCAGGATGTCACCATATCTGTATATAGTCTTGGTAAATCTTTAAGATTGTTGCCTTTGGCGAAATGAATTTTATTTAGCTTTTACCTATTTGTTATTAGGCTGGTTTTTTGAATCCTAAAGAGAGAAATTACATTTTTTAAATTATATAATCAGAAGATATTGCTAGAATAACAATTAAATTTACTAACATCTCATTACATTTTGTATTACATTTATATTGTATTTATATTATGTCATAGTATTTTGAACTCGTGAGATTCATCTCAATTACTACTTCTTTGTAAGTTATCTCCAGTTCTCACATTTTATCTGTATAATTGATTTAGGTCTGAAATGTCCTACAGTTGAACCTACATAATCTCCGTTAATTATGTTGTCAATGCTGCCTAAATCAGATAAGGCATTTTCAAAGTGTCACTATTGTTCATTGATCTTTAAAGCCCTGCTATGTATGAAAATTATTGTGGTTAATTCAGTTACATTAAGTAGAATGTGGTTAGGTGAGTTTCAGGCATGGTCTTTGTCAAAATTGTCTTTGATGCTCATAGCTGATAATTTGGAAATGAAAGCTAGTCTCTCAGGTTAGCTTTAGTTAATTCTTTTTACCAAAAATAAATATTTGAATAGTTAGCACTTCCAAAATTATGGGACTATACAGCATTACAACCATTCCAAGCGGTACATTTTCATTTAAACCCTGGAATCCACGAGTGGGGTGTGGTAGGGGGTGTAAAACAGTGGCATCCTTATCTAACCTGGACAGCTATTAGCTTTTCTAATACTTTACAGGAAAAACGACCAAAAGTAACTATCTGTCCTAGATACTACTTTCCTGTTTTAAGTTTTTGCTTTCTTTCGAAGACTCGAATATGCTCAAGTCTTCTATCACTAAGAGGATTCCATCCAAGGGATTCTATCATAGCCGAAACACTGCTGTCAAATCCAAAATCTCCCTTGACTAACCTAGCTGCTCTATGTTGAGCCATCTCAAGGCCAGAAATTAATCCTACTTCGTGAGGATCCCAAATCACACAGCAATACTCAAGTAGAGTTTGAATCAGGGAAAAGTATACTGTTTCTTTGACTCTTGATGAACATCCCCTCAGAATTCAACTGGCTTACCTACAGGCATAAAAGGTAGAAAAAGCATGTTTATCTTGCTGTAAGAGGTGGAGCTAGCCTAGGGTTTTTGGAAATTAGAAATTTCTGAGAAGGGAAACATTGGGAAAATCTACTGATAACCATTATCATGACTGGTCTTTCTTGATTGTGGTCTGGTGCAGCAGCTGCTACGCCACAGCAAATTATTCTTTTGGATTAAAATTAAAAATCTAAAGTTTTGTTCATGATATTGTCCCTAACAGAAAGCAAATGTAAATTTCAATGTATTTCAATTTCACTTGCTACGTGTTTTTCATCAAGTTAGAAATTAAAATATTGTCAGGTGACACAAATTGGATTACACGGTCAAATTATTCCGAGGCTATGTTCCACTTAAATAATTTATTACAAAGTTTTGTTTACTTAATAATATGTGAATTATATGCATGCGAATTGAACAAAAAACAATTGGGGTTTTATATTCGATTGGTAGAGAGTAATGGGAGCTTAAAATAGATATAGCAGGTGGAAAATTCTACTTTTCACCAGTTTCCATTCAATTTTGTTGTTGTTATTGCTATAAAACAATGAAATCTTTAGTAAAGTATTGATAAAGTCATTCTTATCCAAATATCAACAGAAATGAAGTCCAAATTGACCAATGTTAGCCGTGAATCTTGTTTTTTTCCATTCAAATCTGTAGCTCTGCAAAAAGGGGGGGCTGGTCGGAGGCTTCCCGTTTCTGCCACAAGCCAATACTGCCAGGAATTTTGTAACAGTCTTTAATAACTTAGGGGTCCTACAAAAATTATGTAATGCCAAATTCACCATTTTTTGACCCCTTCCTCTTCCAATGTAACAGGACCATAACGCCAGGTAGAACCCCCCTCCACTCCGTTAAGTAAGCACTTTGTGAAAGGTTTTTGGGCTTATATTCAGTAAGAAATGTTTTTAGTTCCCAATATTAATTCACTTTTTATTAAACAATTTCAATTTTAAAGTCCATTCATACATTTCACCTAGATTCGATGCCATGGTAATTAGCATCGCACAAAACACAGACAGATGAATACTCTTGCAGCCAACCATGCTCAAGTTACACTACTTCCGTTCGATCCTCATGCTCGCTTGGATCAGAGCTGCCAATTTTCCCTGGTAAATTGCACGCAAGTTTTAAATTCAAACTTTAAACATGCAGAAATTTTGCTAGTTTTTGCAGTTCTAAAACCGTGACGTAATGCAAACCTTGGCCCTCCACGTACCGGGACCATAACGCCTGGCCGGGCCCCCCCTCCACCCAACTTGTGTTACGTAATTTGTGTAATTCCCTCACTGATTTCTGTCTCCTTTGAAATTGGGTCAAATATGCCTCCAAATACTGTAAAATCCTCTCACTAATGTATACGCATAAAATAGGAACATAAATAAATATATTTTGTCAAATTTCTTAGTCCTGATTGAATCAATCATGTTTTTGTAGGCAATGAAACCCACTGGAAAGAGTTACATCTTCGCCACTGGCAAAACCATGCTGAAGAATGGTTGCCTTGTGAATCCTCATGTTTATACATATGAAGCTGCTTCACTTTTGTTTATTTGTTTGGAAGCAGTTGAAGAGCTTGAGTCTGTTGCTGGCTATTGTATTGACTCTTATAGCACCTCTGTCGTGAAGCTGAAAAGTCCAGGATGTTCCATTTCTACCTGTTCTCGAGATATAACGCAGGTATGTGTATTTGGAATGGTATGGCTGTGAATCCTGAGACTGACTATGAGAATCAGAGAGAGAATGATCATTAATAAATCTTCTTTAGGAGAAAATACTGCTTAAATTCATTCCCTGTAAGGAAAAAATCTAAAGATCTATTTGAGATGATTTTAATACCTAAATATATTGTAACTAATCAAAATTGAAAACTCTTCCATCCCTCTTACCTGTATTCAATTTTTTTTCCTTTTGCTGGAATGAATTACCATTGCCACTAAAGAAGTGAAAATTATTAAATAGAAAGAATTTCTTTTCAAATACAAAGATGTTGAATTTCTGTTTAAAATGATTTATTGAAAGCTTTTGAACACTTAGTATATAATTTTTTTATTTTTTGGGATTGTGCATATGGTCTTTATTTCGTTATTTTATGTTTATTATTTATTGACTTAATTTTTCGTTAAATGTTATAAAACAGTTTTTCATCTGTAATCATTTTATTTTAAAATCCATTTTTCTTCATTTGTAACTGATTGTGGGAAGAGGAATCAAAATTAAAATAAAAAAATTATTACTCAAAGATTAACTGATCTCCAAGCAGTGGTCTTATGTTTTAGTTTGATAGTGAGATAGAACTTAAAGCCCCTGGCTCATAAAAAATGTAGTAATCCCTAAGGCATTGAAACCAGTAGAATATTAACCTGTACAAGCAAGGTAATTACAGTAATTCCTGTACTCTTGGGCGAACATGTCCCTAATCCTCACTTATAAGATCAATCAATGCCTAAACCACTACCACTCTATTTTCTTATCTTATCAAGACTAAAAAACAATGCCACTCAAAGGACTTCTGGGACAGGCTGAAGAAGGAGACAGTCGAAATCAAACTAGAAAAGAAAATTTTCGACCAGGATGCAATCTACACCCTCAAACAAACCTGGATACCTGTGCTTTGGCTGATGAGAAATGAACTTATGCAACTGGAATCGAACTAGCAGAAAACAGTCAAACCCACTTTGGGGATATATTAAGGATATTACTTGACCTATGCACTGTGTGCCCTGAGGGCGATGTCAGAGGCAGCTGTTAAAGCTTTAGTGGAATTTTATTTGACCTGGTGGAAAGCCCAAGAAGATTTCCTTCACATCATACATCAGGAAAGTGTAGTAAGGGTGGCCATTACCCTTTGTCATAAGGGTCGTGAGCCTCGGTAATGCCCTTTAGGCCCCAAGAGGTCCTATATTTGGGGCCGAAGATTCACATATAAAGGGGGGTCCCCAAGAAAGCAAGGATCTCTTCCTGCTGCCGTATCTCTGTGCAACGCTGTCCATCGTCAGCATCTCTAGTTACCACGTCGTGAGCTACTCCTAATACCTCAGGACTTCCTTGCCACTTCGTCGCACAATCAACTAGCGAATCTGGACCCCGGCAGCGTAGGCCCTCTTCCCCATGACGTTGTGTCCCGTAGAGTTGAGCCACTCAGGAAGGAGTAAGTGATTAAATCTTTAAAACAGTTTTTGTGCTGCTGCCGTTATTGAATGCAATGTCTCTACCACAAAATATTCATATCCTAAATCACTCATCTTTATGGGGAGGAGTCTCAACGTACCATTCTTAAGTTTGAGGAACTGCAGAAAGATAAGACGAGATTGCTTTGTGCCTTAGCCTTCTTGTTGAGGTGCAAGGACAAGGAGATAATACCTAAATTTGACAAGATCTTAACATCTGTTACGTTATCATCAGCTGGGCATATTGCAAGTATAAGAACTACTTAAGAACAAGAACTTAGCTATGGTCTTGGAAGTTAGCCACGAAAAACGGAGAGTCTTGGATGACAACCCTTAGAGTCTGAGGCTCATTCATTTTCGGCTGGCTTTGACTCTCTCCTCTGGACTAGGAATTCATTGACAAAGCTACCTGCTCTAGGAGACCTACTATAATGGAAGGACATGGAAAGGCAGAGGAAGAAATTTGGATGACTCTCTGCCGAGAATTAGAAAACTCAACCTTTGCATTGGAGCCATATGGCCATAAATCTATAATGAAATTCTGAATGAGCCCACCATGTCAGTTCTTTTAAAAGGCCTAAACTTTGCCCTGGCTCCATAATCTATCCCCTATAATTACGTTGTGGGTAGGATAGAGCAAGCAATCCGGATGTGAAGGAAGTTAGAACTATTGTTTCTGTGGCCCTTCAAAAGGCCATTTTATTAAAGCCTAACATCACATACAAGAAATGGAAAGCATTACTTGCACTACAATGTCACCCTGACATCAAAATTCTACCAGCAGACAAGGGCAATGCAACTTTAATAATGAAAAGCAAAGAATATCACCAAAAAAATCCAGGATGTAGTATACAGTGGCCCACCAATACCAAGACCATGAAGACCATTGCTCTAATCAAACAGGCTGGACCTCAGGCTACTGGTGGCAGCCAACCCTTAGACTTAACGGATTACCAAAGATTCATAAGGCTGAGGTGCCACTGAGACCTACCGTGAGTACCATAGTTTCCCTCACCTACGACCTTTGGAAAGAATGATGGCGCAGTCAGCCATTGAAATGGCTGTGAAAATTGAGGAATTGACTCACTTCGTACACCAGGAAAGAATCAAATCCTATATCCTTAGATTTCATTTTTTGTCTTTTGGATGTTTAATTTAACTTGTCTGAAGAAGCAAGGTCCTTATAAATTTACTTTCCCCTTTCCTGCTGTGCATGCTTTTATTAATTCATAATAAAAGTGAAACAAAGTTTTGTTTTACCATACTTTGAGAGACTTCACAAATAAATCTTTATATCAGTTTTTGGTTTGTAATACAAAATGATAGCTTTACTTCAGGTGATGAACTACTTTCTTTGTAAAAACACATCTAACTTCATGAACTGCCTGCTTTCAAACTACTATTTGAAGAATTATTAAGTGTGTTATATGTGTATATTTTTTTGTAATTTGACCATGTTTGATTAATGTTTGATTGTATCATATAATTTCAGGAAACTCCCTCGACTCCTATTGATGCGGGATGTTGGATATCCTATTTATCCAGACAGAAGTTGGATACAGATATCATAGTACTTGTAGCTGAAAGTTTTGTTTCAGATAAGGATAGTGGTCATAGGCTGTTAGAAGCAATGCAGAAGTATCGCAGCGAAATTAATAACCCCAAAGCAAAGTGAGTATAATTCTCTGTTGAGCTATAATTTGAATGTTCATGTTTGTTACTCGGAGTGCATTTTTTTGGCATTGGTTTCCCAACCAATTCAATGAAAAAATTCTTCTTTCAGATTGGTAATGGTATCACTTGACAGCAAAATTCTACCTAAGATAGAAGCAGAGAAATTTGATTATGGGATCCTGATGGTGTATGGATTTGATTCACAACTTCCTTTCATAATCCAACGATTTGCAAGAGGAGAATTTTGAATTTCTTCAAAGAAAATACTGTTTACTCACCCAAATCCCCAATCTTTCTTCTACAGGGTTTTGCAATCCTCCTCTTCTAAACTTGAAGGATACTACATAGTCAGTGAAAAGGGATTGGTTGCTAATGAGGGTGCCGATAATTTTTCTTTCTGCCAGTGTATGTCGAGGAAATATTGTTATTATGAAATCTTGTAGCTACCAATCAGCAGGGAGTGAATGCTAATGAATCAGGGAGAAGTATAAGTGATTTTCTATGGGGAATTAACATGTGTTCAAGTGAATCGAAGCAGGTTATAATCACGCAGGTAAATGAATGCCACATTATTCTCCCTTAACATGATTGTAGTGTAAGTGAACAAGGAAATCTGAAACACAATTATTTATTCATGAAGGTAAATGAAGGTCACACTGTTCACTCTAAACAAGATTGTTACGAATTGAAGCAGGATGTATTCATACAGGTAAATGAAGCCCACAATACCCTCCCTAAACGTGATTGTTGTGAATAGAAGTGTGGGATATATCCATGCAGGTTAACGAAGGCTACACCGTTCTCCCTAAACATGACTGTTTTGAATTGTATCAGGATATATTCATGCAGGTAAATGAAAGCCACTCTGTTCTCCCTAAACGTGATTGTAGTGAGCAAGAGAATCTTATACACAAATATCATAGCAGATTTGTTCTTGCTGCACCCGTGTGTGTATGTCCTCTGTCAAAATTTTTACTGGATTTTTATTTTGGTGTATGCCCACATGTCAGACTGCACCAAAAACACACCTTAAAATGGTGTTTATGCACTTAGAGTTTATCAGCCTTTGTTTACTGAGAAAGTTAATATTTTTCAAACCTGAAGAATCCTGTCCTAAAAAATGTGACTTTCGAAACTCAACTTTTGTGGAATAGTACTTTCCACATCTTAGAGCTAAGCCTGCCATGTTTCTCACGAATGCGGATAATTTATTAAAAATTTCTAATTTTTTACTTGCTTGATGCATAGACTGCACCTGTGATGTTAGAATTCATGAACATACGTAAGATTTGATTAGCTCTCTTTTTGATTCCACAGAGATGAGCCGTTTACATTGTGATAACGCCTATTAATAAGATGGAAAGCCTTTTTATTGATTTTTTGTCAATGTTAGAAAGCAATGCTACATTTCAGTCATGTTATTATAGACGTATTATAAGTATTTTATAACCTAGAAGTAGTGCAGTTGTTAAGGTGGTCGGATGAATTTTCTCTGAGGCCTCATGCAAAGAAAAAAGTAGTATGGCCATGAATTAAGTGTGATAAGTCGTGGCGTGCCTTAAAAAGTTCTTGAGCAAACCAATTCTTTGCTCTTATGGCCTTTGGAGGAAATTATTTCCTACCCTAGAAAGCATCCCTTATAATACCCTGCAGTCTATGTGACTACTAACATCTTCCTTTGAATACAAAGGAATGTAGATGTTACTAATCTACTGAAATTGTTGATTTTTCAATCGTGTGTTTCTATTACATTAGTAGGTGAGAAAAACAACATTTAGACAATTGCATTTTTGCACAGTGCTGAAACATATGGAATCTGGTCTGTGATTAAAGTCGTCTATTATGCCAGCATCTTGGCATGGTTTTCACAATATTCTGTTCTTTCCGACAGCTAAATTAGTCAATATTTTTTCTAAACGGATTTACTGTACAAACTTTGTCAATGTTGACATTCAATGCTGAAATTGCTGTGCCAACATAATCTGACTATCGTAACTTCACATAAGTTGGCTCTATCTGAGCATGGATTTTGTGATGTAGTCAGTCAGTACGTATGTTGATTTGCAGGATAACTTTACATCTGCAGAGAGATTATTTGTACCTTTTTTTAACAATGTGAGTCTATCCAAGGGAAATAAATGTGCAAGTACTTTGCAAAGAGCTGTGTTCAGCTCTTGCATCAGCTTAAATTATAAAGGGTACATAATTTTGTTTGAAATAATCTCATTTGCTACATAGTAATCTGCCAGGTTGTTTGATTTTGACGTCCGTTTAAATTTTCTTTTGCGTTATATGTTACCAATTAACAGTCTTTGCTGATAAATGAAAGCTTACTATTGAGGTATATATTTCATTATTTATTTTTTAATTCAATTTTACTTACAATATGCAGTTTAGTTAGCGGTTATTTGTTAATACTGTAGAGTCAGCAAACTTTTGTGATTTAACAGTTTCCAAATGTAAGTCTGATGGCCATCTGATCAATCTCAGAAAAAAAACCTTATTTTTTTATTTGTGAATATTTAAAATATGCATTTCAATTTTTTTGAAGTATTAAGCAGTAGGTTGTTCTAATTTGGCCTTAATAAAAAAAATCTTGTCCATAGATTTCTCCTACTGAGTAGGTTTCAACACAAGTGATATTTTCTTTGCTGTTATCTATAGTTCCTAAAACTATTAGATTCATCCTACTGTGAAATTGTTCATGACCTCTAATTTTTATTCATCGGACATTTCTGAGTAGTAAAAATGAGTAATACTTTGAAAGTCTTCGGTTTTACTTCTATGTGATACTTTGATTTTTATTCTTTATTATGCATTTGTAAGTTTTTGGAATGACATTTTGTATCTGCCTTATATATTTTTTCCAAATATTGATGCTATAGTGATGCACTGGCCAATATTTTGATTAAATTTGTAATGATTGTATGTCCCAAATATCAGTGTATTTCATTGATGGTTTATATGAGGGATATTTGTTAAGATATTTGAATTTTTTCAGGTAATGTGATTTGCTCATGGAAATAATCCTGATGTAGCTATCATTCTGAAAATAAAGTTAATTTACGTAATGTTGTTTTCACTCCTATATCTATCCTCAAATACGAAAGATAATGGACTAACCTCCAAAACCGGTCGCAGATGTTAAATTTTTAAACAGTGGAATTTTGTAAAGTTATTTCCCACCCATTTACTAGGAGGGAGTTCCACACAGTGAAAGCTTTCCAGATTGATTTTTAGAAAGATATGTTATTTCATTGTTGGTTATGAGCAAGATTTATTACAGAATTTGTACAAATATGTTAAAATAATTTCTTGCATTATATCCTTGCAAATTGGAACCATTTTGTCCAGGTGTTTCTCTTGCACTTAAATCTTCAATGTCATGTAATTCTCATTCACTGCATTGAGATTTCCTCTTCCTTCTTCTCCCACTCGATTTTCCTTCTATGACCAATTTCTACAAGATCTAGCTTTCTCAGTTAGCATTTCTGTCTTCTTTCGCCTCTTTTCTTTCCCCTTAGCATAATTTTCCATTAAAAATATGACTATTCTCTCATATTTTCCAATAAGTCTTTTTTTTACCTTATTTGACCATCTTATTGTCTCCTCGTCTTCTCTATATCCAAATCTTGTATCTATTTTTCTTCACACTGATCTGTATAATGTTACAATCTATTTGAAACTCTGGGAAAATTTACCTCAAATCCATATTGATACATCTGGTGGTTTCTAAGTTAGGTATCTAAAAGCAATTTTCCCTTGATAAATCATCTTTATTTCCGCATTGACGACCTGTTGAACGAGGTGATGGTTTTGAGGTATGTGAATTACCTCATCTCCATGTTTGTGCATAATTTCTCTTTTTAATTTTTACATTCCCTCTTAATTTCTCTTTCTTTGATTTCTTTTTGTGAGATACCTTGCATTCTTAAATTCCTATTTCACCTTCCCCCATTCTTTGATTCCTCTGTCTTTTGGCGGTACTCGTTCATTTATTCTTCCTTCCACTTTAATTAATTCTTCAACTTCCTATATGTTATTCTTTCATCCTTAGTCATTCCTTAAGTGATCCATTCCATTTTATTCTTCTCTGACTTTTTAGTCCTTTTTACTACTACGTTTATCATACTGTTTTCATATCACTCCATTCTTTCCTGGCACACATTTTTCTTTCTGAAGTTAGAAATTTTCTTCCAGTGCCCTAATAAAAGAGCTTCATATTTGATCCTTTTTAAGCCTCTTCAATATTTCAGAGATTGGTTTCTTTGGAGATCGGTTTCTGAGATCAATTCTAAAATGTTTCTAATCTTGTTTCTAGATTAATGGATGGTCTGAAAAGAATACCATGTTCAACTTTTCATTTTCTCTTATTTCTTACCCTTCTTAATTATTTTATCTCTTCCAAACTCACATGTGCACTAAGACTGAATATCTTAGGAATTACCAAAAGCAATCATAATCCAAGCAAATGATTTATGAAGATTCAAGCTGAGTGTTAACAACTAATGTGTTTGGTTGAGATTTTTATCATCAGCCTAGAATATATTATATTTAAGGTGAATATTGCAAGATTTTGTCAAGAATCTGCTTTATTGGGCTATGCAGGAGAATCACCCTTATACATAAGAAGCAAGTTAGATCTGAATAATTATGGTCAGCGTGATTGGTATTAACATGATATTGCTGTTAATTGCAAAATATTTAAAGACTACCCTTGCCTCAGCTTTCCCTAGAGAAATTAGGCTAAGCTATCTGCACAAATGAGCTCTGTTTTATGTTCTTGGCAAGAAATCATAATCAAACTATGACCTGCTATGTACTTTGCTTTGATTAATATATGTTGGCTCTCAACCAAGTACCTTTTCTGTACTAAAATCTCTTGGGAATTGAAGATAATTTATAATGTCTTTTGCAGAAAATTTGCAGATTTGCTCATTTAGAAATTTTATAATTTCACATTTTAATGATTTTTCGTTTTGATCAATTAACTAACTGCCAGTGAAAATGTTAAAGAGAGCAAGGGCAACTCTCTTGGGAAATTTGGCTGTCATTATTAAATGTGGAGAGTTCTATTTAATTCAAAACATTTACCATTTAAAAATATAAATATATTGTGATATATATGTAAAACTATTTTACCTATTATTTAAGGAAGTTAAAAGTCTACACTAAATATAATACACAAAATAAAACCTGTATATAGTACCTTGCTAAAAGTGAATAATAATGTTCTCTCTATAAACTTCAGTACAAAAGTATCATGGCTATTTACTAGGAAAAAGACTGGGCTGATTAGGTAAGTGCTACCTCCAATAAAGCAAAGAATTCTTAGGTGTTTTTTTACTAGGAAAACTGGCTCCTCAACTACCTCATGAATGTCTTTTCTTATTATACCACGTAAGTATTCACTCCTTTCCATCTTATGGAATAATTTTCTGGGGTAATCTTAATCCTTCATGTCCATCAAGATATTTTCCTTACAGAAGCAAGCTATCAAGGATATGTTAGTGGCATGACTCATGGGAAACCTTTCTTGGCATTTCTCATAATCTTGACTTTACCTGTAGTACAGTAGAAGTCCGTTTTAACGAGTACGGCATTTAAAGAGAGTTGCGTTATAGCGAGTGATTTATTGCTGTTATCCGTCTCACTGCAAAAAAGATAGGGTGTTACGTCCATTATAACGAGTGTTCATTTCTGAAGTATCGATATAACGAATACCATGTTTCTATGGTTGTCATCATTACGATCAGTTCATCATATCAGTTGCCATCATATTGGCATTTGTTTTCATACGAAACTTGGCACCAAATCGTCTGATCCAGGATCAGTGGGGATATAGGAGATAAAAACAGTGCTGATTTGGATTCCCAGGGTATCCTCTTCCCCTCCCTTGCGACTCAGTCATTGCTTTATAGCATAGTCGTAGAGGCAACCGCGCACGCTTTTTCCACCCCCTTCCCTCCCATTTCTCGGTGAGATAGGCGGGCCGAGGGGGCCACAAAACAAGGATAAAAAAAATTCTACATGGACAATAGTCGTAACTTTTCATTATAAAAATTATCAAATTTGTCACCAGTGCGTGTATGCGGTGCCTACGGCACTTAAAAATTTCTCATAGGTCGCTAAATAACGAAAATAGCAGAGTTTTCTTTATCAACAATTTTTGGATAGTAAATAAATAGTACCGAGGTTCTGCTTCGGCATATGCATTTATAAAAGATTGATCTTGCATCTTATGAAGTCTCATGTTGATCACTTGAGAAGTTTTTGAAATAAAAGCGTTCAAAATGGAGCTACCGTTTTCTGAGCGCCAAAAACCGTTCTTTTTTCATACAAAGCCAAATAAAAAAATTGTTGATATGGTAATAAATCGCTGATGGTATTCACAAAACGTAGAAATAAATTTTCTTTCATTTTCAGTTTATTGCATTGTAATCAATGAATAAGTTACTGAGATACAACATTTCAAACTAGAGTATCTAGACTTTTTGCATGGACAGTAGGAGGAATGAGGGAAGAATTAGAAAGAATCGGCGGCACAGGAGCAGCGGGCCCACCGAGGATTAGGGATTGGTCGGGGGCACTCGCCTTTCGGCTGCGCTCTTCCGTGGTTAGGTTCGGCTTGAGAACACAAACCTCTCGGCTGTGTCCCCATCCCCTATGAGAGGGTAGAAATAAATGTTTTCACTAACAAACTTGACGATCTTTTGCCGATTGATGTGGGGGGTGTCAGGCTCAGGAGTGCTGATGAGCAAGCCAGAGATAGAAGTGCAAACAGGGAAGTGATCCGAATCAAGAACTCTGTGGACGACTGGAGGAGACATGTCAAGAAAATTATGAGTAATAATGAAGTCAAGCAGGTCAGCAGATCTGCCATTGTTAAATGTGGGAGCGAAGGGAGAGAAAATAGATAAATTAGAGGATTGTAAAAATTTGAATAATTTTGTACCACTAGGATTAGTGGTGGAGGAGCCCCATGTGGGGTGTTTACTATTCCAGTCTCCGAGGAATATTGTCGACTTCAGAGAAGAAGAGAGGAAAGCCAGATCTGATGGATTGAGACGACCATGTTTGAGATAAGTGGAATACAGATAGACAGGGCGTTTGTTGATGGTAATTTCGATGCCTATTAGGTCAATAGAAGAGACGTTGGGGACAGGGAGGGGAGAGAATTTAATGGATTTATGAATAAGAATGGCTAGTCCAGGGGGGGGGGGGAATCTACGTCTAGTCGAACGACATTGTAGCGTGGAATAAATAATTTCTGCAGGGGATTAAGCCTGGTTTCCTGGAGGAAAGCGATATGGATGTTGGAATCTGCACAAAAGTCAAGGAATTCATTTAATTTGGGACGAATGCTGCGAGCGTTAAAGGTGACCAGATTAATTGAGGAGGCCATTGATGATCGTGAAGGCCTCCGTAAAAAAAGTGAAGATTTTATCTTTTAAAGTTACCGCTGACACGGTTTTCTGAATTGAGGAAAGGATATTGGTAAGGAGTTGTTGGTAGGAAAAGGACGAAGAGTAAGGAGAGGTAGAAGAGGAAGGTTGGTTAGGAGGAAGGTTAAGATTGGTAAAGGGGTTAGGATTGGTAGGAGGAACATTGTTGCGATTGCGTGCAGCAGAAGCATAAGAAACAGGGAGTTCAGGAAAAGAAGCATTAGAACTGATATTAATTTCGTTACCGGAGGGGTCTCTCCTAAGATGCGATTGTCCATAGTCTTAAGAATTAAATTGCGCTTTAGTTCCTTAAATTTAGGGCAGCCTCTGTGAAGCGCGGAGTGAGTGCCTTGGCAATGAATACAAGGTGGCTTTTCGATTGGGTCGGATACAGCGCAACTGCTTAGGGGGTGAGGCCCCCCACAGAGAGAACATTTTGGTTTTTGATGGCAATTGTTACGGGTATGGCCGAACTGTAAGCATTTGCGGCACTGCAGTGGTTCGATTTCTTTTGTGAAGGGGCGAACTTCAACCAAAACGTCAGCTAGGACTGAAAGAGATTTAAACTTTTCGAGGTCGTTGACGGGGGACAAAGTTACTTTGAACACTGGAATTTGAGGGCGATCACACAGTTTTTCCTTCAGCTGCCTCTGAAGGAGTGGGTCTGGTGGTAAACATGGGCAAAAGGGAAACAATATCAAATCCCAGAGAAGCCAATTCCTCCCTAACACTGTTTAAATCTTCAGAAGTAGGCAATGTTTCATGACAAAGTCGGTATTGCGGGCAATTGATAAGTAAAAAATTCTACTTCTTCCTTCCTGAGAAAGTCAAAAGCAATCCGGTAATCAGTAACAGATGTACATTTTATGATCATTAAATCAGAGTTAATTAAATGGCAAACAGGAGGATATTGTGTCAAACTTTTCATCTGCCGGATCACCTTCTATCATTCTGAAAACAATTTAAGTTTTAGTGAGGGAATCTTGGGTTTGGAGGAAGAGAGGTTAGGATTGGAAGAAGTGGATGGAGCTGCGACGCTGCTGGATTCATCTGCTAAGACTGAAAAGGAGTTAGAGGTAGGCATAGGTGCGGAATTTACAAGAACTCGGTTAGGCTGCCTGCGTTTGGTGGCCACTGCTTGAAATAAGAAATCGTTAGGGCGTTTGACAGAAGGGGAAGAAGGAGAGGGAGCACCAGCGTTACTCACCGAGTTTGATGTTCTGGAGGTCACAAGGGATGTCCATTTAGCTGTCCTTTGCCTGCTGGGTGAGGTTGAAGAGGTCATCACTGCTGCTGATGAGGTAATTGATGGCGATTTCTTCTGCGGAAGGAGAAGTATCTTTTGCCGACGAGGCGTCACTTTCCTCGTCTACTTCCATGGTAACACGCTGGGCTAATCCCGGGTGGGAATAGCCCAATTAAGTAATTCAGATATTGAGTGTCACAAAAAATGTTCACTTATCACCAGAAAACGTTCACTTTCAACCACAATAATTCATACACGTCTAACTTCGCACACCACTTCACGCTCTCTCTCGCTGCCTCTCAGGCTCTGTGGACCACGGATGAGCTCTATTTATCTTAATCCAGGAAGGCTTGGTCAGCAAAAGGATAGGGAGGGGATAGAGGGGGCAGCAGAAAGGCGGCAAAGAGGATGGTAGGAAATGGGGCCGAAAAAGAGACGAGTAAGGGAATATCTCCAAGTGCTACGTGATGTTATGGTCCAAAAAGGGAAGCGGCGGAGATGATGTCAGTCCAGAAGGGAAGCGGCGTAGATAATAAGGATTGGAGAAGGTCGACGAAAAGATTATGGGCAATGTTATGAATATCTAGGACCTTCTGATAGATAGGGGATTTCAAAAGAGGGGATATGCTTGGCTGGCAACTAACCGACGTTGGTCCCTTCAACAGTAGGATAAGAAATCTTAGACCTAAAATATCATCTTACGGCGAAAATAGTCCTCTATAGAACGGAATAATGGGCTTCTGCGATTTTAAGAATAAATCTCTAACCTTTTCCAAGCTCTAAATCCACAGATAACTCTGCAATCCCAAAATAATCGCATTTTTCCCTGAGGACATAAGAACAAAAGGGTCCAGAAAGTTAGAGCAAATGCTTTTTCAGAAGTTAAAAGTAAACTAAAGAATCTAAAAAAAAAATTCCAAAGTTTAGTGGAAAAATCTCCACCCGTTAGGGCCATAATAGGCCATCAAAAATAGTACTTTTTAGCAGTGTTCCAAACTTTTTTTTCCCGTGGTGCATTATGGGTAGGCGGGTAGTTTGAAACTTCAAAAAGTGATTTAGCGTAGTGTGTGAATTGCTAAAGCATGGAAACGTCTATTTCAGTGATCTTTATTTTCGTATTAAGTTAATATTCCAAAAGATAGAAATTTATTTTGATATTTTGATTATATTTATGTATAAATTAAGATAATTTTCTATTGTTATTGGCATTTATTTTATGGTATTACATACAACCCAAATCAATGATAAATTATTTACTTAAATAATGAGATCTCATTATCAGTACAAAGCAATGTTAAGCAAAAGACTTTCTTAATAATTAATTAGATATATCATGTTGGATGTATTATGAAATTACAAGATTGGCATTTGATAAATCAAAGACCTAATATTCTAGAGACCGATAGTAATAAAAAAATTGACCTCCTCAGCAAACAGATTTCTTAGAAATGAATGATATTAACTAGCAAAATAGCTTAATTTCCCATCTGTGCAATAAATTTCAACTATTTTACTTTCGTAGATATATTTTCCTGTGGAGTGTATGAATCTGGGAGATACAATTAGTATACAAAACAATATGCTCGGCATTATCTTCAATGACTGATTACCTAGTTAGCATAACCCTCAACATCATTCTAGCGTTTTATATCATTTTTATTTTATGAACCTTGGTGAGCCTAGGATACAAATCTAGTTTTACGCCGATTCTAACACTCACCCCAATTTTTGAAGCGAAGAAATAGAAGAAATAGACTCAAATGAGTGCGCGTTATTTTCGAGTAAATACGGTATTTTTTGATGCGAACATAGTTTTTTACTCATTATGAAACATTAGCGTAAGGATTAAAAACCCTTCATTGTGCCACACTGGCTGCTCTTGTATTCAAGAGGTTGGACTTAGATAGACTCGGCTATAACGAGTACTTGTTATAACGAGTACTTTTCCTATTTTTGTCAGCTCTCGTTAAAACGGACTTCTACTGTATGTATTGAAAAATTACCTTTTCATCAAGTAAAACTCTTGATTATATCTCAACTAACTCTCTTTTCCTCTCCTATAACACATGCAATAAGGATGGTATACATCTCGTAGTGCATAACCTAACTCTTTCTTAATATGGTCCTAGCCAATCTACTTCGTTAATCTTTATTCAACTACCAACAAACAATACCTCTAACAGCTTTCAGAAAATAATAAAACTATGCAATATTTATGTATATATATATTGCCAACAGAGAATAAAGACCAAACACCATTTTTTCAACATTATTATAGATTTCAATTTCACATGATCTTAAATTCTATCATTGTTAAAATATACAAGATATTTTATTTTCATTTTGGAATATAAAAAGCATGCATGCAATTTCAGTTTATTAAAATATGTTTTACCAATAAGATGATTTTGAAAAACCTTGAGCAATCATTATTTTGTTGGCTTATCAATTCAGGAAAAGTTTATAACCATGTATAACACTAACAGTATCGTATTTCAGAATGTAGATCTTTGAAATAACTGACAAGCATCTCAAAGATTGATTCACCATAGTAGGTTGTTAACAAGAATTTTTTTTACTATTATTAAATAGTAGGTTGTAACTAGAACAAATCTACTTTTGTTTTTTTTTTTACAGACAGATGTTGTCCTGCTGGTAATGGTGAGTTCTGCATCTCATCTACAAAGAATAGGCTAATTAATGGATATTAAACTTTAAAATGAATATGCATATGAAATTTTTTTTGTAGTTTTTATAAATTAAAATACTCTGTATATTATATTACAAATAAAAGTATTAAAATATTTTGCACAAGAAGTATTTTTCTCTCTTCTTATGTTTACCTACTTAGTAAATGCATTAATAATATACAATACTACTGCTCTTATAAAAAAATATATGCTCTACCCTCACTTCATTGAATGCAGTATATTGTGGAAGAATTATATTTGTGGAAGTTACGAAGTGTTTTATTTACGATGGTTACTACTGCTGTTATATTTGGTTACAAGTGGAATACACAGATGTGTTATTACTCGAGTTATTTTCATTTGAAAGTTCTCTTTTCATTTTCATTCGGATAAACATTTCTTCAACCTTAGTCGTTGTACTTTAAAAGTAGCACGTATTAAGAAAGAGATACCTAAAAGTTCAAGATTCACCCAGTCGATGGCAGCACAATGCAGACAGACTTAAGAGTCCTTTAGCGGCAGAACTGTTTAACTGCCAGCGCTGTACTTTCCCTTCCCTCACCTTCTGAAAGGGGGGGAGGAGGGGAAGAAGTAGGGGTGGGAAGTAGTTGGAGGGGAGGGAGTGAAGTCTCGCTGGGGAAGGAGGTATGGGTAGCTAAAAGGCTCGGGTGAAAGGGGAAGGATGGCTCTTGGGGAGGGGAGGGAGTTGGAGGGGGAATAGGAGGACTAGGAGCTGGGAGGAGTCTATCAGAGTTCAGCCTTCTGTCGCTAGGAGTTCCTAAGTCTGTCTGCATTGTGCTGCCATTAACTGGGAAAACTTGAAACTTCTATATCCATCTCTATTAATGCGCGCCACTTTTTAAGAGTAAATTAAAGTGTAAGTATCACATCTTAATACCGTGGTGAGATCAAGTGACTATTGATGTGAAGGCGAAGACCTCCGTCATCTTCATTGTAACTAACTTAACTAGCAGCTAATGCACCTAATTATATGGTCTATCAGTACTCTTAAGGGAAATAAACATTGAGGCAATTATTTAAATATCTTAATGGTGCTTTCAAACATCAATCACTGTCACTTGCAATCATTTTGCAAAGGTTTAATTGAATATAATAACATTTATAATATCTGTGGCACTATGAAATTTGCCACTTTCAGATAAAGGATACACGGTAGGAAATAACTGCTAAGCTTATAGCTGAGAAGTGTTTTTTAATATAATTTCCCCAGGAGTCCAATTTATTCTAAACTACTGAAAACTACCAAATATCTTTGTTTCGAGGGAAGTATGTAATGGTATGGCTTCTATTAAAATCTGGCAGAAATACCCAATCAAATTTGGAGAAAATGCATTATTCACCATGATAAATCACTCAAGATATTTATATGCATCTGATAATTATATAATGTTATAGCATTTACTCATTCTTTTCTTCTGGATAAGAACTGATAATAGAGAGACATATAACTCATACTTTCCTGTCTGATTTTCCAATAAAGATCTTTCCTTATTTTTTTCGGAATATAAGGAAAAGAATACTGAGAAAATGGATAGTCCTGTTATCCTCATCACTTTTATTTTGCTATCATATAGTGAAATTGAAAGATTATGGCACCTGACTGCATAGTATATAAGCCTATATTATCAGTGTAACAGAGTCTCTATTTCTCTCACTTTCGAACATATATTGTAATACATTGTATTCATTTGGTAACCAATACTCACCAGTATATCTAGAAGGTTGATCTGTCTAGACTAGAAAATAGCTACTGTCCAAGGGCCACAAGCTTTCAATTTCACTATACTGCATGCCTATTATTTTATATATAATTTCTGAATTAATAAGCAAACCAACATAATTCATATGAAAACCAAATAAAAATGTTGTAAAAATAGTCTTTTAATTCAGGTAAAAATAATAATACACTTTACATCATAATATTATGTACAATCTTACATCATACCTTTAGATGTATCACTTCTTGATAGGATAAATGCAGTTTAAAGAATGTTTTTGATTCTTATACAGAGCAGTATAGTAATTAAAATTGAGGTAATATTACTGGCTGCATGTAAAAATGCAGCTGATCCACATCAGTATTGTCCATAAATATAGTTCCCAGGCTGGAGATAACTAATTTCCTTAATGCCATTTCATTAAGAATAGCATTCTCGTATGCTGATCAAATAAATCATAAATTTTCTCCTTATACATGAAGAATCCACAAAAATTCTCTATATGATGATTTAAAACAATTTATTAATTTGCTGAATTTAATTTAAAGTATTTATAGCACTCCAATTGTGGTAAAATTTAAAGTATTTTTAAACCATAGAAAGTTATGATTTCAATCTATAAGGCTTTCTTTTGCAACATGATGTGCATCCATCAAAGAACTACTTATCTTATTGCATTAAGAAGTAAAATATCCTGTTGATGGCTGATTTCATAGTTTTGCCAGAATTTGGTCTTTTAAGAGCACCATTTAGAGGAGTTTGTTTGTCATGAGATGTCTCTTCTTCCACAAAGACCCTGAGTCACACAACTATTGACTCTGTAACACAAAAATATCTGCTAAATCTATTCAATATTCTCTTTAAAATATATTTATCCCATTTTCATTTAGCATCCTCAAAACAACCACTTCAGTGCAGTCTAGGAGAAAATGCATTCCTTAGATTCAACAATTATGGAGTTAACATATCTCTTGATGGTATGTTTATTCAACCCTGTGATAGAATCTTTTCAGCAGAGGGTGCCATCCTAGAGTTTCATGCCAGTCACAACAATATGTTTCATTCAACAAATGAAGAGAATTTTACTTTCACAAGCTCTCCAACATTTATCCCACTGCGGAAAGCTCACTTCCACAACAACTGATGAAAAACTTTTCATTCTGTATTGTATGTAGTTAAATTACACTTTGGTCCCTTGAGGTTTCTGATATCCATTCAGTTAAATGTTACTGATGTAGGAGCATGATTAGTCACATCCCAATCCTTCTGGAGCCCAATTACAAATTCCTCCAATGGGGTCAAATGTAAGGTGCTTGGGACATTCATATTCCCATCCTAAGATGTTTCCTTCAACTTCGGCACAGGACACAAAGCGTCGATTACATGATGGAGTTGAACTGTCATCTCTGAATGCTAACGGATGGGGAAAGTTGCCTCTGTCTAAGCACTGTACTGTTCCATCGACACGTACACGAACCTTTTCAGAGGTTGATCCTGGAGGTAAGTCATAATAATCGTAGTCGTACCCTTCAGTAGAAGGAGATACTGGTTTCCTTGTCGTTGATGTTCTCCTGGGAGGAGATGTTGAAGAGGTGCGCTGGATATTGCGGGATGAGGTTGGACGGGGTGTGGTTGGAACTGTAATAATGATTTATTTTGTTTCTGATTATAAGTTATGCTAATTGCGCTTAATCTAAAAGGCCAGAGAAAAAAATTAAGAAGTCCATCTGAAAATGAAATACGCATAGTTCATGGTGTTATCAGATCATGTTTATTCAATAAGTAACTTTGGTAAGAGGAAAAAGAAATTTGTACTGGTTCATAATCCATGTTATTTGTTTTCAAATGTTGTCATAAAAGTATAAATACAAAAATACTGATCAAGGGAGCTTAATTCCTTAAAGGAAAATATAATACCAATAACTTCAATGTATAATGATTTTATGATCTATAAATAGAATGAAGTATAGACAATTTATGATTATTTTAAACACTGTGCAAGTAGTTGTGTTCTTTATCATTGGGGATTTTCCTTACGTCTCCGTGTTGGTGGTCTTCTAATAATTGCCGGCTTTGGAGAAGTGACTTCCACTTCCACCTCCTCGCTTTCCTCCAGGATAACTCCCTCCCTCTTATCATCTTCTACATCTTTTTCTCTTTTCTCATCATCAAAAGCCGATGGTAAGTTATCCCTTGGAGTTGTGCCTACACTTGTTAGCGGACTTTTTCTTTCTTCACCAATCTGAAAAGATGAATTGCAGAAATTATGATTTCCATGTAAATCACTACAAATAATTTCTGAATCATTATCTTATGCTCCTTATCTGTACACAACTCCATCTATATTCTACATATTCTAAATATTTATTATCTGATCTTTTTCATCTATAACTATGTGTATACTTCTATATTGCATGGATGGGTTAAGATATTGAAAATTAGGAGAGTAAAGGAAAGTTAGAAGTTATAAGTTAGAAGCTGAAAGACCCAGCAAGAAATATAAACTCCATTTTTCATGCATCTCAAATTCGATGGAAAATGGCAAGCACTGCAGCATGATTTCTTGATTTAATTTGTAATAGTATTCACAAGTTGGGGCAACAAAACCCCATTGGTAAATAAAATTGAAATTTTTGACTGATAAAAGTGTTTCTCAATGCTCCAAGTGATTGGAGAACTAACCACTACATCAAGGCTGAATGCATAGATGCATGGTGACACAAACAACACTTTTATCCTGTATTCATCTCATACTAAACATTAAGAGGAATTACCGTAGGTGTAGCTTTTAGATCTGTTGCAATCAGGTCTTCATCTCTATCTTCTCCCACCCTTAAACTTGGAACAACAATTTTCCTTCTTGCAGTCAGTTTCCTACGACCAAGAGTATTGCCTCGAGGTGCAAATAGAGGTCGTCTTGATGTAGAAATGGCTCTTTCTGAGGTTGCTGGGGCTTCTGTAGTTGTGGTCACTGGAATTTCCTATTATGATATAAAAAATATGTTTATTCATCTGAAAGAGTAGACTTGGATATATTTAAGCTCAGTCCACATAATCAATATTGTTTTTTGTTTTCATGTAAATTTCTTTTGCAAATTAAAACAGTTTTATTTAGAATTTCTTCTTTTAATTTCCATTCGTAGATGCAGTAATTTTATCATAGTTAAAGAAGACAATAATTTTACCAATTAAATTTTAACTATTCAGAAAATTATCCTTCTCTTTTAATAATTTTTCTACTCGTAGAAATCATGGAGATATAAAAACACATTATCATAAAACAGACATATTTACATTTATGAAAAGCAGCATGCACATAAATAATTACATAGTTGTTTACATGTACTATAGAGAACAACTATAGAGAATATGCATGCAATTAAGCTTTGAGGTAAGTATTGTACATTCAGAAGTTTAAATCATTATGAAGAGCTTTCGATGAATTGCTAGAATTATTAGCATTTGATTCTTGAACGAGTTCTGAAATTGTTATAGAAAAGCAATTTGAAGTTATTTTAGGGATGAAAATTAACTGAAGATAAGATTAATATGAAGTGCATTCTGAACCTTCATATTTAGATTCTGGTTTGTTTGAACAAGAGGTACAAGCAAATCAATCTATAGTTTCCCAGTTTAATGGCATTTTCTTAATTTACAATAGTTCTTTGTAAAATAAGATATATTTTTATATCAATTAGCTACCATGGAATTTTCATAGTATTACAAGTAGGATAAAACTGCTTTGGAATTCTTGATCTTTCTAAGACCATTCTTGACATCCCATGCCATCCTATTACTATCCAACCTTCATTATTACTGACAAATAAATAATAATAAATATATAAGTGATCTTTACCAATAAAATTTGGAAGAGATTTATTTTCTATGTTCTAATTGAATAAATTCAAGTAAAGACAAAAAATTCAAATACTAATATCAAATTGCATAATCATCATGAAAATTCCATAGTAGTAATTTAAATTAGGAAGAAATAATAGCATTGCATATCATTAATGAGAGGTACCAAAAGCTGAAATGGACAAGGGAATACATATCAACAGGAATCAAAGATGAATATAACAGCAATATGTTAATGAAAGAACATAAGTTTATGACAATAAGTACAAAAAGCACCAGTCGAAAAATGAAAAAATTGAAATTATTGCATATTACATTATGAAAAAGAAAGGATCATGAAATGGTTATAAAAGTTATTATTTAATGGAAAGAATAAACATAAAAATATTTTTCAATCATCAAAATAAGGAAGAAAAAGTTAGGGTCTCCCATAAGCTTGAAAAAAGATACTTGGATGTTGTCATAAAATTACCCCGGGTATTTTTTTTCCATTTTTAATAATATGGAGAATATTGTGATAAAAATTTTTTATCCTAAAAGAGGTTAAACATTTGTTCATCCTCTTCATTAAATACTTTTCAGTATTCCTTCTTTTATCAGTTTTGCACGTATTTGTGTAGGTCATGACTTAGCCACATGACTCTTTTTACCTTATTCGTCTAATTTTTAATGTCAGTTTCCAGTCAATTTGTCTTTTGTCCTAGTCAGACAAAATCAGGACATGACAATTCAATAATTATGGATTGGTGTAATCCTATAAGCTAGGCATATTTATTTAATGAGACTTAAAAAAATAAAAACAATTTGCTAGTGGGAACTGAAGAAACTAAGTGGTGGAGGTCCAATATTCTTTAAATTCAACGACTCGAATAAAAAATATTGACATGCATTAATTTTACTTTCAGAACATCTCGAAAGAAATATGACAAATAATTATTTATCGAAATTCCTAAAATCACTTAATTAATCTTGATTTAAATATCAATTCTCATGTTGAAAATACCAAGAGTGATTTATAAAGAAGAATTCATATGAAACCTATTTTACATTTTTGTATGCAAGTTGCCTATAAAGGATACTAAAAGCATAAATATCTGCAGTTGAGAGTTAAATTATTTTTGAGCGAGTCTGAAGTTTGCACTCATGATATTCTGATTAGATACTTATTTTATAGCAAAAACCTTCTCTGTTAAATAGCTTACATTTTATATAAATTTATTTAATTTGGTAGAATTGTTTTATTAAATATCTGAATTATAAAAATCATGTATTTGAACAAGTTCTGAGATAAAGGACTCCAGCAAATACGATATACGTACAGCTGCTTTGGACCAATGGGTGCTGATGCAGGATATATTACAAATGATTCAATTGTGTACGCTATTATTAAACCTGTAAATGATGAATTTGAATCTGAATCAATATGTACAATATATATACAAATAGATTAGATTGAAAGTATCAATGACCTTACTTCTGGATTGATCTAACATTTTTGAGCGTGAGTGTACCTAATATGTGAAATCTCTTTTTTATGGCTATGAGCATGATTCACATAAGCCTGTGTTAATTGAAATTATTATATACAAGAAAATCAACTTAAAAATATGTCATCAATATTTCAATGTAACTGAAGCTTCATATTTTATGAATCCATGGATATCATGTATGTTCCAATCAATTTCTTTGATCAAGTTCCTTTGCAATTCATACTGGTGTAAATAATAAAAAAATGTTGTCAACCTGATTGTCTAATGAAGTTAGGAATTTTGAACCAAATTTTTTTAAATAAAAAAATTAAATGTAAGATAATAACTGCTAATCACTGAACGGCCGTTTTTGTAAAATTATATCTAATTCAGAAAAACTCATTAACTATAGTATCACTGGATCTAACATACATGACTATGAAGATTGCACTTTATCCCTAACTTTAAGGAAATATGAGAAATTCTTGTTACTGAAGTAAGGCATAGTATCAAAGTTCAGTTAATTTCTCACTTGGCATGAGAACAGATATTTATAACACAAAGCCATTAAATAACAGGTGGAGTGAAGCATGGAAAAGAATATAAGTAATTTAAAAACTTGGTAAAGGATTAAGCTTTTTAGGAATGGTTCTTTGCAAGCACTGGTTAATAAGTTGACATTCAGCGATAGATATTATGAATATTACAAGGCTTCCTGTAAAAGAGATAGCAGCACACACAAACATAAGCTCGTAGTTAATGTGAGAGCCACAGAAGACACAGAAGCAATGAGAAATGTCTCCTTTTCTACCTCCGTTTGATTTACTGGACTTGCTGTGGATGTTCCCTCTGAATAGGTAACATCTGTGGTCACCAGCAGAACCCTCAGTCTTGGCCGCCTGGTTGTCGGGGTATCTTCCTCAGCAACTTGATCCAGTAGGGTCACTGTCGTGGAAGAAACAGCTGGCTTCCTTCTCCAACCCTCTCTCCTCGAACTTCCTCTCCCAGTTGGCACAAAATTTTGCCTTTGATTCCCACTATTAGATTGCCTCGCAGTAGAGGTACTTATTTTGTTTTCTCGATCTGCTGTTTTCCTGGAATTCTCAGATGGTGAATAGAACCTACGATATCCTCTCTGAGGACCTGAGTTATCTCTCGATTGTATCTGTTGAGTAACTCTTTCCGTAGAGCTACTTTCGAAGGGTTTACCTGAGGAAGCAAAATCGTCATTCTCGATAGGGTCAGGGGATATGATTAGAGGGGTAGGGGAAGGTGTGATCTCCTTTGGTGATGTCTTTGTCACATCCGTGGGTTCATCAGCTACCGTTGACGAATAATCTTTGTTGTCTCTGTCATCTGCAAGAACCTGTTCGTCCATGTCAACTGGAATACTTTCATCAACATTGCCATTATTGTCTTCAACCAAGTCCTTGTTTCCTTTAGCCGTATCTTCACTCACCGTGGCATTGCTAACCGCTCTTGCACTTAGCAGAGCTGAGTAGGGGATCCTGGCAACAGCGATCACCTGCCTCTCTGTGGCTGCTTCTGTCACTGATGTAATGACGCGGGTGACTGTGGCAGGGGCAGTGGTTGTGGAATAGATTGACGATGAGAAAGATGGAGAGGACGGGGAGAAAGAAGAGGAAGAGGTTGCGGCTGGAGTGGGTGAGGTTAGGAGAGATGAAGCTGCTGAAGCAGTAAGGGCAGTGAAGGAAGAGGAATGTATTGGTGTAGATGTGACTGCATAGGTTGAAGGTGGTGTCGTCTCATCTTCTTCCTGTAATAAAAGAGATAACTAAAGCAATATAGGAAGATTACGGTTTATAAGCCCCCAATGAGATTAATTATTCCTTGTGAATAGATTACCATAATTGCTGGCGTATGAAATCCACCTCGTTGTAAAAATTATGGATCAAAAAATCACCCTGTATCTTTGATTGAAATGGTTCAACCTCCACTGGTCAACATTCAATACCGAATACTATATTTACTCCAGATGGTCAGTACAACCTATTTCGACTTCATTATATTTATAGACATTTATGTATACACTGATATATACTATTTATTATCCAATTGAAGAATGATGTAGCTCTGATTGTTGCTATTAAGCATTGCTATTATTGAGGAACTATAGCTTAAGCCGTTGTAGTGCCACAGACTGTTTTTTTCATGTGTGTGCTTTATTGAGGTGAAGGTGTGTTGTATTTGCCAGTGCATCTTATATGCCATCAAATACAGTATATATAATATAGTATATATAATATAATACCAGGATCTAAAGGAATAATAAGTTAAAGTATTTATCATAAAAATAATGTAATACACTTCCAAAGAAAGGGATAGCTGCTCATGAACTCCGCAGAAGATAATGTTGATTTTTCAATAGCTTTATACAGATACATATATATATTCACTGTCCTAAATATCAGAATTGTCTTTAAAAAAAACCAAAAAACCCAAATAAAAATGACTTCAATCTATTATATATTTAACTTAAAGTAATTAAATTCAGATTTTATAGTCATTATATTTATTTAAAATGTACTCACTGTAGTTGTTCTAACTCTTTGCTGCTGGCCATCTCCTGATCTTCTCCTATCTATCACTTGGTACCTTTAAATAAGAATTGATTTTCATAAGTGCATTTCTCAGCAACTTATATCAAAGAGTGCTTTGTTTCAAATTATTTATTTAAATACTAGTGCAAACAAGTTGATCATATAATTTGAGGAAGCAGTAATATTTGAACAAACCTTGGAGTTGTAATATCAGAGTTCTTGGTTGTTTCTGTAGTGACACGAATAGGTCTTGGTCTTCTTATAGTCACATAACGGGGGGAGGTGACTTCTTGGTCTCTTTCCTCATCACCCCTTTCTGCTTCTTCCAAATCGTCTTCATCTTCTTCTTCTGGAGGTGTTGGTGTTGTAGAAGGTCTGGAATGATAACAAATTAACCTCTAGTCCCTTCTTGTGCATAAATAGTCACTAGCTTACAAGGACAAAAAAAGGAAGTTATGCTGAAGAATCTTTTTGGACTGGTATCTGCTATTTATCTACTATCTAATCTAAAAATGTGAATGTAAATGGGGGTGGAATAAAAAAAGTCTAGAAGAACAGCTGGCAAAAGCCTGTTAATAACAAAAAAATGATTTTCTTAAGGATGCAATAATTTAAAATGGTTCCAAAGATATTGTAATATTAATCACATAAAAGCAAGGGGAATACACTGATTAGGTTAATTTAAGCAAAAGGAATTCTTCATATTAAGTGTGATAACTGCATACACTTATATATAAAAAGCACACATGTATAAGATGCAGCAAGAGTTGGGGGTTGTTTTCTAGAATTTCAATACCTACCAATGGATATATATTATACCATGGAAAATGTATATATTTTTTTGGAGTAACACATTATATATCCATTGATATGTTCACGGATGCAGCATCCCGTCAAGGAGCCTTCGTGATTCCGGATTGGGGGTGGAAAAAGTTTACAAGTTTCCACAAGAGACCCCGATTAACGAGGCCGAAGGTTTTATGGCCATGCTAGGGCCATATACTGTCATCAAGAAAAGATGGCTGAACCCACAGGACGAAATTATTGTTAATGTTGATAACCTTTCAGTTGTGTATGCCCTGAATAAGGGAAAAGGTCTATTGTTTAGAAATTTGAATATAAAAGAAATGTATTCCTGGATAATAAAGGAAAAGCCCCGCAAGGTGGCCTGTTGCTTCGTCCCTGGCCGACTCAATCCAGCTGACCGTCCTTCAAGGACCGTCCCATTATAGATATGCCTGGTATAACAATATGGTGGCCAGGGGTATATATAGTGGGAATGCGAGAAGGCGCGTCAGTTGGAAGAAAGTCATGCCTGGGGGCGAGGCCCAGATCATCACCCTATAAGATACACCCTGCTTTACAGCCTAATTTTTTTTGTGGAAAAATGAAACTTATCTATGGATATGTATGGTAACTAAAACTCAGCAAAAATGTATTTATAAAGTAGAAATACAAGAATTATGTAAAGAAAGGCAGGATTTCCATCTTTCAACTAATTTAAAGATATTTTAGAAATTAAATTTGGTGAATCACAAAAAATAGGCTATAATACATTGTGCTTAGAATTGCTCTTAAGTATAGATTAAAATTTCTTAATTTGCATACTTGCTACAAAAAACTTTTTGTCTTAGATCTATGTTAGAAAGATATAATCTAAAGCTGTATTTATATAAAATATTGATCTAAAATGGTCAGTAATGAATGTACCTCATATTCCCTGATATATACCTCTAGGCTAGGTAACCACCAATATTTTTAAAATGTTGCGGCGAACATCCACCATTTCTTAAGATATATTTTGAAACCATCACCAGTAGTTATCTCTATTTTCATTTTGAAAGAAACCCTGGGATATTAGATAGTTTTTGTTTTGCTCTTCAATTGATAATATTTATAGATTAGCAAACTATTGCTTTCTATGGGAAACATGTCATAAACGAAGCACAATTATGTATGATTAATTCTTAAAGAAGAAAAATATTAGAGGGATCATGACACCTTGATATAATAATTTCACAATGTTTCCTTTCCATGAAAAATCAATGAAATTGCTAAACATAATTACCTAGCTCTGTTGATTGTCACATATTTAGGTCTCTCTCCTGTATATACACGAGTGGATCCTGTTTCATATGAGACAGCTCTGTTCCGATTTCTCGGTAAAGGTTCTTCTTCCTCCTCTTCTTCAAATTCTTCTTCTTCTTCGGATTCTACTTTCGCAGGTCTTTCTCTTCTCAAAGAAACATATCTAGACAATAAGGAATTCAGTACATTACAATTTCAATTACAATTTCCATTCTAATTTCTATCTGAGTGTAGTTCACAATATTCAAACAATTTTAATCGGCCCTTAAATAGACCATAGTTTTTATTAAACATAAACATCTTCATGCTGATCAGAATGGACTTACTTCAGTGTGGATCGAGCAGTAGTAGATGCAGTTGATGATGCAATGGGAATCGGAGGCCTTCTGGCATTCAAATTTGGTGGAGTTCTTACTCTGGATCCTAATACCCTTTCGTATATTTTGCTGTTAGTGAGGGCTGAAGGGCTAACAGTTGTTCCTTTTGACCCGGTATTGCTTGGGTCAAGCTGTCTCTCCAACTCTTTGAGTCCACCTGAAATATTTTCAGTTGGATAAATTAATTATTTTTTCTGTTATTAATGTAAGAATCAATACTTAAGTATTTATAATAATAATAATAATACTGTCTTTATTTATGGGCGAATGTTAGCATTTGAAGAACATTCTTCCAATTAACCCTTTTTTACATTTCTTTTTTTAATTAATTAACACACGCAACATACACAGACAACCATTCCCTAACCGGAAAAATCTGATTAGCTGGGATTTGAACCCGGGATCATGAGGTTGGAGCGTTAATGCGCTAGGACGCTAACCACTCTGCCATCAAGGCCAGTATGAGACATGGTATGGGGCACAGCCAACACCACCTAGAGTAGAGCTTACTTTAGGTGGTGTTGGCACAGCCATTTATGAGTCAACTTGTTGGAATTGTATTTACCAATAAAACAGAATTCTTTTTAATGAAAAGTTTCCAGATGTTTGACATCTTGTAATATGATGTCAAACAAAAATTTCCTCGAAGACATGCTCTTGTAACTCACCTAGCTTTTTGATAAGGCCAATGAGTTCTTTCAAGACAGTTGGATCTTCCTCCAAAGCAGCCTCTTCTCCCTCCTCCTCTTCATCATATTCCTCGTATTCTGGTGCTTCTGTTGTAGTTGTGGTGGTGGTAGTTGTTCTGAAGAAATTATTATCATGAATGTTATTAATGGCTCACAATATAACACAGTGATTCTACATAAATTTTAGGGGTCACATTCATGAAGCTTCAAGTTATGAAAATTAATTCTCTAAATTAAAAGAGATGCAACTGAAGAGGACACAAGTGATGTTAGATAGTGGATAAAATTAAAAGATAGATGCTACCACTATAGGAGAAGGATGGTACAAGACAAAGTAATAAAGTTGGTCAACATGTGGAGACCTGCTCCAGTGAAGGGCACCATTATGTATATGAAAAAGAATATGCAAGATAATTAGCAATTAGATTACATTCATTGTAACCATGCATACTGACAAACATTTAGAGTTTGTATCTCCATCTTTTTTTTTCAAATAATGAAAAGAAAAAAAACTACATTGCCAAAAATTGGTCCTTGTACAGTTTATATTTGAGATGACTTGAGAGTCACTATTGCATATAGTATGAACTAACCTGGGTGTAGTTCTTCTGGTGGTTGTTCCAGCACTTGTCGATGGGGCTTTTGTTGTTGTGGTGGTTGTTTCTGTCGACTTCTTTTTGCAAAGAACATTTCGAGCGTAGTCACAGGAATCTGCTGCCTTATTGAAGAACAACCCTGAAATAAAAAAAAAACAGAAACATATATTGTGGTTCTCCAAAAATATTAGCTATAAATGAAACAATATCATAGCGGCAACAGAATTTTACCCACCTGATGGACATGTGAACTGATGGGCAACTATCCCAAGACTTGAAGGTCCTGAATCGAGGCACCAGAAATATTTCTTGCAATCACGAGGATGGGGGAAGAATCCTTCATCTTTGCACACAAAATCTAGAAAGAAAGCGATTCTATCTTAGAATTTTATATCTAGTCAGCAGCATAAGTCAAATCACCCTAAGAGCAACCATATTTCCACATGTATTTGAAAATTTGTCATTCAATTATTTGATGAATATAGGATACACGGAAAAAAATGATGGTTTTACTGAAGTGCTTAAAACTTACCACTTCCTGGATCGGGGGTTGTAGGAGGTTCAGGCGTGGTGAGAGAACTGTAAGATGGAGTGGTGGTGGTTGTTGTAGTTGTGGTAGTCGTTGTGGTGGGCCTTGGTCTCTTTCTCCCACCAGAGCTTCCTGCTGTTGGACGCCTTCTTCCTCCACTACTGGTACTGGTGATGCTTCCCAGGCTTGTGCTATGAGAAAAAAATCAAATATAAAAATAAGATTTAAACTGTACCTCATAAGTGCCTTTTACTCTCAATGATCTGAATTATGTTATTATGTTAATGACTCATCTAGAATAATTTGTTAACTAGTTTCATCATAATTATATTTAATAATTTAATTATACATAATATAATTACATTATAATTAAATTAATATATTTTCATATTTCAGATGTAATATCTAGATAAATTGCTTTGTTGCTTCATGACAGAAAGGTGAACGAAACTTGCAGGAAAGAATTAGGTTACACAAAATGGGTTTAAAGATTGCATGCGGCTCAATAGATTAGTGTTGGTAATTATCAACAAAAATTTAAATTACCAGAATAATTTACCAATATAAATTTATTTATTACCGTAAACAATAATAGATGACAATAAATACATTAAAATTCGTGTATACCTAACCTCATTTGTGAATTTTTAAAATAGACGGTCCCGAAGAAATTGATTATTTTGCTAATCTAAAGGGCTAATGAATAGAGCATATTTCGAAATTTCCAGTTCTTAAAATCTAAGATTCCATCATAGTCATTTATTTACTGGAAAATTTTGGTAACGGCAGTTTGCTTCACTTGACACTATGATTAATCTCTTATTATTTTACGAGATTTACCGCTAAATGTCGATACGATAGAAAACAAAAACTATATTAACGTAATTGTAAGATGAATATCATTATACTCGGTGTGTAAGAAGAATTTATTGGACTCATACATGGCCAAGTGGGCGTTCGGCTTTGGTCCCAGCATCGATTCCCGGTGGGTGCACCTTTAAAAATGTTTCTACAGAATCTTAAACAATCAAGGACGTTGGATGTCAGCTGGTACCCGACGAAACACTCTTAAAAACCAACCAAGAACTTTGGAAAAATATTTTTACTGGAACACCCAAACACGTCTTTTGGGCCGAAATTTAGCGTAGTTTTTCCCCTTAAGTCTAAATTTTCTAATTTAAACTAAATATAGTAAGTATGTCTACAAATTATTTGGGGCTGAAGACAAATCGGTTTGATTTCAATGATATAATTATCGAGCGCTAATTAAATCCTTCCAGAAAGGTCCCTTTCAACGTCTGTGGGAATATCAAATGCACCGAATGTATTTATGAAATACTTTACCTTGAATAATACGCTCAAATCAGAGCTGCGGTTATGTGACGGTGCAACTAATACACCGCAATATATTCTATCAAAGGGAGGGTAGAAAAGGCGTAGAAGGTAAAATAGAGAAAAAAACATTCGAAATGCCAGGGAGAAACTATCAGAGTATGAAAATGGAAGACTTAGAAAATAAAGGAGAGGGAAGAAAACTATAATAATTAAAGCCTTACCCTTTGGTCGAAACTTTGGTTGTTGGTCCAGCGAGGAGTAGTAGTTCTTCTTTACCCGCCTCTATCAGTGGATAAGGTTTACCATGGCAATCCCCTCGGAAATCGTCATTATCTACAGACCAAAACATGAGACCCCCAAGGGACATTTCATGTACGTAGCGAGCCTTAAATAAAAAACGTAGGATATGTCAACATTCATCATAAACTTTAACTTCAATCTGGCAAATTAATTACCCAGTTAAATATTTAAAATTTCGAAATTTTTGTCATATAGTTACTATTTTTGCGCTACTCAAAAAGAGAAACGAGAATATTAAAATAAATAACATATTAGTGTTTTTCAATTTTAGGTTTAAATAAATCAAAATCACAAGTGTATATTTTATAATGTCGTACCGAGTTGAATGATATTCTCAATATAAATGTTAAAAGTTGATGACTTAGAATAGCACTCTCAAAAATTTCCGTCACTAAATTTAAATAAATAGAATTTCGCCTGACAGGCAATACATTCTCTGTGAATTTGAGCAAAGGAAATTGTGAATCATCTCATTTTTCGTTCTTACCTTCTTTCGCACAGTATCCGGATCGTCGTATCCGACCCACTGATCTCCTCGGAATGCATATGGACCCATTGCATCCTTTTCTGGCTGTTCGACGCTCCATTCACCTCCTTTCACTTCCTTGCAAATCTGAAATGAAAAGCAACTGCCGATTACTTTCTGATACTAAATATTTCCTTACGATAGGTACACATAAACGTGAATTTTTAACTGCTTATTAGCGACATAATATAGAAAGGTCACCTTTGCCCGCAGGCAATGTCCTTTTATTCATTCGAAAAATAATAATTAATAGAAAATCAGCCTTATTCCAATGCAATTGAAAGGGAGTGGCAGGCATGATATTTCCAGATTTTCCGATGTTTTAATTTCAGATTTTCGGATATTCGAACCAAATTAAATTTCTTCCACTCTAGTTGTCAAACTTTAGGATAGACACTTGCACGATAGAGCTAAAATTAAGACTAAAATTGGAAATTGATAAAAGGCTACTGGTTGAAACTCATTACCTAATATTTATTGTATTAATTATTATAGTCCTTTCAAAGTAAAGGTCACTTATGGTTTAGTTGTATAATTTAACAAAGTAAACCTACCAAAACATAAAAAATAGTATAACCGCTTATTCAATGTATATTAATTTCTCCATGAGGAAATCTACAAGCACATAAAATAATGATATTTTCATAAAGGATGAAATATGGTATGAATGAGTTTTTTGGCACAATTTCGATGAATTTCGATGATTTCATTTATTAGATGATCGTATAACGGTGAAGGCTGGAATCGATTCATGTTTTTATCAAAATAACACGAGTGATCGGTCACTGAATGTTGTAAAAAGGTTCGAAACCCAGCATTAAAATTTTTTTCGAGTTGTTGCGGGAATGTATTTCCGTTTTCTCTCACCTCGTAGTAAGATAGATATCCCTTCTCTCTCGTGGCATCTCCTTGCGCTCCTGGTCCATCGGCGGGAGAGCCTGGCTCAGTGGAATCTGTGTTCAGGAGAGTGTAGGATCGGCCGTAAGTCGGAATTCCCAGGATAAGTTGAGAGGGTGAAACACCGGCCTTCAAGTAATGCCTCACCGTGAAGTCCTGTCCGAGAATTAAGTAAAGAATCAAAATTATAGAATACGCGACGATATAGTGTTTGAATAATTGCAACAAAATTATGGTAGTTTCTCCATCATATTTCCAAGTTTTTGTGAGCATTTTTAAGGGATACAAGACAGAAAACCTCCAAGAATTCAAGTCATTGAATCATTTGATGCATAGCAAAATGTAGCAACAGAAGGGATGGATATTAATGAGCTCAAATAGTTTTGATTTGTAGAGATACTAGGAGCAGGCGAAAGAATATTTGAGAAAAGATTTACAATTAATTTTGGTTAAGGAATAATATCCTTAACGCATATAAAATAAAAATCAAAGATTGAAGGTAATTCAATGTAAAATGGTTCATTTGTTTCTGTTTATAATTTTAATTCAATATAGGTTAAATAGAAATGTCATGGGAGTTCTGGAATTTAGTATAGAACAATAACTATAATTAAATAACTTTTCTGTAAATCATTAAAAAGGATTAAAAAAATATCAACGTCTACTGAAGTATCTTGCATCTTTTTATTATTTGGTTTATGATATTTATCCTTGGGGAGGATATTTTTATTGTCTTTTAGTGTCGGAAAAATTGGATTGAATTACGATTTTGATGGCAACAAAAACCATCGTTTCCTTCATTCGTTTAAATGATAGCCTCACTCAAAAATTCGTTTTAATACTCACAATACACAATTCTCCGTCGTAGTCGTACTCGGAGCCTCCTTCCACTCTGTTCAGAGGATAGAGTGGCGAATGGTGATTGACAACCGGTTCGAAGGCGGAGTGATAGTCGTAGCTCAGGATATTGAGGAAATCCAGTTGACTGAAAAACATCATTAAAATTGAAAATAACGAAGAAGAAAGTAGGAAAGAAAGTCAATCAATTTTTTTCTTTCTACGAGAAAAAATAAATTCATCAAGCGTGGAAGCGGCGACTTCTGCGTTGTTTTAGAAAAAATTACTAACTTATTTTACTGCAATTGCAAAAATTACATACTGTCTTTATTTATATTTAAATTTCTGATTCCAGTAGGATCACAAAGCTTACCGGAAATTGTTCAAGAGAATGTTGAAATATAATTTTATTCCTGATTTTCGTTTAATTCATCGAACGGTCTTGTAGAAATGTGGCCAGAGTAAGGACTTTTTTAGACTCAAATGAATGTTTTGAAATAGAATATGTTTATGAATATTTTAGCTAAAACAATATTCACCCAGTTTATGTAAATTCACTTAAGATTTTCTATGGATGTACGTAACATTTAATACTATACTAGAAAACTATCTCAGCAACATCCTTTGATGCGTTCATAGAATTAAAATTGTCAATGAAAGTAAACTTAATGGTGCGAAGTGCCAAATTAAACTAAAATTTAGAAGTCTTCCAGAGAGAACTCTTCAATGACATGCTTGAATCAAGCTAAGATGAGCTTAATTTCTTTGGCTTCATATTGAGTAACGAGTCGTGTCATGACTACCTATCCACGAGGAATTTGAAGGAAGAAGAGTTGGAAGAAATGTTCTAATAACGTTTGCTTTCCGAAAGCTTTTCGCTTATAACCCGCCGAATTTCAATGATAATTTATGTTTTAATGCCATTAATAAAAATTTTTAAGCGTAAAATACGAAATTTCCCTTAATCTAGCTCGTTTTCATGAAAATTAGAAAACACCGCCGGGTGATCCCATCATAATTTTTAAAGCGAATTTTACAGTATAGAATGCAGATTTTTGCCAATTCATTTTCGGTTAGTTTAAGAAACCCAAAAGAAACAATTTTGAGTAATTTACGGCAAAAAACAACTGAGGAAAAAAAACCGTGAGGTCCTCCGAAGACTTAGGGTTGGTAAACAATGTTGACAATCTAAGCTTGGTTAAGGGTGAAACAGCCATAGCTTTAAACTTGATTCGTGCTCCTAGAACTACTCTTCATTGAAATGTTATCTTCGTGAGATCATAGAAGGAGTCAAGAACTACCCTCTGAGATGTGACCGTATATCCTCTGAATAATGAAATAAAAACGCTTTAATCTATATGGAAATACCACTTGTGACGCAATTCAACTCACGCAGAAAGGCTAGGAAGGTCAAAACCACGGTCGATGTACTCTTTGCCAGCAGGGACGGCCATGGTGAGCAGAAGTCGTGGGCGACCAGTTGCTGATGATTCCTTATCAAACTCCGCTCGGAGATCCTGCGATAAAAAAGTAGAAATTTGAGCATCCACGAAACATTATGGAAATGGTCATAGCAACAAGACGATGAATAAATAGGATGAATGAAATGCCACAGCGATCGAATCATGAGGAAGAAAGGGAGGTGCAGCCACTTGGATCTTGGAACCGATTTACATAGCGATAAACCGATTAGGAACGCCGAACGAATTTTAATTTCAAGGTGAACAAATGGTCGCTTGGGATGGAGTTTTCTTGGAGAACGGTATTCTTCCCTCTAAGAGATCAGAAAATCAGAAGTTAAAGGTTCAGAGAGTTACACATGATAACAATTTTTTTTCAATAATCATACAGGAAATACAATTAATAAAACCTTAGGGCTCTCATTAAAGTTACAATTATTATAAAAATAAGGTCTCCAATTTATTATTATAATCTATTTGCTCCTACCTCGTCATATTTAAATTATTATTATTTCAATTTTTTTCTTCTCTATGTAATATTAATAATTAATCTTTATATTTCTATCGCGATCAATTTATGTTTATTTCTAGCGGTTTCACATTTGACTTATCCGCATTCCCTATTTTCAAGGAAACCAGAGAAGTATGACTTTTATCGCAAAATATATTTCGGAAGACAATTAATACATGTTTTGTGAAGAAAAAATTGAATGAGAATAGCATTAAGTGATGACTCTGTAGAGAATAAAAAATAATAAATCAAAATACATGAAATTTGTATGCATTTATACTTGTACGTAATAAAAGTCCCATCTCACAAAAAGGATTTACTTGATGGTATCGGTGCTTCAAATAGGATTAATGTTCACAAAACGAGCAAGTATCTGGGAGTAGAATTTTTATGGTTTCTCATCAGATTTGATATGTTCTCGATGATGTAATAAACCTTTCCTTTGCGGTTACTTTTAGAATTTCTGCAGAAGTTTACTCAGTTTCTCGGTCATCTTTCTTTGAAATGCCCTCTCTTCGTATTGGAACTGGTTTAGATAGTTTTAGAGCCATAAATTTTCCAAGAAAACTGAGTCCGATTTCATCATTTCTGATGAGGATGAATTTTATTTACCGCATAATAAACTTGAGATCATTTTTGTTATCGAAGAGAAAGTCTACAGACTTTTGAAAAATCCTTGGTGAAATCAAGATGCCTGTGGCAACAGTTACCTGAGGATAATGTACCTACATCATCTTCTTTGTAATTCATTGCATTACTTTTACTCAAATTTGGATAAAAATTGATTCACGCCCTCAAGCAGGAGCCAGAGAAAGGAAAATCAGCGATAACACACATCCGAAGGATTAAATTAATATAATTAATTACTATAGAATTAATATTTATATAATGTAAATATCAAAACTGAAATATAGACATCATATAAATGTGCTTAACAAATTTATCCCCAGTGGAAAATTTTTTAAAGACAAAACTTAACAAATAAGTCTAAATAATCGGCAGAATCGGAAAACTAAAATTATCCATTCGTTTCAGGCAAATAATTTAGAAGTCGAACCTCAGTATTGATAGTTCCAGTTTGAATTATTGATATATTTCACACGGAAAAAATCAAAAGGAGCGACGAATAACACTGAAAAGAGTATGTTCTAGTTATTTGCCAAATTAAAATACCAAAGTCGATTGTACATTCTGCTATATTTGAGTATAATATATGGTATCATCATTTCGTTCTTAACGAAGGTTGATACAGTAATAACGACGTCATTCATTAAACGATACAACTACAAGCATGCAAAAATTATTCTGCGTAGATATTATATTCTTAAATGTCTTCGTTACAACTCCCGGAACATATTTATATTGACAGGCCCTTCAGTGCCCGCATCTTGGGGAGCCCGAAGATTCAGGGGCCCGATTTACCTGATTGTTCCCGAAGATTCCTTAATTTCGTATTTTAAGGGCCCCTATGTTATTTTCTGCGGGCGTGAATTTTCTGTTATGACACAGACCTAGTGAAAGTGAAGCTCAAAATATTATCAAATTATCCTATCCTCTTCATTAGTCATTATATTTACGTTTTAGACTCATAGAAACAGTCATTCACGTGAACGTTACCGAAATTGTGGAGATGCTTCGAGAGAGGAATCCCCATGGGAGAAGATAACCCATGTCATGTGGGACGTGGAAGTGAGTCAGAAATATAACCCTATGTTCGCTCTCAAGGGCAGCAGTGGGCGAAAGATGTGGGAGGTTAGCGTGGTTAGGTAAGAAGATGCTCTTCCGATGAACGACCTTTCTCTTTTTTAATTTTCAGTTCGTCCCCGGAAAGGCAATTCCACTCGATTAAATCCGGGTCCGAGCCATAAATTTGCAATGAATTCATCGCAAAGAGTCGTTCGAAAAATAGTGAAATGTCTCCTGGAAGGTATCGTGACTTCTCGATGTCCTTATTTTTAAATCTTATTTCACCTTCGCGTTTTTTGCCTTCCACAGCCATTCACATTCACAAATTCACTCGAACGACCTTAATATCTTTACCTCATTTTTATTGCACAATAGCTTGAATACCGCATGGTAATTATCGATACGTGCAATGAAACTTCTCGAGAACCATTATCATCTGATTAGTTGCAACGGCGTAGAGTTCAAAACACGACAAAATAAGAAGCAAAAACCGTCGTTTCTTATCTATATGCTCTTGTTTACTCCTCATAGTTTTATACGGTTAATTGGTCTCCAGAATACCAAAGTATTTTACACGTACGCCTTTGATGAAAGCTGTCCGAGGTTCGATTCTCGGTGGAAGCCTGTATGAAATAGTATAATGAATTTCTTTTCCAAATAATACTACCATGGTAATATCATTTGAAAAAGAGAACGTCGATAAACTTACCATATATCGAAGAAACAAAGCCTACCCCTTCTCCAGTAGCAAATATATCGCGAACGGAGAGAGCTCGTAAAGCAATGATACTGGACGTATAAAGGCTAATTTTCATCATTTTTACTATCATGCGATATTTCAATTGCCATTGGTTAGTTAAAAAATGATAGACATTATGTTATAATATGAATCATGGATGAAAACCTTTTATTAATATTTTATGAGAATCATTAGGTATTTCACCGTTGAGTTAATCACTTTTCATCAATATCTATAGGGCATTTTAAGGAAATCTGCTAAGAACTATTGGCAATACGCTGTCAAATTGATATAATTATTCAAAGATATAAATATATCGAGAAACTGTCCAATAACCACACATTACCTAGCAAAAATCGATTTCTCCTTATCTTTAACCGAACGTGTAGTTATTGGAGCGTTTTTGGCCCCTTTCTTGTTGCCGTGAAGTTGGAGTTTGGAGGGCAATGCGCGTTTGCAACCCTTATAATGCTCGAGACAACGACAGACTTCTTTTAATGTAAGCTTAAGATAGGTAACATTACGCTGTTTTAAAATGTAGAGCTATTAGTTCTCCCGCTTGAGGTGAGCTCCCCAGACCGTCGACGATATTGTGTTGATATCGCCAACTAAAATAATTTTAGTTTAAAAATAAAGTTATATTGTAAATAGTAAGAAAATTTTCCTTGGTTGCCCCAGCTTACTTGAATCGCACAAAACGAATTTACTATCGGGGAGGATCAAAATTTCGATATGTTCGCATTTTACGTAAAAATTATGCAATGTGTAAAGAGTTCAAATTTTCCACTTAAAGGCAGGGAAGCGATGATTATCTAAGTCTGATTTTAATGCAATTTGCGAAGGTTCTATATCTATGTTATTTTCACGAATCTTTCTTCCGTTGAAGTAATTATATCCCTGAATGATTCTCGGAAAATTTAAGTCGTTGCTTGATATATCATACAAGATTACTCGCGACATAATTTTTAACTTTCTTCCTAAAGAATCTTTCCTTGCGGCTAATTCAGTTATCCATTGTTGTGAAATTGATGACATAATGAATCTTTCTCGGGAAAACATTCAAAACCTCTTAAGGGAAATCCATTCAGTAATTAAGACTTTCAGTGGCTTATCCAAAGATGCCATCCTCGATATCCGAACATCAAACGTTCCCTTTCGGTTTTCAAGCTACGGTAGTTTTTTCACAATAAGGAAACGATTTATTTTCATAATCCGCGGTCAGTCTATAAATTTGGTTTTGGAGATGACATCACGGATAAGTTAGCCTTCCGGGATGAGATGCGGGTCGTGAAGTGACGGTTCAACCAGGAAGAGAGATCAGGGGATGTTTAGATTTAAAGAACGACCTGACTAATGTATCTTCCCTTGAGTACATACGTATCATAAACTATAAAGATTTATTTCAATAACTTCGAAAAGGAAACTTCCTTATACGTAAAAGCGATGTATTTCAGTGCACCTTTAGAAATGAAAAGCCCATCTACGACGTATTACACACCTATAACGATTTTTTTCAGTAAGGCTCACAGTAGATACAGAATAAAAACAACGAAATTGCTAACATTTAGCTCTTGCTTTTCCAAACTGAAGTGCACGCTAATCCGGTTATAATCCAACTAAAAAAAATAAAAAAATGAATGACTGACTATAATGAATGGCTATACAAGTGACAAATGAATCATCATCGAACAAATATAAGGCAAATGTAGCTTTTTTAGGGGAAACATACGTAGCTTACATCTCATAAATTTCAAAGAGACTTTACTCTTCTTTCTAAGCTTTATGCGTCAAGCTATTTTAATGCTGCACTGATATTCACGTAACATCCCTACTTTAGAAAATTTCTGGAATACCATAAAGAAAAAAAATAATCAAAAAATGTCATATATTCGCGTAAATCTTCCTTAATCTTCATCTACGGTATGCAACTTAGTAAACGAAGCCTTGCCTAATCTAATAGGGCTTCAAAATACGCTGTGCTGAAATAGGAGTAAAATAAAAAGCATTTCATATTATATCTTTTTAAAGATAAGAATTTACCGAAAGTAACAATCAATGCAAGTCTACATTTGAGAAATATCTCGAACATCCTTATACATTTCAGAATTTACAAAAACTCGATGTTTTGACTGGAGGAAAAAGATTCTGTCGTAGTGTAATATATAATTTTTAATCGATACACTCAGACTGTAATCTAGAAAATCAAGTCACGAGACAAGAGTTTTGCAGAAGCAATTTTTTTTTCTCAGATTTTTTTAGGTATAATTGGACAATTGCACATATCCGCCTACTCCTGAGAAATAAGTCAAACCTCACGAATAAAGATTCAAAACCGACTTTAAACAAATATCGGCGGACATGATTGGATGAGTTTTGATCGCATGTATTCGGCTAATTGGAGGGAAAGTGAGGGCGAAGATGAGGGATATTACGCATGGCTGGAAGGAGAGCAAGCGATTAGGGGAGGGAAATGCAGAGAGGTCTTATCTTGACATATGAAAGTACATCGCAGGAAGAGGATGCCGTGGAAAAAAGTGGTTCGACTTCGAGAAAGTTGTTATTTCAGACGAATCAAGTGCAGCAACTGCCCCGAGGAAATAGTGAGGAAATAGTTTCCGAGAGAATCGAGTTGTTGTTCCCTGCACATTCGAAGGCGAGATGTGGGAGCAAACTCTAGTAAAGCAATGATACCCGTATAATAAAATGATAAGGAAAAGTTGTGATTATTTATCTCATTTCACCAAAAGTTCGGTAAAGCTGTTCTAAAACTCAATAAACTAGAATTTTGGTATATGTACACTTGAACTTATGCTAATTTGATCTATTTTCATTTTCAAAATCATTGTGATTTTTACATACTTCACCCATGTCTATTAACGCATTTCATTCCTCTAGATGCTGAAATCTGCCTTCGTTTTCGTACTGAATTTTACAAATATTAATGCGAAATACATTTTATTGATCCCATAAACGCTATTAATAATTTCAGCTCTATATGATAAAGATACGTTTCTTCGATTTAGAATGATAAAGTATCTCTTTTCAATATATGTTGATTGTAAATCGCAGTAACTTGTTCTATAGAGTTGATAGTTTACTTTCACCACTCATACCACTGAGTTGCTTACATCTCCAAATAGGCAACAGAAAATTTCTTTTATTTCTATTAGCTTCATTCACCAAACTTATGCGAATGAATAATAACCGCTCCAATAATTCCCCATTTCAATGGAATTATTGAATTAATATAAAAACTATTGGGCACGATAAAAAGAACTTTTCAATGTTTTTCGAGTTTTCATAAGTTTGTGTTTGTTTTCATAAGCAAACTTTTGGTTATTAAATTGAAATCCAATAAGGATGGAGAATCTTTCGAGATCCCATTCAATTACTGGCTTTGATAAAATATTTCAGGAAAATATTCAGATAAATTTAACAAACGACAAATAAAATTATGACTAAGTTTCCAAAAAAATGTATTATGACTGGACAGTTGGTTTCGGCGTTAATATTTATTTGTAACCACGAATTTCCTCTACACCTGCGACGCCTCGGTAGATTTTATCAGATGGATTAATTATAACCGAGTTTAATTAAACAAAGAAATTTAAGTTTACCGCAGCTATAGTTAAATATTATATACACAATATAATTAATTAATACATGTTTAACCTAGTAAGTGCGGTTGTCGACTATAGTCCACGACCTATAAAAAACATTTGACGATAAGGATCTTGCCGAAAATACTTTCATTGCTTTAAGACAAACTTTTCCTTGTGTTTTAAAGGGATTTTATTTAAACAGTTTCAGTAACAAAAAAATCGATTATGAATAATCTATCCAGAATAGTCTAAAGAAATGAGGTTCCACAGAATTTAAAGTTGATCTGTAACAATCTACGAGCTGATTCGTTAGGATAAGTCAACTATGAAATTCAATATTACTTTGTTTAACATTCGAAGTGCATGGTTGCATATCCAAATGGATAACATGTAAACTAATCATTAACAATTGTTTATCATGAACCAAAAATGCTGAAAATAGATGCACGACTACTATATGAAAAAGTAAAAATTATAAAATCGCCAAATTTCAGAATTTATTTTTTTCATGTATATTTAACATCTCAAGTGGAATCAAAAAATTTTCCCTTGACGCGCATAAAGGGTTAAAACTTCGATAAATCAATTTTCCGTAAGCTATCGTAAATATACTATAATTGGGTTAAGCCCTTCCTTAAATCCTTTATCTCACATTCTGGCGCAATTACCAAGAGTTTCAGCGCGTTACGCTTCCGCAATCCTTTAAGGATAATCTGTTCCCTTTCATGCACGGATTTCCTCGATCGTGCAACTCCTCACGAACGTTCCCCTTCGCTTACCTCCGCCAGTTTCACGTAATTCTCCTTGTCCTGAGGTTTGCCTCCGTCTCGGAAAGCGGGGAATTCCCAGTCGAGGTCCAAACCGTCGAACCTGTGCGTGCGAAGGAATCGGACGACTCCCTTGGCGAACCGGGCTCGACGCTCGGGGTCTGCAGACAGTTTGGAGAACCTGGCGGAGCCCTCGTTCCATCCGCCGACGGCGAGGAGAGTCCGCAGGGCACGGTTGTAGGACTTGAGGCCATTGAATTTGGCGTATCCACCTGAGGGGAGAAAACGCTCGAGTCAATGACCAACATATGAGGGCTAAACGGGTTGCAGAGTCAAATCTACATCCACTCATAAGTATCGCTTGATACCCAAAATGGTGATTTTTCTCAGCTATTTTCCACTACGGAAGATTTAGATGATGATTTAAGTTCTGCTGTACCAAAACGTATGCGAGATACAGTTAAATTCTTTTCGCAAAAGAGTACTTAGTAAAAGTAGAATAAATAGAAAATAGTAGATATTTAAACTCCAAGTAAAGGTAGTAAATTGCAAGTAAAGGTAAAAGTAAATTAATTGAATTTAATAATTTCTGGTATTTATTTATTCTAAAAAGAAAAATTAAGCGTAAAAAATAAAATTAATAAACATAAAATTATAAAGTAAACTTCTTATAATACGGTCAAGTTAAAAGTGCTCTTTTTATTATTCTTCAGAAATAATGTAATTTATAAACTCATATTTTACTAAAAACGATTAAATTCTGAATAACAGCAGCTCGCAGTTTTTAACTAGTATATAATATTGCAAGGCGAGCTTACAGAGATAAAGGGAAACGAGAAGCCCTCTATGGGCTATTTTGCGGCAGACCGGTTGGAAAACTGCTCGAAACGTTATCCGCTTGAGATTTTTTGATCGTTTCTTTTCAAGAAAATTGGATGGACTTTGCTCGGGTTTGAATCCTTGACTAAAAGGTAAAAGAGTACGAGAAGCCATAAATACTAAAGTGATTGCTGAATTCAGTATCCGATAGAAAAATGTAATCTTAGGTTATATCAATTGATACTTCGCACTTAAACAAAGATTAGATAATGGAAAGTGAGAATGGCCCTCTTTCAGTTCTAGATTTAGTTTACCGCAAGTATGGCTGCAAATAAAATAGTTTTGACTCTATAGGAACTCTTACATCACATATAATAGAAAATGTCAAGCCGAACTTATCAGATACAGTGATGGTCTTCCTACTAACAGGATTGAAAATGTAAAGTATTTATTGGAGGGTATCCAATAAAAGCGATAACAAAACTGTGGATAAGTAGCCAAAAATCTATGGATGGTATTAACTAATTTAGCTTGACGCTTACTATGTGGAATTTTGACTAGAGACAAGTTTATATGTCCTGGGAAACATTCTCTATGAAGAATGAAACGAGAGTAATCTTACCGGTAAATAAAAGACAAAAAAATGTTTGATTTATTCAGTAACAGAACATTAATGCGTTAAGAAGATAACTCTAGTATACAAAAATAGTAGTGAAAGTGATTTTCATTAGATCATCAAAATCCTTTTTCAAGCTGATTGCTATATTTTAAGTGGTTTAATTTCCATCATCAATCCTTACTCTTAGATATTATAAATAAAGCCAAAGTGGATTCAAGACATAAATACGAGGGAATTTTTCCCAAGTAGCGCAAATAATAAATAAGGATGAATTTAATCGTAGCAAAGAGTAAAAGGCTGATATTTTTTACAGAAAAATTAGATTCTCTTTAATTATTGTCAAATATATATTAAAAAGTAGAAAAACCGAAAACATTCGCTTCCTTTGAATAATTTTGGGCACTTTATCCAAATAAATTCAAATATAATTGAAGGACCTCTTTATTTCCAAAGGATTGCAAACTTTCCTATTAGAATTAAGTCATTCATATAAAACGCTATGCGTGGCACGTAAATGCGACCTTCACAATGACGAGGCAAATTCATAGGTGAATTAGAAAACCGTAAGTGATGAGGTCATTGATTCTCACCTTGCTCAATATCCTGGTACTTGTCATAGGGCCTGAGTCCATCCTCCGATGACAATCCTCCAAAGGCATATATCAGATGCGTGCAGAGGTATGGATTGACATTGGCGGGGGTGAATTTCGCTCTACCCGGTCGATATACGGACCAGTTAGTGTAATAACAAACGACAATTGGCCCACTAGAAGAGGATGTGCCTGCACCTGCGGAGTAAATCAAATAATTAGGGCAACAAAGAAGGGGTAATTTCCGGTGTGTTGCTCCAACGCATTTTACGTAAGAGCACGGGGATTTTAGCCTTATGGTGAAAGAAAAGGCATGCTTGAAATTTTTCCGCAAGTTTTCCATTTTAGACTCTAAAGATACTCATTTAAGAGAGGAAATACAATATATGCTGTAATTGGCAGCTGATTTACTAACGAAAGGTGAAAAATTATAATAATGTCTTATGTGTATGATAATGAATAATAAGTCTAGTGCGAAAATATATCCTTTAGATTATTATTATTTAAATTATTACCGTCAATTTTAACGGACATTATCCAATATGCTTTGCAAGGCCAGAATTCCTGTTTAATTAGTGTCCCACATATTTGATATATTTTGGTTCTTTTTTACCCTTCGAATTAATGCACTTTCCATTTTGCAATGATAACCATACTTAGTTTCATTTAAGGCAAATAAAGCGAATTAATTAGGTCCAGCTATACAGTTACAGCAAGACCTCTCTTTTGAAATTTTTATTTCATCTAACTGACACCAATAATTATTTTTTCGAGAATGAAAATTATCGGCCACAGTAACATGCGAATACATTAATTTGATATACAACATAGCACGGAGTGTACGACAAGATTATAAAATGTCGAATTTAATCTTAAATATTTATTATTCCTAATCTAAAATAGCTAAAAGGTATCACTGAATAACGCCTTCAAATATTCCCAGAACAACGAAATATTCAGTGGTTTATCGAAACAACCTGAATTCAGTGCCATGGTAAATTAGAAATGTGGCGAAAATTAAATCAAAGTTAATAGAGCGCCTTCAGACATGTCAGATTTTTCATCTAGATCCCTCGGGTAAATAATATCTCTTCATGACAATGGCTTTTATTATACACTTTTTGGAAATCTTTCGTATGAGCTTTTTTAATGCAATAGCATCTCTAGTAGCTCAATTAAAGCGGAGGATAATCATATCTTTCATCTGAAATATTAAACGATGATCTTGCAAAAACCTGGAAAACTTGTGAATGTAATACCAAGAGAAACAGTACTCCTGCTTTTATCTTACATAAGAGGCTTAGTCCATGTTACATTGAATCATAAATCGCGATCACTTTTATTGCTAGATACTTATTTCATAACGTGAACGCAATATTCAGAAACATTTCCCCATTACTAAGGTAGACAATCTAATTATAAATACTAGCCATTTGGAAACAAATACTTTCTCTAGGAGCAAAACAATACTTTCTCTAGGAAGGCGTGAAATGGAACAGGGTTATTTATGGCATTCCTGAAATGATTTCGTTGCTCTTGGGTGAAGTTCGTGGCATCCCCTGAGGATACCAATCTGGGTGGGGCGTAAAGGTCAAAGAAAGACGTGCAAGGCATCGGTGGGTGGAGCACTTGGGCGTTGGATGGGTTACTCACGCGAGGTCGAGTTCTTTCTGGAGGCTGCCGCGGATGGCTGGACTGCCCACGACGCCACGAGCAAAACGGCGAGGAAGTACGACGCCCATCTGGATGTTGCCGGAAGTCCTTTTGGCGTCGGGATCCCCGAGGGGGACGCCATCTACGGAAGAGGAGAAAACAGTCATCAGAAGTGAATCTCCAAGAGTTTCTAGATCAACGAGAGCAGACGTGTTACGTACTAGGATTGGATTTCGAAAACTAGAACTCGTATCTCCTTTTATCTACCACTGGGAAGATTCCACGAGAAAATGTTTACTTTCATCTCTTTAACGACCCCTGAGTGATTAATATTTTGTGAAAGAATTCATTCGATCATTTTCTTAGTAATTGTATCTATTACCTTTAATTATAATTGGGTGGATGAGATCATTATCGTGGTTATAGCTTTCTATAATTTTCGCTTCAGAAATATAATTCTATATAATTCATTCTGACAATCCCTTGCAATTCTCGCTTTCCCTTGGTAGTTACTGACAAAAACAAAAAGCTTGCAAGGATTTTACTTTTCCTAACATTGTAGAAAAAGCTATTTTAGCATATGGTATACAATGCCGGAGTATATATTCAAGGGACTACAAGGTGCAAGATGCCATTGCTGCATCACACGACATCACCTATTACATTTTCCTTAGTATTACTTACTATCATCATTCATTTGTACTTTTTTCTAGCTATCTCTATTTTTACATTTATATAACGCATGGTTAGATGTAAGAGGAGGCTTTATAGTCTCAATTTAGCCCTAAATAAAGTCCTCAAATTATTATTATCATTAATATTCATCATTTTTCGACAAACCATTATTCACTTTCGTTATTATGCACTTCAATGAAGATATTTATACTTGAGGATTGATTTATCACTGATAGACCGTGAAACACAGATACACGTTCAATACGCTGAAATTAAAGAGGCTATTCATCAACGAGAATTGTATTCTGAATAGTGAATATAGTTTATCGTAAGAGAAAGGGTTATTAGTGCAAGCAAGGCATCTACCAAAAGGGTTAAAAGATAAAATAATTAATCATTTTTTATAATGCCAATTTATCGGTTCACAATAATTTGTTGTTTTTTTATCCAAATTTTAAGCGAAACCAAGGCCCTCCAACCTTGGCAATTCTTAAAACAATCTTTAGGAAGTTAATTATCAATATTTAATTCGTTCAAAAAGACTTCTGGATAATTTATCATAGGCGCTAAGACCGGGTAGCTAAATTTCGCTGCTGATTGTAAGCTCTCAGAAACAGTGACGCATTGAGGAGATAGCTTAAATTTTCTTTGTTTTACGTATGTTTTGTATTCCGGCCCTAAAATCCCCAAACTAGCATCCCCCCACTCAAAGACACACCAAACAGAAGGACAGATTTGCCTTCCGCTCAGTCGTCCTCATTATCTATTGTATAGAGGTAAAAATCAAACCAGCGCACCGACGACGCAAGTTGCATAATTTCCTCTCGCAGATTACGAAATGAAAAATTACCCTTATTCCATCCGCTTCCTTCTCTTCCTTTCCTCACACGCATTCCTCAAAGTGGGGAAGCGGACAGGTGAATGAGAGGTCAGCAACTGAATTTAATTACGAGTGAAAGGATTCCGAGAAAATTACGGTCGCAACCGATCGAACTGCAACTCGATGCAGTTCATTTCCTCGAGCAAAAATTTTTTAGGGCCGTAAAAAAGTAAAAGTTTGCTCGGACTGCCGTTTGGTGAGAAGTAAGGGTTGTCTTTCACGAGTAAACACAATGGATATCGCCTTCGGAGAGACTGTAAAAACGACGCCTCCTCGGGGCGGAAGTTGGAACTATTCATCCCCATTTTACCCACGCTCTATTCGACCCGCGTTCCCACGGAGCCGTTTCCCGCATTTGACTGTTTATTTACATACGCGTTAATAAGAGCGCGCGCTTTTTTTCCTTTCGCGTGTGCGAACATCCCGGGTCATGAGCACAAGGCGTTTCGACAGACGAGGAAACGCGAGTTTCACGCCGCTTGCGACAATTCCCGAGGAAACTCCTTCCACTGAGGAACTTTCGCCTTCAAGCTCTCGCTTTTACTCCGAATGCTCTGCATGTTTCTTTCTTAAGCAGGAGGTTATCCGCCTTCCCAAATGGAATGTTCTTGGTGGCCCTCCGCTACCACGGCGATGTGATCTTAACCGTGACATTCGAATTGTTGTTATCCGAACGCCATGAAAAATGGGATATTTCCTCATGTCTTCCAATCTTGATACCCAACGTCATTAACGATGTTGCAGTATGAACAGAGAGAGAGATCATTTCTGGTGGAATTTAAATATTATTCATGAACAGAAAAAAACGGAAAACTTTGAGCAATCTCGCATACAAAAACCATAGGATCACGATTAGACTCGATTATGACGCTTACGCATCTGCGCTATTATTAATCTTTGGTTTTCGAGTGTGGGATTTCGAAAAGTTCTCTTTATTAAATAGAATCTAGTTTCCTAGAGAAAAATGTTTCCTTCTTTATTTTTCTACCGTCATTGAATTCGAAGTAATTCCAGAATTTGAACTAACACTTCAGTCAGTTAATTTTATTCATAAACATTTACATTTTAGAATGCCTAACGTATAATATAGTGCAAGAGATGAAAAGCGCCTAAAATTTAAAGTAAATAACAGCCTAAATAAGGAAAAACAATTCATTAATAATTTTCTGTATCAAAATTATATGCGTAACCAACGTTCGGAATATGCGAATAGATTGCGTTCCCGCAATGGAGCATCGATTTCTGGCTCCATTTACTCGTGGGAGCAAGAGGTGCAAAACATGCTTTGTTGCCCATGCGAGGATAAACAATATTACCAACTGTATAAAATTGTTTCCTTCCCATTATTTTTCCGAAATTGCTCCTATGTATTTCATCCTCAGACCTCAGAGGTCTAGTTCATGACTGAAAATGAATTGGCGGGTTCTATGTTTTCATGAGTTAATTAAACATTTTTAAGAGAAATACTTCTATTTCATTTTAGAGAACTAAAGGGTTGCTAATACTCATATATTTGAAATCAGACGTTCTCTTCACTTAATTCGGTTTCCTCATTTCTGTCATTTCTTGAGTAGGTAATAGAATTAAGGAAGAATTTCGCCGTCAAATTTACCGAATTTAACTGTGAACTAGTATTTGTTATTATAGAAATGTTACAAAAATAAAAAATGAATGCTTGTAGAGCGGTCAAGCAGTAAATTCAGTCGATTCTTACCTTGATACATAGAAAAGCAAGCGATGTTGTTTAATTAGTTTTAAATCAATTAAACTAACCCGAGAAAAATTCTTATATCTTGGTTTTTTACAAAGTCGTAAAGCGAGTGTTGTGAGAATGTCTTAAGAATAAAACAATGTTTCTAACATTCTCATTTATTGAGGCATATTTATTCATATGTCATACTGAAAACTTTCCCATGCACGAATTGACTGATGAAAATGCTGCGAACATTGAGGCAATTGATCGCATTAGACATGTGCTATGGGAACATAGCATAATATGAATTCCTTTTATTGCGTTCGTCTTGCACTGCCGTGCAAGTACTGTTCATCGTAATTCAGATATAGAAGACCAAGGACAAAAGTCTACGTATGTGAATAAGAACCGACTGCCTTCATACAACATGGTGAAATACGATATTATAATATTTATTTATTACAAACAGATACGAAATTAACCAATTACATCTGATATAATAAAAATAATAAATAAAATTAAACACAAAAAAGGAGACAAAGAGACACAAAAAATAAAGAGAAAGAAGAAAACCCAAACATTAATAGGAAAGTATGGAGTGCAATATACACTTTAACCAATAAAAAGAATCATTTACTTAATGTGATATTTATTAAAACAGAGTTAGCCATAATTGGGAATTATGCAAGTTCTGTAAGATTGCCAATTCACTTATTTTTTAATGACGTTCCAAACATTACGTAGATTACGTAAAATACGTATTCGTGCGGATTAAAATTTAGGGCGTGTCCCCATTTTGACCGACGAATTCTCACCTCAATCTCAATAGCCATTGTAAAGGTCACTTGGAGGTGTCGTTAAATAGACTGCATTCCACTCAGAACACACACGATACTTGAGGTCAATCCGAGAAATCTCATTGTTTGAGGAAAATGAATCATTTCGACCTTGGTGAGGCAACCGAGATCTTGAAATATTAATATGGAAACCATGTTTAAAATTTTTCAGGTCATAATCAATCATAGGTTTCATAGTTGGCTTTAATAAATTTATGTCACGGCGCGAATAAATTTATTCCAAATTTATAATTTATAACTTAGGGACAGGCTCACATATGTCTCTTTCCATGAATTCCTGATATTGTGAAATGTTATTTGAACCGTTGAGTGCATCGACAATACCGTGAAATTCTCTACTTCAGTACAATCGGGTGTGGTGGTAACCTTATCAACGTGCTTGGCTTATGACAGCAAGACGGAGCTGCCTTTCACACAAAGTACAAGGTGAAATCATCTCACAGGATATTTTTTCAATTCTGAAGGGGAATCCCATGGGAAGGATGACTGCATTCATTTAGATTTACATAAACTACATTCAAAAGTGATTCAGCTATTCCCGCTGCATTTTCGGAACCATTCAACTCCCAAAGATATACATTTCTTTTCCATTCCCATCGTTATCGTAAAGATTGCACGAATTGCAATTTTGCTTTTTTTCTGAATTTTAATGGAATTTTTAATGAACATCAACATATTTTATTTTAGTACATTACTCATTTGCGTAATTTGGAAGACCCCACTCCTTTTTATATCTTTTGAACAAGCTGTACCTGAAAATTACCATTTCGTAAGTGGGATGACTTAGAGAAAGGTAAATTTAATTCAATGGAGTAATCAAAATCATATCAGTAGATGTCGCAAAATAAATTTTATTCATGATCTTTATTTATTTTATTAATGATCTAAAAGTATCATTATTTCATTAAATTCTAAAGGAAGGACTTGTTACTTCTATGTTAAAGAGAAAGACTTCCTAATGGAGGCCTTCCTCTTTGACAGAGACAGTAACTTTGTTGGGTAATTGGCATGATAAGAAAATATTTATAAAGCCTACTAGAGTAATGTCTCGAGTCTTGAAGAAAAATTACCTGAATTACATCTATCACTTACACGACCACGTTTCTGCTATAATTTCTTATGGTTTAAAAATAAGCTGTACGACATACCAATAAGGATGCAAACTGCGAATCTGTTGATTTTAAGCGACTGGATGCGTCGGTTGGAATTTATGAATATGTTAAAATTGTTGAATTTTGTTAACGCTCCATTGTTTGTGAATATCAAAAATAAATTTTCAATGAAGGAAAGAATTTAACTAATTGTAATTAAATGTAAGACACAAAAGAAAAGTTAATATTATTTCGTGAACTATGTTGAGGTTAAGTTTAAATGAAGTTTCTAACGAATTTCTCCAAGATCATTATATGAGATAAAGAGACAAATTTCTCCAGTTTTCTTCTCAATGGTAGCAGTTTATACGCTTGCTATTCTATAGGGTATATAAGTTTTCATTACAAGGGCAACTCAAAGAGAATTCATAAAATGGAAGACCCTACAATAGACAGCAATTGAATTAATCTTAAAGAGTGCTCTTTTATCTTGGCTCCCATTTTTCCTCTTGGCATTGATTAATGATGCCACTAGATGTCTTCATGTTCGAACCTTTGAGAATAGCAATTAAGCTTTCTTTGTTCGAGATATAAGATGAAATCGATCGCCTTAAATGGAAGTGTAGAACAGAGACAGTAATAGATTCCTAACTACTACAACCATTCAACGTGTAGATTCAGATTCACCAGATAAACTAATCAACTGAATCGTTTGACCAACTAATTGTTCCTGATTATCACAACATATCTAAGGAAGATACAGAAATCACGATGTCATCAGCGATTGAAAAATCTGTAACATTCACTTGAGGTTAATTTTGAAATTTACTGTGGGATTAGAAACTCATTAGCTTAGATTTACCAAATGTTCTCCCTCGATCACCAAATAGGAAATGTTCGAATATACAAGTTTGATGGAAATATGACCGTACTTAATCGGTACTCGGAGTCAAATCGTCCATGTTCGAGCCTTTCGGAGAACGTCGAATTCATTCGTTCTGATTCAAGGGTCGTGGCATTGGTTTTCACATGACCGAGCAGAACTTTCGTTCATGGATTGAGATTCTTTGCGAAAGACGTGAGCGATCTATCCCATGGCCAACAGCGTTCTCTCCACCTTCACTTCACATACCATGGCTCGCTCTGGTCATCAACCCTCACAATCGGTACTCTTGCCTACTTGCCACCGTTTTGTCGGTTGTCACACACTTGGGCATGAAGGGTAAGTACGCGAAGGTTCTAGGTCAGATGAATTCCACAAACAAATTACGCAGATCCTTTCAAACAAAAATAATTTCACTTAAATCATTAAATCTAAATACGATGTCCATTAAAATGATCAAAAACGTTTATTGTGGAAGATATAATCAAATATAATAATATAAATAATAAAACTATTAGAAAATTCGACATTAGAACATATTTGATAAAATAAATATAATATTTATTGAATGTTTCATACAAGGCAATTATTTATAAAAATATTTTATTAAACTGACTGATCCAGGCGTAAATTTGTGGGATTACTTCATCATAAAATGAATACTAAACCAGTAGTAACTCCCCCAATAAAATACATTTACTACTGGTATTGTTTTTTATGCTATAATGAAGGAATTACAAAAAAGTTACACTAGAAACGATCACTTTCATCAAATGTTATTTTAACGATTATTTTTTTAAATAACAATCTTAAATAAATCACAGCAAATCGATATTATTTGATCCATTTATAAGCCTAATTTTATTTTGTGTTTGAAAAGGGTAGTGCCTAATTAAATAAGACGATCAGCCTATTGAAGCTTTTATGAGGTGCCGGTTATAGGAAAACATCAAATATAATTTAATTAAACTATTATAAATTACAAGTAATAAAACCATTTTCGAAAATCCTCTACATTATCAACAAAATTTGTCAAAGCTAACTTTTGATAAATGTATAATTTCTAAAAGCATAATCATATGCATTGTCAATGATTATTTATGATTTTCTAATCAACGATAAAAGTTTCCTGACACGTCAACGATTTTTTGGGTTCGTAACTTATAGCCGGAAATGGTTTCACATATTTCATTCAAGGAATGCGTCAAAGGATGAAGATAGTAATTCAATTGTGAGGCGATCGATTTAGATTGGGTCCATTTATAGATGGATTTATCGAATGTATTCAGGGCGTAAAGCATTTCGTAACAGTCCTGAAAGACTCGTTAAGAATTTCACCTCCGGCGAGCCGCAAAAAATTTCTAGAACTTTTACGTGTGGTTTAAGAGGGTCAGGTTCTCCATATTTGAAAACTTGATTTTCATTTAGACGCGACTCGTGCAGAAAGTTCCGAAAAGAAGCTGTAAGACCCTCTTATGCAATTAATTTGCTTTACTTTTCGACCTTATGATGTAGCTTTCGACGGTATAGATTAAGTTTTTTATCGTAACAAAAATAAAGCCTTTCGTAACTCATCAGTCACAATATGAGTGAAGAATTTCGACACAATATATGAATGATTTTTCAAGGACTCATCTTCGGCAATACATTTTATATTAATCTATTACATCAGGTATGGAATCAACCGAATGGAATGCCATGACTTTCTTAGAACGGTCTCGTCGAAATTTATCGACGGTTAGAAAAAAAGAATATGATAACTTAATTTTATGACGTCGGTTTATAAGTAAGTAGTAGGCTCAGTTAAATATATATAGGTTTCAATAATGAATTATACGGCTCTTATTAGCAGTTATTTCATAAAATCGAGAGAAATACCAGAACCTAAAGAAAAACAGTAACAAATTAATTAACTGTCACGCTTTTAATAGCTTTGTTAACAGGTTAGAATAATTAAATGAGAATTTTCAATTTTAACCAACTTCATGACTAAATTTAAAAAAAGTAAAACAACTTTTCTCTTAAAAGAAAACTAACCCACTCATTAAGCATATTAAAATTGAAATGAAACCCAGAAGATCTAATAAATTTTCGTCGTTAGCAAAAATAAGTAAGATTTCGTTATTTACGATATCATTCGTAAGATTTCAATGTAACCGAGGAGGATACTCGGTAGCAGTGACATCTTTATGATAACCAGTGTTATGGCGGCCAACTGGAATTAACGTAGAAAATGCTCTTCGGGCAATCTTTGATCTTTATTACCTTTATTTCACACGTAAACTTATAAAAATTATCTGTACACTAAATTTGAGCACGTTTTATTGTATAAAACCAATAAGAGTTGAAAAAACATTATAACACCACTTTACAAACTCACATGAAATAATCTAAAACTCGGCAAAGATAACGCATTAACTATACACGATAACAAGCTTATGGTACTCTTGACAATCATTCGGTGCACGGAAGACCTCTCGAGCCGTTAATCCTAAACGAGAAGCTCCACAAGCAACTTGGAGAAATCCTTTTACTCCCATTCTTATTGCCAATGAAATCGCAAAGCGTAATTGTGGCGCGATGAAAGCAAGAGCGTTCGAAAACACCGCTGACCTAGGCGGCAGTGGGCTCTTCTTGGCCAGAACATCGATGAAGAAGGCCAATATCTTCCCCGTCCTTATTTAATTCACCTTCGCATCGGTGACCTTGGGATCGGTGCGTGATCAACCACCGATCGTCTCTTCTTCTGTTCCAGGGATTCCTAATGGGGAGACCTCGGTATTCGCGTGCAGACCACAGCGGAGTGCCAGGGGGGGGCTTCGGAGGGCGGGGTTCTCTGTCTCCATCACTGACGTAGAAAGCAGAGCGGAGAGAGCCCCATTGTTGCCACCACTTTCACATTTCTTCTCATCCTCCGAAGGCTTACAACTCTCCCTCCCCGAGGATCGCGGGTTCGATGCCGTCCTCCGGCGCGAGGAGGGCGTCCGAAAGAAGCCGCGCTCTCCAAAAGGGAGTCGTGGAATGCGGCTGAATTGCGCAGTTGAAATTTCCATCGCAAAAGGGGAGATTCTATCGTATGCAGGAAATCGGGGCGAGTTGCATAGCGGAGCATGCGGGCCACGGGGTTGATAGCATGTAGAAATAGGGAACGGAAGCTATTCTCTATTATGAGAGGAACACATCTTTGGGCAGCATTGTCTACCGTTTCATTGTCCCTTTCAGGTGTTTTGCGTTCTGCTGAAAGCGCTGGCATATTCGGGGCAGCTCAAGTATTACCTTCTAGTTGCACCTGTAGAAATTTGTATATCTTACGAAAGAACAAACCACGATCATCCCTAGATTCTCCTCGATGTAATGCGGGAGTAAACATTCATTCTGCTTGATGAATTATCATAGTACCTCGCCTATAATTATGATTGAGTTTTAAACATTTATTACTATATTGACTTTCACTTCTTTACGACTTCGTTTCTGATACAATATCTTGATGTATGTCACTTTTTTGTCTCACGGACGAGAAAATTACTTGGACTAAGATTATCACTTTGCTGAGATAATGTTATCAAGATAAAGCTAAATTTTATAATTTTCTTTGATTTATTATGAATCATGTATACCGTTGCCAATTGAGATAGCATCCGAATCACAGCCTCTTAACTAATATCAATGATGATAATACAAAAGCAATTAAGAGAAAATGTTGCCGATTAATGGCATTCCTTTAGATAACTCTTTATCGAATGCTATAAGATAACTTTATTCATTGGGTCATTGTACTGTACTCACTTGGACGTGCTCAGTATTATAGCTCAAAGAGGAAGGCAAAGACTAACCACATTCCTCGTAAAGCTTACAGATGGTACTTACTAAATTAGATACTAACTGACCTTCGGGCTGAACTCTCTACTGACCCCACAATATTAACGTTTGATTTTATGAAGCCATTAATTTGACGAAGTGTATTTCAGATTGTGTCCTGCATATGCTTACATTACATTCTAACTAGATGCATTTTTTACAGAGTCAAGCTGGAAGCGGTGTTCGTTTAAAAAACGACATTTTGAAATGAGAAATTTTTAATAATACTTCGCACTATACATTACCATGCAAAGATAAGACAGTAATTGCTATGGAAATATACCAAAGATATTCCTTCGTTGTCGAAGTACTACGAACGGATCTTCGCGCTCTAAATCATATCGTTCGGTTAAAGTCTTTCGGCCGTAGCCACTCAATATGCATACTCGTTTTCCCCTGCTACGGTTAGGATTTCTATCTGAATAGATATAACTCCCGTTATTATTCTTGATAACTTTTACAGCATCTACAATATGATTTTTTAACGGCAGCTCCATTCTCTAACTATCAATAAAGATGATGGTCATACAACATGAGCCTTTTAAGGCATGAATAAAAGTAGGGGATATATATTTTTTTAATTTAAAAAATAAATTTTAATGTGAAATAAATATAGATTGATGGAAAGCAAGGCTTTCACGAATATGGATTTGGTGGTTAAATAAACACGTATTTCAGGGAAGCCTACTGTTATTGAGGGAATAGCAACATCTGAATATGGAATTACCATTCTAGAAACACTTTATTATATTTAAAGAAATAATAAGGAAGGCTAAACGAATTACTAAAAGAAAATGAAAGAATGCGGGTTTATCAAATATACACGGGCGCGATTAAATAGGAAACATACAGATCCGACGTGAGAAATTTTAAAGGAAAGTACTCCATGCATTTGAGGAACATACAAAAACATTTCCGTGGGTCGCCGTTATGGGAATCCCGATCATATGGTGGAATTGAAAAAAGATAAAATTTACACAAACCTCTCTTTGACACTTGGTAATAATTTCAGGCTAGCACTTAATAAAATGTGGGGTAGAATATTTCAACTTATCCTCCTTTCAGTTAGGGTAGGATTAGCACCCAGCTTCCTCCGAGAGAAATTAAATGTAACAATGCATGGGAAGGAATTATTCATCGGTCTCAACAGATGGGTAAACTACCCCCTTTAAACGTCTACCTTTCACAACCAAAAGAGCAATTAGAAGTTCAAACAGGGGATGCTCCTTCCTCTGACCTCGAGGATCTTCCAGCCGAGACGAAAAGTTGCGTAGGAAAGACGTTCCGAATAAAAATAACGCGTTCTTTTTTTTCCTTTCGAAGCGCCACCCTATCCCGGTCACGGTCCGCTGATATCTTTTCAATTCGGTTGCCTTATAATCGACTCTAATTTTGGATGTCACGGTTCGCGATTTGTATCTCATTCACAAAAGAGGGAACCCGTCGGGCTTTCCAGCCGAGGCAATCTCCAATAGCTCCTCATTGGCAAGATATGGGAACTTGGTTTCGCAACGTTTTTGTCTTAAGGGAAGATCAGTGGTTTTATAAATGCGCCTCGGCCAAGGACGCAGCCCTAAAATCGCGGCACCGGAAAGCTCCCATTCCCAGCTAATTTTTCCTGCAAACTTTTCAGTTGTATTAATTCCACTCATAACAACAGGGGGGGTGAGCTTTGTTTAATTAGCCTTCGGAGATCCTTTTCCCACCATCCATGATGCTGATAGAAAACCGCGATATATCTATTTAAATATTCCTTTTTAAATTGTAGGTGTCATCTTTCATCCTACTGCGCATAATAAAAATTTGGTTGAAATTCTGCCCTCTTTTTGAATTTCGTTATTGTCCCGCTTCAAAAAAGGCTATAATAAATGATTAATATATTAATTTAATAGTGATTTGAAAAACTTAAAGAAACTCAAAAGATGAGTACAGCTGAGGATGTGCAATTTTTATGTAGATTTAGCTTGAATTTAGAAATAATATAATTTATATGATTTTTCATGTAAATTATATGATTATGACTAAGGCTATGACTATTTATTTCTCTATAAAACCTTCGCATCTAGGCTAGCTCGAAAAAGTTAAAATAAGATATAAAATAAATATTTTGCTGCGCTTTAAAAGAAGATAAAACCTCTTTTTTCACACTTTTGTATGATGAATTACCATATTTCAATACCTTCATCTAAGGATTTTCATTACGATTATTTGGATTCACTCTATCATTTTGACATGTAAATGATGGATGTATAAGCATGCTTATTGTCTCATAAGAAGAGCCTGAAAATGAATTTGTACTTACGAAACTAGTACTTTGTACTAATGAAATTTTTCAAAATTCGATCAATTTTAATTGTGTGAAAATTCTACGTATTATTTAGGGTGTGAGTGAATTGCATATGATTAACCCTTTCGAACAAATAGAGCTAGCTTATAAGTAATGCTGTTCTTGTGGATAAGGGAACACTAAAATGGCTCATAATGTTTGCATCCACAGAAAAAATTGCAACATATTAAAAACTACAAATTTAAGAAATATCCTGTAGCCAACTCAGCCGTAGCCGTAAACCAAAATGCGAGATAAGTTTCGATCGAGATTTATTAGGTCAGGACTCTTTCCAGAGAAAGCAAAGGAATCATGGCTTAAAATTCGACATTAATCACCTTGAAATATTTCTTTCGTCTTCGGATCTGAAAATCGCCTTTTCCTCATTCACATTCCAAAGAGCGGAGTCAGACCATCTCGGAGACCCTTCTAGAATCTTAAAACACACGTACGAGTGGCGAACAAAAGGTTAGGGAAATAATGCGAGGAAATGAAAATGTGTAATATCCGTTCCTTGACGACCTTGCTTTTAGGGTGCTGGAATTTCGTTGTTTGCAATGCTCGGCCATTCGCTTCGTATTCGTCATTTGTTGTGCGTTCTGACCAGGAAAACGTGGAGAAAGTCATGCGCTTTTCAAAAGGTTTCTCTCGGCCGAATTAATAGCTTCACGCGTCGCATATATCAAGAGCACGGCTTATGCGTTCAAATCCATTCGTAATAGATTCAACTCGGTGGAAACATCTTGTCAGAGGAGAAAGTCAATCAAAGGTCACGACCAAAAATGTACAGGTCAACGTATTAAAAGCATATCAACAGGTATCGTATGAAAGGGGTTAATTTATTTGTACATAAGGGCGTGCATATAGGAAACATCCCAAGGAAAAAAGGACTTGAGAAAAGCCTCACGGGTCCGGGAATCGAACCCGTGAATCTTCCTCTATCCGGGGGGCCGCCGTAACCAACTGGGCTATACAGCAAGAACATTTTATCAAACAGATATCGTAATTTACTCCATAGTATTATTCCCCGCGACGGAGAAGCAATATTGAAATATTTATTTCATAGAAATGTATTATCAAGCAACGTAAGAAGCTTAACAAAAGTGGAAAATAGAACCCAAAACTTAATTGAAGTAAAAAATAGCGGCATGGGCTGGAACTTGAACCCAGGTCTCCAGCTTTTCGTTCGGGTATTCTATTCTAATTACCTTTGATCCAAAAAATCTTAGATCAACATAACATACGCGTATCAACGAATATCCTTGCTGACTCACTCAAGTCAGAATATTAATTTTTGAGGCACATAAACAGTAAGAATATTGGCATGGGGTGGGAGATCAGGGTTCGAGTCCCGGTCATGACGCTATTTTTCATTTCTGCGTAGCTTTGGGTTTCAAGGTGCACGCTACTTCGTGCTGGGTATATTTCATTTCCTTCAACGTAACAAAATTTTCATCGGTACATAATCATCAGTCTGAGAACATGTATTATCGACCATTTTAGTTATCAAACAATTGAATTATAAAATTTTAAATGCTGAAATACGAGATACAACAACCCTGATCATACGATTACGCCAGGAGTCAATGGGTTAAGACGCCAGTAAAAATCAAATTTAAGATATATGCACACAATTATTGGTACGCGGAGGCTGGATAACTTCAGTAATATTTTGGGAGTAGTTTCATTCCTTTATGGAATAGAGTATATATTCTATTCATAGACATATATACGTTCATATATATGTTCTGTTCAAAGAACATATATATGTTCTTTTCTGTCGACCTTAAGTTTCGAAATTCATCAGATTTTGGAATATGTCATAATTCGATTAGAGCTATTTTTCTAGCAATTGATGTGAATGAATGAAATGATAAAAATACCTGACTAGTCAATTTATTCCTGAATGTGATACATGAATCAGCTCCATAATAAGAGGAATTTATTCTACAATTATTCAGAGAAAAATTGACCTTTCAAAATTTATGCATCATATTCCGAAAACCATACAAATGTATTTGAGAAGGAGAAAGCGGAAGATATACTCGATGGAAGTATTGGGTTAGAGCTAATAGCCAACTCTAAAAACTGTGCACACAGAAAAAATGTCGCTGATAATATCAAACTAAAGGTGTCAACACGTTGATGAAACCAGTCATTAAAAATCTGTTGTTGGTAGGAGTTAGGAGAATTTTTTTCTAAGATATGTGGAGAGGATTTCCACAAAGTACGCTTGACCAATTCAATATATCCTACTAATTTTCGATGACCGATTTCAAAATTCGTCAATTAAATGACTTAAATTCAAAGTCTTTGGAATGCATGTAGCATTCGATAGGAGGACAGTGGAATTTTCGACAAAAATATAAAATAAGATCTCTTCTGTAACATTTGAATTACTCCTTCGGATGTATGCTTGATAAATTTCAATTTCCTTTGCTCCCATTCCATCCTAAATTATAGTGAGAATATTTTTTGTTTTGGAGAAAATCTCCGGTGAAACAAAATATAAAAGATATAGCTAAGATTCTGGAGATGCATTCATTTGTATAATTTCTGCCTTAAAAAAATAAATAACATAGCTTCTGGTCTGTCTGCATTAAAGTAAAAGTTTACGTCGAAATCTATATTCACAAAGGAGCTTGTGAATTCTATTTCTGATTCGCAATTGTTAGAAATAGGAACCAAAAAACACTGATCTATTTTCATAAATTTTCTCTTGTTATTGAGGGAAATTGGAGCCTAACATTTTTTCCGATTTAATCATTTCAATACTGATTTCCTCGGAATAATCCATTCACTAATGTCCTAACTTATAAATGGAAGTCATGGGCAAATGAAATTTACAACTTCAAATACCTTACATTTCTTGGCGTAATTCAGAGGAGAAAAACGGAGAATCAAACCCCGTTCCTCGTTAAGCAATTACTCCGTAAAGAAAGTGACCGAACGACCAAAGTAGAGCGTCTGTCACCTGTTGCGGCATTTCGAAAGAGTAAATTTATTTAAAATAAAACGATATTGGCTCGTGATGTTTTTCCGAGAACTCGATGAGGAAATTCACTAACGGCAACCTTTACATAGACCTATTTGTAACTCCCGGTGACCGAACGAAATGGCCAAAATGCTTTCGCTTCTCCGAAAATTTCGAGTCCCACGACCTCTTGGACCCCTCTTTCCGTTGTAATGGTCGATCGCTATAAAGAGACGTATGGGCAAAGAGAGAGAGTGCAAGAAAGTGCCCCGGAAGTCGGGCTGGAATGCGAGTGTGGTCCATAAGCGCCTCGAGGAGAAATGCACGGTGGGAAGGGGAGGGAAAGGGGACTTCGCGATAAAGGGATTGGGAAAACAAACCGTAAAGGATAGTAGAGCGGAAGTGCCTTTCTAACAGAGCAAATTGCAAATTTGGAAAAATGTGGAAGAGGAAGATTTATGCACAGATATAACAGAAAAGTTAAAATAACAGAACTATTGAAATTAAGAAACGTTATTCGCTTTGTTTAATCCGGAGGCCGTTTGGAGCCTTAAATCCCCCATAATTATATCCGGAAACCCCTGGTGAAGGAATGAGGATAACTTGCCAAAATGAGAACTTTTAGATAAGATGAGGAGTGAAATGGATTGCCCTTGCTCTCTTTACCAAACCAGAACTCAAAGAATGGAAGAAATTCACGTAAGTTCAGCACACTGTTTCCAGATCAAACAATGTTCCTAGCATTCAGTGAGAAGTGATTACATAGTATATCAATTTCCAGCGTCACCCGTACCTCAGTAGCTTCATATCACCACAACCATGAAAAAGACAGTTTGTGAGACAAAAGCAAATGAAATGTATTATTTCCCTATCCTATGGAAAATATATCCCATTCATCAAGAAATAGTTAAGAAATAACTAACCAAATTTTCTAGAAATGATAGAATGACAAAATGGTCAGGCAACCTTTAACATTACCTGATGATTGACAATAAATTATAAATGAAGGAATTTTTAATTCGTTAAAAGTTATTTCACTTGAAATTGAAACTTGAAAAGAATTGTACGAAAACGTACGAAAAGAAAATATGTTAACCACCCTTCAGTGCTGGAGCTAATATAGAAAAGGAGATTCTTACGTTCTTACTCTTAACACCTTGGTCTCAATCTCATGCGAATAAAGACGTGCTATTATAAATTCAATTACTTCGGCATTCACTAGGTGGAACTTCATTTTAACAGTGAATTGTTACGTGTTATTATTATTTATTTCTTTTGCTTACTTAATTTCTCATTTTTCCTAGCTTACTTTTACCTCAATTTTCCAATTAAAAAAATTTTTTAAGAATCTCCTACCTTTCAAAATCGATATTTTGTTTCAATCGCTGACTTTAAACGCTGTACGTAACTACAGGAAATATGTGCTACTCTATTTTATCAACTTATGAAGGAGGTCGACGTCAATTGGATTATCTCCAGAAGGAGTCGACGAACTCACATCTGTATGAAACCCTTCTCTAGCTCGGGATTCCTAGCCCAGAAACACGGACACCGACCACAATAGAACCCAGCCCAGTTTCCAGAAAACGCGAGACGCATCGCGGCTGCAAAAACGGCACGCGGAAGGAAAGTTCCGGCGGATCGAAAATGCAGGAATCGGGATGAGAGCGCCAATGATGTAAGGGAAACGAATGAATTAGGGGGCTGAATAGAGAGAGAATGGGAGAGAGTGAAAGCTTTCCCATTTCTCTCCATGGGAGTGGCTCTCCTATCTCTCCCTCTCCCGCTTTCTCCTTATCTCTCGATTCTCACGCGCGCACCAAATTAATAGAATTGTCTCCCCCTTCTTCTGCACCGCGCTTCCTTAACTAAAACACTCTCTCCTCTTATGCGTCACTTTGCATCCGTCTTTAGTATCAAACAGCGGTCGCCACACTTTCCGACGCTAATTCCCGCATCGCGCAATGCTTGCACGCGAGAGAGCGGACTGGGCGTCGATGAGTTTCTTTTTTCCATCCGTACGAAGCGGCTGCAGCGTTTTTTATTAAAGTAAGACGTTAAGGTCCTCTCTCCACGGTTTTATGGCCTTTCCAACGGGATTTTCCCCGAGTTATTTTATATCTTTCTCGAAGAGAAGGTTTGTTTGTGCGCGGAGAAGTAAAAAAACATCGGCGATTCTCACGTAAGCAGCACCGCTCGCCGGAAGGGGCTCGGCGATCCGCCGCGGGGCAGGTGAAATTTGACGTAATTGCTCGACGGGCTCTCGATTTTTTCCCGGTGTTATCTAAGATTCTAATTATCGAGGAGGTGCTGATTAATCGCAACTTATGTCACAATCATTCATAGCGAGGATTTTTTGATTCCGCTAAGTAAAAATCTGTCGCAATGGTTTTAGGATTAAAATTTTAGAATATTCTGAGGAATCGTCTACGGAGCATGAAAAAAAACTTTTGTAGATGAAATCCTTCCATAATGATTTATTTTTTATTCATTGCCAATCTCCCTACAAACATCCAGGTATTAGACTTTAAGAGCTAAGTATGTAAGTTGGAGCAATGTACCAAATAAAACCATTCCCTAGCCAAGAAAAGCCCAGATTGTCGGAACTCGAACGCGGGACCTTGGCATGGTTTGGTAGCATGTCAATCATTCCACTGCCGATGACTACCACTTATCCGAGTACGAAGTTCGAATTTCTTTGAGTTTGTGAAGGTAATTGTTTCACTTAATAATCCCAGGTAATAATTATAGAGCTGAGAATTCCATTCAGAAATATATGAATCGGTCTAATGTTTTCATCAACATTATGTATTCATTCAACATAGCATTAAAATAAAATTCATAGCAAAATATATAGTGGTTCGAATTGGGTTATGAAATTGTTTTCTAAAATATGATGGATTAAAAATCCTTATCGTCGACAATAACCTATAAACACTATAATAACATTCAGCATTTTTCAAATTCATGATTATTGGTTTCCTCTCCAAGCTATACGAAAAATTTCCGTCTTTATTTTGTCATGCATTTTCAAAGTCCAATAAACTCGCGATTTTTTACAGATGAATCATTTTATGGTTTAAAAGTTACTCTCAGTTGCAATTAAGTCCGTGCAGGTAATCAGAAAATAATAATTACACAACACGCATACCTCACTTTCTCTAACCTCAGCATTGATTAAATTATTTTGAGAACATTGTGTTGGGGCTTTCTCTCCCCCAACTTCGAATGATATATTTTTAAATTAGTTGACCTGGAGATAACGGAAAGCAAGATAATAGTAGCTCTATTTTTCTAAAGAATCCAGCGTCGTGTTTGGAAAATTAAAACTTTCTTCGACAATTTCTACTCCTGGGAAAACATGAAAGGATTTTCTTTACGTGAGAAATTAGTTTCAACCTTTCACGGTTTTCGTCATCGCAGTAATACATTAGTTATTTGCTCAAATCCTTAGAACGTGAGAAGCAAATTTTCTCCGTTTTGTTTCAGCCGTAGCATCTCAGAGGCGAAGAAGAAAGATGACCGAGAGAGGAGATGCGGGAGAAAGTGCCACCTGATTCCCGTTGGGTAACTTACATAAGAAACACGTCTTCAATGACACGCATTAACTCATTTCCTTATTTAGTTCGACGCATTTTATCTTCGCTGTCCATTAGGAAAGAGCTCTCTCTACTTCCGGATGGAATTTTTCGCGAGGGACGGATTTGGCGGAAAGATGCTTCCACGCGGCGAAAGTTCGGCGGTCCACAGATGTGCTAAAAAGTCCTATTTAAAAAAGTGTTTTCTCAATCACAAAACTTAATTACCTGCTTTTTCCGCGGAAACAGTAAAGAAATATTGCATGCTAATACATTTTCTTCACGAGCGCTGAACTTGAATACCACGAGAGGGAAAATAAAAGGAGAAATACACGTGTGATGAATATATTTGCAAAATAAATACCGATCCATACTTTCCTTCTAAGAAATCTAGAAATAGAACATCATCAAAAATTAAGTTTTCTTGCAGGTACTGAAGCTATTACGTAAATAAGTTCTCAACCTTTTTCAAGACGTGCAACAACTACTCATAAATAGAAAAAAATACTTTCTTACTAATTATTAGATTTTACTTTATGTTTATAGCTATCTCCTTATTATATACTAATCTATATCACAAAACATAATTGAAGAGGACGTGGAATTTTGTTTTCCGTAGCCAACGATGTTTCGTAGTCATTTAAGAAAAAAAATACTTTCTTACTAATTATTAGATTTTACTTTATGTTTATAGCTATCTCCTTATTATAACCTAATCTATATCACAAAACATAATTGAAGAGGACGTGGAATTTTGTTTTCCGTAGCCAACGATGTTTCATAGTCATTTAAGAATTTGATGAATGTGTACAGTATAGAGATATGTTAAAAAGTCACTAAACCTTGACCGGAGAGGTAAATAGAGGAAAAAATATTATTATTATAATTAACCTACGATTTATCAATACTGTTGAGCTCAACTTCCATGTACTATCACACATGTACACGCCACACCACTAGTTTAGACCGAAAAAATCTTTTTTCTCCTACTAAAAAAATCAAGTTTGTGAACTTCACTCTAAGAATGTCAAAGAGAAATAGAAAAGTGGTCTTTTCTCCAAAGATGAAATACCTAAACATGCATCATCGACAGCCACCTCGAAAGCTAACAGAAATTCTCGATTAAAAAATCTAAATTGATTGATAGCTCCACGGAAGGCAATCGATGTCGAAAGAGTCGGAATCATCCGACTTCCTTTTCTCCAAAGAATGGCTTCTGTGTCGAAACGCGAGAGGAATTTAGCCACAGGCGCATTTGCTGACACATTTAAAATCTCTTCGCCGAATTGAGTGACGGCTGGGCCACGTTTTCTCCCACAGTGCACTCGAGGCTGTTGAAATTTCGACGTATTCTCTCGTTTAATCGTCGATTTTAAAGGTAAATTTAGCTCTATTCCCACGTTAATATCTCGAAAAAACAATAAATTACCAGACGGATCGAATAACATGGCTCCTCCAGAGATGAGGAACCTTTTTATATGAGAAGGACACATTAGCATTCGGTCTTCCCCATCTTACTACTCTCGTGCTGCTTGTTGTCTACCTCCACGTAATTAAACACCGAAATTTTAGGTGAGAAAACATTTTGATATGCTGAGTAAACCCTAAGGGAACATTTACCGCTTGATTTTATGCTTGGTGTCATTAGCAAGGGTGAAAAACATAATTATAAGAACATTCTTCACTTGATTTTCCTTTTGGTGTCATAAGCAAGGATGAAAAACAAAATTATAAGAACATTCTTCACTTGATTTTCCTTTTGGCGTCATAAGCAAGGATGGAGAACAAAATTATTCAAATACTTTCCTTCAGGAAGTTAGTAAGAGGTTACATCGAACGCCCAAAAATGACACATGTGGGTGGCCTCAAGGCCGCAAATTCTCCACCTCTTGGTCAATCCCAATTATTCTAGAAACTTATGGAAACGTTGTTAAGGCGAGAAATACCTGGTTGAAAATAAGAAATTCACGATAAGAGGAAAAAATACAGAATTTACGGGATATTTGCCAAATCCAAGGGAAAATGAAAAATTTCAGAATTTAGGTGGTGCGATAACTGAACACTGATGAACATGTGCATAAAATGAACTTCTTTACGTAGCGCCGTTATTTCCTCAGGAATTTCAGATCTAAACGTGCAGAATGAAGGTTAATTGATAAAGATACAGATAGACGACAAACAGACCGTTCCTGCATCATGAGATGATCCTGTGAGTACATCATCTTCCTTGCCAGCGAGATGACGCGACCGTTGCGCAACGCAGTGATCGCTTTTATCGTTATGTAGGGAGAGTGGGGCCTCCTTTAATATTAATTCACTTCAAAACCGACGTCCACATGTTTGTGCGAAACCTGTTCCGCGCCTCAACACCGTCCTTTCGCGAAACTTTCACTTTCCTCGGCGCTCCCTCTTTCCTCCTTTCCTCGCACTCTCTCCGTTCTCTCTTCACCTCCGATGCCTTTTCTCCCTCTCATGCATGTCATTCGGGATGCCACGCTTCCTCCGATACGAAGATGCCTTTAACTAATCGTCCGCCGAAAGATCGGCAAAAACTGGCCATGCGGATTGGTTTCGAACGGTTTTGTTATTCGTTCGAATGATCGAGTGACTTGCAAACATTTTGTCGTTTTGAGGACTCGGTTCTTGCGAAATTCGAAACATGTACCGATCGACTTTCGTCAATATTAAATCAACTACTCGGTATGGATGCCGTTGCAATTATTTATTCGTATCGTTCGAAAGACTCGATAATCTAGGAATAAGTGAAAATATTCACCAATATTTGAACATATCAAATATGATATTTCCGTCAATTAATTCGTTCTCACATTTGAAATGGTGACGAAATTTTGGAAAGTTTATCGGTAATTATTCTTAATTTTTTTCAAGTCATTATATCTCGCCTCCAAAACCTCTATAACATTTAAAAAATTAACAGGTGCTGGAATGCGCTGACATCAAATGTCTTGTTCTCTGAAAAATCATGAGCAACAAACATCATTTTTTATAAAAAGTCAATTAAAGAAAATTTACATATTTTTTTCTTTTTGGATTAAATTGGTGTTACTATGGCTGGTGTTGGGAGCGGTAGGATTATACTTGAAAAATGAAGTACCTCAATCAATTCTTTTAATTAAAATATCAATTAAACAAGAGCATACATAAAGAAAAACTCACTTGGTAGAGTCCACAAAAACTTTTTTTTAAACGGACCGGGTTTCATTAGAAACATCTTCAGGTGAAGATGCTACTGATGGTACCTGAAGATGATATGAATGAAACCCGGGTCGTTTTAATAAAACGTTTTTGCGACCAAGTGAGTTTTTCTTTATGTGTGATCATGAAGGAGTTCCACAATGTTTCATCTCAATCCGTCATGTCAATTAAACAAGATTCCCACCTATTTTTAAAAACTTGTATCACTAAAGATTCCATAGAGGCTAATTATGCCCTTAAAGTAAAGAGTTGAATGAACAATTAATAACTTCGACCTCTAACACGTGCATGTTTTAGCCTTGGATTTATTTCATTTCCGATGTAGCACAAAATCCGAAAACCCCAAGTCATCGAAGGAAGAATACTTTTTCCTCGAGTACACTTCCTCGCGTCCTAAACCTCGTTCATGATGAAACGTTAGCTGGAAATGCGTTAGGCCATACCTCTCCGGAAACATTTCTCTTCGCTCGAATGATGAATCGAAATAGCCGACGGCATTTTTTCGCCATCAGCACGAGGAAATAGAGAGCCATTGATTTTGAGGGTCATTAAAGCCAATAACGTCTTCATATAGAAGTAAACGGCGTGAATTCCGCTTGATCGCACTTCTTTTTCCGATTGTACAAATTTGCTGAGGAAGGCGAGCAAGAGTGAGCAGAGCTATTTGGACAGAATTACGAGCGGTTCCTCCGAACCGGTTCCTTCGGAATGAATCTCCGCAAACTGGATCCGCGCACATACGCCAAGTTATCCAACTGTTAAGTCACGTTTCTCCTTTTCAGGGAAAGTGAGCTCTTACTGCAAATCCACGCGAACGGAATTCATCGGCCATGCGGAGTCTAGGTGGCATTCCGAGATATTCCACGTTTTATCGCTCTGCATCCGCAATAATTAGAGAACCTCACCGCGAATCTATAATTGCCTTACGCTCATATGGATTTACATTGTTTTCATACATTATTCTACACAAATTAATTCTTACAAAATTTAGCTGAATAAAGATGCCCTTAAATACCACAGAGAAAGACTGAAATGCGACTTTTTTATGTGAAGGTCAATTCATAATAATCAAAAAAAATGTAAGCTGTCCAATTTATTTCTTAAACTTTTGTGAAACTATTGACTCGTGTAGTTTGTATTAACAATCAAGGCGTTCATACCGAAAATCTTCACTACAATGATATTTACACAACTTCGACAACTAGTAATTATAACAATTATTCCTATAAATACAAATCTCAAAATATATCTAACCATCACCATAAAGCTATGAAAGATGCATACAATATCCCAACTTATTTTAATTATCACGGAAATCATAATTTGGAAGTTGCTGTACCAATGAATTTTAACGAACTACCTAGTGGGTAGCATTTCCTCGAAAAACTTTCAAAAAGAAATCAAGAACTGTTTATTGAAACAACAACATTCCTCTTGAAATTTTAGAGCCTATTCGTTAATGAATGGTAGAGACCAACTTCCTCATTTACCCATCTGTAAAGTTAACTTAGCTTAACCAATAACACTAACTTATTTCTATTGTATTAACCTTGTCTAAGATATTATGAATACATTATATTTCTATTCAGAAGTTACTACTAAGTATTTTCAGATGCTTTTTAATTAATATATTCTAGTGAATATATCTTTTTTTAATTGTTTCAAATAATATATGCTAGGTATTGTTTTAACATATTTACATGTGTTTTTTTCAGCATGAATAATGTATTATTTATTGTTAATCCGGAATCGGAGCTAACTTTGTTAGATGCAGGGAGACCTTAATAACGTATTCTCCTTGCGTACGATATATATATATATGACTGCATCTACGTATTTATGACAAATTGATAGGTCAATAAAGTTTCGAATATCCATTATTTTTTCATTAAATCGTAAACAATAGCTTCGTAATGGTGAGGATCCGCAAGGAGCAAGAAAATAAAGATCCCACCATCTTAGTTAAAACTGCTCTTCATTTCAAAAGGTCCGTGAAATTTGCGAGACCGAAACAGATTTCACAGTTCTCTGGAGAGGTTTTGGAGAAAAAACGTAATTGGTTGTAATGACCTTCACCGACAAAAGTGTGCATGAGCATAGTAGTTGGGCCGAAAACATTTGCTCACGGCTTCTGTTTTCCCTCATGAGATTCCGATGGTGAAAACCAGAGCATTCTCTCCGCCTTACTTAATCAGCGTTCCGTGTCATCACACCAATTAATTTCCGCAATTACGAGGAACGAATGGAAATCCATAAATATCCAAAACTATTTCCTATAGTGAGACACGAACAGCCCTTGTAACTATTTAACGAGTGTCTGGACTCCTACATTTAACATTCTGATCTTTGTCACCTCGAATTTAGAGAGGGAAAGAAAATTTCACTTTGCGTGGCTGAAACGTACTTTCGCAAATCTCGACAGTTCCCCGTGTAAACACGATCCAGAAATGGCTGCTTGCTCCAAATCTCCGAGACACCTGGTACTAACTTCCGCTTGTCTATGTGGTCTTCAGCCCGTAGGCTGGCTCGAACCTCATCCCCTCCACCATTAGTTTGCAAAAAGCCTTGGAGAGGGTATGGGGCGACTCGGTAAAATGAGGAGTGAGGTAGTTTGCCCTTGGTTTCCTCACCAAGCCAGAATGCTATAAGCGGAATATGTCCACGTAAATGAAGCACAATGACTCAATGAGTTACTACTTTCGTAGCATACCCTATGGAGGTCTATGGAATAGTCTTAATCACTGCAATTATTCAGTATTACTTATACCTCAATAATTCTCGTATCATCACAACCATCAAAAAGGCTGCGACAAAGATAAATGAAAGAGACATCTTATTCCTGAGTTAAAGGATAAATTAAAATATAGAATATTTATTACATTTTCTTATTAATAAGGTACAAATAAATGAGGAGATATAAATGTTGCCTTTAAATGTAAATTTCCCAGCTATAAATTTTTGATACTGTGATAGCTTTCATCATTTTTTGTAGCGATCAATCAGAATTATTGAAGGTACGTTATTTAATAAATTAATAATATTTTGGGCAAAAAGTAAATTGGTCTTAAAGGTTTTCTCTAACCGTAACAGAAGGTGCTTTTCTCTCCTATAGAATTCGTTAGTGCATTCTTCCTATGGTCACATCCTTGTATTTTCGGCAATCCCTGGCTGTGACGAGCTATTTTTTCTCCTCTAATTCCTTAGTCGAATTCCAATGAATATTAAGCAAACTAATTCGCTTTATTGGTATGTTATTCTATAATTGGTTTAGTAAAATTTCACTTGCGATATTCCCATCTAACTTATTCCCAGCTTACTGACTTGAAATTAGTTTTTTCTTCAGCCATCCTGTCTCAATACCATTTCAGCACATCCCAAATAGAAGTCGTCTTTCATGTATATGGAAGGCTATAAAACGGGCCATTCTCACACGAAACAAAGGAACCATTACCAGCGATAACGCAATCGTTGATGAATTACGAGACTCATAAGCTCTCGAAAATTTGGGGCGAATTTTTTAACCTGCTCACTATGGATTTGCATACGTCACTAGAGCGCAAAACGATAATTTGATAGCAGTTATCTACCCCGACTCTATCCACTGCCGACATTGCAGAAACTTCTCAATGGTGACGACCTCAACCCAGTTTTGATGATGTGAAAGCGACTCCGCCGCGACAAAATGAGGAAACTGCGGATATTTCATTCCGAATAACATAACCCCGGCGGGAGGAAATTAGCTATACTCTCACGGAAAAGGAAGATTATGACGGCAAGACGTCGCGTTGCGAGACGACAGTTTGCTTTTTTCCGCACAACAGGAAGGCACCGAAATCGGAACGTTTTTTTCCCGCAACGGCTGTCGGTCCATTGCCCGCGTCTCGACGGACCGCGGAGTTTTCCTCGCCTCTTTCCGTTTCTTCCTTTTATCCCAAATCAACCGCACTTTCGTCGCACGCCTTGCGTCATCCGCTCCGATGATCTCCCGTAATCTGCGAATGCACGCCCCCCCGCGTAACCGTCTCTCCACGCGAGCTTTCTCCGCCCCTCTCGATGATCATCGTCACATGGCGTTTATCGGTCTACGAGTATTGTCTTCGATTTGCTTACGTAGGTGACACGCGACTGACCTGTTGCCTACGTAATTTACCTCTCACTTTGGGTTTTGTTTTTGGGAGTAATCTCGATATTGATTAGATCAGAATGATAGATTTCGGAGAAATTTCATTTCAAACGGGCTGGAGATACAGTTCGTGGATTTATCAGAAAGTTTTGCGAGAAATTTTAAACGATGAGAGCTCGTGATTGAGGTTTCTTTATAACAAGGGCAGATATCCGTAATTAACCAGTATCCCGTAATCAATATATTCAGCATGTACGCATCGAGAGTTCCTGAAACCATATCTTGATGAATGAAGAATTTTTAATTAGTCTTTTGGTTACAGGATACAGGAGGATCGTTAATTCTATCCCAGTCTCGTCCATAGCTGTCCATTTGTAAAAATTACTGAGGAAGGAGTCAAGCATCATTCCTTTCGGTCACTCCTAATTGTACTGACAGTAGCAGTCAAGAACCTCGAGGAACCCAACACCTTGAGAAAAAGTTGGCTTTTAAATAAGATGCAAGAATGTTCATTTAAACATAAAAATACCAAACTACTGGGAGACTTCGAAATTCAAAATTATACACGAACGACAAAACTAAAAATTTATCTAATTATTTTTCAAACTTTCTTTTCGGTTAATTTTATGGCATTGATAAAATACGGTTGATATTATTGAGAAAACTTTACAGAATGGGTGTTACTTTCAAGTTAGAAATAGACTTTTTTATTTATCACATATGATTCGCTGGATGTCCCCTAACGCCCCCTTACCATATTTATTTATCTACCAATGAATAATAATGATATCGAATGTATACTATTAGTTATTGAGACAATTTGCGGTACGTAGATTTATTCTTTAGATAGTGATTTGATTGATCATGTCGATTCCATCTGCATCGCATAAACTGTTGCGGACAGCCAAAAGAATCTTTTTAAAAAATTTGAAACTGATTTTAATTGAAATTGAATTGAAAAAAATTAATTTAAATCATTCGTTTATAATATCGCTTTTAATCATCGAGTGAGAATAAAATGGAAAATGTTTTATCTAGATTTACTTAGCAAACAATTTAGTTTTTCTCTTCGACAAAGTCGATTTTAAACTATTTGAATGTAGGCAATGTGCCACTGTGACATGATTAATTGCAATACGGCTGAATGGTTTCTTATGCAACCAAATGCTACATGCGGCCTTCCGGTAAGAAAAGTGTTTTCCACCACATGTTACCTCTTGGATAATGAGTGAAGGCAATGAGATTATGTTAAAATATAGGTACATTTTTCAGCCTGCGCAATTAAATTTAAAGCACCGTGATATCGTCGTTTGAGAGGTCATAAAAATACCACAAGTAGCGGAAGGATCCTTTCTCCTACTGTAGAAGCCCATTTACTTAGTAGCATGCAGTTACTCAACTCGGTTGTTTGGAATTTAAAGGCCATAAGGAAAACGAGGTAACTTCATCCCGATGAAATTTTTGAAAAAAATATTTTGCAGTTCCATTAGTTCAGAGTAGTCAACAAAATATCTGGTTCGATTGTTTTTTTCATAAAAATGTTTCTTAATGTTACAGAATAAACGAAGAAATAATGCTTCAAAACAAGCGATGCGAAGACATTGTTTATGTATGAGGCTAACAGTTAAGTCATGCTTATTCCAGCTTAATGTGAGGAAGAGCCTTTTAAACATAAAATAAAAGAAGGTACAAGATTTAGGTTGGTTTAATAGCCGTATATTTTTTGTAAGAAAAATACATTTACGAATGAATCTACCTTAATTTTGAGAACTATTAGTTCAACGTCGATTGGTATCGACTTCACATATTTAAATTCCATAAAAAAATTAAGTAATTTGGTTGAAATAATTAACAATTTATTTATACACTACCGGAAAATAAATGCGTTACATGTTTATTTGGTGGTAGTGTATAAATTAAATTGTTAATTAGTTCAACTATTCCCCTTCATTATATATTTAGTACCGTTCTTATCGAGAAGTTACAGAGTTGCAGCTTTATCCGGGAGGTAATTTCAACTAAAATCCTAAAATTTCATTCTTGGCATGATAATTGCTGTTCCCTAGTTATTTCAAATTATCGAGGAAAGTAGAGAATAAATCCATAAGATATAGCTGCAGTGACAAAGCGTCTGAATCACGTTAACTTTTTGCTCTCGAAAGTGTATGCGTTACCGTGGTCTTATTTTCAGAACCCTCTTTCGCCGCAACTTTTATGCAATGAAAAAAATGTCGCATGGAGCTTCTAGGTCAATGGATTCCCGACAAAAGAATTGCTCATTCGAACTGGGTTACCGCACCAATTGATCGGAGAAGGAAATAGATTTGCCCTCTCGTTCGCTTTCTCTGTAATGGCTCTAGATAAAGAGGTAAAATTGAATTTCACTTAGCTCATTCCTCCATTTAATCAGAAAAAAAAACTGAAAACGAAAACAAGAATCTGTACATGCTACAGCGTTAAAAGAAACCCAAATACCTTAGAATGCGATTATAAATAGGTTTGTAATTTTTCATCCGATTATGGTGTCATAAATGTTTTTCTGTGTCGCGATATGACGAGGAAAACTCATTTTTAAAGCTATAAAGCGGGTTTTGATCTCGAATGAATAGAATGTGATCGTAAATGAAGGATTAAAATAAAATATAGTCGTTTAGATCGAAGTGCTCATTGGGCATAACGCTATATTACCCCATAATTGCTCTCAGGTAAAACAATAATTAAAGTCATATTTTTATTTTAAGTATTATCGGAATTCAAATATGGCGTGACGTATATCTTTATGACCCATTGTGGACTTCGGTTTAAACGGGGCTATTTTATTTTAAGCGCTATAGAAAACGTTAAGTTAAAGAGACTATTTCATTATTACCCATGGAACATTAATGAAGTAAGTTATAAATCTCTTCCTTTCTCCCCAGCTAGATTTCTATTGACAGCTACCTTCTACTAGATTTCTTTGGATTCCTTCTATTTTATAAGAAGTCACGGAGTATTGAAAGGGACTACTATGCTGCTACAAAGTTGAAGAAAAAGTAAATTAAAACCTTATTCTGCTCAGATGAGCTCGCAAGGCTGATTGTGATTAAATATCCGATTTTCAGGTACAGAAAACTCAGTCAAGCTCATTCTCTACTATTATCCACGATTCAAACGCTGGATTCTAAACTGAAAGGATTGAATATGACAGCGAGATTCATTAGCAAGAATATTGTACCATGAAATATATTAGAGAAACACATCCTTGATCAAACAACTTGTCTAATACTTTCTCTTTCGGAATTCCTTCTAATTCCTTTTTTATGCAATAAATTCCTTTTCATCAAAAAACTGCAGCATTACAAAGGATCGAGCAATCATTTAACTTTTTACAGCTTTTTCAGAATGAAAAAGGTATATTTCAAGTACATTGGTATTGGGTTCCGGTAAAAACTAACGTCAAACATACATATAAATACAGCATCATTGAAGTTAAAAAATAATACATTCAAGCGTTACTTCGTGGAATTTTAGACACATCTTAAAAGATATTACTCCATTAATGTCCTATACTGCGTTCCAGTTTTTGTTATTAAATTTGATACGTAGCTAAGTTAGTCGAAACAATCTAATATTAGCAATAATTTTAATTTCAATCGTCATATCGAGGAACACCACATATAGTTCACCTGGAGTGAGACTGTTCTTGCAGTAAGATGGAAAACACATAGAATTTCATTCCCATATAATCCATTATTACTAACTATAAAAATTATTACGCACTATAGATGCGCACAGAAATTATCTTTTTAGGTTATTTTTAGGGCATCACTTCTTTTGTGATGAGCTATTTCACTTTTCTTTAAAAATGAATCAAGATGAGAATTTTCACAATCGGTAGCTCGGGAAGGCAGCGGGTCGGATGAAAGTGAATCCAGAAAGGAAGGCAAGCACCGAGTGACTCACCCCTTAATTAACGACCCCAATACGAGACCAAGATCGGAGAATATTTACGAGAGCGTCGGATGGGAAAGGAACCCCTAAGGAGATTCATACGTGTAGCTCCTTGAGCGGAAGGCACGTTGAGGGAATATTCACGAAGGAAATAACTCGGAAAGGAAACGATCTCCGAGAGAACCTTGTTTGTCTGTGCATACGTTGGGAAAGGCGCCAAAGCGCGTTTATCAAACGGAACTTCCAACATCTCCCGCTATCTCAGAGAATCAAACGGGATCTCTATCCGGTATTCCCCGTAGAGGGAGGAAGCGTCCACTCCTCTTATGGAAGTGCGTTTATATCGGTCGAAGAGTGAAAAAACGAGAGTGAATTACAAGAAAGTATGGTTAATGGTAAGCTTACCATTAACCGAAAGTATTATAGTACTGCGTAATAGAGAATTAGCGGAAAATGTTGTTCATCCCCTCCTCGGAGGGGTATACTCCCAATCACTCGAACTCCTTAACCCCGTGTACTCCACCGTGACCCGACAACTGACCGAGCGACACCTCATTGCGCGAACAACAGATCGCTACGACAATTGAAATAATAACAAATATTGAACCTTAAAACAATTGAGCGGTTGCCTTTTTTACCAATTACTGATTAAACTAATTAATAAGTTACTAATAACATGTTTAATAATAAATAAATCGCGCGATCAGCTGTCGCCCGGTCAGTTGTCGCACAGTGAGTTGTCGGGTCCGATGAGTTGTCGCATTCCGAATTGTCGCACTCTGAGTTGTCAAGGAACCTTACTCTACGATATAACCTTCAACTCCTCGTGGTTGCCAACTATCGGTAATCGTTCTCTTGTTTTTCTTCTAAATATGCCGTGCATACGCATACGGGAATTAGCGAATTGAGAGACTTTGTCTGCTGTGCATAAAAGAGACTCATTGCATGAGAATAGGGGGAAGGGATACCAAAGGTGGCGGTATTCGGAGGTAGGGTAGCTTGTCTATACTCCGCCTTCTGGTACCGAAAAAGGCTCTTTACTACGCGGCACTATTATAGTCCTTTCCCGGTGAACTGCATGTAGGAATAGTTCTCAGGACTCTAACCGAGTAGCGTCTCTCCATATCTACGACGTTTCGGCAGTATACTCGGCGACCACTTCGGTTACTTACGCGGAGGCTGCCCATACGGTGATGGACTAGCTTTCTCTCTCACTCACTTTCGTTGGCCTACATGTCCCGCCTCATCCTCCCTCACCTTCTTTTGTTCCTCTCGCATCCTTCGAAGGAATCCCCGGCGTGGGTTCCATCCAGACCTTTTTTCCGACGGCAGATCCGAATTCGTGTACCTGTTGGACGAGTGGCATTGCGGTCGGATGCAACACGTGCGTACTCGCGCCGAAATATTCGGGACCCATTTTTTAGTGAGGAAACCGAGTCTGGTGCCCTTTTAGCGAACTTATCCAAAGGAGATTTCACTCCGAATGTTATGGAATGGCATTCTTTCGACTGTTCCCATCAAGGACTGTTAACATTATTGACTGTTCCCATTATTGACTGTTACCGTTATTGACTTTCTCATAATCAACGATGGCTGTCGTAATAGCGTGATGATTTCGGAATTATGTCTGGGAGTTCTTAGAGTACCATTGAAGATTACAGTACCGAATCAAATTTTATCCCAAACTATTCCCTTCTGTACAGCGTAAATTTCATGAAGGCTTCATTGAATCTTATTGTGTCACATCGAGTTGGGATTCAAGGATAGAAGTTCCTAAATAAACGAACTATATGGATGTTTTAGTGGATGCGATTCATTCACTGTGATAAATAATATAGCACATAATGCTTTTCGTAAGCATGTCTGTGGTTCCACGAATGAAGAAAAGATAGCCGAATCATCTGAAGATGAAAATTTTTCATAATTTATGAAACATAATGCTCAGGTATTATAAAAACCAAATTTTTGTCTTTGTTTACTGTCTGAATTTTAGTCAAAGATTACCATTCTTACAATAAAAGTTTTACTAACGCACACACAACCATGGTGAACCAGGATTCTAACCCGGGACCTTAGCGTTGCCAGGCTAGCATGCTAACATGCCTCCGAGGCCATCAGAAGGACTGTAGCAGGAGTTGAGCTAAACATAGCCTCAGTACCATTATAGGTTTAACATTTAAGAAATATTAATCGTTAACAGACTTCATTGCAGATGAAATATAGAAATTGTTTGAGTAAATTAAAAGTATTACAAATTTCAAAACGGAAGACTATAGAAAATATGGCAATATTTACCTCTTCGTTTGTTTTCTTAAATCTCACGGATCCAGGAAATATCTTCCTAGCGACCAGGCGGCCTATTATGTCACAGAAATTCCTTGCAATTACAAAATTCGGGGGTATACACTTAATTTCCTAACTACGACCTTAAGACTCCTTCGCTTCCTCAAGATCACTTTCAAAAATACCCGAAATTCTCCGTGGTCGTAGGCGTTGAGAAAGTCAACCCATCGCATTCTTCTATCCAAATATTTACCACCTTCCCACGATTACCTAATTATGCATCTTGCGAACGAGGTGCGACAGATTTCTCTGGAATTACGCAATGGAAATATTGGTCACACCTAGCTCAGCCTCTATTTTGTAATATCCATCCGCGGAATTGTCTCCGCGAACGGTTTCGGATGCAAATGGGTCTCCTACGATGATGCCTCCATAAAAAAACCTCTATTCAAACCTAATTAGATGCAAATTTAACTTCGGAAACGTTTTCTCTGCGATCAAACACAAGAGTTTTGCGACAGCAGGTGCTGGAAAATGATTATCACCCGCGCAAAAAACCCAACGATTTACAACGATAAGTAATGGTAAAAACACATTGGAGAAGGGAAGGTCGCTTACTGTTTTCGCATCCATTATTAATTACTGAAAGAACCCTTCAGTATAATTAATCATTTTCAGGATAATTCCTTAGCTTTTAGATATAGATTATGGTAATCACCAAAAACTTTACTTTCTTGATTCACAGAATGAACATGGCACTCGTGTGCAATTACTTCAATAAAAACCACTTGTTAGCGGAACTATCAAGATTAGCATCACTAGAACTAGGTATCTTAGGCGCCTACAAGAGACCAACTGAGCGTCACTTTGTGAGTGTACAGCTTCTCTCTAGGTAATCAGATAGGAAACAAGCAGCCAGCGTGTATGCGGGTAAGCGACCAGCCCTACTACAATGTGTTTTTACCCTAAGTTACAGGAAGAGAAGAGGAAGAAAAATCTCATTAAAAACACTTCCAGTTGTGTGGAACAGCGCCTTAATGATCCGCGCAATGAATCGGGTTAATAGAGCGATTCGTCCGTCGTCTCCCTTTGCGGCTTCGGGTTCGATTCCGGGATTCTGCTTCTTCACACACCTCGCGACAGGCACCGACACCCATTGTTACGGAAAAACCTCTTATCTGCCCTCTCTCTTTCCTTTTCAAAATCCTCCCGTTCTCCACTTCCCGCCACCCGACAACGTTTTCAGACGTCACCGTCGTGGCGATGGAGTCATTTACACGAAGTGCGACAGCATCAGCTCTGTAACTGGAATATATGAGCCGTGAACGTAAGATTTAAGAGTTCTGTCACCGAAGAATCGTATCCTGGGACTGACTCGATCTAAAATTGGACGACTGATCGTACTGTCATCAAATGAGAAGGTTTCAAAAATAACAAAGCATGTCTAAGAGCGTTATATTTCAGGTGTTTTCATTGGCTCTGGATCGTCTCTTATGTATATCAATAAGAATGTTTTATTCTGAATTTTCTGCGCGTTAGTAGGTTTATTTCTGCAAAAATTAGCTTACTGAAGCTTACTTGATATCGTAATACATACTAGAGAGTTTTAGCAAGCACTTAACGGTGTACCGATATTTTCCGGAAACCTTACTGCGCATGCGCAAATCTTTACGGTGTCTTCGCCGAACTCACGGGCACCACTATTCTGGCGCATCTCACGTCGGCGTTAAGAGGCTAGAGGTTAAAGCGACAGTGAGGTAAAAATGGCGAAGGAAATGGCTAAGCAGGAGCGCGTACGATTTTCAGCCTGGGACAACTCGGTTCTCCTTTATCAAATTATAGGTACGAACCTGTTCGAATGTCTGATAGGAAGTGCAGCAAGAAGCGGTGGGATCTACAAATAAAAATTTTAATAAATGGTGTCTGCAAGAGCATGTATTGCTGGAGAGGGACAAGTTCAATGTAAAAGTCTAGTCTCGTTCCCTCCTCATTTTTTTTTCTTTTCCCACTAGAAATAGCCCGATTTCGATGAAATTTTCAGGGAAGATACCTCAAACATTGCCAATTAAAGATCTTTTTAAAGCGAGTGAAAATCTGTTGTAGTAACTGATAAATTGCGATTGGTGTGACTTAAGTACAGGAATGTCGTTCGGAGATCAAGTTTGAGGTGTTAGTTGTGGCGTTTTGACGGCAGATAGAGCGGAGATCGATGAGTTTCGCATCTCGGAAATGGACGAGAAATCTCTAATTCCGACTCGTTTACGGACTAATTGAGTAAAAGGAAACCAATCCAACCAAACCCTACCCAACCCAATGAATTTACTCAATGCGCCCATAAGCGAGTAGGGAAAAGAGAAATAGGCATATGCTAGAGGTGAATTAAGTTAGTATCGCCCTATTGGAAGCACGAGAAAACATCCAAAATGCCGTAAAAAGCAGACGAAAAACGTCGAGAATGGGTGATTTTCGGATCAAAATTCCTCAAAAACTGCAGCACTTAGGAGAAAAGGCGTATCACTTATGACATTTGCAATCCTTTGCCTTTAATTTGGTGTAAGAATCGTATTTCTGACGTGAATAATAAGCGAGTTATAGCATTTCTCCAAGAAGGAACGAAACTAGAATTTTACCAAGTTCAATTTGAAAAGAAAAGAGAGAGAAGCGAATTCATAAATGGAGATGGAGGAACATAAATAAATGATATCCAGGTAGAAGGTTGTGCAATACATAAATACACTTCAGTAAACAAAACTAAAACCCCAAGCTATTCCTTCTATACAGAAAAATGCACGAGCTTAGTTAGCATTGATTGTCCCTCAAAAGTTTTGGAAAATTTACGCGTATTTTCTCGAAATTTCGATTTGAAAAGAATATTTGATGACCATAATAAGAATCTTCATTCAGTTATCCTTCTTTTGGTACTTGTCTCGACTCTACACGAGTATTTCTTCTAATTTAATTCTTCAAAAGAAATAAAGCCTGCAACCGATAAAAATGAAATTTACATGTAATTATTATGGAAATTTATCTGAGCGATCTCGGTTCGAATCCAACAAAATTAATGAATAAGAATGCAAAATTGTTTAGAATGCGTATGCTTAGTTTGATAGAAATCGGAGGAACGGTGTATCCTGACAGGACTCATACGATCAAAAAAAGCGCAAATAAGGATGCTAAACAGACAAATGAAGGTAACTGACCGAAGAAAGGTTTCCGTCGTAGGTGTACGGTATGCTAAAACTATAAGTCTACGGTGCCCGATAGATCATGACCGTTATCACTAACGTTCGAATCTCACGGTTAAAGAATCTACGGTGTACGCTATGCTAAAACTCTCTATTAGTAAAAAAATTCGCTATGTCACACCTCCGAATAATTTGTAACTCCACGGATGAACAAATTCAAATGGAACATGATATTCAATTTACCCACCTAGTACCGTCATCGTAATTATAACACGAATTCATATTTAAATTCGTTTTTTTCTAAAAATTCAACCTTTTTAGCATATATTATCAAAAACTTTGATTGAAGTCCTTCTGAACTAAAAGTTATAACCACATCTAAGGTGCTTGCCTCCCATGTGTAAGACTTGTTTATGTCACTGGGTTAATAAGATTCACATTTTTTTAGGGTAACACTTTGATGGATTAGCACCCCAGTACAGTCAGTGCCTAGGTGTTCTGTATCCACTGCACTTTAGGATGTCACGATTATTCCAACAATACCGAAGAAAGAAGTCTTATGGTTGAAGATAGATTATCCAGTTAAGTAATGGCAGTTGTGTCTGTTGAAATTCATAAAGAAATATATCGGTTCTGACGGAAATAGAGATTAATGTCGGTTGCGGTAACAAAAAGAGCTCTCGATAACCACACGACTATGATTTTACACACATCTAAATCTGTGGATAAAGACCACGATAGTTCGGCCGACATTCTCAGTTAAGTGCAATGAACCGTAAAGCGCGAGCTCGTCTTCAGGGCATTTCTGGTGAAACAAATCATTCGCGGAATTGATGGGAAAAGAGGGACGAAGCGATTTCGAACGTCGTTCTCGTCTGAGATGGAGCTGAAGGTTAGCGGAGTAAATGGCAGGGAAAGGAACCTCACGAATTCCAGGCGGATCTGCGAATTTCCATCGCTGATCGTACCAGCTGAGGAGAGCGAAGGTAAAAGATGTTGCGGAACTTAAAGACGGTGAAAGAGTAAGGTATTTATGAGGAAAAAGGAAAGCTTTCGATCAGGGAAAGAAAAGAAAGAAGTGGGAAAGGAAATGCCAATAGGACATGGGAATCAATCCAAATAACCTTGTGAATTTCCTGTCGAAACGTGCTCCGGATATGAGAGCACTTTTTACTCATGCATACCTACTTCGTAATTTTCTCGTTAATGGCTGATGATGTAACCGATTGATCAGGTAATTTTTCACAGATTGGGTTAGATGAAAGAGGAAACTATTAGCAACAATCTCGACCAAATGAAGACATAGGTATCATTATTATTACTTAAAAACAGTATCATAATTTACCAACAAGGATTTCTGCTCTTAAATGTTTAGTTGAGACGATTCTCCCCACAAAGCTAACTAATCGGTCATTGCGTATTCTCTTTGTTTGTGATATTTTATTACCGTTTATGCAATTTATCTACATTTATGAGCGTACGTGAAAGACGCCAAACCAGGACTAATCTAAACTAAATAACGAATCCATTATTTTACCCATTTTGTGCAGGAAATGTAAAGAGAGGAAGACTTAAATATCTGAAAGTATCGTTGGGAGAGTAACAAGGGCATTTAATAATCATGAAGTCATTTAGCTGAATGATTTAGACTTATTTGAGAAAATGATATTCATGTCGATAAAATTGGCAAAACATTTTACCAAATGGCTCCTTTCTTTCTCACGTCGACAAAAACGTACACTACATTAGCAACAAAACTGATCGAAAATGGACGGTTTGCAATGACAGTATTTACTAGGTGACTTTAGGCGATAGAGGATTTTTCTATTGAACCTTGATTTTTGCCATCAACGTCTCGCAATCGATACGTTATAACTACCGAACAATATTTAAATTACTACCGAAATTTTTGTCTACGCGTACATAAATAATAACTTAAAATATAAAATTGTCTATAAATTGTCAAATTCTTGAAAAATTAAGGATAAAGGAAATTTTCTCAATTTTAAAAATAAATATCAACGATACACGTCATAAATTTGAGCAACGGTCAAAACTGAACATGATCATCAGATCGATTGATACGATCATGTTCAATTTTGACAGCTGAAATAGTGCATTCTGTCCTTTCAATCCCATAAAAGCATATCTTCGGATCCAGGCTGCATATCGAGGAAGCGAAGAAACTTATTAGTAAACAGCTTAATTTGAAAGTAAAAGCTGCCGAGAGAAAAACTAGGTTGAGACGATCCTAAAAGCGAAAGCGAGAGGCGAGGGAAAAAGAGCAATACGCACGGTCATTCGGTCGTTTTTACGAGGGAAATTATATAGTTACTGCATAAGATATGATTCATCTGCTATTCTTTCTAATCATACTTCTGAAATAACGATTCATTTCTATACACTGATACATACACGAGTTATCTACCTTTTGGTAGGTTCATGTGCTTTAAAATTCCCAATTGAAACCAATCTCCTTCGTATTTTGGTAGCTTACCTTTAGGTATTGACATTTTCTGCCTTAGTCTTCCCCTCTTTTTCCTCCCTTGTATACTTCCTTCCGTTACTCCCTTCAGTAGTCCCTCCCCTCTCAGTATCTGACACACCCATTTCCTCCGCCGATGCTTAATTACTTCAATTAAAGCCCTCTCCTCCCCAACCATCTTCAGCACCTCCGTGTACTATATATAGCTTTTAATTCCACACTCCTCGAAGCTTTTTAAACGATAATATTACGAGAAACGTTCCATTCTCTTCCCAGATTATATTCCTCGCAGTATTTAACGGGAAGGAAATACTTCGCAAGAGATAGAACTAATGGAACGGATACAAACCCACCTTGCATATCGCGCTCGATGAGAATGAAAACCGAAAGCATTGGCGCGTGGGCGACTCCTTATTACTTTCCACCTCCTTCACAGAGGTTATGGATGAGTAGATGCAAATTCACTTTCGTGATATCACCCTCTTGAGTATTTCCATTACGGAGTCTGTGCAATCATTGCCATAACACCGCCTTTCGCCTCGCCATTTCTCGCACCGTAACTCGTAACGGCATCATTCGGATCTCCTGGATCGCGACCACGGGGCGATTCCCGAGGTCCTCCGTCGGATTCGAACCAGCGACCTCTTTTTACAGGCATTCGACATCCTTTCGCCTGCTGCCACGTGATCCCGCACCTTGCTTCTGGCGCGCGTATGGGTGTTCGGGCGTGGCCGACAATCGCCGCTCGTCTGTTTTCTGCAAATGGATGCGGACGCTATGGCCCGAGAATGCGAGCGGATGGAAGAATGGAGGCACGGATAAACCATGCAAAAGGCCAAGTGGCTTTTTTGTCACCTCCCCCACCAGATTAAGCGGAGCTCCAGAATGCAGCGCGCGGCCGTGTGTCGTGGGGCGTTTTCTTTCTCGCGACTCTTCTAGAGCATTCGACGAGCTGTGTCGAGCTACGCAGTTGCGGTGGATTAGTTTAGCTTAGGGGGCGACGATTAACACTGCAGATGCTTGCGATAGATACTCAAACCGATGAATAACGAGATTCAAATCGTGTCATCTACTCTCTATAATTAATCAATTCCAGCGATATTTGGTGGAACCATTCCATGATCAGTAGAATAAAAAACACAATCTGACTATGTCCACAATTTGTGGAAGAAATATTATGAAGAACATAATATGAGGAAGCCTCGTAAATATGAGGAAGCCTCCTGGAAACTGGTCGCCTTAAATATCTCTTCAATAAATTGTGGACATAGTCAGATTGTGTTTTTTATTCTACTGTTCTTCTCTCTAATTTAAGATCTATAAGGTCATTATTAAGGAGAGATTGAGCCAGAAAAGTCTTTTCTTTCATCTCTTTCATCTACCTTTTCGTAAATGATACTAATGAAATTTATAAATAATTTATATTTGAATAGAAAGAGATAGGAAAACTTTAGGAGAGGATGTAAAAATACCTAAGGTGATATCTTAGGGAAAAATATATATAGATGAACATCCACAAAAAACGGAGGTTATTTTGTATGGGAGGTCTTATCAGATAAGATATGATATATCCAATTAGGGAGATATTATCTGATAAGATACAGATGAGGCGTTGATCTCGAGCGAGGTAATTCTCATGCCTTGTCGTACCGGTTTTTTTCCTGATTCTATCAATAACTCTTCGTAATTCTGGAGCTTAGCAGAGGATAAAATTAATTCCAATATCCCAATTTGAAGAAAAAGAAATATACGTACACAAAGATAGTTGTGACCGCAAAATAGCACTTTTTCAAATTCTTTACGAGGGATGAGATATTTTATAAACTACTTAAATGTTACTCAGTCAACTATAAGACAAGTAAAATCAATCAACACGTTCTTACCACTGTTACTACAACTTTCTGATAACTTCATTTCATATGATTTACCCATAAATGATACTAGCTAGAAGAAAGTAATGTAAAATAGAAGATCTGATCATTCATTGTACTATTATCTAAACAAGAACAAAATTACCTAAAATAAATCAGTGTTAAATATCATTACAATAGGGGATTTAGATATCGGAGGGATATAGGGGAAAAAATGATTTCTTAACTGTCAAATTTATCGTATTACAAGGGAAAGCATTCAGGCACTGGAATTCTGGAATAAATTCCTTTCTCATTTCGCTGCTTGCTTAACGTGTATTTTCATCCAACGAAGTGGGAATAACACACGACCTTGCAGCGAGGTACGAAATCTCCTCCATCTGCAATCACCCTTCCGATCACTCTCAAACGATAGCCTTTTTTCACTTTCTCACATTCGTGGCCTAGAAAAACATCGCACTCCCGAGATTGTCCTATCCTAGTTGTTTCTCGGCCCAAGAAATTGCTTTACTATATTTCACTTTTTTCGTACATGGGTATCAGAGCGTTTCTATATAATGGAATCCAGCATTTGGATCTGGTTTGTCTCGAGAGATTTTTTTAATTGAGCCAATGCCTACCGAAAGCGATTCCGACTTATATGGTATCAAATGGGGATGCACTACACATTATGCTTACGTATTCTATATACCACACGATTTTGGTTAATATATTATAAGTTTTATAACCCCATTTACGTTTCATCACTGATCATTGATTGGTGATTTGAGGAAAAAATTGCTAAAATCAAAATTTTCGCTTTATTTCTTAGTTTTAATGGAATTTTAATCGTTTTCTTTAAAATCTAAATCATACATATCATATCTAACAGAAGTTTGACGACTAAACTGACAAAATAATGATTCCGATATAATAAAGAAAGATAAAAATAACATGTTCGTCTTAAATTTTACTTAAATTGGTTTGATAGTATCGAACAAGATATTTCGTAGATTTAAGAAGAACGGATAGACATTTTTCACGAATTATTTTATAATGATAGAGCATTGTTATGTTGGCCGTGACTAGTTTGTAGGATGGGATTGGGAGTTGGAATGTAAATTAAATGTACGCCATACTTTTCCTGTCATGATTCCTTATTGATGGAAGGTGATGACCAATTCTTAAGTTGTAACATAATTTATATAGATATATTTTGCCATTCCTAATACCAAAACTTTTTCTGTAGAAATATATGTGAATGAATTCACTTCGTTCGTGGGTTTAATTAAGACAGAAGTTCGAATGAAACATCTTGAATGTCCTCTAATATGCGATACAAAACCAAAGTCAAGGTAGGAATTCCTGATTGGCAATATCTGGAAATAGTGTATTTCTTGTCAACTGAACGACGATTTTCACTTCGCGGTAGAAAAAAATGTACGAGGCGAAACACTAGCTAAACACAGCGGGAAAGAGCTCTAAAGGGCAACTTTTCACCGCAGGACAGCATTCCCAGACTTCTTTTGAATGTCGAACGCCGAAGGAAAACTGGAGGAAGAAAGCAGCCCCTATGCCGCCGCAGTTAACTGCAAAATATATCTTTCCTTCTAAAAGAGTCCGAGCTCGTTGGGCCATTTAAAGTAATTCATTTCGTGTTTGTTTTCGACTATCCTAAAATAACGGATTTCCCTCGATGGCCAATTGTTCCATTCCTTGCCTAACAGGTCAACTTATAATTGGTTTCTCGACTCGGAGAGTTGTAAAGCTTTGCGCAATAGTCGGAAGTGGGAAAATAACTGAACATAACTTTCACGAACAAGATAAGTCAAAAATAACATTCCGATGAATTTCGTTCTCGTTACGGACGGAACGGTGGCATTGGGTGGGAAATCAAAATATAATTATACGTTCTAATGTAAAGACATGAAATAGAGTGGCTAATCTCATATTGATTCCGGAAGTCATTATGCCAACGATATATAAAAAACAGCTATGCATGAATCCTGCTGAGTTACGATCGATTCTAAAGCCGAATCTGAATTCTGATTGGGCTAGTATAAAATATTTAAACGACGGAGAAAAACAAATTGACAATTTTAAAGTAATACTTGTTGGAACTTATCAATGTGACCAAAAAATGAATACAAAACGTGTTCTATTCCACAATATAAATATAAAATTTTCATGAAGTCAGCTATAAATTAAGCCGCTGTAATATTTCTATTTTGATTCCCACTAAGAATATCCAAGAAAAAAAAATGATTTTGGCAGGCTAAACCGAGTAGGAAAACATATTTATGAATAAAATTACATTTACAATTTTCACGTATGCATTTAAAACACGGCCAGTTTCGGCTTACATCGATGATGACAGACTGGATGATGGCCGATCTGAACAGAAACTGATTGCATTGCTTTGTATTATTTCCAGTCACCTTTCGCCGTCCTCTAAAATACATCGTGTACTTCATGTGAAAAATCGTTTCAGGCTGAATTCCGTGTTTGATGGTAAGATGAAGTGAAATATGGAAGTATTTCATATTTTTTTAAGAAACTCCCATTGTATATTTTATTATTATTGTATAATGAAAAGTCTCTCAAAGTGTGACAAATACGTACTGTGATACTAACCGCAATATTGGAAACCCTCGAAAATGATGTAAATCAAACCAATAAATTACCAGCGATCCGTATTATGGCCGAGGCACGGAGATTGGGAGAGTTGGTCCACGTGACACTTCACTCCATACGCTCATGATTACCATGGAGGAATTTGAGTTACGTACCCGGGTAATAAATATTCCCAACGAAAACCAATCGCGCCCGAGGCCCATTATCGGTCCCATTGTAAGGAGGCCCGGGAGAGGGCCACGCAGTAACGACGGCTGGAAAACGAAAGTTGGAGAGTTCTGAAAAACTCCTGCGCTTTCATTCATCGGCACGGGAAAATTCCGGCAAAACAATCTAGCCGGTTAAAGAGTTCCGAAACGTCTCCCGAGTTAAATATTTTCTCTTCAAAACACTTTCCCCGTGCCGCACCCATATCTAGGCATCACTACTCATCCGAGACGGGCGAAATGAACTGCCTAATCAGACCACTAAAAAGTACCCGAAGACTCAAAGGTGGATTCTCAAGGCTTTCCCGGGAAGCCGACGGCCCCTTGAAGCCTCTTAAAGGTTATCCATCCATCTGGGATCCCCTCCAATCCACTCCGAGGTACTCTTTGAATGTCACCATTATCAAACTGTTCCCTATATTCAAGTGACTTTTGAATTCTCCCTCGGAATACGCTTCGAAAGGTCTCTCCATCAACGCCTCCTTCTTCGAATTCAACAAGAATAGCTCATCTGAGTATCTGAAGCGGCCTTGTTTCCCCGCGTCTTCCTGCCGAGGTATTAACGTTCACTCAAAGGACAAGTTTTTATGTCTATTTCTCTTTCTTTTTAACTTCTTCATTCCACTAAGAGTTTCGCTGTTTAAAGGTTTCTCCATTCCGACCGGTTTCCCTCCTAATGGGAAGACCATTCACGTTGGTACTCTATTAATACAGGACGAAACTCCTGATTATTTTCCGACTTCTAACAACGGGGAAACCATAAAATTTGTACCGAATAGGTAATATTCTTCGTCATTTACTTCCTCGTTACAATAAAAATAAATTATATCTGTTCAACGACCTTCGTTTCAACGCGGAGTACTATATCCTGTGAAACTTGATGGAATCTATCCACAATGTTATAAAATTACAGAGGATCTTCTTCTGGTAAAATATATTAGAATCGCTCTTCCTTGAACAGTGAAAGTTAATTCCAACTAATATTCGATGGATATGAAGTAAATCATGTGATTTTTATTTAATATTGCATCCGATCAATTAAACGAATTCTAGACAATACGGTCATTCAACTTTCGTTAATACCACTTTTCCTTAAAATTTTTATCTTTAAATAGGCAACTTTATTCCTCTCGATAGATTTGTAGCCCCCAAAATATACTCTCGGAAATTCTTATAGCAGCTTTGATATTTAAATGACTTTATGTCTAATCAAATCAACGAATTATAGACAAATGATGAAAGGTAACTTTAACATTGCACATAAAAGTCTTAGCCCAAAGATTGCACAGAATAAAAATATAGTGACTTGGTTGGGACTCGAACGCAGGTCTCACTTTAAAAGTGCCACAAAAAGTCACTATTTTCACTTCTGTACAATTATAGACAATTTGGTCACTGAACCTTCATTACAACCCTTCCCTTAAAAATTTAACCCTAAATAGGCAACTCTATTCCTGTTGACGGTTTTTAGTCATACAATTTATTATCGGAAATCCGCTTAATTGTAGTCTCTACTTTTATGATATGTGATAGCTATTACCTTGAAAGTACATGTAGAACAACAACTTAAAGAACATCGCACCTGTTATACACTCAGAGCGATAGCTGACAATCCGATACTGTTGCTTATACGGACAGTTGCAACAAACTTCGGTCTACGTGCTCTCCTTTACTTTCTTCGCGGCTTCGGCGCCGCCCGGTGAGTCTGCATTGACCATCGATCGCCGATGTAAATGGGTCGTGGAATGCTCCCTCGCCGACCGAGTAAATGCGTGCGTAAGGCCTCATTTCCTCGGGAATCCGACTTCCCCTCGGTCGCCGGTGTCGCAACCGCTCATTTCATCTTCCCCACGCCTTCCACTATTTTCTCTCTGCGGCGAATCTGCTAGTTTGGACTTTCTCTTTCGCCGGGGCAAAAAGAGGTACGCGGCAAACAAGAGACCGGGAGCCAAAGGTCGCCGCTGCGGAGGGCCTTCTGGTGGGGTGTGGAAAGTTGAGGACCCACCATTTCACCTGTTCAGGTCGTGCCCGCAGATCTTACCCAACTGTTGATTCGGACGTATCGAAAACGGAGCCTTCGAAAAGGGGTGCATTTTTTTCGGCGTCTTACGTCGCTCTTTCATAACGGTTCAAAAGCGGTGTCGGTAAGCAATGTGAGATCAGATAAGGTTTTCAATGGGTTAAAAACCTGCTTTCGTCATTCGTAATGGTTCGAGCTCCACCAAGATAATCGGTGACCGAATATTTTAGCCGTTATTATTTCGTCTCTAAATATAGCGGATGACTCTTTAGGTAAATGAGCAATCCGGAAAATTGATATAATCTACTCCTATTAGTAGATCTAGGGTTACATGTGAGCTTATACTGGTCTCAATGTCACCATTAAATAAAGTTGTATATTAGAATTAGCATTGCAATATTTAATCTGTATTGTATACATATGTTTAATCTGTATTAATGTTTTTACGGCTACCATAATCGCATGAGTCTCAACTTAAATTTGGTATATATTCTATTTCATTATTAACCATAGTCCTTTTATCATAAACTTAAGTATTACCCTAAAGTCTTAGAAACGCTTAGTAGAATATAGGTCATACAGGTCAATGTAAATTATTAATAATATTGTGTTTGTGTAATTTTATTTATAAATACCTCCGATTATTTTTGAAACGAAAAGCAAACATTATTAGTTAAAAATTATTATTATTATTATTATTATTTTGACTTCAAAAAACTAAAGATAGAACTCGAAATCTGAAATCCATGTTTTTCCCTATGGAAGCAATATTTAAGTTTTTAATTTTTTCCGGGAATCCGGGATGCAACTCGAAATACCATCGCCATTTTATATAGATCAGTACAACTTGTTTATCAGAACATTCGTGCAAACATTTTCACTACATGAAGCCTTGTACGACATAGAGCTGCCGTATGAGAGATGATAATCTTATATTCCTTCCTTGCAATTCTTTGAATCATCACCCGTATTTCTCCAGCGCTTGTGACCTTTCGACATTTCACCATCCTCCATCAACTCATCCTCAGCGAAAACCTTATTTTATCCCTCCTGTTCGACGTTTATAGGCAAACTATTTTAATTGCGGCTGATAGATGCCAAAACTCTCAGAACCAGTTCGATCAGATATGAGGTCAAATTATTTAGCCGGAGGTATCTTGACGACATTATGCTCGTCTACTATCCGCGAGATGTTGAGGTGAAGGTGATTGTTGGAGGTAACGGTATATTCGATTAGATGACCATCCAAGCGCGGGGATGCCGTTCAAGGACGCGCTCTCCACTTTTCCCTGTGCAGCGATTTGAGCTTGACCCGCGACATAAGGATTTATGCGCTGGACCACACTTAACTAGGTACAAAGGCGGACGGAGTACGAGTCAAATTTGCAGAATCAGTACGACCAACGCCATTCGCAATCAACTCCAATTTTAGCGGATTGCTAGAGATATTAAGCTTGATTACTCCAGGGCAGAGATGCCGAACTCATCACAGTTTGCCATTTGTAACTTTCTACAAATTAACGCGGAGAGCACAGTATGTAGTTATGATGCCATTAATTTCGCTTCTTACTCTTTGCTTGTTTTTATTTGTATCTAAAGAAAAATCAAATTTATAGGAAGTTTAAACATGAAGTCAGTTTGTATTTTAGTAAGTAAGTACAGTAAGGATTTCAAGGGCTGAAAATGGGATTAATATTTCTTATACTACGTAAATGACACTTGATATCGTGGGCTCTTATTCGTGGCATCTGTAATCTTCTTTTGAATTTGTACAATCGTTCGATTCGAATTAGAGAAGACACAATGGTGTATTCTCACTAGCTGACGTAAAAATATGTACCTATAGCTTTCATATGAAATCCAACATAAGGTTATTTAAGTTAACTTTAGCCGAATGGCGTCTCAACTGACATGAAGGATGAAAAGATCACACCGTCAAAGCTTACAGATAATTGCTTTGAAATATAATACCAAAACAAGGCTTGAATACCTAAGAGGAATCTTATAATCGTTTTAATTAAAAGAAGGAACTAAATCTGCTTCATCATCGTGATCCGAATTCTAGTCCCAAACAAGAAGCTCCAATACGACCTAGATCAGTAACGGATAAAATAATAGAAATACCTCGGGCATGCAAAATTTTCCATATCTATACTTCTTTTTCCCGAGAAGAATGGTTTCATTTTTCCCGTTAGCAAGTGATAGAATGAAGTGTTCGCAATAACTCAGGTTCACAAGATCAGAAAAGGTCATCCTTGTGTTTACCCCCTGTACATACGTTTTCAGATTCAAATATTCAAGTGAAAATTCTTTTTCTGTGGTATAAATCTGTAATAATATTCCCATAATTGGTAGAATCGCTGCGTCAATACGCGTCCCAAGATCCGTGACACCAATCTTCACCTTGACTTACAGCGAATCCTCAGCTAACGTGTTTTACTCGTCTTAAAAACACGACACGTTACCTCAAAGCTTCGAAAATATAAATCCCCCTCTATGTCATGAGTCATCCGTATTTAAGAGTTAATTCTTTCTCGCCCCGTTAATAAAAAAACACCCAAGGACAGGAGAACACAGGGAAGCTCAGAGCTCTACGTAGTACACAAAGGATGGTTTAAGCTGCAATACCATGGAGGATGGCAGTAATTTGCATGTAAATGGATAAGTTTTGTTACGAAGCTAGGAAAGGGATGAATAGATGGATTTCGAAAGGATATCGACGAAAGAAGGGCCCTCAAAAGTGTAACAGAGATTTTCTATCTTTAGTTGGCTATAAAAGCATATATAATAATAATAAATCTTATTTATTCGTGCGAGATTGGCAATGAGACTAAAAGTCTCTTCTTCCATCTAACCTATCGATTGTACAACAATTAAATTAAAGAAATGGCATGAGAAAATATGAGAAAAATTGTTGATGTAAAAAACGAAAAGATTTTCTTACGAAAATAAATTTTCCTCTCCAGGAAAGCACACACGAAAAAGGGGAGTGTGAAAAACCTACGCAAACCCAACGATAGCAATAACCAAAAGATAAGAAGAAACATGAAAAAATATAAATACACTATACATATACTACAGACATACTAGGATTCTAAACATACATTAGGAATATCTAAAACAGAATAATGGCGTTCGAATATTCTGTTTTGTTCGTAATGCTCAATTCTTACTAAAAAACTTTGCGGAGATGACCTCTCTGTACAGAAGGATGAGTGGCTGCAAAGTATGCCGCAAATTTTCAAAGAAAAATTCTAGCTCATCCTGGAAATGTATTTGGGTCTCGCTTGTTTTCCTCTTGAGCAAACTCATTGAGCTGGAAACGCGACGGAAAAACTCGACCCTAGCTAACAGATGTGACCTGCGCTTTTAACTTCGGCGGAAGGAAGAATTCTCATGAACGAACATTTCGAATGTGGAATGCTCACGCTCTCTGAACCCTGGCTAAAATTCGGGACGGATTACCACTTATGGTTAATGGAAGCCGGATCTCTCGTTTGATCATCCTCTGGAACTTAAACGATAGGTGTTCCCTTCACTTTCGTCGTCCGCCGGACTTTCCTTTCTCTTTTTTCTCGGAGATGAGGATTGATGATGGTCAAGGGATGACCAGGGAAACGTTTGAGAATGTTTCATTGTCTTCCGAACTAGAACGCCATTGTAGATGGGATTTGGATATTGTACCAGAAACTTTAAACGCCTAAGGTGAAACAGATTAGCCCATTCCTTCGAAACAATATCTGATCTGCTCTAACATAATGACTAATGGCACAACCAATGGTCCATTTAGAAATCTATAACATGCTTTATATAAAAAAATAACTCTAAAACTTACTTCTAACGTTATATAAAAAAAGGTTTTTAAGAAGATTTCTTTCCAGAAAATCGCGAATTTAAGATAATTAAATTCTTTCCTCATCGCAACGGATATTTTGTGAATGTTTATATTAAAAATCTATTTTTAGATTGAAAATCGGGTGAACCATCCACATATGAGAAGTAAAGTAAATTTGACTCATTTTGGTGGTTGGTGAACTAGTGAGGTATAAGTTAATATTCTAGACGTCATTCAAGGTTAATTCACGTAGTTAGATCCTCAGAATTCATTTCAAGGTGATTTATTTAAATCTTACAGCAAAAACTTTTTCATAAACCAATATTTTGAATTCGAGGTTAACCTCTGTATTTTCTAAGGATTTTTCCACATCTTACTTTCATTAATTTCCCATTCTTCAATAGTTGCAGAAGTATCCTTCAGTAGTTGTTTACTGTGCACGAACAATATCTATTTTGATTAATTTATTATGCCAAGTGTTTTAATTAGAATAGAATTTTTCGAAGTTTTTCATTTCTAATTTATTGTATCAACTGTTTTAATTTAAATAGAATTTTTAGAAGTTTTTATTTCTAGCAAGTTTTTCCCACTTGAAATTATATATTTTTTCATGAAGTTGACGCTAATTCTTTACTTTTTTCTTCTTTTTCAACAAAGAGATTAAGCAATAAGCAGAGGTTCCGGCGAGTAAAGATTTCAAAATTATGGTATGTATGTACATACTTACTCACGAGGAACAGAATAAGGAAATATTCACTGTTGGAAATTGTTTTCTAAATTGGAGACACAAAGTTGCCTGAATAAGGTACTGTAGAGAGACTTAAATAATTTTAAAGTCCTCCAATATGTTTTTCCAGAATGCCATGCATATTAACGGTGCATGTCGAATCTTTTGTACACAGCTCCGTTAATCTTTCAGAATGCCAACCTTGTTAACAGTGTACATAAAATCCTCCGTACAAAGCTCCATTAATTAGATGGATCAGCGAATATTAAATACCGTGACTCAGTAATCAAAGAATGCTATGAAAGAGATCAACAAGACGATTTCGAGCCTCTGTAAATAAAAGGCAATTTTTTCATAAATTTACGTCGAAAAACCTCATTATTTACTTTAATGTGGGTTTCGAGGACAACTGATTCTCATCGGAGAGAATCTTAATAAGACGGGATAGGAAAAGTATTTTAAAACATTCTCCGAGAAAAACAACCACTATTATTTTTTCCGGATTCCTGGAGAAAAACGGCTGTAGAATGAATTGTGGCAGTCGACCGGAACCTTTTCTTCTTTTTCCACCGATGTCGAGCATTTTTGCCTGTATAGTGAGCCATTCAACTTTCTCCCACTCGCTCTGGTGAGGACAAGGGAATGACACGACAATGATGAGGAAGGGTGGTGGCGAACTGCCCGCGCTTTCGTTTTAATCTTGGCCAACTGCCCGAAAATCAAAGCTCCCACATGCACGGTATGCTAATGCTAGAAATGAATTAAGAGACGGCACTTCACTTGCACTTCGATTCTATAGCGCGGATTTCTCGAAACTTTTTTTGATGAGATGAAAAAGACCTTTGCACTACTATATCGGTGACATTTATTTTTCTCCACAATATGGGAATTTTTTGATTAATTAACGTAATAACCTACTTTACTCAAAAATGAAAGCAACCTTTGCACTCTTATATCGGAAATATAATTTCCTTCTATCGTCAATATAGGATCTTTTTGATTAATTAACATAAAAACTACTTTACTAGAAAATGATGGGTGGATTTGAAAAATTAAACAACGAAAAGCAATTGAAATGTACCGTTTCCTTCATTAGACGAGGAAAATCAGTAAACTTTCAATCACTTTGAATTTCTAAATTAGTTACAGCGCATTTCTATCTCTTTTATGTTTCTTTGTTTCATTTTGCAATTGAACCTGTCATTTACGAATATTCTTTTTGTAAATGTATTTCTAATCGATTGCAGGCTTTATTTATTTTGAAAAATTAAATTAGAAATATTAGTTTTACGAAATCGAGAACGAAATCGAACCACCAATTGATAGGAAATTAAAACAAGATTCTATTTTGGTCAAATTACATTACATGTTATCTTCTCTATATTCCCAACGTTTAATTTTGCAAGAGACACATTACAACATATATCTTTGATGAAAAGGAAAAGAACTAACTCCTTTTGAAAACATGAATAATTATGCACCGTTATTTTAAACTACATCAGAAAAGTGCTGAGCAAGACAAATACGATATTCATTACAATAGAAGGTTGAGAGTCGCAGCAGAATCTACCAACAGACTCTGTATTCCTATGAGCAGTTATTCAAAGAGGTTGCGATGAAACGCAAAATTTCGGGTTTGTATCCATTAGCTGTAAAAATTAATGGGAAAACGATCTCATTAACATTTGACGAATGACATCAGCGTCATTTCCTTTAAGTAAAAAAATTTACACTGCCGGATACTTATTCCGCGATTTATAGTACGCCATTAACTCCTCATCAGCATTCCATCTCGTATTAAACACTCAGACGTCCTTCCTCAAGTCCTAGGCCAGGGGTGCGAAATCCATGGCCCTCAAGTACCGTTGCGCTGCTTGGCCTTCGCGCCTTTTTAAATGTGTTAAGGCATATAATCCGCTACTTAAATTATCTTAAATCCAACAATCGGTAGGACATATTGAGTAAACAACTCAAAATTATCTAATTTTTTACTAATAATAATCTAATTTAATAATAATAATAATAATGATAATCTGCTTATGCCAGACTGATAAAATCTAGTCACGGATTCCAATTTGTACAGGAGAAATTGGAGCACGAATAGTAAATTATTATTTAAAGTGGACTAGGAACATGATGTAAACCATTCCACACGAATTCAATTTTCTATCTTAGAAAGACTATCATTCATCTTTTTGTACCTTCAGTTAAAACTGTAAACCTATTGAAATTATCAGAAGCCATACTATATTTCCATACAATGAATATCGTTACATATATAAATCTTTATATTATCAGGTATAACTTTTTTCATCGCGCACTTAAATTTTCTCCCCGAAAATTAGTAAATCTCGGAATGACTCCAATGTTGTTAAAAGTCCTTTTAGCTCCACAGAAAATCTACCCTGCCGATTTTCGAAAAATACATCCTTTCCCAGACATTACGTATATTTATCGAATACGATCTGTGCGCATTGCACTTATAAGCGAAAGAAATGCTCACCTCAGTTGCATTAATTAGTGTACGTTTTCATAAGAGAAATCTTTCTTTCTCAAAGGAATAAATTATGGTTAATTATTAAAAATATATAAATTTCGGGAAAAGTAATCTTTAGTGGGAAGCGTTTCAGTCATTGAGGACTGAATTAATGAATAATCATCTAAAATAATTCCAAATTTCCTATTATTTCCGCCTTCAACGTATCGAGATAAAAATGGCAATGAAATTTTATTTGGGTGTAAGAGGGTCAAAGATACACCCCAGTAAATGTAGTACAACGAGCGCATTTTCATAAAATTCGACTCATCAGATCTTAAAAGATTTTTACCGATAGCGAGTAAAAATTTAAATCGTTTCTTCTACTGAATTCAAGATCCTTTACTGAGATTTCTTCGCGGACTAGTCGAATTCTCGTAAGAAAGCCTAATTCGGGGACGAAGAATTCACTGCTTTTCCTGCTCGTAAATAACTACACGCATTTTCTATTCCCCCAGGGAAATCGAGTAATATTACGCTCTGAGATTAGAGCGGTCGTATATTCTAAGACGAAATGCATTGGAGAAAGTAAACGGCCGCTAATGGCTTATTCTGCGATCTCGGAGAATCCGCCCAAGAGTCGGGTGTATTTGAATGAATAGGGTCAGCGAAAAAATGTGAAAGTGTCTTAAATGAAATATTTCCCAAGGCTTGGGTTTGTTTAGTTGTATAACCTGGAATAACCAGAAAAACCGTTCCGACAATTTTCACTCGAATTTCCGAGGAAAATAATTTCAAATATTTATCGCCGACGCCTCAATTTTTCCCTGATCAGTTTACGATTTCCTCCGCTGACGGGCAACTTGGACCGGAAATGTGTCATCCCAACGCCTTAATGAACTCGAAAACTTTAAGGTAAACAAGTTTCGATCGTTCTATTTTTTATGTGGAAAGAATTTTTAGTTTGAAACGCCATAAGAGCTAATATTAATATAGCCAACATTCTGTATTGTGGTCGCACGAATTCGGATAAATAATATTTTATCTTCTTTATCAGAAACTGCAGAAAGTTTCCCTAAAAATCCCTGAAGACATTCATAAAGTTATCCAAACGACGCAATTTCCGCCAATCATTAACACCTCGGGAAAGCTTAAGAGAATGCATTAAAAAGAAAGTTCAGGCAATTCTTCCCTATTTCCTTTTGGCTATTACGACTTTCATCAATACAACATCCCTAACAACAGAAAAAGCAAAAAAAAGTTACAGGTACATTTTATTTGTATACATTCTATTAAAACGATCGAAAAAGAACGTATAGTTCAATTCATGTTACATTTCTCCTTAGAATACAAATAAATAAAAACAGTTCACTAGATAAAACTGTAATTTCTTTTTACTTCTTTGAATTTATTCACGTCTAGCATTTACTATTCTAACTGCCACTAATGTGGTAATTGATTAACGTGAGTAATTAAATGTATAAGTAAGCAATTACTGTATAACTAATTTACAATCTTTCGCAATAAGGATCAAGCAGAACACATTCCTATGTGCTTAAAACAAAATATTGATGCATTACCGAAAAGGAGCTAAATAAAAATATATAAATAAAATTTATTTCGCTGGTGTAAGTAAGGAACCAATTAGGCAGTGAAGATTAAATTTATTCATTTGATGGTGGATTATCAATAAAGTGATAACAGCACCGCAGAAGTCACGCATAGGTTATTCGAAATTCTACTTTGGACAGCTCCACTTTTACTCTTGGTATTTGTGACTTCATCGATCATGCTTGAAACTCTCAAATTTTGATTTTACCTTCTTTACCTGTGGCGCTGATTGAGAAGGATATGAAAAGTCCCCTTCTGTAGGTATCTTTCGCGCTTTATCATGGTACTCAATCACCTTTAAGAATTAAAGGGTCATCCGTCTCTCGGCAAAGATCCAAAACTTTAAACGGAATCTCTCACTCCATATGAAATCTCGTACGTGTTTTTACTCTTCCCCATACAGAGCTCCCGGATAACCATGTTGGTAGTGCTTTCGGCTTTTGTGAAAGCGGTGCCAGGTTCGATTTCCGGTGGTAGCACATGTGCGAAATGACCTAAGCTGTCGAAGCACTTTTAACAATACTGCTACTACTACTCTTTCCCATACAATATTAAAATTGTTAAATACGGGATTAGTTTCTCAGTATATTGAGTTGTTTAAGCTCACAACTCTCAAGTAGGATAATTCTAGTATTCCTCATACAAATTTTGTTGAAGATACGCTACTAGTCTCACGCAGAGATTTTTCTTGGATTTATTATATCAAAAATACGTGGGGTAACTTCAACATACCTAATTACGACGATTAATGACGATGATGACTCCGTTTTTGGCATTAAATTTTACGATCAGTTGCCATTCCTGCCGCCTACTCTTCCCGTGCATATTCTCATCAATTCTACATATATTTATTAGATGTATGCCTGATCTCAAGGATATGTTAGTGCAACGAAGGCAATACGTTTTATACAGAATTGCTTCAACTAATCGTTCAGATGCTTAAGAACGCAGGATGGGAACTTCGGGAGAGAAAAAGATTAAACAAAGGTTTAATTTACTAAATAAATTCAGAGAAAGTACGTTCTCAGAGGATGTAGCCGATATTATGCATCATTCCTGTTATACAGACCGTTTTGGTACTGCGAGGAAGAATAGGGAATTAGATAATAGAACTAGTCGCATAAAAATTCATTTTTTCCGCGAAAGATACGCGAAAGTAATCGCTTAGGAATGTAGGGTCATGGTACTTGAAACCCCTACCCGAAAAAGAGGCTTGCAGGGTAGGTATCTAGGTGAATAGACCTCTAATACAACTCTGCATTAGGAGTACTAACATATTATGCCCCCGTTCCCTCCCCAGCTGTTCAAAGCCAATCGATCGAGCACCCGCGACCTGTTATTTGGCTGTGAACTTGATCCACCTACTGGCCGAGTAGAGATGCATTCGCATTCAGTGGGAGGCACAATTCCATGGGGCGACACCCGCTTTCCCCTTTAAAATGCCCTCTCCGACGGGTGAAAGCAACTCTCGGGGAGTGCCTAGCCACCGCTTTTTTCACAATCCTTCCCCGCAGCGTTTTGCCGCGAAAAACGGTACGTCGTATAGCGGTCGAGTGTCCGTCGAATCCATATTTCGTCCCAAAGAGTGTCGTGATGAGAAAACGATGCCATTGCGAGTGTACGCTCATTTGGAAAGGGCGTGCAGCAGGTGTTGGAGGGCGCCCCGCTGAATCTGACGGGCATTTTCCCAGGTTGTTTACCCGGGGCGTAAATATTTGGCGGCTCTGGAGAGATTGTTGGACGGAAAAAACGAAGGGGGTCGGAATTCATTTGAGATGCTGAGTGAGGGTGAAGCGGGTGAGAAGACAACTCTCCTAATTTGAATAAGCACTATCAAGTTCTCCGATCTACTTAATTAAGAATTGTAACTGGGATCTCCCCTTAAGTTGATTTATCTTGGATATATTTAACGAATATTCTTCGAATATTATGAACATAATTTTCATTTTATCGCGAATCATAAATAAGATATCGAATATTATATAAATATTAGAATTATTACCGAGTCGAATATAAGTAAGTATTGGAAATATATAAACTATATGTTTTGATGGTGCTTTTGAATCATTACAATTTTCCATCAGTAGTTTATTATATTCTGTAAGCATTGGATTAATGTAACAAATCCTTTCTCAAAGAATCACACATATCCAGCACCAAATTAAGTTACTCTTCGAAATGGTGTACAGAAAAATATTACCATAATTACCAGCTATATCATTGAGAGTAAGAATCTATCTTCCCTCACTGTAGATTAACCAGGAAGGAAAAGTAAAAATATTAAGCTAATTGTCATGATTAACATAATATGATCTCTAACTTTAACATTTGTTTCCCAAATTTAGGAAAAATACGTTCATTAACATTGCATAATTAATATGTTCGTGTTGTACGACTTTACTGAATTTAGTAACAAAGCTTTAAATAAGCAAGAAGTCATTTCCCCGTAAATGCACATGTGGTAACCAATAAAGGACTTCACGTGTAGAGCCGCACGTTTCATTCAAAGCTTGTTGTTCAATGATCTGGATTGTCAACTCATTCTAAAAGCCTATTAATTCATAGAGGGGAAAATGGGAGGCAAGAACTTCAGAACGTGTAATCGATAAACACATAAGAGGTAAAAATACTATTCAGCAGTCGAGTTTCGATCTGATTTATCAAAAATGGGTCTGCATTTAAAGTGGATATACGTTTAGCACCCAGACCGAGACAGACTGAGGTTTTGGAATTCAGGTCGGATTTTTTTTCAGGTCCAAATCTTGGTCGATTTTATTTGAGGAGCTTTTCGATCAATTACACGTCCTTCGTGAGACAACGGCCTTGGCGAATTCCGCTCATACTCTTAAGTTGGTAGTTTTCCAGGTGCTCTCGTCAAATGAGTTCCTTTTTAGAATCTTATGTCCGATTTCATTTTTGAACTCGGAGCTAACTTTAAGAAGTGATCGTAAGAATTAAAACTGATGAATATGATTCAAAGTTAGGATTTCCATCAGAATTTTATTCCTTTGGCAAATTAGTTCGAGGACTTCCAAATAATAAAATAAAATATACATTTTCAAAACGCTCATATAAGAATTAGAGGAAACGCTCTCTTGATTCCATGCTAATTAAATACCAGCATAAACTATGCATTTGGTAAAAGTACGAGAGAACGTGTCTTAATAACTTCGATTACGACACAAAGTATAAAAATAGAATATGTCTGCGTGGGAAAAAAACACTTACATTGATACAAAAATCTAAGGCCTCCTACTAAGGAATAATATAGTTACTATTTCTTACAAAACTCTGATACTCACTGAATGGAAATTACTTTTAATTTGGAATAGAATCAGCCCAAAGGCACAAAGGTAAGCGGATTCCAACACATGAATCAACCCACAACTACGAGGGGAATGGAAATAGGATCCGAGAGACAATGGATAAAAAGACACGAGCTGCTGCAGGGTAGGAGACGGAAAATTCATGAATAACGTTTCAAAACACCTTCTAGGAAGTAAGTAAAGGGTGAAGTGAAAACAAGACGGAAAATATTGTGGGAGAAAAATAATTTCACAACTTCAACATCTCAGAATTCGGAGTCCCGTTAAAAGTCATTTTATCCTTTGGACGTATAGAATACATAAAGTATTTGTCACTCAATATACCAGCAGGGATTAAAATGAATGAATATAGATATTTATAATGAAGGAAAGAGAAGTGGTATTTTTTCCACAGATTTATTAAAAGCACGACCGGTTTCGACGAGTAATCGTAATCTTCTGGTATTCTAGACCATTACCCGTGGAAAAAGTACCACTTCTCTTTCCTTCATTATACATGATGGATTTTCCACACTATATAGCCTAACTCTGTGAATTTCGAATACAGATGATTTCGGGCGATAGGTAAAATATCTATCGAAGATCAAAAATAATCAATCGATCCATCGAAAAGGATTACGAGAAGTGAAGTTGATGGGATTAGCCGAAGTCACAGGGTATCTGTGGTGAGATTGCCAGATATTTGGGTTTGATCCGATGAGTCCCATAGAAACGATAGGCATCAAAAGTTTTCGAAATGAATTTGCTTCATGCATCAGATGCTCGTACTTTCTCGGTAAAACTTCTCAAATTTTCCCTTCGCTTCGGAGCTTTCTTTTGTCTCCTTGCCCTCGTAAAATAAGCCCGTCGCGTATCCGAATGAAGCACGGAAAAGAGAGCGAACTCGCAAATGGTTACGATTGCATTGTCCACCATTCGAAGCACGAAAACACTTGGATTTACTCCGATCAAACGTAAATAAGTAGGAGTCCTCCCTAACACCTAAACACAATGGAGAAATTTCCACAAAAATATCGAGAGATACGACATTCCACCGCAAGCATGAGGAGAAAGTAGCAATGACTAAATATTATTACTTCATTGAAATGTGCGAAAATCACGTTGTTTTTCTGGTTGAAATCGTAAATAATCCAGCAATGTTACGTTATAAAGATAATACGCCAACGAAATTATACCTAAACGTAACTGAGAATAACTTAAGTATTTACGCCGACGATTTTTGGAGAGATATAAACAGGAGGGAATGAAATGTTGGATTCATTAACGGTATTCACTTCCAAATACAGAAAAGAGAAATTAACCCTTCAGACCTGATATTTTTCTAAGAAGAAAAAATATTTTTGAATATAGTTGATGTTTCCGTTACTCAATAAGCAATGAAATGTTATTGTGGCATTCCTTTGATATATAATTATCATAATATTAAAATAAAAGAAGCAATTTTATAGAAATAAATATAAAATTAATATGAACAATGTACAATGAGCACTACAAATTATGTCCAATATATTGCACGCAAGGTCTGAAATGGTTGATTAATTAATTCTTGTGATAGGTATGTGATGATACTTACATTAAAATCAATGAAACAAAATTTGACCACGTCTACAGAAAATTGTCCATCCAAATATCCACAGATTTTTCTGTCGACGCAGTAAGATTTTGTTTCATTAATTATAATAAAGAAAGGATAAGTATATAAGATAATTAGAACTGCCTAATATACATATACATTTCCTGAGTAGTCGGTCATGATCTAATCATAACTTCATCGAAAAAAGCGTTTAATCGATTGTATGACAAGAATGATCAAAATCTTTCTCGCTTTACCAATCCGGAACACTATAAAACGACACGATTGGTGTTTGTTACGCTAGGATATGTCGGAAGGCACTCTTTACGTTTACACTGTCATCCGGTGTTGCGCGAAAAATAAAGAATCGTAGCAGAATTTTCTGTCCTTGATCTAAATGCAATAAGACGTCCCCAATAGAATCATGCAAGGCGTGCTTACCGCTATATCAAATAGGCAGGGATTTGAAACCTCCTTATGTAAGCCTCGGTGGTATGGCTCATGGTCTCGTTGCATCTGATGAAAACTTCTGTGACTAGCGTCGCTATTTCAATGATTTAATACGGAATCTGACTATTTATTAAATCCATAAAGTGAGGTAGTTTGTGAATCATAAAAGATTACGATAAATACTAAAAAATAATACAGTAAAAATAATAACATACCATCGAAAAATATAATGAACACTATCAGAGCTACTGAAAAACGTATAAATACTACCTTATAACACTCGACGACTTTGAGATATGAGTATCAAATACAACGATTATATCTTAAATTTTTCGTTTTATTGTTGTACGTTGAAAGTTATTGTCTATATTTCACAGAAAATGAAGTCATTTAATAATGGGAATAGGAATTCACAGCGCATCCGAATCCATCTGAAGTTAAAATTAGTTGCAATATTAAATCATTTTATTCTGATCTACATTTTTGAATATTTAACAATGACGACAAACGGAAAGTGTTAGCCTGCTATTTTTTTGAGAAATATATTGATTTGAGCACTGAATTAATAAATATATTGATATAATATAAATATATGATATATTGATAAGCACGAAATAATGTTTCCTAAAATATTCACCTATTGAAAATGTACGTCCGGTATCATTTCTGCCTGGAACTCAAAAAGTATCATCATTCAAAATATTCAAGATTATCTCTTAATATTATATATTAGACAAGGAGCTGTAATTCATGTAACTGAAGCAACCGCTAAAATACTTCATAAATTAAGATAAGAGTATTCGCCGGTTTAAGAATTAATCTTTTCGTTGAAATACTGTTTAGAGAATATATTATCAGCCGAACAGAAAAATCGTCTTTCCATCAGCGCCGCATGATAAACGACCTTGATCGTTAGGTTTTTCTCTTTCGCAGACGGACAAGAAATAACGTGCTCCTCAAGGTCCTTTAGATTGTTGCACGACCTTTTGGCCACATATGCCGAAGATGCACTAACAGGAAAACCGAGTGCATTCTTAAAATAAATTCATCAATTGGCACGGGGATGTAATTTCTCTCCGTCCTAAAGCGTTGCCAAAAGATAAAAACGTTACATTCTTAACTGTATTTTACTACGTGATCGTTAGGAATTAGTACATTGAACATTCTTTTCATAAACACCCCTTGAACAAAAGAAGAGTATGACGCAAACATATGTTTAACCGGAAAAAATAGTAATTATGAACCAATCAAAAGTTATCTCCCCCAAACCATAGTATCTCGCCTCTACATGATTCCTTTTAGTGTAAATATTTATCTTCGTAGTTTTGTTCATATGAGAAAAATTTTGGATGATGGAGTTAATTTTCAAACAAGCAATTCATTTGGATAATCTAGATAAGAATGGAGAATGAGTAGCTGAAATAAGCAGCGGACTTCGACGCATAAAAGCTATCTCGCACCATTAGCTTTTTAAGCGTCTTTCATTTCTGCTTCTGGTGATACCAAATATAGGTCGAATTTCAACCGATTTATCATCCATTTAATCGAATCATAAAATCATACGTAGCTATTTTATTAGGATGAATTATTTTTCGGACTAATTTTTACAACCCTAATTGTGAGAATCGTCACCCTTATTAGGAGTTACACCTATCGGCAGGTCCGTGGTGTGGTATTCACAATTTACATTCCTCAACCCTGCTATGCAATTTTGCATTGCTCCCTTTCAAGCAGTCCAAAAATTTTTCTTTTTCCCCTTTTCCGATAGAAGAAGAAGAATAGAAGATATTTTCCAGCAGGATTCCTATTCTAATTTCCAATTCGCGAAAGTTTATTTTTCCAGTAACCAATACCTAGGAAATTTTTATCTGGAATTTTTCTCACATCTCATTGCAAATTTTTCCTCAGTAAATAAATTCAAAGTATTTTAATTGTTTAGCTTGGAATTTTTCTCTAAAATGCGAGAAAATACTGTCAAATACAGCATAACTTGCCATCTAGTTTATTCTTACGTTTTCACGAAAAAGAATATTTCAACCGATAACAATTAGTCTACCTTTCCATTGAAGGCACATTATTAAGCAAATGATGTCTCGAGCAGTTGTTGAAAATCCGTATCTTTCCATTAAGAAGTAAAAACTATGTAAATTATTAAAAAGTATGTATCTATGTGAATAATATTAAATGATTAAATTAATTCCGAAAAATGTTTAATTGCGAGCGTTTCTATCGGTGATTTTAGTCAACGAACCAGTGCGTCGATGAATTAAAACACTTGAGACGAAAAAAAGAAGGAATAACATATTTGAAGACACGCAACTCCTCACTGATCGAGAAAATCATCCAATGAAAAAAACCGGCCGAAAAACTGAAAACTCCCTGACGATACGTTTCCATCCACCCGTCGAAGTCTCCGCTCTTGAATCCTTTCCACCCTCCCTAATACACGCCGAGAGGATGACAATCAAAGGCGGACAGGCGTACCCGTGTCCCGCATATCGTAACACACTCCAACGCGAGTCCATACCTTTATTCGATCACGTCCAAAGGCGACGGGGTCTTCCGGTCAAACCGAGATTTCCTTTCACTGTCGGAAGGGTCGGCGCTCGAGGATCCTTCCGCCGCTCTTGGTCTCTTGGTTCCGTGGGACGATGAAATAAGCACTCGAAGACGATGGGGGACTCCTTCACGAATGATTTTACTTGTTGGTAAAACGGAGGATGTTTGGGTATCACGGAGCGTTTGGAAGTCGCGCGACCCAGGTCTGGAAGGCAACTGAGGTGAGTGACGGTGGAGGGAAAGCTGTTGAGACCAAGTCGGTGAGGTATGGGGAGGGGCCGAGAGGGAGAATAGAAAGGAGAGGAAGGGTGTGGAGGAAATAGGTAAATCGAGGGAGGTGGGAGGAAAAGGAGGGGGAAGGAGAGAGGGCTGAGAGGAGGTGGGAGAGGACAAAGAAATTGTTCGGTGTATTGTTCCCGAAGCAATGCTCCCGTGGATTTGCGATCCGATTTGAGGATAGGTCGTAGATTTCCTTCAGGAATAGTCTCCAACTCTAGCCACCGAGAAATAACATCTCCGGGATTTTCCCATTCTTCCTCATCTTCTTCGTTTTGAATGATTCTGTAAACAAGATGAATCCTACGGAGAGATCGCATGTTGGTATTCTGTAAGAATTCCGGGCGTGGGAGCAAACTGTTTATTTCTGGAAAACAAGTATGATTCAGTGCATTAACATTTTTGTATATTCTATCTGTTTACCCTGGAGCGAGTAACTGGAACATCCTAAAAGCTAATCTTACGCAACACACGAAAATGTATAGTCGTGGATGAAAACCATTGTTTGCTTCCCACTCAGGATTTACACTAATAATAGGGATCTATAAAATCAGCATTCATGAAAATTCATTATTTTTATTTATTTTACACCGATAAAGTAATTTCATTATATTTATATCCTTGCGTAATACATCTGATTAAGTTAAATGATTTTATTTCGAGCACTATCTATTACGATACACATCATCCACAGCGTTAAAGTAGATAATACAACTAAGTATGATTGAAAAATATCTAATATTGATATGATGTATTTATATGATGTATTGATTGTATAATAATGTTTGTACCTCGATATATTGATGCACGCATTGGTGCATATATTGAATTGAAAATGCAAAAATATATTCTAATGCTATTTAAATATATATTAAATTCTTATTTTAACTGATTCATGATCGAAAGCTCCATCACAAATTAATTGGATACTGCACCATTACTCACAAACAATAAAAAATAATTCACTATGGCTAAGCAATCCATGCACCCTCTCAGTTGCAAGGTAACTGTTAATCTGACGGAACGTTCAGCGATGCCGAGCATTTTTACGTTTATTGAATGCGTCACTTTATTTCCCCATAAAACAACAGTTCCTAAAATATCATCCCTACGAATCACTAATATATCGGGAAAAAAGAAATTAAGAAACAAAAGACTTTTAATAGAATAGAATTGACAGTGACATGTTTGGAATCAAAGGTGATGTATACGAAAGTACAACATGTTTAAGTTTTATTCTTTTTTACTATATGGATTCAAAAACGTTGAGCACCATTTACGTTATAAAATACTCTATGTATGAATTCTCTACTACACTACCTATGAATTATTAAAGGCCTCCAAAAGTTCTCCGAAGCCTAAGGGTCCCTGAAGCTTCCAAAAGTACTCCGAATTTGAGTATTAGAAACCAATTGTTCATTGATATTAGTAACATGATTGTGACTAGCTCTAATTCTGACAGTGGGAGTGCAGAAATTATTATAAATTTCCGAAGAATTAACCGGTTTTTAACCATAAGGAAATGTAAAATTTTTAATATTTTGAGTAAAAGTAGCGCTAGATACTAGGATATATTTTTATAATTAAATTAACACCATCTTACCATCCAGGTGTCCATAGTCTGTAGAAGTGGTGTAGTGGCAAATTTTCCAGTGTGGGAACGCTAAATTTATTTGTCAAATTATAAGGAAAGTCGTATTTATATGATTTCCTAGAATGCCTACAATAGCCAAGATCATGGAATTAAAATGTATCTGAGCTCGCTGAGTCTTTTATACCATATCAATATTTATCAAAAAATTGGCTATTTTTTTACTGCGGAAAACCAGTGTGGGAATGGCGTTCCCACGCGTTCCCGCTCCACTACACCACTCCATGATTCCACAAAATCTTTCTTTCAGAATCATTATCGAAGTGCTTTTGATTCTTATTTACCATAAAGGAGTGAGGAAAATAAAACGGATGAAAAATATCACAGGAAATAATTAGTGGGAATCAAAAGCAGAAATGGTGAAAACTGAAAAAGTGAAACCCGTGGTTGGAAGAGTATTGAATGATTTGGAAGCTGACGTACATGATGTTGGTGCTAATTACGTTTACAGACGAGCCGAGAATGTATTTGTGTGAGGCAAGGTGTACGAGAAAGGAAAGTAAATGACTGCGAAGCGAAGAATGCGGATTGGACCAACGGAAGTTGGAAAAAGCTGCTCAGAAGAAGGAAATTTGTGAGAGCTGTGATGTTAAGGAAATAATGAATTATAAAGAAGATTGTATTGTATTTTTTTTTTAAACAAACGCCTTTTTGTGGCTAAAGCACAAGGTAATCTATCAATCACAGCGGTGCAGATACGCTAGAAAGCACGGAAGTATTTGACAAGTCATTTAGTGAAAACACAAACTTGAAGAGAATCTCCGTCTTTTTCATTGAGTGAGACCTTTATAGTAATTCGCTTCTGAAAGCTATGAAATAATTCCGACCAAAAGAGGACAAAAACTAGAATAGATTGCATGGATGATTAAGTACAAGTAAGTATAAGTTGACTTAATAGTACCTCAAGGAAAGTAATGTTGCAATAATGATTCGTAATATTTACTACAAATCGCTATGTTAATGCTATCACCGATTCGCGGACAATTATTTCAAGTGAGCATGACCAAGAATTATCGGCATTGTATGGTTGAGTTGCGATGATCAGTTTACTCAATATCCCAAGATTTCACAAATCGAATATTAATAACTTCAAAAAATCGAACTAATTATAAATTAAGCAATCAGCGTGTCGATGATGAGGATACTATCCTAGCCGCAAGAATTGCATCATTTTGAATAGTCTTGGTTTTATATTGAAGTCAGTTAATAAAATACCATTTAAATAGATAAAATATAGCTTCCTAGTTAATATTTAAGAAATCCAACATCTAATTCACTTAATTATCTAGAAATATTTCATTACCTAAAGATAGTGTTTTGATGCTAAGGTAAATTTTAGGCAGTGGAAATAGAAAAAGCCGATGAAAACGGGACGGGTAAATAAGGAGAGTAATAAAATAGTTCCAGAAAGAAATTGTAAGGATAGATGGACTTGGCGTCGTTAGATATAGAATAAAATGACTAAAAGAGAAATGTGGCTATCGTAAACAACTCCCTTCCTAGGGTCCTCTAAAGGGGCCCCAGATAACATTCGCTGTGGGGTCGCAATTTTTTTATTTCAAGGCTCGAAGTCGTATATTATCTGTGCGAAAAGTTACGTCTATGTAGCTTCTCTCCTGAGTCAAAGAGTGAGATAACTGATGGAATATTTTTCTGCCATCAATATCTTAGCTCTCGTTGAAAATTGCAGCTCAAGCCCTCCTCATTAATATAATATTAATGCACATAATATAACTCAAAATTCCTATCATTCTGCACTCCCATTGAAAAATGATAGAGATATAAAACTTAAGTATGGATTTAGTAATTTGAGCATGTCGTCAGGTTTTTGTCGCAATCATTTTTCTTCTTGCAATTACCGTCCTTCGAAATGCAGAGTCACTGGAGGTGCGGGGCCAGACGGGTCTTATTGATTGCTATAAGACATTTTCAAATGCTAACTGCATAAAAATATCTATCTTATGAACATTTTCAAAGAATGATATTATCAGACTGCTATTTATTATTAAAGTTGTTTTCTCAATTTGATTATTTCCGTAAAGGATGAACATAGTAAGAGAACTAAAGAAAATAATTGGTTAATTCGACTAAAGTTAAAGCATCAACTATACCAAAATAAAATTTAATACCCAAATAATTCGATAAAACTTAAGAGAACGACTTCTTTGCCATGCTGAAAGAGGTCAACCTAAAATTAGTCTCTTTCACTTAAATTTCAGAATGAAGCAAACACAATAACGATATAACACTCTATTTCAGGACCATGGGAAGAAAGATGAGGATACGACAAAAATTTCGCTGTCGCGGATGAAAATAAATAAAACCGAACGTTATTTTCAATTCTAGAAGAATTAAACATAAAAATGAATGAAAATGATGAATATGATTCAATATATTGTTTAATTATAACCTTTTTGTAACTTTTAAGCAGGCGTGAAGTCTACGTTCGTAAAATTTCTTTCAAATGCTCATTACTGATGGAAGAATGTTGTTCATGACCAAAATTTACCAATTCATCAGCATGATAATTTTAAAATATTAAATTTTTTCAAGTCCGTTTTTCCTTGGGAATTTTCCTGGGTGCACGCCCTTATGTGCAAAGTCACCTTTACCCTTTCCTTATTTGTTTAAAATATTAATTTAAAAGGGTTCAGTAATTAAATTTTGGAGACAGCGAATTTAATGAACTTTTAAATATTTTTTTATTGCTAAGAATAAATACGATTTGCAAAATGTATTGCAGGCTATAGGATTAACAATATTGGTATATTGTTCCGTGTGTGTCCTACAAGATTTTTCCGCAGAATTTCTCTATACATAATTATTCTGAATTAGCAAAAAAATGAAATTTAGGAAAATTTCTGTAATCATTTAGAATTCCAAAATTTAATTTACTAATGTTTTAATTTAATTACTTTTTCCACTAAATACCTAGCTCTAAACCGTTTAGAGATAACCCTCAGCTTCTTCGCGATGAATCTTACACAGCCATCAGACACGAGAGCTCTAAGCGTCCCTTCGTCTATGACGATATTTTCCGCGAACCTCAGCACGAAAACACTGATTAATTAGATTGCATTTATCTTCCTAATCCACTCAAGGAATCCCTAGATATTAGAGGCGCAAATTGCTCTCTTAATTTCACCGAGATCAAACCCCAACGATAAATCCCTCTCCGCGAGATGATCGTTGTGATATCTACGACTAGCAAGTTCCGTTCCTTGGACAGGTCGCCGACCTCCTGGTCTATGGGAATCCTCCCCTGGTTCTACCCGGGATCACTCCCTATCGGTCCCCGCAATCTACTTAACGTCCTGTTAACTTCTCGGTCCCCTTGGATCGTCCACATTCCGGCACCCCCATCTCGGAGGGTCATCTACTTGTTCGGTTATCCGGTGTCGAAGATTTCTCGCCGTTCCCTCCATCAGTCACGCCAAGTCTTTCGCGCTTTCGCCTCCCGAAAAAGGGGAAAATGGACGACGCGCCCATTCCATGTGCCGTGTCTTCTTAAAACTGCGCCTCCGATTCCGGGGAGTGGAATGGGTTAAGGGGTGAAGGATAGTCGTGGGAAGATAAGATAAAGTGGAAGGACGCCGAAAGCACTCGTGTGGGGAATGAGGAAAGGACGGCTTCATTGTTCTGCACGGGAGGGGAAGAGGCGCGGGAGGAATTAGAAAGACTGCGGAACGGAGCGCCATCGAATGCCAACAATGGTCCCTGCTCTCCGGAGACTTCTCCGAGGGGCAAAAACGCGTATTAGGGCGATCGAGTGGATTTCGCGATGCATTCCGAGCATGCATAAGTGGATCAGTGCCCAAAGGGGGGCGCGGGAATTAGGTAAAACCCTGACTAACGTGCTTTAATTAGTGCTCCATTGTCCTCCGGTCAAGCTAGTTTCCACCTTTCTCGAGCCTTTCGATTAATATGCCTTACTAGCTGAATATTAGGTTATAGAGCCAAGAATAAATCTCCTTTCCAGTATGATCCATTCTTCTGGTACGTGTATTGTATTTTAGAAAATTTTTAGATCATTGCAATGGGAAGATTCTACTTCATATAAACGTTACATATGCTAGAATTCGAATAATGTACAGCGGGATGTAAAAGGTCATCCCACGGCGGTACCACTTTCACCAGTTTTTATATATCTACGATTTAATTTAAATGGATGGAAATGCGTAAACGTGGGAAAAATACGAAGTGCTCTTAAGGAGCGCCGCTGGGGCATTGGGGATACTTTAGCCTCATATTGTGCACGGTGAAGAAAACTGGCTGCACTTATCAGCACTGAATCGAGTTCGTACTTTGGCTTCTTACGAGGTATAAATGTAACTTTATTCTGGTATGCCTATTCGGAAATTCATTTCTCTAAGAATAAATTAATTGCAAGCATGATCCTCATGTCTTAATATAATGTGATTATACCTACACTCTTTATAGTAACACCAAGACACCAAATCTACCTCAGTTTCGTAACAGTCACAATTTCAATTACAATATTATTACAATCGTAAATATTTACAACTTTTATAAAACAATTTCGTTCTTTGAAAATACTTCGTAGATGAAAAGACTATTCCGTTTTCGTAAACATTACATTTTCAGCTGTTTCGACACACGTAGACAATATTTTTTCTTAAATTCAGGAATATGGACATTATCTTCCGATCTCTTCCGGCGCGAAGCCCATAAATATGCCATGACATAGACAGTAACCACTTTAATGAATTAAATTTACACAGAGAGGAGAATTTGACATGATTTACAATTACAGTTAAGGGTAATTCCATTCTAAATAAGGGTAATTGAGCATTTCAGCGATAACAATTTTAAATACAGCAGATTAGAAATGCGAGAACAGGCTTTTCATAACGCTAGGGTGGAATCAGGAATTTAGTCAACGTCTTTTCGATCATTTTTACAATAATAGCTCTATATTTTTGACAATTATTTGACACATATTCAATATTTGATAATAGAAAAATATCGAGGGTTATACAATGCACATTTTCATGATCTTATACCACAATTATCGAACGTCAAATAAATAGACTTGAGTAATTACGATCGGCCATAAATAGTTTAGCATTATTGTTCCTCCAATCCATCGTATTCATTTATAAATATAATGATTAAGGAAATAAATTAACTATAGTTGTTTATTATAATTTTTAAAACCACATCAATGATAAGAAAGGCAAATGAGCTTCTTATATTCACTGTCACTCGACATTTAATTGAAAATCTTCCTTATTTCTCATGATAGACGATTTCCCGATTATCAAAGGTAATATTTTTAAGGCTTCACTTAACAGAATTAAATCTATGTAACATAACTTTCCCTTGCAATCTATTCTACTTCGATAAACGTATAAAACATTTTAGAAGTTTCAATAACTAGATAATATTTGATAAAATTCACGTGTAAAACAACTACCAATAGAGCTTACGGTTATGCTAAAGTATTCACGATATATTGACAGCAATTTATAATGTACAGTGTAAAATCAAGGGTAATTGTAAATATGTTTCGATAGTGAACAGAAAAGAGTGGAATAACTTTAGTGCGAACTGAAACTTTTGTTTACCGATCTGAAAATTTGAGTATTTCACGCTCAATTTAGAAAAAAGGGTTTTTCTCTGTTTTCTCAAATTATAAGTTCATATGGTACATTATCTTTTAAAGAACTTCCTAGTAGTAATGTATTTCGAAAATACTTCAGGTAAAAACCAATGCCTACAGCCTATATATCTGTTCCCTTTTTCATTGGGAATATTTAAATTTAGTTTTAAAATAAGCCCTAATAAGAGATGTACACTGACATCTTTAATTTTTAATGTCTACGTAAATAGAAGTTACAGACGCAGCTGCGATACATCGTTTGTTAGCATTCCCGAAAAGGTTTAGGAATCCTGATAAACGGTAAGTAAACAAACACGAAAACTCCTGAAAGCGAATGTTTGCTTTCTTTCTCTTGAAGCGGTTAGTTGACTTTTTGAAAGCGAACGTTTCTCAAAATGTATTAGTTGTCAACAGTTTCTTGGTTTCCGTCGTATTATGTTTGATCGCCCGAAACTGAAAGGCTCATCATTGCGTAAACTTTTCAGAATCTCTCTCATCATTTTCAAACGAAGATGTCTCTATGAAGTGAAATGATTGAGGTCAATTTGTTTGACTTCGTTAATTATTCAGTCGATTACATGAGAAAGTTTCCACGACGGCGCTATGGCTTGCGAAGATTTCTCAAATTCTAACAACAAATTATACCTACAAAAAACTCGATAAGAACTGTTACTGATTTTTGTTAAGTAAGAGGAATAATTCTTCGTATACAATTAATTTAAAAGCCCATATTCTGAATCAAATGGCACACTAATTATGCATCACAAATGTAAATATGAAAATACTTACACTGTTTTCATAACTTCTTCCAAGATATTAATTGTTAATTTGTATTTCAGTAATCTCCTATTTATATGAAAACATAAAATATATATTTTCTACTTTCAATTACAGAAGAAATTAGTAAAAATTACTGAAGACTGAATGGTGTGCTTTTCAGAGCAGCCTCTGGCAAGCTGCATCCGATTTTTTAGAAATATAAATGATAAATATCAAATGAGAAATCAAAAATAAAGGGCTGAGTTTTATCATAATAGTAAAATGATTAATTAAGTTATTCTGGAAAGAATAAGATCTAAGGAAGTTTTGAACATCGAAATAGTAATGGCAAGAATTAAGATGGAATTTCTCATAATGTGAATAAACAAAGATACTCTTTGGAAAAATTCAACGTCATTAATCTTAGATACAAACATACCCTTGTAATATAAAAACTTTCACCAACACATTATAGTATTTTCCCTAATTCCATCAACATTCATTCGAGACATTTTAAGGCTCTGAGGCTACGGATATAAAAAATATCAATATAGAAATCGAATATAATCGATATGATCTGTACTGACTTCGTGGAACGTCATTCAAGTAATAAATTAATAAAAACCGAACTTCGTGATTTACACAATATTACACGTCAGAAAATGCGAAGTTCGATTATTTCAATTATGAGAATTGAAAGGTTGAATTAAATAAACCCGGGACTTATTTGATAACCAGAGAATTGTGAATCTCTTGCTGATTACCGCAAGTATTTAAATTAAAGAATATAACTTTGTGGACATGAATAATGCATCAGTTAAGCTATGAGAAGTAATTTAGCAATCTATAGAGAAACAATTCGTATAGATTGATAGGTTTTTGCTTAATATTGAATTTTAAGTAATTTATTCTAAAATCAGTTCCATCTGTAAATTATTCAGCCTGAGTTCAGCGTGAACCTAAAACCCAAAACAATTCGCCACCGATTACTTTGGGAAAGGAATAAAGAAAACATGGGCGAGATGGAGTAAGGTAATTTGCAGCAAAAGTTGTCCAAGTTTGTGCAGCAAAATCATACTATGACATTTTTCATAGGATTCAGTAATGAGTGACCATGTTGAATACCAAAATCCAGCATCATTTATACCTCACTAACTTCCATATCGACACAGCCATGTATAATACTGACACATGTGAGACACATTCTGAGACATAAATAAACTGCAAATAAATTTCCCTCAACCCTGTTCCCAAATACAAAATCATATTCTATTCAGTAAGATGTGGTAGCAGGAACAAATCAGGTTAGTCGCAGATCCGTGGCTAGAAAGGGACTTTGACCCTCTTCGAGGCCACTGAAAACTAAAAAGCGTGCCTCATCGCCATTCATATGAGAGGGAAAATAGTTCTCCTCTAGACAGAGGCGTATAAAAGGCAAAACGAAAAGTTGTGGGTCAAGGTTTATCACTTGGAACACGCAATAGTTCACCTTTGATTTCGGGCAAGTTTTTTCTAATTCAACTTGAATTTTTCCCGACGGTCAATTGCCTGCAATTTCTGGGTGATAATTATTACAGGAAGAAGAGAGGTAAGGCGATTATTATATGATGATGAGACCAGGGTCGGTCTCATAATTCGGCGAGAGCCACGCCTTAAGGAGAGGCATGTTCCAAAGAGGGCCTAAATGAATTTGTGCTGAGAAACTCAATTATATGCTTATCTTAAAGGCATGGTAGCGTTGCACATGCAGTTGGAACAGATTTTATCATCGTTTCATTTGATAAGAATATATTACGAAAATGTCGTGGTTCGATCAAAGGTTACATATATCCGAAAATTTCTAAATTATTTAGAATCGGTAAAGAAACTATGGGTGATTAAGCTTATGCAAATTTACTATAATAAATCATATCGTATCATAAATCATCCAGCCATGTTGCTCTCTCCTATTATTATTTATTTTTATCTTATATTTATTTTAGTGACTTATATATTATTATAACAATTTTGAGTGGGGTACTTCCTGTATGTATTCAATTAATTACATTGGTTATTATTATTTAAAATTATAAAACCATTGCAACTGGTTATCATATATGATACTAAATTGAAGAGAAGTATCTCAAAGAAATGGTAAAATTTAAGATTTAATAAATATTAATTAAATATTATATTAATTTTAGGCTCTATTTAACGTAATTTGACATCTCCTGATGAACCATTCTGGCTCAAAAGAACCATAATGATGAATTTTAGCTTATTGCAAATATTTCAAATCTATTTTTTTAAATCTCTAAGCCCTTCTTTGATTCTACAGCTAACTTAATCACTTGATTTCCACAGAAGCTTTTTTATCGATTATAATTATTATTTTATTTGTATCATTGTATTTGTAAATGCCTCTAATAATTTTGGAAACAAAATACAAATCTTCAAAAATTATTACCATTATTTTTATTTACCCTCTCGATATGTTTAAGTATGGACCTTCTTTGTGCAATTTGTTTCGATGAAAATTGTATATAAATGTTCAGATGTCAATACACAATGTAAAATACCATTCATCTTAGTTGCTAGAGACGCCACTAGTAATTCATTCGTTTGTTTTTCATTGCCCGCTCTGCGAATTAATTTTCTATATTTGTGACTTCTCTGAATTACTTTCTGGATGTATAACTGGATATATTTATGATTTTTCCATGTTAATTTCCAATGGGGCCACGATTGAACCTTTGCACCTCGAGCCTTAGATAGTCTAAATCCGCCCCTGACAACGCCGTCGTTAATTTTTATAAATTTTTAAAATTTCGTCTCTTTCGTGGAGAATAATGGGAACTAGGTCCCGCATAAAGGCGTTAACATTCCCACGCGTTTCCTCCGCCACTTCCCTCTGATTTCGCGTCTTGACTCCGCCCTGGACGATAATCCATCGGCCCGCCCTCTCCCACAACCCTATTCCCTCAAACGTCCTTCTCCGTAATCCAAATGCATAAACTCGGAGGGCGTCACGCCTCTTCACCATTAAGAACATGACGGTCATACATAGCGACAAATAAAAAGAAATACGTCTTTTGGGAATGCTAAATTTGGTTAATATTATTACGAGTAATTCTGGCGAAAGCTGCCTTAAAATGTATGAATTCTAATCTTACCACTAGTGAATTCTCTGTCAAAAATGATGGATTAAAATTAAATTTATTAGCCAAAAATATAGATAATCCCGATACGATATTGGATTTTTCAATAGAAATATTTATTTTAATACATTCAAACTCTGATAATAAATAAATGAGTGTTAAGTTCAACAATCAGCTTTGTCGTTAGAATTTTTATGGCCAAAAATAACACAAATATTTCATCATTTTGTCTTAAATCTCTCAATTTCAACTCGAATACAATATCATTCAATTTCCTTTCTTTTAGTATTCATCTCGATTTCGTACGACCGTTATTATTTTATTAATTCTGAAAAATAAAAAATGTCTGCAACCGATCAAAATGAACTTATCGCGCATTTCTTATGAAAGACGATTCGAGTCGTCCGGAGTCAAAACAAGGAAACTTTGGACAAAAAAATATCAACACGTAATTGGACTTTTAACGACTCCCAAAAATTTATAATCCTATCACTTAGGGAAGTGCATGAAATTAATGTTTGAAAATTTTCCTCTGCATTCCTTAAGGGAGTTACTGAAATCGGATAGATAAATACATACATATATACACATCGTTGATTATTATATAAGATTCCGCACGCATTTACTACGATATATCGGCCTCCTTTTTACCCGCTCAGACGTTTGATAATTTTTATTTCTTATTTACCGTAAATATTCCAAGATAATCACTCTATTTTTTAGTTCTATACTAAAAAAGAGTAGAGAAATAAGAAAGAAACGATTTTTTCCCATAGAATCCAGGTCCTACTTTAATAAATATACTTTGCTAAATCCCACGCTCGCACAAGCCATAGTCGCACGACTCGTTTAGACCCACTAACGTCACCTTCAAGTCTAGACTAGAAGATGACGCTTAAGGATTGGGAATTTGCAAAGTTTTCTTTATTAAAATAGGATCTAGTTTCCTAGAGAAAAATGATTCCCTTCTTATTTCACTACCATGGAATTCCACAAAGTTATTCAAAAGTCAGTGGTTCTATGAAAAACAGTAGCTGGTTTACCGAAGTAGCTTTGTATACTGGTATTTTTTACAAATACCACCTGATGAAAGCTGGCTGTAAAAGGCTCAATGCCGATTGCCCTAGGACCACCAAAACTACACACCGGCATTTTCTGTATTTCTTCAGCATTCGTGTTATTTTTTATACCCGCATATATTGCGGCATTCAGATATTTCAACGAGGGATATTCGCCTTTGACCGCTTGGTGAATACGATTGTTTATATACGAGTACGTATATATCGTACCGTACGAAATCGATTCTGGACTGAAATGGGATTAAGAACTAATCTCTTGTACTTCGAATGAGACAAAATATACTCAGTCTCATTTATTTCCATTCTATTTTAAGGTGTATCTCTATTTTTTCTGGGCAACATAAACGGAAAAACTCAAAAATGTAGGCTTGGTTTACTACTGAGCTTTATTCCAACAACATTCAACAAACACTAGTCCAATTCGAAATCAGTTAAACTGATAACGCAAACATCGCCGTGGCATTTGAATGCCTGTGTCGAATCAAGAATTAGAAAGGAGGCATTATGAAAGTTTATAGATAGTTAGTATTCAAAGCTGCCCGTAAATCGAAAGAGTTATTATTTGATGTACGCATATCGTAAGAGGAAGATGAGTGCAGAGAACGGGTATGAGTGACTGGATTAACATGATGAATAATTAAAGAAGAATCTTGCTGCCAAAAACGGAATTAATATTAGGAGCAAGAAAGGACGATTGTGGCTGAAAAGAAACAGAATAACTCTGAGAGAAACAAAATATTAACCTGGTAGTGGACGAAAAGAATTAGGCGAAGAGCAGATAGAATTAATTTTCCGCTACATAATAATAGTGATATTGTATTGAAGGAATTAAAAGAGGGAATGCTGGAGTACTTAGTAAGATAATATGCCACCGATGCATAAGAATATGATATTATAGAATTCATAGACCAGGTAATAGAGTAGATCAGTTAAAAACATGTAATAAATGCTGAGCAACAGGAGTGCTATTGGAATGCTAGTTAGATGATCTTTTTATTGAATCTTCAGTAAGGAGAATCCTTCTCCTTCCATGGTTCGTCGTCTTTCTGTAACTGATCGGATCTGATTTTACCGCGGCGGTTATAAAAGTTTTATAAAGGAAAGAAAATAAGGGAAAGTGTGAAAATTGTAAGTTTGTTGAGAATAGCGGGAGAAGCATATCGCAATTGAAATTAATCATGTCTAAAGTATGATTACCGAGATATGAAAATATTCTATTTCGGAGCATCCTTACGGGGAGACTCTCACTTTTGTCCGGGGATTTTGATGAAACTTTTTGTGGTGACGCAGGAAGTGGAGTAATGAAAAACTGTATTGCCGTTCGTCTGAATGGGCCTTAGTTTTTTTGTAATAATTAATTGAAAATCGATCATCTGAGTATAGGCAACCACGCATTACACACCCGTGCCTGCCAAATCGGTAGAAAATAACCCGCTGTTTGCGAGTAATTCTGTAATATTATTTACATTTTCTTTTGTTATTTTTTTTCCTTGTTACTCACTGATAGACTTAAGAGAAATATTTTCATTCTTGCTCTCAATATCCGATCGAATAACCTTATTTCAACCAAATGAACTTCGATGACGGAGAGCCTCACTTAAAGTATGATGAATGAAGGTTGGTAACATAGCTTTTCGGAATCCTCTGGTATTCGGTGGTTGTAACTACATTGGCTATCCTCTTAAATATTTTAGTAGTCCCGTAAAATATCATTCACAAGCGCGATTTTTCATTTAAGGTTCGTAACACAAAAAACATGCATGAGAAGCTTTATCCAAAGTAATTAAATTTCCTTAACACTACAAAAACACTTCTATTGCAATGTTTATTGAAGTCGATAATAATTACAGGATCTGATTTTGGAGACATTTAATAAAAGTTAGTTCATGAAATTTAATCGGTTGTGCAATTCAGTGAAATAATGTGATTTATTAGTATGTATTAATTTATATTTAATTTTTCTTTTATTCATAACATTGTGCTCCTTTACAAGTATCAGGAAGAAATTTATCAAGAAACAACAAAAACACATACATGTACAGCACCATGAGCATCTTATAAAGCATTGCCTTTCACAAGCGCAATTCTTCTTCAGCAGTTCGGCTGGGAAACATATCTGGTGCACATTTTGAAAGAAACTTCTTTCCTCCGCAAGTTTTGACTCGTACCAAGCATATTGCAGCATGTCTCTGAATTTAGGCGTTGAAAGCTGATTATGCACTGTCGAATGAATACGAATTCCATCCTCTCTGGAACTTATTTCCCGTTTCCCCTGGATGAGGTAAGTACAGTTTTGCAGCCTTGAAATGAATATCTTGAATTGTCTATAAAAATACACATCACAAGGTTGGCATAATGATGTGCATTTCGGTGGTCTTACCTTTAAGGAGCATGTTGGCATATTTTCGTCGTCAAAAAATATCTCATCATACGTTGCGGAGTTTGTCTGCCCATCCCATGAATCCACGATTAGTAAAAAACGATTATTGGAGACGTATGGTTTTAACACGATTTTTAAGAAAACTTGGTAAGTTTCGAAGGGCAGTTTCCCAGATTTCGACGATGTCACTGAAATATTTTAAAAGTTTTTCTCTAATTCTGCCACTTTCCTGCTCACCTGTGGTCCAAAATTGCCTGCTGCTTCCTGCATGCAGGGGAAAACTTTAGGTAATAATTTACCTGAAGCTGTTATTGAATATTGCGCAGTATATGAATGCGTTATTTTTCTCCTACTTCCAATACATAGCGGTACTGTCCTTTCCCCTTGGTGGGTTAAAGTTCTTTTAATGTCAACTCTATATTCTCAACCTGTCTGATCTGTATAAATTATATAGTCTGGCTGGTACTGTGAAATTGAATTTATTTGACAGTTGCTGATATCCTACTGATAAAGCCCACTGTTGGAGCACTTTAGAGGTAACGTGCTCCATTCCCTTCCTTGCTTCGCAAAACCTATCGTATGTACATTTATTTATCATTTGCATCTTATAAAATCATGTTCCTCCATTTGCTGTATCCCTACTCCACACAGTAACTTGAGATTTTCGTCGTAAAAATTGTGAACCTAGCGTTTTAAGGTTGATAGCGACAATTTTAGGTGTTCCCTAGCAAGATTAACGACCTTAATCTTCACATCCAAAGGAACACGAAGTTACTTTGGAGGTTTGGATGATGGCTCATAGAAATCACTGTTATCTTCCTTTGAAGGATGGCTGCCATCTCCCGATTCTGCTTCCTCATCGCTATCATTCATGAATTCTGCATCTGCATCTTCATTTTCAAAGAAGAACTCATCTTCCTCAACAAAAATATCTTCTTCTATAATATTCATAAATCTATCAACGGCTTTCTCGCCAAGTAAACGAGCCTTATTGGATATTTCCACATTTGTGAGGTTTTCAATGACGTTCAAGGCCATTAAAGTTTCTGCGAAAAAATTATATTTACTATTTCTCGGTATTAACTGGAATGAATCCAATTTTTAATAAGATAAAAAGGATATTTGTGTTAATATTGTTCAACGAAATTTCATTCAACCGAAACAGAATTTTTCTCTTAAAACAAAATTTTATTTTTAAATTGTATATAAAGGTCTCATTTGTGGGTGAAAATAAAATTTCCAAAATGACTCAAGCTTACCTAGTAAATATTAAACTGCACACGTAGCATCCTCCTTGCTATACTCACTGACAGCTGCTGGCTTCCCTTCGTTCATACTGGAATATCTCACACGAGAAGAGGAAGGAAATTCCATGATAAATTCAACGAAGAAAACTGAGTAACTGATGAAGAGCAAGTTACACTTTCTTCTCCTGACCGGAAAGCACACTTAAAACGGAATTATAAGTTCACTGCATAACGTCTCACTTTAAACTGAAGAGGAAGATATCTAGAAAATCGGAGGTTCATATGTAAGATCCAATGAAAACGAGAGAAGAATCCTAAAAAACCCTTAAAGAAGAAATTATACTCAAACAAAGATGTGCACATTTTATGACACCCCACGGTGGCAGGCACAGCGGCTCCTTTTTCAGGGACGTAATTTTTTCTTCAAATTTATTCTCATTATCCAACAAAAGGACGTTTATCTTCGAATATTCTAACATTTTAGGATAAATGGTAGGTTTGAGTATCTTCAATAGCAGAGGTAACGTCGAGTAAGATGGAAGCTATGGAAAGTTTCCCATTAACCAAGGAGTTGTTGGCGTATATGTAGTCAGAGCTGATTGCTCATTATCCAGTCAACAAATATAAGGCATCTAGTGATTGGCGTAGAAATTAAATTAAGGAAGTAATCCGCTACTTTTAATTACGAAATCTTGAATCAGTCGAACGCAAGTTTCTTTTGCATTTTTTGCGTTACGAACCTTAAATGAAAAATCGCGCTTGTGAATGATATTTTACGGAACTACTAAAATATTTAAGAGGATAGCCAATGTAGTTATAACCACCGAATACCAGAGGATTCTGAAAAGCTATGTTACCAACCTTCATTCATCATACTTTAAGTGAGGCTCTCCGTCATCGAAGTTCATTTGGTTGAAATAAGGTTATTCGATCGGATATCGAGTGCAAGGATGGAAATATTGCTCTTAAGTTTATCAGTGAGTAACAAGGAAAAAATATAGCAAAAGAAAATGTAAATAATATTACAGAATTACTCGCAAACAGCGGGTTATTTTCTACCGATTTGGCCGGCACGGGTGTGCAATGCGTGGTTGCCTATACTCAGATTATCGATTTTTCAATTAATTATTGCAAAAAAAACTAAGGCCCATTCATACGAACGGCAATACAGTTTTTCATTACTTCACTTCCTGCGTCACCACAAAAAGTTTCATCAAAATCCCCGGACAAAAGTGAGAGTCTCCTCTTGTTAGTATTATGCGAAGAGATGAAAACATTCCGAACTTCCTCCATCACTCATCAGCGATTCGTCTTCTAAAATCTTTAATTTCCTCATATCGAAACGAGTGAGATTATTAATTCCTAACTAGCTTTGACGATACCTAAATCCACACTTAAAATCGGAACCGAGAGAAAATGTAAGCATGTCAAGCATAGTCTCTTCGGAAAAATGTAGTAATTACCCTTATTATTTATAATGATTAATATACAATAATTAAACTCCTGGAACGACAATCTTGAGTATTTTGATTATTATTGGATGTTGCGCAAGAACTATTCATCGCAATTTCCTAACGCTTATTGTAATAATCTAACCTAGCCTTTTTTATCCTCGAATCAACTTGGTGCTCTCCATTTTTCTCCGATATGATTATTCTATTATGACTGTTTTCTTGCTGATCGTTCCCGAAGCTCAGCCTTTAATCCAACTGACAATCTCTCTCATATAATCTAAGCTTTTATTTATTCCTTTTTAAAATCCAGGAAATGGTCCGGATCAGAAAGTTCTGTATCCAAGGTACAAAGAGAATGATTAAATTTATCAGTTTCCTGTACTTTGTTGGTCTCGGTGGCGTACTGGTTAACATGCCAGCCCAGCAATATTGCAAGATTTGAGTCCTGGTTAAGGTCTGTGAGCTATGGAAAAGAGTTGGTTGTAAATTAATACTTATTAAGTCTTGATAGAACCGAAATTCACTCGAGAAAGTTGCTATCGTTTTTGATGTTATGCTGTGTTATATTACCGAAGAATAAAATGAACTCCCATGAGTAAGTTTAACGTTTCTTCTTTTTTCCGATGTCTTTCATTGCCTATTCTATGTAAGGTCCCTGCAAACCACCTTTCGGTGTGTAGCAGGTGTTGGAAGCACCATGACCACCATATTTTCCTAAATGATTGCTTTAGAGTATATTTCGTGGAAAAAATGAAACGATTCGTTCTATCATCAATTTCCCTTATCTTCCTCAAAGTATCAGAACGGCCTATGTAACATTATATCAGTTGTATCATCTGAGAATGTACTTTTTCTGAACGTATTTAATAAATTTATCTTTAGTATTAATATTCTATTGTAGTTTTAACGGTTTAAAAACGAAAACACCGATACCTGCAATCCTTCATCAAAAGCTCCATGCTCTAGGAAACAGGTCTGAATCTTTAGATTCCACCTTAGATTGAGAACTAAGAGTAAATAATTTCCACAATTTTCATTGATCTCCGAGGGCAAAAATCAAGCAACTAATTTTGAGTTTGTTATTTGAGAAGAGTTCAGCAGTAGGCGTTATGTCAGATAGATTGATGGAGATGTGAATCTTTTAATCTTTTGATAGCTGTTAATTACCCGCCAACACTCACTCCTTGGCCTCGCAGTCATTGTCACGTAACTTCTTTTGTTTGATGAAATTGAAGCGTGTTACACGAGTACCGTAAGAAAAGAATATTTTGGGGAAATAGGGTTTTTCAAAAGAGACCGTGAGAATATCTAGGTTTGTTTATCAAATCTTCGTTTCCATTTCCGAACGGGCACACAAAGAAAAATGAAGTACCATTTTGGGGGAATTTCAATTTTCGTCATTCATTTACAAACATTAATGTTCACAGCCAGATGATTCTACAGGGATAATATTCGCAATAATATATATTATTAAAATCCATTTAAAGGATTATGGTAAGTGCTTTAAATCGTTTTTTACATTTATGCAAACAATGAAAGATTTCTTTCTGTTGATAGCAATTTTCTTGGAAATGGGGACCAATACAACACATAATCATCGTATAATAAAAATGAGCTCGCAAGGTTTGAAATTTCATTCTATTATCTTTTCTCACAAACTCAAATTCTGGCAGCATAACTAATAAGATATCGAGACATAAATTCCTTCAAGTCCGGAGATGATTTACCAGTTTTGCCTGATTACCTCCCAAAAACGAATTTAAAATCTTAAAATTATTCATACAATAGCAGTCTTCAAAAATAGAGATTTAGATTAGAATATGATAATACTGGAATAATATTTTTTTAAAGAGGAATATTAACTTCCAAACTCATTTTATGTGAATTATGGAATTATTTCAACCGATAATCGCGATATAACTGCTGTTATATTACACAGGCTAGGTTCCCTTGCAGTGAATGCAGTGAAGTGGCTATATAATTTTACTTATAATTATGCATCTACATGGAAATATCTCTTTGGATACATTTGTTTGTAAAATTAAAAGGAAATTGATTAAAAATACGCCCTCAGAGGAAAATTTTCACAATGATTGGGAGTAGCAAATCATTACGTGTAAAAATTTACTTACACCATACTTAGCTCCTTGAAAATTCTTTTTGATGAATACAACAATGTGGAAATCACATTTAATATTCGTATTTTTATTTTGCAATACTTCATGCATAAACGAGTTTTTACTTATTAAAATTTCGACTCCTATAGCAAGAATTTCGTCCCTGAAAAAAATAGTACCACATAAAATTCGACGTCTCTAATTCAGCCTTAAAATGGACTGAAAAATTCTACTATTTACGGGTACAAACGGTAATCTCGATAAATCTAAAATAATCTATTCCATTACATGAAATTTTCTATCTGTTAATTAATAGGTTATCTCGCAATAACGATTTCCATACACTTGCCAGAAGATCTCCGTAAATAGATTCCATTCCATAGTTGGCCACGGTTTGGTGACCATGGCCCCCTAAAAATTCGGTCTCTTCCCCAAATTTATCCACTTCTGCTAAGATTCCGCATTCTCATCATGCAATCGCCTCATTCCAACTACTCCCTCAAATTTCATTGTTTGTCCTCAGCCTAATCTCACCCCTTTTGTCGCTGCAGATCCCTTTCCCATGCGAATCACGGAAACGTCTCTGATGAGGCCTGCCGATGCGCCCCCGAAAGTCGGCGGGTGTTATCAGGTCGCGATGAGTTGTGCAAGAATGGAAGTGGCCACTTTCACGTTCATAATTATAGCCGACGTTATTACCTGTGGGCGAAATCCGTACTTCCGATGATGCGAAAGTCGTCTATTTGTTTTCGCTAAATATTTCGCGACCTTAAATTAAATTTTGAAATTTCTGCTATTCGAAATGGCTTTCGTCGTTCGTTTATAATCATATATATTCGTATAAATTTGATCATATGTATAAACAAATTTAATCGTATTTACATTCGAATTTCATCATATATACATACGAATTTAATCATGCATACATACAATTCATATAAATTTCGATATGTATAATTATCGATGGGCTCAATTAAAAACTTAAATTCAGACAAGTAAAGGAGACATTTACTGAGAATATGAAAAAGTTGGCATTAGGAAGTATAGTTCTAGTTAGGCCAAGGAACACAGAATTAAGTTTCCCCTTGGCTGAAAACAAATGTCTTGCAGGCAAAGAAGACTTTGGTGATACAAATGACCTTCAAAGAAAATATTTATCCTCAATTATGATAATTTTCCATAAAAAATACAATTCAGTCCATATTTAAAATTAGATTTAACTTTATTACAAACGATTTAGGAATAATTTTAATAATTGGAACTCGTTGAAAAGATATAGACACACTCTTGAAAATATCCAAGATAAGGGTTGGCAAAACGTGACTCCATCGAAAGACTTTGAAGTCTTTTATGCTCGTGAGTTGCAGGGTAAGATTATAAAGCTTGTAATATAAACAGGTGTTGAAAATATCTAATGCATTATTTCGAAATTAAATATTCATCAAATAAATTGCTTCTATTTTAAAATAGTAACGAAATTAGGTAAAATAGTATTTCCTGGGGATTAACGCAGGTGAAATATATTAATGAGACTGATTCTATAACTAGAACCGGAATATTTTGAGCCTTTAATACCTTCACTGTTGATTTCTAAACTCAATATGGTTTTGTGAAACGCAGTGAAGTTCATTTTGGCAGTAAAAAGACCCGCTTAATATGAATCCTGAGTAGCCGCACTTTGGCAGCGTAATTTTTGGCCCTAGCACAATGTTCTAACTTCACATCAATATTAACATAATTACCTCGCAAAACCAGCGGCATATTTAGGTTCCTCGCGCCTTTCGCAACTCCTGGTGAACGCGACTTTTCTTAGCGAAATTTTTGGTGATCGGTAAATTAGCAACAAGAAGTATTATCATCATTTAAATATTTCAAATATCGTGGCAAAATATCTACTTGCTCTCGAATTCGTAATTAAAGTTAAATCGCACAAGAACTGCGCCTTTGGCAGTTGCTTCTAACATGGGGTATGGGATGTAAAACAACGCCATCTCTCTTAATCTATAGTTTGTTAGCTTCTCTAATGTTCCAAGGATAAAACAAACACAATTAAACCCTATTTTAGAACATATTTCCTAGGACAAATTTCTCTCCACGCTCTCTTACTTATGCCATCATCGACATAACACCGACTAAATAACTCAACCCTACTCGGAATCCGGAACTTTTTTAAATTCATGTATATGAAACAATATTTAGACAGGCCTCTTTACCTGGTTCATGTTCTAAAAAAGGAAACAAGTAGGTAAACAGTGAATCCTCCTTCGAGCTAATTTATAAATTATCGATATAGGAGGACTCCATGGACGCTAAGCATCCGGGTTTCCATCTTTCAGGGACTTAATAAAAGTACCTAACTTCTTTATGTTCAATTTGCAAATGATACATTTTCAAATTTTTAACCTCAAATATTTTACTTCATTTGTCAACAAAAATTTATCACACTATGGACAGCGGTACAGGTAAAGGGGCCCTGACGGTAATTTTGCATCCGTGCCCCCTTTGACAGATTTGCTGACCCTGGCTCCAAAATTTTCGTTAAGCAAACGGGGTAGGAAAGTAAGCAACCAGTGAGATGAGTTAGCCCTCATGAGAAAAAGACCGTTGCAGGGGAAATACAATTCGTTCCTTTAGTGACCAGGAAACTAGAGTAAATTACCTCAATTAGAGTTACAATGGAAATGACTACAATAAAAGTGTAATAAGCATACAAATGTAGTCAAGTAAAAGCCTTTGACCTTTCGCTCGACTTTGAATGCTTGTTTTAAGATACACAGAGGAACTTAACTTATAATTAACTTAAGCTACACAATCTGTCCACGACATCCTGTCTCAAATACATCTGGAGACGCAAGATATTAAAAAATAGAAACATTCCAGAACTATGATTTAAGTAGGTATTTTTAGTCGTTTGATGTATCCAGATATCGGAGATAAATTATTTTAAACTCACCGGTTGAGAAGCGGACTTATTTTCTTAATTCATTACTTTCTTCACTCCATAACCCAGTGTATTAAATTAAACCTCTTGAACTAAGTTGCTTCTTAATTGAGCAAAATCACACATAGCAAGTTGACCAACTCCTTGACTTTCTTGTGCTAAGTGCACGACTTTTTCGCTGAATGCGAGTAACATCCATTCTTTATGAATTCAAAAAAAAGAGCAATGACATTATCATCCTTATTTCATGCATATAATCCGTTAATTAATTAATTGACAACTGGAAATATAGCAAGTTATTTTCCTTGGACATAATTTAGATTTTTTAAAATTCAAAAAGCGATTGGGAATTCAATTGTTTAATTGCCGGTGTCTTCCCAAAGAGGGAATTTCAGCTATGCAATTCTCAGATTAACTTTAATAAATGCTCGCTCAAAATAATAAAATAGGTAAAAGGTTGAGTTAATTGATGTTGTACATACTTAAATAGAGATGCAAATAAATAAGCTTGTCCTGGAAGTGAGAGGATTGACATATGATTCGTTCTCATATAATTGTCTATTCGGAGTCAAGTTCGATCTATCTTAACTCAAACGATACGGTAGTCGGTGAAGAGGATAGAAGGCAAGTGAACCTCGAATTTAAATTAAAAATTCAATTACCATTGAATTACTTGGACAAATACTAAGTAACTTTACAATATTATGACAAAAAGACAACTCATGTTCCATTAAAGACATTATTGGAGCTACTTAGAGAGATACTTAGGATCTTATAACAATTAGTAGATGCAGAAAAATGAGGTCCTAGTTTAGTTTTCTATTTTTAACATTGATGGTTATTATTCACCTTTAGTGAAGGTGTAATTTCATTGATAATGAATAAGTTTGCCTCACGTTTGTTGATCAGTTTAGGATGTAAGTAGGAAATAGGCATACTGATTGCAAAGGGTAACAACCCTCATAAAGCAGCTAACGAAATGAGTTGTTTATTAGCATGAGTGGTCAACTAGAATTTTTTGTTTTGTAAATCTTTTTTTGGCAGTGACTTAGTTATCATCAGGAAGACTTTTCATAAATATAACCAGCAAAACAAGGATTTTCTGCCTAGGATTGTGAGAGAAGGGTATCAGTGGAGTGCTATTTTCTCTACTTCTACTTTTGTTTCATTTAAATCTTAGTAGAGGGAAAATAAATAAGCCATTAAAAAGATATATTCACAGAGTGCTTTATTTACCATCACAACATTACAGCAGTGAAAGACGGAACAACTGAACACCTTTTGTAGACATCGCAAATTGCAATAGACTAGGTAAGACTAAACTTTTGAGTTACAAAAGCAATTACATACCATCTGATTCTGCAGAAATAAAATTGGCTGTCTCAATCTGTGCATGAAAGAAAATTGCAGAAATGCTTAACAAACTTGCAAGAAAAATAGAAAATAAGCACCTGAGGATATCAGCATAACTACACATTCATGTATGGGAAGGATGTAAACAGAAACACAATGAATAGAATAAAATATTTTCAAATATGGCAAATGCAAATAATTATTACATACCAAAGATAAGGAATGCCTTACTTTATTTGTACTTTTCAACAAACAAGTCCAACAAGCTTGCTAATATGAAATAACTTACACCATTTAGTCTTATTTTGTAACATTTAACACCTATTTTGAAAATGGAAGACTTTCTTGAGGTTTGACACATCTTATTTGTGTGTACTTTGAAGAACAGTAAAATTCATCATCAGAATGGTCCAGGCCCCCATTTCCCACATGGCAGGGATTCTTATGTGATATTACATAGACTTAGGTACAAAATATAATCATCTATAGAGGCCTTACATAGGTTAATATGCATGAGTATTGACATATATCTACACAACCAATTCTGATTGACTTGCATGCATTCACAAGTTTAAACATACTGAAACAGAATTCTTAAATAATATTGAGACATTTATAAAATAGAAAATAGCGAGACTTTCCACATTAATCATAAAATTGAAACTAGCTGTAACTCATTGAGGAAACTTCATAAAATGCAAAGTAAATGCTGACTAAAAGATAATGACTCAAAAAGGACCAAGTTTATCCAGGTTACAAAAATGCTCGAGATAAATGGTAATGGACCTAAGCTTATCACAGAAATTTTTCATTATATAGATTCTAGAATAGCTGCAGAGCTATAATAAATTGATATTAATCATTTGTGATGAGTAAAAATTAAAGCATAGATCCAACCACCGGAGACTTTCAATGAATTTAAGAGTAACAGAAACTAGTATGAATTGAACTCTAACACATGTAAATAGCTCTTGTGAGAAGTATCTTGAAAAAGAATTATAGAAGGAACATATATCATATACATAAGGAACATCAGCTGCACCATTCAACACCTGATATTAGTATCTAAAACATGGGACACTTATAATAGCCCTTAAAATAATTCTAACCAGATTGAATGCAAAATGCTAATGAGGTAACAAATTAAACAGGTGATCTAATAGAAATATCCATCATTTCATGATACAATCACATTTGCCACTTGAAGTCAAGTAAATGTAGTAAAACAAAATAGAGTGCTCATTTGGATAACATATTTCATGATTGCTTCTCAAAGCTGTAAAAATGATCACAATCATTTCAAACCTTCCTAGATTAAAATAGCAAGACACTTTTCACAGCAATTTTTTAAGCCGTGGTGATGTGTAGACTTGATTATTTTTTTAATAATGGAACTAAAATGGCATCTTATGGAAAAGAAAGTCTTACTTAATCTTTGCATCATTCTAATTCATATGAACACATTATCGAAATTAGTTCATAAAAATTTAATAAATCATACTTAAATAATGTAGTATCATTACAGGCTAAAAAATGAAGGAAATTCCAACAACAGTCTTATTTCAGTATCACACCTTTCAATCATCAGAAAAATATTGCCTAAGAAGTTGCATAAGAAACATAATCAAAAAGGTGGGAATTAAAGATGGAAATGACAAAGACACCAATATCCAATTTAGTAAGAAATAGGAATACGGGCTATTTGCAAGGTAGGCAGAGCACCTTCTTAGGCAAAACAGATCACACAAGAAGAGCATTAACAAGATGGCAGTTTAGTTCGACTCCTTCAACACCTGACGCAATGTATCCAAAAAGATGTTCATGTGATGTTTCTGATATGTGAGACTAGGCCGTAGGCGGATAGCACTATCACCACATCCACCAACGTGAACGCCTGCAAAATAAGAAATGAAAAATGAAAATTAACTTGGAAGGGATGAGTTCATTTTCATTAGCAGTTACATGAATCTAGTATTTGTCTTCCCCAATTTGAAAGCATGAATATAAATTCATTGATTTAAAATAAAATTTTCTTCAAGATTCTTCATTCCAAGGAAAAGAAATGGTTATTTCAACAATGCAAGTAAAATATCCCGAAAGCTAATAAGCTATTATAAAAACACCAAAAACTTTCTAGGTATCTATCTTCCTAGAGAAGTCTTTAGCATATATTTGTACAAGTAATCAATGAATTTATAATTTTAGCTTGGTTATTTGTAAATTATAATTAAAAATAATTTAATTTCACAAGGGTGTTTAGTAACATACAACAACCATAAAAAGATACTGAGCTCAATTAAAACTATGCTCAATGAAATATTTAACACAGAATATTTTCAATATTGTAAATTATTTTTTAATTGATGGTTTATTTGAAATATTAATTTTCAATTATTTTAGGAAAATATATATTCTCATCAACAATAAGTCAAAATGAGAATATTTTTTGAATAAAAAGAATACGAAATATTAATTTAGCTGAATAATAAATAATAGAAGACATGCAATTTTTATTCCAAAATTATAATTAATTAATTAATCTTTGATTTAATTTACCTTTGAGATGCAACCTGTTCTTGATGTCATCACGTATCCTTGAGTTAGGGAAGTCAAATGCAATGAAAGTCCCTCTTCCACGAACATTACTCAGTAGATGAGCAAATTCATTCTGTAACAAGAGCAATGAATGAAATTCCCATTGAAGGTAATTCTTGACAAATAATAAGTGAACAATTGTCAGCGAATCACCATAGGTAACATAGTGGTTAGTGATTTAGCAATTTCAATTCTTCAACAATATCTACAGACTATAAGATCATTTAAGAAAATTTTAAAATCTAACATATTTGGTTCAGTATAATTACAAGATAGAGGATTATATAAATTGCAATGCTGAAGAAACAAACCTGTAATTTAAGCAGTCCATCCATAGTAAGATCGCCCACAGTGACAGCATTTTCTAAAAGTTTGTCTCTCTTGATAACCCTCAATACACTTTCCAGAAGGACCAATTTACTGGGGTCACCCATCCATGTATTGAATACTCGGTAGGGTTGCTTTGGTCTGCAGGGGAAAGAGGAGTTACATGAGGTTCTTGAGTAAAGCATTAACACTCAATAAATTAAATATTCCTAAGATACTAAATCCCTGTCGATGATGTAAAAAGTATTGGTTGAATAACACCAGAGAGGATGTACCTGAACTCAGGAGTGTGAAACATTCCGCCAGTCAACATCTTTTTTGAAAATGTAACAATATCAGGGGGAGAATCTAACTCAAAATACTCGTGGCACCACAATTTTCCGGTTGAGCCACCTCCGGTTTGCACCTCATCCATCAAAAGGGCAGCTCCATTCTGGATGAAAAATATTTTTTTATTAGAACCAAGTCAAGACAAAAACCATTTGTCAGTTACGAATCAATTTATTTATTTAATAACTGAAAATGGATGATAAGATTTACCATAGCTATTAATATCAGTTCGAAAGAAAGAAAACCACAGCCAAATTTTTCCAGAAGAAATGTTATAATATAAGTTTCATGATAATGTATTGTTGTGACTGCCCGTGGTCAATTTTGTAAAGTTGCAAATAAAAGAAGAAATAAAAGAAGAGGGGAAGATAACCAAAGGTGGGGCAAAGAAAGAAGAGGGGCATTCAGAGACAGACAATTAGAGAATGCAAAATTAGGAGACTGGAATGTGCTATGGCAAGAAAGACATTGGAGAGTGGAGTACCACTCTATCTAACGTACTAGTTAACTTGCTGTTCTGATTTGTCTATTTTTCTATTAAACATGGTTATAACCAAATGTGCATTGAGTCAATTTCTTTTATGCCAAACTTTCAAGTTAGATCGTCCATGTGTAAATAAATCTGGGGAACTTCAGCCACAGATTCTTGTGCGACAGGGGAAATGAGCAGGAAAGTGGCGGAGAAGGCAGACGGACCGTCACAGTACAGTGTAGTAATAATTGTTACAGATAATATCCTTTAAGTTTATTTCTGATGATAAAAACCTCAATTAGAAACCTAATAAAAAATCCATACTGTCATCTGCAGAAGTTTTATTTAGCAAAACCTAATCAAAAATAAGGTTAAAGAAAATCAATGTTTTATAATGAGGAAACTCAAAATAGATTCATATTCTTATCATTAAATGATGATTTTGATGGTAAATAGAGAATAGGTTGATAGACAAGGGCACCATTTCATAAAATTACGTTCATAAACCATTTCTGTGATGATGGTTCCACAGATAATTTACTTGATATATGAACTTTACTTTTATGCTTGATCATATAAATAATAATTTAGTGCATCCAAAAAGCTTTTCTAACAATGATCAATTTCACAATGTGGAAGTTGAAGTTTAAATGTATCCAAATAAGTTTAACTCAAATAGATATTTAGGCTGATTGCAAATTAATGAAAAAGGTATCCAATGAAACCTGATATGTAAGCATACAAAAATATCACAAGAACAAAAAAGGGGGAGTGTCTTACCTTTTTAGCAATGCGTTGCAGTCCCTGGAAAAATGCAGGAGATCCATGATGATCACCACCTTCTGACTGAATTGGTTCCACTACAATTCCTGCGACCGGCATATCCTTTTTCCTCCAGTCCTCGATGAGTGATTCAACCTGTAAATATAATTTCATGAAACGTTAAAAGCAAGTCACAAGTCTTTGAGGCTATTTTTTCTGCATCACAATTTTAAGATTTAAAATTAAGATTAGGAAGATAAAACAGACTTCATATAGTAAATTCCATTAAGAATGAATGTAACCAGTTTAGATGTTACCTTCTAGAAATTATCCATATGGGAAATAGGACGAGACACTTCATGCAATTTCTTTTCAGAGGAATATCATAATCTCTCATCTTATGTTCATTAAGAATTTGAATTTCATTGAAATTTTAATTAATTACATATATTTAACATTAAATATAGGAACTTTTACTCCTAATAGGATCCTACAGAGCAGCTAAGTCTACACAATGAAGAGTGACGTATTTGAATATGATTAAACCTAATAAATATATGATATAGGTGATAAATTTGTAATTGACACAGACCAAATACTCCTATCAATCTAAATCAACGAGTCAAATGATAAACAAGTTTACCCGCTCTAAGCATCTCTCATCTTCTTTCTTATTCTCAGCCTCATTATCTTTCAAAGGATACTTGTATCGTGGAAATGGTGCAGTTGGCCAATCGAAAGATGGGACATCAATTTTATGAATGGGCTTCGAATGAGTAGTGGCCAAAGCTCCAAATGTGCGACCATGAAACCCTCCTGCAATAAAGGCATAAATTCTTCAGAAATTGAAATAGCTATAACAGAAGAATTTTCATGAATTGTTACACTCATTACAATTCAAGTGAACATTACACGATCAGTTTATTCAGAATAAAGAAAAATTATGTAAATGCTCTCTTAACAAAGCTAAATATTTCTAATTGCATTAATGTATAACTGTGAATAAGTAAAATTCATTCATGATAAATAAACAACTTGCCTACATAATAAATTATTACTTTTTGAAAAAAATTGCCAAGCTTAGAATTAAGGGAAACGTGAAAATTCACATTCTCAATTCAAAGAGAGTATCAAACAAATCATTCCTTGTATAACTAAGAGATACATTTTCAAAGCTTTATATATAAATTTCAGTCAATGCAAACCTTTTTCGGAAGATACAAATAAAGAGAAAAATGTAAATAGATTGTAAACAGTAAAAGTATATTCTTACTTATACTATAATCTTCAGGCTATGTTATGCCATAAGGGGTTCCTTTTCACTTAACCATTGAGTCATTACGTTGCAGTACGTAATTTAGTAAAACAGCAACCGAATACAATTGACACGAATCCAGAAAAATTATCATCAAACAATAAATAGCATTGAAAGATTTGGGTGTGGAAGAAAAACTCAATCAAAGGTTAACAGAGAAAACATAAGATATAAGATAGTGCCAGAAACTCTTAATTCTCAGATACTAACCCTTGAAAGACAGAAGAGAAAGGTGAGGAGCTCCAGGTGGTTGGTTAATCATGCAGGAATCAATATCTTCCTGTGAAAATGGGGTTTTCTCTACATTCAATCCTTTCTCTAGCCTCTGCTTTTCTCTATACCAGAAAAATATGCTTTTGTATGCATTTTCATTTGAGCAAGATCCACAAGCCATGGTAGTGATTTGAGTCAAACCGCGAGGTGCAACCTAATTAGAAAGAACACACTCAGATTTTCTGCCAAGGAAAATTATTACAACCATAAAAACTGAAATATTCTACTGTCCATTCATTGCTGTTCAATAAAACATAGTATCCATTATCGACTTACTGGCATCAGTACGTCTCTCAATTTGGAAGGCCAATCCTTACCAGGGAACATCCCAAGGGATGGACGGTTAACAGAAGCATTCTGAAATTGTATTAAGAGGATGATTTACAGTCTTTCACAATAAGTATTACAAGGAAGCGCAGAATGATTTCTTTCTCTACTTACTATTCCTTCTCGTGAGCTGATTGCTTTGATCAAATCTGGATGATTATAACCTAGAGGAATGGAAGATATCTGAGTGAACAAGTCGAGTAACACGTTTCCATCTGCATCAGCCAAATAATTTCCAATTGACCTGTCATAATCCCCAAACATGGACACTGATCCTGCTTGCTGAAAGAAAAGAATTCATTGGTGATTGCAGCCATAAGTACATCTAAATAGTAAATATGTATTACTACAAGTACATAAATACAGTGGCAATGCCAGAATTTAGGTATTATTATACATAGTTTTATAGTATTAGCGATCTACCTAACATTATTTCCTGAAGAAATATTAAAGAGATATATTAATTTACTGATTTAATTGAAAATATTTTTAACAGAAGAAATGGATGCAATGATAAAAAATCATTTATCATGCTAGTGATGATTTGTTGGATCACAGACTGAAAAATAAAATGGTATGAACTGATCAAATCACTTCACATGAAAGCGCATAAAACATCACTCAGTCAGATATAGAATTCTAATTTACTGCCACTTATAAATAAATTTGGTGAAAATCAATCAGATAGAATTGGGAATCAAAGGCAGTACTTCTTGACTTGTTGGATGTAGAGCATTTGCAATATTAGCAGGCGTGACTTCGTGGAAAGCTTTAGTAAAATGAAAAACTTTGTAAATTTTAGACTGAGTTTATTCGCGACCGGTTGTAATCAGATGTAATAAGATATGCAAATTACGAAACCGGTGGCGAATAAACTCAGTGTGGAATTTACAAAGTTTTTCATTTTAGTATTCATAGCTATTGTTTATCATCAACACATTGACTAATATCCATTACACTCAAATTAAGAAACCTCATAATATAGGAGGGAATGGAATTTTTAAGAAGTTTAAATGAAGGATGTAAGCCTATTTAGTCTGAAAACAACTAATCTACCATAAAAGAGCTTCGATAAACTGATGTTGGTAATCTAAGAAAGCAATAGTTATAATTCCAAGCAATTCTGTAATAAAGACATATAATTACCTGAAGAATATTAAGCTCGCTCATTAACTTTTTTGATTGGGGCCCTGGAATTTCAGTGATAATAACAGGTTTTTCTGGCTCTCCTGCCACAAGAGGTTGTGCAGCAGCTGAAGCATTCCATCGGTGATTATCTGATATAAAAGGATCATTCAGTAAAATTTTGATGAAACCAACAACAAATATACTAACATAAATGAGCAACAGAAGGGCGCAAAATCATGAGAAAAATTCTCAGCTCAAAATTACCAGAAAAAGGATACAGACTACATTCTAGGAAAACCAAAGAGAAGATTTCCAACCTAGCGGGGTATATCTAAAAAAGACGGTTAAAATTTTATGGACACATCAGTAAACTCCCATCGATAAGACTGACCAAGAAAATAGATACATACATACAAGGTGTCAAATCCACAATACCGTGGATAGAAGAGGTCAGAAGTGATCTAGAAAAGGCACAATGAATAGACTTAACAGAAATTAGAAATAGGAAGACTTACAGAAATAAGTTGAACAATTGGAGCATGATGTCAGAGAACGAAATCTTGAAGAAACCAGGGGCAAAGTGGATGGAAGAGAGAAAAAGAATTTATGGGGAAAGAAAGAGAAGTTTGGAAGATCAGAAAGAACAATAAAAAATAAGTAAGAACGCTTTGCGTGATCCAAATAGGGTCTATATGCACCTAATAATCATAAATGAGCAACAGATGTTATTTGGTGAATTATTCTTCCACAGAAGTTCTTCTTTTCACTTGTATACTTCTTGTGTAGATAAGATTGAATTTCTTTCAAATGTTAATTAATCCATTTAATGGATAGAAATTTGTTAACATTTTCTACACTGCCATCTATTTCTAATAACTTTTGATGCCTTGAGAGTGGTTTTAAATATTATCCAACATTATCAAATATTTGGTAAAATATGAGAATATTAGTCTACATGTGCAATAATTCCTTGTTTGTTTTTTTATTCAAGACAGTTGCATCTTAAATTGAAGTAACTTACATTCAGGTCATACTTTAATCACAAAGAATGAAAAAATGAAAATATGAGTTGAGTTGATAATCTAAGTTTCTAAGTTGAAGTATTTTTGGCATTTATAACATGCAATAATTCCTGTCAGAAAAACATTTAAACTTTAAATGAAAACACTGACGATGGATAGTACATTTTTAATTGACTTTTTCCTTTAGATTATAAGCATCATATACTATTACGAATTTTCTATTAGGATGGAAATACATAAATTAATTGAAAGTTAAGGCCTAAACTCATTTCAAATATACATAAATGCATCATTGCCTCATACATCATACACTCGTTCCTTCTCGTAAGTTAGGTTGGCCTTATGATCAAGGAAACTTGTGTCATTCATAGTTTACGATCCCAATCCGACATATTTATAACTATAGAAAGACTACCAAACTTTTCCGGAATACCGTAAATATACTGAATGACCGCCTATAATGTCGTAGAAAAATTATAAGAGTTAGCCTACGTTGTAATAGAAAATACCTGACAGTAGGAATCAATGTGTAGCTAAAAAGTACACATATTTATATAAAAATGAACGCCTAGTTTGGTGTAACATGGGCAAGATAAAGAATGAATGTTTCACAATTTCTTCGATTTACAACAACATTTAACATGACATTATTAGGCATTTTACAACAAACATCGGTTATTTCATTTTATGGAGGAGATTTGTACATTATAGTACCTGTTCAAGGTTACATTAAATGCATTTACGAAGGAGATCTCGAGATAGGACACATGTAATCAATGAGCGATAATTCGATTTTACACGCAAGTTAGGGCTCAAAAATCATAAAATTAAAAGATATTTAAAGCAGCTAAAAATATGTGTGTTGAAGAGCCCTATATGAAATGCTTTTTAATTCAAGATATAATTGAAATGATTTTTCATGTAACATAAGTTCAGTTCAGTAGTCACAAAGCCATTGAATATTATGTCTGCTGAAGGAGAATTTGGTAAATTTCTACTTTAAAGAGATATTACTTACTAAGCTTTCGGATAATCGTTGAGGTGCGATTATGGATCCTAATGAGTGACATTTTGCTTTCGCTGTCCTCACTAGCTCTACTACTAAAAGAAATCACTTCACAATGCGCCGAATCAAGTTGTTATGGCCGAGCTTTTCCCACCACTGCAGCGAGATAGACACGAGGAGGCAATCTGGGCAACTAGGGGAGTGTAGGCGGAGACGCCTTCTCTCCATTAATTTAGTCCTTGATGTTCTGACAGGATGAGCGTCATCACTTTTATTGGCGAAATATTTTTTCGCATTGTATTTCATTATTTCCTTAACCTAATCTATGTCGATTTATGAGATATATTTTTGAAGTGTATGAAAAATTTTTCTCTTTAAATGAAGATCTTCGGTGAATATTTGGTTTCTTTTAATTAAAATATGATACAAAGAGGTGAATGGAAATTGAAACAAAACTTTCTTCCTACTGAAAGTTTCTTTTTGGGTAATTGAAGAGTTCGAGTATTTCACGGATAATTTGACAATCTTCGGAGGAAACATACGCTTTTTGACGTAAAATATAGTCAATCATTTGCGCCCTTCCACTTCATTCGACTTTATGTAATTGTATTTTAGTTTATTTTAAGAAAATAATGCTCGCAATCATCGCATTGCTTTTTTAATGAAAGTTCATTCCATTCCTTCAGTCGTGTAAACAAACACTTCAAGACATATCCCTTGCGTCATGGCACCTTCACGTTATCAATGTGATTACAGTATTGATCTTTCAAAGATAATAGATCTTATCTAATAAGTATTAGCTTCCTCTTAAAACAATAAAATATCATTAAATTATCGTGCTCGCTTAACGATTGATCACAGCTAATATTTTGTCAATTATGCTGCATTTGTTGCACTATGACGTGTTGTAATTAATTATCTGATACCGGATCTTTAACAAGGACGATAAAAGAAAATTCGTACTCGTGGAGGAACATATCATTATCTTTCTTACTGAAGTACATCATACACGCCGGTATGTTTATCCTTGGCAAAATTTTCATTTCGCTCAAAATATTAATTATATTATTTTAGCGTGCAGTCACTTAACCTAGCAGGTGCATTTTCCTCTAGGTAATTCATTAATAAATATTTTAATATATGCTCTTGAGAACTAAAAAAAAAAATAATTCCTTCAAAAATGTAAAACAACACATCCACAAGTCAGATTTAAGAATTATATATATTTCAATCATCCATAGCAGTTCTCCAGTATTTTAATTTTATCTCTTCTCAATCTCTCCAAACATAACAACTTATTTCATAAATGAAATCATATATTGGGTCAATTAAAAATTTAGCATTGTTTCTTATTGCCATGATTGAGATACTCATACTTTTTATGGAAGGAAAGACAGATAGAAAAGGAGTATGTGGTATTATCAGTAACAGAATAACGCACACCATGAAAAGGAAGAAAATGCAATGATAAATTAAATAAGGTTCTTATGTAAAAAAAAGACTTTCTATAAAAAAAGAGGAGAGCTGCTTTAAGGTTAAACTTAATAAAAAGAATTTAATTTAACAAGAATTTCCACACTATCAAATGCTCTTTGCAACAACAAGCAACTCAAAAAATCAATCAAATTTTCATAATGTTCAAACCAAATACACTGCAAAAGGGTTGAAATAACTGTTTTCAAGGCCTTTGCTCAATTTTATGTTCTCCATTAATGAATAATGTGATTTCAAAATTTTATAATACAAATATATCACTGTAGATGACAAGCAGAAAAAAGGAAAAATGGATGTCATATCCACCCTTAAGAAAAGCAGGAATCTAGTGATTAAATCGTGACTTCTTTTAGGGATGCAAGTAAAATGACTCTAGATAGAAATAAATGAGGCAAACAGGAGAAACAAAGAAAGGGTTAAAGTCGCACTTGGGTGAAAATGGATACAAATAGAATTAAATACCACTATGAGAGATAACTTGGACACATTGGCTTAATATGCAATTAGAGATCAAGAAGACAGTCTATGAGAGAGAGAGATAAACTATACTGGGATTTTACTTTGAAAGAACTTATACGACATAATCAACAACTAACTCCAGTTTCCTAGGTGAGGTAGACAAGCCTCCAACTTTTAGAATTGAAGTATCACCCCTCCATCACATTACAACAGCTGAAACTTTTTCCTTGATTTCAATTTAGTCGATCCATCTTCACCAAAGTCTACCCAGTGATCAACATCCAGCTATCTCTTTCTTCAGAAAGTTGTTGGCAGTCCTCCCATCCACATTACATGCCCTAACTAGCCAGATGGGATCCCTTAATTTTTTTCCTCTAGAAGATCCACAACTCCCATCCAGTTTCTAACATGTTCATTGAAAACCGTCTCCATTAGTGTTCTTCATTAACTTAGTTTTATTTCATTCAAAACACTGACTTCATTCAATTACTAATAGCTTTCATAAGGAAGTTGCTACCAGGCTGTATGCAAAGCAGGGAACAAAACAAAAGATTCCAATCAATAAATAGCTACCTCTTGTATTAAAAAAAGACAAAAAAATAATAAGAAACTATTGGATATTGAGAATTTTAAACAAAACAGAAGTGGAACATATTTTTAGTGATTCGTTATGGAACGAAATAAAGAAAAACATTCTTGTTAATTAAGAAGTTGATTATTTCATGGATCAAGTGAGAAATTAAGAATGTTTTCCTTCTGGATTGGCATGATCTATTTGTAATTGGAAATCTGCAGAATGATATTGGTTCCATATTAGACTCCAGCAGTAGATGGAGAAAGTTGAAGAATTTAGAATAAGTTTCCAAGGAGTTTTGAGTTACAGAGGTGACATTGAGAATTTAGAGTGGTGAAAAAATATGGTAGGTCCTCATTGAGACTAAGAGTAAATTAAATGGTGAGAATGATCAATATGTTTGAAAACTGGCGCGTTTACGTTGAATATATGTTATAAGCAAAAAATATGCCTACAAATACATAGGAAAGAATTTAGAAGGAAGACAATGATGACGAGTAAAAATTCAGGGAGTAGTTTGATTTATTTAAAAATTGAGGATGCAAGGATCACTTGTTTGGGCATAACAATTAGTTTAGCAAGAAGAATGAATATGCAAAAGGAAATTATTCGCTGAAATGGAAATTAACATCGTATCTTAAGACATGATTAAGCAAAACGGGTGAATTGTGGAGTGGTCTATGACAGTTATGGTCAGATAAATGGGTGGGTGCAATTAAAGCAGTGCTGAATAGAATAGGACCTAAAAACGAAATGTTAAAATTATAGGAATATTCCAGCCTCTTCTGATATTTCCGTATGTGTTATCTTGAATCACGAGGAAATTTCCAAACTAGTTGTATGTACAAACGAATATGCCTATCTTATTTTTTGTATAATCTAATTTATCAAAGAATTAGAGGTAATCGAAAGGCTTAAGTCAGATTTTTGACATCTATAAATGAAAAGCGAAAGCTAAAAAAACATAAGGAAATTATTTAAAAGATGAAGAAAATATACTATCTAGTGATTGAATTTGTATTATGAAATATCTTAAAAACATAAAAATTACTAAACGTCACGATTAATTATTATTGGTTATAAAAATCATTAATACTCTTTTTTTAAGTCCTGGCAACGAAAATTGTGCTTATACTGTCATTGTATTGAAAATACAATGGACAATATGATACCGAGTTATTCTGATGAACTGTCATCTTTCAGTGTCCTTTATTTATAAATAAGGTCATTACAACCACGATATGTTATTTTATTAAAAACGTACAAATATCAATAGTTTCAACATACTTGAGGAACAAGAAAGACTAGTCATATCTTACTACAGTTAAAGCAAATTTAACAAAATAGTACCCACCCTAAGATTTCCTCTTTATGGACACATTACATGAATGAACCAAAACTAAATTTACGCTTTCTCTTTAAGCACAATGAAACAGTAATACCTCACCATTCAAGTTCCTTGCTGAAATAAAATGAATAATATATTGAAAAATTGATTCGAGAAACAATTCTTTAATAAACTTAAAACAGGGCATTTAACGATAGTACCTCCAATATCAGCAGTGGCACATTAGGTAGTTTAATTCTCAACTTTTTTAGGCTCATATTCGGACGCTTCGAACTCTGGAAAACCCAATTTTTTCCATTCTTCAGGAGTCATCAAATTATTTTTCATTCTGCATTCCAAATAATCATGGGCTTCTGCCCTACAAGCTGAAGCGGACGAATCATTTTGACCTGTTCGTAGACACACCATATATTTCAACATGGGTATTTTACAAACACCCTCATGATCTAATGGAAAGCTGCCTTTGTCTGGTGGGGTCGCAACGAATTTCTTTTGCCCAAAAGTCATAGAAGACATGATTTTTCTTAAGTGTTACCACTTGAGCAAGAGAAATTCGATGACATCAATTATCTGCAACGGGTTTCTGTAAAATAATCAAAATGAAGTTGAAAAAAATTGAATGCAATATATAATAGGTATATATTAATAGCACCGTTGTAGGCGATTAAAATTATTCTGCATAACTTACAGCCAGGGAGTAGAAGTGTGTAAAATTCAATCACAAATTTCTAAACAATCCAACATCGGGATACACTGCCAACCAAACAGCTTCAATGCTTTCATTCATACCATCATGAAATTATTGTTTCCGTTTTGCAGGACGGTGCATGTAATTGTATTTTATCGCACCTAATCAATACATTTATTCATAGTGACAGAAAAGAAACTTTTAAATGGCCCTCCATGTTATTTTCAAACTAAATTGATTTTACCAAACCAAGGAGTATGCTTTCACCAAAGGTAAGCGTACCACCCAGTAAAAATATATTACGTGGCAAACAAATGGATTGGAATTTAATGAAACTAATCTTTTAACTTTCATTAATTAATCTATTAACTACCAGTTTAGACTTTCAAATCATCCAAGTAATTATGATACTATGAGAGTTTAAACCAGTAGTCAGAAAATTTAACGCGGAGATTACTGCGTAATCTTATTTTTTCCGGAAAAAAATCATATCCAGACTACATTAAATTATTTTTAGATTTTTTCTACTAGTTCTATATAAAAATAGGCTTGAAATATATTTTTAAAATGAAATAAAGGAGCTTAAAAGAGAGGATTCTGGCTCAATATAAATACACACATTAAAAGATGATAATAATATACTTTATTATTGTTTAATCAATTCATCATATGCAGGAATATCCAGCCTTTTCTGTTTGGGAGCAGTCTTTCTACTGTCATCTTCACTATCAGAACTAGAGAACTCATCATTAAATAGGAGATTTTTAGCATCTGATTTATTAGATTTTTGTTCTGAAATGGCCCCAGGAATATTGCCAGGAAAACAAATGTCTTGGGTTACCTCCATTTCCTCATCTGGAAATAAATAATGAAGAAATAGACGCAATACCAGAAAAAGTTATCTTCACACTTTAGTAAGCCAATCTAAATACTTTACCAATAATATAGTTGTAATATGTACAGTAAAACCCCAATAAAAAACTTAGCATAAACAATACATTCATAACTAGCCCATCCAGCCATTAATTTCAGTTAAATACAAAAAATGGTGCACATACTTCTGTATAGGTTTACCTATATATTTTACTTCAGTATGAAATTTTTTGATCACCTTCCTTCCATCACAAATCATGATGGCTATAAAACTGTACGCATTTTATTCTACCAATTATTTCAACATGTCAACTACTATAATCCATAAAGGTAAATTCAGAATTTTTCTTCAATTTACGTAGCATGATAACATAATGGATAAGCTCCACCATTTAACATGAAAGTATGTTGAGTTTAAGAGATATTATTAAAATTATAAATCAAATACAAATAAAAATGATAAAATGCTATGGCTGATAAAATTTCTGAAACAGTAACACTAGATTGTATACAAATTTTAATAGAAAAGTTTACTCAACACAGTGGGTCACAAATCTAAGAATTAGCATAAGTCTACTTTACTTATCGAGTAAGGCATCAGCCATTCCTGAATAATTAATCAACTTAATAGTTAACAAGGTTGTGATCTAATGTTTACTTACCAGAATCCACTACATCATACATAAACTTATGGTCATTTAATACAACTAATATGACAGGAAACTCCACGATAAATTTTCCCTTCAAATTTTCTTTCAAGGAAAGTGACAAATCGAGAGTATAAAATCTGTAAAATAAGTAATAAATATAAACATCATTAATTCTCTCAGTAAAATATGTATCACAAAATTATAAAATGAAGCATCAAATTATTTGGCATACCTGGAACTAGATTTTTTTATACCTTCAGCTTTCTGAAGAAGAGTGATACCAGATATTCCAGAAGACTGATAGAATTGGAGAGCTGGTGAGTCTGTCAGATGATTAGCTAATGCACAAGATACCTTCTGATTTTCAGGAAACCTTTACAAAGCAAATGACACTCATAAATCACATATAACTAACTCAAACAAAAATATAACTAATAAGTAAATAAACTTTATTAATAATTATAACTTAAAGCTCGACTTAAGGTGACAGGATATTCTAAAAACTATCAAAATTTGTTTAAAACTTTCAGATACACAAATCTACATCGAAAGTTGTTTAGTAAGAGATAAATAACACCTTTACAACAAAAATACTTACAAATAAAAGAAAAAATACAAGAAATATTAAACTTGGCACATCAGTTTAGTCATACAGTGGAAAATAAATACTGCCTGCCATTAAGACTATAGTTTAGTCAAGCACCCATTCATAATTTCTAAACTTTTAGTCTTAACACTGAAGTAGACCTTCAATACTATAATCTTTGATTTACATTGTAAATTTATACCTGTCAATGGCTAAGCAGAAATTATCTGCTTGAGGAAAAATGAATTCTATCCTCCAATACAACAGATCTTTTTTCCAGTCGAGATAAGTAGTATTACTTTTGTGTCGACTAAAGTTTTGAGGCAAGAAGTTTAATTTGCATCCTCTTCTCATGGCAGCCATTTTAAGGACGTGTAAATGCTGAAAAAATTAATAATGAATGAATAAAGAAGATTAAATATTCATCCGCTGAATAAATTATTCGTATATTGGCTACAAAAGAATAATTGCATAAAGTTTTCCTCGATGACTTACGTGAGGTAATTCTCTTCTAATTCTTGAGAACTTTTTCATTGGATCTCTTTGATACGAGTCCACCGATTTCGAAATCGTTTCCATTAACCTATAATCTAAAGGTGACATTCATTGAATAATCAAGTATTTTATACATGTACGAGCAAACAGGAGCTTTTACATACCGCTCAGTAAATCAATATTAGTAAATTTCGTGAGAGGCTTGTATGCAACTTTATCTCTTTCTCCATTACAATTCAACTCTGTTTTATGAATATTTACACATTTTAAGCTGCAACTTTTCACCTCGCACTTAGGGCACGTGTACTTAGCACTTTCATTGTTACACACCTCACATTTCCCTAATCTGTAAAAATCAAGAGGAAACAGTAAGGAAATATTAAAGTACAGAAAAAATAATTACGATATTTTCATAATACCTTATATTTTCAGTCGTCTCTATGTTAGACGTCATCCTTTTATCTGTTGTGGTGTCAAAATCTCGAACATGTGTTTGAGCCATGTCGGTACAACACAGTCAATTGATTGTTGATTCCTTGGTTTCCTTATTTGTCAACTCTGTCAAACACTGGTTGGCAGCACGGTAGCGATTTTCAAAATGTGTAACGCTGGTAACATGGTTATTGTTTCACACTGGGGTTTTGGAAGTTGTTATCGCGAGTTTGCATTATAATTTGAATTGGTAAAATTTCACTTTTTTCGAAGTTAAGCCTTATCGGTAGTTGTTTCAACACAACAACGAAGTGAGCTAACGTTTATTACTTTCCAAGGAATACAGAATTGTAAGTAAATGAAATACTCATTTGTGTTGTAGCTTGTAACGTGGAATTACGTGCAAGATATAATTCCATTTTCGTGGAATTGAATATTATATATTAAGTATGATGATTTATTTCCAATTAAAACTTATGGTAAATTTCTAGAGGAGTCCAGTTTGGGAGAAATTCTATATCTCCCTTACTATTGAAGATAGAACTATGATTCTTACTTCATTTTATAGAAGAAGGATTGCGGCTGATATATATGATGAGAAATCACTCCTAAGTACTGCCATTTCATAGGAATTTCACTCCAATAATCATCGTTTTTGACGTTTTTCGTCTGCTTTTCGGCAGGCAAGGAACAGCTAAAATTGCCATTTCTCGACTAATTCTTCAATGACGTAGTCGAGATGTCTTGTGAGACATTTTCATTTAACGTTTTCAATGCGGCGCGGACATTCGCGGCCCCCGAGGATGGACTGCGATTCCTGGAAGCGCACGGGTGCTTGCTTCCCAAGGATGGGCACATTTGCCCTCGATGTGCACATCAACTTATTTACATTGATAAAAGTCACCATTGGATGTGCAGTGGCAAGTTTCTACGACCGAATACTCGTAAGAGAGTTCGCTGCTATTTTTCGTGCTCGTGGCACAAGGGTTAGCACTGCTTTTATATTGTTATCTTTTGCGATCCTACATTTATTTCGCTATTTACTCATTTATGAATTACCTCCCTTTTTACAATATTTCTTTCCTTATCTTCCTTAGGAGCTTGGCTCGGTAAAGCACATATATCCGCTGAAAAAACCATTCTGCTTGCGAACGCTTTCCTGAACGGTGTGCTTAGTTGGAAATTCGCTGAGGATAATCTCGGTATTGGAAGACAAACCTATGTCGATTGGTGCATGTTCATACGAGAGGTGTGCGTGGAGGATGTATTTGCGAAGAGCACAAAGATTGGGGGAGAAGGCTTGACAGTAGAATTTATTCATGGAAGTGAAGTGAACAAGACTTCGGGCATCTGTTCTCCCAAAACTGTATGTCAACATCATACCTACACAAATTAATCATGAGGATGAGATAGTTGATAAATTTCTATCAATGGGGGAGAATACTGTACTCAGCGCAAGAGATTTCTTGTTAGATATTGAGAGCACATAATGAGAAGGAAAGGAGAAGAGTGAAGAATATCATGGTTATTGAAAATCACCACCCAGTTGATTCTGAAATAAATTATGACGAAAGGAGCAGCTCTCAGCTTGGTTTCTCAATTAAGTTATTCCAAGAAAAAGCTAATATGTAGAAGGTTGACGGTCCATCAGTAAGAGATGGGCCTTCAGCCATGTTGAAAGAAAATGTTGGCCTCAAGTAACCTTTTTCATGTACGAATAAAGCCATGTATCCTACCGATTACTCTAAAGTATCGTAGGGCTACCCTGTTCCAAAACCACAAACACATTTAAAGCACTCTTTACCACAGGAATCAACATGCTTTGTCCATCACTTACCATAGGATAAATCCTTAAGATTATTTCACACTAGAAAAAATCCAGGTATGCTAAGTATGTCCTAGCATTCATGATCTGACATTTGATACAGATAGGAAAGCAGCCCAGACCTGTTTTCTTCAGCAGTCCCCTGGCTAACTCATAAGTTCTTGTATCCTTCTTGTCTTTTTTTGTGGGAGAAGTTTGTTGATAATGTGCTAGTGATTTTGTCACTGCCATAGTTTGTAATGTGGGTACAAATAATGTGATGGCTTTAAATTCCATTGAATCCACCATCAAGAAACCATGTATCCCTTTTGAAGGACTAGAAACAGTTATACTTTTTGAACCCCCTAACTGTCCTCAACTCTTCAATTCCACAATAAATCTGCTAATTAAGTATGATATTGAGCTACAAATGAATACAAGGAGCCTGGAAGTTGAAAGATTTGAGAGACATATCGGATGCTTGAAGGACAAAGTGCTGACACGTGCATTCTGCAACCTGCTGAAACTAACTGAATCACATTTCTATCCAAAGGTGAGAATTTATGCTGATGGAATATCTTCAAGCAATTGTGGTAGTCCAAGGAAGGAATTTGTTATATTCTCTTTTTGTGAAATTCAACTCTACTGTTTCTTTATCTTCAAATAGGAATGTGGCAAAATGTAGGTTATGATGGCCTCAGGTAACATTACATCACATCATTACAACATCCCGTAGCATTTCCCTGTGAAAAGTAAGAGGTAGTTTGTGTTGCCATTGAAGTGGCAGAGTTGTTTTCTTCACACCCTTAATTGCTGATGTTCTCTTTGAATTTCATTTCAGGTTTCCTACCAAAGAAATCCATTGACACTGCTCATTTTTAAAAGCAGGTGAATTCCCTGTTCACTTCTGTCAGTGGGGGAAGTGAGAGAATGCGAACTGAATGGAAAGGACCTGTGGCATGTTCATCTGGCCATACTAAGGGGCATGGAGTACCTTTAAAATAAATTAGTTCCATTAGAAGGGGTAATTAACTTTTAAGCCAATTGTTCTGGTTGGGTCAATCAGTATACATTGGAGAATCTATTTGGTTTCTTGTGTGTCAACTTGATACCTGTGACGGAATTTATTGATTGTACTGAAATAACTATGACTATATATTGTGTAGTTTATAATAGTACAAAAATGTATTTATGTATTAAAATAAAGCATAATAATAAAATTTTGTAATTTTAGCATACTTTCTGACTTATTCTTCACCCATTACCTTTATTTCATTTACCTACCTAATTTTAAATCTATAAATGTTACTAAAATTTATATTACCCTGGATTTTAGAGTAAAATGTGAATAGAGGGATGACAGAATGATATATATTAAGGAGAAAATAGGATGAAGTGAAGAAACATTTATTTTCATAGCTCCTACTTTGCTAGAATTTCCACTGTAAATTCTAATGAAATCTTTCAATACACTTAATAAACATCCAGTTCTGAGATTCTACTATCTAATTGTGCATCTGTCAAACTGCTAAGAATTATCATACTTGCAAATGAAGCCTTCTTTGTAACTTCAAGGTTTACTCCATAAATTATAGTTTTAATTCTCAAATATTCAAGAGTTCAAATAGAACTTTGAATGAAATTCAAGTATCTCACACTTAAGTATTCTAAAAACGTTTAGATTACTGTACAGTTAACTTTATATCTAATAAAAGTTATTCCAAGGGTCATTGAAGGAAGGAAGGGTCATTGACAGAAGGATTGAGGGAAAAACTAGGGAGCAAGTCAGAGAAGACTGGTTTGGTTTGTGAAGAGAGAAAGGAACCAGAGATTCATGGACACTCATTTCCTCCATTCTAGACAAAAAGAAATTTTGAGGCCAACATTTATATGGAATGGGCTTAATAACTTGCCAAACTTCCACGTAGTAGCATTAGGGCTACCATAGCTCTCACCATTAATAAATAATTATAAATTAAGATCAAACCTTCTCAAAATTCACTAAAACAAAATTTCTCCGAATAAGTTAGGCCTGAGGTCAAGCAACATAGTCATAGAAGTTCTAAAGATAGTTTCGGAAGTAGGTTAAAAAAAAGAAAACACATTATAGGGAGGAAGCTTCTTAAAAACCTATTTTATTCAACTGAGTTGCAATCCAAGTTCATAAAAGAAGAGAGTTTTCCATATTTTATAAAAATAAATTCAAATGCTGCTGCAACCATAGCGTAATAGCAACCAATGACAGTAATGATTAAGGCTAGTGTATGCAATCTACAAATTTAGAGAAAACATAAGTATCTTCAGAATATCACAAACATAAATATATATAAATTAGGATATAAATATTAAGGAAAGATTAAAAAAACTGCAAATAGAATAACATACAACAGTGAGAAAATGCACGTCTTACAAAACAGAAATGTTATAAATTTGAAAATAAAAACAAATTGTTGTCATAGTTTCAAACTCACAGACTGAGTAATACCTAAAACAAATAACTAATACATAAAAGTTTGCAGCAGCTATGATCACCAAGACACCATTTAGACATTTCCTAATTACCGTATTTGATGGCATATAAGACGCACCCACATTAAGTTGGCCACTCACAAGGATTAAAAGTTTGAATAGTCCGTGCAAAAGCGCGGTACCACAATAACTTAAAATGTAGTTTATTTTAGTTGTCACGTTTCGTTAAAGCCAAATATTAACACAATCATTGAATGCAGTTATGAAATAGGTAGTATAGACCATCTGGGCTAAAAATAGTATTCAGTATTGATAGTTAACCTGTGGAAGTTGAACCTTCACATATAAGACGCAGGGAAATTTTTCGAGACATAATTTAGGTAAAAAGGTGCGTCTTATATGCCGTCAAATACGGCAATTGCTCTGAATAGAGCATTTGCACAAGATTCATCTTCTAGTATCAATACCGATCTTCAATCATTCCAACTCTACTTCAATAAAAATTCATTAAAATAACATAAGACTAGTTTTAAAATTCCTTCATTAATCAAAATGGATGATAAAAGATTAATCAGCCAGCACCACATGGTGCTGTATTTCGAGCATAAAGAAACCCTAAATGCTTTTGAATTACATGATTGGCTTTATATTACAATGTAGAACTCTCCAGGAGTCTATGATGTAAATAATAATTATATCTTCTAATTTTTATAAAAGAATTCCTTTTTAATGAACTCTCCAGGAGTCTTTGATGTGAATAATGAATGGTTTGCTTTTATAACTAAGAACAATGAGGGAAACATCTCACTGTCCTTGTTTTACATAAAAAGGCATCAAGGTATTGCTTGACATTTCAGTTCTCATTCTTGCGATGGGCATGATGAAAATGCATTTGTCTCAACCACTTGGGGCCACATTTTTATGCAAACATAAGAAAATTGTGGACCCTAAGATACCAGATTTGCCATTTGATTACTGATTTTTCCATAAAGTTTCCCTTTCACAGTGAAACTTTATCTGAAAACAAAAAGAAAGAATTGTGAATAAGAAGAAAAAAAAGAAAAATCAACATAAGAATATCACTGGAAAGATAATCTCATAATCACACATCCTACTATATCTTATTTTTCTAGTGAAGTAATTAATCTCCTCTGCTCCGATATAACTTAATACCTTGAATCAAAAGATCCCAGTCAACAGTTGTTTGAAAAACCTCTTTAAGGAGCCAAACCTCATAATGTTGCTTGAATTCTTCAGTCAATTCAATAGGACGTCCAAGAACACTTGTTAAACAGTTATCTACTGGCTCAAATTCTGGATCCTGCATGAAAAATGGAGAATGCTTTTTTTGAAGACTTAATAACATCAAATATAAATTTACAAAATATCATAGATTATTATCAAATTAATAAAATAACTGTAAGAAGATGAGCTACTTAGGTGAATACAAAATACATTGAAACACAAGTCCCAGGATGTAAATTTCATTAAGTTTTTCTTATTACATAACCTAATATCTAGAGAGTTAGCTTAGAGATTAAACAGAAAATTGTGGGACAGTCTAATTCTCGGAAATTAATTGAATGACCAATTCAGTCATTTCAGAGATTTCAACAGCAGCAGGTTTAACTCTCCTTTACATATGTACATACTGAATATTGAATACCCCTTTTTGGGAACCTAAAACAAGGGGCAATAGAATTTTACATAAAGAAAGATGAAAAATTATCAACTAGTGTTAAAATTAAAGCACAGAAAAATCAAATCACGGTCACTTATTACAGAAATGTGAATGATTGAGGAGGTAATGAAAAAAGACAAAACCAAATATTTCATTCCACATTACAGTATGGGTACCCACTGGCCACAAGATATTATATCTAATTCAACTGTTAGGCATACCACAGACAGAAAATCATAAATTTCTAAAATAATCACCTTTGAGTCAACATATCTTCTGTTATTGAACCTGTCGACACATGCACGCAAAGCACATTCTTCTGCTTGAAAATCCCAAGGTCTTGCATCTAAATCTGTGAAAAAAGTCATAAAATGTGATGTGACAACAGATTATCTTTGTTAAATTGGAAATAAAAAAGGGACGAATGAAATATTGCACTACCATTTCCAAAGGCCCAATCATCATTCAATCTGTGGCGAACCTTTTGGTAAATAGCACTCATAGTCTTCATATTCGACTTCCTCCACTGTCTACCTAAATATTTTGTTTGCATCTTTAAAAGTTTTAGAACATACAACTGCATCATAGCATGACGCACTTTCAGAGTTCTTTTCAATATTGGTGCTGACTTGAAAACCACCAGCATCTATAACATGGAAAATTATATCAGTTTAAAAATTGCTCACAAGATAGAATAAATTCTCCATTGCAAGGAAATACTGATACAGATTTAAATTAGCATTCATAAATAAGTATACCAATAACATAAAAATTGAGATGACTATGGCACATGTCTGAATAATATGAAATTTAATGTACAATTACTTTACAAAAATGAATTTCAATAAATTAAGATAAAATTACACAATACACTTGGAACAAGATAATACTTTATATACTCCAAAGTTAACATACCATTATTCGTGAATGTTTCCATTTTGTTAGTTTATTTAATATCCGCAGTAAGTTTATACATGAGAACATATTTCTCCAACAGAATCTTTGGTAATCACCTATTTCCAAACTATCACTTGTTAATTCTGGTTGATCTCCAATGATACAAGATGGAAAGTCTAGTATTGGAATTCTGCAAATTAAATTAAATAAATATTAAACTATAAAATAATAATAACAGAATCACACCCTGAATGAGACAACAAGATGCAACAAAGAGTAGAAATCTGATGAACAACAGCAAATAATAAATTATTTAATGATTACTATTGAGTGAATCATGATAATTATGAACAATGGTTGAAACTTTCTAGCATAAATAAAGATTTTATGCACATTAAATTTATTTCATAACTTCTACTTTTCTGACTATCTAGTTGGATTATATGGTGCTACAATGACTTTCTTTGATAAAATACTTACACATTCTTTGCACCCACATAGGCAGTTATATTTTGATTGAAAAACTTCAGGACTAGAGGTATACAGTTTGCAAAGACTAAATGCTGGGACATAAACTCAAACTGGTAAACATGATTGAGTTTGAAATGTTTCAGAAGAAGCAGCAATATCCCTGAAACAGCTTTCACGATGATTTCTTTGTGGCGATTCACATCTATGCCAAGTTCCATGGATTGAAGAACAGTCATCCTGCATTTAACAATTAGATACAATTATCTTTTTGGAAAATAATGTACATAAATGATTCGGCCAAAAGCAGCCAACAGAAAAGAAAAACTTACGGCATTTCTTCTGGGAGAACATCAGCCATTATGTTTATAGATTCAGTTTTTGCTTTTGAAGTTGGAGCTGCTGCAAGCAAAATCTTTAATAGAGCGATCATGTACTGGGGTAAATTTGGTAGCATTGCCTAAAAGAAAATTAGACATTACTTATATTACATTAATGAGGAGAAATGTATGAATCAATACGTACATTCAACTAGATAAAACATACCTGATATAAAATTTCAACAGGTGTTAGAGGTACCTCAGTTTCTGGATTAGAAATAGGATGTCTTGCATATTCCTCCTCTCTTTGGACCTGGACTTCTGCTAATGAGGTGTACATATGCTGTAACAAGCGGAGAAATCTTCTATTTGCAACAACCAAAGGATTACATAATTCACGATCATATAATTGAGTGAGTACTTCATATTGGTATGCAGAATAGTCCTACATATATTGCCTTTGAAGACTATAATTCATAGAATTATCCTATCTTTAGCAATCAAGATTATTTCCATGTTCAGTTTTTCAGTTATCTCATACGGTTGCTGAGAGGGAAAAGTGAGACAGTTTTCTACTTATCCATGTTGGTAAAAAAATAAGGCAAATCCTGAGAATTAGATTTAAAAAATTTAAGCACCCCTTTTCTGCATCCAATGTATTTTATTTTTAGTAGTATAATAATTTACAAGAAAGAGGGAAATAGCATGAATGTTTGTGACATTTTGTCAAATGCCAACTTTTGGATTAAAATTAATTTTAAAGTAAAAATCTCATTCTTCACAAGATTCATCATTTAACATCTCTCCTACATCTTAATCTTTTTTCCTTCCTTTAATATCACTATCAATGATCTTTCTTCGAGTTTCAAAGATAATGACAATTTTTTCCGAATTAAACTCCTTCTTAATACTAACTGAAATATTTTGATCGTAATCTTGAATATTCATTCATTCCATATGATGCTATTTTAACTGCAATATTTTTAACTTATTTGACTAATAACGAAAGGAAATAAAAAGATAAGACTTTTACCCATACCACTGGAATAATTTATTATACTAGCTATGTTTCGATGCGTCGCGTCATTGTCAGGTAATGGAACAAAACATTCTTTTCGTTATGGATTCCTGTCACTAAGTCGTGCCTCAAGCTATAGATAGTATTGACTAATAACATAATTGAGTCCATCAGACACTCTAAGTATGAAGTATACTTAAAAATTTTATGAAGTAAATTGTTAGTTATCATTACAAAATCTCATGATTCACTAAAATACCATACCTGTTTGAGAACTTTCACTCCTTCGTGAATAGGCTGAGGAAGACCAGCTAGAGAATCTCGATCGCCCAACAGAGGAAAGCCAATAAACTTCTGCCTGGTGTTTTCTAAGAATTGATCAAGATCTTTCTCCCTCACCTTTGGTGTCCATGGTAAACCTAAGATAATCAGAGAAGATGGAGAAAATTAAATAATAGATTTGCTTAAAAATCGTATGAATTTTGTATCCATCTCAGGAAGATGTAAGTTTCATGCCAAATACTAGGATGGTCCATATTAACCTTCCTCAGTTGAAACATTGAGATACAAATAATAACTTCTTATTTTTAAATCGAAATTTATTTCCAGAGATTTAATTTGAAGTCTTAATTTGATACATACATTTGCTATTAGTCATAGCAAACTAACAATAGCAATTCCTCACTGTCCATAAGGCTTGTCATCCACTGGAAAGGACTATGTGCGACTAGCAGGTGGCATAGTCGTCCATGAAGGTGCAACTGATCCTAATGGAAGCAAAGTAACTAATCCCCCAAGAATGGAATTGATTGCATGTAGTCCCTCTATGCAGTCAATCTAAGCACCACTGGGTTGTATGCATAAACTGGATTTATGACTTTGCTAGAATCTCCAGGTATAAATATAATTGATTTGGTAAAAGCAGTAGATTATTGTTCGTTTCAACATTTTGTGTTCTTCCCCTAATGATTCCCTTTTAGATAGTATTGAGTTCATCCAACACGAACGTCTTCTCCGAGTTTACATCCGATGCCTTGTCAGGTAGAGACTCTATAAAAATGAAATGTCCTCAACATCGAATTCATAATTTTTTTTTAGTTTTCCCAAATTTGCTGCAGTTCATTAACAAACTTATATGGAGTACAGTCATGAACTGAGTAGCGTGTAATGCTACCTTCGACATTAGTCACCCCTTGTAAACTTTACTCAAAGTCGCCTATTGTCCCTCGAGTTGATAGTTGCACATAGTCCCTTACAGAGGAGGACCAGCCTAAATATCTTGGGTAATTGGGAGAAAACTGGATTAAGTCATAATAAAACTGCAAAATTTAATTCGGATTACTGACCTTTCATCCTTGATACAATAGGAGTTAATGGTCGAGGACTAGGTGGTTGAGGAAGCTCTCCAGCTTCTTCCAAAGCTCTCCGCTCCTCTATTTCTCTCATCTCATCATCAGACTGATCATTTGATTCCAGATCTAAGCCCATTGGTTCATCAAGAGAACTCTGTTTCATCAGGCTCTGAAATTAAAATAAATTCAAATGAAATCCCCCCATCAACCTTCCATCACTTGCGCCTACAGAACAGTTTTTGGGCTCTCTTTCTATGTTAGTAGTCTAATGAACCTCAGATCCGGATCTACTCTCTTCTTCAACTTTAAAAGGCATCGACATAATCTCTTACGAGTGTTGTACCTAAAACCATCCTATATGGGTAGTTAAAATTTTTGCAAGATAATAATAATGTCTGTTAAGGCAGATTAAGAGATTTGCAGAGTAATATTACACAGAGATGCTTATATTTCATAACTTACTTCTACAGTTTGGAGCAATTACATTCATACAGTATTAAGCAACGTTAAACAATTCCTTAAGAAGGGATCCCAAATAATTATGGTTGTATTGCTTGAGAACTTTTTATATTAAAATTTAAGACTGAAATTCTAGAAGCATGTTACATTTGAGAACCATATCTTCATTAACACATAATTAAATAAATAGGAGAACATACATTTACATATCTTTTCATTGAACCCTAAGACAGGAGATTACCAACATAAAATATATTTCTGAAGCATCATATCAGACGGCATCTTTGAATTTAGTTAGACGATACAAATTTTGCCCTAGTATGGATGGTTGAATAGAGTATTAAGAAAAGTCATACTATATGTTACCTACTGGTGAATTTAAATGATTATTTGCTAAATTGAACTTCTAAGGAATTCAAAAGCTTACGCTTACAGCAGTTCCTTAGTTCAAGAATCATCCCACTGATGTATACTTACATATTTATCACGTCTAGTTTCTTGTTTATTTCTCAATATCGACTGATAATTTCAAATTTTTGGACATAACAGAAATATCACCTACCCTTCGGAAAGGTCTGCAATTTCTCTTCTGATTTTGAGCTTCCAAAAGGTCTGAAGCACTTGCTGGGGGCGATGATGCTCTCATTGTACGAGCAACCTCCATTGTGTCTTCTTTCATTTCACTTAGACCAGCCTTTTCTCTATAAAGACCTGAGGTAGAATTTTTTAAAATTTCCATTTGCATCTAGACAAACATTATTAATAATTACATCACAAAGACCCATAATTATTAAAACAAATGAAAAGTGGGTTTTGTGCTCTTTTTACAAATTCTATCAGCACACAATAAAACCTTGAATCTAAGTCCTGGTGGCAGTACTTCCGACTCCATAAGGATTTAGATAACGAGGTAGATAAAGGGGAGGGTTGATGGTATTATCTTAGACTTTTAGGGCACTCAATACAATTCTGCATTAGTTAATTTTATCCAATCGAGGGAAACTAAATAATGATTAAAGAGAAGTCACAAGACTATGAAATTACCTTATTGATAGAACTCCAAAGGTAAGGGCATATATATTTTCAATAATTAAATTAAATTTATTAATAAATGGTAAATATTAAGGTAGACAAAGGGAAAGACAAGAATCAACAAATAATAAGATAAAGAATGATTGGATAGGGTGACCTTCAGCAACCCAAAAACAACTTTCCCCCTGAAGAATGCGGTTTTATGACTGGTTTCAATTTTTTTCTATTAAAAGACGTTCATCACAAATATTATGAAGACTATGCAGTTCCTCTAGGCGCCTCTATATAAGCAGCATGGCATTGCATAGAGATTTACCCATGATGACCAATATCAAAGCTGTGCCCACAATCCAATAAAAATACAATATAAACTCAATAGTTGCAGGCTTGACCGCGTGGAATTCCATTTCCATGATAAAATTAATTTGTTTTTACAAGTAAAAATAAATGAAACTAATACACATCCACAAGTTATTTTATACAGTAGAGAAGAAGATATGACAAATGCTGAGGAACCGCATACCAGTGTCGTTTTTCTTCTTTCAGCCAGAACACTTTAGCTTGGGAAATAGGTAGAAATAACTAGTGGATATGTATCAGTTTCTTTTATTTTATTTTTACTTGTAAAAATAAATTAATTTTATCATAAAAATGCAGTAATAAACATGACAGCTGATGGAGGAGAAAAATGGAGTATGAAAAAACTACAACAGGAATAACCTCACAGAAAAGAACTGAAGAGAGGGGAGGGATTACTAAAACAACTCGAACTTACTTTTCACATTTCGCAAAACATCCATTCCTCCCAAGGACACCAGTATGACCTTCCATAATAAAAGTAGCACCTTCTTCATGGGGAAATGAGGTGCAGAACCACCACAAAAACGAGTGACCATACTTAGAAGCTTCACTGCCAATAACTCGTCTCCATTTTGACTTCCTAGAAGTAATGAGTGAAACTTAATATCCATTTACAATAATATCACGGATGAATCTTAATGTTCACAATCGTTACCAAGTTCTGTTTTGAAATTTTCCTTCAGGGTTTTGATTTCTTCTGAACCTTCTTCTGGCATTACTCGTATGACTTCTACCATAACATATAACACACTTAAGAGCACCCGCAAATCTGTAGAATCCGATAAACTAACAGCAAGTTTTCGTATTGCAGTGGTTGCAGCTGTATTGTTTCTATAAAAAGGATGAGGTTATGTCCGAAAGAGAAAAATTGAGTACACAGAGTTGATGAGATGATATTAGATACCATTCATTAAGTAACATTTTGGTAAATAAAGTTTTCACCAGTATATGATCCCTAGAGCATTAATATTATGACTTATAATCATAAAAATTACATTATCGTTATTAATATATATTACAATTAGTAAAACAAGTGAGATAGGCTCTACAGTTTTGGGATGTACAGCGTTTTAGGATAATAAAATATGGGAAATAAACGAGACACCTGTGAGCCATTATATATCCCTTTCACAGCATTTAAATTGATACACAGAAAATTAAATTGAAGACAAGAAAGGAGTGTAGAATTCTGTTTACCATTAGTCAAATAATTAACATTAAAAAGTTCTTATAATAAGTCTAGAATAAATTTTAATTGATAATTATAGCAGGTAAAACTACGAAAAAATAATAAAAATTAAACTTACTCTGTTTCTATGTTTAAGAGTTCGACAAAAACTGAGAAGACACCACATTTATAAAGTAACAATACATTCTCAAATGCCCACTGTTGCTGTTCCTCATCACTCTGTACCTCTGACCAACATCCCTGAAATTATAGAAATGAAACTTATATCAGACAAATCGTTGCCCGACTAACCAGAGAATCTTCCCTCATAAGGTAATCGTTTGGAATAAGAGCAGTTTAATAATAGGAAGAATAGAATTCATTAACTTGAAACTCTGAATTCTGTTTACAATACCTGAGCTAAATAAAGGATACACCTTGCAGCCTTCATACGCATACTTTTATCGGAGAATTCCAGATGATCCAAAAGTTTCATTACCACTGACTTTCTTTCCTCTTCTAACAAAGACTGCCAGCATGGATTTATCTTGTAATCTTGCATCAAGTCTTCAAAAGCCTGTAAAATTATATCGTTCTTATACTGACAAAGAGTGGTAAACAACTCACTACCCATCAAATTATAACTAATTACCGGACCTTGACGTTAGATTGAAATTCCGGCTTCTCCGTATAGCTATAAAGTTCGGCGACTTCATTGGCATGACAATCCGCATCATCGTAAACAAAATCCAGATCCTGGTTTTCCGTACAACCCTGAAAGACATTAGTTGATGTTATGCCAAGGGTTTGCAATATTATTTACAACCTTTTTGATTCGTAAATAAAGGTGATGAATACATCTTAGTAGATGCCATAACACATATTAACCGACCGTAAACAATAATATCACCCAACTTACATCGGAGTCTTGCATTTGCCTTATTACTATATCTTTCATTCCCGGAAACAAACGCTTCCCGTTACCATTTGCGTCCATCTTTGGCAACGGGCGCTTTATATCATAGATCACCAATGATTTCTCAGAGCTCTATTTTATTAAACAAAAAAGTTCATGCAAACTAATCGCGGAATATGAACAGTTTTTGAGAAAAAATGTCTCTCATTATTATCGTAAGTCCAACTATAGCGATTGGCGCATGCGCATAAGGTGCTCTTCTGTTTATCAGGTTCTTTAATTTCCGCTCCTACATACTCACTTTAACATCCAATTAAAAACTCGATAGATTTTGTTCTCCCTGCCTAAGAAATATATAGCTTGCACTGTACCCCACCTACTGGCAAGTTAATTGCTGCATTCCTATTATAAGAAGGAGTGTATTAATTATTATAATAAAAACCTGCGTTTTGGGGCTGAGTTAGGATTGGGGTTGTTTTTTCTTCAACAAAAGCAATTTTATCATAAATTTAATCATCATTCAATTGCTCAACAACAGCCTTGCGGCTTTAATACAATAGTACCCAATTTAGCATGTACATTCAGTGCCACCCTACAATTACTTTAGGTCCTTGGGGGAGGCACTGAACATATTTAGAATGTACATTCAGTGCCACCCTACAATTACTTTAGGTCCTTGGGGGAGGCACTGAACATAAAAATTGGTGCCTTTCTAATTCTAAGTTGGAATCTCTTCACTTATATCATTATAATTATAATAAATAATTTACAGGACTTCCTCAGAGCCTGCTACTGGAATTTTTGTGTACTGGAAAATGATTATTTGTAGCTTTGAACTGATGAAGGGTGTGTGGGGACTGATTAGTATACATGTTTAATGGAATCAAATGATCACCAACGTGCTCCTCATTCATAATTTGATTATTTACTTAAATTTTTATTCTTGCAAAATTATTCATTATGCCTTGTACTAATTCTTGTAAATACAATAAGAATAGAGAAAAAGTTCACTTTAACCTAAATGCCAGGATTGAGGGAAATTTCATTTCAATGGAATCAGAAAAGTTCTGGTTGACTCTATGTAAGGAATCATAAAGTAATCAACATAGATTTCTTAATCTAACTACTTCACAACTATCCTCCATGCACCCTATAGGGTGCATGGAGGATAGTTGGACTTAGGAGAGATATATATATATATAACTCCCTATCAAAACTTCCCCTCATATCTATCTCCAGGTTATATTGGTTTTCTATCCCTGGATATGTTTCCACCTCATTGCTAGTCAGAAAAATACTCTTATCCATAAATCTTATTTACCTAATTATCATCTTCAATGTGTTCTTTCCAGCTTATCCTGTGTCTGCAAGAAAATTATACAGAATCAACTTGGATTTCTTCCAGGTCACTCTTGCTTACTCAATTTGGCAGCATTTTGTGGCCATCATATTGAAGCAATTTAAATAAAAGCCAACTCAATGCAATTCCACCAAGGCTTTTGACACTAGATCACTGAACTGTCAATACCCAAACTCCATAACTGATTCAATAGTCATGATAACTTTTAAAATTTAGTACCCAGATTTTTAAGGAATTGTAATCAAAATCAAAGAGTTGTTTTACCAGAGACATCTTCCAAGGGGTCTAATGTCACATCTGGATTACTCAATAATCACAGTAACTTTATAATTTTGGTGTCCAGTTTTTTGATCAAGGTGCTGTTTTACCAGGAGCAGTCTGAGTGGTCTAACGCCACATCTGGAGTTCTTCTGGGATATGTGTTAAGACCCTACTTATTTAATCTTGATCCGATGTTGATTATGTAGCTTCACAATTTATGCATATAAAGACTGATTTATTGCTGTAAGCTGATGACTCAATACATTTCCAAGTAGAGAATATTACTGAAGACTTGTTTCTTACTTCCATCAGCATTTACATTTACATTTACATTTAAACCCTGCAATCCGCCAGTGGCGCGTGGCAGGGGGTGTAAGACACCAAAATACCTATCTAAGGCATTAGGGCAAATTTCAAAGAGTTTGAGGATTGGAGGCTAAATCTAAATTTAGATAAATGCCATGTCTTGACATCATCACTGAAGAAAACCATCTTCAGTAACAAACTAAGGGATCATACACAAATAAAGTAATGCAAAATTCTCCAAATTTGACCCCCCCACGTAATGCCTGGCTGAACTCCCCTCCCCCCAAATTGCATTACGTTATTTGTGTATGGCTCCTATATCTTACTAGTGTGAGAGAGCAAAAGGATCCCAGAGTATTTTTTGATAATAAAATCTCTTTTGCTGATCACATTGATAAAATAAAAAAACACCCTAGGTCCCTAGCAAGAATTCTTGACCACTTTACTGACATTGTAGACCCTCCATCCCCAGTAAACACAGAAGGCTGCAGAGGTTGCAGCGTTATTGAGGTCGTTCTGCAACGTCGTTGCAACGCGATAATTACGTCTCTCAAAGAGTCGCAAACTTATTAATTATCAGACGATGATTTCGAGTGTGTTTAGTATTTTTCTTGATAATGCATGAAAAAGATATGGAAAAGAGTTAATTTAATACTTTGATAACTCTATTACGCAACTAAATTGTATATCTGATTAAAATTTTAGTGCCAAATTCTGTGTTCGATGATTTATTTTACAAATCTCCCAGCACCAAATGAGCTTATTGCAATCAGAGCAATAACTTTGACAGAAACCCCGAGCAAAATATAAGTTATGCCACATTGCTTCGCTCCATTTCTATCTTTGTAAAAATAAAAATAAGTAATAAAGTAAAAATAAAAATAATCAATCTCAATTGAAAATTACGATAAAAAAACTTTCATATCCATTAGCAGGTAAAAAGAAATTTGAAAAAATGATTGCATGTACTAAATTTGAATTAGTTATAATAAATTGTTTAAATAATTAATAAATTAGAGTAATAATAATCAGAGATAAATAATACTAACTTCCAAATTAGATTCCTTACATACAAAATATATTCAAACATTTGCTAAGCTAAAAATATTAATTTGGTTGATTAAAAATTGATAGTTTAAATATTGTGCAAATAAACAATAGTAATAACTAGATAGATGCATGAAAACATCAACTCTAGATTAATAGGATGTATAATTTGTATTTAAAATTGCGGAAATAATCTTAAATGTCATTTGGATTTCTAAATTCATTGTTTAAACAAATACAGAGTAAGAACAAAAAAATCACAAATACAAAAAGAAAACTTAAAATTCGAAATTACTGTATCAAAAACCATAGGGATCAACCTTTACATCAAGTAAGTAAGCAATAGTAGCAGCGGTATTAATATGTGTTCACCAGCTTTTTTCGATTTGGGAGCACTACATTTTAACATTTGTTGTAAAGAGATGTTTTACGAATTTATATCTTAATTAATTAATGAAAAATAATTATAGCTTAATTTCCACATCGTTTTCTCCGAAAATTTTACTATCGTATGCGTAATAAACAAAATGACTCCGAAATTACAATCAAAGAACCCGCTTGGACCTTCCTTAAGTTTCATTAGTCCACATTAGTCCTTTAAATCAGCTGCCATCTTGGTTAAGAGCCAATAGACTTCAAGCATTCTGAAACAAGGATCTACCCCGTTATTGCTCGCGATGACGAAAAAAATACACGGGAGATAGAAGACCGTGGCGCGCGCGATCAGCAGCAGGAAAAGCCGTCATATCTGGAATGGCTTCCGCAAGTGGAGGAGTGGAATGGGCTTCATTCGTGAAGCCCATTCTGGCCGCCTCTTACGGCTCATTCAACAAAAATGATGTTTTTGAACTAGTGAAGGCTATAATTAAAAGGTATGTAAAAATCATACGTTCAATTTGCAGTATTATTGCGTGTTAGTTGTTTCGTATTTTGGGTCGGGCTATCTATCTTGAGGCTAGTTAATTGCTATTATTAAGTTGTGTCAATAACTGTCAACATCAAAATAATACACCCAGATTAAGTTTTAATATCAGTTATTTGTGTATTATTTATAATAGCACAGTAACATAATCATTGGTTATTTTTACATAATGCGTTTTCGTAGTACGAGTCCGTAACGACAGAATGAACTCATGGAATTTCATTTATGGCGATATGAAAGTTTTCCTAGTTCCTAATATTCTCTTTATTACTACTACCTATTTATAGTATATTATGATGTATGAGTAAAGATTTCCTATCTTCATAGTGTGGTTCCCGAGACATATAATTCGTTGAATCGTTTTTATACACGACTTTCGAGTAACTGGTGTATAAACTTGGATTTTTGTGTGCAGTATTATTTGATTTGCACTATAACTATATAATTTTCAGCATAAATAAAAGAATGGAGGATATTATTTTATGAAACCTTTCTAGAAGCTTATGGAATATGCTGATTCACACCCATTTATACAGGGTGTATGCATGAAATAATTTATTTTCGATAGCCAGCCAGTGTTTTCTCACTAAGTAAGGCATTGGAATTTACAATGCTATTGTAGACGAGTAAGTCGTTTTGAATTGACTTTGAACGTTTTTGGTATTGACTTGGACTTAGGGCTTCTACTTGACTTATTTGGTTAATATTTTAGTAAGTTTCTGTGGATTCATTTGTGTCTGGTTTTGATTTTGAGCATTATTTATCTATTTCAGCGAAAATGAATTCTTCAAGCACGACAGTGACTATGAAACTTTCTACACTTCGTTCGCAATTCTGGCGGCCGATTACATTAGTTCCAGTGCAACTTCAAGTAAGAATTTTCTCTCCAGTTTTCATTCGTTTAACTATCTACACAACATACGCATACTGCTCTTGAGCATGTCTCAATTTTTAGTATCTGATTCCAAGAACTACGAAATATTCTTGGTCAGGTTGAGATAGTTTCATATGGCCATTTTATAAGTTGACCTGCTATGATGAACTTAGATGTTTTCAATTTTAGGTAACAATTTGCGTAATTACGGGGTCCAATGCATCTGGTTTTACTTGTAATAGTGATTCTCTAATTTGTTCTAGGCAAGGGTTAGTTGAAACATTGATTTGATAGGGCTACCCACATTTAGGTTTTTGTGTAAAATAATACAAGATTCTCTATTACAAATTTTTACTTTAATTCGATGTTTAATTTCTGTATGTGATTTGCGCAGTTATCGATAATAGGAAGTTGGAAAATGATACGTCGATCCTTTTCAAACCCCCGTGGAAGGAAATCTATTTTCTCGAAATATCTGCTGTTAGATTGCATTTATTTGCAAAAAGATTAATTTTGAACGTGTGGCAATATTCATGTAGTTTGTGTCAGTATTACATTAACATTATAAACTAGCTCTTATGAAACAAATAATACATCAAAACAAAAACGATCCATTGAAGGTTGAGGGTAAAATTGGCATCTTTTAAGAAATGTTAAATGCCAATAGCGGTTATAGAAACGCTGAGCCATATTCAAATTATAGAGGAACTAGTCCTTACTTTCCAAGACGTGTATACTAATTCTTTTTAACTATTCATTTCTCGGCACAAACAACAGCAAAATGAATTATCTACTTTTAATTTGGAAAGAGTTCCTTAATATTTTCCTTTGTTCTTCCTCATTCATAGAGTTCATAAAAATCAATAATACATTATTGATGTTTTCGACAGTTAAAGGAGTAACACTTTTCTTGTCAGTCCATGAGGAGAGACCTTAATCAGTGCAATTATCCTCTCATACCTCAGTATCTTTCATTTAATCACAACCATGATCAAGACTGACAAAAGTGAATGAAAGATGCATTATTCTATATCCTGTATCAAAAAAAATATTCCATTAATCAGAAAATAACAGCAGGAACCAATTTCAGGGATCAATCAATATCTACTCTGTAAATAAAATAATAATAATAAATAGTCTTCATTTGGGTGAGATTGACACCTAAAAGTCTCTTCTTCCATCTAATCCATATTCTTTAGTTGAGATGCAAATAGCTATAGAATACTCTTAAAGCTGAGAGAGTTGTAAAAACATTGTTTGAAGCAAATCACACAGATAAATACTTCTAATTGATTATCTCTATCCAAAAATTTCCTTGTTTGTATGAAATGAAAATCATATTAATCTACAGAATGAGATTGTGGTATTCAATCTAATGATCCTAATGTTTAAGAAGCATAAGTAGGAACATCTATGCTCTACAAAAAACAAAGAGGCTTCTTTTCTTCACGAAGTAAAATGCTTGACTTTTTGGAAGGTCTTCTCATATTTTACCATGAGAAAGATTGCATCAGATTTGCCAATAATTATGCTTTTACTCAATTTCCTTCCCCCTCAAGCTCTCTTAATGCTTCTATTTATACTTAGCTTAGACTTTGCCCAAATGCAGTAACTTAAGTGTTAAAAACACACACAGTGACCCTATGGTAACATTGAACCTGTCATAGTTACTGTCCTTATTTACTGTTTCCAAAGTTGTCTGCTAGACTTGATCATAATATGGCCAAGTTTGAAAGCACACATTGTTTTTCTATTTTTTATGGTATTGCGATTTAGTTTGTGAATTCTGAAAGTTGTGGAATTGAATACCACCAAGTTAAACTAATGCCGATTCTTTGTGTTGTACTCCATTTTGTATTGTCATAGACTCCTATTTTCTCGATTGCAGTTTTAATTTTTCTTTTTACTTCTCCCTTCCCATTCAATTATTTTCCTTAACCCTTCACTGCTCATGTGGGGTGGATGGTACACCCTACTACATTATTTCGAATAAAACATATCCTTTTCCTTAGTTTTCAAAATCCCTTCTTTTCAGTAGCTGTAGATAAATATTTTTTTCAACTTATCTTCAAATTTCAACTGATACATCCAAAAATATTTTGAGTTATTAATTTTATTTGCGTGTTCTATCTTATTCATGACTTATCATATATTCTTAACGCAAATACATGACAGTTTAGTATGTATCAACAATAGATTTATTTTTCTGTATTAATTTTATGAAATGTTAAAGTTATTGAATGCAATCCATGGTTCTACAAAGCCTGGAAATGGTCAACAAATTTTTAGCATAGACAACACAACCAAAATTCTGGAGAGATTGATCATCACATCACATTTTGTCTTTTGAAAGCCGTATTTGTTGTAATTTTCACATTTTATTCCATTACAAATGTCTTGGTAATCATTTGGCACAAAGTAATTATTGGAAACAACCTACAACCTCCTTATTCTCCGAGAAAACTAATGGGGTGTGCTGTATACCCCATGCGAGCACTCGCGTTTGAAAAATTGACATGAGCTTTGAAGGGTTAATAATATCTTTCTACATTATCCTATTGTGACTATTATCCTATTATGGTATTGCTTCGATAGTCCTCCATTTACTTGCATCTTGCCATCTACTAAATATCTTAGTTTTAATCTCCCCTGTAACCCTTGCTAAGTTAAATGTTGTCTCTTATTAAGTTAAATACTAATGTTATCATTATTAAATATTACTCATCTGACCAAATTGTTCTGATTTTTCTTTTATTTATTTCTCTATATATTTAGTGAAGCAATTAAATTAATTTTCTCTTTCATCTTATGTTAATTTGTCTCTCTAGTGATTTTTATGCTTACTTTACTGTAAAACAAGTTTGTTCTTCTCCTTACGTGTAAATGATTTTTGTAAATTGTGCAAGCAGTTATGAGGGGCGGTCATAAAGTTTTCATTATCACCTCGAAAAAATCATAATGCAACCATGAAACTTGGTGGTGGTTTTAGTACTTTTATGTATATGCACCCTTCAATGCAACACATTTTTCACAACAATGGATGACCTGATGGAGATCTTGGTTGTCAAAGTCTGCATTTTGGATTTATTTATTTATATATTATTATCTACGGAATGAACCCTTTTAAATCAATGACATACATAGATAATTATAAATCAATTATAGAAATATATAAAAAATAGATAAAACATCAGAAAAATCAATAAACACAAAAATACCAAGCAATGAGTTATTGCATGGATATATAATCATAAAAGTTTCTGTTGAATCACACACAAGGAAAGTCATATATATCAATCAGAACAAACAAAAAAAATATTATAAATAAATAAAATTTAATGTATCACATCAATTAAAATTGCACTTAGTTTTACATATAAAAAGAATAAAACTAAAAGGAATACAGAAAGACCAGAAAAGCCAAATATTTCACAACTAGTTGATCTTAGTTGATATGATGAGTTCGAGATACAAAAATTATCAGTGTGTACAACCTCTATGACATGATAGATACAATGAGTTCTTGAAAAGCAGCTAAATTGAGTGCAAAGAAATCTACAATGTCAGGAAGTTCATAAACAGTTCTAATTATTCTGGCAATTGGAGTGTTATACATATAGTTTGCACTGTAGTGGCATTTATAAAAAAGATATTTTTTCCTGGTATTGTAAGTGGATGCACAGAGAGGTATCAAATTGAGTAACTCAGGGCAGGATAAGTTATTATTTAATAATTTATATAGGAAGAGTAGATCATACTCTTGCCATCTTATAGAAAGTGTACTCTAACCTATTTTGCTATATACATCCTGGAAGAAAATATTATTTATATCATAACCCAACTTTCTTAAAATAATTCTTATGAAGTGCCTACGTACTCTTTCCAGGTGATTAATATGAGTTATAGTATGGAGACCATAAAACTGAGCAATACTCAAGAATAGGTACAACTAGGCTAGTGAACAATGTTTTCATTGAAACTGGATTGATAATAGGTATAACATGATTGAGTTTGAGACATTTATTGAAAATACCACACTTCAGTGAACAATTGAACAACGTAGTAAGGGGAGCTGCCAAGATATTACAACAATACCTTAATACAAATGGAGGAATTCCATCTGGTCCAGGTCCTTTGTTTGTGCCCAAAGATTTAAGTTTTCTTATAACATCGAATATGATATGAGATGATACACTCAGGTTGGTGTTATAAGAATACTCTTGACATACATACTTGATTAGCTGGCTTATTTACATCAGAAAAATACCAAGCAAAAAGATTGACCATCTCTTTCGGTCTATTACCACTTAAATGTCCATGGAATATCACATCAGAAAAACCTTAGTTTTTCCTTTGCATGTTTACATAATCCCAAAAATATTTTATGTTGTAAGGAATTGATGATTGTACCCTTTGAATAAAACTGTAATTTTAAGCTCTTATTTCCCTCTTAACATTTTTACGTAAGATACAGAATTCAAAATAATCACTAAAACATTAAGTTGCCTTATATTGTCTATATAGTAGGTTTTTATCTTATGGCTTAATTAGATTAGGAGTAAACCAGCTAGGGTACTGAATTTTGCCCATCATTTTAGTAGGAATACACAGAGAAATGGCATTATTAATCTGTTCAGTTAGTTTTAGAAATGATTCATTTACACAGTTCAAATTTATAACCATGTCCCAGTCCACACAAGATAAAATGTCATAGACATGTACAGTATTACATTTTCTAAGGTAAAGCCTATTGGAGTCAACATGCAAGATATCATAATATTTCTCAACTGAAAGTTCAAATGATAGTGCAGGATGATACCTTTCTAAGGGAAACAGCTTCATCAGCATTGAGAATGCAGAGTTCATCTGATGACGAAAAGACAAGATGAAGTATCTCTTGTTTTGAATTTAATATTTCATTACTTGGCTCAGATCAAGAAATGCACATGAGTCTTCAAGAATTTGAACTTCAGTAGTAAGTAAACTATTGCTACCTGGGATATTATAGTTTTAACTGATACCAGGTGGATGTTCAGGAAACATTCCACCTCAAAAATCACTTCTTCGTCATTCTGGAAATGCCTTCTACGAAGTGGTTTCTTCACTTTGGTAAACAGGAAGAAGTCACCAGGTACCATGTCAGTGGATTATGAGAGTTGAGACAAAATTTGATAACCCAAAGAATGCAGCATGTCACTGCGTCCTGTGCAGAATGAGCTGGGGCATTGAAGGGGTGTGAGCAATTGTGGAACCTAGTGAACAGCAACCTTTTTCATGTTTATAATGTTGTGCAAGATGTTGAACAATGATTTTCACTTCATCTACTATCGCCTTGATTGTGATACGCCGGCCTTCAAGCACCAGGATTTTCCCTTGTGTTGCGATTCCCAATTCCTATCAGAGAGATGGTCTGCCACTTTGTCCTTCATCATGCGGACTTGTTTCACCACACTGGAAGCGTATGTGCCTCCTAATCACTGTGTCATATGATGGTGCATTCTTGCTATGTAGATCAACCAACTCAGCATGGATGGTTGCAGCATTGCTCCCCTTCAAATGCAGACAGTGTACCATATGATACACTGCTTGGGCGGTGGCTATGGCTGTGGGCTGCTACTAAACCATTTTGTTTTGACTCCTCTCGTAGCCTGCTATGGTACTGTGGCACTTGGATTACAATATATACCAAGACTAGAAACATGTACGTACAAATGTACCAAAAATAAAATATCTAACTTTATTTTTTGGAGATGCTAATTAAAACTTTATGACTGCCCCTTGTACCTTATTTCTTCTCTTTTTTCTTAATTAATGATCAAGGTACACGTGAGGAAAACGCCTACATGCATCAGATTATAATTTTGGAAGTAATTGTAGTGTAAATTTCAATTGTTCAGTAATTCAGGCACATGATCCTGGGAGATGATTAGAAATACAGGTTGAGTTAGAGGAAATTATTATGGTGGAAATTGCTGGTCTGAAAAAGAATGAAAATTAATCAGATCCAGTACACTCGAACTACTTTTTTTCATTCTAATAACAACAGCTAGAAGAATGGCTAAATGATTTTTACAGAGTTAAAAATGTATAAAATTGATAATCATCAAAATTTTTAATCCTTGAAACTATTTCTTGTGCTTTTGGACTGGGTGACAGTAAATACTGTACCAAAGTCTGCTTCACTTGTTTTATTGCCCTAACATCGACAGCCCAGTCGAAGATTACCTGTCTCAATATATACAAAGAGGGTGGTCTTCTGGAAAGTCCCACTATTTAAGGAAAGTGTTTTTTCCTATAAGGATTGAAAAGGTTATCAATTGGGTTTAGGATAACCACAAATGGAGGCATCCTATCCTTGGCATGTTTGTGTTGCACTATTTTTTTAATACCTAACATTAGTTTTTCTGGAGTTTGTATTTTTTCAAGTGTTGAATTTTAAAGTTATCTTGCACCATGGTGCCTATTGTTGAAATTGCCTCATTGATTATTTTCTCAACATTCATATGTACAACTAATCAAATAAAATTATGCAAATATATAATAGGCCACATATAACAGTATGGTGACTCGCTCATTAGCAGTTGGTGAAATACCATGCCAGGTTGCACATACAGTTTTTTCAAGGGCCTATATAATTGCAGTTGTGGATATAATTTATATTTTATTATTATTATTGCTACAGTTTGACAGAAGTCAGGTAGCAGCCGCAAACATTGTTAATTTACAAACCCTTTCACACTTTAATTCCTAATGAACATCATTATATTGACAAAACAGGGTAAGGTCACAATTTTAATTACAAACAAGACTAAATCTAGCGAATATCCCCCTATTACTCCACCGAATACATTTACACCAGATATATTCTATAATTACTGTTCACATATAATCACATACTTCATTTTTCCTTAGATAAGTCAGATGTCACTTTATAAGTATCTCAACCACCACACTTACATATTATAGCTTTAACAATATCTTAATCAACACATCCAAAACCCATTTCATATGATGGGGATTTTGAAAATTGTTTTTGTGTCTTCTTGAGCAAAAAGGGGGTTGTCATTTTTGTGAATTGCTTTTAATATTGCCTCTTTTCAGTTCCAAGGAGTCAGATTGGTGCAGCATGTTCTGCATCGCGAATTCTTCTGCGATTCATTATCGGGAGACTCAAGGCACTGGAGTCTTCAACAGCACCACCAGGAACAATCAGCGGGGGTCACACTGGCCCTCCCCCACCTGCCTCTGCATCTCAGCTACTGTTACCACTACGTGCTCTTTGCACTGCGTCTAGTATGCTGTCGCGAACTGAGCAGACTGCACTCAGTGCTGTCATGAAAGGAGCAAGACTTCCTGCTCACATACGGACTTGTCCAGTTCCTCCTCCTTCATCAGGTATCCCACTCATTTCATATAATTTAGGGTTAAAACTAAATGCAGCATACTTTCAGATGTTATTACCACTGTGAAATGTCGTTTTTCAAATGCAATAAAACCTCTTCTACTCATGCTTCGCTGCAAATTTTCTGGGTTAAATCTGTTAATAATATACTATATCATCACCAAAAAATTTTTGTCCTTTCTCAATGTATTTATAAATCCAAGGACGTTACAGGTAATTATTCATATAAAACGTGATTTTTGACCTAGATAAACAAATTAAAGCAAAACAAAAAAAAATGATTTAAGTATAGTTAAGTGATTTAAGTACTGAAAAGTCTGGTTCCAACAAATAATTTTTCTTCCAATAATAATATCAAATTGAGAAATATGAGTACTATAGCAATACGTGATTATTGATCCACAGCATTCATGATGTTGAGAACAGTAGAACATGATATTCTGTTGTACAAATAATGCTCAATTCTTCTGGTGGGAATTTTGTGGTTCTTGGAGTGCAGTGCTATTGTTTGCATAAGAAAATAGGGCATCCATGCAACTATGAACTTTATAAATAAAATATCGAAGTCACATCTTCACAAAATTCTTTTTAACCAAGTTTATTTTGTTTCTTTACTTACTGTGAAGTCAATTTTGTTTCTCAAGTAAAGAAAAATAGACAGATTTTGCAGGGGTTTTCAAAATAGAGGAGAAAATAAAGGTTAACTAAGATTATTATACTATTGTACTGTAGGTAATAATCTGCTATTAAATATTTTATAATAGCGATTAGTTCAAAATAATTCTAATAATATGAATAAATAAAGCATGATTTTTGTGCAGTACAAGTATTAATTAGACTAATGAAGTTATAAATGTGATAATGCAAGTAGTAAAATTTGTCTATTTGATTATTATGAGGAAAATAAATATTTTCTCTCAACAGCTGAGAAGGATGCTTCTACTACCCAGCAGCAAGGGCAGGGAGCCTCATCCAGCACCAAGGAGCATAAGAGACTTAATTTTGAGCTTGCAAGTGCAATAACAGATCTCCTCTCGATGCCTGTTACTGACTCAAGCTCTTTACATCAACCAGAACTTACGATTGGATTTCATATAAGGGACGAAACAAAACAAGAGGTGGATGAAGTAGATCCTGCTGCAGAAGTCAAGGTATGTTTTCAACCTCTTAAAATTTTCAATGAAGATATACTATTTAGAATGTTATTGTTTGCAATTTTCTCTTCTGGGCTTACTTGTGTGCATGGTACCTTATGATCCCTTGGACTATTGAAGGATAATGCTCTCATTTATATGTGATCTAAGGAGTGGGTCTTAAACATCTGCTGACATAGCTGGGATGAGTTCATGTCATTACAACTGTACAAAGTTGGAAAAGAGGAAGTTAATGTTAAATTTTTGGCGATTACAAGATAGTTAAGGCATATTGCTGTGAAAATATCAGTTTTTATTTTCTTTGTAGTTGTTAAAACTTTAAAATTTGTATATTTAAATGCATTTACCATGGAAGCCGTCTTGCATTTGACATTCCACCAGGTTTTCTTTTCCTTCTTTACTTTATTTAGCTATTTTCCTTGGAATTATAATTCTGTAATATCATAACAATATGCTCATTAAAGACAGATTCCCTGTTTTATTTGATTCCTTTTTCATTCTGTTAGTGAAGTGATAGATTTATGCATAGTAAAGTATATTTCCATTGTAACCTATTATTTCCTCTAGTCTAATATGTATTCTTATGTATTTTCAGGAACTGTTCATTCAAACAAACACACTGAGCCTTCAATCTTTGGGTGGTGGAGATGTGATACTCAGCATATGCTGCAGATCCTTGCCTCACCTGGCACGTTATGTTGACAAGTATACCGATTTTTTCTCTAAGAGAGTATTCTCACTGCCAACTTCTCACTCTGAGGCACTTCTTGTGAGACAGAGGTAATCAACTATTTCTTTATTTTAGGCTTAATCTTTATCAAGATGATGTAAATCATTATTATATAAGTAATATGTCTTATAATGGTATCTACTCAAACGTAATGTGCACCCTTTTGGGTCCTTTGTTTCAATAATCGGGGTGTGTATTAAAATTGATGGCCTGCTAGATTCAGGCACAATGCTACTCGTGCACATGTCTCATAGCGTAGGGCTGGCTGGATACTCTGCTCACCCTGGCTCTATGTAACTCTTCAAACTCTCCACCAATGTGCTATCATTGTTTTCACTGTCAGAGCCCACGAAGACAACAGACTAAACTGTCGGCCAATTGTTTTAATTGAAAGGGAATTTGCTAGCCCATCAAACTTTTTAAATGACTGATTTTAAATTGGTTAATCTGTGCATTTTGTAGGTCTTTTGCCAAAGACAACTTCCGTTATATCATACACAGTGTATAAATAAATATATATATTCACATGTGTACAGTAAACACATATACAATACTGTAAAAGGTGTGACTGCATGCAGGACTTAAGGTGCGCATTAGATTCCTGGGCAAATGATTTTTATTTTTCCGATGCTCGAGTTTTAGGGTGCTCTTTACATTTGATGGAGTGATATATTTAAGTAAATATGATATTTTATTACTAATCCATCAAATTACAACATAAATAGTCTCTTATTGATAATAATTCTCTCTCTTTACAGCCACCAGGCTCTTTTGGCAGATATGACCGCTGCGTTGAATGCTATATCTTTACCAGTATTAGAGCCTTTGGATCCATCCCGCCTTTCCTTCCTCTCTGCCCTCTCTTCTGCATGTCTTTATGCCGCACTGTCGGTTGCAACGGCTGCTGGGATCCTAGGCTCACCTCCAACTCAGCCTCCTCCACCCCCTCCCCCTTCTGCCCCCTCTCCCTTTTCCGTTTCTGTTTCTTCTCCGTCTTCAAAAAGTACTCAGCAGCAACCTCAAGGGCTTAAGGAAGAAGAAGTTGATGCCTGTGAAGCCAACATTGTTGTGCGAGCCCTTGAACTGTTTTCCTTGGTGTCATCAGTCATGGGAGATTCCCCTCGAGCAGGTGGACATGTAAGTTCAATGTTTTAATTTTTTTATTCTGTGTAGTTGATACCCTCACAAACATCCCTTATGGGCAATTACTGCAGAGGAATTAACAGTAGATAAACACATGAGACCATTCCCTAATCAGAAAAATTTCAGTTAGCCCGGAATTTAAACCCGGGACCTTGATGTTTGAGCACTTGTTGAGGTTTTCTCATAGGTAGGGTGTGGTCGATTGTTTGTCTGTAGCAAGGAAGATCATAAGATTGTTCTCATTAGACTGAACTCACCCAATGAAGACTTCATTTTTTATTATCATATATTTATTTTATCTTTCCTCTCTCTGTTCTTTCCTCGTGTGTTGCCTGGGGAGAACTTAATTGTCAATTTATCTCAAGGAGAACTTAAGTATTAATTTATTTACGTAATAATAATATTAATGCACAGAGAATCACTCTTTAAATTATAGTGATGATCATAGTTTTTGTGACAAAATGGTTTAGATGGTTTTCAAAATGGTTTTCTCTCCTTATTAAACTATTTTAAGCATTACCTATTTCATAGTTTTGTGAAGCTGAACAATGATCTTTTAATGTTTCAGATTTTGCAAAATCATATAATGCAAGGAGCATGGATATTAGTGTCAGGCCTGCAGGCCCAGCTAGCTCCTTCATCTTCAGATAAGACAGGCCCTAGTCCTGGGAAAGAAGAAAAAGGAAAATCTCCTAGCAAAGCAAGAGAAGGTTTTGGACGAGTTAACGTTATGAAAGCGTAAGATATTGTTCTTTTTTCACGTCTTTATCTCCCTTGGTGCCCTTACATTTTGGAAACCGAGTATCTACAATGTAATGGTAATATTAACATTTTTGGAATTATTTCTTACAAAAAAAAAATATATATATATATACGAGTAAAATGTAGCTTGCATACTGCAAGCAGATCGGCAATACTAATTTCATATCGGCATCATTTTGGGACGGTTCTCAAAAGAAAAAAAAAAAGGATTGAAAATATTATTAAAATTCGCTGCAATTTCATCATCTGGCATCGAACCCGGGTCATACTGGTGAACTTACTATGCAGCTCTATAGAAGATCACCATCTCTGACTGTGTGTGAAAATTCAAGCAGAAATGTTGGCTACAACTGCCTCAAAAGACGTTCTACTTTTCACGAATTTAAATGGCTCTCTGGATTTGAAGCAAGGACGATCTTGGAAATCTAAAATATGTTTCAGAAACTTATTTATGATCTCTATCTATATGCCGAATTACAAGTTTCTATATTATTGGGAAAGCTTTCAAAATAATTCCTAAAAATCGGATCAACTTCTGATTGCAGAGACACCTGGTGTCGAACCCAGGTCATATTGTAAACTGTGAATGCACAGTTTGATTTGTAAAGACTTGCTCTTGTATCATGGAAAGTTTGAAGTCGATAGCATGCCGGGAAGTACCTAAATTTTGTTTCCGTTATCTCCATAAGAAATGCATTGTTGGATGTAAATGGCCTTCTGGGATCGAACCAAGGACCATCAGCGAGTTGCTGAAATTTGATTATAAAATATATTTATGATATATATCCACGTGCCAAGTTTCAAGTTTCCAAGTCATCTGGAAGTAATTAAAAAATCTTAAAAATCGCAATGTAAATTAAACGGGAGAATATTTGCCCTGACCTAGCATCGAACCATGGATAATCTTTGTAGATGTCTTTATGGTTTCCTTTAGATATGCACAGCATCCAGCGATCTCTTGAATTTCAACTCTCAATTCTTCCGGGAAGTGCCTAAAAAAATTTTGAAAATCCCCACCATGTATTCTTATGGCGAAAATCGCAACTTTGGGGCATTCTGGAATCAAACCCATGACACCGAGGTTCAAAGTCGGCTTTTTTCTGGAGGTTACACGTTATGGCCAATATGTCGTAAAAATTTCAAGGCAGTGGCACTTGTGGAACATGGTTAGAATTTTGATCCCCTATATATAACTTAAATATAAGTATATCCGGAGAAGCGTCTATATATAATAGAAGATATATATCTTTATAAGAATGGTTTCCGTATTATTAAGCTTTTAATTTCATAAAGAATTCAATCTTGTCAAAAATAAAGATGTTTAAATTTTTCAAAATATTTTATTTATGGCTCTACTGCTTTGCAAAAGTAACCTGATATTTGTTTTATTTATGAAATTTGTAGGTTATTTCAAACAATATCTGTATCAAAGGAGTAAAAATACCCTCAGATTCAGTATTAATTTAAAAATCTCTAAATAATATTTCTTGTTACATTGGTATTAAATAGAAATTTTTAAACGTATTTGATTGTTCATATTTTTCAGTCAGCAGAATTTTGGTGTCCTCTCCGTGTCCTTGGCAATGCAAGCATTAGTAATGCTGTCGATGCTGTTGGAAGATCTTCGTGTTGAGGAGGCAGGGAAGGCATGGCCGTGGGCGACACTTGGCCCCCAAATGAGCCACGAGGAAGAAGACAGCAGTGCATCTCAAGAGGAAGATCCTCGTCCTGCTCCTCTCAATATAATGATTCAGTGCACCGCTCTTTCTAGAGCAGTCCGTGTTCTGGGAGCAGCTCCACTTAACCAACTTCTATTCTATTTGGCTACCATCAGCTACAGAAAGGTTAATATTGACCCATTATTAAAGAATATTGAAATACCTCCAACGTACATTTAGGCTCAAGATGGAAATATATTTCTTTTCATTTCAAATGGCTGCCTTAGTATGAAAAAATTCTTCTATTTTTGGCTCACAACTTATTTTTAAGGAATATTACATTAAGGAAAGAATAGTTGGAAGACAGTTGTTAATGAATTCAAGAATAGGTTCCCAAAATAGTCCTTATACTCCCCCAAGGGTCCATGACAATTTACAAGGGGCCCATGTTGGGGTGAAAAAAGTCGAAGGGAGTTCATTAAACTCTCAAACTTTTGAGAGTTTTAGTGTTTTTGGATGCCAAAGATCCCATTTTAAAGAATAATATAATCAAATTGTAACCAGGTATTGCTTTTTAACATTTTAATTTTAGGTATGCTGGGAGGTTCAAGGAAATATTAAAAGGGGTCCACAGGGAAAAAAGTTTGGGAAACTATGAATTAGAGGTTTAATATCTTCAGTAACTGTCTTTGTCGGTGTTCCTCATCTTCTTCAGCGGTATTTAGTGACACAGGAAGACGTAGATTACCAATCTTTTAAGAACTACCAATAAACATTTCAGTTTCATTAGGTACATGTACTTGTATACCCCTGATAAAGATAGCATTGCTATTGAAATGTACATAGGAAGTTCTTAAAAGATCAGTAATCTGAACCTTCCTATTATCTCAGAATACTACTGAAAGAGGTTTAGAATGCTGACAAAGTGGCTATTGGAGATTTTAAACCTCTAATAAGATTATGTTAATAGATTAATCCCCTCACTTATGAATGTCATATCTCTGCACTACTTATTTCGATTGATACTTCTATTACTATTTACCGCTACTAAATAATATGAAACTTGAAACTTTCTTTTATCCATACTGTGGTGTGTATTAAGAAAGTATCAGTTTTGGATAGCTAAATATTTCATTATTTATTCATCATAATCAATGGAGCAATTCTTGCTGTTTGGAATTATTCATGAATTTAATTCATTTTTTGTTTCTCGTCTAAATTTCTAGGCTTGTACACTTAAAAAGATACAAAAACATCCACCTGAAGGTGATACTTTTAGTACATCAGACTCAACGACTTATTATGAAGATGATTTCAGCTGCTCTGATGCTGGAAGTTCTGGGGATGATGGTAAGAATTATTAAATTTTTTCTGGGTTATTAATGGTACATTTACATATTTCAATTGAAGTGTCATTTAATTTAGGAAGGCTTTCAGAATAGGAGATGGAAATCAAATAACATTTGTGCTTATAAATAGCTAAAATTCCTGTTTCAATGCAATATTTTTTTATCAAATTCATTGTCATTTATAAGTATGGATTATAGTTGTGTATATAGGTAAAATGGTTACTCTTTCTGTTAGAAGATATAAACTGTTTCATTACAGCCTGAAATAAGGGAGTTAAAGGTTTCAATTGTCTTGCTTGATATTGCCAAATAATTGCTTAGAAGGAATCTCAGAAAAATCTATCTTGTACTGATGATACAGCTCACAACTTCATCTTTACCATTATACGTCAAGTTTACATTAATGACCACATACTTTTTGTCATGCTGAGAACATTACATACCAGATTTAATATCTTCAAAGATACCTCTTATTAATAATAATATGCTATAAATGCTATCAATTAATGAGGAAGGAAAAAGTCATACTCACCAGCATGTCTTCCTCTTTTCAGATGATGACAGCGAACCTATTCTGGGCCTGTGGTTTGAGGAGACGCTGTCTCCTACAGATCCACCCACACCATCGCTGCAACCAACCACCACTGAGTCAGTAGGTTTCTCTACTCCACAGACTGTTCAGTTGGTTAATGCTCCACAAATGGTAAGCAAAAGTATTGGAGTATCAACTGGAGCAGAAGTTCCAGGCACACCCTCCTCAGCCTCGTCACCCCCTTCTGCTGCCCCTGGAGAAAATGCAGTTAGGGTAACTGATACCACTCCCACTATTCATGACAGAGAACGACAGAGGGGAAATATGGTGGCCCGAGCGTTATTTAAAGGAGCTATGGGCCCTGGTTCAGGAATGTCCGTTGTTCCGGAAAAAGGAGAACCTCACGGGGTAAATGGAGATGTTTGTGTAGATTTGAAATTGAGTAGAGTATTGCTATGGATGCCTTTCAAACCCCAGCAAGAAAAGCCTATAATGTGCTTGTTGTTGACCCTCTTATGTTTTTGTATCGTTTATTTATTTTGGCTTCATTCATAGAAGTACCATATTTACTCGAAAATGATGCACTATCAAATGTAATGCGCACTCCTAAATTCGAGGGTTGTAAATGAGAAATAATTTTCTCGCTAATGTAATTCGCACCTTAAGACATTCTGTCAAACCATTTGCGGCACCTTGTACATGTTTATTATGCATGCATTTATTATGCATACACTGTATACGAAATGCCGGTAGTCATCTACACCGAAAGCCCTACCCCTTTTAATTATAAACTATCGGCTGACAGTTAAGTCTTCGAGGTCATGGTGAAAACGTTGATAGCCCATTGGTGGAATGCTTGAAGAGTTTCATAGAACAGTGCTAGCGAAGGATCTGACCGGTCTTGTGCTATGGGACTTGTGCACGAGTAGTATTTTCCCCAAATCTAGTGTGCTTTCAATTCTAACAAGCATCCCGTTTTTTTTAGCTAAAAATGGACCCAAAAGGGTGTGTGTTATTTTCGAGTAAATATGGTAGTTATATCTTCCTGCATAACAGGTGTTGGTAGTACACCCCAATTCTAATCTAGATATCGCTAGTTGTGGCATGAGAAAGCTTACTGTAGTTACTCACATATTTTGAAAAACAGCTAGGATTCAGCTATTCCCTAGCTCCCAGAGCTATGTCAGGTTCTAGGACTCAACTGAATGTAAGGCAACTATTTAATTTTTGTAACATTAGGGTAAGCTGAGTGGATTTAAGATGTTACTAGAATAAAGCCATGTGATATGGAGATTCAATGTCCAAATTGTTAATAAAATTTAAAGTTATAAAAGAAATGAATAAATTGAAAGTATGGATGAAATCCTCATGAAAAACCCCGAAAGACAGAGCTATTTTCATTCTGTGTTGATAGTTGGTATTGGAATAGTGGAAAAGAAATGTGAATTGATGAAAACGTTCCCATAAGAAGACAGTTAACCCTTCATATGAAGGACGAAAGTCTCTCTCTCAATATTTGATGTACCCATTTCCTCTGTCATTTAGTTCAATTGAAACTTCCCTAGCTTCTTAGTATTTGATTTCCTAATTGTCTATCTTAACTTTTGCATTCTACTGCAAACTGGCATCTTGAAGGCCTCCAGAGTTTCTTTTTTAGATCCACTTTTGACCACTTACCCATGGTGAAAAACACACTTAACACTAAGAATTTTACTAATATTTCTTGGATTCCTTTATTGAAACCTCTGGTCATCAGTTCCCTTCATTTCATGTGATGGCTTCCTTGTCCAAAGCTATTCTTTTTCATAACTCAAACTTGCATACAAGAAATAAATAGTTCCTATGGACAACATATCTGGGCATTAATACAAATCAAGTATGCATTCTAATAGGGGACTATTGAGGTTTTAATTGTGAACTATCTTGGCTAAATAGCAACGTTTGAGAATGTTGTAGTAATTTATACATACTTGAATATTAAAATTTGTACCTAGGATCCATTGTTTTCTGCATAATATTTGTGATTTTTCTACAAAAATCATGTATATTATGTAAAGTGTGCTACTCTCTTCTCTAAATTTTCTCTATTTCCTTCATTGCTGTTTAACATGCACCTTTCTTTAATTGAATTTGCTGTATGAATGCACCTAAATTTTAAACAGTCCACCATTTCAACCATGATGCATTGCACACCTTTTTAAAATGCTTTAAAATATTGTATTTTCTTATATTTCCACCTTAAGAGTAAATGGAAACTTATACCAGTAGGAAATTTTGAAGATTTTTGAGCTGTTCTGATATATCTGATGTTTCTATTTTTGTAAATGTAGAAATTTTCCTGAAAAAGTTACTTCTGTTTTCTAAAACAGTGACTATGGATAAGATCAATTATAGAAACTCCAAATTTGCCTAGTTTTTGAAGTACATACCAATAGCGATCTTTCTCCTATCCCCTTTTTTATTACTCTGAAATTAAACGACTCCTTCCCATTTATTTTACTCTCCTTCCCCCTGCCCTCTCTAATCTATACCAACTTAATTTTTTTTTAAAGGTTGTCTAGTTCAATTTGGTTACTTGTCAGCATTAGAATACATTTGTGTTGCAATTCCTTGATTTCACGTAGTACAATTTATTCAATACTTACATTATAAATGTAACCTTTAGATTTCTGGTTTTTTGTTTCATGTACTTTTAACTGTACTTTTACTTTGGTATTAATTTGAAATTTTGGACTTGAAATTTTTATTTCTCTTTAGAGAAAATATTTCTGTTCCTTGGATATATTTTTAGTGATTCCAGTCCACCAAGAAAACAGCGATTTCCTCCTTTCTATTAAATTATTCCCTTTAAAAAATATTAATTTATTTGAATTAAAGATAACTTATTATCAATAAACAAGGAACCATTATAAAGTTGATGTATAATAATTGTGTGATTTTAAGTTACAGTGGATATTTTTTACTTATATAACAGTGATACTTATTTTTATTTTCAGTACATTTCGCTGGCTTCTCGCATCTTTTCATTTATGAACCGCTATCTCATAGGATCTGAATTACCATATATTAGACGCTATGTCCGCAGAGGACTAGCAGATTGGCATATGGTTATTCTAGCAAATATCATTCGAGACCTTGACAGAGAAATGGCTAGAACAGAGAGAGGTCAGTATTCAGGCCTAATTCTGGATTTGTGGTTGGATTTTTGGAATGAAGTTGTAATGTATACCATTTTTTTCTCAAGGAACGATATCAGTTTACTTTGGGCCACTTTTGGGATCCCTGTACACAGAGTTTTCTCAGTGTCTTTCACGCTATACTCACAACTTACTTTTGGCTGGAGGCAGTGCTGTTACATCTGCAAGTCGTGGCTCTGGTTCACTTTTGCCAGAGAGTCTACGCTCGACTCTTTTGTCTCACCTAGGAATATCTCCTGCCCCAGAGAGTGTTTCAAGCAATTTAGCAAACGTGACACCATGGCCATTACAGATTTATCCAAGGACATTGATGGTTCTTGTTCAGGTAAGATTTTTCTGTGTAATGATAACTGTTACTATTATATATTGCAATATCCTCTTTCAAATTGTTTGCATTGTTGTATGTTGACATAAAAATGGTAAGTGCTATATTGTAGCATCGTTTTTCTTTTTAAAAATTAAATGCTTATTTATGTGCTAAATTTCTGATTTTGTCAATGCCTATTTGACAATATGTAAGCATAAGAGTGCTTATTTATTATCTTCTTTGGCGGTTTAAGAATATTTGATATGTACTTATATGAGAATTTTGATTCTTTGATTGAATGAATATGTTAATAATAGTGAATGGAGATTGGTTTCTTTGTAAACTGAAATTACTACTAGCAGCTTCATTAGGTAAATTGAATTTAATTACGGATATGACCATTCTATTCATAATCTATGGATGTCTTTAATATTTAATTGTAGAATTTATATTTTATAGCTATGGCTAAATTTTTCTAAAGAATAATTTTACTTTGTGGATAACGATGACAACTTTGGCTAGTGTAACAAATAATTGCATACTTATATAGTAAGACTACAGAATCAGCCGCAAAATATATAGATGTCAATTTATATGATTATTAACTTTGTTAAAAATCAACTTTCAGAGTCTTATGTTGAAATCACAACAAAACAGAGAAACAGCATGTATCAACATATGGAGTAGACTCATTCCATCCCTTGTTGAGAATATTCGCCACCCATCCACTTTTTATGACACAGAAAACGAAGGTTGGTATTTTACATTGCTATTTGAACAATTTAATTTGTGATTTTTATGAAAATATTTATATGATTCCCTTTGCAAGAAATGTCTGCAAACGAGAGAAGGAATTCCCTTTAGCTATGAAAACAAATGAATATTTTTTTCTTTCAGACCTAAATGTTGAGCATGGTCAGGTCCTGCTGTTCTTGTTTCACCAGCTTAATCTGATGCAGAAAAAAACAGTTTTGCTCACCGTGGCTCTGGGTGTTGTCAAGGCTGGTCAGATAGTTGGCACTCTGGCTGGGGGAAGTAGACATGCCATGACCGGAGGGGAGAGCGATGAAAAGGATAAGGATGAAGAAGAAGAAGTCAGTGGAGTTGCAGCTCCACCTGAAGGAGAGGAAGGCACTGGTGCCAAAGGTGTTGCTATGAAGGAGTCTCAGCTCTTGCATCTCTCGAGATTACTACTTCTGTTCGAGTATCTAATGAGACACTTGTATGATGCTCCAGCATCATTATTCGAGCAGGTATTTAGATCTTCAGTCCTTTAAGTTTCTCAGAGTAATTAAACATGCCAACAAATTTTAATTTTTTGTAAGATGGATGGTAATAGCTGTTCTTAACTAATTTTGAGTCTCTGATTATAGATATGAACTCTGAAAAGTACCACCATGTAAGGTTTTTTTGTTACTGTAACTTGTACTTTTTAGTTACTGTAATTCTACACCTGTTTGCCAATATTACAAAAATATTTTTTTTCCGTAACATGTATAGTGACACTGGTAATTGCTGTTATGTACTTATTTTGGTTGCTGACTTCAGATACAAACTCGAAAAAGTCCAAACACATACAAATATTTTTTTATGGTGACTTTTACCTTTTTCCTCAACCGTTATTCCACATGTATTTGCATTCATCCCAATTTTCTTGTTAGAGTATTTTTTTCTCATTTCATCATTGTTATATGAAGTAAGAAGGTACTATAAATACAAAAAGGGAAATATTATCGAAATTTAATGTATAGCTTCTATAAGAAGTATAAATGAACACCAAACTTACCCATGAACTTGGCCAGATGAATTCAAAAAGTCTGCTAAAATACTTCCTGATTCCTTTTTCTGTCTAACTTCTTTTGTTTGTGTGATGTCGAGTCTTCCCTTACAAAAAACGAAAGAATGTTTAAATATCTAAATGTTTACAACATGAAATGGGAACAAATTGACAGAATTGGAGCATTTCTCAAAATAATTGGTTGGAGCATTTCTCAAAGCGAGCAGCACAGAGCTGTACTTTGCCTAAAAATCAACAAGGACTAATTGAAACAGAATGAAATTGAATATAAGAATAAAGGACATTTTAAGACCTTTAAGATGATTGTATATGATGTCCTTTAAGTTTAAGACTCTTTAAGAAACAAGCATTTTAGTAAGCTTGCGGACACCAAAATCCACATATTTTTAGAGACATTGTCAACTTGCCATTTTTTTATTCCTCAAATTCAGTCTATTAATATAAATTACATGTAAATATAGTGAATTAATGAACTGACTTGCAGTTGCCTACTGCCTGCTCTGCAGGCAGGTTAGTTCCCTTACGTTTGATGGGGCAGCATCGAAAGGTATTCGAGGCCTTCGTCAAAGATTCCGAAAAAGTAGATAATGTCAGAGACCGCAAAGTTGGGACCTCACCCTCAGCAGTGAGATCAACTGATAAAGACTTAACTATGTTAAATGATGCGCAAGCGATAGGTAAGCGGCATTCGTCATCCCAAAAGAAAACGTCTCCCACTGCCCTCATTTTCCCGATTTATTTTCAGCTTTTTGCCCGTTTTGCACCTCTAAACTTAACCAAAAAATTTAAATTTTTGCACGCCTTTGCGTGCAGGCCGTCCGCCTCCAGTGCACTAAAAATCGTTGCGGGAGATTGAACTTAGACTCAGATTTTGCTAAAAGTGTTACATCCCTTTTTTGAGGACAGATGGACGGACACGATTCTGTCTTAATATATATAGATAATCATTTCAGATGTACATTTGGAATGTTTCCTAACTAAAAACATAAATTTAACAAAGAAATTACTTTGTTTATTTATTGTTTGTGCAAAATTCTGGGAAACTGTATGTGGTGGACAATTTTCATAAACAGCTGAATATGCATACAATACATTAAGAAACAAGTAATGATGTCAATGTTACCAAAACCTTGTCAGCCTGTGTTATCAATTAAGTATTCCAACACTGAATTATGATTTGGTTTGAACAGGTGCGATGGAACTTATTCAGTGCCACTAGTTTGGTTGGTGGTGAGACTAGACCGATGTTTGCGGGATCTCCAGAACCAAATGACGAGCCATCTCCAGGCTCTACCAAAAGTGAGGGTAAGGAGGCATCAGGCATCGTTGGTGCCATGCATCATCACCATCACCACCACCATCATCATCATAGACTCAATCCCTCAAGGGTATATTTCCCATGGAAAGAACTGGAAGATGCCCACCGAAAGTTTGGAGGCAGTAGTGTCAGTGGACATCAGCACCATGACCATGAATTTGCAATGAGACCTCGCTTTTATGCTCTTGCTAATCCAGAGGGACAAGGCAGCCCAGACAGCATCAAGATTGACGGGCTGGTGAGCACGTTTTCATTTAAGGATCCTGGAAATTTTCATACATGCTTGAATGTAATGAAATTCATATACGATCTATGTCTGTCAAAGTATTAATAGTTAGCATACTTGCATGATATTGGTCCAACACCAAGGTCCTGTGTTCGAATCCCGGCTAACCAGATTTAATAAATAAATAAATAAATAATAATTATTATTAAGGTCTTTATTAGGCGAGATGAGTACTATCATGACACTGTAATCATGGTGTATGCATTAATTTAATATTCTCAGAACTTTATAAACCAGAGACGTTTTTTTTTAAGATTCCAATTTTTTTGGCTTACTAAAATAAAAATTTTTACGTAGTGCCATTCATAAATATGGGAAGTTTATCAATTACAAAGGTTCTGACGAAGTCCAATTTTTTTTCAGGCTTGCAATTTTCTGATTGACTCACCTGAGAGATTGAATTATCTGATGCTTATTGAGTCTCTGCAAAGCATCCTCAGTGTCACGAACTTGTGTGATCCATCACTAAAACGTTCTGAAAGACTTCGATTTACTGGTCTGTGTGCAGTTCAGTACTGCTTTACAATCTGTTGGAGGTAAGTAGTTGCTCTTTGGAAAGTAAACTCCTTTTCACTCAGTATGGTGCCATTCTACTGGCACCAGTAATCATTGCACCAGTAACTGCCTTTGGGAGGTTTTTGGGGGTTCTCCTCTCAAGTAGGGTGGAGGGTACTACTAGGGGTAGTAGAAGGGTTAAAATTTCTGGTGTCAGTGGACTTCCCCTACTCAGAAAAATTAAAGTGTAAATTGTCCCAAAAAACGATTTATTGGAGCAGCTAGTTTCAACTCATAAGTCATCATCAGGCTCAAAAATCAGAATGAATCTGAAGAAAAATAATTTGTCCTTATAATTAATATTGGCCCTAGTTGACATTGGTATATATGTGAAGGATCTCTAGTTAGTACTGTGTCAGTAACGAGTTCTTGAAATGAGTGGAAATATAAGGTGGCACCAGTAATACTGGTGCCAGTTTATCTGCAAATTCATGGCGCCAGTATGTATGGATGTGAAAGCCCAGCTTGATAATAATTCCTCTAAAATATTTTATCAATCATACCCTCTATTGATCTACTTGAGAAATGATAAAATGGTGACAATTTTTGAAACTGTTTCAAGGTATGTTATTCCATTCACTCCATATCGCTACAAGTTTCTAATTATTGTTTCAGGCTCTTGATGCTGCTGCCTCCACCAGCTGCTTATTTCTACAGTCTAGCCAACTGGAAGAAGTCCTCGGATCCTGCTCTCTACAGTACGGCCAACTGGAAGATAACTTTTGACCCAGCTCTCATTTTGTATTCAATGGTCTGGGGTCCACGCACCTGGCTCAAGGGATTTCCCTATTGGATAACAGTATGTTTCACTTTCAATGCATTAGTTTTATAAATTACACTTTCTTGAAACAATTTAAACAATGTAATTTTAGTTTTAATAATTGGCAATTTAATGATGCATATGGCTAACATTGTTGATAAAATTAATGTGTAATGCATTATTTGTATATGGCTTCAATTACAATTAGTTTGTGGTTATTTAAATGTGATTATATTTTATTTAAATAACTGTAGGACCAGATGGTTTTCCTTGCTATGATAGCAGTAAAACTTTAAAGGTCATGATCAAGTTGGTAGAGTTCAGTATGGTTGAGTTGCTTGATATTCATGATTTTGTTCAGCTATTAATACTCACGTGCAAACAGTGTCCTTAGACTAATTACTGATATGAGTGTTAGATAAAGCAAGGATGTTGCAACCAGGAAATTTTCATTTGTTAAAGAAATTAATTGTATAATGATTAAATTAATTGTTTTTAAGTTGTTGCATTTGTTTTATTTGCTTTTGCTTTGCTGAAATCTAGCAACTTCTACCAAAACATTTAGGTAATTTTAAGTTTGAAGGATGAATTCAATGATATTTACAATTTTTCAAAGGAAAAATTGTACAATATATTGGTGTTAAATTCAGAAACTTGTTGGTATTAATCTCCTTAGGTATTCATTGTACTTAATTTAAATATTCATTGGTTGGCATTTCATTGCCGACCTTAGCCTGATGATGACTTCGTGGAAGTCAAAATACCCATAGCTGCTTTGTAAGTTTCTTGATGATTTTTGGAGTTTATTTTTTAATATATAACATAACCATCAGCAGCCGCTCTGCTTTATTCATTCTTTTCTATTTAGTGCTGATCATGTATTCTCTTTCATTGCAGAATTGTTTGACAAAGCAAATATTAGTGTCTGAACCTGCTGAAGATCTTGTGAAAAGAGTGAACAAAACCTCATCCAGTCTCAGTTATGTCTGCGATGTGGTCAAGCGTTGTGTTGAACATGCATTGGAAGGAAGAAAAACTCTCTTGAATGAAGGAACTGAAAAGGGTAAAAGAAAGAAAAGTTTGCCCGCCTTACTGCCCAAAGCTCTTCTACCAAGCCTGTCTGAGCTAGCGTTATTGGATGCAGTGATTGCACGAGCTCAGAATTGCTTTACTGAAGCTGCCTCCGCATCATCAAAGAATGGCTCCAGTCCTACCAGTTCTGATTCAATAAGGTGATTGATCCTATTATTTGTTGTTTAGGTGTGTGGATAAGGAGTCCGATGTGTATAGTCAACACACATTTTTAAAATATCCTAGTAATTATTTATTCCTTAAGTATTCTAAGGAAATTACGGATTAATAATTTAGTTTTTGTAAGTATAGTTAAATGGATGCACATTTTTCTCAAAAGTTTAGAAGGGAAATATATTCATGAATGCTTGTAAATACATGGAAAATAAGTTAAACTTATTAAATATCTTTCTATTTTAGGGTTGGAAGCCAATGTCGTAATGGAAATTTTCAACATAGTGAAGAACTTGCTAGAGAGATCTTACCACATGTATTGGACCTACTGGAATGGATTGTTTCTTGCTGTCGGTGAGTGAATATCTTTTTGTCTTTTTCATAATCACCGAAGAATGGGCAGCTGAGAACAATGCTCTGAAAAATATTGCATGAAAATTTTTCTAAGCTAATAAGAAAACATGAAAGTAATTTTTATGCAAACCAGTTCCTTTTATTTTGCCTCCTCCATTTCTCACTGTTATTATCTTTTACATGGAATTAAGATGCAAAATTTTCTCAACAATTTGTTTCCAAACTCCAAAAATTCTAAGAAGATATTACGAATCATCTATGCCGATTTCAGTAGATATATAATTCTATGATCTGTTGACTATGCATTTCATTTATGAAAATCCTTCAGTCATCTTGTATATTAATTCATTTTCCATTTACGTTACTGCTTGTAAGAATCTTTACTTCTAAAATGTGGACATCTTATGCAATATTTTGAAAATCCCTTGTGCTTATGAGCACTCCTAGAATGCAACTTCACTATTTGACAGCTACGGAATTGAATAAATTCATTTCATCTGCCTTTATTTGTAGCCTAAATTTGTATTTTAGTTTGAGACTATCAACTGTTAAAATTCCATTATTTGTGTAAAGACAATAGATGTAAAGCTAATCAGATTGCTTGGTATTACTTGTTTAGTGTAGTCTTCAATGGAGAGCAATCACTTCCTCTGGTCCAACCATTGATACTGGGATATCCTAGCTTCAATTGTTCCCTCTATATTATGGCAAGTTAAAAGGTCGATCTTTGCTTCCAGCTCAAGCCTCCTTCATGAGGCCCTAGAGAGTGGAGAGCCTCAGCTAGCTGCAGAAGAAGAAGGTACTGCCACCCCAATGCAACGCCAGTCGAGCTGGTGGGGAGCATCAGAGGATGAGGTGCAGACCTATGCTACAGTTCTCTCAATCAGATCTGCAGTGGTAGGAAACAGCTCTTTGGCTACCTCCTTGTCACCTCTGCTCCCAGCACCTGTACGGGATTCTTTGGAATGGTGGATTGCTGAGGTTAGTAGTATTAAATATTCAAAAAGTTTACTTTGTGTGTTAATCTGATCTGTTAGGTTGAAGTAAACCACCACCACTCTTACTTCGGACTAATTTCTTTGGCTTTGGATGGTTAAAGAAAATTATCTCTCAGATGATTATTTTCATTTAAGACATGTGGGGTAGCTATTTTGTGTAATTTGCTTGATTGAAACAGTATAAATTCGTATCTTGAAAAGTTACTGAAACCATTAGAAAATTGATACATACATCTCAGTTTATTTATTGTGTTTTAAGTTCGCCCAACAAAAACATTACAGTGCAAACACAATACATTTGATTTTTAGATTCATAGAAATGATTTGTCTATATTTCACATTGATTGTTTTTTCTAAGTGAAGATGTAATGTTTGTAATGTAGGATTTTAGTTAATTCTAGCTACCAAACAACCAAATAAAAATGAGTAATTTCTCATCATTGCTTCCATCGAATAAATGAAGTTACGTTTCTCCTCTTTTCTGTTGTTTCACTTCATTGGTTCCCTTTTGTTATGAATATGAATAATTCTGAATTATAAAATGTATTTTAAGAAGAGTAATGAGCTTGTTTTCTTATGGAGTTTGTGAAGTGTGAATTAAGAGTTTAGTATTTATCAGATGAATTAGTTTTCAATGTTAGATAAAGGCTAATTAAATTGTTTTGATTTAGTGCCTTTATTTATATTTAATTATTATTCAATTTACTTTGCAGAAAAACATAACTGTGGCTGCTGATAATGTGCCTTTGGACCAGCTGATCATAAACATAGTCACAACTCATGTGTCAACCCTATCCTGGGATGCCAACTTCAGTATCAATCCATCTCTACGTCATTTACTCCATTCCCTCGTAGCTTTTGTTTCACAGCTGATTGGGTAAGTGACAGTATGATAAATATTCAAAAGTTAATATTCCTTTTACATAAAGCATAATTGAGAAAGACATCTGTTATTGATTTTTCTGTTATGAATTTAATTCTAATTTCTGCTTTTATTTTAAGCCTTTTATTGTGATTGCTATACTTATTAATAATAAGTAAATATAATAAATTATAAGCCTAATAATAATTTCTCGTGCTTGAATTAATGTTAGGTTGGAAACATGTCTATTATTTTAGAGAAAGAAACCTGAACAGTATCTAGTGAATCTGTGCAGCATGAAGTGTGTTCCATTTGTAAGATCAAGTATTTTCTGTTTAATTACTGTTAAATAATTTATCAATTGGTATAAAAACTTGATGATGTAGCCATTCTGCATAAAAACAGTTGTGCAGTAAAGATTTTGCTTAGATCTTTGCTTATAATTCGTATTTTCTCTCTAAAAATCCATATTTCTCTATTATTTTTTAGCAGGAGTGGAAAGGAGTCTCCTGGTACAGCCTGGCCTTTGGAGTCTGCGTTACGTGAGCGAGCTCTTCATGTCCTGCTACTCATTACCCTTGATTCCTGCACTGTTTCTGAGGAAGAGAAAGCCTCAAGTTGTATTCGGGTGCTTCTGGGAGAGTCTGCATCTTCTCCGACCAGCGTTTCGACCACAGTCAATGGTACAATGTCTGCTCCCTCAGCCACCAAGAGTGGTGACATTAATTCAGAGCCAGCCATTCAATCTGAGATACCTGGTATGTCCCTCGAATTTCCACTCGAGTTTGTAGAAGAAAGACTGTTCCTTGATTGAAAATGGCCATGTAGCTGTTAGTCTTGCAAATTTATAAGCATACCTCCGTCAGTAGTTCTGCAACCTTTGCTAGTCTTTAGTACGCGATCCTAGGTCTTTCCTAATCCAATGCTTGCTTTCCAAAGTGTTAACAGAAAAACTTCACCTTAATTATTATCTAAAGCTAAAAACTGTATCTAATGACTAAATAATTGAATTTAAAATATGATGAGGTTCGTTTCTCCTCAATAATTTCAGTTTATTGTGATTGCAGTCTTTTTAGTATGTTATAACAATAACAGTAACGGATCTGAATGTTCTGGGATGTAATTAGCTTGCAAGTAAATGGAGTAATAGTTTCCTTTGACATTTAGGTTTGCCTTTTAGTATCTAAATAGTAAATGAACCTTGAATCTTCAATGAGTGTGCTGGCTGTGTATTTTAGTTAATCTTATTATGCTTTTCTACTCATATTTTACAGCATAGTTGTCCAAACTATGCTTCCTTCACATGAATTTGTGATACTACACATTTTTGTATGTTGAAATTGTTTAGATCCAAATGGCCACTTATCAAGGAAGAAGTTACAAAGTATGACCAATGTTTAAATCCACATTGTAATTTTTGCTGTATTGAAATAGTATTTTTATTACTTTTAGAGCTAATAAGTCTAAAACTCCATTTCTTTTGCATTAATTTCAAATAGTTTTTGTTGAATTATATTCTTGATAGCCCCCTTTAAAATACATTGTAGTTTAGTAAGACACAGCTAAAAGATTTTATATTTGTAAATATTGATAAATATTTCTTTGGTACTTGAAATTGAATAATCCCTTCTTCCTTCTTGAATGGCCATTTCTATTATTTTGTTCTTTATGGTTATTAAACCTTCCGAATCAGGACACCTATTTTTATATTTCCTCATGAGGCATTGTCATTCATCATCACTCCAATGTCTGAAAAGTTCATGCAGTAAATGATTTCATCGCTCCTCAAGCACACACATTATCACTATGCTGAAATTCTTAACTTTGATGCTTAAAAGTTTTGCCAGACATGCTATGCGTGATGTGAATGATTGGAAATGTAATCTTTTTCTAAATAAATGTGAGCTACCTATTGGAGCATTTTCCTTGCTGGGATAGGTTATCTTTTCTTATTTTTTTTTGAGTTCATTCCGATTGGTCAACCAAATTAATAGTAGTATTGTTAAAAGTGCTTCACAGCTTACGTAATTTTGCACATTGGTTCTCACCGGGAATCGAACCTGGGACCACTTTCACCAAAGGCAAACGCACTGTCTGCATAACTTTCCAGGAGCCATTCAACTGAATTATGTAATTTGAAATGATTAAAACTCACAGGCACAGCCACTACAGTGGAGACAGATTCAGCAGGAAGCGGCAAAGGTGGCATAAGTTCAATAAGTGAAGATCAGCAATGGAGAATGTATCTGCTTGTCTTACAGAGGATGTATGAAATTTTTGTAAAATGGAATGATTCTTCCCCCAGGGAAAGGTAAGAGCAATGAAGGTGTCCAATTCATTTTACGCTTTTATCAAATGTTTATCTTCTATTTGTTCCATTCCTAACGTTTCTATTCATCATTTCTTTGCAGCCAGTTAAATGAATGCATCTTACAGGAATGCTTGAGATTCATAGAAACGCTTTTAGAAAAAGCACCAGGACGTCAAGCAATGGATCTGTTTTTCTTTTATGTTGCTGAGCCAAAGGCTGATGCTGTTGGGGAAGAAGATCCATCAGAACGAGCTTATTCAAAGGGTAGAAATTTGGTGAAAATATTACTCTCCGTGACCAATCAAGGATTGTCAAGAGCCTACTGTGCACGAGTTATCAAGTTTTTCAACAAGCTATTTCAGCAATGTAAGTATTCTTTACTATTTTGTGTTTTTAAAACTGGAAAGTTCATTTATAATAGCAACTTAAAAGTTGGTTGACGGTTATGAATTGAACACAAAGTTTTTTTTCATAATTTAATTGATAAGTGTCCTAATGTATTTAAGTTTCCTTTTACATTATAATCTCCCCTTTTTTAATTCTGTAATTTGGTATTTTTCTTAATTCTTTGGAATATTTAAAAAAGTTTGGAACATAACCATTATTTCTCATCTTATGAATTTGAACCTTGTGTGCTTCAATTTAATAATCTTTTATATAAATAAATTTAAATAATTTCTTATTATTGAGTATATATTTATTAAAAATAACATTTATTTATCACAAACAGATAGGAATTAATTTTTATGGCCAATGAAGTTCTAAGTTTTTCAAATTAATATTTAAGTTTTTTGACCAATATGTTGGCTTATATAATTCACTATGTAATTTAAAGTAAAGAGTCACAAACACCTTAAACTGTCAACGACTAATCTTTGACAGTTTAAGGTGTTTGTGACTCTTTACTATAACATTTGCTGTCAGTGGTGAGTCTCTATTGATGTAATTTAAAGTTAACAGTTTTTAGGCAATTCACATCCAATCCATATTTTCTGTATTAAGGCTCTTTCTTGGATGCCGAAGTACATTTTGGAGTTCATGGAAAGTGTGTGATAGGAAAGTTAGTTGTTCATCTAGTATAAATTAGAGTTATGTCCAAAATTGAATGATTTTAAACAATGCGATTATTCATTAATATTATTATAATTTTTGACAATTATTTTTCATTTTTTCTTCAGTGGAAAAGAAGCCTGGAGATCCTTGCTTGGAGAGATTGTGTCATTCTTTGTCTCATATTGCAAATGCTGAGCCAGAGAAGCTACAAGATTGGCTGTGGTTTATGCTTCTTGGAACTGTTGGTCCATCCTCAGACAGACCTGCTCAGGATATAATGTTTCCTGATGCCTCATCACAAACGCCTGCAACTGGTACAGCAACAGTTGCTCCTATGGAATCAGTTGATGTTGCCACTGACGATGACCCAACCACTGCTGAAATGGTGACAGAATGTCATCAACTGTTCCAAGCACTTGTAACTTACCTGGTTAAAGACAGCAGGTTGGTTAAGTAAAATATTTTTCATTTGTTTATGAATGCAGTTCTTTCTTACACATTGACAGTCTTATTCTAACTAAGATATTCGGAGATAATCCCTGTTTTCAAGCATGGATAATCTGAATGTTTAACGAAATATTTTCTCATGAATTTTTATTTCAATTTTGCAGCAGAGTCAGTGAAAGTGTTACGGAAACGTTGCTTGTCACGATGATTCAACTTGGAGCTCAAATGCTTATGCCACCTCTGGAAGGCATAGGATTTACGGAGTTACTGAGTGCCATGATTACATTGGCCGGCCACAACTTGGGTCTTGGCAATTTAAAACTTTTCAAGGCATCTACTGAATGGCTAAATCAGTGGTGAGTTTTTACCAGTTATTTTATCTCAAATTTATCTCTTGCCAATTCTCATTTATCAGAAATCATTATTGAAAGGATTTTTAACCAAATTTATTTTAATTACCTTCCTTCCAACTCATCTAATTACCCATAAAAAAACCTTACATGATATATTTTTGGATTCCCTTAGACATTCTTTAAAAGCACTTAAATTGATTCTTCTATGTTAATCTATTTTTTTAATCCACCTACTGTTTCAATCCATATTATCTTTATAATCTAAGTATATTAGACATTATTTGTTTAATCAATTCTTTCCCTTATAACTAAATTTGAAAAAAAAATTGATTTGTACTTTTACTATAAGAAACTCCAATAATTTATCGATTGTTAATGAATTAAAATTAAGAGTTGTGACATGGGCGCAAGAGTTTATGAAACATCAAAGAACACATATGTGAAAAACAAACTTCAATCCTTAGCCTTATATAGCCCAGGGAATTTAAAGTTTTTATTTTGCACATAACTATAAGAAACTCCAATAATTTATCGATTGTTAATGAATTAAAATTAAGAGTTGTGACATGGGCGCAAGAGTTTATGAAACATCAAAGAACACATATGTGAAAAACAAACTTCAATCCTTAGCCTTATATAGCCCAGGGAATTTAAAGTTTTTATTTTGCACATAACTGTACATTCATATCGCACTGTATCTGTTGAATTTCACTCTGGAATTACATTGGAACATTAGCAATTTTTAGATAATTAATTTGCAGCTCTTCTGTTATCCTCACCTTGCTCATATTCCTGTCCTCAAATCGAATTAATTTCTCCATGTATTAAATTCAGCGTTTGGTTGATGTGTGTAATTTTTATTCAATTCCATTTCTACTTATATCAAAATATTAAGTTTTGAATTTAGCTGTATATGAATTGATAAGAAATGCTATGCAATTCTGCACTTCATCTCTATTTGTCACTTTCATCAAATAATTTGAGTTTTTCTCTTGTACAGCAAAGCATATTTGATCAACGAAGATCTTGCCCGCAAAGTAGAAGCAAATGGAGCCAATCTTTGCCACAGGGCAATGATGGAATCGGCATGTTATCTATTGTCATATGTTGGTGAAGTGGTTGAATACTTATGTCCACAAAGAGATTCATCTGTTGAGGTTTTGTCGTCTCCACCATGGGACGGAGGCGAAGTGAGTCAAGGTGGTACTGCCAGTGTCAGTAGCAACGACTTCCTTGACTTGGATTGGGTTGAGGAAATGGGTGCGGAAGATGAAGAGAGTGGAGGAGAAGATTCAGTAAGTACATGTGTTATGATTAATCATAAATTTATCTCTCTGTAAAATATATTTAACGGTCTTACCTGGCAAGCTCACCATCGTTCCTAGCTGAAGACCTTTCGTGGTTGTTATTTCAATCAGGTACACTACTCTTTCCGTCAGGTGACTGGCTGAGTCCTCTAAAGGTGGCCGTGCCAACTTCCCTCACACTTCTCACGCCATTACCACCACTACCACCCTCTTCCTTCATTGAGAACCATCTACCCTCCTTTTCTCCTCTCCCCAAACTTACCCCTTGAAGTCATTTCCGTGGTTAAAATTTCTTTCTTAACCCTTTCGTTACGGCGAGCGTGCCGGCACACACTCTGGTTCCTTACCGAGGTACGGAGAGCGTGCTGGGATGCTCATACCCATCAGTTTTAAATGAGTGGGAGAACGCTTCCGAAACTCAGAAAGGTTTTCCTTTAGTCTGCCGTTAACCACAAAGGAATACAATCTCATTCTCACGCATACAGGCTATATCACTATGAATGTGCAGAAATCGCCAATATGGCCGCCGTAGTGAAAGGGTTAAGTGGCGCCACACTCGGCTACTTGCATTTTAGGCTCGCACTTAAAACTTGAAACAGAAAGTGTCACCCTAAATAATGTAAACAAATGTCTGGTTTTTGTGGCTACAATATATGCTTTACAACTATGATTAAGAACAAATCAAAAGATGAACTTTTACTGACCGCAAGAATTTTCATTTGTTCCTGATGATGACTTACCATGAACTCACAGATCAAGCAGTGGATTCAATTCTGATTATTTTATTTTTAAGTACTTCAGAACCCTCAATATCGTAGTTTTTCATTGTTCAGCTTTTCAATTTTCAAGTTCACATAGTATAATCAACAACTCAGCAGTTTTGCTCATATAAATTAATTTACCATTTTGTATGCCTTGAAAAACATTGATTTGCAATTTATATATGATTTTATCATCCTAGCTTAAAATATTTCATAAACTTTATTATATCATAATCTAAAACTGTTAATTGAATTTATAAAAGCAGAAATTAGAGGTAGGCTATACACTGTTGCTCACATACTCTGATTGTTTTCTTGCTATTTTATGATGGACCTGGACCTTTTTCCTCACAGGATGAAGATAGTTTATGTGGAAAGTTGTGCACCTTTACTGTGACTGCAAAAGAGTTCATGAACCAACACTGGTATCACTGCCATACTTGTCGAATGGTAGATGGCGTTGGTGTTTGCACTGTGTGTGCTAAAGTTTGTCACCGTGGACATGATTTAACTTATGCAAAATATGGGAACTTCTTCTGTGATTGTGGTGCCAAAGACGATTCTTCTTGTCAGGTATGTTTTTGAATTTATTTATCCTAAATATTTTACATGGCTTCACTTTGGCTAATTTAATTTGAATTTACTTGTTATTTTGAGGCTCTTTCTTGTATCTTGTGGCAATGAATGGGAAGTCTTAAGTAGTTAGACACTACTAATTTTTATATCAATTTTTACAGGCACTGGTAAAACGAAATCCTCAGTCAGCAGAACATGCTGTTTCTAGTGTTTCATCTACGTCTTATGGTAGTAATACCTCAGAAAGTCAACAACAAGTAACTGCTCGCTCAGCTGGAAGTAGTAGGACAGCAAGAAGAGCATCATCACCACTTCCTACTGCCACCACCACTCCTTCTGGCCCAGGCTCCCTACAACCTGGGCAGCTAGAAGTTGGAGGACAAGATCGACCTGGAGGCAAAGGAAGGGACGAGAGAAGTTCTCAGCGACAAACTCTCGCTCGACAGCTTGGTTAGTTTTTACTAAATGACATGATAATTGAATAAATTTTTTAATTAAACTTTTTTTAAAGTTTGATGTAGCTGGTGTTCAAACCTGAATATCCCATTTGGTGAAATGCCACTATAACCAATTGAACTACTCCAACAGAACAATATTTACTTTATTCTGGTTATTTTAATTTTACTTGCCATATAACAGAATCCTCCAAAAATGGTGCCGCTCCATCACATATATGGGACTTACAGATTGCTGCTTTGATGGCATTGTACTGCAATGTCAGGCAATGTTTCTGTTCTTTCTTTTTCATTAGGCTTGTTAATATGCATTAATTGCTGCTCGTTTAAATCAATTTCATCATTGAATGTAATTATTGAAAGTTTATGGAATGAACTTTAATTGAAGGAATGTTCAGGGAAGCTTCTTACGGAAGAGAATTTTTAAACCTGAAATAAATGGTTAGGCTTTCAGGAGAGAATTAATATTTTTAATTATAAAATTGTGTTTAGTTTATTACCTTAGGTTTTTGGCTTGTGTTAACAAGTTTCAAAATAACTTAGAAATAAAAATTCATTTTGTTTAGGTCCTACTACCTAGTATAATCAAGAAGATATTTTGTATACTTTCTTAAATTGAAATTTTTCAGACAATACAATTTTCTATTCTTTATTTATGGTAACGGAATCATAAAGTTAGCATTAAAAATATATTGATTTTATTTTAGAGAGTTGCAGAGATGGCCTTTTGGCTCACTTCAAAGGAAGCAGTCTGGTGCGATCTCTTCTTGAAATGGCTTTGGGTCTTGGATCAGGAATGGAAGCGTCGTCCATGCGCCACTCTCCTGTTGGTTGCCATCGTCGTGCTCAGGAAGCTCTTGATTCTCTGCACACCCTCGAAAAGAAGTTTGTTTCCACTGATGCTTTGATGGTAGGATATCTAATATTTTATGCAGATTTTAAAATTCCTCAAATTTCCTCATATATTTTTTACAGTTAAAAGATATAGCCAATATTTTAAAATAACTGATCTTATCTTCTTAGTTTTTCACCACTCTGAAGTAAGAGAGTTTTAATATTACGTTCTTCAATCTAAATGAGTTCAGACTGAAGAATCAACTTTTTTAAATCTCAACATTGAAAATATAATTAAAAAAGCCTCAATTATTGGTAAATAGAATCTATATTTTCCTGTTTTGAACTTGAAGAGCTTGGTTCTTAGTAAATAATCATCACAGTTATGTGGGAATGTTTCTCTCCTTGCAGATAAATGGTGTTAGATTTGTTGACTAAAAATTTGTTTCTTATGATCAGGTTCCTACACTTGGATCCCAGGAAGGTGCCTTCGAGCATGTACGCATGAGCTATTCTGGCGATCAAGGGCAGACTATTCGACAACTTCTCTCAGCTCATATGATTAGAAGAGTGGCCATGTGTGTTCTTTCATCACCTCAGGGGAAAAGACAACATCTAGGTAAATCATTCACTCTATGTAATACATTTCCATCCCAATATAACCCAAGCATGCAAAAATACTTGTATCTTTACCAGTTCTACCCTTTGCACTCACCTCACTTGAAGACTTATATTTCTTCGGAAGTCAAACGTTTGGAGGCCTTAAAAATGTGGGTATAGTATAGAATGAAAAGAGTAAGTTAGGTTGAGAGGAAAACAAAACGAAGGGGCTGGAGATGGTTGGGGAGGAAAGGACTTTTATTGATGTAATTAAGCATCGACAGAAGAAATGGGTGGGTCAAATATTGAGGGGAGAGGGATTGGTGAAGGCTGTAATTGAGGGTAGAATTCAGGGGTAGACAGAGACAAAAAATGTTTGGTGAGGTAAGGGGTGGGGTTCACTATAAGGAAATAAAGGAGATGGCACTTAGTAGGGATTTTTGAGTGCACATGATCCTACCGAAAGTTAGAACGCTCATTTTGATGATTTTTATTTCCATTATCACTAATTGCTAATGTTTCCAGTCTCTACCAAGATACAGGAAAATATTTTACTGTAGGCATTCATAAGATTATATAAGGTAGAACTAATATGTTGCTGGTACTTTTTTTATTGCAGCTGTAACTCATGAGAAAGGAAAAGTCACAGTTCTCCAGCTCAATGCCCTTCTTAAACAAGCTGATACATCCAAGCGTAAGCTGACACTCACTCGTTTAGCATCTGCTCCTGTACCTTTTACTGTGTTGTCTATCACTGGAAATCCTTGTAATGAAGACTTCCTGGCAGTTTGTGGTCTCAAGGTAAAATATCTTACATTTTCTAATTATTTGTTGTGTTTTGCCATTTCAAAAATCTTCTTTACTGTGTGAATTAAGTACTTATTCCAATAAAATATTGATTTAGCATTGCTGCTTATATGCTTATAAATTGGCTCATTTTCTATGGTATTGAATTTGAGGCATCTAGTAAAATAAAAATAGCACTTCATAGTCGATTTGGAATCAAGAAATCATGCTTGTATTGTTGTATTTTATCTCAAGAAAATAATGTGATAAATTAGCATGATGCATACTTGTATTTGAAGAAAATGAATCAGAATTCAAATGGAGAAACTTGTAATTACAGTCTTATATTAAATCTAGAAATCTGTTCTCAAGTACATTATAGTGCTACATAAGAGATGTGCTGCTTGATAGGGAACCATATCAAAATTTGATGGTATATTTTTCTCAAAATGGTGTGTTTTAATCTAGGATTGCCATGTTGTGACGTTTGGAGGAAGTGGAAGTGTTGCAGATCATCTGGTCCTCCACCCTGGTCTTGAAACAGGAAATTTCATCATTCGAGCTGCTTGGCTCCCTGGGTCACAAACTGAACTTGCATTAGTAACAGCTGACTTTGTCAAGATATATGACCTTTCTCAAGATGCTCTCTCCCCTCAGTTCTACTTTCTTGTCCCCAGTGGGAAGATTCGGGATTGCACTTTTGTTTTCCCTGAGGTGAGTAAATCAACCATGATTTTATTTGCATGTTTTATTTGTAATTTTATCATTGGTAAAATACTGCAATAAATTTACATTTCTATCAATGTAAGTCTTCTCCAGTCAGCTTTTTAGTATTAAAAATTGTCTTTTTCAATTGTTTAGTGAATATTGATTTTGCCATTATTAGTTCATCCAAAACCTTAAATTTTTGTAAGAAAGAGGTCACTGTTGAAGTTAGATAACCTTTGAAAGAGTAGTTTTATTTACTGCTACTAGTCTTGCATTATTGGTTAACTTTTTGACAATTTTTATGAAGTGCTTAAGATAGTGTAGTTCAGATAATCAAGATTTGGTTGTGCGTTAATACATGCTGAGGTTTGAAGTGGATAATTCCAGTTGTTTAACAAGAAGATGAATAAGGTTTTTTTGCCGCTATCTGGTTTGTGATCTTGCATGCTCCTTCTATATCAACATGTCAAATGTAACTCATCAACTCATAACTGTTCCATCCATTTGTATTCTATGATTAAATTATCTAACTTTATTGCTTTGTTAATAGTCAGACAGTCTTTTTAAGAGAATTAGTTGATAGAATATTAGAGATAAATGTAAAAATAACCCTTTTATTAAGTTAATCCAATGTATAAACTTGAGTAATGTTTCTCATGTCTATCTTAACTGCAAGTAAACTTTGACAATTTTTAATATTTGTGCCATTAAATTCTATTTTGCTTAGGGTGGAATACCTCATATGCTTTTGATGTCTTCTGGAGGGCATATCTATAGCCAAGCCATGAATGAAGAAAGTTCAGCCAAGCATGGTTCATTCTACGTTACTAATACTTTGGAGGTAAGGACACATTTTGATCTTGAACGCCATTCCTCTTTTTTTAAATATGCTTTCTTATATATGTTTCAATAATTTTCATATCCTCAGTGACAATGTATTTATTGAAATTGTCTATTTGATAAATTAAATTTAGGTTTTAAACTTGTTCTATTCAATCATTTTCTTAATGTTATGTTAAGTGTTATGTTAAATGTTAAAAAAATACTAAAGTTTTTAAATTAAAAAGTAAATATTAATAAAGTTCATTACAGTCAAGAGTAATTATTAAATATTCTTAAACTTGAAATGAATAGATTCACCACAAGGACATAAAGGATGTTAATGGCCAAGTATGTGGAGGTGGAGTATCAGTGTACTACTCTCATACTCTGCAGCTGTTATTCTTCAGCTATGCACAAGGAAAGAGCTTCATTGCTCCTTTGAAGTCTCCCTGTGATTCTCATCTTTCAACTGTATTCCCCATCAATATAAAGGTATGTGGATCAATGATAAATCTTGCGATTGTTGTATATAATCACTTTATTTTGTTATAATGATTTATATGGTATAAATATTTAAATTAAGTATTATATGTATTTGTTTATAACACACTTTTTCAAATATTCAGGCCTAAAATTTACAAAGCGTGTTATACATGTATATTACGTTTTCAATTTAAATTAATTAATACAGAATCAAATCCATTTTTAACTTGGTTTAGAATGTCTGTTTTATATACTTGATGGTATTTTATTTTCACAATCTTCTGAAAAAATTTTACTATTTCTCATAATCAGCTTATGAACACTAATATATCCACTCATAAACGTTGGTTGTTAAATATTGTATATTGAAGAATGATATTTATGTTTCCGAAAGATTTATTTGGCTTCGAAGGAACTGAAGAATATCTTTAAAAAAAGAATGTTATAATAAAAATCTTCCATTTTTATAATTTATTTTATAATTGATATGATTGATAAGAATGTGAAGGCAATTTAGTTTTTATAATATTTCTGTTTTTTATCGCTACTTTTCGTGATAAGCTTATTTTTTTACATGATCTTGAAATAAATGGGTAAGCTGGTAATATTGGAAAGGTTTTTTGTTAGTTTCTTTTTTAAGATGAAACAGATTCCCAATCGTAACCTTTAATTAATGTAACTAATTCATTGTTTCAGAGCACTACAAATAACAATTCTAGTGGAAGTTCTAATAGCAATGGCAGTTCATCAACTCAGAATGGTACTAGTGGCAATGCAGGATCTAATAATAATGGAACATCTTCTACTGGTAACTCAGGTTCGGCAGGAATAACGAAATCTAGCTCAAGTAGTCCTCAGCCACTCTGCCAGTGGACTGAAGTCCCTAATCATCCTGGTCTAGTGTGCAGTGTCATGCAGTTCAGTAAGTGAAATTTTTGTTATTCGTAACCATTATGAAGTGATACTTTGAGTTATTTGCTCTCTAACTAATTGTGCAGTAGTCTTCAAATTTCATCTATAACATACCATTGCTTGAGATTTCCAACAATCCTTTTAATGTTTTTAGTTCTACTCCATTTTTACAGTATCACATTTTTAGGAGAAAATATTGTTTGATGGTTAGAAAAAAACACATGTTTGCTAATGCTTAAACTTATTTATATGGTTAAGTCCATATTAAAATATATTTCCTTGATATTCTTGTGTATCCGTTTTTTATATTCGTCATCAGGCATTATTTTTTCTGGATATAACTCAATTTTTTTAGGATATAAAAATTTCAGATCTGTAATTAAAATAAATCTTAAATAAATTCAAAGCTCTATCAAAAAATAACTTTGGAGGCTCACTGCATTGTTTATTACAAGCATATGTTGTTCCATTTCTGCAGATGTGAAAGAGTTTGAACATTGTATTTTTTTCATTCCATGGTTTAAAATGGTTTCTTACATTATTCAACAGACAATAACCCTGTGATCTTAATGCTGAAGCCTGATAGCATAATGATCCAGGAGATCAAAGTCGTTCCTGCTAAAGCAAAGATAGTGGATATGGTAGCCATAAGACATCCTTCATCATCCTCTCCTGAACAGAGGACAACTCTAATCCTCATGTGCGAGGATGGAAGCCTAAGGATATATACTGCTAGTATGGAACAAACTGGTATGTAGATCATACGCTCAAATTTTAGCTGTTTATTTTCCAACTCATGTTATAGTGGTGCTAAAAGTTTGAAACTGAAAACATATATAATGTATGTTTGTATGTATACCATAAGCGCACTATTTTCTCTCTCAAATTTCTAGTTAACAATATTATTCTTAATGTATTTGATTATATTCACAGTAGTCTATCAGGGTCTTTGAAAATCATAAAGGAAACACCCTGATATTTTCTTCAAGTTTTGATTTATGTTTTATGTATTTCAGGTTACTGGCTGTCTCCAAGTGTGCAAGCTGCTAACTTTTTGTTATCGGCCAGGCCATCCAGAAAAAAGAAAGCAGTTAAGACTGGAAAACCAACTGGTATGTGTTATTTGAATTTTTTAAATCAGATTAAAAAAAATCAAATTTTGATGATTTTTGCTCCTAGTCTTGAAGAATAGTCTTGCTGTTGTAACTCTGCATGGTAAATACTCTAATTTTAGGAGCTGTTACATTTCCAGTTGATTTCTTTGAACATTGCGTGGCCATGCCGGATGTGGAATTTGGAGGAACAGATGTCCTGCAGGTTTACAATACTCAGCAAATAAAACACCGTCTCAACACCACTGGGATGTATATTGCTTCAACAAGAGCAGCTGGTTTCTCGATAGTTGTCACAAATTCAGACCCTACTATGGTCATGACCGGATTCAGAGTACTTTTAGGAAGTCAGGATGTTTTGAGAGCTCCTGCATATGTAGAGGTGAGTTGGTGTCATTAATATGTAAATTTATTTGTTGAAATTTCATTATAATTTTGCTTTTGGTTAAATGTATATTAATAAAATTGAGTTTCATACTAAAGTAATGGAGAAATATGCTACTCATATTAAAAATTAAAATACTTAAGTAATAATATTCAAATTAGATTATGTTCTATGATATCCTTTGCTTTGCTTTTACTTGCAATGAAGTTACACTCACGAGAAAAACTTAACGATTGTGTGAAGCTTGTGGTAATGCATGGCTTTATCATTATTACAAATTACACTGTTTTACATAGCTTAATTCTGCCTTTAATGATAGCATTTATATTGAGATGATATAAAAAAACATTTTCTTTAGGTGTTTGATCGAAGTGAAGATACCCCAGTAATGCGCAACCGTTGGTTTGATTTCCCGTTCACAAGGGAAGAGTCTCTCCAGGCAGATAGGCGATTTGTTATCACATTTGGACCTTCACCTGATCCTGAATCTGTCACTATGGTGGATTCTATCAAAGTGTGAGTTCAATTGATTAATGTTGTATTTTTTATGATAAACTTTTTTAATTTAAGAATATAGAAAAGGTTTCATCTTTTCTGCTTTGTCTCCGTGGGTCATGAACCTGAGAATGTCTCTTGCTGATTTATTTGCTATCTTACCCCATCTCAGTGGTTTCCTTTTCTCATAATTTAAAACAAAATCAGTATCTATATAATTTGATTCAATATAGGTCTTCCTATTAACTAATTATTGGCTGAATTAAATTTGGTATTATTTACAAGCTTCTGGTTAAATTTTAAACTGACCTTGACATGTAAAGGAGTGAAATGTCTTTGAACAGGAAATCCTGCTCCACAAGATGGCTATGAAATAAGATTTTGAAAAAATATGATTTATAAATAGCTTATGCACCCTTACTTAGGAAAGTTAAGTGCATCCTTCTACCAATATTTGTTCTTAGACTTTATTCTACTAAATACCTCTCTAATATTATGGATTCTAGTAATGTCCCCAAGAAACTATTCAATTGTTTCCTTCTCTTTTCACCTATGTTTCCCAGAGACATCATATCATTTTCTTTATATAGCTAAGCCCACCTAATGTATCTCTATTGAGTAATCTAATATTCTGTATCCTCGCTAAAAATATTTTACCTCTCTTTAGAAGTCTTCTTACAGAGGTCCAAGGAAATTATTTAATCTCTGATGTAATTTACTGGATATGTTACTCTCAGTACCCTTGGAACACTGACACGTTTCTCATGAGTGTTTGTCAAGTCTATTTGGTTATCTCTGAGGTAATTTCTATATCTAGAGGTCAATCCATTACCCACAGCTTAATGGATGAATTAATTGCTGTCAGTTCATCAATAAATTTTCATTATGTGTATGGTGGTTAGAAAATGAGTGAAAAATATGAAAATACCTCAATTAAAAATAGAGCTATGTAATCAAATTTGTTTCATTTTCAGTTATGGTAAAACAAAAGAAGCTTTTGGTTGGCCTGAAGAATCAGAGGAGACCAATGGAGGCATTCAAAACATGGCTGCAGCAGTTCAAGGAACAGGAGTCCTTGGCGAAGGAGAGGCAGGTTCATCATCATCATCTGCTTCACACCCCCTTACATTTTTAGAGAGGTGAGATTTTTGATATTTATTTATCTTGGAGTAAATGTAATACTCAAGATAATTGTTGCTCCAGAATAATATACATCTTCATTGGGTGAAATTATTTTATAATATTTCCTATTGAAATAAATTACACGTACACTAATAAGATAATTAAGGATAGAGTGGATTAATTGGATATTTTAATGAATACATATACGTGAAAAATCCATAAATGAGTACTTGACATGAAAAATATTTTTTCAAAGAATTTTTTGTAAATTAAGCCTATTTTCAAAGGTTATATTTTATATACCAATATGAAGATAACAGCAATGTGTGATTATCAGGCTAAAAGTTTATTATTTTAATCTCTATGATACTGTGTATCTTAAAAGTCTTTGTTTAGTCTTAAATTTTGTTTATGAATAAATTCTGGAATAATGTTGCATTGAATTTTTGTTAAACATCACAGTTTACCAAATGGTGTTGGATGTTTCATTATTGAAAAATAAGGTGCGAGGTGTACAATGAGCTAAAATTTGAATTATATCTAATGAATATGATGTATTCAAGTAGTTGTGGATTCAAAATCAATTGGCCATCTCTTTTGTAACTGGATTAGTCAACAAATTTTATTTAACGTGAAAAATTGACTGCAAAGTTCTAAGGAAGTCAGTTAGTAAACCAAAAGGAAGGTTCCTCTGGGCATAAATATAAACCGTATGGCCTCCTTTCAGGCATCTGTGAGTGAAGTAATAATAATAAACATCTTTTATTATGGCAAGATTGACTCTTACTAAGTCTCTTCTTACATTTAATCTTTACATGAAATAAATGCCTTCTGTATGGGGCCTTAGGCCGACAGTAGTGCAAATCTGCTGCCTGGCTGATCTGTGACCCACCTGTGGGTTGCATTGCTGCAAACATATTAAATATCTAATGTCCTATTGGCCATCCACAGAATGACTGCAGGAGTTCTAGAAGTGCTTGAGGGCAGCTTCACATTAGCACGTGGAAGGAAGGAAGGTAGTGGAACCAGGGTGAGCGTAACTGGTGGGGAGGAAGAGACAGAAGAGGCAAGTAAGGAGGAAAAAGAAGAAGAGAATGGAGAAGAGGATGCTGCCATTGCACTACCAGAAGAGGACATCGGCTCCAGACAGGAGGCACTGGATGTTGCCACCCATCTCCTCACTCTCCCTATCCAACCTTCAGTACAAATGCATGCTAAAGCACTGCTGGCTGCCCTTCATCCAACAAGGGCTGCATACCATAAGTACAAGGTTAGTTGTAATTTTAGATAATCCCCATGTGATTCCCTTTCAGAGGAAATCACATTTCTATTGCATATTACTATACATGATTTTCCTTCAGTAATAACCTTACATCTTCTGATTCTTTTCATTCCTGAGACTTAGTGTATTATTTTCTTTACGTCCATCTTGCTCATCCAGCTTTTTACTGTATAATACCTTCTTTTGATTATTATATTTGAAAATATAAAATTTCTTTCCTCATTCTATGTATCAAAATAACAATATCAACCGTTACCACCTGGTAATCATAACAAATTGCAGTGTATAGATTAGATAAATAAATAAATATGGTTTAAGGTTAAAATGGCACTGCTTCAGTCATACAAAACAATTTACTGTAACAAAGATTGTTTGCAATTATATTAAGAAACTTGTACAATTCCACATGAATCATGTATAACAATCATAATAATATTGTACAAGATTGATATACTCAAGAGTGACTTCGTGGAATGGACACGACATTTCAGAAGAAAGGAGAGGAGAGGATGCAATGAATTTCCTCTCCAGAGAGGAGAGAATGTCATCACGTCACTGTGATGACATCCTCTGTTGAAGATATCTTCACGGTGACAAAACCGGTCGTGTTAATAAATCAATTTTGTGGAAGATACAAAGTATTCTTATCTTCTGAAAATTTACTGTACAAGATTTTTATTTCAATAAATTGTTTTTTAGTTTTAAAATTGTTGAAACACTACAACTTCTGTCTCTCTTTAGGATGGTGCCATCCTGATTCATGTTCGAGAATCACTGGCAGCTCTAAGAGATGTTGCTGACCCCAAAGATTTGGATGCTGAAGTCTTTTTCCGCCTTGTCTTAATGGCTCGTGGTGTTGCAGTTGCACGTCCTTACAACTTGGTCCGATTCACCCATGGAAGACAAGGAGAAAAGCCTCCCGAAGGTAATTTGTTTTTTATGATTATCTCTGCATATCTGATTACATAACCACTGGAGAAAAATACATAGAAATTTTAAATAAGCATTGTTATTGGTAAATGCTGTATGTATTGGCTGTTTTTTGTACATGGGATGCTCTGTATAAACATTTTTTTCTTAAATAAGGGTTTAGCAAATTATAATTCAAGTAAGAAGATTTAATATTACTTGAATTGTAAATATTAGAGACATTAGGCCTTCCTTAAGTAACTCTTAATACATTTTTATTGATTACAATATCTAATTACAGGGTGCGGCAACATAACTTCCTTTTTTTAAATGCTATTTCAATGCAAAGAAAGGAAGTTATGTTGCTGCACCTTGTATTTAAGACAGTTAAATTAAAATGCCCAGTTCACTAAAAAATAATATGCTACTATTAATTTTATTAAGTTTAAGTAGTAAATAGTAGATCATGTTGTACACATATGTAACATTTTTGCCCTTAACTGGGAATAAATTGTGTTTTACATGTACATGACATGACGTTTTGATTTTGTTGCAAGCATCACTAGCTTCTATCTTCAGAAATTGCACTTTTGGATCTGAAGTTGAGGCATAATAAATTGTATGAAAACATTACTCATTCTATTACAGATGACAGTGACGAAGACTGGGACGACAATGAGGAGGATAAGAAAGAAAAGAAAGCGGTTGAAGAAAGTGATAAAGAGGCCTCAACTCCCGAGGAAAAACACTTCATTGAGAAATTGATGGATGCCATGTGGAGACTTCACAAGGCCCAGCCCAGTAATTTGGCTCTTGCACCTGTTTGCATCCCAGGTATATATCTTATTATAACTGTAACTCTTTGTATCATGTTATTTAAATTTATAAAATTAGTAAAAGTTACATTGATATACATATGCAGCTCCAAGTAATATTCATAAGATAATATTTAGTCAAAGAAATATGGGCTATAGCTCCTCAGGCTTTTCCAATGCAAAAACTGATCTTTTCACAATCTGTTTTTATTTATTCATCCAGATGTGTATGTAAATTATACATAAGACAATATTTATTATTTCACAAATCAGTTGTTACAAAACAACAACCAAAAGTAGCTACAGCAATTTAATGCCCTCACACATGAGATAAAAATAAAAAAATGTATGTAAAAAGGTGATGTTAAAGATAGTCACACGTTTAAAAATTCGTCAATGATATAGAAAACAAGTTTTAAAATAAATCTTTGTTACATAATGTTTACATTTAGTATTTGATTAAAAATTGTCTCATATGTCTTTAACAATGAATCAAAGTTATGGACCTCATTCTTCTTGACTTTCTTTACCAGGGCTGACACATGTGGAGAGTGTGGTCACTGGCTGTGTGGAAGTGATTCATGCATTCATAATGGTGGATCCCTTGTATAGCATTCCGATAGCAGCAGCCAGAGCCTACATGAGAATGCTTCTCTGTTCCGATCCTACTGTATCCTTCACAGCCAAACATGCGATAGTTCAAACTCTAAGGCCAAGACAAGTATCTCCAGCACAGCCTCCTCCTCCACCACCACCTCAGCCTGTGCAACCTCCTAGATCTTCTCAGCCAGGAAGCTCAGGAGGGCAACCTCCACCGACAGCTATGGTGCGGAAGAGAGAGAGGAGGAGGGCAGGAACGGCCGCCGCAGCTGCTGGATCTTGCTCGTCCATGTCATCGGTAGCATTTGCTGGAACTCAAGGTAAGAGTTGTGGATTTGTTCAGTTCTTCTGCGATCTAATGTAATTCCATACCTCCAAATTGAAATTTGGTCATTTTTTTTTGGTTAAATAATATTTATAAATTTGAATGTCAGATGATCAAAACATAGAAAGTTTTACTTTATTATTACTAGTTATTTCAATGCCCTAATACATTCTATTTTTTTGATGAAATTTCTTTCTTAAATTTTTTTGAACTTGAAGAGCTTTAATTGGATATTTTAAGAAATGCAAGGGTTCCTTGTTTATATCTTAGCATTACTCTCGTATGCCTCGCTCGTATATCAATATCTGCATTAGTCTTTCACTATCTAAATATAGGTGATGTGCTTCTCTCGAAATGTATTTCTTATGATACGTGCAAGTTCCATGCTAATGCTTACGTTAATTATGTGAATCTGATTATTTTGTTATGTGTGTACTCAAAAGCAAAAGATTATCATCAAATACCTATGGAAAACAGGGACTATGTTTGATATAGAAGGAAAATATGATATTTAGAAAGCAAGCAAAGCTTTTCATAAAAATATTCACTTTTTTCTGCATAGAGTGCTTAAATGTTAGTGTTTTTTGCACTCTCAGAGATTTCACCAGTCTCTTTTCTTTCTAATTGAAAAAAAAATCATCTCTTAAGTTTTTCGTAATTAAAAAAAAATAAATATACGCCTTTGTAGCTGGTCTTGGGGAGATGGATCCAATGGTTCAACCAGCTCAGCCAGATCCATCTGGGGAGTTAGTAGATGCTACATTCGAAGTTGACCCAATGGTTCTTCTAGCTCCTGAGGCCGGTTGGTATCTCAGAATTTTCCTACAATTTCTCAGCATATACTCACAGAAAAAATGGGAATAGATCAGTGGAAAATACTGATAAAAAATTCATATCCTTAAGATGGAAAATAACATTTTAACTTTGCACATGAAAGTGTGCATCTTAACCCAAAGTTGTAGAGAAGTGAAAAATAGTGACTTGGCTGGGACTTGAACCCAGATCTCCCACTTTCCGGGCGGGTATTCTAACCACTACACTACTGAGTCATGTCCTTCTCACTTCTATAAATAGAATGCTTTATGATCAAGATAGTGCTGCTCTACACAGTGGTACCGACCACCACCAGATGTCCTCATCGAGGCAATCATTCCACTAAGTGTCAAGGCGAGGTGCCGCTGTGTGGAGCACCACTATCTTGCCATAATGCATTCTGTTTATAGAACTGAGAAGGACGTAACTCGGTAGTTTTGTGGTTAGAATATGTCTGGGAAGTGGGAGACCTGGACTCAAGTCACTATTAGATTTTCTCTGCAAAAATATATCTAGAATCTTTCTTTCTTTCGCTTTGACTGATTATTCAAAGCATCTCAAAACAGTCTCAGAAAATTTTCCACTTCAGTGTATTCTATTCTCAAGGATGATAGATAGAGATCGATTGATCTGTTCAAATATAATATGTAAAAAAGGGGAAGATGTTATGAAGGATGTGATCTTTAAAGGAGCTTCTGGTGGACTAGGTGGTCTGAACTCCTTCGAAGCACTTCTTGGAGCGGCTGCTGCCTCAGGAGGTGGGGGTGGTCATCATGGCTTCCCTCCATTGCTGGATCTTCCCCCTGATGCCGATGCAGATGACGAGACTATGGTAGAGTTGGCGATTGCTTTGAGTTTGCAAGATGGTGGTGGCAGTGTCAGTGGAGGTGGAGGCGGTGGACCATCTTCATCCTCATCTTCGTCTGATCTACAGCACAGTCTCCAACAAGGCCTTCAGGGTCTTCAAGGCCTACCTGGATTACAGCATATCAGTGGTCAGGCCCTTCAAGTAAGTAGATTAAAAAAGTTCTCATTAATAACTTATTGTTTATTACCCCAACCTGAATATTTTCTTAGCATCTTATTGGTTAGTTCTTGAGGTATATTTGTTTATTAGCAGTATGCTTTGAATCATCTTTTTCTCTTATAATTGATATTTTGATCCGTGAAAGTTTCATTAATAATTAAGTATTCATTTCCAGTTTCCTCATCCTCGTAAATATTCAGTAATCAATTGCTACTTGTGGTATTTTCCATTTTTTGTGTTGTTATATTCTTGTCAATTATTATTTTTCACGCAATTCTCTAGCCCGTCTAATATCTTGCCCTATTTTCCCTCTTTTAACTTGCCCCTCAAAACTTCCACATGTATGTTATGTATAAGGAATTGTTTGCTCATGAAGTAACTTTCATTTAGTACATTTTTAAGCTGAGATATCTTAAGTTGCTAACAAGTTAGTTTTTCTTTATTTTATGAATACCTATTGCATGACTCGCTCTTTCATCCCTCTTTGCATTATTCTATGTAAGGTTTGGTGTTAGCTAATTAGTGTTACCCTCAATTCATTGCATTTTAGTACCCATTAACAGTTGGGGATTCTTGTGATGAGGAATATCTCACTAATGTTGCATATCTGTAATATCTCAAAGCATTTTATGTAGTTGTGTTTTGAATTTATCTAAGGTTCAGCTAAGCTGCTGGATTATATATATGTTACCTATATTTATTTGCTAAATGAGCCTTTACATCATAACATTTCGTTTTCTAGAGTCTTCAAGCCCTGATTGGAGGACCACTTCCACATCCACCTCTTTCTGTCGGGCGTGGCATTATTGGAAGCTCATCCAGGCACCAAGTAGGAGCTGGTCATCATCACCCACACCATGTGCCACACCATTCTCACCTTGGGGGCGGAGCGTTCAGTGATGAACCACCCCCACCACCTCCTCCTAATGTAGCTCCACCTTCTCCACCACCAGGAGCTTCTGATGATGAAGGATCTACTGCTGCTACAGAGGGTAGTACCTTAAGGACATCACCAGCTGAGCAGGTCAGTTGGTCTCTGCGCTTAATGTACTGCATTGTTTGTTGTGTGACCAAACAAATTTGACTTCTTGGTTTATATTTGAAGCAATTTATCAAATTTATGTTTTTGGTCCTTGATTATTCTTTATTTTTCTTAACACAATTTTATAGATAGGTTGAATGGTTGCATTTTATTCATTATTATGGAAAGAAAATTATTTGCCCAAGCACTACCAAATCTAGAATTTTCATCATAAAAGTAGCACAATGTATTCCTAGTTTATCTTGGTTTGTTAATTTTATAACATAGATCTTTATTATTTCTATCTTTATATATTTTTATTTTGTAAACTTATATAAACTTATCGTAAATCAAATAGCGAATACCTAAGTCTTCATTTCAACATACTGAGCAGATTTATGAAAGCAATTGTTTGTATTGGTGAAGCTCATACTGATAAGAATAGTGAATATTTGGTTGTTAGCTGATATCAATTGTATAAGTAGTGTAAGAAGCAAATTTTTATTTCGAAGCTACTATGCTTCCTAGTTGAGTTGTTTAAGATGAAATTAATTTTAAATTCTTATTAAACTTAAAGGGAGGAAGTGGAGCAGGAAGTGACAGTGGAGGGGACAGCATCACAGGAGACCAAAACATGTCTGGTCGTAGTTCAGCGTATGATGACGGTGCTGCCAATCACCATGGAGGAACCAGTGGTGGTGGTGGAAGTAGAAATTCAGTGGCGCTCCAGCAGATGAGCTCACATGAGGAGGAAGATGGTGCAGCAGGAGCTGCAGGAAATGCTGGCAGAGGAGGAAGTAGTAGTACCGCATTAAGCAGTGAGGCGAAGCACTTGCGTTATCTTCGCCTGATTCTTCTAGAAAGATTAATCCGATATATTCCAAGGCTCAAGAAAGTTGGTGGACTAAGGTCTATTCCATTCATGCAGGTAAGATGTTTGGTAACTTTAAAAGTTTTTCCTTTTGTTGGAAGTCGTTTGAAATGTTTCTTTCGTGTTTTGAAGAATTTGTATCAAGCACTTATCTTCAAATACTGTACTTTTTTCAGTGATATATTGTAGACAAGAGATTATTTTGTGGATTTTTGTTGCAATTTTTTTCTTCAGAGATGCAACGTTAAAAATAAAATAATTTTCCGGGAAATAATAGTATTTAATGAAGCAGGGAAATTTCTGCTATCACTAGCTCCTTTTGTATTTTATTTAAAATATTAACAATTTTGGTGTTCAAATAAGTAAAATTAAAAACTTTTAATGATTATACAGCTACAATACCTGATTTAAATTTTGACGTTTTTTTTTCATTAAAAAATGACCAATTAGTCTTTTGTTTCAATTGGCTCGCATTTACCACATGTGATATTTGTTTAAAGTTATTTCTAATTTTCACTGATTCTTATTGTAATGATTTTCTTAATTTTATTGTAGTTTTAAACTTGCTTAAATATATGCTTGCTAGATGTACAGTTACATTTCAAAATTGTATGATTTTTGTAATGTTATGCATCTGTTAATATAGGCACTTAGTGCGATCTAAAAAAAAGCATTTATCACAACCATTTACCAACTGACTTAATTTTTATCAGGTCATTCTTATGCTCACCTGTGATCTTGATGGAGAGGATGAAAAGGATAGGAAAGTAGTGGAGTCACTGCTGAATGCCCTTGTGTTGGAATTGCAAATTGGGCAGTTAGACAAAGGAGAAAGTGGAAAGAGTACTGCAGAAGGGCAGAAAGAAGGAACATCTTCTGGTTCACCAACTGAGCAACCCTTGAATATCGCCATGCGCACACCTCAGAGAGAAGTTCAGCTGATCATTATCAGATTACTCAGTAAGTAATTGAACTCCTTATCATATTGAGTCACAGTTTTTAATTGCAAGTTCATTCTATCAAGCTAGATTAAAACTAGAAGATCTATAAGTCATGCTTGTATAAGCTGGTTCAAATTTATTATTTTTTAGTAAGTAAAATTATTGGATAACTTGATGAGGATTTAATTTTCGATAGCCTGTTTCCTTTCTATAATTTCTATATTTTAACTTTTAAATATTTAGTATCTCATTTTCATCTTTAACCCTTAAAGATCCAACCTTTTTTTGGTTACTCCGTGGACCAAGGGAGGTTCAAAAATTGGCCACTTGTTTTTTTTTTCGATAAAATAATAATGAAACATAATGTCTCTTCAGCAATTGCCATCTTGGATTTTTAAAAACATCTTACAATGATTTTTGTTGCTAAAAATTGTACTACTGCGATAATAATAATGAAATTTTTATTTAAAAAACATCAAAGACGAGGATATGATGAAGTTTCTTTTCAATGGTACTGACTTTAAAGCTCTAATTCAGAAAATAAGTTTGTAAATCACCGTTAGTTATGCTTATAAATCAACAACAAGGTATAATTAAAAAAATTAAAATTAAATTGTTAAAATTAATTATAAACTATTTATCAAAATATACAATTGCATTTGGTTCAAAAATATGTCGCAGGTTGGACCAAGGTAGGGTCATTTTGTGTCCCTCCTGTTTCTGCTCTCATTATATTGCTTAAAAAAATGTACAAAATGCATCAACGCATAGTTATCTTTAACAACCTATATTTTACTATGTAATGAAGTTATAAGACTGTATAGCACGATTAAGTTGTTAAAATATTGAAAAAGAAAAGTGGTGGACATTTTTTCGGCCTCCCTAGAACCTTTAAGGGTTAATTATTCTCATACTATGTTAATGATTGCGGCAGTATTTTCTATTTCCTCAACTTTGTTTTCTTTTATGAATATTAGAGGTACACAATCAGAGTGAGACTTAAAGATTATTTCTCACATTATCGGGCCAAAAGTAAGATACATCACTGGTCATCAAAACTATTTTTTCAACCCATCGAGGTATACTTTTATAGTCATTTTACAATCGATGGGTTACTATATATTATTTTTTAAACTTATTGTAAATATTGTTCAGATCATGTTGTTGAATGAATTATGTCTTTGATTTTGACCTTTCTTTGAGATAATTTCATTATTTTTCAACAGGTGTTCTCATGTCAAGGACCAAGTCTAGCTACAAAGGAAGTGGTGGTGGAGATAATTCTGGTTTTGTGGCTAGTCTTACTGCATCAACATTAATGCAAGCAGGTGTTGTAGACCATTGCCTGTATCTTCTTAAGGCACTCTTGCAGCACTGGAAGAGGTAGAGAATGATAAACTTACTTGAACAAACTTTATGTATTAATTTTATATTATTGTAATAAGTAATAATTATGTTGTTTGTAGTGTTAGCTATGTCTACCATTATTCCAGTTATTTTACCCCTCATACATTTTATATATGCTGTGTATGCTTATCTCTTATAAATCTAGACCTTTTTTGTATAGATAGTATGCATATTAGTATGACCCTACTTATCTGTACAAGATAAATCTGCACATGAAAAAATCCATGCCAAAAAATGTCAGTTTTTAGTGTTTGTGATGATATATCGTAGTGTCAATTTTTCATATGTGCATTTATGCCCATGAGAATTTTTCTGAGCTGATTTTTGTGTGCAGATATTTATCAGAACCGTGCTTTAAAAAATATATATAGTTTTATATTTACATAATTTGCTCAATATACTATTCTTGGAAAAATATGTTTGTTTTTTTGCTTTATAATAAATACGACTTATTATAGTTGCCTCTCATGAATTAACTGTTTCCTTTGGTTATCTGCAAATGTGGCTGAAATGAGCCTCTAGCTTAAGTTTGTGTTACTATAAGTAATGGTGAAATAACTGTGATGACTAAGCATTGGTTTCATCTTGCAGCACAAATGTGGAGGAACAGGGAGCAGCACAATCAACAACTCCATCAAGTGGTAGTGGTGGTGCAGGCACTGCCCCAGCGTCTGGAGGTGGAAGTGCACCCAGTGGGTCACTTCTGCGTCCACATCACCCAGCAACTCTCCCTGATATGTCACCATTCTTCATGCGCCAGTATGTCCGTGGATGTGCTGGTGGTGATGTTTTCACTACATATGCACAGTTGTTGACTGAGATGACCCTCAGATTACCATACCAGGTGCACAAGCACCATGGTCATCATCACCACCACCATCACCATCATAAGCACCATCGGGGTCCAACTCCACCACCTCAGCAGCAAAGTGCTCCCGGTTTTGACCAGGTAAGTTATTTTTTTCATTCCCACATAAGCAGAATTTTGATAATTATTAAAATTATTCTCTCTTCACTAGTAATTTGCTTGAAAATTTGCAAATATTCAGGTATTGTGATTTATAAAATCTTCTCCTTTCTCATTTACCAACTAATCTATTGTATATCTTCAATAACAGTGTGTCTATTAACGCAGTAACTGAAATTTATTTTGTAAATCATTATTTCACTAAGAGAATTAGTGAAAAAACTTTAAAGTGAACGTAAATTTTCTTCACTTATTTTTAAACAAACAAGTGATTGTATTTTTCATATTTTTCAGGAATGGCATTACTATTTGTGTGAATACCTGATGACTCAACAAACTCCATTTGTCCGAAGGCAAGTTAGGAAGTTGCTTCTCTTCATATGTGGTAACAAGGACAAGTACAGACAGCTCAGAGATCTGCATGCATTGCAATCTCACATGAGGGTAAGATATGATATTTTTTACATTTTTTCAGCTCTGTTCTCTTGATTTGTCCACACATAACTAAAATTTGATCTTTTCAGGCCGTACAGCAATTTTGCGCTCAAGGTGGTTTGAGCTCTGCTGCCATATTAGATGATTCTCTTCTTGATGACATAGTTGAATCTGGACCAGGGAGTGTGTGGGCACCACAACATTCAATCTCTCTTCCGTACGATGCCCTTGTGGAGTTGACTGAACATTTAAGGGCCTGTTTAGAGGTAGCACAGTCGCGCACTGGCAACTGGCAACGCTTCTGTATGAAAGATGGTGGTCTTCAAGGATCAGGAACTGATGGGCAATCAGTACCAGTACTACTGTTTCTGTTACATGCAGCTTGTATGCTGGATGATGGTGTATCTCCATCTGTGCTGCAACTTCTGCAGTATGCTATTTGCGGTTCAGGAGGAAGTGGGGCTATACAGACTTCTAGTAGTGGAACAAAGGTAAACAGTTCTATATTAATCTATTAATGATGTATTTTTATTTGGATAGTATTTTATTCATTCATTACATTTCTAACTGAAAATCTTGATTGATATGGATGAATTTGAGACTCATTGAATAAAGTGTTTCTCATTATCATCCATAACTATTTTCACTAATGTAAAAGATACCAATTATAATCAGAGCTTGAGTTTTGGAATGGTTGTTGTAGTAAGATGCTTAGTTAAAATGCCAAATTTAATTATGATATGTATGGACTATACTTATCAATATTTTAATCATATTGGTGAAATGTAAATCTAGTTCTTATTAGAAAACAATCAGAACAATTAGATAAACTGATAAACTAAGAAATTTTTCTGCATTGTGAGCAGTTAATCCAGTCTTCTTCTAATTTGTAATAGATTCTAACATCCCGGTTTCCTCCTTAGATTAAAATCTTTTTTGCTCCATTATATTTATTGCCCTTAAATTTTTTGGTCCAGTATATTTATTGCCCTATTGAAGCCTTAAACTGCTCTATCATTAAGAAATTTGTGTGAAATTAGTGGGAGAGAATCATATTTGAATAATCTTTGCTGAGGAAGTTCTAACTTTGCTGAAAAACTTGATTTCTATTTTTGTAGACTTATGCCAGCGCTGTGTCATCAACTCCCTCAGCAGCAAAGACTGGTGGCACAGAAGGCGGTGGTGGCGGTACTTGGGAGGGTACAGAAGAAGATGTAACATCTGAGGCAAGATGGGAAGAGGCTCAGTGTTCAGCTCTAGTCCAGCAGTTAAATCGACGTGTCCCTCAAAATCTTCTGTCCAGGTTCATCCGAACATTCTTGCTCGAGACAAATGCAACATCTGTCAGATGGCAGGCTCATGCTCTAGTCTTAGGAATCTACAAGTAAGTGATGAAAAATTGCTAATTATTTCAGCTATCACTTTATGTAATTGAATTATTTTTTGCTGCCTATATGGTCTGCTAGGAATATATCATCAGCAATTCTTGCTTAAATTATTCAATCAAGAAGGATAATTTCTATCTTGTTTTGGCTTTAAATTAGTCTAAGATATTGAATACTAATTTTGATGCAGTTTTATGAATCAGTGAAAACTTTGTGAAATTAGTTAATTAAATATCTATAACATAAATCTTGTTTACTCTCCTTGGAACTAATTTAAATAAAAAAATAAATAAAAACACTTATTCACTATTTTTAATTACATTCTATACTAATTTAATTGAAAAAGCTTTTTTTACAAAGCATTAAATTACTCTATTTTTTCAATAGGAATTCCACCCAACAAGATCAAGAAGCTTTGCTGGACCTACTGTGGAGTTTGTGGCCACAATTGCCTGCATATGGTCGTAAAGCAGCTCAATTTGTCGATCTCTTAGGATACTTCTCATTAAAAACATCACAGTCTGCTAAAAAGGTATTTTTTATCATGCATGATTCTTTCATAATATTATACTTGTCTACTTTTTCAGATATTTCTTGTAAATGAATTTATCAGAGTTTGTACTTACTGTGTCATTCAATTATCAATACTTTATTATAGATTGGAATGTGGGTAGAGCAGGCTGTTGGTGTCCTTCATGCTCAGAACAGAGCTTTGGCGTTACATCCCAATGCATCTCTCTACATGCAGTTGGCCACTTTGGTTGATCTGGATGGTTATTATCTCGAGAGTGAGCCATGTCTCGTCTGTAATAATCCGGAGGTTCCATTTGCTCCTATCAAGCTGTCCTCCATCAAGGTATTTTCAAAATTCCATCGTCTTGCATAATCAGAATAATTATCTAATTGTAATAATGTTTTGGTATGTTACCCATGTTAGGCACTGAAGCATTTCAAGTTACTAAATTCTAATTGTGTATGTATATAATTATTTATTTGTTGGGTTAACATAGAAATTGTGTGTCACATAATGCTTTTAAAGAAACTGTTAAATGGGCCAATTTGTTTAATAAGATTTTTACAACAAAGTATTGAAGTAGCATGTTATTGTTTGATGCTCATATTTATACATTTATTTAGTCGTTTAACACCCATCTTTTCTATTAAGATTTGTTATTTGAAGTTAATTTTTCCTATTCTCCTTTCAGATCGATTCTAAATTTACTACAACAACTCAGATAGTGAAATTGGTTGGTAGTCACACCATCAGCAAAATCACTCTTAGAATTGGAGATCTCAAGAGAACAAAGATGGTTCGAACCCTAATCATCTACTATAATAACAGATCAGTGCAAGGGGTTGTGGAATTGAAGAACAAGCCAGGTTTGTTTTAAAACTTAGTTAGGATTTGTAAATTGTACTGTAAGTTCTATAATATAAGAATCATGTTCTTGAGCTTATTATTTCCCAATAAATATACATTTATGCTTGTTCAGCTTGGCCGTATCTTTTGGTTCTAATTCCTACAAAAGGTGTGTCATTAATTCACTCCCTTGGTATGTTTTTACAGCCATGTGGCACAAAGCCAAAAAAGTCACTCTGTCATCCGGACAAACTGAAGTGAAAATGGAATTCCCATTGCCGATTGTTGCCTGCAATTTAATGATGGAATATTCTGATTTCTACGAGAGCATTCAAGCTTCATCTGAGGTGCTCCAGTGCCCCAGATGCTCAGCATCTGTGCCAGCAAATCCTGGAGTGTGCACCAATTGCGGTGAAAATGTTTTCCAGTGCCACAAATGCAGGTTTGTATCAGAATTTTGGCCTATTGATGTTTTAAAGCTGTGCTGTGGAATTATTGATTCTCATACTTTCTGTTTCAGGGCCATCAACTATGATGAAAAGGATCCATTCCTTTGCCATGCTTGCGGTTTCTGCAAGTATGCCAAGTTTGAGTATTCTCTCACTGGTCGACCAACGTGTGCTGTTGTGGATCCTGTGGAATCGGATGAAGATAGAAAACGTACAGTAGCCACTGTGAACTCGCTCTTAGAGAAGGCGGATCGAATATACAGACAGTTGGTTGCCAACAAACCAACTTTGGAGGTAAGTGTCATGATCGTTAGAATAATTTATTAAATCAATGATTTTGATCTAAGTTTATTTATCACTTAGGTTTTCTGAGTATTAATTGTAACAGTGCAACCGTTCTTAACTGATCTAATTTTGCTGCAAATATCTTTATACTTGATAGATTGTTTTGATAGCTTTATCCATTGCTTTAGAGGAAATCAAAATATTGTTTAATCTTGACTTTCTGTAGAATAGTTTGAATGCTATTGATTCGTTAGCTGTATTTGTAGTACTTGAGAGAGGTAGTGCAGCTCTAGGTAATATTTAGTGTTATAGAGGCACTGATAGATCCAAGCTTTTAAAATAATCTAACCCATATGGTATCGCTACCCACACTTGTGCTGAATTTGTAGTATTGTTTCCTGTTTGTTTGCAGTCTGAATTAGTTATATTCCTCTCAATCATTGGGAAGAAAATCTATTTCTAGATGAAAAATATCTGTAAATTTACAAAACTTAAACAGTAAATATTTTAGATAAGTGCATAATAATTATTTTTGTTCAGGTATACAAGTATGTCAAAGTATGAAAAAAATTAATAGTTAATAATAAATAATGTACTAGATGCTTCAAATTGTAGGTACAATGCATATCATTCAGCAATTCTAATCAGAATTTCGTTAAAGAAGAAAATTTACTAGCAACACTTGTACGAAATCTACTAGATCATTATACACGTATGCATGCGTAATTTTGCTGTGAAGTATCAATGTGTAACATTACATATAAGCGTTGATAATAATATTCTTCGGTTGAGATATGACAAGGGCATGCAATATATGATAATTATGCTGTCTGCATTATCTATTTGACTGTTTGCTGCTTCAACATCGTGTTATTTAATTATATAATTAAATTTCTCTCAAAATTAAGGTTCCAATTCTGGAACATTGTAAAGTTCAAGGCCCTCCTGTATGAGATACCTTTTTCTTCAATGGCATTGCATCACCTTTTCTTTAATTCATATTATTGATAACAACTTCATTTCCTATCAGATGCTGCTGCTCAGAATAAGTGAACATCGATCTGATCGTGGTCTTGATGGAGACTTAGCTGCTGGAGGTGGTTCCAGTGGAGGTGCATTGCAAGCCAGTGGGGGAAGTGCTGGAGCAACAGCTGGAGTGACCCAAGTCAATAGATCAATACATCTTCTGGCTCAGAGATACTGTGGCGAGTGCCGCATATCTTTTGAGGAATTGTCAAAGATCATCCAGGTAGATAATAAACTCCAATTGTCGTTCATGGTGTACTGTTATTCACAGTCTTTTAGATAAGGACACTTGACTTTGTAATATTCTGCTTTATTACCATGTTTTTGTAAGCAGTGAATTTATGGGAAAGCATTCATTTTTTGTCACACTTACCTTAGATTTCATATTAACAAAATTCAGCTTGACTATAATCATAACTTGAAAACTTTAATGGGCATCAATAGTTCTAATAGATTTTATTTTATATTAATTTATGAAAACTAGTTGTAGAACCCAGACAGACCCAGACTCAGCCATGGACTTCTATAGAGTTTAAAACTTAAAATTTCTGTTAAACTTAACTTTAATATTTCCATTCGAGCCTACTTGATCACTTGAAATTTCCTTCACCATGCTTTCTTGGGTCTCAATAATGAGTAAAAAGTTTCAGCTCGTCATAGTCCTGTTTTTAGTAATATTTTCCATTGTTTTCAATTCTTCATCATTCTTATTATATATATTAGAGAGTTGGATACCAGTCATTTAAGTAGATGTAGATTGAAAACAGAGTTACTATTAGTCAGAATTGGAATCCAGGTTCTAAGAGTTTGAATGGAAACTTGAAGAAATCTGCATATGATGAAACTTAAGAGTATCATTTCTGTTTGTGTTTTCAGCGTGTCTTAGCTTGCCGACGTGAGTTGGTTGCATATGATAGAAACCAACGTGAGCTCCACATTGGAAAAGGAGGCACTGGTGGTAGCCGAACCCCATCTGCAGCATCAAGTGGTATGTGTGTGTCTGCTGAAGAATCAGCTTCAGGCGTCCCGGCAGTTGTGCCGATGACTATGCCACCAAAGCCAGGTGGAAGATGCTACGGCTGCGCCATTGCAGCCACAGAGCATTGCCTCACATTGCTTCGTGCCCTAGCATCAGAACCAAGGGCAAGGGAAGTTCTTTGCTCCAAAGGACTAGTTGCTGAGCTTGTGGAAAATAACCTTAGGAGGGGTTCTATTCAGGTATAAAGTTTCTCTATTAATTCTTTTACTTTTCTGTGACTTATATTCTTCTGAGAAAGAATGTTTATGGTCAAGTAAAATTTGAATTTCATTTTTGATTGCACAAGTACAGTGGCATGTACTCTCAAGATTTTTACTTAAATATTTTCATGATACAATATTAATGAAGAGCAAACAATTTTTGTTACTAATAATGATAATAATTTACTAAGTTTTGGACTTAATAGAAAATGTTATTTGCCTGGAAAGAATTGCATCTGAATTTATTACTTTGCTTAGCTATCTCTGAACATCAGCATAAACTGTAGTAAGGAATCAGATGAAATTATCAGATTATTGTTGCTTTTGTTATGAAAAAATCTCTGAAATCATTTCCATTCTGGCACTGAATCCACAAGTATACTCTATTAATTGATAGGTGAAATGAATTAGTGAATAAGTGAAATTTTGATTAAATTTATCAAGATATCTAAAAGAGATAAGGAATTATTCTTCACATTACTCACATTCAACTATCCAATCCGTGAGATGAAGAAAAAAATATTTTAATTTTATTTCATACTGTATCAGTTATTATTAAAACCATTCTCTAATCTTATTATGCTAATATTTTTTACGTTATTGATAAGGTACAGGATGAAGTTAGACAATTATTATGCTTGCTGACACGAGACAACCCTATCGCTACTGAAGAATTGCGGTTACTTCTGATGGAGCGTATATCTATGGCTCTTCTGCGCAGAAGCCCTGCCCGTGCTTCTCCTCCTCCCTCAACTGTCTCTACTCCAGAGGGAGGTGTCGACGCAAGTGAAGATTCATCAGCTTCATTGGCTCCACCAACGGCTGACCTGCCACTAGCTGTGCGTCATGAGATGGCCCTTCTCTCTGCTCTTGTGCAGATGGAGGATTCTTGTTGGGAGCAAAAACTAAGGTTAAATTTCATCACATTCTTATCTCTCTCATTAAATGAATCAATGGGTGAATTTGATAAAAAAACTTTTGAATTTTTGCAGTTATATTTATTTATACAGAAAATTAATGGAATTCTGGCATTTATTTGTTACAGATGTGTAATGCAGCTGTTTTTACTGGCTTGCAAGGATTCAAGGTCTCCTGTTGTAATGGAATCCATCATTCTTCCCTGCCTTAAAATTTTGCAGGTGAGTTTTTACTTACTTTAGTGCAATAGGACATGGAAAAAGAAACTTATTCTCCTACCCCTGATTGTGTTGGTTTATATTTTTGCATCTATCCATGAGTGTAGATACAACACTGCATTTAGTGAAAAGGGATGATTTTCATTTTATCGTTTTACATAAAAAGCACTTGAATTTGGAAAATTGTTCAACAATTAAAGGTTTAATGCTGCTTTTTTTGTTGATTATATGGTTATGTACTTAATTTTAAGAAAATGTGACAAATATTTATTCTGATGTTTATTAATTTTCTTCTGTCTTAGGGTGTCATCAATTTCAACGCTATTGGAGTTCCTCCATGTGCTGAGGTAATGCCTACTCAGCAGTCATCATCAACCAAGAAGGGACGAGAAAAGACCCCAGAGTCCCCGCCTCCGAGTCTTGGAATCCAGCAAGGTGTTGGAGGTACAGTTAAGCCTGCAGAAGAGGGTGTAGTCAGGGTTGATCTGGGACGCTGGCTCTCCGGAGATGGCAGACATACTTATGCAGCTTGGAAAGCTAGGGTACCGACAGTATCAGAGACTCAGAAACAGCAAAAACCGACAGAGGTATGCCAAACTAATTTTGTTGTAGTTATTAATGTTGTAAAATAAAGTTCCTCGAATAGGATTTTCTACTTTAAATATTTTTTGCTCTATGTTCTTGAGCAGTCTAGGTACTAAAATATAAGGCCTAATGGTGTCCTTTTGTCCATTACTCTATATAAGTAGTGAAGAAAATCATACTCAGGTTGCAACTTACTTCTGGGTGCTGACAATTAACTTGCTATCTAGCAAGTGTTATTACCATATATTTTAGAGGTGGTATGTTTGTCATTTTATATTATATTTTGTTTCTTGGAACAGAATAAAAAAAAACTTTGTAAACTTCCACAAGATATTTATTACAAGATAATTATCTTGTGGAAGTTTACAAAATTTTTTAAATTCTGTTCTGTGATGGCCTTCCACCAAGTAATGCCTAAGCACATTGATTTAATTTTGTTTCTTATAATTCACTCTTCAAATTTCAGGAAGAAACACACATACTTTATCTCACTGAAAAGTATGCCAATCGTTGGCGATCAAGAATGATGACGAGGCGTAACAAAGTAAACCTCAGTCTCACAGGACCAATTCCTCTTCGTCTCACTCACGCCGCTTGGTTAAGGAGAGTACTCTTTAATCCAAGCTCACGTCTAGCTCGCCAGGTGGCTTGTAGTCTGGTGGAAAGCCTTTGCCTTGTGCCTGGAAAGAAAAGAGAGGTATGTATTGTTCCTTTTCAAATTTACATTAAGTGGAATACTTTATTTTAGCTTGTATATCAATCAAAATTTCATGAAAGTAATTACTACTGATGATCATTAATGATATCATTGTGTCTATTGAAATAGTTGTCGAGCAACCATTACCACTGCTATATTTAGGTTATAGTGCTGGAATAAAGGTTTAATTACTAGTATTCTCAAGTGTGTACCTTTCGTAAGAAGATATAATTCACCAAGTAGTTCATAAAATTTGGAAGTTAATATAAATTTGTATTTTTATTTAAATAGCCAAGTTGCTCATAAAATTTAAAAATTAATAATAATGTTAAATTTTATTTAAGTTTGTGGTGCACAATAAAATTACAATTATCAATGATAGTACTCTAGGTAAGAGAAATATTTTGGTTAGGTCTGCTGAGAAAATAGTTTAATCTCTGCAGAGAATTACGATTAAGAAAGTGTGATCAAAAGATTTGTATAATTTTCATCAGGCAAGCCTTGTAAAAGCCAAAGCAAAACTGGTGCATTTGGAGTTATTTTGTGAAGCACTAGAAGTAAAAATAGTCTTTATATCTGTGTGTTATACTTTGACAGGTGTTGGATTTACTCACTGAATTTCTTGGAGAGCTGGGTGCAGCTGGTGAATCAGCTGCAGAGTTCCTGTCACTTTACCAATCTCTAATTGGAGAGCCTCCTTGGCGCCAGTATCTTGCTGTCCATGGCCTTCTTCCTAGGCTTGCCTCTCTTCTTACTGCTGAAATTAGGCACCTTCATCGCCTTGAAGAGACAACGTTAACATCTGATTTAGCTCAAGGTAAAACTCTTCATCAATTGCTTACGTTTGGGGTCATTGGGCTTTTAGCTTCATAATATCACCATCATCATCATAGGTTTTTCTGCCTCCTGGCAGGTCCACTCATGGCTGAAATTCTCCATGTGCATCTTTCTTGGGACATCCTCTTCACTTTACTGATTTACTCCCCACCGTGTCCAGCATCATCTCTTTTTCTACCATGTCCTCTTTTCCCTTCTATCATTCCCTCTAATACAGTCTTCAGCAAACCCTCTCTCCTCTCTCCTCCTCCTTTTGACAGACTACGGATGCCATATGGCATCATCTGTCACCTACTATTATTTCATTTTGTATCACTGAATAGGAGAGCTCGATGAAAATGTCGCAATTTTGTAATTGTTTGAATGGTTTCATGTGTCATTCATGTATGATATTTTATAGGTATTGTTTTCAGACAATCAAAACGCAAAATAGGTAAGAAATTTAAAACAATTACAAAAAATATTATTCTGGCCTTGGAGGGTTAAACAATACCCCAGCCTGTTCATCTTTCTTCACGTAATTTTCTCTGCCATTTGTGTCTCCTCTCCAATTCTTCGTAACACCTCTTCATTCTTCACTTTGTCTTTCCAACTCATTCCCTCCATTCTACTCCAGATCCACATTTCAAATTATTAGTGAATTAGTTTTATTGCAATAAATATTGGATCTTAGACAGTCTAGTCTAGTTGATGCATTTGTCTTGGTATAAATGCTGTTTGATTCCTTGTTAGGGGCATTATGGTATCACACCATGGTGGTTAACTAAATCATTCAATTTTAGTGGTGCTCAATTCATTATAGACTTATAAAATCTGAGTGATGCCACAGTTCTTGTCTCCTACCTTGTCATACGCTAAAAATAAATCTTGGTCATTTTGTAGCTCTGTGTGGACTTTCAATTTACCTACCTATTGTTAAAAGTATCTATACAATGTTATCTTACTCCATTTTCTATTTTAGGTTATGCCTTGAAAATGCTGACGGAATTACTGGCATCATTCATGGAGTGTGAAAGCATCAAGCGATCCTTCAAGGGAAGACTCGTTGGAGCTGTCCTTGATGGTTATCTTTCATTAAGGCGTTTGGTTGTGCAGAGAACAAGGCTTATTGATGATACTCAGGAGAAGTTACTGGAGCTACTTGAAGAGATGACAACAGGTAATAGTGATGAAAGTGTTTTATATAGGCATCTTTTCATTTATGAAGGAACTTATTCAATGAGAAATTTTGTTTGGAATTTTCATCAGTATTTAATCCATTGTGACTAATATTTGTTATCTTTGCAATCTCTTCTCTTTTTGAAAAGTTTAAAAATTCAGAATTCATTAATAAATTTGCTTCCTTCCAGGCACTGAAGCTGAGACACGAGCATTCATGGCTATATGTGTTGAAACGGCAGGACGTTGTGCTCTTGATGATGTTAGAACCCCTGTATTTGTCTTTGAGCGATTGTGCTCAATTATTTATCCAGAAGAAAATGACATTGGTGAATTTTTCCTAACCCTAGAAAAAGATCCTCAGCAAGAAGATTTTCTCCAAGTAGGTCCAAATTATTATACTCTCTATAATGTAATGTAAGATTTTGGATTTAGACAAGTCATTCAAATTGCAGTGCATCATGTATTAGTTTTTTTATTTATGGTTGTGTATGAAAATGGGGCACCTGGATACACAGGTTGGACTGTTTGAATTTGCTTTTAATTTACTTTTGATAAAGTGATCCCCATTCTGATTCTTGGTAGGTGCTAAATAATCTCGGTGGTTGAAGAAATTTAAAAAATACTACACTGCTGTATTAATTCTGTTTACAAAATGGGAATATATAACTATAAGATCATGCTATTATGTCTATCACCAATTTTTAGTCATATTTTTGTACATGTTTGATTATTTTTAAAAATTTTATTTCTCTTTGAGTTAACTTGTTCACTATATACGGAGTAAAATTAATATTATGATTTCTTCCGTAGGGTCGAATGCTTGGCAATCCATATAGCAGTACCGAAGCTGGTCTTGGGCCACTGATGCGCGATGTGAAGAACAAAATTTGTGTAGACTGTGAATTAGTAGCTCTTCTTGAGGATGACAATGGAATGGAACTCTTAGTCAATAACAAGATCATCTCCTTGGATCTGCCTGTTAGAGAGGTGAGTCATTATTCCCTGAAGACATGTATACCTTCTCAGGTATTGTTGTAATTGATGTAAAATGTGTCATCAAGATATACTGTGGTATTTACATATTTTTATTTGCAGGTGTATAAGAAGGTTTGGTTGGGAGAAGGTGGAGAAGGGGAGGTGATGAGGGTTGTCTACCGAATGAGAGGTCTCCTCGGAGATGCTACTGAGGAATTCGTTGAGAGACTAGACGCCCAGACTGAAGCCACATTAGACAATGAAGAGGTTTATCGAATGGCTAATGTAATGGCAGAATGTGGAGGATTACAGGTAAGGAGTTTTTGCCATCAGTTTCACATCTTACTGGAGTGCTAACTGCTATAATAAAAAGTAAAGTACAACATTTTATGTGATATCTCAGCAACCTAGATACAAGATGACTAAAGAGCAAAGATAAATAAGGCAGCTTCTGCTTATATGTTCAGCAGCTTAATATCACTGATTTAGTAGTTTCATTCTTGCCAAAAATCTCAAATTTTAATCATCATTTTGACTATATAATAGTGAACTAACATTGGTGATTATTTCATATTCATTTTCCTGTTGGTCAGTGCATTGAAACCATTAAAATATTCTGCACATATTTGAAAACTTTAATTTTATTGGAAATTGAATTGAAAGCTTAGTTTTTGACAATTTTTTAATTTGGAATTCCTTCACTGCCTAGTTTTTTATGTTAAAAATGTCTTTTCAGGTAATGCTGGATCGTTTAGCTGCAATTAAGGATGTAACTCGATCCAGACCTCTTCTTCAGGTGTTGCTAAAATTGTTCCTGCTCTGTGTCAAGGTAAGATGGTTGGAAATATATAGTTCTCTCGAGACTTTATTATTATAGTGATACTTTTCAGTTCATGCTCTCTAAATATAGCCTCAGTCTTATTCAACTTTAGCTAATAATTCTGGATAATCATTAATTTTACAAATTATATTTTTAACTAACCCTTGAATTACACTTGTTATCAGTTCTTCTCTTAAAATCGTTTACTCTTAGAAAAATATAACATGAAAAAAACTGATTTTTAATTTGTTTTCTTTATGAAAAATTATTAATTTTGAGCAATACAATTTGTTTATCAGGTGAAACGCAATCAGGAACTGCTTACACAGCCAGAGCTTGGAGCTATTGGAGTTTTCCTCGGAGTGTTGCAGATTTGTCTTTCTGCTGAAAGTGTGGATGGGGTAGGAACAAGCACAGGCACAGCTGCCACATCTTCGTCTTCATCTTCTGGATCATCTGGTCCAGCTGGAGCTTCACTTTCAGAACAGTTACTCGATGTATGTGGCTGCTTTTCTCTATCTAGGTCTCATAATTATGTCTAAACTTACTTCCCTGGTCACATTTTTTCTTGAATGATTTTCTCTTTGTCCAATTTCCATGCATTGTTCAGTTTACAATAGCCTGCATTCTTCTTTGATATCATTCAATACCTAGTGGTCAAAGCACAGTTTTTGTTGTATTTTTTGTTTTGGCCAAGAATTAATATTTTTCGTGACATGTTGGGAGTACTTTCTAAAATTATTGAAATTGCATCAAATTCTGTTTACGAACATGATCCTCATATTAAGTGTACATGTATTCATTGATATATTCTCTAAGCAGCAATACACTGTGTGTTTTAGTTTTAAAGTCAAGCTAAGATTTAGATTTTCATTTAATTGATGAAGATACAGTCATACGTGTGGGATTACCCACTTGGCTATTTTTATTATCTGCAGTTTGAAACTTACATTATATTAGTCAGGTATCATTGCTGTGATATTTCATAAAAAATTCATTTAACTATCATTTTAAAATACCCATACTCATGTAGAATTTTAAATCTTTAGTAGAATGAATTCTTAGCTCTTAGCATATTATTCCTGATTAATTTCTAACTGATCTTTATTGCACCAATAAAATAAATATGCAGTATGATCAATAAACATAAAAAATTGAGAGTAGTATTTCATAATTAGAAAGAAGGTTTATAATTGTTAAATGTATTATAATATTGGTTTTTAAATATTTACCTTAGGGTAATTAAAATACTGACTTTGTTCTTAACGGTCCTCATTTCTTTTATATTTTATAGATAATGGACACAGTACTTTCCAAGGCTGCATCCCAGCCATTAGAGACTTTCTTGAAATTCTCTCGCACCTTTGGAGGTCCTGAGCATATTCCAGCTCTACTATCAATTGCAGCAGGCACTGCTCAAAGGCTATCTTCAACAACAGCAGCAGGAGGTGGGGCTTCTACTGGTACAGGTAAAATTTTGACTTGAATCATGTTTTTTGTCTTGATGTATGGGCAAAGTTCTTCTCAGCTTATCAGCTTTGAAGTTCATATAATAGCAAGGTTTAGGTGACAAGTTCCTTGAAAATGTGCAAGAAAGCTCAACTGAAACATTTCAATCATTCTAATAACATTCTGTTCCCTTTACTAGTCAAACTATTAAACTATTTGTTTCTGAGTACTTATTTCTAGTACTTATTTACTAGTAAACTATTTGTTTATTAGTACTTAAGTAAAATGATCGAATTATTAGCCCTTCATAAACTTAAATTTTAAATTTAATATAAGTTCCCAATTAAACAATTGAACATTGTGATCTTCATAAAGAGTGAGATATCATGGGAACTGAAATTCTTCTCTGTTATGCATCTACAAATGGGAATTACTAACAAGGAAATGGAGAGGAAACTTCCTTTGTCAATATTTTGCTCCTTATTCCTTATACTTATTTTTTTATAAATTAAAATTTTTATGAGTGTATATTTATGGAAGTATTTACATTTACCTAACTAAGCAGCAAATGCAAAAGTTAAAATATTAGAGTTATAAATTAGTAATGAAAAGAAGTGATAAGGTCCTCCTGAGCTTGGAAGCACATCAGGAGGTGCTGGATGACAGATGACAGTGTTAATGCGAAGAATAAAATCATTTTTGTTAAATAAAGGCTCAACCTATTGATCTTCCTATTGCAACAAAATGAAAACAAACATGGAACTTTCAGATTAATTAAAAAAACAGTAGGAAGAAAATACAATACAATGCACAGTTGTAAGATATAAATTACAATTACAAGTAAGGTGTCAAGAAACACATAACAATATAATTCAGGAAATCAATAGGTTATAAACCAAAAATAAAAAAGATGAAAGTAATGTAAAAGTATAATATCTGCAATTGGTTGAGGATTTACTAAATAATTGTTGCACCAGATTAATAGTAAATTGCTCAATGTTTGATGATGAAGTCCTCCTAAGCTCTGATGAACTTATCAGGAGGTGCTTCACCAAGGCAACGACGAACTAACACAACTATTCCCTGATCGGAAAAATCCTATCAGCCGGAAATGCAAACTCGGGACCTTTGGGTGTGAGCGATAGCATAGCTGAAATATCCACTCATCATCATGTAATGCTGTTAAATATATTGGCTTTTTTGGTATTTACTGAAGTTTATGAACGAAACTAACCTTAAGTTCTTGGAAAGAGTCGAGGTATATTTGCACATAAGGGCGTGCACCCAGGAAAAATCTCAATGACTCCTTGAGATTTAACCAAGTTCTTGTTATTTACAGGAGGAGGCAGTAGTCATCACCACCTTCAAGTACTTCTTCCACGACTTGCTCGTGTAGTGGCAGCTCTTACTTATGGAAACCCTGGGAAGATGGCTTTGGTTGCTTCTCACTTTGCTCCAAGCTTAGATTTTGGGAGGCTTGATCGTGAAAGACCACCAGAAGACGAACAGAGGCTAGAACTGTTTTGCACTCTTGTGTCTGGAATAGAACGAAACGCCATTGGGAACACCCTCAAGGATTACCTAATTTCCCTTGGTGTGGTCGCTCTTGCTCTTGATTACATCCAGGTAAAGTGGGATTTTTTATCTCAACTATTTTTACATTAGTATTCGACTAAGAATTTGTCTTATTAACATTAAATTAATTTTATGGAATTATGTAATGGAAGACGAAATTTAGAATGGTATTATTTTTGCAAAATTTATTTTTCAAACAAAATTGAGTGGTTTAATTGATTATCATCACAAGGACGTGAAATAATGCGGACTATCATTTAAAAACATTGGTTGTTTTTTTAATTAAAGAATTGAAAATTACTATTCATTGTTAAATTTTCCCATGAGTCAAAATTTGGATAGCTTTTACTTTTATCATTTATCTATGTATTATTTACTTGGTTTAGGAAAATTTTGTCCTTTGGCAAATTGTGTCAAAATCTTGTAAGGTTCTTTGAAATATTTACCCCTGGTTTTTGCTGCTCTGATCAATTTATGTTTAGATAATAATTTGAAAAATAAGCTATTATACTAATAATTATTTTGCTTCTTATTGGGAATAGGCTCACACAGCCAATACTTCAGTAACCAGAACAGATAGTGATGAATGGAAGGAATTTATATCAAGACCAGCCCTTAAGTATGTCTTAAGATTCCTTACTGGGCTAGCCACAGATCATGAGCCAACTCAGGTAAGTTTTTAGTTTATTATGATAATTTATTTTGGTTCCTAACCCATTAAAATTCAATCACTGCATTATTATGATAACATTTTTACAGATAAGATGTTTTGATCAACTTTTTTTTTTAAACCTAGTTGGCAGTGTCTGCAGATGTCATCCCTATTATCCATCGTTTAGAGCAAGTTTCATCTGATGAACATGTTGGATCTCTTGCTGAGAACTTACTTGAAGCCATTAAAGGACACGGAGGAGCAGTGGCCAAGCGGGTAGATGAGGTGCGAGAACTAACCCGTACAGAAAAGAAACGTCTTGCAATGGCCGTCCGAGAGAGGCAGTTGGGAGCATTGGGAATGCGAACTAATGATAAAGGACAGGTAATGCATTTTCTCTTCTGTTAAGATTATTTAACTTCTGTTTTATGAAATAAATCTTGAGTGACTTCTAGGTATGATTTTAGGAAAATATTTACTATGAAACCAGGAACTGTGGTCAAGTTTGAATAAATTATTGTTGTAATCCATCAAGTGATGGCTTAAATTGTTAATTTTCTGCTGAAAGATTTACATTCTGTATAATTATATTTCTTGCACTAAGTCTTAGATCACATTTACGGAAGATTTTTATCCCTTAAGAATTATTATATCTTTAATTAAAATTATTTTTGCAACATCCTAAATTAAAATTAACTTGAAAGGGTAATACTTAATTTTAAAATTTTCCTAGCATCTTCATCATTGTAGATTGATGTTTAATTCACGTAAATGATGTTTGTTTTAAGAATCATTATTGATATTAATTATACGTATATTATGCTTGTGTTTTAGAATCATTACTTTTTATAAGAATTACTGTTTAATAATTTTTCAAACACTATGCTATTGTGGAATATATGTGTAAAATGATAGAAAAGATTGTTTTCTTCAGCTCTTGCGTATGTTATCACAATCCCATATTTCTCAGGTGACAGCTGAGAGTGCATTGCTTGCACAGCAGATGGAAGACTTGGGTGAAGAGACTGGCCCAGTTTGCGTGATATGTCGGGAGGGATATAAGTTCCAGCCTGCTAAAGTCCTGGGCGTGTATACGTTCACAAAGCGCTGTCCTGTTGAAGAATATGAGACTGTTGGAGGAAGCTCGGCATCATCTGCCCCAGGATCAGTCAGCTCAAAGTCAAGAAGAACATTTGGTTACAGTACTGTGACACACTTCAATGTTGTGCACGTTGATTGCCACATGGCTGCTGTCAGGTAATTTGAACATATTTGGATGTACTCCCTTCTTTACAAGCACAATGTTCACGTATTGATATTTAACCCTCAATTAGTTGTAAGAGTTCTGCTTACTACACCAATGTTTGAATAAGGTAGATTTCTACCCTATTCTTGAAACATGTTAGAATATCAGAAAGCATGTAAAAAAAGAAATTTTATAAATATGGCTATTAATAAATTTGAGATTTAATATCTCCAAAAGCTTTCTTTGTCAGCGGTCCTCGTTTTACTTCTTGGTAGTCGGAGAAAGCAAGAAAGAAAATAAGAAGGAAAGCAAGAAGGCAATGCCTTCATCCTTACGACCCCTGAGGACGAAGGCATCACCTTTGAAAAGTACTTTGGGTATCATAAAAGTGTAGCATTCCTTTCTTGCTTCCTCCGACTACCAGGAAGTAAGATGTGGAATGCCCACAAAGATGGCTTTTGGAGATTTAAACCTCTAATGGGAAAACATGTTTATTTTACTACAAAATGGTATAAAAATATTATTTAAGATAAATATGATCTGGTGATATTTACCCATAATTAGTCTAGAATTCTTGATTTATGAATGTAATTAATGTGACTTCGAAGTTTTGTTTTGGATTTAAGCAAATCAATTATGGTGTTTTCATTGTCGTTTTAGGCTTGCACGAGCTCGTGATGAATGGGAATCTGCTGCCTTGCAGAATGCAAACACCAAATGCAATGGTCTTTTACCTCTTTGGGGTCCTCAAGTTCCAGAATCTGCTTTTGCCTCCTGCTTAGCTCGTCATAACACCTATCTTCAAGAGTGTACTGGTCATAGGTAAGCTTTTTGAAATATCATAGTAAACATCAGTTATACTTGAAAATTATCACGTTAGGATTATAAGAAAATTCTGTTTTTGAAGAATTTTGATTTTAATATCATCAGGTTCTCTACGCAAATTATGTTAAACATTTTGTGTTTTTCAACATTTTAGGAGTAATTTATTTTTGAAATTGGTATAAATTATATTGAATTTGTATGGTTTTCACATCACCAATCAATGATACCATTCTCTGTGAATTCCTTTGGAGTTAGGTATTTTATCACAAAAGGTTATCATCAGGGTTTGCTATGATTTTATAAGCTTGTTTAAACATATTGAGATTTTTATACTTACAGATTATGGATTTAGAAGTCATTTATATTAGCAATTAGCTATATTAGTTCATGACTACCATAAATTTACTTTTTTCTTCAAAAAAGTTTGCTAATAGAAAGGAATGTAAAAATGAACGTTTTCTATGATTTTTTTATTTGCACTAATTACTCTTTCAAATACTGAGGCTACCTATTTTTTCCTCTAGGGATATAAGTTACAGCTCTACTGTGCATGATTTGAAGCTATTGCTGTTGCGCTTTGCCCAAGAGAGGGCATTCCATGAAGACACTGGAGGAGGTGGTCCTCAATCCAACATGCATCTTGTTCCATACTTAGTACATATGGCACTTTATGTGATAAACACGTGAGTTGATAATTCATTAAATTCAATGGGTGGTTTAAGGAAGTGGTTTAAGGAAGTGGTTTAAGGAAGTGGTTTTCTATAAGAAGCATATGTAGTGAGCTGTAATTATTCCTAGTCAGTATCAGCTTTTAAATTTTGGAAGTATCATAAGTACACTAGAAGTTAATTTTTAGAGAAAAATGGAAATTTCTCTAAAGCTGAGAACATTTTGCAAGGCATGTTTATTCCAAAGTTGAAAATATAAAAATTGATCTTTTAAATGATTGTGTTCATTGATTGATTGCTAATAATATGTGAGCTCATCTTCCTTTCAATATTTTGTGTAAACCATGATGTATTTTGAAGGAATAGTGAACCTTCTTAGAAATAATGCGTCAAATTCATCTTATCCGAGATAATGTCAAATGCTTATGATACGAATACTTATTTATATTTGTGCAAAGCCAGCTTACATCCTTTTCCTTATAGAAAAAGAGATAGTGAAGATTTATTGTTTGGAATCTGACTAAATGTTCATAGTTGAAGTATATTTATTATTGATATACATTTATAGTATTTTACAAATCAACATATTTGAAGCAGTATGACCCAATTGTCTATTGTGATAGATGATGCCATTACGTAGCACCCTTGTACCACCAGCAGCCAAAACTCATGTAAGGATATTTGCTTATTTCACTCAGGATTCATAAAAGGAAGATATTAGGTCCTCAGTTCAAGTGGTCAAGACCAGAAGAACATACATGCTTGGTTCATTTTTGTTTATTGTTTTTCACCATCTCCAACCACAGTATATCCATGACCTATTTACTTTCAAATATTCTGTTTGTTGTAAACTACCGGCTCTGGCCCTAACTTCATATTTTATGTCCAATCCCTCAGACTAAAACTTACTTGAAATCTTTCTTAATTACTGCATCTAATTTCTGAAACAACCTGCCTGTACAGATTAAAAATTCCATTTCGACACAATCTTTTAAAGAAAAATTATTTGATTATCTTCTGATTAACACAGAATAATACCAAAATCATAATACTGGCTTATTTCTTTTTTGCATCATCTTTATGAGAACAGACTATATTTTGTATTATTATCTTATGTCTAATATTTATCTATTTTGTTGTATAATCTTGATGCAAGCAGCTAATATTTGTATTATTTTTTCTGCTCATTTGGAACTTAAAAATCCCAGAGCACAATAAAGTAAGTTGTTATTATTTTTTTATATTCACTCAACAGAACTCGCTCTGGCCCAAGAGAGGAGAAGGCCTTAACAACTTACTTGGATAACAGTGTCACTGAGCGTTGGTTGGATTCGTCCTTTGAAGCTGAAGGCCCTCTTTACTATGCTGCATTCTCACCCCTGTTGCACTCAGGAGAGCGTTGGTCCCAAGGAACGAGGATCACCCATCTGAAGCGTCTTCTAGTCTGTGCTCATGTGCGCCACACTGATGTCGGTGGATCTGAGAGATTGACTGATGCAACACTCAAGGAATATGCAGTTTATAAACCATATTTGATATTCTTCGGTCTTGTGGATGGCATATACAATCACTTCTTCAAGGTAAGAGTTGCAGAAAAAAAATTTTTTTATCCGCTGAATGAGTATTCATAAAAAATGACTTAATAAAAATACAAGTCACCTGCAGACATAGTGGTTTAGATTTTTTGATTAAGTGAATGATTGGTGCTAATTTTGTATTGATGCAGGAATTTTCTTTGTAATCATATATATCAATTTGGAATATTACCAAGTATGCTATCTCATTTGACTAAAATGTCCTGGGTTCTACACCAGGAAGCTGCACCTTTTGAAACGTAGGTTGGGAATTTCAATTTATTTATGATACATTTGCCGAGAAAGTAGAAATCTCTGAGAAGTCATGTGAACAGAAGTAATGAATATGTATGGTAAATTCAGTTTAATGTTTACCTTATGATCCTTGGTTTGACGCTGGGGCACCATTTGTATTGGACCATATATTTCAAAGGAGGAATACTTCATTACGTTTGAAGACCTTCCCGATATGATATTGATTTGAAATTTTTATTATCAATAATGCTTGCAGATTGCACTTTTACTATAATGTAAAATAATTTCTCAACTTTCTGTTTCTGCCTTTACTTGGTTGAATTTATCTTTACTGCATGGTTAAAGTAAGGCTTATACTTATTCCACAAAAATTATTTATCTGGAATAAGGACAAGTTCATCTCTTCAGCTGCTTCCCTAGTATAGCTAACTCAATTTACATGCTTTAATGAATAATTTAACACCTCAAAGTTGGAATTAGTTGTATTTATTAGAAGAAGAATTTTAATTCTTTTTATGTTTACATTGCTCCTTTTTTAACTGTCAATTGTCTTTGAAAGAACCTGCAGTTTGAAGAATGATAGACACAGCATTAACTGCGTAATCTGGAAAAAGATGTGCATGAAGCATATTTTGTTCATATTATGGGCATTTTCATTAACTGATACAGTTATTTCTTGAATTTTTGTTATGATTCTAGCTGAGCTAAGATTCATGGGCTCTAAAACTTTCTCAACAGTTGATTAACTCTCTTTTTTCTGACTCATAATATAATTTTACTCTTGATTCACAAAAGAAATTCAATCTAATACTGTCAAATAACTCCTACACATCAAAATTTTATTTTATATTTTTAGTTAGTTATTTGGGATCTTAGGATTATCTTGACCTAGTAGCAGTAAGTCAGCAACGTGTTGCGTTAGTTAGTGGAATTCTTTCCAAAATAATTTTTATTGTGTATTAAATTATTAGAGGCTGGTAACATAATCCATGACCTTTTAACTTGCAGAAAGTGTCTGCTACTGCAGATGAGCAGTGGCCATCCATTCTTGCTGATTACATCCGCCATAATGATGAGACCCTTCTCAAAGCTTCTGAGTCATTGTTAGCTACTTACAGAGAGGAGCTTCTTCCCTGCACATCCTTTGCTGAATTTTGTGATGTTGTTGGTACGTAATATGAAATCAAAACATTAATTCAATGATGTCTTCATTTCTACTTTGAATTTACAAATTTCTATTTTATCTTTTACTAGAATGTTATTTTTAACATTTAAGTAAACATGTAAAGATTTTCGTAGCATGTAAATATTATTTGAATTTTGTCATGAATAATTGAATGTAAGTTACATGTTCATCTCCAATCATTATTATAACGCTCTTTAGAGAAATTTGATTTGAATTACTTGATACTTCAATTTTCTGTTGCCATGATATAGATGTTTGGTCAGTTGCACATAAAAGATTGAAATTGAATCCATCTTAATAAGATTATTCAATTTATGCTAATGTAATTCAGAACATAATTTTTATTCATTCTAAACACTGCTGTTTATTCAATCAAATGCTTTCTGATAACTCTAGTGAAAGTATTATCTAAGTTCTTATTTATCATATGCAGTTGATGTATCAATGAATTTTTTTATATTCTGTTAAGAATTAGGTCATTGAAATTTTTAAACTTCATTATAATTTATTGGAAGAATTTTGGCCAAAAACATAATTTGCAAAAGACTTTATTAAAATATTGTTTCTTTCTTCTAGGTCTTCTTGGGGATATAGAAAATCCAGATACTTTCCTGTCGGAGATTTTCCGAAGTCTCTCTTAGATATGATCAGTGGGTTTTGCGTTATTTACCCGAGTGGTAGCTTTGATTGTCTTTTTAATCATATAGCATCATATTGCAATAGCTGACAAAAGATGGCCAATGTTAGAAGAGGAGAATTCCTCTTGAAGTGTTTATCTCTGTCAACCTAGCATTGCACATCTTTTACAATAAGTTTAGCTTTTCTCTTGAAGTTTTTAATTTATCATTCTTTGCTGTAGTTTGAATAAATCACTCTATTGAAGCCATGTTTATGTTTACTCTATTCTGTGATATGTAAAATGTATTAGCTTGACTGATCACCTGAGCTTCAAAGTCTTGATGGGGTTGCTGTGAAGAGGAAAGTATGAAAGGAAAACCTACTGGCTAAATTGTTATTATCATTTATCCTTTAGCATTACGAAACTGCTGTACTTCTGAATTTCACTAAGCTAAAAGACATGGGAGTACGTTTAGGGATGGGGTAAAAAGAAAATGATTTTGATATATTTCTTTGGAAAAACTTGAATTTTTATTTGCATAACAAAGCATATAACATTAGTTGTTTATACCAAATTTGGTAACAGAAAAGGGAAGCACTTTCATATGCTCAATCGTAACAAGTAACAAACTAGCAAAATATCAATTTTTCCTGGCAAAATGCACTCTCCATTGCTATTAAACCCTGTTCACTCTAATTACTATGTTTGATTTTTTAAATCACTCATTTTGTTCTTCTAATGCAATATGTTATCCCAGTAATAATAAACGATTGTCTAGGCATTTTCATAACTTATAGAAATGTAATTGCTGTGCTGTGGAGATATCTGTTCCTTCCTTAATGAGAAATAAATTTTGTTTGACCATCTGATGTTATTCAATTCACCTCCCTCCAGCAAATTGACCTGAAATGTCTCCTCGCACACAAAATAGCAATGAGACTCAAATTTCCATCCTTCCTTTCACTTCTATGATCAATTTTATTCAACTTCATTACGTCCTATCAAGGTTTTCCACATAAGGCCTTGCATATACTGCATAATCACAATGTCCCATTTCATTCCCAAACATCTCCTGGTTTTAAGCACACAAATATTTTATCATCTTATCTAGTATTAATAAGGCGGCAATTTTCCCCTCAATTTTTTATCAATGAGTATAGCATCTACGAAAAGTGTGAACAATGGCAGGCACAAATAAAAGGCCAATGCGTTATAATGTAGAATCTTCAATCTTGGAAAAGAAGATGTTTTTAGCAAATGATACAAAAGAGATACATCGAATATAATCTTTTGCATTCGTATAAATTATTTTCAACCACCTGTAATTGCAGTATGTAAACGTCTTAATCATCATATTTTCTAGTATTTGTACTGGCTGCTAGAAAACCCTCTTAAAATTTCTTTCCGGTACGAATGAAATTTTATCACAGCTTTAGTATGTGTATAACTGTAGTTTATAACTTGTAAGCTACTGAGAGGCAGGAATCAAAAGAGCCGTTTTAGTGGATGTTTGGTATAAAAATTTCACTAAGCACTTGTATTGAGCTTATTTTTTTGGAGTGAAATCATACCAATAAGTTCTAAACAAAATCGGTGGCCTTGTAGCTGTAAATAATACCCTCCTCATTACTAAATATTTTCAGCGTCTTGATTCATAGTTTAAATATCTCTCATTTTGGTATCACAAATTGCTCCATGTAGCAAAAGAACTGCAAAATGCATCATGCACGCCAAAAGCATTCAAACCTTAGATGATGAATCAATTATTATCATAATGAATTTCTTGCACATATGAGATATTGTCATAAATGCTATCAACATGCATCTAAATCTGCAATTTTTTCAATTAGTTATATATTCAAATGGGCCAGTCTTGCAATATTAATGTAGTGGAGCTCCTATTCAGTGCTTCATTGTCAGGTATGGGTATTAATTAAATGTAGATTGGGAAAAGTAGGGCTTGCTAATTGTCTTAATTTTAGTAGGAAATTTAGTCCGAGACACTGAATAGGGCTTACATCATAAGTACATGAAATAGTGTAACATATATTAATTTAAACAGAATCCCTTATCTGCTATATATGAGAATGGAAAATTGATATTTTTAGGTCATATTCTTTTAGGGAACATTTGGTTTTGGGGAATAGTTTCATTGAGCTATTTTAATGCAAACCAAATGTTTTTCTCTTTACTTATTCTTATTGACTTTTTTATTGCATATAAAGAAATGCGAAGGCATCAAATGAGTACACTTGAAATTCTGGTAAGAAAATCTGCTTCTTTTTAGAAAATCATTGCAGTGGATTAAATCATGTGTACCTGTGGAAACTAAATCTGAAACTTGGAATCTAAATATGGATCTATGTCTGTAAAAATATATTAATTGGTGTTGTAAGGTTTTCTCTAGTACCAGGCATTTGACATCAGCCTGGACAAATTATGCCCTGTTGTAAGATTTTCATTCATATGGAATCAATTCCTGTTATGAAGACTATTCAAAGTATTTCTGAGATTTAAAGTGTTTAATACTCTTATTTGATTTGGTAGTGGGATAATATTTTGTCAGTAATAGTTAATATAATTGATCAATGGAATCTAAGCTCATCTTTAGCTCACACTAAAGAAACCTTTCCATGGCAGTCCCATCCTGCAAATTGTTGGTCACTTAATTTCTCTTGTATTCAAAATTTGCAAGATATAAAATTAAGCAATTACGAAAAATCAATATTTTTCAAGTTAAAAAAATGATTATGGATTCCTAAACATAAGAATTTACACCAAAGAGTTTCTTTTGTGGATACTGTTTAGATATATGTCGTATTTAAGTGATAATAACTAATTGAACCATTGAAAACAAAATATTTTAAAATTTTCAAGAAATGTGGAAATAAGTAAAGAATGTCTTTAACTGGCTGATGATTTAGGTTATGATATGTTTGCATCAATATATTAATATGTATCCGTATCTTTAAAGGTAAAATATATGTACATTAATTAATATTCTATATAAAATATTTGTTTTATATTTCTAATTTGATTTGTCACAAAATTTAAATCATTTACAACAATAAGAATGTGAATTTAATCATATCTTTGATTTAGTTTTTACTTAATGTAAAGAATTGTATAACATATTTTGAAGATTAATTCAGATACACTTTTGCAAGTCAACAATATAATTTAAATAATGAAAGTTGTATGTAAAAGTTCACTACGTGCTACTAAAGTATTGCTTTTTAATATTGAATGTAGGTGAAATTTTTTTCAAATTTAATAATGAATGATAGTGTATTGAATTTTGTGGCAGGAGATTTTTTAACAAGGTTATGATAGGTAATTAATTTTATAAAGGCTCAGTTTTTTATCTGCTTCTGCCATGATTGGTTTGATTAATGCCAAATTAAATTTCAAATTATTGGAGAATAGTTCGAATTAATTTCCAAAAAAGGAACTCATGACCTGGAGATCTAGTGTATGTAAAATATTTTTTAGGAAAACTTAATAATAACCATCATAGTAATCATTAAGTAAACTTTCAATAAAGATTTTGAATTTTATCAAAACTCTTGATTTAACTATCACACTATATCAAGGTACACTAAAAGCAAATGTTATTTATTTTGGATCTTATTGAAATATCTTCCCTATTTCTTAGGATGAGCGTTTGTCTTACAAATGATTGCCTCTATTTTCAAGTTTAGCTCTGTGGTGGAAATAATTTTGCCTATTTTTGCTAAAATTTTTCCCTTGTAAAATATTCATGCTTTGGAAAATTTCAGCACTTAATTACTCTGTAAATGGGTTATACTATCAAATATTTTCATTTCACATAAATCAGTCTACGTATGAAATAAAATTGGTGTAAGCTCTTATTGTAAAGATTTCTGGTAGTGATGTTCGTATTGATGAATCCATGTAATCATATTTTGATCTCGGAAGTGAGAATTGATTAAACTGCACTGCAGCAAGTTCTGAAAATTTTTCAATTTTTCCAGGAGCAAAGAGCGAATTACGGAATTAATAGAATGATGCCACCCCATGCCACTTTCAATTGTTTGGCAATCCCTCGGATCTGGTATATCTTTGGTTTGTGGATTATTTTCTAATCTTATTATCTGTACACCTCTAGTGTTACCATAGAATTCATCATGAGGTATTAACGGTGTGAAAAAATTTACCCTCAGTAATTTTGGGATTGTTAACAGCATCTTCGTGCTGCATGACACATTACTTATCAAATTAATCATCTTCTCATGTGGATTCACTCTTCAACTATCAGATACAATGAAAACGGCACTTGGTTAGGAAAAAGCACTCGGCTATCCTCACACTCCAAACTCGGTGCTTCTTGACGTTGCGTTTGACGAGGAATATTCACTCAGAGCATCTTCGCACTCCACCAGCTCATCACCACTGAATAAATCCCAATCAACCATGTCTTCCTCTAATCTTCTCACACCCTCATCTTCAGTTGATAATCTCAACGCGCAGTTAATATTGTTCACAAGGTTCAAATACTTGCTATTTGCTGAGCAAACGACACAACCATCAGGGCGTTTCCCTGCAATGCATGCACAGGTCACGTCAGTTTTCTCTTCATCCAAAAAGTCTTCATCGTTGTTGTTGTTACTGCTGTCATCTTCATTGTTGTTGTAGTGCTGACATTCGTGTCTGCTGCGAATGCCTTTCAAGCAACCCACACCTGTTTTGTGTCCTTTACCAACTCCCCTGCCTCCCCCTCCTGCATTGCCCCCAGTTCCTCCGCCCCCACCCCCTCCCCCACCACTTCCTGGTGACGGACTGACATCTAATTCAATTGGAGGGAGCACATTTTGTTGAAATTGACCTGAAATATTTCCAGGGGGCCTGTAATTGGCTACCACCACTACTTTACCTGAGCGACTTCTAGCCTTCCCTAGACCAAGTTCTTTGCTTCCAACCCATACCATTTGTGTAAAGTGCCCTGTAAAAGAACAGATTGAGATTAGATTTGGACATTAGTATGGTAACATAACTCACTTTCTCAACTCCTGTCCTCATTAACTGTATTCTTTGCCTTCTTTAATCAAGACTTAAATTAGGACAAGATGAAGTAATACAAAATTATCTTAAATTTCAGAGTTAAGTTAAAGAATTCATTAAATACTTTATGGGTGGTACTGTATTGATATGCTATGCAGATTTAAGCTTGATGTCTGATAAATGACAGTTTAATTTGATGGTGTATGAATTAAATATTTTCCAAAAAAGTTGTACGTTTCCGTAAGAATGACTCGTAATTAAAATTGAAAATTTGATGTGCCTAAACCAATTTTTTTGCTTCACTAGTTTAACCTGCCTATTGAGAAGTATCATTCCCTTTTATTCTCTGTTTTAAAAGCTTCATACTATTATTGATTCTTTAACTTCATTTAATCCAGGGTCAGGGTACTTTTTTCATGAGAGGGTTGCACTTGTGGATAGCAGTGGGCTTCTTTCTGTATCTTTGATGAGTCCAGTCTTCATTCAGTCATTAAATACTGATATTTCTACAGAACTTACAGTGTTTACAAATTCATGAATAATGAATGAGCATTCAGTCTTTCTTTTTGTAACATGAAATATAGGTCAAATAAGGAATTATATGCAAGTGGAGAAAGCTACATTGAGTGTGATTGTATGAAAAGTTGTGTAAGGGTTGGAATCTTAAGGTTTCTGGTTTCAAATGCTAGTTATTAAATGCTAGGAGAAGAGAGGGAATATCTTTTTCCTTCTTCTTTTTAATAACAACTCGGATCTGTATTATTGCCATTGTTGGCTGCAAAGTGCATACTTATCTGTCATTCAAACAATGACTGCTACCTACGTAGCAACTAAACGAACCTTCCATTAAATTTTGGTGTTAATGTTTGCTCAAAAATCTTATTTATTTTATTTCTTTTGAACCACCTGCCTGTTTATTTTGCGATTTTATTAACAGAAATCAACTTTTATTTACGATCTGTTTACGCACTGCTAACACTAAAGGATATTAGCCAGATTTGTTGTGTTTCTGCGAAGTCTGGTTGACCTGCTATACCTTAAATATATTTATCTACCACGATTACGTATTCTAGTAAGACTCAGCGTATTCTAAGAAAACGAGGAGATTCGGATTTTGTATTGAAGATAAAAAAATGAACTTGCGTGTGATGAATCCCTTCTCTTAATTCTGATTTTGCATAATGTATTTCGTTGACTCAATTAAATTGCATCAAAAAATTTCATTGTGAATTCTACGATATTGTGTCATGGAAATTGAATATTAAGAAAAGGTAAATTACTAGAAATTTACCACTGACGGTAAATTTCAACTAGAAATTTACCACTGACTCAATCGAAAAACATTTCCTCACCTCTGCAACGATGGCTGCTATCAACTTCAAGGTAGTTTTCTAGTTGACAGTTTGGCTGATGATGTTCACAAGACCAAAACGATTCCTCATCTCTATTCTTCGAAATTTCATGCAGTAATTTTGAGATGTTTTCTTTAAAACACGCTTTGAGGAGCAAAGAGTACTTACTTTTTTCAAATCATATAGTTTCACATTATAGAATCCCTAACCTGAGTGTTAAAAGCGCTCTCCGATCTCAAGTAACACTGACTTTCCCGCCAGCGGTATGAGAAACCCTCACACTCCATCTACAAGAGATTATCGGAAGTACGACTTTTAAATTTGAAAAAGTAAATGACTCTTTGTGCAATCGTACTATTTATTTACAACTTCAGCAGTTATAGCATGATAATGTAGTAACTGCTGATACAAGAGTTGTTCAAAAATTAATCGTTAATTTACTATCTGAACGATTAAATGCGCAGCAGAATTTAGTGTTAAAATTTTAAATAAATTTCTGGATTGCCAATTCGCAAAAAATGCATGGACGCGATTATAATTTCTTACGATCATGAAAATATCACAAAGAACGTAAAATTTATTTTCTTAAGATAAATTTCTAGTTTCACACAGTCAGCCTTTTATTTTTTTTCTCAAGTGGTTTTAATTATCTCCAGTAATAAGGGAGATATAGAATTTCTCCCTGACTGTGTGAAACTAGAAATTTACCCATTATTTTATAACAACAAAACTATATTCAGTAGAAATTATCAAGCCGAAAATTTTGCTTGCGTTCAAATTAAACATGAAAGAAATCATCAGAAAGCCATATTTGTGGCAACTTAACCTGCAAATGGGCTGATACAAAGGCCTACTAGTTCTTCCATGTTCAGATGCTGAGTAAGAGATTCTGGCTCCCAATATGAGCAGGGAGCCATATTAAATTGATATTTTGCAGAAAATAATGCATCTATAAGAACTTGCTATTGTCAGATATCATAATTTAATCATTAACAACTGTTTATCACAATGGCAGAGGGAGAAAATTGTATATGGGAAATAGTCTGTTTTTTTGCTGCTATCCCTTATCTTTATTTTTAATTTTCATTTACCCAAGAAAATCTCATGATATTCACCTTATATAAAAAAGATATGCTTATGTCATTTAATATAAAAATAATATGTTTTCTTCGAAATAACTCTCTGCCCTTCAAAGCTTTGGCAGTTTTTATATATACCAGCTGGTAAAAGCTGGCAGTAAGAGGGCTGAATAAGTACAATACTGAAATATTACACTGCTTATAATTTTTTCATTGTGGCTTCAAATGAAATACTTTCAGATAGAAATATGGGCTTTTTTTTAAATTTGAATAAGATTTGACTTTAAGTTACTTTACTGTGTAGTCATTATACTGAAAACTTGCCTACCTTGTCTTAACTTCTCCACCCTGATAAAATGTACTCATTTAGATGTGGTAAAATCATTATTTTCACTAAATTTTTTGTATACTATGATGAGTTTTAAACAATTTTTTGGATGAAAAATGAGATTACTGTGTTTATAGGTCATGCAAATGAAATATTTTGTTTTCAACTTTGTGTGGATAAATCCAATATTTAATAATATGTCTGTTTCCTTTACATATGCCGTAATTGATATAATTTTAATCTGTGAAATTCTTTGTATGTTATAGACTCTGACATTTCAAAGAAAAGAATACTTAGTATCTTCCACATAATTTTGTGGAAGATACTAAGTATTCTTTTCTTTGAAATTTTGTGTCCATTCCACAAAGTCATGCTTGATCATATTGACTCTGGAATTGTTTATCCTTATAGGCGCAACTGAAATCAGAGCTGTCTTAGCCTCTATTTCAATAGAGGACCACCTCCTTATTTTCATTCTGATTGTACCAAAATACTAAATTTTCTCATTTTTTATAATTTGTAAATTAATTAATAGGATGAAACCTTAATGCAATATATTTAAACGCTTGAATTTCTTACTTTGTTTTTGATTCAGTTCGTTTTATTCTAAATATGAGAATAATAGGTAAATTTCAACAGCATACATATGTATGTATATGCTTTCACCAACCACTTATTAATCTGAAAAATTCAAAAATGTTTGTCTTATATACTTTGAAACAATCCTTGAATGGATTGATGATTGCCAAAATAGTGAACTGTTTATTTTGATGAAAACTTAAATTATCTCACCAGCATTCACATTGGCATGGAGGATATCAGGTTCTTTCATGTAATCATATTGCCTTACAGCACTGTACCAATGAGATGCCACCTCTTGTCCTGTAAAGGAATAATAACTTTAAGTCAGTACATTTTTCAGGTTTTACTCCTCTTTGTTTGCTCATCATGAAGGTCTAACAAAATGTTATATAAGTCTTAAAGACCACAATTGAAGTGTTATTTTTTAACACAACAACAGGCATAACTTGGATCTGAGTAATCTCATGAAGCAGAGGCTCAAAGTCATATAAATGGAATCTCCAAATATTATTGTTATTATTGTATTTTAAACAGATAGTCCTCATGTACAGTAGCTTCTTGTTCATTTCTGAATTAGGTGTAACGCTTTCCTCCTTTAATTATAATATGTATATGGCTTATATTAGTAAATATAATTTATGCAATAAATGATAGATTATAAGTCTTCATTTCATTTACCATTAATAAATTTGGTTTGTCATTGGATATATTGGCAATGGAAGAGTAATTTGGCAACTTCAGAGTAATTACAATCTAAAACAATGTCACACAAGTTTTGTTTCTCAATTGTTTTTAAATAACTGTGATGATAATTTTATCTAGTTGGTTAATTCCTACTTAAAACCAATGCAAGTTATGAGTTGACACTGTTATTGAAGCTACTGTTCTAAATTTCTTTGATCTGGTGATGGTCTTCATTGTTATACCTGTGTGGTTTTCTGGTGTTTATATAACTATCCCTCTCCATGCTCTTTGACTAGAGAACCTTCTTCTTTCTATCAATTATTTATTACCCTCTCTCATAGATTCATCCCCTTGATCTTAGCATTACTTCTCATTCCAAAGCATCTTTTATTGGTGTATTTTAGTAATGATTTATGAAGAATTATTTATTGTTTATAAAATGATATTTCCCTTTTTAAATTTACGGTTATTTGGCATATGCACAGAGCTATGTACGGTTCTTTCTAAGAGCTATGATATGGAGCTTCAACTTACAATGACTTTAAAGCTAAGCAAGGTTTGCAAAGCACACAATCTCATTTGAGTTTCAGCTTTAGATTCATAAGTTACAATAGCTATCTGGTGACATTGAGGAAAGGCATAACAAAGTTCTACATAAAGTAAGCAGTTCATAACTTCCACCAAGTATTTATGTGATGGCCGGTTTTGGCCAAAATACAACCATCCTCAGGTACATAACACAAGAAAATTAGTGTTTTTGTAATAAATAAGGACATTTTTGTTAGGAGAGATAAGGAGAAGGAGGTGCTGAGGGAAGAAAGTAAACCTGTCTTGGTTAGGTTAAGGAGGAGGGAGGGTTTTAATTCATTCCCCACCTCTCTGTCTCCTTATCCTTCCTAACAACAAAAACCCCTAGTTAGGTATAAAAATGCTAATTTTCTTGTGTTTTGTACCTAAGGATGGTCATGTTTTGGTCAAAATAAATATTTAAGTTAGTATAAGCTGGAAGTTTCGAAGAATTGTTTAGTTCATGTAGAACGTAAACGAGTTCTGGTTTACCTCTGTGGTAGTGAGGGACACAAGACTCTATAATGATACTTCACTAGACCACTATCAGGATAATGACGACCCGGGTTTCGCAGCAATGTTGCATCGCCAGTAATGTAACCTGGTGATGCAGCATTACTGTGAAACCCGGGTTGCCATTATCTTATTTAGTGATCAAGTAAAGAGTCATTATGGAGTTTTGTCACTTAATTGCGAGTTTGGAATCAGATGAATGTGACGTAATTTCGAGATTTTTTCAGAAGTAGTCCTATGTTTGTGCTTGGAAGAGATTCGAAATTATGAAGTTCTGCTTCCACTCCTTTTTTTCCTCATGAACATCCAGTTTGAGAAAGGAACCGCCTCGTTTCGTATGGTATCTCTCGGCACCGCAGGGTTTTGAGATTGGCTTGAATCTCTCAATCACTCCGTAAATGTATGCGCTAAAGGGCTCTATTCCAATTCCTATTCATATTTCTTTGCGAATATACTTCAGAATGCGCGGACTTCAGCGGTTAGACCGTGACTTAAGATCCACATAAGAGATCGGATGGAGTCGTCTTTGCGCGGCAGATAGCTGCGGCGATGTTCTCCTCACAACCTAATTTTTATTCATATCTCCTTGTACGCGATGCACGAAAGGCCGTTTTCGCTATGAATTATTCTTTGTGGCAGTATTTTTGGCGCCGAGCTCGGTTTGGGAGTAATCGCATTCGGGCGCTCCAAGCTTTGAATATACTGCGAAATGAAAAATCCCTTTGGCTCGTGTTTGAGTGTGCAGTTGATAGAGGAGCCGATAAAACTCTCGCCGGGCATTGGGCATTAGACATTGCTCTGAAAACACACATTTCATCTTTATGCCAAAAATATGCTCGGGAAATAATATGTGTACGTTTTTGGCGAGGAACATATTTTTCTGAATTTTTTTCTATTTTCAAATAGAGGATTATTGTTCAAGGGAATGCAGCAAAGTTGCTTTTTTCGCTTTAAATATTTTTGATCTTACTTTGACTTAGATGTTCTTATAGAATGGGCGAAAAACAATGAACTATTTGCGGGTAAATAAAACAAGAAACAAATTTTCGTTGAAGATTATAATATATTTTCGTATGAAAAGATGACGAATTCCGTTCATTGCAGAAAATTAGGACAATCTTGTGTCATTTTAATATCAAGTGACAGTAAAATTTAGAAACTTTCTTGTAACTTCCTTTATTAGGAGGATTCTTATCAATATTAGATATTTACCGAAATTGTATTCTTTGTGAGCTAAAAGAATAACATGTAGCGATATTTCCTTCTTCTTTAATACTCGGTGGAAAAACATCCAAAAGTATCTCTTATAGCGAATACATCCTTGTATCGCCTTATCTTGGAGTTCGCGTTCGTTGTTCACTCGAATAACGTCATATTGATGTAATTTGACTTCGTCATTAACTTCTGCGCCGATGAATTTATCGAAACGCTTTTTTCGGCTGGTCTCTTTACCTGGAGGGAATCCCGCCTGAGGGCCTAGGCCCTCAGAAGCTTCATCATAGCCGTTGCGCTACTATAGCCACTGATGAAACGAGTTCCTAGACGTCCTATCATCTCTAATACAGGATTAGACTTGTTTCATTCGGTTCCCAAACCCCGCAAAAATATTCAGGAAGGCGAACAAGAGAAAAATAGCTATTTATTTGACTTTCAGTGGCGATACCACCAGGGTTCTAATAGTTAATCTTTGTATCCATTAACCTTCCTTGTTTTATATCGAATATACTTTTTTAATGAAATACACTGCTGAGTATGGTTCGTTGGTATTTAAGAAGGCGCACAAATTCCAAAGGTTATCCTAAAATTTGTCGTGGTATGCGAATAAAGTAAATAGAACGCAAGAAAGCCATAGCTATGCCCTACATATTCAGATCAAACTGCCAAACCACCGACTTGCTATCAAAGTTGAGTGTACGGTTTTTGTGAAGAGTAACTGGAGAATCAATTCCTTTTGAATGGAAATAATGCTTGGACATGGATAGTCGGATCCATATTTACTCAGTTTCGCAAATCATGGAGTTTTCTTGCGCCATTCTCTATGGATGGCAGTTCATTAAATCAAGGAGATATACTTAAGTAAAGGGAACGTTATGGCTTATATAAAAGTATCTCGATTCCTTTCCTTTGCGGGAATCGAGATACGTTTGTATTCTACTGAACGCATTCCAAATGCTTCTGTATGGGACGTTCAGCCTCTTGTTGAAATAGTTTTTCTTTAGATGAAAGATTTATTTTGTTTAGCGGGCGTATGAAATATATACTAGCGATACGTGTATACAAGGTATACCAATGAAAAATGGGTAGAAATGGGATAAAATTTCCCAGAAAGTATTCAGTCGATAGAAAAAGCAGGATAAAGGATTAGGAGTTTAATGGAAGCAATCAACGGAAAAAGTGAGCATTGAATATTGCCGTAATTTAAGTGATGGTAAATTTCCATCTCATTTAACTTTCACAGCGTTTACATTATCCAACTATTTCTTCGAATGTGATTACAGCTTTAATTTAATATTCACAGGTCCTACTGTATGGTGAAGGGCGAAGCGATGGATAACAGCTCGTACTAAATTTTCGAAGAATTGAGAATATTATGAAATGGTATAGCGATAGTTTGAGGGAATTCTAGCTGCCCGATTATTCTTACAACAAACTAATTAGAGAATATTTGAGGAAGTAGAGACATTTTTACAAAACATGTTGATATATGGGGATTTAATAGAGGTGATTATGCGTTTATGCACCCTATCCATTGTACTAGACCTTTTAATCTTTCATTTGTATGTATTTCTTAATGTAATTTCTTTTCTTCATTTCTTTGAGATTTATCTCCCATTGTTCAACGTTTATTTTAATTCATTTATAATTAATGTCAGTTTAGTGAAGTTAATTTATTTTATCTGATTGTTTGTAGTGCAGTAATGTTTTTCCGTTTCTTTTTGTACAATTGTTATATTTTCACTGCCTGTCTATCATAACTATTTTCTTTCTCCTTCATCAAAAATATTGTTTTCTATCTGTAGGTTTCGCAGGTTTTTCACTCTCCCCTTCTTGTGAGTGTTTTCCTGCAGTGGAAATTTTTTCCTGAGCCCTCAGCTTAGGTTTTTTCGATCCACATATTACTTTTCTTGGTGTACTTATGCAAACTATCTCTTTCTTTGTGTTTCGCATATGACGATGGGTTAGGTGTAAGAAGAGACTTTCTAGTCTCAATCTCGCCCGAATAAAGGCCATTTATTATTATTACTATCCGGTCTGCATAACTTTAGTACTCTTTCGCTAAAACATTATTTTAGGATATCATTCTTGAAAAGGACTCGGAAGTTGATGCTTGAGATGCGGAAAAACTTTTAAAAGATGTAAGAATCAATAGCGAAGAAAAAATTAGTAATACAAAAAAAATTTAGTCTAAAATTTTTATTTATCAAGTGGATTTAATTTAGGTACAAGTAAAAGAGTACTTGATAGCTGTGTAGCCGAAACCGGTCGACTAAATGAAAAGTTTTTTGTGGATATTACTAAGTTTTTCTTCACTCTCTCTACGTTTTTCAACGAAGTCCGACCAAATGATTTAGAATTGACGCACAACTCCACGTGGGATCCGAAAATGTTGACTTCTTTAGATGCGGTTGAAAGGTAGGAATAAAAACGTTAGATAGAGAGTTCGCTGAAGGGACGAATAAACTGCTAAATTTTATGGAGAATAGTAGCGTAACTTCACGCGACATTCACATTCCGATAGAAAAATCTGCATTTTTAAAAGGGAACGGTCGACGTCTCCTCGAATACCTCAAATATTTGCTCATCAAGAACAAAGAAGCTAACTTCTCTCGCGAACGAAAAACTTCGCGAGCAAGAATTTCCAATAATAGGGCTCGGGCCGCTTTATGAACACGACTTCCGCGGATTCGGGAGAATATCAATCAAACGGCCATCCCATTCGCATCCGAATTCATTAGGAGCTTCATTTGGAGTGTGCGCCACTTTCCTCTTCAATGGAGAGATCTTCGAAAATGTAATCACGCCGCCATCACGATTGTCGCGCAATGTGCTCCATGAAAGGCCACCAGAGTCACGAATCCGGGGATGAGGAATTGTCGCGCTCTCATTAATGTTCTTCGAATGGGGTTCTACCTGCGGAGTTACCTTCAACAGGGGCCTCTTAATGGTTATTGTACTACGTCGCACTACGCGCCCCTTCGAACTTACTTAACCCTTTGAGACCATGAAGAAAAAGAATTTTTTGGAATTTATTCGTCTTTTTTTAGATATATTGATACTTATTTCACTAATAAACTTTGAAATTTAACATTTAGTTAACAATTTATGAAATGTTCAATTTTTTGGACAACTATTTTAAACTGTCACTAAAGATAAAGTTATGAATTAAAACTATGTTTGATATTATATATCACATATAGAAGACCAAAACGACATATGTTCAATGATATATATATAAAAAAGTTATGATAAGAGTAAAAAAGGATACATAAATTAGGCTCCGAAATTCTTTTAAAAAAACTCATGGCAAACCGTTATTCAATAAGCTATAAAATCTTACAATGAGACTCCTTTGATATAGGATTGGCATAATATTAAAATGAAATAAGCAAAATCATAAAAGAATGCAAAAAATAAATATTAAATCAATATTTATATTATATAATAAGCACTGAAAATGGTGTCCAATATATTGGTCACGGGTCTGAAAGAATTAAGAAAGTTGTAAAATGGAGTGATCTCAGCAAAGAATTTAAATGCTCCAAAACTGTCTGATCCTTATTATATAGGAAAAAAACTATCACGAGCACAAAGTACGTGCTTCTACAAGAAAAAAAGATGTTGGTATATTCTTATTCGTAAAAAGATCCATATTAGACTGGAAAGCGTTATCTGAAGAAATTTTCAATCTCTTTTCTGCTAACGAACGGATTTTTAAGGAAATCATTAAAAAAATTGGCTGTAATGAAGTACATTGTTATAAAATTTTCTATAAATGTTGTATGTTGTTATGATAGTGTAATTGTAGAGTAAATATCATTTTTTTGAGTTATTTAAGTGTAGGTATAGTTTCAGTCGGTGTAAAGGATGCCGCTAATTAAGACATTTGAGGATAACTAATAATAATGTTGTACATATTGGGAATTTAGCTCTTTGGTAAAACGTATCTGACTTTTTATTGATTAGTGGTGTACTTTTCATATGGTTTTGGAATTTTGTTATATTTTCTCATTCATTGCATTCGTATATGTTCAGATATGTATTCATTTCATAAATATGGTACGACACAGGTACTGTCACCTGGTTTTTGCCTATCTGCAGTATAAATATAATAATAATAACTTTGACGGAAGAGTCATGAAGTGTAATGTTTTTTTTACTCTCCACTCTTAAGACGAACAAGGATTTTAAATTAATTATGTAATTCGCTTAAATTAGGTAATAATAGTATTTATAATATATAATAAGCACTTAGGTATTACTCCTTGCTTATGATATATAATCAGCATTTAGGTATTACTCCTTGCTTGATAATGGACTAACGTCCGAAACCGGTCGCGGTATTAAATACTTTTAAAGTGGAATTTTTGCACAGTTATTTCCACCCATTTATTAGGATGGAGTTCCACAAAGTTAAAGCTTCTTTGATAGACTATTTTAAAAATCGTTCACAGGTAGTTGATACTTTTACTATGTAGACACTACAAGAATTCAAGCTCTGATTCGATGAAGTCGTCGACACACTACATTTCATCTGATGAAGGTACTCTACTTTCATGCATTCAATCAGAGCCGTTTCTTTGTAATAATTTCCTGATTAGATCAACATCTATTAATGTATCCTGTTTCCATCCATCGGCCTTAAGCAAGGGACTTATTCGCCATATACTCCATTTTATTAAATGTTTATCGTTGAAGGAATTTCCCCATGTCTTTCGCTCTTAAAAAATGAAGCGACTAGTTATTTAATATATATCAAAATTTTCTCGCAGTATCTGATCGGTCTGTATTGGAGGATTGACATACAGTATCTAACTCAATTTCCAAGTATGTTTCATCTCTGCATTTATTGAGCAAATTATCATAAGCCATTACTTTAGATTCTTTCTAGCTCTAGCGATTTCCATTCTACGTTAAGGAGTATTTTAATTTTATCGTAGCACTTCCTAAAAAATTTACCGCTTTTCACTGTGCTTATTTAATTCATAAATACGACGTTTGACTTCGTGGTCCCATATATTACTCGTATACTCTAGATGTGGTTTACCATGCGTTGAGTTACAACGATTTAACGGACTTTATCTTCAACTCTACGAACGATTCGCTGTACGGAGCCAAATTTTTAAAGCGTCGCGTCGGTCCATTCATTTCCGTTTATTTATTTTGGATGTGGGTTCCCGAGTTTTTTTTGCCCGTAATTTTTCTCGAGAGCTGCGAGATATTTCACCGATCTACAGAGGTGGCTGTGAAAATGTAGGCTCATGTATCGATATAAAAAGCAGTATTCACTACCCTATAGAGGACTTCTGCCTCGAAGTTAGTACTAATAAGGGAATCATACAATTTACACTTGTGTAATGTGAATTTGCTCAAGACTGACACGTTCCTTGCTCTAAAGTAATAGACACATGTCTGATTATTGAATGAATAGGCCTTTGATTATGCAAAATCGGCGTTTGAAAGTCGGGGTAAGGTAACCACTCGAAGCTAAGTAACTAAGAACAGTCAATATATAATAGATACTGGGGTTACGACCAAACATATATTGATTTGATGACAACGGAATAAGTAAAGAATTTCTGGATGGTAAGATGTTGAAATTTAATCACGAAAATATAATTTATTTTAAAAAAATGGAAGATAATATTCTCCTGCATGGAAAATTTCACCATCTATACTGCGTTCAAGTTTTGTTTTCTGTTTAATGATTGAAAATTGTAGTTGATATATTCTAATGTTAGCAATAAATCGCAAAATTAATTGCCACGTCGAGGATCACCGCATGGTGAAAGCATAGAACTTGACCATTCTAGCAGTGCGTGAAAATATATATATTAGGATTAGATTTATTATTCTCAGATGATGTAACCGATATAATGCGACCCCATGTTATATGGGCCGCTCTGACACTGCGAGGAAGATTAGGGAAATAGATGCTAGAACGTATCGTTTCGAGAATTCATTTTTTCCGCGAACGATACGCGAAAGCAATCGATTAGAATAATAGAGTTAAGGTGCCTGCACCCCCTGCCACATGCCGAAAGGCGGCTTTCAGGGTTCTTACGTAGACGTATAATTTCATTCCCATTTAATCCGACATCACTTACCAGAAAACCATGAATACGTGGTAATGGACTGTGTGGCAAAGTTGCCCAACTCCGAATAGCATATACCGAATTTGCATAAACTACGTCTTATCGAGTTTAATAGTCAGAGGTGTGTCCATTATTTTAGAGCAAGGAACATACCTTGACAGTTTTGAGTAAATACCCAAAATGTATGTTTCACTTTGTAAATGGTGTGCATAAGGAAAAATAATGCTCAGAAAAACTTTAAACTGCGCCTTCAGCTTGGACTCTTATCACGTGCCAACCCTTTTTCTGTGCTTACAAATGGGCAACTCGAATGTGAAAATAAAAGTGCTCTTCCCGGGATAGAATTACAAAGCAAGCTGGAAAGGAGCCCAAAACCGATTGCCTCGGACATCCCAAGAGAATAATTTCACTTCGCATTCCCCAATTACATTTGTCTTTGGCGCCCACATTGGATGGAGCTCTCGAAAATTCCCTATTCGTATTTTCCTTCGAAGTCACGACATACCAATTTCCGAAAAGAATTAAAATTTGGAACACGGATGTTAATGAATTAGATTAGATTAGGTTTGAAATCTCCAATAGCCATCTTTGTCGGCGTTCCTCGTCTCATTCACCGGTATTAGGAGGTAACAAGAAAGGATCACCGCACTTTTAAGACAGCCAAAGCGCTTTTCGCGAGCGATGCTCCCCTCCTCAGGAGTCGTAAAACACCACTGAATAGTGTTCTAATTAACTATGTTCTAAAATATTATTCTATGACCCCTGAGGAGGGGAGTATCGCTCCCGGAAAGCGCTTTGGGTGTTCTTAAAAGTGCCGTCTTGGCCGCCGCAGTTTACTTATAATACCATTCAGATGCCCATTCTTAATTGAATGAAAAAAGATTTTCATCAAACATGAGTAGCGACTTCTGATAGTGAGCTTTAATATCTCTACTTTGGCATTGAAATTATGCATTTGAAGTTATTTAAATTACAATTAAAACTGTTAAACCATTAGCCAAATATAGGATCAAATATATTGCTGTGACTTAGCGGATTAAAATGATATAATGTATAATAGTAATATCAATTCTTCTGATAATTTTATTATTTATTATATTAGGAATGTTTGAGTCATTTGAGAAAATTGTCTCCTCTGTGGTCAAGTGCCGATCATTATTTCACCAAATTACATAAACTACACCTAGATGTCTTGAATCTCCAATAACCCTCTTTGGCGGCGTTCCTCGTTCTAAATAACTTGGTTCCAAAATACTATTCTATGGTATTTAATGACCCAAGAGGATGGGAGACTCGCTCCCGAAAAGCGCTTTGGGTGTTCTTAAAAGTGCGGTGATGCTTTCTTGTTACCTCCGAATACCGGTGAATGAGACGAGGAACACCGACAAAGACGGCTATTGGAGATTTAAAACTTCTGAACCAATTTTTCCACCCAAGTTACGTCAAGAGTCGAAAACAAATTTTGTCGCCTCTTTCCCTAAGATTTCAAATTCCCCCTCCACCGAAGATTATCCAATTAAAATAATTGACTTCCAGGAAGTCCGCCATAATAAAATTGGGAGGAAGAACGTGGGAGGAGCTAATTGTTGCCGTTGTCAAATATCGATTACGGGATTCCGCTTAATTAACGTTAACTGGTGACGAGCGACCATGCAGATGCCTCCACTTCCGTGATCCTTCTTATCTTTAATTGAAATACGAAACCGTGTAAGGGTATAAAGGCTTTTTCAAAGAGATGTAGTTTATGTTATTTGGTGAAATGGGCTTCAGCACTTTACCCCAGCGGAGACGATTTTATCATATAACTCAAGAATTCCTGATAGATTTCCAGTGAGAAATCCCACGAAAGGAGAATATCTGAAGTATAAATGAGTCAAAGGGATAAACGAATATGAAAAACTAAGTCAAGATAGGGAATCAAACCACGAGTATCATAGTTTCCGGGCTGTTGTTCTTACCAATAGAGTAATTCCTTATCGCATACTCATAATGTAATATCTTTCCGATTTAAAATAATATTTTGGAACATTTAGATCTATGGAGTAACGTAGTTCCCGAGGGTTAAACTCGGATCCTCCGCTTGACGGGCCCTTAAAATAATTTCACCTTGTTAGCTGTGTAATATTAGAAAATTTAGTTTTATTTCTTTGCGTGGATGAACCCACATATAATAACACATTAAACCATTGCTTAACCTTTTCGACAACTATGAAACTACTTTATTATTCGAGTATTTAAATATTTCAATTGAAAATGTGAATAGCTTCGTTTGGAGAATGCATTTTTGGGATATCTAAATCTAATGTATTGATTTAATTAATACAAGAAGCTACAAAGACTTGATATATATTAACAATCAAATTTGAATAATTCATTAACATACAAAGTCATTGTTATTCAGTGAAATATATGTTTACCTCTTTGCTCGTTGGATTGATAACAATTTTTTCGTAATGTACCGCAATAAGTCAAATCCTCAACAAATATCACCGAAATATTTGATTAATTTTATTTCGCTTGAAACTCAACGTTACGTTGAGAGAGTTTGGTTACATTAGTTCAATTTTATAGCTACGTCAGAGCTAAAATATAAGATGAATTTCTGTCAAAACATTTTCTTCAATCACCAGATCAATTTCCTGATGGTATCATAGGACGAGAACCATTACGTTTTAAGAGTGATGACGGAGGAGATCAGAGTCATCAGCGATATTTACATTTTGAAGACCGAAAAAAATGTGTCAGATTCCAAGAAATATATCAGGAAAAACTCATAACTGATATTCCTGAGGAAAGTATTAGCGGTTTTACCGCACTACTTTCTGAACGACTTCATCACTAACTTTTACTTTCCCGCAATATAAAATTGAGTGTATGTTACAGAGCCATTTGAAGTTAAATGCTTTGCCAAGAATCCATATCTCCGAACGATACTTATTGTATCATTTCATTCGTTTCAATAATACCACCAGGTAAATAGTACTGTATAGAAATATATTTGGACAAAATAAGATATGAAATCTAGATGATCAGGCGTTACTTTGTGGAAAGCCATTTTAAATAATGAATAAAAACAGTGTAATTTTCCACACTTTTGTGGAAAATTACACTGTTTTTATTCATAATTTAAAATAAGATATATAAATCCATCCTGTTTAATACATTATTGGAAATGTTTATAAATTAAGCAATATAGATAATTTAAATCATATTTAAAAATATATCGCGTACTTAAAAGTCTCTCTTAAAAGAGAGCCATATTAATTTATTTTGCAGTTTACAAGTTTGTTTTGATTTATTTTCATTAAATGTTATCAGTCAGTTTGATTAATTTCAATTTGAAAATCAATAAAATTATTCCTGAACAGTCTCTATGATTGTGTAAAATACAATAAGTAGTTCAGAGATATTGCGAAAAAAATTTCTGTCGTCTGCTTAGAAATATCATATTTTTATTTCTTAGAAATAAAAATATGACAACCATTTCGTAGTTTATATTCTTGAAAGAAATCTCCATAAATACTTGAGTTTTGGATGGATTTTCTGATGGTGTAATACGAGTAATCGTAGCCATTACGTAATCCTCGCGCAATTGTTCGATGTTGCTATAAAAATTACCAGGAGGATTGATATGATATCAAGTCTAACTTCTCCAAGCATGTAGTATTTTTTTACTATTATATAAAGGCTTCATTCAAATCCTTCATTAAAGTCACAAGGAATTACACTATTTGATCCTATATTTGGCTGATGGTCTAGCAGTTTTAATTGCAATTTAAATAACTTGAAAATGTATAATTTCAAAGCCAGTCTATTTGAGATATTTAATCGCAATATCAAGAGTCGCTATTTACGTTTATTGAAAAACTTTTTCCCTACAATGAAGAATAGGCACCTGCACGGTACTAAATGTTAACACCATTATAGCTTTGGATATACGGTCAGTGCATCGACTTTCTCGCCATCTATATATCGCTTCACTCGATTGGATTCCAATCCATTTCAATTAAGTTAATCCAAGAACCAACATTATCTTCAATTTGCATTAAACACAAGAATGTTAATTTTATTATTCCAAAAATATAATGATTATACAGTCATGTAGGTGCTCCAAAGTAAGCTAGCAAGATTAATGAGAATAAACATTAATATTTAAGCACTAGAAGTTATTCGGGAGAAATAATCAAGCCAAGCTCGAAAGAAAAAGAGGCCAACAAAATGGACGAAGAAAATGGGGTTGCTTTTCCAATTAGCGAAAACACATACAAAATTTACTCCTACAAGCACGAAATTGGAGGCTTTACAGTGTCCAGAGAGCCTTTTTCCCTCAGGTCTCCCTTCAAATGCTTTAACCAATTATGTTGGAAAAGAAAGAAAGAAGGGAATAAGGAAATGGGGAAATTCAACAAACGAAATGTATAATGGAAGTCGGAAGATGAAAAATGGAAGTTGAGAAGCAACAGGAAATTTGAGAAAAAAACGGTTGGAATCGCAAACACAAAAAGGAAGGAAAGTGTAATCCCCGTAAAAACATAAAATTCATGGTTTTAAAGGAACCGAGCCCTACTTTTAGAAAAAATACAACCATTCTATTGGGACATCCATTCTTGTTACCAGAGAAAAACATCGTAAGAAAAAACTTTGAAGATGTAAATAAAAAAGAAGAAATGTTGGCAGAAATTGGTGCAATTGAATGGTGAATTGAGAAATATTTTTGAAAATACGAAAATTGCGTAGAGACAACACGTTGAATTATTCCGTTGAAATTTAACGGAGGAATACAGCGATGTTCGGATGAAATGAGGTTGATCCTATTACTCGGGAAACATTCATCAAGAAAACTGTTGAAATATTAAAAGAATATACTAATCACACTGATGAAACGCAGAATGTAGGAAAAATTAAGTAATGCTTTTATGGTTTAACTTAATTAAGCGTTGGTATATGAAGTGTACAGCGCTTGGAAAGAAGTATGATGCCATCCTACTATCCAATTATATATCCCTTACACTGTAGTATCATTATTTATAGGAACTCCTTAATCCTTACATCCTTATTCTATGATAATACATAATTTTGTACATAATGTGTTAGATGGAAGAAAAGATTTTTATCTCAATCTCACCCCAATAAAGACGATTTATTATTATTATATATATTAATTAGCCAAGAAATACCACAGATACGTTTAATCGGAGTGCAGAACGAAGAAATTAACAGAGTAACCGATGTTTTCCGTTTTCAGAGTCCGGTTCGATGCTCTGTTCTTTAGGTCAAAGTAAATCCGTTGGTATCCCTAGGAAGGAGGTCAATCAAATACAGGGCGTTCCCCAAAAGGGTAACAAAGAAGGGTCGAGTTAATGGCGATAGAGGCGGAAAACTAGCGTAGTGAGTAGATCTGTAAATAGACACGCATACTCACAGTCGAAGAGCACGAGAGAACCAACGAGCTTCACGAAATCACAAAGGTTAACTCAATTTTCGGACGGCCTAAGGCATTTGGCATTAACGGTGATAGGTATTCCCCGACTCACGCACGAAAGATTCTTTCCGTCCCTCGCTCACGCACGTATTTTTATTTCCATAAATCCTCGTGAGTTTCCTTCTTTGTCCTCGGTTTTCCGATTGTATTTCCATGCTTCACTCTCCCTCGCGTTTCTCGTTAACCCATTACACTTTTCTTTTGTACTTATCTCTTTCTGCCTACTCATTTCTCTTCTTATCTCACTGCTTAAAATTCCATTTGCCTTATCCTCTTCTTAATTTTGATTTTGCGCTGCTCCCATTAATTATCCCACTCCGACTTTAATTTTTCCCTTCAAATTCTTTATCTAATCTCCCGATCTCCCAGTCTTCGTAATTTTGCTGGTTTTAATTGAATTACGGCTGTGAAAGAAACGACTTTCTTCTGCTGTGGCGATTTGCGGGAAAGGTACGATGATTGTATCCTATTATTTCAGAGCAGCTTCAATTCTAACTTTGTATTTGGTTATTTGACTGTATATTCGTACGAAAATAAATACATAGAACATAGGTTTGTATATGAGACTTACTCAAATTTTCTCAAAACTTAATGATAATCCAAAATTTACCAAATAATGAATTTTATGATGCGAATAAATGAGGCGATGAAGGTAAATAACTTAATTTTATATACGTTTTTCTTTCATTAATTATTAAATATCAAGTAAAAATAGATCTAGCCTCTGTTTAAATATTATTTAAATTGAAAAAAATCGCATTTTCTTTTCTGAAGTGTGGCAAATATTTAGCGAAAATGCCCTAATTTTTTCACTAAGAAAATATTTTGAGAATACATCTTTCTTTCTTCTAAAAATTCAAGAGACTTGTCATATTCTGCGTTATAACGTAATTATTACCTTGCATCTCCATTGTAGTGTTTAAGGACTTTACATCGTTAATTCCCAAGTGTTTTTGATGTTAATTTCGATATTTCTTATCGCTAATCTTGTTACCTTGTTTAACTCGTGGATAGAATGTAGCATACAAGGACTACTTCTTGGTTGTTTTATCTAATATTGCTACAGAAGTAAATATTTCCAAGGCTTGGTTGGGAAAATTATGTAAGAACTTCATTTTATGACTGAAGTTGTCGAATTCGAAAACTTTCTGAATTTTTAGGCTAGCTTTATTTCGTTAAATATTAATAAATAGGGATTAGTCAATTGATCAAACTTACGAATTTACGGTGAAAAATATGTGCGTTTTTTTCAGTACGTGCACAACGTTGAAAGGTTTGTTGGATAGTTTCGGTTTTCGGGAATTTATTTTTGTTCCCTTGGAGACAACTTATCAGATTTTGATTAAGTCGCACACCTTTTAGAGAAACTCAGTCTTTTGCGAGATTGCGATGAAACGATTGCATTCATTCAACGAGTCTTTGTAAAAGTTTTCCCTTATATTGTACTTTCGAACGAAGGGTCACGAATCCACCCCGCGTGCGACATTTTCCCCGCTGTACCTTCCTCGTAATGAAGGCCCCACTTTAATGGTTTTTCGCTCCCCGTAATCATCGCCATTCTCGCCGCAGCATTTCGTGCATTTAAAACCGCCCTTCCGCTCCCAGAGTTGAATAGGGTCACCCACCTATTGTCTCCTCTTAATTCCACGGCAGCGTTCGTCTTTTGATTCCGATTAACGCATCCTCACATGCAAACTCTTCACGCTTTTATTTTCGCAATTCCAGCCGTTATGTCGTAGAAGTTCCTGCTACCATATTCTGAGGAATGGAATCTATTTATTCGCCATTTGGTACAGGATAGAGAAAAATTTATCTTTCATTTACTTTTGTTTTGGTCTCGATCACGGCTGTGAGGAAATGAAAGCTACTGAGGTATGAGTGGATTATTAACACTGATAAAGGCGTAAGGAAAGAAATGTTGGAACACAGCTGTTAAGAGAATTATAGGTTTAATATCTCCAAAAGCCGTCTTTGTCTGCGTTCCTCTTCTTACTTCCCGCTATTCGGAGAAAACAAGAAACGATCACTGCAATTTTAAGCACATCCAATGTACATTTCGGGGGCAAAGCTTCCCTCTTCACAGGTCATAAAATACGATTTTTATTTACTATTTTATTAATATTACTATATAATAGAATACTATATATTACGATATTTTACCACCCCTGAGGACGGAGGCCTTTGAAAAGTACTTTGGGCACAATAAAAGTGCGGCATTCCTTGGATGGACATGTTCCGCTTTTGGCATTCTGGCTCAGTGAGGAAAGCAAGGGCAACCTACCTCACTCCTCATCCTGCCTAGTAAACCTCATTCCTCTCCGTAAAATCTTAGCAGCATATGCCAGAAAGGGTGAGACAGCAACCAGCCTTCAGGCTGAATACGTAACAGACATGTCGTAGATAAGAATTTCATGCTCGCGAAACATCTTTACTTTCTCTCCTCTTAGTCACGTGCATTTCCAAGTTTTCCTTATCCGTGTTTTTTTTCAGACCCATCGGAGACAAAACCATATAACGATCAGTCCCACATTTAGAGACCTTTACATTTCTTGTATCCTTCGCCACATCTCTCCGTTTCTCGTTACGTGAAACAAAGGCAATCGTACTATTCGAACAACCCTTCTGGCATGCATATTCCAAGAATCATATATAACCCCATAGATGCATTTATATTTTTATACGCGTATATTTGGTTATATAAATACACATTAATCTGCTTTCTCCTTAAAACTTTACTCAACTATCCGTTGGTTTCGTAAGATTTTCTTTCTTCTTGCGGGTGTTTCCCCTGTTGCGGTTTATTTTCTTGTAAATAAAATCTGAAGTTTTTTAACCCGCAATATAGTTTCCTTACTCTTCTTATCTCTTTCTTTACAATTTTATATGACGAAGGTTAGATGTTAGAAGAGTCTCATTAGTCTTTATTACGCCCAAATAAAAGTTGCTTTATCATCATTATTATTATTATGTAAGAATATGCACATATAAGGGCAAACATTATTTCCTTCTTCGATGACGATGTATAAAAAGACTTATGATTGTAGCTGTCTGATTGATAAAAAACGACTTATGATAATCGAATTTAAAATGGATCTAAATTTATTTTACAAAGACTAGCTATAAATAAATCTTATATAAAATGAAATGATATTCGTGATGTCGTCTAAAACACGAAAAACGGCTCGACCGATTTGAATATTTTTTTGTTTTGTTCGCTTTGGAACGGAGGTGGTTTAGAAAAAAAGAAAATTAAGAAAAACCCAAAAGGAATAGCCGAAAAATCGAAAAAGCATTTCCATAAGAACGAAAGAAAGAAGAATGCATGTAAAGTTCAGGATTTATTTCATTTGAAAATTTAAATTAGAAACAATAGTCGTACAAAGTTGAATCAAGCATCAAAAGAAGGGGAATAGAATAAAAATTCTTATTTTGGTCGTTAAATATCGTTTACGAATCGAAATTACGAGAATTTTGATAAAATGCGTGAATATTTTATCAAAATTTGGAGGTTGTAAACAACCCATTCCCCTTGACAATGAAGGCGATTGTTGATTCCAAGTTCATGTATTTTTCCATAAAAATGCATTAAGAATATAAATCAAGTTAAAATTAATCCTGATACTAAGTAATACACTTTATGAAGAAGAAAAATCTGATGTGGCCAGCACATGACTTTCTCCATGTATAAGATGTAAATATTTATCTACGACAGTATTTTCGAACTCTATATTCAATCTAAACTGGGAAGATAAGTGATTAATTTATATCATATTATCTTTTATGTCAGAAGCATTATAGATAATGTTTTTCGGGACATGTTCGATGAAAAACGATGAATTTGGCCTTTCGCCCACTAAGTTCATAATCAGCTACTTCCGGTTTATCAGTATTTCAAGAATAACTCCTAAAAAGTCAGTGATATAAAAATATGTGTAATACGAAAGTTATAGTAAATCACATTTTATAAAACTTTTATAAATAATATTATATACCTAAATATCATATTTATGGAGATATTTTGCCAAAACGGAAATTAGCTTCGAAGAATAAAGCTCGACTTCCGGCTAACCGATTTACTCCACAAACTAATCAACTTTGACAGCACACACCACAGTGCTATATATGCAGTTTGGTGTTGATACGATGAATAGTTTTTACGTTAGTGCGCCCACAAGCACACACACACATACACACAAGCATACACACAGACATTATTCCGAAAATGGTCAAAACGTGTTCTAGGGACCCCAAAACATGTATTTCCATTGAAATTTCGAAGTCGATTTTTTCATGAAAACAATACTTTCTCTATACTTCGTATATGGAGAAAGTAAAATTTGCATGAGATTTTAACATTTGTTGTTACGAACAATATCCTGTGAAGAATCGCATGGAAAAAGTACGAACATTTAAATTTAAATTTTTACAAATTTTGTTTAAACGCCAGTAGCAACCAAGTTTTATTTACAGCAACGTAATCTTCAAAGGATACTAGTAACTTCTCATTGACAAGAAATCCGAAGCTTTTCACAGTGCAAAATACAACGTAAATAACAATAAAATAATAAGCTCCCAATGATTTAAGTATGCTCGGGTTGAATTATTTTTCGATTTCCTCCACCCTTCCGTCCTTGGCCAAGTTTACTTTCCTCTCCTATTTAACGATGTATCTTTATCAGAATGCTTTCTTTCTCCATCAGCACATTCTCTCTATCTCGAGCTTTATCTTTCTTCCCACCCTATCATCTCATTTCTCTTCACCCCTTCTCCTCGATCTCTAATTTAAGAAACGGCTTTTCTCTGTTCCCCTATCCTCGTCATCCTCTTATCTCCTATTCTCCTTTCATCTCCCCTCTCCCTCTTCCTCTATTCATCACCCTCCTCTTCTTCGCCTGCACGCCTTTTCTTTCGTGACTTACCGCTTTGGCACACCTTTTCCCGTTGTCCCCTCTCATGCCTAACGACCTCTTAGCACGTGATGTGTCACCGGCGGGGAAAAGTGAAAGATTTCCCGCGAGAAAGAACGCGATGTATTCCTCATTTCCTTTGGTTGCAGTGTCACTTTTCTCTCCCCTTTCTCGAGTATAGAGCCCGAGGAGTCATTAGGAAGGATTTTGTATTTTCTCCCCGAGCTATTTTCGTACGAGATTTCTCGCCGAATCAGCACGCTCTTATAGATGAAAACGCAGGGGAAGGGCTTGCCGAGATCGGAATAGTTGCTTACAGGCAAATCCTTCTAGAATACATACTTCGAAAGCATGTTCTTCGAAAACCAATTCTTCGAATGTTAAATTCTTGCCAAAAAGTTCTTAACAATATAATGTACCACCCGCACCTAACCCAACCCAAGGATCGCCTTCCAAAATGAATCTTTATTCATTTTATAGAAACCCTTATATTATAAATAAATCTAGAATTTAAGTTAAAACGAATATATATATAATTCATCTTTGGTAATTTGAATACATTTCCATTCGTAAGATTTTTTTACCAGGAAAATTGACAACAACAGATACGAATTATCTCTTCTCCAGTTCTTAGGTTTATAACTTTATTATTATTTGCATTAATCCAAATTCGTTTCCCATTCCTTCCCACACCCACCTTTCAAAAACTTAAAACCCTTTGACGACCTTTTTTCGTTCAAGGTTCATGTTTCACAACCTTAAGTCACTTAAAACAATGAATTATTATTAATGAATGACACATTAATGAATGCCGCCTAATAGAACGGCTTCTTTTAAGTATCCTGACTTTCAAGATATAATTTTAGCAGTGATTTGAAGAAATCCTCAGGAGTTAATTTTCACGTTTTAACTCTATGAGAGCATACAAATTCTTTGAAAGCAAATTATTAAAACGATCAGTTCTTCGAATAACAAATTCCTGCAAAAAATTCCCGCAAAAAATTCTTTGACAAAACAATGCCAAATGCGAAGCTCACACCCAACCCTCAAGGAGGTTCATAGCATAGCCGTTTACTGAATATCATTCTCATAATTATGATTATCATCATAACATAAATACTTAATACCTATAATAAATATATTTCAACTCCGAATCAGATCCGTTAATGTATATTTTGGATTAATTCAGCTTCATAAAAGTGATTTCCAGTTTCGAAGAATTTGTCATTCGAAGAATTTGATTTCAAATAATGCGCTTTCGAAGAATTTGCATGCTCTCAAAAAAGTAGCAGCAGTCGTGCCTTCGCTCGCCGAGAGTTTAAACTGTTCGCTCGCGCTGTCTGATGTTCATTTTGCCGTGAATCGACGACCTGTTATCACCGAGTAAAAGGTTTAAATATAATTGTGCGCACATCTCCCTCATCGATCGTGATTGGAAATCCCGCAATCAAGACCCTTCTGCTGTAACCTTCGAAACATTTTTGCGATTCGTTTGCCCTAAAATTGTCGAAATTCACGCCGTCGAACCGTGGATGAACATGTTGGGACACGACGCCAATTCATGCGTTACTTTCAGCAATTACGCTTCGGCTTTTATACGAAAGGTCTACAGGGATTATGCACTTTCTTCCAGTAAACGAATCTTTCTCCGTGTAAGTTTGCATAAAGTTTAAAGATGTAAATTAACTCTTGAGAATTATTTTGGATCGTTGTTTAAATTACATACATAAATTACATACATAACGCTGCAATCTTAAACCCTAATATAGAATTATTTAGACAATCGTATATGTATTTAAGTTCTAAAATTGATTGCACTTTACCTAAGTGTATCACTTCCCTAAAAAGTAAAATTAAATTTGCCATAAAATTAAAAGATTGCCTGCTGCAACATGAAGATGTTGATTTTTTGTTACGTAAGATGGAATAAATGCTTTCATTTAATGTTTTATTTTAGTTGACTATCTGTTATATATCTGTCAAGACACATGGTCATAGTTTAATTATGTATGAATTGAACAAATACTGTTATATTTTCTAGTTATATAAACTAAAGAGTCGGTAACCCTAAAACTAGTGATTCTAACTTTCAGGGTACCTATATTCCTTACTTGATGTTCCAAATATATGATGTATCTTTTTATCACAGAAAAGGAATAAAACATTACTATTATTATTACATACTGAAAGTCACTATAGTTAAAATTGGACGTTCATTTGGCGAATTTCATAAATGGGGATAGTTTTAAATGATACAAGGATGTGAAACATGGAGCTTGGGTAAAAATGGAGGTAATCCAAGTGTTGGAAGCTTTCGAGATATGGTGGATATTGTATGGAATGGAAAAAGAAATGTGGGTTGATAGAACATGGAAATGTTAGAGGAGGTGGTAGAGGAATAGGTTTTTGTGGAAGTGAGAGAGGGTAAAGTCCGAGGAAATAGGTCGCCGATAAATATTCACAGAAAATGGATTGCTGAAGAAAGTAATTGAAGGTAGAATACAGGGTGAAGAAAAAGGAAAACGTTGTTTTGAGGTATAAAGGGCGGAATAAGTTATCAAAGAATAAAGGAAAAGGAGGTAAATTGGGAAAGTTGTGGCAAATGACCCTGCCTTAATGAAAATGACCTATAATATAGCTGCTGTCTGATTGATAAAATCGCATTCAGAAATGAATCTTTATTCATTTTACAGAGACCCTAATTTTAAATACATATTAAATAAATGTGTAATAGTAGTTAATAAATATGTATTTGATTTATCTCTGGTAATTTAAATAAATTTACATTCGTAAGAGTTTTTGTTACCAGGAAATTCGTTTTTAGTGTTTTGACTTGTTTGACTTTTTTAGACTCCGTAATTAATAGGTCAACGCATAATAATTTGTTTTTGTAAAGAAACTGATTCCACATGCTAAAAATCGTTTTTTTACATTATCATCGAAAATAATTAAACTGCATTTATTGAAAGTTTTTTTCTGATTAATAATAAGTTGTATTTGGATATGAAGGCTTACGAGATTTACAAATTTGCCAAGTTTGAAAGTTGTTCAACTATATATTCTCGATAAAAGGGATAGCCGTAAAAGAACTGTATTTTTGGACTCATATTTTTGTATACCATTGTCTTTTATCGGCGGAAAATTAGTCTCTGCCAGAACGAGTGTCGTGAACCTAATGGTTCACGTCCAGAATTTAAATTGTATCGAAATATCAATCTGAATTTATACTTAATGCGGTGAAATTCATCACATACAGATGTTGTGGTATTAATTTTTAAATTTCAACTTCATCTACATAGTCTTGAATATTTTAATATCTAACAGTTCATTTTTAAACAGAAGTTTTTCATCCATGCCTAAATATTCGTCTTCGGAGAAAAAATACTGCCCTTTATTTAACAGTCCTCTTTCTAAATTTACTTTACTTTTTAGTTCTCGTATAAGATAAGTTGATTATGCGGCATTTGTGCCTTTAACAAATTAAGCTAATTAAAACTTCTTTCCTCTCTCAGATTCTCTAATCTAGTACCCATATCATTCAGTGGCTGTTCGCTATACTCTTACATACTTTTATATACGCTTATATTCTTAAATACTCCTTACATCTCGATTACCAGTAAATCTTATATTATTAAACAAATTTTATTAAGATATTAATTGCTTGCATTTGTTTTTCATCATCCTTCTTCGCAACTTTATCACAGCCATTGAAAAGACAAGAATTAATAAAATAACCAAATTGAAGAAACCTTTTAATTCACCTTACTTCAAAAGGCAAATGAAACACTGTAACCAGCGAATCTTGTATCGACAAGTAAAATTAGAAATGTTTGGTTCCTGGAATTGCTTACCGAATTTTTTGGTTTCTGTTTCCTTTGCGCATTTAAGTGTTTTTTATCCTTTATTAAACCTGCCAAAGCTACAGTATATGAGTGTTTGATTAAGCACAAATTCGTTTCTATCAAGCGGAATATTTTAAGTATGAGTATCTTAGTGAGCGCATCGTCACTTAACCACCAAGTGACATCACGTGATATTCCAGTGATCCCCAGTGAATACTAGTTAAGAAGTTTTGGCTTAATATTTGTATTGGTTTACTCTGTCCTTGTGGTGCGGAGATTCAAAATCACATTGTGTATGTTCTTGTTCAGTAATACGGTGTAGTTGGATTTTGAACCCTTGGCATCGGATGAGTCCTTGATTGATACCCAAAATAAGAGGAGTTAAATGAATGCTTTGAAGTGATGCAGATCAAGTGACTTCACTTGGCATCACCTCTGTCCAAGTGGCACAGCGTGAAGTATAATTTTGGACCAGCGACTGGCCGATTGCCATCAGTGATTGAATGAGTGATTCATTCCTCCTTTATTGATGACTTTCCCCGAATAAATAACTCGTTTTCCTAATCTTTTTGCAATCTCATGGTCTAAAAATTCTCGTGTAAAACAAATTAGTGTAAAAGTTTGAGGAGGTGTCGATGAATTGCCTAGTTGTCGGTGACTTTAACGTAGGGCTTTAGTTTACCCATGACAAGGTCATATATCTTGCGGATTTATATACCTACATTTTTCATACACTTTATACATGAAAAGTATGCCTTATACCGTAGAACGAAAGGGAGAAACATAGTTATATCATTTAAATCAATATTGATTCGATTCCTAAAATCATAAAAGTTTGGAAACTTTTCAGCTGTATATGCATGCAGAATCAATCTTCAAATTCAACTTAGAAAGTAACTTTTCCAATTACTTATTCCATAGTTATTCATTACAAGAACATGTCATTTAAGAATCTGAGGAGTTAAGAAGAGTTAGTCTGAGGTAGTGATTTAAAATTAGGCATTGAAGGTCCAAGTGTATGAATTAGCCTTACAAAACTCTGCATTCTAAGGCTTTCTCCTGATTCCTTAAAGAGACAGACTTTTCTAAAGTAATTGGTTTTTCGAGAGTAATTGGTTCCGAAAAAAATAGCTATAGAAAATTCTAGCAATTGAGGTTAATTATCTACGTACCATACCATAGTTATATATTTTCGGTAAGATGTAGATCAGATCTTTCCCAATATTAAAAAATACTCTATTCCCATATCAGACAATCGGGCGTTTTCGTGATTGCATTGCCTTGCGTGGCTTCGCATCTTGGCGCTATTTTTAAGCGATTTTGATAGGGTTTGAATATTTAATTATTATGCATATCAGGTGGATGGAGGAGTGTTATTTTTTTATTCGATGATGAAAGTCGGATTGATGGATTAGGTGCAAAAAAAGAGCTGCTCTTCGCATTTCAAAGACTCCCATATAAATTAAGCTCAAAACCGTAAGATGGCAAGCGGCCAAGTATGGACAACGCGTGTCACAACAACTGGGAGAAAGTTGATGGATTCATTTACGTCACCACCGCGATTTTCTTAGAGTCATTCATATTCTCAATTTCGATCCCTTTTCTAAAACAAATCGAGTTTTATATATCCAGTTTTCTTTTAGCTCTGATTTATCAGAGACCTTTTATGAGGATTGAAAATGAATTACTGCGCTAAGTTAATAGTAGTTTATGATTTAAGCCATAGTTATTTTAGTGAAATTGTATTAATTTATAATTAAACAACAAACAAAATTGTTTGTAGAATGGACTTGATTCGTAAACTCTCTAATGTGATAGAAATATTACTATATAGATAAGTCTCAAATTATAATGTTGTTATCAAGATGCTATAAATTAAAAAACTCATTTGTTTGCTCAAATTTTTGTAGAATATTTTTCAACAGGCTTTTAATTAAAAATAAAAAGAATTTAAGTGTAGAATATTAAATCTAATTCTTAGTATTAGAAAATTAGAAATCAGAATAAAAGAGTACTATCGAAAAGTGTGTTTCGTTTGCGTTTATTGAAGCCTTTCGAAAATTAAATTAAGGAGTACACTATAAAAGTGCAAGCGAGTATCTCTAAAAATAGGGGAAGAAATAGAAGGAAAGAGTAGGGAAGGGAAAATTAAAATTTATAAGTCGACAAATTCCGATGGTAAGCTAAATTCAAATCATTATTAAAATTGACTATCAGGTGCACCAAAGTTATAAAATAATCTATGTATTATACATCAGGAGGAAAATATTATTCTTAACTTTCGTGGAGCCAAACCCGATACGACAACCTTGCCTCCGCTCATATCCGTCAATTTCAAAAGTTTGCCCATCGATCGAAAACTTTTCATCGACTCCCGAAAACATAAACAGGCCGATCGCAAACTCAAACACCGGAAATCGAGAAACTTTTCCACCGCTAAAAACACCAATTAATATGCAATGCCTCCCTCAAGAGGTTAGGCGACACGAGGCCATCGAGGAAATATTTATAATCCCTCCGTTAAAATTCCGAAGACATTAAGTGAAAAAAATCGGCTCGGAAGTTCCCTCTAAAAGGGGGTAGGTGCTGCCTCTGGCGGTTGAAAATGCTAATAACGGCGTCGCGAGGGAGGGGATTGATTGAAGTGGCGCATTAATTAGCCGTCCCCTGAAATATATCCTTGCGCCACGAACGTTGGACTCGAGTCTCATACATTCCTTAAGTGGATGCGTGCGGCCCAGAATAAATAGTTGTGGAGAGTATCCCCGGGTAACGCCCACAAAGTCTCACATTCTCTCCGTGTTCATTATCCCCATCACTTCCTCATCCCACTCCTTCTCCTTCGAAATATCTTCGGACTTCATCAAACGAGTGCCTCGCACTAAAATCTGGGCCAATATATCAACGCAGCCGATATCGAGTTGATTATTATTACTCGCGGATTTTCCGCGCTAATGGAAGGCGGCTCGTGCCTTTCTCCTACTTGTGTACGAGAAATCTTTAGGTATCCTAACCGGTTGAATTATTTCATTATGTTTTGTCTTCGTCAAAGAGATTATTTATCGTATACAGCAGTAGCGGCTTTTCCTATTCCTCCAGCAGCATCAAAACTAATGTTTTTGAACCATCGTAAATCTTCATTTGGTATATGATGTTAATTACTAAGATTAATACCTATACTTCGTTTGTAGTTAATACGGTTATGTGAAGAGATAGGTTGAGTGGAAATAAGAAATATCCATCAATATGTAGCTTTCTACCGCATAGTATTCTCTTATTCCTTTAATGATGTACTTCTGTTATAAACTCCCCTGCAAAGCAAAAGGAATGTAGTTTTGAAGAAATCTACAAGCCCATCAAACACGAGAAAAGGTGAGGATTTTAAATTTAAGGAGCTCACAAAACATGAAGGTATGATTGGCATACACTGGCATGCAGTGTTAGCGAGTTCTAATGGAACTCCAAAGCTGTGTATCAAAAGAGAAAGTGATGTCCTCTGAATCTCTAAAACTCTCCCATGGTAAATATATGTGTAATATAGGGAAAGAGACTGCGTTAAAACAAATCCGCTTTTCTTTCAATAGAGGCAACAAAACTTTTCATAATCGAAAAGATTTATCATGATTCATATATTATTAAATTTGGTTAACTAAGAACATAATGACTGATACCTTGTGTATTGCAACATATGAACAGGTATACAACTCCTACAAATACTTAGCACAGAAAAGCTCAAAGACCAAAGAAGCCGTTGTCTTTTCCGATATAAAGTATTTTTTCTGATTTAACGTTTTAGGCAGATGCGTCAATTTTCTGTATTTTCTCCAGGTTTTTTTAATCTATCATAGTTGTGACGATTGTTTAGAATCTGGTGTTTAATGAACATTCTTGGCTAGCTAAGAGTGTGATGATCGATAAGCGAAAATTAAAGAAATCTACTCAGCGTGAAGCCGAAGTGACGGTGAGCATGCCTCTTATTTTATAAAATAAAATTAAAACAATTTGCATTTTACTATATTTCTAAAACTGTTATGGTCACGTATCCTTTTAAAATTGAGTGATGACAAAAAATGTATGAAATACAATAAACGAAGAACAATATATACATATAAAAATTGTAATAAATAGTAACTGTCTTGGTTAACTCATTTTATTCTATATTGTGAAATTATCTCCTCTCAAATTATTCGTATCTATTTATATCCTAAATAACTTCTAGTGATCGTTTTTAAACATTACATGTATGACGCTGCCACCGTAATTCCGTCTAACTACGGCGGAAGACACGAAAAATAAATAAATATATACGTATGAATACGTCATTATGGAAAATATTCAAATGTAATTACCGCTACAAACTCCCTTCCCCGTGTTAATGGAAACCGGCAATCCAAAGTGATATATTGTATTATGTATTTCTTCAACTTTCACTTTTTAGGCTCATGCGCTGGCGTGGAATTGCAGGGCCCGTGGAGAGGCGAGGGTGGAAGCAATTTGTAACGAATTCGGATTCTTGCCGCAGCAGTCGAAATCCGAGGAAGTCGTCGGGGAGGAAGGAAAGGACACGCAAATGCGGTTGAACAAAGGAGGATCGAGCGACGCTAAAGCGAGTTAGTCGAGGAAGAAAGCAGGTGAGGAAGAAAGGGAAATAAAGAGAGAGTGGGAGGACAATGCGGAAAAGGGGCCCAAGGAGAGAGAAGTGAATAAAGGAGTCCAAAGTAGGATATAAAAGGAAATACGAGGCGAAAAATGGAAAGAGAAAAAAACTGGGGGAAAAGGTACAGAATACCGAGGATGTCATTTGTTAAAAGCAGTTCTCTATTCTAGTGTCTCTTGAGCCGCGGTACGGTTGTATACCGTGAATGGTACGCCACCGAACATCCGAGGGTAAAATATTCTTGGATTCTCGTATTACTCATGAGCTTTGTTCTGCGATATAATTTTCTGTTAAGAGGGTCTCTTTGTAAGTGATAATGCATTTCATTCCAAGTTTGAAATCTTCGTCTGTCTTTATACATACATCCATACATAGGTGATCTCCCTATAAAATACAATTTCCTTCGTTTCTTGGTTGCTTAAACCACCCTTTATCCAATATAAAATGTTCTGTCTTTTGTCTTCCTCTCTCTTTTCCCTTATATTCTACCCTCACTTACTTTCTGTGGTATTTTAGTAGTACTTTCTCATTCTCTACCCTCAATATTTGACCTACCTATTTCCTCTGTCGATGCCTAAATCACCTAAATTAAATTAAAATATACCGCAAATAACTGTTTGGTACCCCGTCAGATATCCGGAGATAATATATTCTTAAAAATCTCATTATTTATGGACTTTGTTCAGCAAGATAATTCGAGGGAGTCTAGAGAGGTGCTATACGAAAGTGTTAATGCAATTTATTCCAAGTTTCGTATTTCTATCTTTCTTTGATTCAATTTAAGCGATAATTAACAATAGAGTGTCGCATATCTAGAGTAGATGCTTAAATTCACTGTGGTGGACAATAGAATGGGAAGCACTGCCGTGAATTCTCTGTATGAACCGCAAGGGGTCGATCAGAATGCGGATGTATGGATAGAGGTTGAAGGGCTGCCACTTGAAGTAAACCTGATATGACATAATATATGTCATATTTTTAACAAACATTAAATACGGCTTATTTATCAGTATGGTATGCTAATGTGAGGAATGAAAGAGATGATCAAAGTCATTTTAAGATGTAACGATAGAAATTTGAAAATAGACGAGTTTCACGAAGTGTGCTTAAAATTTAAGAATCTATAAAATTACATTTTATATTTATGACTATGTATAATGATTTAACTAATGAAAGTTGTACAGGCAATCATTCTAGCAGATTCCGTACGTTTACGAAACTCGGATTTATTGATTATTTCACGTAAAGAAATTGTGAAAATTTTGGGTAAGATTTTTTGAAAATTGTCATTTATCGTTAGATTTTTCCTGAGTTTTTAAGCCTTTCTCTCAAAGAGCCAAAATTACTTGGCATGAAGAATTCCCATTCTATTTAACCTTCACTCTCAAAGAATGGCCTACAAAGAATACTTTTCGCTCTAGTTCTGAAGGATCTGCTACAGTTGAGGACCGCTTTACGAGGAGCTTGATCGGTGGAAGAATGTTTGGAACACGAAAGAGGAAATAATAATAATACGTCTTTATTCGGGCAAGATTGAGACTAAAAGTCTCCTTTTCCATCTAACCCGTTTTCGTAGAATATACAATAATTAATTGAAAGAGATAGTATGAGAAAAATGAGAATAACTGAGAATGTAAAAAACCTAAGAGATTCTTAGGAAAAAATTATCCCAGCTGTATAGCTCCCGCTAAGAAGGGAGGTGTGAAAAACCGGCGTAAAACAACCGATAGTAATAACTAAAAGACGATAAGAAACACGAAAAAACATATAAAATACTCTGTCAATGGTTACATAGATGAAATCAATCAATTAGCATAGTCACGCTAAACTTTAAATAAATTTTATCCATGAACAGAAGAATATAAAACAATACCAGGAAAAGGTCCATATAGGGGGCATTAAATATTTAAGAGTGGGAAAATAGGTTGTTTCGAATAATGCGGTGGAAAACTTTGGATACCTTATTAATACAGATGCCGGAAATAACGGTTCAGTCAACCTCAGTATCTTATTGGTGACACTGATGTATGCATGGGGACATAAAAATGGAATGGGGTCATTAATGAGGAGCATTAGATTTGGCGGAAGGGAATGAAAGGAGGGATCCAATGGAGAACCGTTTACCCATGAGTGTATGCGGAGAAGTGGTGCAGAGGAGCGGCAAAGGAAGGGGGAGCGGTCCGTTGACTAAGTGGAACGCACGGAAAGCGATACGAACTCTTACGCGCCCACGTGGCCCCCTGAATACTGGGTCGTATTAGCCCTGCGAGGACAATCTCGTATTTCCCGTATTCCGAATCAGAGGATAGTTTAATCACGTTTTCCGTGGCGGAATGATTGCTTCGGTGGAAAAGGGGTCAAGGATTCTGGTTGCTTTCTCGAATATAATCACCCTTCATTATTTCTCCCATTGTAAGAGAATACGTTATCCAACCAACACGATTTTTCTTTCTGTATTATACAGTAAATATCCGAGTGACTACGACGCCTCCAAGAAAACTTTTCTAAGGGATGCACGCTCGGTGGTAAGGATATGCGGTGGTGGTCTCAACTCTGCTTTCCTAGTCACGCTATCTCTATTTACTGCGATAGTGGTAACAAGTTTAACAACGTTATTCATAAAGGAATTAGGTTTCTAGGCCACTTCTAAGTTCGGAAAGGTTCATTTTTCATGTGCGAAGGTCCATTTAAACGTTTCATTGCCTATTCGATTCTTATTCACACTGTAACTTTTACAGGTTATATGCAGGTAGAAGAAATCACTTGTGAGAATGTCACAGAGTATTTGAAGTTTAGAACTACGTAGAAATTGTTATTCATTAATATTGAAGGAAAGATTTTACCCTCAAAATCTGACGATTCTCTCCTTTAGTTTCCTCCGTCCTCCTTCCTAATTACAGATCAGTATCCAACATTTTATCTCAGTGAATGAATACATTTCGATAGTTGTACGATACAACCTTTAGTATCACCCCTTTGGCTTAGGTCTTATTTAAAATTCGTCTGCTTTTTTTTCCTCAATTCACTGAAACTTCTGATCCAACAATAACTTAGAAAAGATTCGTAATCACCACTTAAATGAAATTTTCTGGTTACTAAGATAGCTTATGGTTACTTATTTCATTTCATTCTTCACCCTGCTGATTGAGACTCATTCCCTCAACTAATTATTGGTAGCTAGTATGTTAACAAATAGTCACGCGTTCCAACAGAAAATTTCCGTCACCCATTACCTCGATATTCTTAACTTAGAAGATGTTTTTGTTGGGTAATTGGTGAAGGAATACATAAATAGAAAGTAAGCACAATTTACCTTTTAAGCGGAAAAGGCACACGAGGTGAAAGTATTTTTAGTTCCAATTTCTTCCAAATTTTTAGATTGTTTAATTTGAAAGTTTGATTGTTTAATATTTTTTTACGACTAGAAAGATTGCAATTCAGTAGAGCATATTAATCACCCTAAAATATGATCGTTTCAAAATAACCTCTCTTTAGAGACGTAAACTCTTCCAAGACTCTTAGCCAACGCCACGAGCACCTTAAACACGGTCGCTCGCAAACGCAGTTCGTAAAGGTCGCTCCATGGTTTACAGAACGCACAGCACGACAATCCCTTTCAGACTGTATCGCTGATGAAGAAATCCGAGGTGCATAATTGAACTTTATTTATTCTGCAAATGCCCTGGTTTCACGGAGGAATGCGCTCGCGAGTAAGATAATTGGTGAAGCAAGTACAGTGTCCCAGGAATCGCTCGAGTGAAGCGGTGGGCGGGACGGAGACGGATAATGAGGATTGGGGTATCAAAATGGGACGATCGCGGAGGAAGAGGGTTCTGAAGGTTGAAATGAAAATCCTTAGATGAGATGGAAGCCTACCTGAAATTCAACGTATTTTGCTCCTGAATGTAGCATCCGAAGTAATCTTAATGTCTAAATTCTGGACTATTCTTAAAGTTTTAATTCTGACTGGATCTAAGGTTCATTTTTACGTTTCCTTGCCAATTGATTCGATTCTAATGCATATTGTAACCTTAACAGTTTTTAATGCAATCTAAAACAATTAGTTATGAGAATTCCCTTAAGTATTTGAGATCCAGAATTCTGCAAGAATAATGAGATGGAAGCCTACCTAAAATGTAACCTATTTTGCTCCTGAACGTAGCATCCGAAATGATCTTAATGTTTAAATTCTGAACTGTTCCTAATGATTAAATTCTGACTGGATCTGCTAACGTTATTCATGAAGGTTTCTAGGTCACTCCTAAGTTTGAAAAGGTTCATCTTTAATGTGCGAAGGGTCCAGTTTTATGTTTTCTTGCCAATAGATTCGATTCAAATGCATATTGAAACCTTTACAGTATTTATACTGCGTAGAACAATCAGTTATGAAAATCTCATTATATATTTGAGGTCCAGAACTCTGTAAGAATTTTAATAAGTTTTATTTCATGAAAATCGAGGGAAAGTTTTTTCGTCACATACCGATGATCTCTTTTCCTTTGAAATTTCCTCCGTCGAAGCCAAGTCTAATTGCAGAAGTGTGAAATTTGTTGTATCCAGAGTTTAATCTCCATAAATGAATACACTTAGAAAGCCATAGGATAAAACACTTACTAACACCACTTTGGGTTAGGTCATATTCAATATTCGACAGCTATTTTTTCTCAATCCACTGAAACTTTTGGACCAACAATAACTTAGAAAAGGTTCGTAATCACTACTTAGAGAAATATTTCTAGTTGATAAAGGTTTAATGTTTTTGGCTGTCCAATCTGAATATTTAAATTCTTTCATATTCTGCTGGACTTCGTGAAAAGAAACTCCGAATGAGTAAAGAATAACTTAGTAATTTCCACGAAGAGTTTTATTTTTACGACCGGCAGATATTGGATTCGTTGCCGAAAGCGGTCGTAAAAATGTAACGTTTTGCGAATATTACCATGTTATTCTCTATTCTTTCAATCTTAACATATTCGATTTGATGCTTTGTGACATTGAGATAATTTATAGAATCTTCTTTTATGTAACTCGAGCGTATTTGTGGTTGGTATAATCCGGTAAACGCTATATGCTAAGCATATTTATATTGAAGTCTCTCTGTAAAGTATCTAACCCAAATTTAACTTTTAACCAAAGCTAGCTAACCACCATTAGCTAGAAAATACCCTGAGCTAGAAATCCATGAGTGAAAAGTACAGCACTATGAACTTATAAATAATTCTTTTGAAAATATTCGATAACATGAACCTTGGATGAACTGATGAACTACATTATCATCATCCATACCTCAGTACTTTTGATATTATGACAACCATGGAAAAACAGTGAAAATTAAACGGAAGATACATATTTCCCGTTCATTAACAGAAAGAGAGATGAAAATATTCCACCTCGTAGCACTAAGAAGTTTAAAAGCATCAGAATCAGGATATAGAAGTTACTAAATAAATGAATAAAGTAAGAATTAAAGGAATTACTGAAGGATTGACAAAAGCACAAAGTAGTATACACGATACCAATGCTTAAAGAAATTCATGGAAATGCATTAATTAAATTTGAGTGTTTGAGTTGAGAAATCTATTATGTCATCCTTTACCCGTAGGTTTCCTTTCTGTGCTAGCAGAAGTGATATGATCTCAATTACTTACTGTCGATCCAGCGCTTTGCATCACATTCCGGAAAGAATCTTTTTGAGGATTAAAAGAATTAATTGGAAATTTTCTTTTTCAAATGCTCTAACAGTTATCACAGAAGAAGAACTGCCATTTTATCACTCACTTCAAACTCTTTCTTTTAACTTTCTTTCGATATTTTTTCAGCCATCATGACAATTGTTTTCTTCTCGGATTCATTAAACAACGATAATTTTAATGAGCCTCAGCACTTGTCAGCGTTTGACTCTTTTCTTTTGACTTGTCTTGTTTTCCTCTCATCGAGCGTAATAGCGAGTTTTTTGTCAAAGAGAAATGGTTTAATCCGTCGTTTCAGCAAATAATCCGTTTAATATGGCTCTTGATTAAAAATTGAAATTGTGGGTCACGAATAGAAATACACAGTGAGGATATTCCTTAGAATGCCTGTAGAGAATTCAATGGAATTTTATTTGTTAATCATTAAAATAAAGGGTCGGAAAGTATTATTGAAGCTTCGATATGTAACATACCTTTAATATTTCATTCTCTAACAATGATTTGATTTTCAATTTCGCTACTGGATTCGATTCCAGCAGAGAATCATATAACTGTGTTGTCAGTTATTGTTATAAGATCTATTTTTGGGTATTTTAGGATCCTTAAGGTAATAAATAAGACAGTAAGGATCTAGTATTGGAGATGTTACAATCCTCAAGCAATAATTAAGGTGTCGAGTTTTAGGCAAATTCTCAAATATATTATTCTCTAATATATACGTCGTGCATATCCAGATATATTGTTGAGTATGTAAATAAAAAGTAGCTTACGTCTTCCACGTGCCTTAACTTATCTATTTAATGATAATATATAAAACGTATTCTTTGGCTCGTTTCTCTGTATCCTAGCAGAACGAAGATTAGGCATAAACGTATCGAGAGCCCCTGAAACGTATACAACCGGCAATACTTTACGGTGCGAGAGGGGTAGTCTAACCTGCAGGATGTCATTATTGACCTGAAATAATGGAGTTGATTCATCTAATATGTTTGATACAACAATTAATCAGGGTTCATTATAGTTTATAGTTATCTAGTTGTTATACTCACACACTTATATATACAATGTAATCAATTCTACTAATACGTTTGATACAATTATTAATCAAGGTTCATTATTGTTTATAATTGCTTAGTTTCTAGAAACATATTTTCATATGAAGATAGCCGAAATAGAACATAATGCTCCCCATCACTGGAACTAAAATAATTTTAGGGGAGAAGAGTATCATCACATTAATATTACCTTAATACGTTTACCCATATGTTCATGGAAGACTACCTGGAAATTTAGCAGATTGGCCCGAGAACTTGAGATTATATTGGCGTCCCATTTTATCCGAGAACACGTGGCGAAAACAACGGCTAGCTGCACAGTCAGCGGGGTCCTTAAAATAGAACTCTGGAGTTGTTGCAGGCGATTGGATAAGAGGAAGTTTTGCGGTGTTTCTCGTTCTTGCTCAGAATAACTTTGCGTAAGCCGATTCAAAATTTGCGGCGACGTCTATCATTCAGATCACTATAAATTCTCGGCATAACAACAGAAGTCTTTTTTCTGTAATTTTGAATTTGTAATGATTGCAAAAATATCACATTTCCCTCTTCCTGTTCCTTAATAAATTTTCCCTTCCCTCTAGTCCACATTCAGTGTATGCATATTCAATTCAAAATGTGGAAATTATTTGAAACATTAGCAATTTAAACATATTTAAAGATTTAATTCATTCATATCTCTCATTGGAAATACTGTGCAATACTTCTGTACTGAAAATTTACTGCGTACATTCTGAAAATGTATTCGTTTTTTACGTTGGATTTGTTCCTTTCTTCGTCAAGAGAGTTAGCCTATTGTTGCGGCCATATTTATTTCCTGCAGCTTTACTATAAGTTGTAAATATATGCCAGCGCAACTTCACTATGGCATTGAATGCAAGATGTGCCATATCTTTGAGAGCAGATCACTATATTTAGTGTAATCCACAAAGACTTTTCCTTCGTTTTGAATATGTGTTTTTTATAACATTTTTGATTTTTATTTACCTTCTAGTTACTTCTTCGTGTTTAATTCACTTAAGTCGAAAGCGAAGCTTTTTATTGTAAGTTCAATGGGAGACCCATAGATACGATCCTTATGTATTTAAAAAACTTTATAGAGAAATTAGCTACAAGAATCTCACAAAGTATTTGATGTATAGAACTTACTAATAATCGTAGTTATAATTTTTATGGAAAATGAAGGGAATTGTTCTCCTCGCATTTTAGTGGTTGTCTATTTCGTTTAACTTTATTCCGGTGAATCTAAGTCTAGTTGCTAAACTGTAAAATATGTTGCAATAAAAATTTAATCTCTACGTATGAAAGGAAGTTAGTAAATAAAAGCTGATTTTCCGACCGGTTTGTTAATTATTATGCTCACTCATTATCTTCTAAGCAGTTGATATCATTCCCAAGGAAAAACGGACTTGAAAAAAGTCTGACAGGGCCGGGAATCGAACCCGGGATCTTTCTCTAACCGGTTGGCTGCCTTAACCATCTAGGCTACCCGACCACAACATTTTATCAAGTTGATATCAGCAATTTTGTGTTAAGTCTTATTGAACATTCGTCAGCTATATTTCTTTCTGAATCCACTGAAAATTTTAGGTCAAAATTAACTCAAGCTTCGTTATTTTAAACACGTTACAGCGGTATTCCCGAAAAAAATTTATTTAAATAACGAAGATAATTGCTTTAGCGCTACACCCGTTCTTGAAGTGTAACATTTCTTCACATCCTTACCTGAGCTGAAGATAAATAATGCCATTAATAACCTTACGTTCATTAATTATGAGTTAATTCAAAAATATGAACTTCTTCTTATGAGTTATTGCGGTTCATATCCATAATAAAATAAGTTCAAAGAAAGTAATAATTACCTGTAATAATAAAAAATATTCATTCTTAAAAAGTTTTTTCTGAGTGCAACGTAGGTTCAGCGACTTAGATCGCGTGAATAATGCCATTAATAACCTTATGTTCATTAATTAAATGTAAAATCGGAAAGATGAACTTCTTACAAAGTAGTGCACCTAATATCCAGAATAGAATAATAATTATCGCCTTAATATGGACGAAATTGAGACTGAAAGTATCTTCTTCCATTCAATCCATCAACATTATTTATAGAATAATTAAAATAGCAGTATAAGAAAAATTATATATAAGTATATATAGAGTATAGTATAAGAAAAATTAGAAGAATCAAGGATGTAAAAGTCATAAGAGGATTATTAGGAAAAAATATTACCCACTGCAGGAAAACGCCCATAAAGAAGGGTACTGTAAAAACTTGCGCAAACCTACCGATAGCAGTAATTAAAAGATGAGAAAAAAGAACATCACAAAATGTAGAAATACACTACCAGTAAGTACATGCATGTGATACGTAAATAAAATTCAGTTCTCACCTGAATAAATGATAGCGATATATATGATAACATAAAACAAAGAAAAAGCTCGAGGAAAGAAATAATTACCTGTTAATATTAAAACTTGTAAAATTCATTCATGAAAACGTTTCCTTCTTAGCGAAAATTTTTTCTGCGACTTTGATCGCGTGAGAGTCTATTGCGAATAAATGTGATTTCCTGCCAGATTAAGGCATGAAGCGGATGGGCCTCATGCACCGCAGTTTTACCTTTCTGTTTTCACTCCATCAATCTCCCCACTCACATCACTCTAGGCGTTCTAGGAGAATTTGTTTCCTTCCAAATATCGATTCGATACTTCAAAGTAACTTCCTCCTGCTCACAGCTGGGTGGAGCTGCACGGAATCGCAGGTGATAACTAATGGAATACGTCCACGAATAAACTCCCTCAAATCTTCAAACTTGACGCCCTGCTCGCTCCGTTTGTCGCAAGGTTCACCTCCGAAACATTTTATTACGAGCGGTAACTTTTCGGCCGAAACGTGCGGGGATATATATTTAACGCCATTCTTATCACCTGGGAAACCGGAAGTGGGAAACGCAATAAAAATGCGGGCGGCGTAGCGCGGAGTTGATTTAGAGGTTACTACGAAGGAGTAGGGGTGGGGATAAAAGGAAAGGAAGCCTCTCCGGCCCCCTCTTCCCATTTTATTCCTTTTTTACGAGTATTATTTCAAGATAGGATTACGGACTCGGAGCGGAGCCCTTAAAAAAAGAAGGAAGGTTTCCTTTCATTTAAGTTCCTCGGACGATCAGGCCGTGGTGGGGGAATTTCCGCAAGATATCGAGGTGGTGCTGAATCTGCATTCGGTGTTCCACAGGGAAGTGTAATAGGACCGATTTTGTTTCTAATTCCCATTAAATATCTATTTTATTTATTTTCTGCCTACAAATTGTAAATTTATAGTATTAAGAAAATTTCTTGTAAGGTAATTATTAGAAAACTTATAAATAAATATCTATCAATCTAATGATTTATTTGAAAGCGTTTACAAAAGAACCGATTACACTTATTTAAAAAGAGGTTAAATCTCAAAATGACACCAGTATTTTATAAAGTGATTTAAGTGCCATTTAAATTTGGTGCTGAGATTGGAAGCTCGACTTGAATATAAAGAAAGGCTTTTTTATGTATCTATGACTTTTATGCATTCTAATAATGTAATTCTTTTACCTTATAAAATTTTAGGATATTTTTTAGAGTTTGTAATTCATCATAAATATGTAGGAGCTTTACTCAATAGTCGTTTTTCTTTCAAGGAATAAAGTTAAAGTTCAAGTATCCGCACTATAATAACGATGGCGGATTGGATGCAAAGATTAGCCAGTAGAATTCTGAAAGTATACTCATCAAGTGTAAGGGAAATAGCATATTACCCCTCATTCGACCACTCGTAGAATATTTTTGCACTATTTGGGATACTCACGAAGTAAGATTAGTCTTCGATCTAGAGATGGTTCAGCGTAGAGCAGCTATGTTAGTTAAAGGAGGTTTCGGGTTCACCAGATTGTCGATTTTGTTGCTAGAATTAACAACTTTGCGAGAAAACAAGGAAAAGTTACCAGAAATTAATAGTTAGACGGATATATATACATCTGGTCTCATAGTGGAGTATTAGAGAAGTTGATAGCAATTGCACAAATTTATGAATAAAATGTATTGTGAAATTTTACAAGTGTTTTTATTCATAAATTTGTGCACCATGAAGTTCCGCTAATTATCGCTCCACCAAATTCTGTATAATAGCGATTGGGTTCAAGGGTACTAGTCTTTACACCTCCTGGCAATGGCTAGTTGCAGTTTTCAGGGTCATCATGTAAATTTAAATGCACAGACGCCGCGTTTCGACGATGGGCAAAGGGTGTAACACCAGGCGATTGAAAGAATGAATATTTAATACGACTTGCACTAATATCTATGTCTCTTAATTTACGCTCATTATCGTTTAACCGAAGTATCAGAGAGGTCGCACGATGTCGGTACGTCATTCACAAATGTATTTTATTAAGTAGTTAAATTAATTAAAAAACGAAGCATGTATGCAGTTACAGCTTAGAGAAATATATCACTCCATTCCCTACGATAATTCTCCATTGAGCTTTGATTTTCTTTTTACTTTCTTTTTCCAAAACCTTTCCCTATGTCTTTTCATACTAAGGAAGAAACTTCCCTTCTTTAGCCAAAATCCTTAATATTTCAACTATTAGGGATTAATAATTATGCTTTATTCTGATGTTTTCTATTCGATACAATTTCATTTTAGCCTCTTTCTCTTCAATCATCATTCTTAACCTCGAAATCTCTGCTTGCTGAGTATCAGTTTCCATACCAATTTCCTCAACTTGTTTCTGAATACTTAAGATTCGCTTTTCGTAGTTAAGTTCTCTGTCGGATACAATATACGTGTAAATTTATGAAGCAATCGCAGCCAAGCTTACAAACTCATTTCTTGCAAAGATTGCCAACCTGCTTCTGAGAGCGTTTTTGTAACCCTTGCAATTTCAACGTAGCATTTTTTAACAAAACGCATCACCTTGCGCTGTAAAATTCTCGAGTTCGTGGGTACACGTTTCATTCGCCTGATCCCATATATACTTTCCGCTTTTTCCACATGGGGTCTGGTCGAGGTCAGATAAAATTGCTCTCCCTCTTTTTCATCGCATTTACTGAAAAGCAAAGCCGAGACTTTAATTGGTTTACGGCATATATAAAAGGAAAAAAAGTCACACGGCTGTTTTAATATATTAGAGTTAAAAAGCCTCCAAATATCTGTTGTTTGCGAGCAACCAATCGTGCGAAAGTACCCAAAGCATAATGGTAGTTAGGGTACTTCGTGACTGAGTCAGTGCAAGCGTATTATACTCAATAGTATTTTGGCAACTATTTTGCCATCTTCGGGAGAAGAAGAGACCTTCCTTACAGCGGTAAAGAAAGAAAATTCGGAACACAGCTGTTAAAGAATTAGAGTAGAGGTTTAAAATTTCCAATTTAAAGTGCGGTATCCCTTCTTGTTTTTTCCAAATACCGGTGAATGAGACAAGGAACGCCGACAAAGAAGAAAATTTGTCTTACCTCCCTTCTACTGTTCTCCTTTTGATAAATTAAGCTGTGAACAAATCAAATTAAATCCTTAATGTTTGATAATAATTATGAAAATATATAATTTTCTTATTTTTTAGGTAGGTAAAAATGTATCTTCTACCGGACAAATCAAAGAGTGGGAAGAGAAAGACCAAAGTGAAAAAGCACACATTGAATCCAGTTTTTGATGAAACATTAAATAAACAAATTTATTTTTCCATTATTTTTTCTTTACTTTCTTATTTATCTTTCCTTAAGGCATAAATATATCCATTAATGAAAAAATGATCAGATTACTATTAGAATTGCCCAAAACAAATAGTTATATGCAATCTCATCTAATAAAAGGTCCTGGGTTCGACGCCAAATGTGTCCAATTTGGATTCCTATATCCTAAAATTTCAAACCAAATACATCTTTGCAAAGTCCATTACTTTAAACTGTATGTTGGGACAGATTAAATACAATAGAATAAACGTCAATAAAAATTTGAATAAACATAAACATGACATTCTATCACACATAAAATTATTGATAATAAGTAATTATACAGCTTAGCCTTGAAGTTTTGAAAATTTACAGTGGTCTTTAATTCACCTGGCAGGGAATTCCAGGTTGTAGTAGAGTCTATAACAAAAGATTTGTGAAAAGTTGAGGTTTTATGAGCTGGGAGGTACAAATCGAAGGGGTTACTTCTGGTATTCACAGCGCGTGATGAGGATGGGTACATAAAAAGGTCAAGGAGATACCTCGGCTCCTTATTAGAGAACAAAAAAGTGCTGATCAGGTATTTTAACCTGGAATTGATGTCCAACAATAGCAAATGGCTGAATTATCTTACGATTGCAATTGCAAATCAGTTTGAATCCAGTGTTGGTCTATCAATTTCATATGAAGTTGTTGAGGATATTTTCAGTGGCGTGGAAGTTGCTCGTAATAATCAGCATATGATTACAGTTTTATGAGCTATTAATGCAGCTATTCCTTAATACGTTTCTTGGACCGCTTTTTACTTCTGTGAATTGTACTTCCTATCTCTCTCGCCTTATCAATTATTCTCTTCTAAATATACTCCTGAAAATACATAAATGAAGTTTGTTGTAATATCTTGGATTTTCTATTGGAGATTTTAAACCTCTAAGGCTTTACAGCAGTTTTTACAAATATGCGTGCTCCAATTTAAGTCATTTGTGTGGGTGATCCCGAAATATTCAGCTGAATCTACTACATTTGTGCTGATTTCATTAATTTTTATACGGGTAGATCTGTTTCGCGGTTGGTATCTCCCTAAGAAATCAGCCACGGATCATTTACTTACATCAAGATCTAATTGCCTTTCTGCACCACCTTTGAATGAAGACTAAATCCTGAACGAAGACATATTGACGCTTCCGTCGGAAACGGGCGATGAATATACAAATTTAATATCGTGGGAGGGCCGTATATTTTCGCCTCCTCCCCTTCGTGATTTTTCGGTCAGATGGAGTTTGGGCACGCGACGGGGATCTTGCATGCACGGGCAAAGTAAACAGAGCGTGCGGGGGAAGAGATAGTTAGACAGGTGTCAGGGGATGAATTTTAATAGATCCTTAATTTTAAAGCGCCGACAAACTCGCGGAATAGGAACCCCGCGCTCGTTTGTGCCGGCTGCAACACCGGGAGGCTGTTAAGTTGCTCGGGTCGTAAAGTTTACACGTATATTCCGGGGAATGCGGGAATTATGGCCGTGACGCGTGTCGCAACGTTTGCGGACAGGTTGTTTTATAGATAACAAAGGAATTATACGGAGGGGGAGGCCAAGGTCGCTGGCGATGACAGGAGCAAGGACGATTGGGGTTAAAACGGGAACAAATGGATCCGTCGAGAGGACTGACATCCGCGGTGGGAAAAATTAGCGCGTTCATCCTCCCGTGGTGGCGATTTTTTGTTATGAATCCCGTCAGTGGAAGGATACGGCTGCTTTCGCCAATTTCGAAGCGACCTTTGAAGGTTGCGAAGTGCATTGACATGCTCCAGGAATTCAATTATTGCTGCCGTGCTCATTGTTTTACTTCATAGAGAGCATGGCTGAAATTCTGGTGATTTTTGAGCTGCGTTTTTGTTTGGATGGTACAAAAGAGCTTAAAATTAGCATATTTCTAATAAAGGGGGAGTATGAGGAATACTGCTTTTTTATGTAGAGAAAATGTCATGGACTGTCAAACTTGGGATCCATGAAGTGAATCCAAGGGATGGTATTCAAATATTTCATTCGATCAACTCTTCGTTATTTTTCTGTTGAAAGGTGGTTTCCTCTGCAGGAGTATTTCTACATTTACATCTAAATCTTCATGATACTCTTCCCTTATATCCGCCTGCTGTCATGTTTTACGGAATGAAGTCACTAAGCAATCGACGTGTTTATATTGTTTTCATAATCTAGGGTTTTTCATGGAGAGATATTTTAAACTGCTTGTCTTTGTACACCCTGTAATCACTTTTCTGGTGGATTTTGTAAAAATGATATATTTTTATTTTTTAATAGACCTAATAAGGGTTATTATTCCTTTAAATGTTTTGAGTAACATTACCCTCTTGGCTAATTAGAAATTTAAATATAGCATAATTTTACGTGTTTACATGAGCAGGATGGATTAAGATATTTTATTTTAAACATATGAATTACCAAGGTCCCTTTTGGAATTTTCCCCAAGAGGCCTATGACCCTCTGTGCGTCCGTAGACACGCGGTTTTGCCTTTAAATTACATATGTAAGGAATAATTGAGTATAATATAGATATTGATAGAACATTTTTCATAATATTTTATATCTCAAATATATCTGAGTACGGCGAGGAAATAATGCATTCACAACACAGAAATGAGCAAGCTGGTTTAAGTCAAATGTATTGTGGTGATGCAAAATGAGCAGCAATTAATTTTAAGTAAGAGCTCCTATTTTTGAGCTCGATAAAACATAGTCTTAATAAATAAACTCCTTCACAATATTATTCATTCGATCATTAAAATAAATATTCAGATAGTATTGCAAAATCATCATAATAAGTGATGGTTCAAAGCTTGTACGTTGAGTGAAACAGCATATTTATGCCGTAGGAAAGATCGAAATCAGGTCAGTCTAAACTAAAGTACAATTACACATTAAATAGGCTTTGTTCCACTGCGGAGTCTCTGAACTTTTTTCCGTCAAGTGTCTTACAAGTCCCTTCAACTTTAATATTCCCCAATGTCATCACTCTTCCACTCAGTGGGAAAGGTTTTGATGGGCGGAAGGAAGCGAGGAGAGTGGTGGGAAAATGGTGTGAGGCTGCAATCCGCCTCTTCCTTCTTACCGGTGACGTCGCTTTGCAGAGTGTGGGTGTTCCTGCAGAATAGGTTCTGCCCCAAGCTCCTCTCGCCCTCTTTGTAATGGAAGGAATTGGTATGGGCGAGGTGGTTGGCCCACGACTGCGCGTGCGAACACAACTGTGGAAACGGATTGGAGACATGTAAATTAAGAGCACGTGGCCCAGTACACGCTACTCCAAAGACGCATTTCATTCTCTACAAATTTAAGCTACGTGACTGATTAAAAGCAAATGCATAACTTGCAAAAAACTATGTGGCTTAACTTGACTGATTACAAGGAACTTGTGTGGCAAGACTAGGCAACACTATGTGGCAAGTATTATCACATTGCTTCGAAATTTATTTGAGTCGATAATCGATAGATATCGACCAATTGAATATTAGTGCTCTACAAATTTATACTACGTGATTGATTAAAATCAAATACATACATAGCTTGTAAAAACTATGCGGCTTAACTTGACTAATTACCATCTAGGAGCTATATAGGACAAGCATTTCAAAATTAATTTTTATTAGAAATTTGTTTAAACGATTATCGATATATATCGATAAATCGAAGATTATGCCAACCCACCGAAAGAGGAGAAAATGATCTTAAGTTTTAGTAGAGTAGGCGAAATTAGGCCAATCGAAGTTTGCTTCTTTTTTTTGGTTGATGAGTTTTACTATAGATATTAACTATCGAATAAAAATATATTTTTAAACTTTGAGTTCAATACTCAGGGCTTTTATTGACTTATTTTGTTGAGTTTGTACCCATTTATTTCAGTACTTAATCTGGTTTTGATTTATGACTTATACAGTATTATAGTTATGCCAAAATTAAAATGAAATATTTAAATCTCAAATCTGTATTAAAAGATCATTTCTTTTAATGAAAAGTTTGTGAATAGCAAATTATCAATCTATGATTTAGGATATGAAATGAAATTTCACTAAAAAATGACGTGTTTTTTTATTATTTCATTGCCATATATTATTAAAGAAGGGAACAGGTTAACACTCTTTTAAAGGTTTGACCAATTACTTTATGTAATGTTGAGTACTTAAATATCTATCTAAATTTTCAAACGTAATCTATGCCATATTTTTTAACATTTTCATTTTTTAAAGGCTCGCTCAACCTTGTGGACATGCACCAGTGCGAGATCCACCGTGTTTCGGTTCGCCATCGCCTTATCTTTCTCCTCGACTGGTCGGATAGCGCATTAATCTTGGATCGACAGGCCTCAGCTGATGTATGAAGAAGGTAATATATTTGTAAAAAGAGTAACGTAGTGCATTTTACGAAAATTACTTTGGTATCCCAACTCTGACAGTGAATCATTTCTTCGAATCGAAGCGAAGCGTTATCTGTGATTTGAAGATTGGATATAATTGAATCTTTGCATATTTATGGAATTCTCCAAATCACAGAACTTAAAAAATTCCTAACAGTTAAAAATGTTTTTAGAAATAAAAACACTATTTTTCCGAGAGCCAAAATATTGGTAAAGCGGCTAGTCGTATCTGGCTTTCTGGTCCCTACCACATTGGACTTTCTCATATATCGTGACAAAAATGCCACATCTGATGTTAATAACATTCCGATTAAATTTATTCTGAGAAACCCGCAATAAGGAGTCGGTGGTTGGGTTTTTAGCTTACTGAAGAGTCGTAAATTTTGTTATATAAATAAATGGCCAATGGAAGAAAAATTTTATTTACAAACTGATAAGCGGTAGATTCTAAATTCGTGATGTGACTGTTGAAACATTATATTTTACACCTTCCTCTAAAAGAAGCACCGAATACTGAATGAACATCACGCTATAGTCAAAGCGTGAGAGAGGTTATAAATATCCATACGGGAACCTATAAAATGGGTATTTTCTCAATGTAGCATTTATTCCTCAAACTTGAAAGCTTATTCCTTACATTGAGGTAGTTTAGCTGAATCTAAAGGATTTAAACATTCAAAGCATTACTCGAGCTTGCGTATTACTTCAATAGCACCGTGTACTAATCATAGTATTTACTATACAATCGAAGTTTATGGCCTCGTATTTGTAGCTTTTCCATTTTCTGTTGCGACGTTCAAATTCTTGAGATGAAATCCGATTGTTTCAATGACACCGTATATTAATTATAGTATTTACCATGCATTCAAAGATAATTTTTTCGTATTCCTTAAAGAATTTACAAGGCCCCGTATTTCCAGCTTTGCCATTCTTTTTGTTGTTCAAATTCATAAGACTACATCCGATAGCCCCGGTGTAGTAATATTAATATGATCATTCCATCTACCAGCTGCTAATAAAGTCCCAATAATTATAGCGTTCGGCCAGTTTGCTCTACAAATTTTCATGGAACGAGTCCGACGTAAAAAAAACCTATTTGAAGTCGGGATTGAAATTGACCGCCCGGGAGGAATTTCACGGTCCTCTTCGCAGCTCTATCAGTAGCAGATGTGCGGTCTCACCTGGGTGGAGATGGCGAGCGGAGGCGCGGCGTGCCTATGCCGGAAAGCGTTGTGCCAAAAGAGACACTCGGTTATAAACTCGCTGTCCCTCCACTGCGGCTCCAGCGCCCGCTCCTCTTCCTCCTTCGCTTTGCCGCCTGCCACGCCATCCTGCGCCGATACTCGGAACCTGTTTATTGGACGGTTGGAAAGAATCTGCGGAGGAGAAAAAGAGAAATGGATGGCGCGTTAGTGTCTTTCCCTTTGAGGCCTCTCCAAGATTAATGCACGCGTTTCTTTGTCCGAGAGAGGTGGCCTTTGAAATAAAAACTTCCCGAAACGTTTTATGGGAGTGACCTTTCGGGCTTCATAAAAGCAGGATGTTCTCGAAGGGCACGTCCACCGGACGAGGAATGGTACTAGAAAGAGCCATTAAGCATGATTTCCCCTGAATATATTTCGCATTATTTCGCGATGGTTTTCAATTTCCGGAAGGAATGATTCAGGGTGTAAGAATTACCCCTGAGGATGATAGCATGGTTGTTGAAATGTGCATTGGGCACTTCGTAGAAGGTCAATAATCAGGGAATTTCCGTTATTTTTTTCTTAGTTGGGAAATACTTTTCAGGATGGAAGATGTAAATATGAGTTTCGTAAAAGGATAGCCTTGGCCAAGAAGCCTTTATGACGCGAAGGGAATTGATGACCCAAAGGTCTTGACAAAGGAATCAGGTAAAGATTGGTGAAATCCTTGGTTTGGAATGTTTTACTTTAGGGGTGCGAAACGTGGACTTTGAGATCTGAGGAAGTCAAACGTTTGAAGGCCATCAAAATATGGGTATGGCATATAATGAAAAAAGTATGTTGGGTTGGTTGACAAACGCGGAGGTGTTATAAATTGTTGGGGGAGGAGAGTGCTTTAATTGACGTGATTAAGTATGGACGGAAGAAATATTTGGGTCAAATATTGAGGGGAGAGGGTTTGGTAAAGATTATAATTGGGTGGTATTCAGGGAAAACAACAGAGAGGAAGACAGAGACAAAAGTTATTGGATGACATAAGGGATGGGATTAGCTACAAGGAAATGAAGAAGATGGCGCTTAATAAGGATTTTTGATTGTACATGAACCTACCGAAAGAACACTCATGATTCCGTTGTTTCCCGAAACCGGCAGCAACGCGATGCGGAGAGCTGACAAAAACGGCTATTACAAATTTCATAAACCAGTAATTCATTAACAGCCGAGTACCAATGTCTTTTCTTAAAGGGGAGATATAATTTGGATTTCGTAGTGTTTTATGCATTTCAAATGGAGAAAGCAGAATCAATTGGAAGGGAATTATCATTGAGGAAACAGAAATGAGCCCAGAAATCTATGAGGGTTGTCTTACCTATGTACACACCTCTACCACAGGCTGCATAAGATTCGGGGGCAGCCATGCCATTCGTTCGATTTTTTGTTGCAGACTGTACCCATGCACCCATGTCCCCTGCGTTCCGCCTTTCGGCATGTGGTGGGTGTTGCAGACACTTTAATTCCTTTCAATTTCTTATGTTCATTTCGTGATTTTTTAGGTCCACACTATAACGCTTATAGTGCCGATAATACCTTCATGTCCTTCACATCGTCTTCAATTGTGTTGCATTTTGTTGCTTTCATTCGCATTTTATGAAACTTACTTTATCAAAAGAGATATAAATGAAAGTTCATTCCCCTTGTCCGTTACTTTCGCGTATAGCTTACGAAAATTTGAATTTTCAGGAACTGCTGGTTCTAGTGTTTTTTTTCCTTATTGCGGTATCTGATCAGCCTATTTAACAGCATGATCCATTACGTCTTCCGAGAACCTTTTATATCTGAATTGATTCACCAAGTTTAATCTAAAATTCATTATCATTTCACTCTACGATTCCAGTCCAATTTCAAGGAGCATCTTGACAACGCTTATTGATCTGTCGTGAATTCATGGAAAGATGCACGATTTCACGCAGAACAATCACAAGAAATTTCATCAGTGAAATTCGTTTCAATTTAAGATCTCTTTAACCATTTCATCGAAGCGTAGTAGTGTTCAGTGAGTTTGGAAAATAATGGAAAATTTCAGAAAGCTTTTCGTGTGAGCGTATTGCCTGGGAACACGTACTCCCGTTGAAAATTTCCTAGATTCACCGCTGAGGCTTAGTTTCCTATTATTGCAAGAGACCTTTGAACGAAAGGCTATATTTAGACGATGGAGTATTTCTACGAATTTTGGGAACATTCACAATCCCATACGCTCAAATTTCGGAGAACGAATATGCGAAATCATAGCGAGGACTTTGCTATGATGAGTCGCCCACGATCTTTGGTAATAGCTAATATAGAGTAGCTATTTAATTTAGTGAGACAGGATCAAATCTCGTATGGTCTCCTATCACCCAAAATAAAATCATACTTAGATAGTAATACACTATATACACCCATAATACACTAATACACCCGGCCCCGTCAGACATTTTTCAAGTCGGTGTTTCCTTGGAAATTTCCTGGGTGCACGCCCTTATGTGCAAAGTCACCTTAACCCTTTTCCTAGATACACTAATTTCGCCTTTTTAGACTTGGAATTTGAAATAAAAGAGAGAAAATAAATTGGAATATGGGCTTTTACGTATCTTGTGACAAAAACTCGAATTGTTGATATCCTACAGTCTGTGCGGGAGCTCTCATCAATTAAGCCATCTTATATTCTTAGCCCATCTCTAAGAAGACTTTGTTGGCCATTTTTTACCATATTCCACTTCCTTTCAATCTGAATAATTCTGCTTGTAATAAGGATTATTATGGAAAAAAATGTAAAACGATTAGATTAATATTTTTAAAATATCTGTGCTACGAGAAATCAACCTACCATTGTAGCTGAATGTGTATCGAAATAAAAATTATTTTTAAAGAGAGAGTACGTACATTGACTCCGCTAACAAGGCTGGATATATATATTTCTCATAGATACATTAAAAAAACTCGGTTAACATTAGTGCCATCGCTCACGTTTCCTCCAGCGAAAATATCCTTTTGTCCGAATTTCTCTGCATTCAACAAACATTTCTTTCCATCCATTATTTCTCGCCAATCCATTAAAAGTTCCCAATCCTGTAACTTCCGACGTAAGAAGAACAGAGAAAGATATATAGCCGGCAATGTCCTAGTTCTCTTATTTAGCCCCTTTGTTCTTCTGTCTACGAGGGGGTCTATCTCATTCCTCCACAATTCGATCTATCATTGTCGATTTCACACTTTCTACCTGTATCTCTGCTCTCAATCACACAAGGCTTTCCTACGGTTACTCCTCCTTAAGCTTCCTTTCTCACCTGAAGCTATTTTCCTCCTCACGAACTCAACTCTATTTTTAGACTGCACTCTGACAGCTGGGTATCGCTTAGAAGCGCCTTGAAATTAATCTTCCTTTTCTAATGAATAATTTTTTACTGAAAATTAATTTAGTTTACGTGCTCCTTGATATCCGATTGATTTCCAAGCGTGGATGTGTAAGCTCTTATCAAAATAAAGTAAAATAATAAAAATAAAAATTTAACTAATACAATGGGTTAAAAATATTTTTATCCTTCATATATATATTGCATTTTTACATTTTTTATTTATTTATTTTTCATTTATGCATGCTTATATTTTATTTATATGGGTTTATTATATTGGTTCATAGTAACATTTTTTAAATTAATTTATAATTAATATATAAGTTAACGTCATCATCAGTACTCATGAATAACTAAGGTGATTTTGTACAATAAATAAATAAATAAAAATAACACAATACATACACACATATAACCCTGGTTACGATGCTTGGCATGATCATCTTTTCTCGTTACCCAATCAGGTATTGTTATGATAGTGCATTAACTAAAATGCTAGTTTTGCTAACTTACTTTGTTGTTTTATGGCATACCACAAAGTAAATGCCGAGGCCATCGACGTTAAAGCAGCTTAGGTTCGATACTCGCTCGGCTACTAAAAGATGGGAACAGTCTTAAATTTTGATGTTTGCGAGTATAAATCCTACGTAATTTTCTAATTTCTTAAATGTACAAGGAATATTCCTGGCAACAATTTCTTTCATGAATGAAATAAAAATTTATATTATGATATAATTTATTTCTCAGGTTGACCTTTACTGATAGTTCATTTCCCTTGAAGCATTTGCCTAGTTTCAAAAATCCATTTTTCCAACTATTGCAATGCATATCCTCATGTATATTACATCCAAACTCTGTAGGATGTTATTTCTCCTAAAATTTCATAAACGACAACATGTCTATGAATAACGTGCTATTGCGTATGAAAGTTATATTTCCATCCCTTTAATACTATTTCACTGTAATACTACATTAATTTATTTACTTATTTTTTTTCAGATTAGAGGATAGTTTTCAACGGAACAGGCTCTCTGATTACGAACTCTCGGTTGTTGGCGCGAATTTCTCTCTCAAGCGATCTCCATCGTCCGTCAGGTGAGTGCGCTGATTTAATTTCTCCCTCAAATTCCCGTTATTTTGGGTTTAATTCCATTTCTTTTGGTCACGGAACCAATCAAGGCGATCCCTCTGACCTTTCAGATGTTTCGCTGATCTTCCACGAGGTCGTTTTCGTTTCTCTCACGAATGGTTTCACGGAAAACGCCGCATGTTGCTTCTTCCAAATGTTTTCTGATTTTGTTTGTGTTGAATTTCATTGCTTTCTGATCGCCCTGGAAAAATTAATTATCTGAACGATTTGTACATAACCCCGATATCCTTGAATCATTAATAACTCGTTAATGCTTTGCCTGAAAGACTTCTTAAATATTCAAATTTGGATTATGTTTTTTATTTCTGTCATTTATTTAATATTTTTGTATTTGTTTGTGTAACTTCCGTGGAAGTAATTATACTCCACTTGCAGAGCAAATAATAATAATATAATAATAACTCGTCTTTATTGTTGGGCGAATTTTAGTCAATGATGACCATTCTTACTATAAATCGCATTTAAAAATTAGAAAAATAGGATATTTAAGTGAAATATGCCAGAAAATTCCATCATGTTGACTAAGCGTAATTTATATTTACTTTTTGATGTAATGCGTACATTGTCTCCTATCTAACCATTCGTTTCAGAAAAAATTGATTCTCTTTATGAAAATTTATTTAAATATACGGAAACGAGTGATCTTTTTTTCTCATTTATAGTTGTTATTGTTTTAAGTACCCTTTCTAATCTGCTTTGTCAAAGTCGCCCTTGGAAAAATTCCTTCTACAGGAGACATCAATGGAAAAAAATCAATGCTATTTGCCCCTTAGTGTAATTTGTCCTCTTCTTCCTTTCTGTTAATTTATCCTTGTCATTCAGCATCTTTAGAATTTTATTCTATAATGCAGAAATTTAAAACTTTTAAAGAGTTAACCGTATATCGTGGATAGCAGTGATAATAATAGTAAAAAACACACTTCACTTCGTAACTTACACAAATTATTTTATTTCACGACCGGTGTTGACCTAAGCACGGTCATCTTCAGGATATGTCATTCTTAACCTGAAGGCCGCGTTCAGGTCGAAACCAGTTGTGAAATAAAATAAGTGTGGAAATTGCGAAATACAGTGTTTCTTTATTATTGATAAAAATTCCTGAAATTAGATGCTGAACGAGGGACTCCGACTACAGAGACTAAGGACTCTGTAAACAGTTTTAATTATTCAGTCCATTCAATTTAAACCGATCGAGGGAATATACGAGAATTATATATTTATTACAATTTTTGCTTAACCGTGGTAATTTAGAGAGCCGTCTTCGATCGTTAAAAACAATGTGCAGGTCGTTAACACTCAGTTTCAGAGAATGCTCAATGGTACGAATTCTCTCAGCTTTCCCGATTTTAATAGGTCCATAAAATTTTTTATTAACTTAGTTTTTTGAGTAATTAATGTCTCTGAGAGGCTGTGGTTAATTTTCCAATAGAAAAAAATGCCACTTTTACGAGGCATAACCGCTTATTAACGCCCCTGAAATTCAACCATTAACGACTATTTTCAATTTGCTTAGGGTATTATCGATATTTGATTGCTAAGAGTTAAAATACTTTCTTATTTATTTCTTATCAAAAACTGAAAAATATTAAGAGTTTCATTTTATTAAAAATAGTAGGAACCACTTGAATTTTATCCTCGATGAACGGGAAATTCCGTGGTGGAATATTTGCATCGCTCTGTTTCCAATACATTCGATAGCAGTTAATTGAGTGGAATATTTATAAATAAAAAAAATTCGATGAAAGGAAACAATTAAATGAAAATTCCAGGAGAGATGATGGCTTATTTAGAGTTAAGTGAAAAAAAAATGAATTCATATAGCTGTGGGTAAATTCATATCAGAGGATGTACGTTGAGTACATGTTTTGGAGGGTTGCCGGGTGGAAGTATATAAATAAAGTCTTGTTGAGTGGGTAGTGATGATAATTTTGGAATATTTGTTTATGTGTATCGTCTGGTGTGAGGTATTGTGGTATGAATAGTGTTGTACATAGACAATGGTTGGAGCGGCCACCGGGAGAACTTCTACTTGGAGCATATGTAATAATAAATAAATAAATATTTACATTAGTACAATTTGCCGTTAAGTAGGATGTTCAATACAATTTTAAAAAAGATAATCACTATATCGATGAAAAAAATGTTGACGTAAATAATTGAAAAGAAAAAAAAATTGTCGTCTTATTCTTTATATATGGAGGTCGAATAAACTGTCGAATTTTTCAAGTTCTGCATTGACGGATAGGTTTAAATGGATGTTGGTTTGCGTAGTTTGAACGGGCTTCGAACACTTACGTCGTGCATCTGTACCCTTAGTTCAAAGGGTAGGGCATATCGAGGGCATTTGCCTAGGGCGCCGTTGTCAGAAGAGTGCCGAACTGGTCCGATGAAATCGATTAGGACGACAAAAGCTCAAAATTTATTTTTCTGGTATTGAAGCATCAAAATGATTATGAAATATTATAACTTTAAAGTATTCCTTATCGTTATGCCCTTCCACCACGACAAGGGTGTAGTCCAGAGAAGGGGTTAACACTACCACATTCTACATTTGCAAAGCTCTCATTTTCGTGCTACCGTTTTACTGCATTTAATTCTTTGGGGCCAATAATCAGTTCTTTAAATTATACGTAATATTTTAAAATATTTTTTCACACATATTTATATTTAAATAGTATAATATTTTATGTATTTGTGTTCTTTATTTCTATTCTTTCTTACAACCATTTCTCTTCGGGGGCGTTCCGCTGCTCCCCACTTTTCAATCAAACAGACTTCTATTTTAATCCGCTCATTTCTCTTCTTTTTTAATTTTACATGGATATTTAAATGCTCTTTTTGAACTGCATTTGTATTTGTATGTTTTGTATGTTATTTTCATAATTTGTTTTCCTAAATTTTCCTATCGTGTTTGTAAACTATCGTATTCTGTTCCCAAAGAACGACTGAACTAGCATTAATGAGGAATATTGAAACATATGAACCTAACGAATGGTAGAATAATAATTTATGAATCATAATATAATATCGTATATTCTAATGTATTATTCAGTTATTTCGTAACGAGAGTAATCTAAGACGGGAAGATAAAGTCTAAATTTCTACCGAAGTCTCGTAAAGATGGCTTTATGTATTAAAGGCGAGCAAACATGGATCCATTCCGATCAGGCAGAATCAAGCTCCAACTCCTTACCTCCGTGAAAAACTGAAGTCCGACTCCTCAACCAAGGATAAGACCGAACCTAATTTTTAATCGCAGCGTGGACAATCGAGACTGCGCTCGAATGAAACACAAGCCGTACTTCAACGGCCGAGACGGAGTGCTCCAGCCGGCGTTCCAACTATTCCTGAAATACCCCAAGTATTCCCGCGGACATTAGCGAACCCCGATCAACTTTCTCCTCGAGTAGGCAAAAATACTTCCCAACATCCCGCAAACTCCATCCCGCGAGATCGATCCCGACCCCACCGCCAATTCAGTACATTTCGTACGGCATTAGGAAAGGGACATGCGTCCTTAATTCAGTCCCGCGCGGAAGTGAGCATTTCAGCCCTCCCACGGATGTGAGGAGGGGAATGCGCCACTCTCCGCCCTTTTTAGAGGACAATAAGCTCCCTTTTTACTTATCGCCGGAGAGAGAGGCCCTTCTCTTTCCCGCCTCTGTGCGAACTTTCTAAGATTGCGCGGCGTCGGTCAGGACGTCCGGGCATAAATATATTGCGCGCTATTCAAAATGAGAGGATGAATTGCCAGGGGCGTAGGAGAAAGGCCATCTCGATAAACTGTGTTTACAACTAGTTATTTTTTCGGAGATAAGAAAAGGTGTGCGCGCTGGAAGGTCCCTGGAGCTGTTTTCTGGACTCCTATGGCACGACTGACCCGTGCATTCACTTAAATCTAGCACATAAGTGTTACCCAGGACCTGAAAAAATAACGTTTTTGCTTACGATACATTCTGGTACTATTATTATTATAGGTTATAAATCTCCAATAGCCGTCTTGTCGGCGATTCTCGTCACTTTCAGTGCGGTGTCCACTCTTGCTTTCTCAGAACACCGGTGGATGAGACGAGGATCGTCGACAAAGACGGCTTATTGTATATAATTCTAATTCTTTAACGGCCGTGTTCCAAATTTTCTTTCTTTACAACATTCTGGAACGTTTGCCGAGGTCGATTACGTATATTTTCTTCATTCAAAGGAACCACTTTCAGCTAACTAGTGGTTTAAATGATTGGAAGAAGTTACTGGGTGATGTCCATGGTGACTAGGGAAGGCCAAGGTTGTAAAGAAAGAAAATTTGGAACACAGTTGTTAATGAATTAGAGGTATCTCCAATAGACGTCTTTGCGTAATTTATTACCCCTGAAGACGAAAGCATCGCATTTTAAATTTACATCGGATGTTTCTAAAAAGAGCGGCAATTCTTCTTTGTTTCTCCAAATACCAATGAATGAGGCGAGGAACGCCGACAAAGACGGCTATCGGAGATTTCAAACCTCCAAGGCCAAGGTTATCAATACAATGCCCTATATAGTATGGTTTGCGTCATGGATGCATCTACTGCTCCTTTGCAGTTATGAAAGCAGATTCCTTCGCTATTTCCAGAAGAAGATGAGTGTTCTCATGCTCGGTATTCTCAATTCTGAGATATTTTCATCTTCAAGGTCGGCTGGAGAAGTATTTTCGGGATTCATCGATAGACGTTCCCTCAGAACTTTTCCATTGTATTTTTTTCCGCATCTAGCTCCGAGTTTTTTCGGAGAAGACGCAAGATCCTTAGTTCCGTTATCAAGAGAAATGAGTTCATCGAGTCCTGGATGTTTACGGAAGCTGTAAATGGCTCCCAGTTTCCGATTTTTTCGGAAGAGTTCTTAACGACAGCCGCTGTAGTTGTCATATTTTTCTCCCAGGGAAGTAAAGATAATCTCAACTGTGATTACATCTGCAACTTTTGGATATGATCAGATATTCACGGGTTAATGCTTGGGAATTATCATTCAATTAACTCGTTATGCGGGGAGATTCGAGAATCCCGTGTTTCGCGGATTGAATTGGTAGGGTTGGCATTCAGATATGTTCACAATTCTTCACTTGGAAATTTTGTAGCAAATTACTATGCTGAATTCCGGCAACATGAGTGAGTAGTTTCGGAAACTTTCCGGTGACATTTTCATTCATTTTAACGTGAGACTGACTTTTTGGGAGTTATGATCTTAATATCAATGCATAATGGGCGAATTTGCATTTTACATATTATTGAAACAATATTGAAACTCCAGAAGTTGTTTTGAAGTTTAAGATAAAAGTTTAATTTAAAAAGTAGAGAAATTTATTTGCTTTACTGAGATTCTCGAGATGCTTTATTGAAGATTCCTAATAGAAGGGTAGAAACAACTAGCAAAACAGGGGAATTATAAGAAGAATTTAAACAGGAATTGAATTTTATGAATCAATAAAACTTAGCTAAGGTCCTCGATTGAATGAAAGCGCCAGGGAAGTAAACTGTAAAGGGGTAGCAGAGCAAAACTACAGTAATTGAAGTTCCAATCCCCGGCTATGAGGATCTTATGAAATGGCACATCAATGAGAGATGGTTGCGAGATGATTGTTGAGTCCTTACAAGGAAAGCCGTAAAAAGAAATTGGAAAATCTTCAAAGGAAGGCAGCTCGTTAAGTAATAGGAAGATAAGATTCAGAAAAAAGTCGACATTTTAGGAAAATTAAAGATCCGTAGATGAGAATAGTTAGAGAGGAAGAGAGAAAAATAGAATTGGTTTTGTTAACGGCATAAAAATTGCAGGCAGTAATAGAGAAATGAAAATAATACAATTAAATTGAGGAATAACATTTTCCACGGAGAGATAGCCATTACCACAAAATCAATCTCAGACCACTGAGAACATTTATCGCAAAACATTAATTTAAGCAAGTGCATGTAATGGCCTAATAAGCAATCTGGATCGTTCTTGAAGTTTTATCCTGAAAACCTGATGTCTTTTAAAACAACTGTGCTTGTTTAATGTAGTCGTTAGAAGTTGTTGTTAGTTCCGAAAGTTGTGATAAATCGCCGAGACGAAATGTGGTCGGGAAAGGGGATTGCCTGGTTGGGTGATGTATAGCTGGGACAACGTGTGTTCCCTGACCTCTAAGGCAGCCGTGAACTATCAGGAACCCTTGAAAATCTCGCAAGATTTACTTCTGCAATGCTAAGAAAAGAAACAGCGCGGGTAACTTTGTTCATGTATGCATGCATATCGTATCTTTCATTCATATTTGTTTTATCAAATTTAATGATATTGTTAATTTATTATTAACTATATAGCTTTATACACATTGTATCTAGCGATCTACAAAAATTACTATCTATATACACAAAAACTATCTATACACAACAAAAAAAGTTATTTGCAATTTTTGTAGACAATTACTATCTATATACACAAAAACAGTTATTTACAATTGTGTAAAAATTGGAATCGTAAATTACAGTTAGCAGCGCCGAAATAGTGTCTGAGGGCGGTAATAAATTAATGATGATAATAATGGCAATAATATTTTTTACGACAAGACAAGATAATGTCGATATATATTTTTTTGTTTCCAAAGGAATCAGAGGTATTAACAAATGCACTATTTTAAAAACACGATGACAATAGTAATTGTAATGTATATTCTACAAAGCGTCGCTAAAACTAAATAATTGCACATACGATGCAAGTTTCTGATAAAATGACAATCTTTGGTAAAAAATTGAAAGAAAACCAATTTTATTTGGCGTGAGTATGCTAGCTGTAGAATTAATTAAATACATGCAAACTAATGATCGCGTGAATAATACATAAAAATTGGATCAGAAAACGAAATGATAATATTGATAATTTAAATTTTATGAGCAGTTGGAATAGATTCCCTAGTCACTTGGGGAATTTCTTGAAGTCAATAATTCTGAAGCCCAGCCGTTAAGTTAAATGATTGTGTAATCGCGAAAATTCATGACAAACCTCATAAATCTCGCGCAGGATGGAAGGATCTCCAGAGAAACCGTTCAGCATCAACAAATTCATTTTCCGCGAAGCATAAATATATTTTTAGAGCTCATATCGTACACTGAGGAGGAAGGGGCCGCCGGGGCCTCAGCCTTCATAAAAATCTCTTGCAAGCCTTGTAAATGGATATTTTAACCGGAAATATACCCTTTTCACTCCGTGCATTCTATTTTTTTTCGCTCTCCTCTTAGTTTATAATTTACTGACGCCGCATAAATTGAGTTCTCAGTCGTTATTATGTCTCGGCGGTGTTTCGCACAGGTGCGGATACGCCCCGGGCGCACAAAGAGCCATTTGAGAAAACGTCGAGATGAAAAATTAGTTTTGGCAAAGCTGACTTTGCCGGTTGTAATTTTAACGCTACTTAAACGTTGATGGTCCACTCGCAGGGGGAATTTATGCTGCGTGCAACTGAGGAAAAATCGTTACTGTCATTCTGAAATTTTACTCGGTAAGAATGAAAATATTACCTTTGAAACTGAAGTCAGACAGTCATCTACGATACAAAAAAATGATAAACCAATTGTTTGAACCAGAAATTCTTGCAATATTTTGTGTTGACACAAGTTTTCTTTTTCAATAGCTTATCGATGAAACAATTTCCTTTTACTTTGGTACTCCACTAAGCAAATCCTGAGCGTATTTCGCGAATCAATTTATCTCGATTTTTAAACAGAGGTTTTAGCAGAGGTGCATTCAAAATGACCTACATAGAATCTCAGTTTCTAATACCATATCTTGATTAATAAAATACCTTCCATTTGTATTTTGGTGTGGTAAATAAAAATACATATTTCTACTTCTTTGCCACAGTATTGCTAATAGCTTATATTTGTATGTAATGATATATCAGATAGTGTAAATATTATATATTATCATTCACAATGGTTACTGAGGTATAAGTGATGCTGAATAGTGACACAGAATACGTTCTCTTCTGAGAAATGGTAAGAAAAGTGTTACTCGTGTATAGTATATAGTACTCATATAGTGGCAGTGCTTCACTTACGGGTTTTCTCTTATAGCATTCTAGCTTGGCGAGGTAAACTACCTCACTCCTCATCTTGCCTTATATGCCTCATTCCCCTTTGTATTATCTCGATTGCTGATGTTAATGTGATTAGAGATGCCACCGAAATTCATCAGAATACTTTGCAGTCAGGCATAGGGTCTCATAATATATTTCTCCATTATAATTGTGCTCGAAGTTTTGTAATCTTTCGATAGCGTCTTCTTTTTATTTTATATTTAAGTCGTTTTCCCCATTTGGAAGGCTTCCTGATGAGTCACTCCTTTGACTTGAGATGAATTAAATAAATTGCAGTTATATTAATTATAATTGTATTGTGGTTAAAGTTGAGGACTTTCGTAACAGTGTAAAAGGTACTTTGGATGAAATACTCATAGTAAGTACAGCCAATAGAGTTATTTATTCTAAGTAGATATCTTAAAAAGAGAGAAGTTCAGAAGTGCATTGATCCGTAGAAGTGCTTGAAAATATACAATTGAAATAACTAATTTGTAACCCGCATTAAGTTATCAAACATTTAATTCCTTAGAGAGGCAAAAATAACATATTTCTTTCGACTCAGTTTGACATTCGATAGCAGTTCTGCTCGTCGAAGACGCCGAACACGGCTACTTTGGGGATTTGTCGAACTGGATTGGCAGATCAGTGGAGTTTTTAAAGTCTTAAAGGATACGATCCTCTCTCTGGTAGTTTTTCAATGGCGTCTCCCATTTCTCTCCTTCCTTCGCTTTATTCCGAAGCAATTTAATTGAGACGGCTTCCATGGTCGTAGCCGATCGTCTTAGACTGTAGGCGCCTGTAGCATAGTTTCTCCCATACGAGTATCCTCCGGCCATAATCAATATTACTCGAAAAAATTACTTCCAGGATGACTGAAGCGTCTTTCGGCTTGGGACCTCGTCGTCTGCGGAAATGGACGAAGGGCAAAATTGCGCATTTTGTCGTTCCATTGTCATCCCACAGATTGCAATTTCGATTATGAGTCACGTCAAGCGGTAAAAATGTTTGCGCTACATTCGAGTTTTCATAGAAGTAATAAGAGTCTTCATTTCCGGGAATTTCTTAATTACTTTTCGTAACAGGAGAATTGAGGTTATGTCCGATTTTTAAAAATTACATTTCTTCGTAGGAAAATCGAAACTAAAACTGGCAATGTAGGCTCGAAATTTTTACTTTATTTTAATGGCAGAAAATCGCGGTTAGGAATGAAAGAATATGTTCGAAATATTTTTGTTTAATTTTAATTATAAAATTATCTTTTGTCGTAGGGAAATGGAGGCTAAGACCGGATAAATATTCGATAAAATCGAAGCTAAGACCGAAATAATAGGCTCAATATATTTTGTTGCAATCTTAATTTTTATCATTTTTCGTCTTAGGAAAATTGAGGCTAGTTCTGGAAAAGTGGTTCAAATTTTTTTTTAAATTAAAATTTTCCACATTACTTTGCAGAAAATGTAATTACAGGAAAAATAGGTTCTAAATAATTTTATATAATTCATAGGGTTTAACTAATTTTTGTTGCGAAAAATCTATGTAATGACTTGAAAAATAGTTTGAAAATAGTTTTACTTAATTTTAATTATTGAATCACTCTTCGTTACGAAAAAAAATCGAGGTTACGACTGGAAGAATACGCTCGAAATGTTTCAGAAGTCCTTTTCCGAGTTGCATTTTCTTACGGTGGCGCTGCACTCCTCGGCAACCAGCAATGTATTTCCATAAACATCAACCACATACCCCCTTTTACGAACGTTTATTTTGTAGGCAACGCTTTCTTCAGTTTATCGTCTGATAAGTTTCTCTTTGATGTCGTCGTCGCTAGGTCTCAAAGGTTTTCCCCATCCATCCCGACTCCGCCCTCTTTTTCTACGGAAAGAAATTTCATATCCTGTATCTTACCCAGCCAGCGATGTTCCGATTTTTTCCGGTGTTTCAAAGGCGAACGATTGTTCCGGGATGTAAAACTTGGAACAATGGGCAGCGTCGGAAAAAGACGAAAAAAGAACGGGAGGTCGAGGAGCTGATGCGGTTTTTCCTTGAATTTTACATCAGCGCGACGCAGAATTTCGCCCCGGTGAGGGTGAACCTGGGCGGCTCTAATTGGGTTTCGTTTCTTTCTGGTCAAAGGCCGCATCTTACGTGGGTTACAGAACAAAGTCGAACCATTATTAAGTCAGACTCGTAGCAGAGATAAAATGCAATTCATCCCATGTAGAGCTTCCCGAATCAAGAAATCACAACTGTATTTATTTGTCTTCACGGGTTGTATGAGAGAATTTTCAGCTACAGATTGGGCATTTAAAGGACTATAATGTATAAAAAACAATTTTTTGTAACAAAAACACTTGTAAAAATGATATTCAGAAACTTGAACAATTCCACAATATTTATATATCCGAATATTGTGAAATTGTACCAGTTTCTGAATATTATTGTCGCAAGCGTTTTTGTTACGATAAATTATTTTTTATGATGCAATACCAACAAGTATCATTGAAGCAGTTCGGCTTTTACAGAAATGGATTATTATATTGTGCTCTCGCTATTTCAGATGATGCCAGTTTACTCAGTAATTTGGTGAGTCGTTGTATGACTTAATGATATGAAGATATTTCGTACAGTGACTTTTTGTAAGTTACCGGATTTGAAAAGCAGTCGACACATCAAGACGTGCTTGAAATCTTGGAGTATTGCTAGTAAAACTACTGCAACAAATTCCAGCATTTATTGAATGCTTCTCTTATAAATTTCTGCCTAATATCCTTCGCCTTAATTAATTCTGTTTCTAAGTCGGAGATAAACAATATATAGCGATTTTGTACGAAGTAAATCTCTGTTAGTTTTATGCCTTCAAAGTTAAATCGATGACTTTCCACATTTTCAACTCTATGATACCTAAAAGTGCAATATTCAACTAAGGAAAACATATAGGGTTGACACACAAACAGAAAATAAAGATAATGAATGCTTAGAAAAGAAAAAAAAATCTTACTAGAGTTTATATCGAGAGTTAGTATATTTCTATTGTTTGCGACTGTGGATTGTTGACCGAATCTCACTCCTATGTCTCATCACAGTATAATTGGAATAAAATGTGTTTTTAGATTTAATCGTTTTAATAATTGACAAAATGCACAATTCCATCATTATCTGATCTTCGTCATCTTGGTTGGTGCTAAAATTCATCCCTTGGTTTTGAAATAAATGGGGCATGCAAACCGTGGCAGCAGATGTTGCAGCAGAGTTAGATGTGGCAGGGAGGCAAAAATAGAATATTTAGAGCTCTGAATCTATTTGATCGTTTCCACAAGACTGGTGGGTGGCAATTCGTGATGCAGATTCAGGAAGGATTGTGCTTTAAAACGGAATAATTATTCAAATTGAATTTACGTCAAATAATATAGTTTTTAATTTCCTCGAGGTTTCTGTTATAAGTTTCGTAAATATTACTAAGTTTATGCTTTTATAAATATAGTAGTTATGTTTACCAAAAAGAAAATGTAATATGTTACAGCAAAAGTGATACGTCTCTAACGTGGAAATCAGATTGATTTTTGAATGAAGTCAGTTCACAATTTCTCCTACATTTTAGCTAAGAATAAAAATCTAAAAATAGATATTATTGTTAACTGTCAATTGAAAGAGAAATTGATATTGAAAACATAGGGCGTGAGGCTGTTCTTTACCTCAATTACGGGAACACGTTTATTTTAGAAAGACGTTCTGAACAAATGGATTCCTGAATATGAGTAGAAGATAAGGATGCATCTCTACGAATTATTACATCGCTAGATCACTTGAAACGGCTTAAGATCTGTTTGTGGCTCGAATATGGTTCAATTCTTGGAGCCGTTACTTTTCTTGCATTCAACTGAATGAAGTTTTTATTACTCGCTAGTATTTCAACTGTGAATTTATTTCTGTGAGATTGTATTTGATTGAGTACTCAAAGTTCAATTATTCTGCGTCTTCTACCTTCATTATTTACCTCCTGCGCGAGGAAGAGGTCCGTTATTGGCGCTTATTTAATTCAATAGAGCATTCAGATGCAGATAAAATTCCCGTTCAGCGCCGCAATAAATAAAAGCGATTTCCTGGAGAAAATGAGGATCATGATTCATATTATTATCGACTGAGAATAAAATTTTGTTTGCAATACTTTTCCCGCTGACCTTGGGAATTCCGCCAAGAATAATGTCGAGTTCGACGCGGACTTGGGATGAAAAGCGTTTGGAAAAGATTTTAGCATCTTGGAACAGGTAGGGGATTAAATTCTCAATTCAGACGAAAAAGACAGAAGTTATTTAACTTAATTGTAAGGCTCTTGTTGAAGTAATTAGCCACGCAATAATAACAGGCGGTGGTGAGGAAATATTTCCTCAAATGTGGACTCAATGAGAATGAAATATTGTCCAGCGATATATTTTTGAGTCATCTATATAAGGTAGCGGTTTGGTTTTTTTTGGAAGTAAGTTAAGGAAGAGAAATCTTGTATTTTCTACGGTGTATATTTTTATCTAGATTATTCTCGTTGACGAGTTGACATTTTTAATGCAACTGTGCACGAATTGGTACATTTTAATAAGAAAGGACTTGAAAAAAAATAATGAGCAATATTTTGGAGGTTTAAAATCAAAACTTGTGCTTTCTTCTGTCCCTAAAGATGATAGCTGGGCTATTGACATATACTTACATTGGGTAATTTTTATAAGGTCGGTAATGAGGAACTTTCCTTTGCTTCCTCAACTAGTTGGGAACGCTGACAAAAAAAGCTTTGGGAGAATTTAAAACCTCTAATACTCTATCAGTCTCACAACAATTTCATTATTTACAGAAGCAACAAGGATTTAATTTGGAAACCAATTTAGATCAAACTATACCACCTTAATTTTATTCACCCATTGATGTTACTAAATCAACCAGACCCTTATATTTAACCCAATCAGACCCTGCGTGCAATATATTGGACACCATTTTCAGTGCTTATTTTATATTATTCATGTTAATTAAATATTTATTTTAATGGTTTTGCTTCTTTTATTTTATTATTATGTCAATCCTGTATCAAAAGAGTCTCATAATAAGATTTTATTGCTTATTGAGTAACGGAAACATCAGCTATAATCAAAAATAATTTTTTTCTTGATAGAAAAAATTCAGGTTTGAAAGGGATACAAGAAAAAAACAAGACGAGAATTTGGAAACAATTCAAAATGATTCTCATTAACACAATTTATGTTTATACAATTTATATTAACACAATTTATGCTAGCACAGTTTATTTCAACCCAATTTATGTTAATAGAATTTAATCCATTCACTGATTCACCGCATTGCTGCTAAACCGACCAACCCCAAGCATTTCAAAAAGTGAGAGCTAAGCGACATTCATAAACATGAAACGAAACCGTAGCTTTTGCCGCAACTCACGAACCGTATCTCACGCAAAATTCGTATAAAAGTCTTTCTCCGAACGCCTCTCGAATTTCCATCGGGAAAGACATTCCCTTCCCCCAATCGTGCGCATCTCTTCCAACAACCCTTTTCCGAAAGATCCCCGAAACAAATTTCTTGATCGATTCCCGCTATCAAGATCCACGGGGAACCCTCCGCGACCGTTGTTTTCGTCCATCTCCGGATGGGTCACTGCGAACGGGGTCACCGTCCTCTTGTGGGAGGCAGCGCCACTGCGGGCAGCAGCCGCAGCGCGTGACCTTTGTGCGCAGCCTCTTTCCACTAGCCATTGAGGATTTTCATAGATTCCCTAGGCGATCCAGCGTTGCAAACCGCCAGAGACGATTTTTACCGATCGCATGGGGAGATAACCCTCTTTCTGCTTCGGGATGATGATGTTCTAAGGGCTGCGACCGCAGGGGCATTACAGTTGGTGGTACAATCAATATTGTTTTTACCGAAGATAGATAGTAATTACGGGAAATAATATTATATTTTCAATTATAATATAAACATTTATATTAAGCCCAGTTTATGACCTAGGTATCTACACAGTTTATACATCGTATTAAGTATATGCAGTAATAATTACCACAAGTGGTTAATTTTGGCAAGATTCAACATATAATTTTGAAATTAGGAAAAACTTACGAACTGACTATGATTAGGTTGGTGATACCACATATTCTATTTTGATTTTTTTTGTTTTTCACTTTTTGTATATGTTTTCCCCTTATAATATCATTATTAAATTTTAACTTTTCTTATTTTAATGGGATATTGTTTAAGTTCTGTTAGTATGCCCATAGTATTTATTAGTTTCTTTACTTGAGGCGGAGCAACACAAATTTTGTATTAGTTGTTTTTTTTACATATATTCTGTTGTTTTTACTCTCTCTTGTGCATAATCTCCACTCAGCTAAAAAGTAGTTCTAGACCCTGCGAACGCTAATGGTTTCCAACGGCTCAAGGGCCGGGGCATCCCTCCCTCCGAACCTTGAACAAAAATGCAGTTCATTTTTGCCCAAGTATGTCTTTAGTCGAATTTCCCAAAAGTATTGCTTTCTATAATATCTAGTATGAATTTATGAAATCAAGACGAGGTTGGGCCAAATTCCAAGTTAGCCTCTTTAGAAAATAAACATTTTAATTTAATGTTAAAATTACAAGAACGTTATGGAAAGATGCAGGTTTGTTAGGAAAACTCTTTTCAACTGAATTGAATTTTCTGAATTGACCGATAAGAATTTTTCTGAATTTTGAAAAAGATAAAACCCTACTTTGCGGGAAGACCCCCCACAAAAAGGGGATGAAAGTAACCGTGAGAACACAGTTAATAATGTAGAAAAAGATTGTTAAGTTAATAAATTTAAAATAAAATTGCTAGATAAGACAATATGTACACTCCTGGCCAAAATACAAAACTATTTAGTAGACAAAAGCTCGGTATTGTCATATACATTTTGGAAAGAGTTTCACTGTAATCTTCACTATATCTCAAACAAACCATAATGCAATTCATAGTTAAATCTTCACTGGTATTAATGGATTTGAAACTAAAAATTTTGTTTCGTTATAGTTCACTCTATGTCCCCAAAATGCATTTACTCTTAACCTTCAATTGGTGAAAAGATTTGATTAAACATACCTACTATCTGTCTAATATAGTACTTAAGATGATAATCATTTTAATGACAAGCGGAGTTTAACTATCGATTCTAATACGGAGTGTTAGCGTAAAAGTCAAGATTGCTGTTTAACTCAATTTTGACCATGCATCATAATGTCGAGCCTAAATCTACTTCTGTATATGTACTCCATGTGACAAGAGGAGAATGTACACCATTCAGACTAACCGCCAAGTTGGTTACATTTGCGCAAAATGTATTTTTGAATCCATTAATCGAGGACCAATCTAATTCCCTAATTTCTCACCGAATATGATGGATATGTTGCCCTGATGGATACATGATAGCTGCTGTGTCTTACGAGCACTCATAGCCATTAAATTTATCGATAAAATTTGAGCTGCTTCAATTCCCTAAATGATAACGTTTTACCCAAGGCACGAATTCATTCACTGAAATGCATTCGATGAATTGAAAATAGAACTTGCGCCGAGCGGTCAACTAAGCTTCCATAGGATAACATCTGTGTTTTGATTACGACGATTGCTCACGACGTATTTATATGAATATACTAATCCTAGTAAAGGAAAATCATTCGGATTAAAGTCGAGAAGTAAACGTGGTCATTTCGACCATATCTGTCCATTTTTTTCTGAGAAATACCATTTGTTACGCATCCTTTCGCGTTCGGAAACAGATTAAATTCTATGCGGAGTTGTCTCTATCGTTTGGGTCTCGCTCCACGGAATCGATATCTCCCGAGAATACGCACAAATTTCGGTCCTCGCTTTAGTCTGAAATCTCATTTGAATTCATTGGAATTCCTACTCCTATTGGTGATGGATTCGAAACGAAACGTTTACTGAATTCTGTCGAGTTGTTTGCTCCCCATTAGTGGAGAGAGACGGGCAAACTGACGCAACTTGATTTTGCTGTACAGGGACGATACGCAAGCAAAATATCTCTAATGTTATACGAAAGCCGTGGATGCAGTATTTTTTCTGTGTGATGTTCCTGTTACCGTGACGAATCGAATATTATTTTTCTCTTGGTATTGAATGTAAAATATATATAATTATATTTGATTTTATAAATATATATTAATTAGCTGAAGAGCCCGTTGATTCTCAACGGAAAATTTAGAAGTAGACTATGTATGCATTTGTCTTCTATAAACATTATATAATCTAACATATTTCATCTTCACTTAGGTCAATGAGACAGGTCATCGTAAACGACTAGTTTTGGTGATAATCCCAATATCTTATCAACGCTCTTATAATTTCTAAATTACTGCAATAGTCATGTAAAAATTTGATTTGTAGGAGTAGGTAGGCTTCAAGATATTTTTAGGTATGATTGATGATGAATTCTCTTTTGTTTTTATTTATTGAATTATAATAAAATGATATGAACAGGGTCATTGTATTCCAACTATAGGGACGTCTTCCTCTCGAAACAGTCTCCGTGAAGCAAATACAAATTACCTCATTCCCCACGTTGTTGGAAAGCCTCCTTCCCACTCTAAAACTACTGGTATCATTGTGCTCCAATTACGGAGAGGTCTTCCTTTCGTGACATTTAGTCTCTGTGAATGAAGGAAAACTACCCCACAACTCACCTTGCCGAGAAAATCTCATTGCCTCTGTAAAACAATTATATGACGTAGACGCCATAAATTCTCGACATAACATAGGAAAAAATAAACTTAGTAAAATATAACAACTTGTTTTTTTCAATATAATCTCCCCATAAATTTATTTCAACGATCAGTTATTAATAATGTTTACAATCGTGCCAAACTTAAACCTGTATAAACCTATCAGGCTGAGAATTTATGGTGCCTACTATATATTTAATGATGGAGGGACGAGGCCAAAGCCGCCTTAGGGGGGTAAATGTAATACCTTACAGACTACTTACAGATGCCTGTGTGAGAAAAGCGACTAATTAGGAAGCAGATAGTACTTCGAAGAATGGGGGCAAAGATCCGCACGAACTCTCAAAACCATTTTATGCGACAACTTCCGCATATATCAGCCCTCAGAACTGCATCGCGTTCGTCACGCTAGACCTCCCTATAAATATCGGTACGAGTGGGACGAGTCGCTAACGAAATTTACACGCGCAGTCGTTATCGATTTGGGCCCTAAGTACTCCTAAGAGATGTACTCACGTCGACTTTCGCCGACCGGTCAAACATCCTGCGGACGATCCGCAAATCCGCGAGCGGTTGGCAGCGCCGTTGGGAAAGCGCTCTGCGAACCTGTCTCTGGGAGTCGAACAGTGGAAACGCACTCGGAAAAAGCGATCGGGGAAATGACGCGGTATGAATTCGACAAGCGGAGAGCGGGGGATCGCGTACGGAGGTTGACGAACGGTTGGAGACGAATATAATATCGCGCGCTTCAGGTGGGTCGCGGCGGGGTTTTGTTATCCAGATCTCAGCCGCCGTTTATCCGCCTGCGTGGGATTATTTCTTTCGGAGGTCGATTCGCTCGGGGGGTGCGCGGAGCAGACGGGGAGGGATTCTAAACGTTGGGATCTCGTTTTTAGAACGGGATAGCGAGTGATCTCTCTGAATCCGGATAGAAATTTAAAGATGCCGCGTGAGGATGATAATGATGGGGAGACATCGTGCTGTTTAAGTCATTCAGTTGGAAATGTTTGAAATACTGAGTTAGGATGTCTCTTTTATGGATGCGACTTCTTTCTTTCAGGTCGTGCGATTGGAGAAATATCGTACGTGATGAAATTAACTGTATGAATTCGCGCTCATACCCCGGTCGTTCTTACTAAATTTCTCATAAAAAATAACTATAAATTTTTGAAATAATACCTAACAAAATTAGTAGAGATAATTTATAAAATTCAACAAAATATACGATGTATTTCGAGAACATGAATGAAAATTTCGCCTAAATTATGGATTAATTTACAATTTATTTAGAAAATTTGTACAATTTTTACATTTATTTAGAAAATTCTAAAATTATATGGTATAAAGCTCTTATACCTTTACCACATTGAATTATCTTTATAATGGACTTCAAAGTCGAGACCAGATTATTAGATTCTAAAATTCTAAAAGTACATACATATAATTTCACTAACTTTAAAATTATTGAATCATAAATCAAATATGAAATGAATTGCGGAATGATTTTTTGTATGGAAATTAATGGCAGGAATATAATTTCTTTACCGTCTGAGGACTTGACATTTTTCCACAATTATTTTATAGCCCTCTTCACCAATGATTCATTCATTTTTTACCACATTCTCTGAATAAAAATGCTGAAGTTGAAGCTTATCTGATATAAGCCCCTTAAATGAGCCCTTCAATATTTCTTCTGAAACCATCTAGGAGACCATTCCTCCAGAGGTATTATTACTCGCAGCACTTAAACCTGTTCTATCAATAATTTTTTCTCGTGGATCGGTCTGCCCGCGATTTTTCAACAAAAAATACGCCCGTTCCTTTGTCAGGTCACGAAACCGTGCATTGCGAGGGATTCTAACATTTCTCCGATAAAAAGAAAATTGAAATTAGTAAAAACAATCATTATAGCGCCATTAGTGAAAGATTTTGGGGAAGATAGGGCAGTCAGCCTTTCCTTTGAAATGCAAAGTCACTGAACTGACCCTTTCGGTCAGTTTTGGCATATGCGGAAATATCCCCAAAATCAAAACAGTGTCTTTGAGCTACCACTAGGATTCTAACGCAGTTCCCTGAGAGCTGGAATCTTTAGACTTTTATTGCTCCTAGTAGATTAGCAATCTGTTAATTGTATCCCACTTCTAGGACATACATGCTGCATTCTGACCCAGATGAAACGGAAGATGTATTTAGGATGGGAAATTACGGAGGGTAATAATTAATAGAAGGTATCGTCTTCGTGATACTGAGAAAAACCATTTACATACATGGATGTATCTATGAAATGCATGTGTACTTTGTATTTAACCAATACTACGTACGTGTGAAGTTAATTATGTAATTACAGAAAAGGAAATGGGAAGAAGGTATCAATATATATGCGTAGTAAATTAATTTCCTGCGGAAGTGTAATAAGTATATTCACGGTTGAGGCCATCACTTTATGGAATTTTGACATATTGAGAAATTACTGATTAAAACACAAAAGAGAATAAGATAACTTTTACTATACTACAATATAATTGTAACTAAGAATAATTTCACTGATTATGCAGACCGATTAAGAATAAAAGTTAACTTTTTCTTTCTTTTACATTGTTTTCTTTCTTATACAGCAACTTCTCGCTACGTTTTTTTTGTTTGCGGTTGTGAAAGGAAGATATTATTCTTGATAACAGATGCTGCTGAATGCGTAAGAGCCGCATTGTAATGTATAGCCAAAAAGTTTTTGTAACATTTTATATCCTATTATCAGTGTTCTCAAAGAGTCGGTAAGAAATAGTGGTAATAATTGAATGTTCCATACGCATATATATTGATGGATAAATATTCAAATGATTCAATTTATGCTAGAGTTTGTATCCACTATTTCGGCCTATTCTTATGGTGGACTCCAAGGTTAGAGGGATACAGAAAATACACCTTATCCTAGGTATCACGTAAGTGATGATGCTCAATTTTTAATTACTTTTATTCCTTACACAAATAAAATTGTCTCAGTATTAATCTAGGTATTATCAGGATAATTGTCCTACATGGTATATACTGTCAACAATTTCGTCCTAACCTAAACATTGCGAGAAGGGAATAAAAATGCGTGGACGTGGATAAACTCAAGATAATGCGCACGCATTAACTGGTTGGGAAAACAGCCAAAAATAAAATTAGAGAGCAGTAAAACGGTCGTTTTCATCGAATTTGCCGCTTCCGTTTTTGAACGAGTTCGCATTGCGTTAATTTTTCCGCTTCGTCGAGGGATTCCGTTTTTTCTGCGCCGCTTTTTTGTTTGCGCAAATTCGGGGAAATGAATATGTTATCTCAAACTCTTGGACACGCCTGTTATCCTTTTTCGGCGGGAGAAACGTCGCTGCGAAATTAATGGCGTCGGAAATATTTTCGTGTGCGCCCATTTTATTCATTGCCCCGCGACACTTTCTGAAGCTAAGAGATTAATCTGTCGAGACGAATAGGGAAAGTATTTTCCGCATAAAGCGCGACCGTAATGCTGCATGAAAGTTTAAAGCTCTCTCAATCATTTTCCAAAACGAGATACTACATGGACTAGTAATTTAACGATGCGTCGCGAGTTCATATCTGCCAACTAAACTCTCGAAAAGGGATCATTTAACAGGAGTGAGATATTTTTCACTCTACTTCTATTTTTCATTCCACTGAGATATTCATCTCTATATTAACTAGCCTGCCATATTTTTGTAACCATAGAGAGAATTTAGCATTAGAGTGATAGTCAGAATTGTTGACGTCAACAGTTTCTCCATCGCTTTCTAAATATTTGATTACTTAATTAAGCAGTTTTACCGTATTTTTAAAGTGCACCTGGACCATTATTTTAGTTTCCGTTTTTGAGGAAGAATTTAAAGCAGTCAATCGTAACAAGCGTCTCGTAGTTCTTGTGAGCAGTCCAGTTAGTCATTCTTCCAAATTTTCAATGTTTGCAGTAAATGTCTTAATGACGTATAATATAATTGGGATTTATGTTCTTTCTCAAACCATGCAAGGATAAAAAAATACTCAGTTATCTACTGTCGACATAAAAGTGTTAAAAGAAAAATGTAATTATTATTTCTCACATAAGCTCTTGAATGAGTCTTTACTATCGTATCTCTCGAATGATCAGGTGCGTAAACTTATATAAACTTTCTTAACCTAACTAATATGGGATATTTAGATGATATATATTGAAAGAATAATTGAGATCAAACTCATGGGATTTGTAAATACAATGTCAGCTAAGACAAAACCCCAACCAAAGATTGCCAATGTATATACCAGGAACAATCAACCTCCTATAAAAAGTAAAAGTTACATAATAATAATAATAATAAATGGTCTTTTTTCAGGCGAGATTGAGACTAGAAAGTCTCTTCTTACACCTAACCCATCGTCTTAAGCGAAACAGTAAGAAAGAGATAGTTTTCAAAAGTACACGAAGAAAACTAGTATGTGGATTTTAAAAAACCTAAGCTGAGGGCTCAGGAAAAAAAGTTCCACTGCAGGAAAACACTCACAAGAAGAGGAGTGTGAAAAACCTGCAAAACCTAAAGATAGAAAACTATATTTTTGATGAAGGAGAAAGGAAAGAGTTATAATAGACAGGTAGTGAAAATATAAAAATTGTACAAAAAGAAAGAGGAAAAAACATAACTGCAGTACAAACAATCAGATAAAATAAATCAACTTCACTAAACTGACATTAATTAATGACTCTTAAAACAGATATTAATGTACAAATTATATAATATAAATATTAATGATATTAAATATAATAATTTATATTGTTTTTTTTATTTAACATTTACAGTTTTTAGCAGTTTTATCGTGGTAAATATCTTGCACAACTTAAGTTGTGGTGTTCTCTTTGCTGACATTAAATTATTAAGTATACTTATTTAGAATGCAGCTCTATTTGGTGATTGAATGTAACTCGTCTCGTAGTATATTTATCTTAATTTATGCTCAAGAAATAGGCGGAAGAATTAAGAAACCGTTACAAAGGAGAAGCCTACTTTTATTACTCTCCTCACCATAGGTTGTAGAAATTGACACATTTTTACAAATCTGCCGACAAATAATGTTTCAGCCTATCACGAAGGGTTTTTTTCATATCCATAAACAAAAAAATAATTCAAACAACCCTTAGCATGCAAAAAAGCAAACGTATAGCCTTATTATTCAAGCAAACTTTTTATTTTTATCCAATTGCGTAACTCCTTTGAAAAGGACGGAAGATGGAGGAGAGAAGGTTGGAAATCTCCATCTCTCTTCGTGTGCGTGACACTAGAGCTCCACGCCTAAAATATCACTGCGTCAGTAAAACCAGTTTTTTCCTCCGCTTGCGGATCTGCAATTGGGATTTGACTTATGGCTGACCAATCTTAGGGCTTTTACTCACGAAGGAGTCCCCCATCAGTGGGCGCTCTTTTTTATGCTCCTATTTTATGTATCCTCGCATGGAGTAGCCGACAGAGCAACGAGAATGGAATCGGCCAATTTTCGTGAAGGGAACGACTGCTTTTTTATGGTTTGCTAACAGACTGCGTGTGCGGGATACATCTGGTCGAGCTACGAAAAAATGCTCAAAGTCATTTTACCTCATGAGTTCGTAATCGCATTACACGTGCATTTATCAAGGTGGAAAATCAGACGGGCACTTAAAATATTGATCCAAGCGGTCGCACTTCCGTTCCTTGTCACAAAGAATGGGTTTTCGAAAGCTTGAATAAATGTCTGACGTCCTTAAATTTTCCTCATTATCTCAAAATCTTAAACAAATAATTTTAAATAAATAAATAGTCATACATAAATAATGTAAACAAAATATCGTAGATAAATAAACAATATTAAACAAAGAATAAAACTGTCTCAAAGAATTTAGGGACTTATTCCACCAAATTATTGGTGATGATTGCAAGACAAAGATTAATAGATTTTTTAGTAATATCTTGTAATTAGAATTACTAATTAGTTTTGAATTAAAACAATCTAAATTTATCTTTGATTTGTGTAAATTTAAGTGTGTGTAAATCCACGATCCACAGCAAAGTTTTGCTCTAAACTTCACGGCTACAGATGACAATTCAGCAATTTCGCTACTTCTAGCGACTTTTCCCTCTTTTATCAATTTTTCCTGTTTTAGCAGCATGTCTCACTGCACTGAACTTATTCTGTTTCGTGTACAATCTTCTACGTCATCGAAGCATAATGTGTTCTACTTAAATAAATCAAAATAGCATTACATATACTTAATAAAAACAAGATTCATAATGATTTTATTTATACCTAAACTGATTTATTATTCGTGAAAGCACATCACAATCATTATTATTTTTAACCGTTTTTAGCGATTCTATTTATGTGTTTGGTAACTTTTTAGCCACTTTTTACGATACTAAGGTAGCGGCATTAAAAATAATAAAATGGCATCTCTGTATGCAGCTGTTCTTGCTTTCAGTCTCAAATAAAAAAATATATGTAAAGTGAAGTGCTAGGGTAATTTTCATACGAATCTCTAACAAAGAAATTCCTTGCATAGCGTAGCACGTATTCTAATTAAGGCCTCGAGATTACATGCAGCCTTTTCAATGCTTCGTTTTAGTCATCTCCCGAGACGAATACACGCATTTTTATAATATCGTTTTCCAATTTCGTGTACTATAGACATGGGCGCCGTTATGATTTTTGTCAGCGGCGGCGTAGAGGGAATATGAAGCCGGCGGCGGCGGCGTAACGGCGTGAACGCTGACTGCTTAATCGTCGGCGGCGGCGCGGCGTAACCGGCGGCGTGTAAAATTTCGTTCGTATACGGCAGGAAAAAAGGCGAATAACTCGAATATCTGAGAGTACATTATTACAATTATATCATATCAATAAAGACAAAGTAGAGCTATCTTGAATAAGCAGCACAATAGGCTACAATCGAAAAAACCCGGCAAAAAATCCTTTTCTTGAGTGCGGACTTTAGTGCTGGCAATTCTCGAATAAATCCTGCCTATTACTACCAAATTATTTACACTGATTTGTACCTATTAAAATTCTAAAGGTGGTCAAAATTGACCAAAATTGACGAATAATGCCAGGTTTAGATTTTTGCAAAATTCTTCAGCCTCAAACCAAACACAAATTAGCAGAATCATCGGGAAAAATCAATAGAGTGTTAAATAATCAACCCTTAAGCATAATTATGCTTTTTTAAGTGATCACAGTTGAATATTTGAATTATTGCATCACTTCCATCAGATCTCTGAATTAGCTTCTGTTGGTGAAATACTCACTTCATGCAACATGACTTTAAAGTTATATTTCTTTCTCTTATCCTCTCTCGGACCCTCCGATTTAAGGAAAACGAGCTCACATTAGACGCTGTCTGGGAATATTATACGCAGAACTTATTTAGGTATGGAAATGCGAAGTTTCAAAGTTCACACTCAAAAAATATTTCCTTATTCTTGGCCAGCATTTTTCGATTCTAGCTCGCTCTGCACCGTAAAGGGGTTAATTTGGCAATACGTTGCTTTCCTTATTTTCACTAAAGCATTCTTCTTATAATTACGCTACATTACTTTAAGAACGGTTAAAGAGTGGTATCACAAATTGGGCACAAATAGCCAATAGAATGTCGATAAATGGATGTACTATTGTTGTGAATTAGTTTTAACACCACATTTGCGCCACATTTTTCAAGTATGGAATCCAGGAATAGACGTTCAATTGAAATTTCCAGAAAATAAAAAATGTATAAATGATGAACGCAAATCAAAACATTTAAGTTTAAACAAACTAAAAGAATAATAAGCAAATGAATGAATGAGAGGATATTAAAATAAATATATTTATAACATTCATCAGTAGGTTACACTCTGTCAACAAAATCATTGCAAAACGCATAGTTGTCACGGATGAATACCATTTTATTCTATCTCTGCGGCTCTAGTCCGCTTTTCTTATCGTTGAGAGTGAGCCCTCACATACTAAAACTCCTCTCAATGGGAGTTCTGGTTGCGGGAATACACTATGTTCTAATAAAGATATTCAAACCGATTATAATGTTTAAGAACTCTGGATTAGACGTTTTTTATAAATCAAAAGATGCTTCAATTATTAGGAATTGAAGTTAATCCAGGAAAATACTGTTGTACCCTATGAAGAAAATTCTCTTATTGGATTTAACATTTTGGTTTACATATATGTTCAAGATGGTTTTTATCAAAGTATTCGCATAAATTATGATACGTAATGAATACACATTGCTTGCCATCAGGGCCGGCTTTTGACAATTGGCGGCCCCAGGCAAAACGCATTTGGCGGCTCTCCCGTTTGTAATATTGTAAATTGAATAATGGTGTAAACCTGACAAAATATAACAACAGTCTCTTTTACATTGAATAATAAACTAAATTATTAAGATTCTTTCTATCTAATTTTTTGTGAGTTATTTGAGAGTCAATTAATAATAATAATCTTGTAATGTAATAATTTGGCCAAAATTTGGCGGCCCCAGGCGACCGCCTTATTCGCCTTCCCATAAAGTCGGCCCTGCATGCCACTACTAAAAAGCCCAACGTATCTCAAACGGCCCCATGTTCATAAGAGAGATTGATGGACGTAGTAGAAATATACGCGATGAAAGAGAAAGTTAGCCTAAATTAATTTTAATATTATACCACATGGAGATAAGTAATTGAAAGCTGTTCAGTGAAATTTAATTATAATTAATTATTATCATATTTACAAGGAAAAATAAGAAAAGAAAAATATTTAATTGAAAAATTTGGAAAATCGTAGCGAATTTGTTTGTACTTGTTCTTTAATACTCACTCTCATTTCAGAAACGAAGAAGTTCTTATTCTTGATAATTTGCTTCCTTTTATGATCCTTTTCCGATACTTTTAAATTTCCTGGTAAATATTCCGGGAAAATACATCTGAAAATTTTGAAGGGAATGTCGAGAGGTTTGAGAAAAATGCGTTCAAAAAAGTAGTTTCCTACTACTTTTCGCTATACTTCATTCATTAAAAACATCCAGCGAGATAGTATTCTGAGAAAAGACTGAATTTTATCTGTGTTATTTTAAATCCCTATTTTCTATCATAAACATTCGAAAACGAACATACATTGCGGAAGTTACATCTTCCGCAATGTATTCTATGAATTATATTACGTATGAAATATATTATTATATATACGTATTATGAAATATTCTACCAAGAGCTTGGTAACGAAATCAAGTTTGCAATCGTACCTACTTTCATTGCTGAGAAAAAGTTGTTTTACATAATCGGTAACAATTTTTTCTGGTGGCTAGGAAATATATTAAAATTTTTAATTTTGATTCAAAATATATACCGCAATAATGTGTTAAAATTTTGTGTTAATTAAATTAATATTTTTTGCGATATCATTTTCAAATTGAGCGGTCTGTTTTAGAGCGTGAAATATCGGGAACTTATTTATTTCTGACTGCGATAAAGTACCAAAAAGATAAAAACAAAAAAATTTCTATTACATAGTTACACATTACACATTCAATATCTATTCAGGGTGTCCCAAAAGTCATGGACCAAACGAACCATAGAGGTAGAACATAACATGGGCTACAGGTTTGCAATTCATTTTGTTGTCCGATCTTCTTTTGTTTTCGAGCTACGAATTTTTTTCGTATTTTCTGAGAAAACCATGACTTTCCAGACATTTGTGGTCATGGTAACGTAAATATTTGAGATGCATTGTTTAATGCTTTCTCTAAAAATGCTAAATAGTTGTTGTAACTCACAATAGAATATTTTTTACCCTTACTCATACCGTTCAGCCAAAATAAAATTTCAAATTCTTAAATTCTCAAAATTCCGAACTTTGACAAAATCTTTGAGGGCAATTTAAAAAAATTAATAATAAAAAAAATTTTTGCCACGTATCTTAAAAAACTCTTTCAATGCATCAGCTATTTACCACGTAAATTTTGTTGGGTTATCTTTACGGCATCATACCTAAAATTTGATTCGAAACATAATAAGTCGATGATTCCCAGTTCAAACAAACAAGTCAAAGCCTCTTTAAAGCTTAAACTGGAGTCATTAATGTGTTTAATTATCGAAACAAGAAAATGTTTTACCATTTAACATGGCTGTTGCACTCTTCGGCGGTAAGTTAAAATACCCCCTTCCCTCATTCCTTGCTTTAATCAACAACAATACCCTTCGAGATTACTACAATGTACGGACGATTGTTGGGAGCCGCGGCGTAACTAAGCTTTCGATTAGAATTAGATTAGAATTTGTAATGTGTTCTGGCATCGAACCCAGAAACAGCATGGTCTTATCTAATTTTTTTTCATAAACCAAGTCTTGATATACATCTTCTATCTAAGCTAGAACTTCCTATCATATCGATAATAGATCTAAAGGAATATATGGGAAAAGTAGGACGTCATTTGAGGCAGTTGCAGCAAATATTTCTGCTTCAGTTTTCACATATAGTTAGAGACGGCAATCCTTTGTTGTTCTGCATAGTATTTATCACCAGGAAGACCCGGGTTCGATGTCGGACGGAGAAATTTCAGCGAATTTTATGAATAATTTCAATACTATTTCTACTTTTGATTTCCCTCTCGATATGTTGTCGACTTGAAATTTGTGTTATCAACATGCTTGCAGAATGCAAGCAGCATTTTACTCGTATCAAAATAAAATTTGATAGAACTTGTTTTTCTGTGGACATTCTTGTTTAAGTTTTATTCAACTCAAAAATCAAGTAACTATAATGGAAAGACCGGCAATAAATAGCTTTTTCATTTATTCAAAATTAATAGCTTTGTTTACTAATGAGATATGAAATAATTATTTATAATTCCTTTAAAACTTATGTCTGATAATTAGAAAAAAGTTTCCGCAAATTCTAAGACAAAAAACTACAAATATGTGAGGAAAACTATGCGTTAAGTGATAGCCGCCTGAGTAAAGTGTACCCCGCCCGGGCCAGGCACGCTTGTCAAGTAAACGCCACTTTCTAGTGGGACCCACTGCACAGTGACTCCTGCCCGTTAAGTGCTCCTCGACTCCTACACCGGCACCTATTTTGCCGGCACGTGTACTAACGGCCTAATCGTAACACGTATCGATATCACGTATAACTCAGCGCCCTCGTGGAAAACCAGAGATGTATTCTATCAGTTCAAAGCGTATCTCTTCGAACTACTTGGCAGCATATTTTCGACTGTGGGACCTTGTTTTTAAATCCAAGCCACGCCACGCCGCCGCCGATAAAATTTCCGGCGGCGGCGCGGCGGCGCGCCGTAGTTATTCCTTCGGCGGCGGCGGCGTGCCCGATATTGTCGGCGGCTGGCGTAATCGGCGCGGCGCCCATCTCTAGTGTACTATTTAGAGTGATGGAGATACTCTCTCTTGTTTTACTCGCCGATTGAATTTGTTTTCATTGGTACATTTCCGGCGTTAAACTATTCGAATTTAGGTAGTGCTCCACTCAAGTGCGGCCTATTTGACACCTAACGGAATGATACATGCAGCCTTCCGATGAATAAATGCTCTCCACTTCTGCCCCTGACATTGAGAGCTAGCGGGAAGCATACGTCACACCATGATTTCCTACTTGCGACTGATGGGTTATAAATCTCTTACGTGTTCAATTAATCAATGCAAACGTAGTTGTAATATAGTAATGGTCGGTCTTTCTGTGAAGTCTTCAGCTCGAAGGTTGAGCTAAAATTACTAATTACTAAAATAACCTCATTAGCTAAAAAACAGAGGGGGATGAGGCGACTAGGCAAGATGAGGAGTGAGTTAGTTTGCCCTTGCTTTAATGTTCCGTAGATGTTATTATAATGACTTACCTTCAAATAATAGAGATAAAATTTTTCTTAGCAGAGGAAAGCGTGCAACTTAATCCAAGGTTATACAAGAAGCGAAAAATAATGACTTGGCTGGGACTCGAACCCACTTTTCGGGCAGGTGTTCTTACCAACTAAACTACCTAGCCACGTCCTTTTCAATTCTGTAAATGTAAATTTAGTTGGTAAGAACACCTGCCCGGAAAGTGGGAGACCTAGGTTCGAGTCCCAGCCAAGTCACTATTTTTCACTTCTAGGGTTGATTTACCTTCAGTTAAGGGAAATAGTAAGAATGACTTGCGCAAGTAGGAAAAATCTTTGGGAGAAACGGGCCTATAAATTCAACAGGACCAGGGCTCGAACCTGTATCTCCGAATTGATAGTAGGTTGCATCATCCATTAAGTCATCAGATAAAAATAATAAATAATGATCCAGGTTCGAGTCCCGATCTTCCTAGACTTTTTCCACTTCCGAACGTCCTTGTGATTTCACCTGCATTTATTCGATTTAGGGCGCTTAGAGCATAGTTTTCCAAACTCTATCAACGATGAAACACTTTGAGGGTCTTTGAATTTTACTGGAGCATTTGTGTAATTTGAAGAGTAGGTATCAATAAATCATAAGAAAGAAAACTACTTCATGTAATAATAATCCGCTTCAATTTTGAATCATAACTCATAACTAGGTCAGTTTGAATTTAGCTTTTTAGTATGTAGTATTTAGCCTTTTTATTAATATACTGGTGAATTCCCTCGTCAAATATGGCGGGATTAAAATCAAATTTAGCAACCAAAAGTATAAATAAACCCGATACTTCGTAGGGAAGGGGTATGGCGCGGCCAGTCTCAATTGACCGCCGAAGACATTGTTATGTGAGTGTAGGGGAAGATGTAATACCACTTTACAAGCATTTCTGGGGGCATACGTTCTTCCTTTTAGGTTCAAACTAAACCTTTAACTACTCCCAAAAATTTATAATCCTTTCACGTCGGCAAGTGTATGAAATTAAAGTGCGAAAATTTCCCTCACGCATTTCTTACGGGAGTTACTGACATCGGGTAAATAAATTTATACATATATACACATTGCGGATTATTATTTAAGATGTTGAATGCTGCTATCCGTCACTATGTGGAATTCCATAAAGGAAGAAATGAAAAACTTGAAATTATTATAAAGTGTTCTCATTTCTTCTATTATTAATATTTTTCCCCTGCTCTGCTCCGCAGAATAAAGCATGGGTCCCTGGTCAAGAGGATTTTAAACCCTAATCTAGGGGATACAGATTAGAAAAGGAGAAAAGCTAATGGAAAAGAACTGTTGCAAACATCTCAATCATGCTGACCTTGAAATCATAACCATAAAAATTTACGAATATGCCCTTCATTGAGATCATCCTGACAGAATTCATTCTCTTCGCTCGTTATGCAATGATATTACGGTGCTCCCGAAAACATGAATACCTCTCGACCACTTAGAAAAGGTTCGAGCAAAAAGCGCGGAATAAATACAAAATTCGCCATCACCGGTGCACAACGGGGTGGAAACTCAAACAAGCTAAAACATATCTCATCAATGGGAGCGTGGATTGGGGCGGAAGGGGCGGCCGAATTGTTTGTTCCTCCGCCTAAGTGCGCTGTCCATCAAAACCGCCGGATTTCGTCCTCCGCCGCTACATATTGCCTTTTAAAATTGCATCCTGTTTACCCCTCCGCTACTTTGATTATTGCGGCGCATATGCGACCGCACGATGCAGAAAAGACCCTTCTGTCAAGTTGAGCGCCTTCCGCCAATTTCTCCTGTCTGAGCCATAATGCATCCGCCGAAAGTGGGGCAGAACGGGGCGAAAATGCTCTCCGGACGGACGGAAAAACGTTAACCGTGCGACTAAATAATTAGATCGCGTTAGATTAACTTCCGATGGGTTTTATGGCATATCGCGTAGTCGTCCGAATTTTCGCAGGGCCCGTCCATTTCTCGTACGACTTAGGGGGAGATTTAACACTTGAGTGAGAACTTTTTCGCTTCGCCGAAAGTCGTATTAAGATTCGACATTTATGTTTATCGCGAGGTCGTGTATTTTTAAGAGAAAAGAGACAGAGAAGCATTGGTAATTTGGAGGAGTTCAAGAATAAAGCGGAAATTGTGCACTTCATTCATTACTTTTTTAATTTCTTTTAATTCAATATATTCAATATAGCGTTGATGGTTTCGGCCATCACTCGGTAGAAGTTCATTATAAAAATAAAAAGAATAATGGATCTAATACATTTGAATGTATACAGAACCACTCAATAAATACACTGGCTTGATGATGATGCTATGCATCGAAACCATGGTCGTTAGTTATGAATTTTGTTGTTGTGTACACATTAAAATATTAGATCCATTAATCTTTTGATTTTATTTTTTCAATATATTCACTTCAATATATTTCAATTATCATATAAAAAATACTCTTCTATGCTGTAAATATTTCGTTTTGCTTTAGAGATTTTAAATCTGCTATAGTTGTCTTTGTCGGAGTTTCTAATCTCATTCACCGGTAACCAAGAACTAGATTTATTGGGGAGGAATAAGTATCAGCCTACGAATCCCTTACTATCACTCTTCAATTCATCTCCCCATTATTTCTCCAATTGGGACCATGATTTATCGATGGCTTTCTCGCAGAATTGACGAAGAGTTGAGAATTTTTACGTGTAGGAATTGTAAAGGAATGTAACAGTTGGTTTGCAACAGCCTTATCCATATTTTCGTCGAGAGAATGATTTAAAATCCAAATTTATTTGCTGGCACGGATATTATAAGTGAGAAGTATTTGCACTTCGTGGTGAAACGTGTGTTTAAAGCAAGTTGATTTTATTTTCTTACCCTGTTTTCCGAGTTACTTTCTTTTCTGTGAAATATAGTTTTATTTACATTAGAATTTTATTTAAAATATACTTTCTTATGCTTGTTTTTTACTGTTTCCTTTTCCTCCTGTCATCCTAGAGAGGGATGTTCTTTCTTTACGCTCTCCCATGTTACTTTAATCCTCTATGATGATCCATTTCATCACTCCATCTATCTTTGGCCTTTGAACTTTATTATGATGTTGTTTATCCATTTAAGTATGAAATTATTCATTTATCTCTTTCATTTTTTTATAAATCCAACATACATGGATTTCCTCCTAGCCATTAGGCTCAATTCTACTTTATTTTTGTAGTTTAGTTTATTACCTAGAATATAATCTGAAGATATCGGGTCTAGAGACTCAATCAAGGACATAATTAATTTCTAATTCTACACCTTAAAACAGAATTTCATCATGCGACGGGTTCCCACAACTACATACATAATTAGGCTACTGTTATTATTACTTTATGTTGAGGAGTAAATATAGAAACGAATCCGAAAAAAAATATTCTCTTCGATAATATCGGCCCACACTTCATGGAATGCCATAATAAAACATAGGAATAAAATTAACTAAATCTATATTGCACAACAATAAAAACATAAAACACACGACCTGTTTCAACGCATTAGCGTCGTCATCTGGTGTTTCTAATGCGTTGAAACCGGTCGTGTGTTTTATGTTTCTATTGTTGTGGAATATAGACATATTTAATTTTATTCCTGTGCTTTTTAGATACTCTCTCTTCAGGGGCAAAATTCTCTATTTATTAATTCACATTTGTTGTTGAATTTCCTCCCTGCATGACTTTCATCCCGTCGCCATGCTGCGAATTCGGAGAAACGGAATGAGTGACGATGGTTTCTGTAAAGACGGCTCCAAAGTATTGACCGTATCGCTCTCTAGGATTCTAGCGATTTGGGATCCGCGCCAATGAAGTTAATGTTGCTCTCGACAAAAAAACTTCAAATGGATCTTTTATCAACGCCCGAAAACCCTATGCCAAACGGCTATCTGTTACTATCCTATCGACGGCCACATTAACGTCCCCTCGTTTTCCACTCCCCTTCGATTCAGCCTAAGTGCGAAAGGGCTCTCTTTCTTACGCGATAAAGAGCGAACGTTGTATTCGGAAAAGTCGATCTGTGGATAACGATGCGTGGATATCCAATTCTAGTGATGGCTTTCGCTAGGGCTTCCGTCATTTCGCGCGGTACTTTGCCGGAGATACGAGTCTGATGTTGAAGTATCCGCTCAAATTGAAGTACTTTCCCAACTCGGTCACATGTACTGATTTGTGCGTTGCGGAAGTTGGTGATGATTTGTTATCTGGAGTGAGAGATAGTCTCAATGGGTGTACCGCGAGTAATTTTATCCAGTACTGTATCCTTGACATTTAAATTTACATGTATGTACTCGATTTCATCGACCAGATATTTTACTGTTAAGTGGTAATTAAAGTATGAAATTACGAAGTTTAGGTTTAACTGTATCTTTAAGTTTAATTGCATCTTTAAATATTTTTTCCAAGAATCAATTTGAATATGACGTAGCTGTAAGCTTACCAAAAGACTTTATCGTGCCAGAGAGTTTAACCCTTTTAGTAAACAAGCAGGGGAAGACTAATTATGAGATAAATAGATCAAACAAAGTACGTAGATATCGGAGAACTTTACTATACTGATATCGGAAATAATAAATATACTCATAAAGTATGACTTCAACAGAAATTAAATTGACCTGGTAGTTAAGTGGCTAGAATACTTGGCCGGAAAGAGGAAGATCTGGGTTCGAGTCCGTCATACCGCTATAGTTCGGTTCTAAGAGTTAATTTGAATGTCACTCACCTATGAGCTTAGAAAATAATATTGACTTTATTTTTTTAATGAATTTGACTTATTGTTAAATAAACGAGGAGGATAAAGTCTGAGGAGAAGAAATCCAATCAAGTACGTATATTTTCGAGTCTTACCAGTAGTTTTTAAATAAGTAGATTTTAAAAAATTTCGGTTTCATAAGACCATGTGCTCGTTGTTGAACTAAAAACTCCATTTCGGATTATGACAGTCGTATCAAAAATTTAATTTTTCTCTTCCGTTTCATATTCAATTGAGAAGCTGTATTTTTCATTAATTCTCAATTGATCATTCTTCAACATATTGATTTCAGATATGTACCGAGTTGTAACAATTTAATGATAATTTTTACAGTATCCACATAACAGATACCACTGTCATCTATTCATTTTTTATAAAGAGACATATTACAGAAGCTAGTTTTGAATTGCGTTTGTCAGCTGTTATGGGTGATACAACATCGAACAGAACGTTCCTAATACTGCCAATTTCTTCCATAAAAACAAACGGGTCTCCGTAAACATCCAGTGTTTTTCTCTGCAACAAAAACTTTCTCGTTATTTAGGGAGATCATTAGTCTGGTGAAGGGAGGCTTGCTTAGATGATCCCCGTACATCGAGTTCCCTTTTCTCTCCCTTTTCCAAACATTTCCCCTTCCGCATTCTTCCACGAACACATCTTTTCTCTGTTCCACCGACTCTGTTATCCTCTGACATTTCCAAAAACTTTTCCCCGATCTTCGCCCCCTCCCGCCCCACTCCGAGCCATTAATCCTGACCTACTCGCCTCTCCACGTCAAAAATCGTTACCCAAACTTACTTAAAAAACCGCGATGCATCCCTCATCTTCATCCCTTTCTATTCCGCTACTCGATCGCGCATCCACGCTCGCAAACCGAACGGAAAAAAATAACGCGACCGACGGGAGCGAAAGTTTCTCTCCCTCCCGACAGATTAGGTGGCAATCGATTTGTTATGTGAGGTAGGATCCATTAATCGATGACTCTTCATTAAGGTCGAGCAAACCGAAGGAGGAAAAAAAGTTTCTAGTGAGAGGTGAAGTTGCCGCTCAGAGTGCAGCGGTGGGGTGCGCATTGGATGGAAGGAGAAGATGGCAGTGGGTCATCTGCGGCGGTGCACGTCCGACGGGTGCCGGACAATTGGGTCAAGGCACTTGCTTTCGAGCATCCCGAACGAGGCTTTTAAAACGGACTCGAATCAATTGCCATCGCAAATAAACCGCTTTCCTCGTCAATGGAATGTCGATGGGACGAAACAAAAGCTGGGGGAATCAAACGGATTCTTAAAGGTAATAAGCATTAAGTCCCTTTACTCTGTCGAGTATTCGATGAAAAATTTATAAGTCTCCGGATATGGAGGAAGACTCTTCGATGGTACAATGGCTTCGGATTTTTTTCTCGTTAAAAGCGATGCCGTAAATCTCGTCGCGAAAGGTGTGTTAATTATGGTGAAGAAAGAAAATTTGGAACACGGCTGTTAATGAATTAGAGGTTTAAAATCTCCGATAGCCGTCTTTGTCGGCGTTCCTCGTCTCATTCCCCGGTATCCATAGAAAACAAGGAAGGAATGCCGCATTTATGATACCCAATGCGCTTTTCCGGAGCAAAGATCTAGTCGTCAGGGGTCATAAAATTCGATCGTTATGTATATGTATCGACGGCTATTGGAGATTTAAAACCTCTAATTCATTAACAGCCGTGTTCCAAATTTTCTTTCTTTACTTCTATCCTCTTAATTACCCCAAAGGAAGGAAGCATTTCTTTCGAAATGTGCATTGGGTATTTCGAAAAAGGGGGCGGTCCTTGCCTGGTTTCTCCGAATACCGGTGGATGAGGCCCAATTTTATAATCTGAGATTAAGGCTACATTTCATAAATGATTCCCTTTTCTAAATCTCTGTATTTTTTAGGTTAATACCGTTGCAGATTAGTTAAACGAGGTCGCTCTGAATCATGGTGTGTCGGCATTTAATGCGATAACGACCGAGAGATTTCACGGAGTGAAAAATGTATTTACTATAAATATATTCGAGGAAGGGGTTTCCTACAAATCCTACGAGTTTTACCACGAATTTATCACGACTTGATCAAGGAATCCTTAATAACTTCGCAGGAGTTACGTTGGACCTCCTTAAAATTCTGCCGAAATCTCTTTGTTTTTAATTTTGATTTCAAAATGCACCTGCATAACATACATCCTTAAATAAAAACATAAATTCCATTATAATCTCTTAATCGAAGTTCTAGTAACACATCTACCGTATTAGCTCGAATATAACGCGACTCCGAAATTTTCATAAAGATATTTAAAAATAATACTCATAAAAGAATTCAAAGAAAGTTAAATTCAATCAGATAAGCATTTATTTAGGTAATTATAGCTAATAACACAGGTTACATTAATGCCAATAAAATTAAGTAATGTAAAACATTCGGTCAGACGTTCAGTCGCTTTTCAACCTCTGTAGGAAAATGTCCTTGTTTATATTACATTCCATTACTTAAATCCCGAACTTAGCACGAGTCGATTTTTTAACGGAAATAAACGTTCGAAAAATATCGCGTTATATTCGGGCTAATACGGCAATTAATTTGAAATTCCTCTTCTACACTCCAAAATCTCCAATCTGGACTTAATGTTAATATAAACGATAATTATGTGTGCTAAAGAGGTACTCTTTCTTCTTAGATATTAATAAACAGTAAGTACCATCGTAATATTCTCTCATCGCGTAACATTATCGTAAAAATACAGGTACAGAGCCTGCCATGATGGATTTTAATCAACCAATTAAATTTATTTGTGAATTTAATTTATTTACTAATTTAATTTACTTATTTAATGTCTGAGCGATGATATTATATTTACTGATAAGTGTACTCAACGCTTTTCTTCTCCTGTCTAACCTTCCATTACTTTGTATTATCAGTCGCTGAAAATCCTTAACAGCATGATTCAAGTAGTTAGCCTGTCATGATAGAAGACATTGAAATTTAATACATGTAATATGCTTTTTCAGTGGGAAAATATTTTATACATTATTATAAATTATGGTTAAGTACACATTGATATTTCTTCTATCTTACTTTCCATTATTTTGTAATAACAGTCACTAATAGTCTTGAATTGCATGCTTTGCTCCATTTGAAAGCACCCCATCACGTACAATTATAAATTTATTCTCAACGGGCTTCACGCAATTGCTGGAAAGCGCGTATCTAAAAGGCATCTCTTTCAAACAGAAGTTCGTATTCCTCGGAATGGTGGCGTGACTGCGAGCACTAACGGCACTGCGCCGTTCTCATTATGGAAAAATAGAGGAAACGGCTTGCGTCCGTTAAGGGAAAAAAGTGGTCGGTGACCGCTTTCTGAAAACAACATCTTAACTTATTTGCTTTGAGAAAGCGGCCAAAACAAGGACTGAGTCTGCCTATGCGTTGATACACACGTTAGGTGGCGTGACTCGGGAGAAAGAAACGAAAGGCCTTGCGACGCTAGTCCTTATCCTTTTCATCGACAAATGGCGAGGAACTAAACCGCGAGATAATCGTCCGCGCTCGCGAGATCTCTTTTCCCCAGATGAGGGACTTCATTTAGCCCTTATCGCCTCTCGCCTTAGCGGAACTCCTCACCCCCTTGCTTAAGACCTCCGAGTGCAATCAGGGCCGGATTGAAGGAAAGGTGGTGCCTCAGAACGAACGTTAGAATTTGCTGTTTGTTGCAATAATGAGGTACATTTTTCTCGCCGATATAAATCTCCAGGCAGAATTAGTTGTTTGTTTTGATAAATCCGGAAAATTGTGAACAAAATGGGGTAGCCAGTTATCTGATTGCGAAGTCTTTTTCTTTCATGTCCCCGAAGGAAAAACATGTATTCAGAATGTTGTTACGAGATTTATTATTCTTGCCATCAGTTTCGTTCGGAACTGTTTAACATTGTTCTTGAGCTACTTTTCATAAGTAAGAATTGGTAATTAAATTAGGAACGATTCATTACTAGACAGGTCGTAAGTAAAAATCGATTGATACCTAGTGGGTTACATTGGTAGTACTGGCTCAAATTTTGGCATAGAAAATGCTCTTGCGTTCACTTCTCCACATAGAAAATACCATTCATTTTTTTATTTCACTGTATATTGGGTTGCGGATGTTTGAAAATTTAGCAGAAAATTACCAATTTCACGAAATTACCAATGTTTACCGTCTTAAAAAGGAATAGGAACGTGGCTGTGCTAAACTATAGAGTATCTAGTTACATTTCAACTTCACTCTTTACCAGGGATACTGATAATTGCACGATGTACAATATTGGACTTATTACATTAAACTCAGGAATGCAAGGAAATAAATCAGAACTCCAACTGTTTGAGAGAATTTCCAAATCTCTAATTATAAACAGTTGGAGTTTTGATTTAATTCCTTGCACTCCTGAGTTTAATTCAATAAGTAATGGAGTACTTAGAGAGAATTTCCAAATCTCTAATTATACTCTTTGTCAGCGTTCGTTACATGCGTTGTCTCTAGTTTTGAAAACAACGACATGTCCCGGATTACTGACCTCCCAATAGATACCCAATTTACATTGCTATCATTTCCAACGACAGAAAGAAAAATACACGTACATTGGGCACTTCTTAAAAGGTCAGTAATCCGGAACATTCCGTTGTTTACAGAACCAGTGACGACATAGATACCGATATCCGCTGACAAAGAGGACTTTGGCAGAATTTCCAACCTCTAAAACCCTAGAGTATCTCGCGATCGTTTTGAATGTCAACGCTCCACAATAGTTTGGTCCTCCGACCATTACGAAGCCTAAGCAGAGGGAGGCGAGGAAGTTTCCGCCTCAAGACATCCGAGTCGAATAAGGCCTCGTGTCCAATGCACTGTTCCTCGAGTGTCTAGCTCTAGACCTGTTGTCTGCGGGTCTCGTTTCATCGCGAACCTCTGCGGATGCGACGGAGATACATATCGAAAGAAAAAAAGTCTCGGAGTCGATAACGATGTTCGAAACAAGCGGCTCCTCTATACTCCTCCCCTCTCGGATCCTCGAACGTTTCTCGCGTGACACGTTCTTTTCCTCATTTTTCGGTGCTTCCGAGAAGAGAAAGATTGGAGAGAGAGGGAGACGTAGGTTTTTGCGCCCCGAAACCTCTTTTGAATAGCGTTTCGCGGGTCCCTTTGTCCGGCTCCTTTGCCTTTCGGAACATAGGGATTAGCCGCCGCAATTCGCATGTCGATTCTTTTTTTTTTTTGAGTCGCGTATCTCACGAAAGGCGGTTTTATACCCGAATGGATACTTCTAGAAAGACGTTTGCGGTACAGTGAGATTGAAGCGGATTATTTCATTTCAATATCACGGACAATTTGCTCGTTTTAATTAGGGGCAATATATGGCTGCCAGCTGCAAGAATACCTATCTGCCATGCTGTAGGTTTTTGAACGATTTCGCTAATAACCAACCTATTTTGAGTGAGTAGAGAGATCTGGGTATCTTGAGACAGTAACCAAGCAATTACCAGCATTATTTTGAGAATGAATCATACGTGGCTTTCTATTTTCATAAATGAATGAGTCATTTGCTTGAATTGCATTTGTTGTAGACAACAACTTAGTAGTAAGTAGTTAAATTTTACCCATAAATATTATAAAACATAATGACGTGAAAAAACGTTGCTACTCTTCTGAAAATTTAAATACGGAAATACGTTAATTGTGAAAACATTACTGCAAGAATATGTTGTTTTTACTCTTAACAGTATTGTTAATCGAGTATTATTTATAATTTAAATTAATAATTATAATCTCAACTAATGATGAAGGTTTAAGGAAGCTCACATCTCGTATTATCTATGAAACATTTTAAGAGGAAACTTATTTATAAGATTCCTGAACTCGCAACTTATATATTCATGTTATAGTAAACACTTTGCTGCTTCTAGAAGAGATTTTTATTCGACCGTTTTTGTCAAAGTCTTGAAATTTTCAGGTGAATCTGAAGTTTTTCATTAAGACGTGTGCTTGTTAATTTCACATTGTCACTCTAGAACTATCAATATTATAATTATATAATTTATATTAATATCGCGTTTAAAAGGTGATATAAATGGGAATGTATATTCATTTATTTTTCTTTCATCGAATTCTAAGGACCAACTTTAACATTGTTACATGCTCGTTTAATATTGCTATATACAATAAAATAAATTATGACTGAATAACTGCTATTGACCATGAATAAAATTGGTTCATATACTAAGAATCCCGTAATGCGAACAACATAAACAACAATGCATATTATACACAATTGCAACATAATGTTTTGTGCAGATTCGATACTATGTATCTGTTATTTTTATATTAGAGCATATGGAGGCTTGATTTAAAAATATCCGTTTCACTAACTTAGAATATGGCAATTGTAGGACAATTGTATAGTATCGTATTATAGCATTGTACTGCATCTTCAACGCGAAACCAGTGGAAGCATCAATGCTGTCAGTAGTAGTATTATCAAATAAGCGTATTTTCTGTTAATTGAAAATATTTAAATTAAACCATCTGGTAAATAAATATTCTTTGTACTAAGTGCTGAGCTACCTAAGTATGTTTGAAATTTTAGTGTTCTCAATATTTCAATCCATTTCGTTACCGACATTCGAGTCTTTAGTAAATGAAGACAGCCAGTTAAGGCACTCAAAAACCAAGCACTTAATTTCGCTCTCTTTTCTAGTGTCGCGGGAGCTATCTGCATCTCCATTTATCTCGTAACAGAATAAAAACTTGAGAAGGTCGCATGTGCAAGGCATACGTGGACTCCATTATTTAGTCTCTTAAGTGGCCACGTGTAAATTTGCAGTCGCCACTTTAATGTCTTTGCGAAGCACGGAATAAAAACGCATAACCGTCGGTTTTTCCGAGTTAAAATGCGCGGAGGATAAGGCAACTAACGCCCCAATTCCTTCTCGCTTGATATCCGTCCGCCCCACTTCCCCGTTCGGAATACAAAACAACAATCCGGATCCCGACAAAGAGAGCGGAGCAATACGTGAAATTATTAGTGCACTCAGCGTAATTGCACTCTCATCACAATTCCCCGTGCCGTGCCTTTTAATTTTCTTCGCGTTCGAAAGGAAAATGAAACCAAAAAGCCCTACGAAAGATAAAATTGAAAAAAAACGGGCATTATCTTATTTTGCTCGGTCTGCTATTTTTGTTGCCGATACTGAGATATATCTCGAAAAAAGATCTGTATTTTTTAAGGTCTGATTTTTGGAAACCATTTCCAACAGGTCGGCTGATTTTGAAGGAGCGCAAAGGGCGTTCAAACATCGGAACTTTCAATAAAACCTGTTAATACATGTTGAGATAAGAATGAACGATCTTTTAAGGGTAAAGGAATCTTCCTGGCTAATTATGTGCAAAATTAATTTAATATCAATGTATAATTTAGGTGTCAATTCCCACTCTCGATTGGTATAAACTTATTCCCTGCAACTCTAAGGTTTTACTACGTACTTCCGCAGGAATGACCTTAGCAGTCGCATAAACTAGTTAACTATAATAAACTAGTAGCTACTAAAGTAATAATATAACTAGCATATTGATAACCAAATTTTGTTCCTTTTCTCACCTAAATTCAATCATCAAATCCTGATATTCCATCTTCGCATTTTAAAAATTTATTATTGTATTATTTCCGTTACATTAGTATCTTAAATGTATCCCGTATTGAAATTGATTATCTGCATTCATATTGATGTATTTATATTGAAATTTATACAGTAATATATACAAATAAAGGTTTTTCAATATGTACAATAACACAGAGTTAAATTGTATTTAGGTTCCATTGTGTTCTCTATATGTTGATATCCTTTGTGATATTAATAATCCTCTATGCTGTAACTTATTTCTCTGTTTCTTCTTTTTAATTCCCATTTTCCATTCTCTTTGAATATGTTTGCTTTCAATGGGTACATTTCTTCTTGTGATCACCAAATATAACTGTGCTTTTTACTGCACCGACAGAAACATTTTCTTCTTTCCTTTTTTATCCTAGCATCAATGAGTACTTCACCATTTTAATGTATAACTGTATTTCTTACAATTGTTGGAAAAGGAAAAAAATATAGATTGAATGTCAAGTCATGATTTCGCTCAATGAATTCGTTTAATTGCATTGTTTAAGGTACTATGTTATAGCGGATTCACAAAAAATCATCCTCAGGTCCCTAAAGAGTAGAGTAGACTGTAGAGACTGTAAGAGTAGAGTAGTAGAAACTGCTGGCTAAAAAAATGTAGGAGATAGGAGGAATTGAAGTCACCTCAGCTGACATCGATCTTGATGATAGAGTCACCTAAATTATAACGAATATTTTGTGTGTGGCTTTTGTTAGATTTTTATCTCCTCCAATATTTCACGAAAAAAGCGGTGACCGGAGTAAGTGACATAATCTTTAATGCCGACGTTACCATTGGAGATAACGTGGTGAAGGCAATTCCGCTGTCACATTCCCTATCTTCCGTGTGATCACTCTGATCATTCTTTCATCTTCCTCTCGACTAAACTCTTTCAAAAGCACGTACTTTGTTAGTAACACAAATCAAATGCGCTCTAGTAATGCGAGCTGATTTATTTATGATAACTTTAACGAAACAAACATGATAAAGCTGTATATTCTGCGCTGAGAACATTGAACTAGCGAAACGGATACTTTTGACAAGGGAAAGCTATTGAACTTTGCAGATAGTAGGTTGCGTATTTAAATCCATGGATAAATCGGTAAAAAAAAAATTTCTCTGCTCTTTATCCATGGGATAATTTTGATTTCCTTTGTATAAGTGTGTACCTCAATGAAGAGGTTTAAATGGAAATATTTCAGCTTTAACTTTGGAAGGTTCGTACATTTGGGAAGTTGGTTAGTCGTTATTCCTCTGTATGTCCGTATATTTTAACATCGCATTGAATAGCTTTCTATTACATTCAGAATCAAAGTGTTATGAATATCGACGAATTTGTAACTGTATTGTTGCTATATCGCTTATAAATGACAACAGTGAATGGTTCAAAAATCTGCACGAAATTATCATTTACATAATTTATCCTGAATTTTATAATTATGATATTCGTCTTTTTCTTCATCACCAAGTTTCAACAAATGGAACAAATGATTTTATTTTACAGCAAAATAAAATAGAGTGATACGCTTAATAGATTACACGGCAAACATCATCCACACGACCAGTTTTGACGCACTTCTCTTGTTGATCATTTGTTTTAAATTAAAATTAAATTAAATAATTTAATATCTATTAATAAATATTTGTTTTGAAACTGCTTCTTTTTACATTTACATTTATAGGATTAGAAAAATTAATAAATCAAATTTGGCTATACAAACTTTACCGCATTACTATTACCAGAAATACCGTTGACCTAAAATTAAACATCGTAGCACGAAGTTGGAAATGGAATCGACCTGGAAGTATGTTCAATTAGGAAAAAACGCCTAAGATATAATTTTTTTAAGCATAAGAATAAGAAACCTTTGAAAGAAGGAATTGAAGAAAGCCTTTTCCACCAATATCTCTCATTTTTATAATTCCATCTCCGAGCACGTTCATCGGCGTTAGCAGGAATGTTGCCAAGAATCATAGGTACCAATCTGATGTTTCCGAAGTAGGGACTTATTCTTCTTCTTTTTTACCCCTTGAAGTTTTGTAATGCTCATATTTTATCATATAATAGCGCCGCATTTGACGTAAGAATGGGGCGGACAAATGGATTTCATGACTTGAAATCGTGACAGTACCGCAGTAAGATCTTTCAAAAATAATAAGAGATATATAAGACTTATCTCTAGATAGATGTGTGACAAATAAATAGAACACGTTGAGGAAATCCAGGGATTAATATCCGCTACATAAAATCGATGTTTAGCAATTTTATTCAGTAATATAAGTATAGTTTGAAGTACACTTTACCAAATTTTTGTCTGAAATACTGACTTCCTAACTCGGTAGTTTGCCTAAGGAAAATGATCATTCTACTGTATTGCCTTGAATATGTGTTTTCCAACGAGAAATACGTTTATCTTAGATCTAAGGCTCTTTTCTATGTTACTTTAATCTTACAATTAGATCTGAGAAGGTTGTTGGTGCTAGTCAGCTGTTACTGTTATTTTCATCAGTTAAGTTTTAATTAAACAGTTATCGTTATTGATGAAGGTAGGCGAGTAATTAAATAGGAATACGTTATTTTGCAGAAAAATATTTCGGAGTTAAGTAAATGTGAGATGGAAAATTTACCTCATTGAGTTAATTTATTATTCAATGTCTAATTTAAAATTTTCATCCCAAGGTACAATACACGAAAAGAGAATTTCAATAACTCATTTGGAGTAACAGGCAACACTATGACAAGGTGATGCATGAAATGTAGTTCTTTGTCTTTTAACTTCACATCACAACGTAGCAAAATACGCCTTGCGTGACAAAAACATTGCATGCATGAGAGCCGGTAATATATTACATACACGTTACTCTGACATATCATTCTGTCGAAAACATTTGTTAACTGAAATACACTTGTACTGCATAGATCCTTATTTAATATCACCTCAGTACATGTATCGCGTGAGGAGTCAGTCGACGTAGGTCATATGAACAATAGATTAATGTTCCATTTGGTGATATTTAATTATAAAAGCAATATTAATGGAATAAATATATTCGTGTTTAGGTCGACTCCTGAATATAAGCGTTCATTTCCGTTTCTAAATTTTTCGTCATATACAAAAAATAACGGTAGTATTTTTAAGAATGTTTATTTCTCAACTTTTGTGTTAAATTTATAATAAGAAAATCCTAGGAATATAGGCACCCCTATGGTGATAGTCACCATACCAGTTTCATCGACAAAACGAAATGTAAATAAATAAACCATTAGATTAATAAAAAAATAAGTATAGACCATGTGTACAATAAATAAAATCATATTAACTAAGAATATTATAAAAAATTAGTATCTAACATAATTTTTACAGTTTACAGCTTTCATACAATTTGCTTAAATAAAAATTCAACATCATCGTTTTTAGGCAGATATTCCTAAATCAACTTTTTATGTTTCCCTGATGAAGCAGTGGTAATATTGTCTGGGAAATTAGAGTAACAGTTTAAATCAAGTACAAAAAAGAGTGCTGGAATAATTCACAATTTGGTTTTGGGATTAGACTTGGTTTAGTTCTTAACATATATGGTGACTTTTTATTTCAAATCAAGTAATCAAGCCGAGTCGATATTTATTTTGATAAATTCCAAATATGGACCATAAGGGTAAATAAAAGGGATTTTATCACAAGCTTTACTTACATCACAAGTGACATTTCTTATTTACCTGACCGGAAAAACCCCCGTGTGAAGGCCGACCTGAAATAGTTTTGCAAATTTTGTTTTCCTTTTAATAAAAGTCTACTGGAAAGACTTGGTTCTTTCCCGGAGAATGCAGTGTAGAAATTCTTCTCGAGTTTTCAGCCGTTGAATAATGTGTCACAAATAAGCAGAATAAGTTGGAAAAATATAGGAATAAACAGCCGTAACATAAAATAGATGTGTGGCAACATATAGAGCGATAAAAGAATAATTTAAAGTTTACTCACCATTATCAACTGGCTAAAAACCCGAGAAGATTTTTTTCAAAGATCGACTCGTTTTTTTGTTGGTATGGATTCTATTAAACAATAAAACGTTCTGCTCTAACATAGCCTAATCGAGTTAAATGAATCACTGATATGCCAGACAATTTTGGATGTAAATTGAAATTCCAAATGATTTTCAAAATCGCATTCACATCTAGTTAATCTTAATAAATTGTTAATTGGATTCAGCTTGTTCTATGTTTAAAAAAGAATTCCCTTTCATAAAGATGTTATTAGGTATTCGTACAGAAGACGTGAAGTAAAGGTAAAGTTAGAGGCACGTAATACTGAAAGGGTTCAAATAGAATGAGGAATTAATGAGGGTTGCCGTCTGTCCCCAGTAATCTTCGATAGAACGATTGACATGCAAATCGTTTAAGGGAACGAGTGATCTAAGGAACGAGGACGCGACACAAAATCGTGGAAGTAAGACGGCGATTACCACTGCCTACTAGGATGAATAATGCAGAAAAAATTCAATAGAATATTTCTGGATAAATGATGATAACCGAATGATAAAGATAACGATTTTCATAGTAGTACTGCATAGTAGAGAGCCTAAGCGGAAATTTTTGCGCATCCCCTCCTCAGAGATAGCCCCACTCATACGTACTTCTTACTCCGTGTACTCCACAAAACGACCTTCACTTCTTCGTGGTTGCCAGCTTCGCGATTCGTTCTCTTGTTTTTCTTCAAAGTATGCCATTCGTATGCCATCAATTATTAAGGAATATGCGAATTGAGAGAATTAGGCAACACCGCTGTGCAATGGTGCATAGAAGAGACTCGCTGTATGAGAATGAGAAGAAGGGATGCCAAAGGTGGAAGCAATCGGAGATGGAGTAGGTTGACGATGCTCCGCCAAATGGTACCGAAAAGGGTCTTTAGTACAAGGCACTACTATTATATCTAGGATGAAAAGAAAAAGTTAATATGGAAGTTAGTTTTAGTAGTATTAGTTAGTATTAAACAACCAAAGCTAAAGTTCCTTCTACGAAGGAAAACTCAATTCGAGAATGAAAAAGGCGATTCACTAAGAAAGAGTATTGCGAATTGCATGCTGGGAAATGATATGGAGAACTAACAAGAATTCAACAACACCAAAGTTTTCGGGCAGAAAAGAACAGAAAATATGGTAGGCAGATTAAAGGTAGAGAAAGGACTTAAGAAAGAAGTTGAAAGCCCATTAAGTTTCAAAAGAACGGGGAGAAAAAGAGAAATGTTTGGAAGGGGAATAGTTCAGTTAATGCATGGACACAGGGGAGATTATGTAAGCTTTCTCAGGAAAGTTTTTGATTGTCAATACTGAGCTACCTATCAAGGTTTATTTTTCTTTATCACAATTTCTGACATAAAAAGATTCCATTCAAGTGTCATCCATCGTAGCACTGCCAGGAGGATTGCATTAGAAAATAATTAAAGTTTATGCATCTAAATCAAAACTGATTTTATCTTTCAAATTTAGAAATTCTACTTCATTTATGTTCAAAAAGACATATTCCAGTGGGCATGGAGAATCTATAGCGCGTGTCCCCATAGTGGCATACGAGAGAACTATTTGGGTTGATGTAATCCATCGGCCTAGTTATACATTCTTCAACGAAAAAAAAAATAAGCTATCGATTGAATAAATAGGGGATCCGCAGATTAAAAATGAATTTGATTTAGGAAAAAAGTCATAGGCTCATCATAAACATAGCAACATTAATTGTCAACGTCTCAGGCTATAGTTGGCACTATATAGACATGCCATCTTTTTGTTTCAACAGCTAAGTCCTGCATTTAAATCCATTTTAGTTATGTGGCCATGTTCCCGCATATTTAACGCGTGGGATTCCAAAGATGGATGGGACGAATTACGAGGGAGGTTCCATTCTCCGAACTATAGAGGGTGCGGCGATAACAGATTAAAAATAAAGGAGCCTGAACAGAAAACCGATGTGGTGAAATATTCTTTTATCAATAGAGGTATAAGCGAATGGAATGTATTACCTAGAGAACTTCTCAATCCAATGCCGGTGAATGTTAATGATTATGTTAGATGTGAAATTTAAATTGTTATATGTATATGTAGTACTATGTATAAGGCATAGTTTTAATCACTGTTATCCTTTGAATAAGAAAATAGTTCCTTCTAGTACAATTAAATATGTAAAATCCGACTGTATCTGTGTTTGGTGGAGGTTTTTGTATATTGTTTATCTGACTTGTTTGACATATTGTACTAATTGGGCCTATTGCTACTGTTAAGATGTGTACTGTCCACGGGAGGTTTTTGGAGGGGTTTCCCTCCCGTCCTTGGGCGAATGCAGGACAGATTGTATTGTTATATCCTCCTCAAACGTTGCCATCTGATATTAATACCAACTTCCTGCGTTTAAATAAATAAATAAATAGAATATCAAAGGTCTAAGGAAAAAAAAGTGTGCGATGCAGGCGATAGGTCAGTTATTTATTTATTTATTTATTCATTCATTACGGGCAGAGCCCAGTTACAAGGATTGCACATCTTTAAAAGTTTTAGTAATAATAATATGAATAATTAATATAAAATAACATACATATGTCATTCTTATGACAAAACATCTAGTGTACCGATATATATTCTTATTCATATAATAAATGTCATAATTACTATGGGTGCATGTAGATATATTGAAAACCTTTGTGTTTGAAATATAAGTCATTCATAAACAATAACAAAATATATAAATGTATTATGTAGACAAAAGAAATTCAAAATATATAAATCCAACTAAAGTTAAATTGTGGAAACATAATTTTTATATAAAGAAATGGGATGTAAAGCATTAAAAAAATAATTCATAATTATTGAAATGATAATATGTAAGTGCTGATAAAGTAGTGTTTATACACGAAGAAACGAAAAGAACGATTGTAAAACTTCTGTAATCCACAATGCAATAGAAAATTATTTATAATATGATTTAATGTCATCGGAAACCCAGAGGTAATGTTAGTTATGGCATAAAACATACGAATCTAATTAATATAAAATAGAAAAATACCATTAAACAAAAAAAAGGATCTCTGTTGTATATTTAAACATCTCTCTCTCTGTTGGTTGTTCACCTATAAAAACACAAGACAAAACTATAGAATCCCCGAGAAATTCATATATTTCCTGACTGCTGAACTATATTTTTGATGCATCTTTATTAGAAAGCATGCGGCATAGTTGTTTGGAGATGGAGGCATACCACATTCCATATATAAACACCCATCGTCTCATAAGCAGTTCTTCCTCTAATTTTCGTTTTCCCCCCAAAAAATAGCCAGCACTGAACGAGTGAAGAAACTCTATATCGACCAAAATCAGCAGAATGCGACAGGTTTATATTTCCAGCATTCCCATGGTGGAAACTCTCTTGGAAACTTGCCGAGGAGTGGAATGCAATTATGCAATTTTTACCGTGGAATTATAGGTCGGTAGTTAAATAAACAAAAGAGCAAAAACGTGTGGATAATTAGCCGTGAAAATTTTAATCGCAGAATCTGCTGGGATAAATTGTTTACCGCAGGTCTTGTCGTTGGCAAAATGGCGCATTAAAATTTCATCAACCAACATTTAATTAATGACAGCGTTTGATTATTTTGCCATTTGTTTAGCTTATTTTTATTTGATGAGCTCGTGATTAAAACTAAAGTTATCTTTATCGATGAAAGTGAAAACAACGTTGAAAAGTCTGCGCGTTTGATTGAAATGGGTTACAACAGATGTTTGGATTTTGTGTTTGATATTGAAGAGCATACAGTAGCAAATCAGGAAAAAATATGGTGTTACTCAATAAATTATGTAAAATTTTACCATAATTTTAGAACTACATAAATTTTCAAAGGGAAAAAATTCTCAGTTTTGAAATGGATTGCTTTAAAGCAATGCGCGTATCGCTAGAGTTGTTTGATGTGTATAATTAGATAGGTTACTTGTGGATAAAACGGAGTAGATCTGATCTAGTTTCTGTTAAGGCTTAAGTTATTGCTTCTAGCGTTAATATTTGAGGAATTTTTGTTTCATAGCGGAATTACAATAAAATGTATAGGACAAGATATTTTTTAAGTTGTTCTGTTTAAATTTCTGAAGAGCCTCGTACAATATTTAAATAGGATATTTTTAGAAATATTAAGTAGTAATAAGTACGGTACCATGATTACATTATTGCTGTCGTTTACGAAAAGTTGCATGTTTTTAACGATGAAATATTTAGTTCCTTAAATTACCTTGATAGCAGCTGTTTTATAAGAGCCAAATTATCGAGGTCAAAAGTCAAATTATCATCATCAAACTATTTAGGCTTGGTAGGAAAATGGTTCTTTAACGAAAACGAAACTTTAACCTCGACCCATAGAACATTTTAACATCACACATTTTTTATAATTTCTTTGAGCTTAATATAGAATGAAGGAACCAAACTTTATTTCCGAGAAACTTTCATCTTACAAACTTTTTTTCGGATTTTCAGCGGTAACAGATTTGCGGCATTCAAAATCTTGCCTTCCCAAAAAATAGCTCTCAAATAATTTTTCAACCAAAAAATGCTAATTAAGCTCCCTCGAGAGCTTCTTTCCTCACTCCGCAAGCGAATTAAAAAATTCGAGGTGGCAAATTAAAATCGATTCAACTTCTCCCAGGAAGATTTATCTCACCAGGTGAACTCGTTTCTCTCGCAGATTGACTTTGTTGTTCGAAGGATAACGCGGACAAGGAAAGCAAATTAATGCCAAGGATCCTTTGCGTTTTAAGCATTTATTGTATAGTAAAACCTGTATAAGGCGGAACTTGTTTAAGATGGAAACCTTTATATTCGGGAAGCATTCATAACATTACTGAATATGCACAAGTTTTTTCATTGGAAATCCCTTCTGCAAGGCGGAACTTACGTAACGCGGACGGAAATCTATATTCCTTCAACCTCGCTTTTGAACGAGTAGTATTCAAATCTGTGAAAGGCGAAAAAAAATTTCTTGCTTGTCAAAGTATTTACGATTGGCTTGCTTCTTTTCCAGGTACGTTTATCACCCCTTAGAAATGAACAAACAGTTAATCCTAAAACATAAAATAATTCTCGTTGTATAGGACTTAATTTTAATAGTTTACGCTTAAATCCTCTATGTGAGCTTAACTCGCTTCAGATGTTCCCACACTCCTTTTATTTATTCTTGCTTTATTTTTCCCTCCAGGGCCGTTTTCATAAAAATACATTTAATTGCGTTCCAATTGATTTACTGCATTCATTGGATTATCTTTATATTCATTTGTCTTTTTAATTTCTCGAAACAGCAATTTTTAATAGATAAGGGTACTCTGTGTTTACCTACCAAAGCCGGAAAACCTTTGTAAGCCGAAAAATTTCCTCGGTCCATTGGGCTTCCACTTTAGATTGGTTTTACTGTAATGCGAAATTTGAGGTTTTGAAATCTCCAAAAGACGTCTTTGTCGGCACTCCGAGTTTTACTTTCCGTTAGTTCGAGAAAGTAAGAAAGGAATGCCGCACTTTTAGCTACCCAAAATGTTTTTCGGAGACGATGTCTCCCTCCTCAGGGGTCGTAAAATACTAAATATGTAAAAATACAAAAAATACAAAAATCTTTTGTATTTGTCGGTGGTTGGCTTTGTCGGCGTTCCTCGTCTCATTCACTGGTATTCGGAGAAACCAGGAAAGGAGTACCACCCTATTTTTCTCCGAATGCCGGTGAATGATGGGAGGCACGCCGACAAAGACGGCTTTCGGAGATTTTAAACCTCTAATTCATTAACAGCCGTGTTCCAAATCATCTTTCTTTACTGTATTACGATGACATGCAGATTTGAGAGAGACGGGTTTCTCATAAGATTCCATGGAGAAATTGAGCGTCTCTGGACTTACAGACAAGTCACTCATTTAATCTATTAACATTTGAATAGTCTCCCCCCACCAGCGCACCTTGTAAGACAATTTTCTTGTCCCTACTTTCAGTCGTGAAGATAAACAGACAGGTGTGATAGCCTCACTCCACTGACTTTTAATAAGCTCCATCATCTTCCTCGTGCGACGATATAAATTAAATGCGTGCGACATTTGAAGATCGGCTGAAGGAACACCCTTTTAGGAGTACAATGCAAAGGTCAATCCACCGCACCACCCGTGGCATGACCTTTCAAACAAATGAGTTAAGAAAAGCCGTCGCCAGCACAAATCTCCCAAGGCGCGCTTATTAATGCCGATATCTTTAAAGCGCCGGCGAACTTCCTTCGCGGAACAAACGAAACTTTACTCATTTGCATAAGCTTCGGCCATATAATCGGCATGAAATATGAAGCGATGAGGAGAGGAGCCCGATATGACCCCAATTAAAAATTCACGGCGTACGTCTTGTTTTGCCGTCTTTAATCTTAATGGTCGTCCGAGCTGTTTAACTAAGAGCTGTTATTGCCATTAGAGAGGCCTTTAAAAAGAGTATCGATTTCATTAATGGGAACAAGGAGCGAAAAAAGGAGAGTAAATTAGGGCGGGACGAACGTGCGTGAAGACAAGGAAGGGCAAGTGGAAGAGGTAATTAAAAGACGTTGAAGGGATTAGGACTGGGAGCAGATGAAAGAGGTTAAGCAGGAGAAAGAGGCTTTGGCAAGTAGGGAAAATAGTTTAATTTGGGTTGGATATGGTTTTTAAGTGTCCTTAGTGGAGTCTGATTTAGAATGAGCTAAGTATTACTTTGCTCATGTAGCAGCCTTGACGAAATTGTCGAAAAGACACCTATAACTTTCAACATTTAAGGATTCATGCCTTTAAATTTCATAAATTTGTACACAAACATGATAGTTAATCGTTTATATTCGTTTCATATATCAATAGTGAAGGAAACGATATTAGTATCTCCATTTCTAGGATTTTTGTAATGGAATAAGATTGGGGATGTATATTTCAGACACATTGCTGTTTAAATCTGGCTGTCGTCTTCAGAAATTGGTTGCCAGAGGCGATGGTGTGATATCGTTGATGTTTTAAATATCAAGAAAGCTCTTAATCTTGTTTATATTTGCCACTATGGAAATTTCTCGATTTCTGCGGAAATTTTTAATTCGAGGAAATTACTGGTACAAATTTATTAAACATTCCTAACGTTTACACTTCACGAAATAGCTCATTTTATCAACCGTTAACTCAACTAAATTTCGAATGAGTTCGTTACTTAGATTAAAAATAATTGGGGTAATCAAAGTTTCAAGATGAACGTATTACTGATATCAAGACTTAGTTTTACCTCACTGCTCAATTGTGATGAAATGGTGAGGGTATCAGACTATCTGATTTCAATTGATCTAAGAAATCCACTACTGTATTTTTTATCTTAAATACATAAATACATACCATACATAAGTATGAGTCATAGTATAAGTCATGAATATTCCTGTCTATGCTCTAATTGCAAGGATTACTTTTTAGTCAATAGTGTCAGATCAGATTATCTGTCAATTCTTAGTCATTTTTTGTTAATTTTCTTTCTTCATTATTACATATTTGTTATTGGTATATAATCTAAACATAAGCACGAACACAGCACAATATTTGATGCTCGTACATTTTCATTATGTGATAATTTCGACAAACTTGTCATAGCTCTTGGGTTCACGTTTATTAGGTTACATCAAAAAGTGACATTTTACACTTGTGTCGTGATTTTTCTCCTCTTACTCAAGCACTTCATTTTAATCAAGAATCGTTTCTCCAGCCAATTTTTCTTTGCACGCGGCGGAATATGCGGAATTAATGATTTTTAATGCCCCGAAACTTTGAAAAATCACGTTGGAAAGTTGAGATACTGTGGGGATTTAAGAGGTGTAATTTTCTCCAGGTTTGGCAAAAATCTGTTATTTAACTGAGCTAACAGTCAACTTTAAAAATAGCCCGTCGAGAGATTTAAATCACATGCTGGTAATAAATTACGGAAAATCACGCAAAAGAATCATGCAACATACATTTCTTGGTTTGAATGTTAATTTACTGTCAGTTTTAATTTATGATTCATTTTAGTCTCCGGACTGAGCAGATCTCCAATCTCAACAAAGAAATTGTATTTGTTTTTTTTTTTCAATTGGATTATTATTATAAAAAATGCTACAATTGGACTAATCGTCCTGTGGCAACACACATCTTAATACATATTGATACATTCATTACGTTTATAACCTAACTACAACACGTGAAAACAATACGATAATACAGAACATAAAATGACATTAAATTCTCAGTTACGACTTAACACTTAGAACATTCACTTGCTATTTCAAAACAATATTCTAACAGTAAATTATTGAAAAATACCAAAATGTGCATACAATTATACATTAACTTATCAACTACTTTCTTTCCCTTGCAATATAAGTTTCTTTCAGGGTTCTTAGGGAATTATAGAGCCAAAAATGTGTCATAATGAGTACAAAGAATAGAATCTGTATTTATGTTTTAACGGTGATTTATATATGTGATTGGAATACTTTGAATTTTAAATCTAATGGATTTAAGACGTAGTTATTATTCTAATAGAGCTCTAAGTAGGTTATTCGGTGGAAAACCTTTTCGTTATCATTTTATCAAACTCAAAAATGTCTGAAAATCTTAAAGAACTAGTGAAAATAATCGCCTTGGAATATGAAGCATATAGAAAGACAATCGTACTGTCACTGTCAAAAGCAACATTCCCATGAATATGAACTAGAAGAATGATCTTTCAAAATGAACGTGGTTTGAACTCGGTGATGCATTATAGTAGAAGCTAAATTTAGAGCAGCGCACTGGCATTGATACACAGGTTTTGCTCGGGAGATAATGCCTTCACGGCGCTACGTTTCTGCGGCAGTTTGATCCTAGTTTCATGGAGAGGTTTTCGCGATCTAGTTCCAACGCTTCTTTCCATATCATGCTAAAGTAAACGAATCCTAAAATAACGAAAACCCTATGAAGCACTAAGCAAAACAAGCCCAAACTTTCCGCGATCGTGTGGCTTTGAAATGCTCTCAATTTGTAAGTCAAGGTTAACTCGACGAAAGTTTACTACGTAACTGAATATCGTGTGAATTCCTTTCAAATGATTTCAGTTTTATGACATATTTACGTTGAAAGTAATTTTTCCCCTGCTCTTGAAGTACTATTTATATGTTGGAAATTTTAAATTTCCAATTAGCTACCCTATTTTGATTAGAGGCTGTATAAATAGTGATTAGCGATAGATTTTCTTTCAAAAAAATTAAATATTTAACCTTAATCTATATCAATCTCTAATATCCAGTCATCGCATCATTTCATAATTTAATTTTAATCTTTAGGCGAAGTGAATCTGTCCTCAACCTTTTATTTCCATTAAAATTACCGTGTCGTCCACAAATATCCTTACTTTGCTATCAATTATATATTTCAGAGTACAGCACACACAGACTTCGGTTTCCCATCTTAAGCTATTCTTACTTCGCAGTAAATAATTGTAGTAGTAGAAGTAGGTAGTAGTATTGTTGAAAGTACTTCGATAGCTTAGGTCATTTCGCACATTGACTCCCACCAGGAATCTAACAGTAATTAATTGATTAATCGCAATTAAACTGCACCACATAGGGAAAGATTCTCGGTAAAGAGGAGGAATAAATGCAGCCGATTAGAATTTATAAGCGCAAAATTAAGGTTAATTAAGTCCGAAAATTAGCTATATTTTAAGTTGACTTTTATTCTTAAATTACAGTACTAAAAAGAGTTGGCAGTGAGGGACAAAAACGAACACGACATTTCCTTCTAAACCAAAATGCAAAAATCAGTTATTTATTTACTGTTTCCTAGACATCAGTTAAAACGATTTTAAATTGTAGAAACGGTCAGAAGAGACCTTTGAAAAGTCAATTACTTAACACAGGTTGTAGGGGCAGGTAGAAATATATCATCAACATGCTTGCAGAATGTAAGCAACTTTTACTCTTAACAAATTGGTTTGGGTAAAATTGCAGTTTAGGTACCTATCTTTTTGTTTTCGAAATTCGCCGCTAGATGGCAGAACTTATATCACCTGTTTTTTTTCGAAAGGAGCGAAAGGAACCCTACCTACCCTACTCAACCCATCGGCACCGCGCATATTTCGCGATTAGTAGTGGAGATTGAGTGCGCGGGTTCCGTAGAAACGCAAATGTTACACAATAGGTTGTTGACACAAGTGCTGCCATATAGCGGCTAATTTCGAAAACGAAAAGGTAGGTACCTAAACTGCAGTTTAACCATTGGTTTGTTCTCACTTTTATCAACACCACCACCACCTCCTTTTGCGTATATCCGGTAAATTGGACGGTGGTGAGGCAGTTGGGAATGCCGCCGAGTCTTCATTTGTGTCCTCGGCATTTGGAGGGAAACGCATTCGGGGAAAAGTGTTTGGCGCAATGAGGTAGGTCTTTGAGGAGGAAAGCTAAGGGAGAGTGTAATGGTGTGAGGTATCTTATAGCGCAGGTAGCAAGCGTGCTGGGAGTGGTGCTAATATCGATTCCATAGCCTAGCTCTCCTCCCCAATCTCTTCTTCCTTCATCCTCCTCACCCACTTCCATTTATGCTCCCTCTAATTTTTTCCTCCTTCGGGGACCCGTAAGCCCACTCTTTCCGAGTGCCGAAGGAATTGCTTTGGTGCGTGCCGCGGGGCCTGCGCCGTTTTTTCGCGGGTCTTTTGTCGCCTCTCGCTTTAATTGCTCCACTCCTTTGCCGGCGAATATCACCTGGTGGACTAATTAATCGACCCGATCTCCTCCTCGGGAGTTCTTTCTCCTGGCTTAAGTGAGTTTTGGCCGTCCCACTCGCTAGGATTTTTTTATTAAGACTCTCTCACGACGGGATGGACGTGTAGGCGATAGAGTTGATGAAATTTGAACCAATGTACTCCCCTAATAGTCCTATTTTAGGTGAGAAAAATGACGATGAATATTAAAGCAGATTATTATTTCCTAAGTTAAAGAATAACCGATTCTGGAGAGAAGAAGGCTAGAAACATCGTACGAGGAACGGAATAATAAAATTAACTTCCTGCCGTAAAAATTTTATACACGGCTCGTTACTAGAAGTCTTATCTATGGATTTCTATTAAGTACTTTTAAGTTAATTTTTTTAAGGAAGATAACGAGATATAGGAGAGCTTCTGGATCGATTTATTTTAGGATTGCTAGGTTGAGAGTTTATTCATTCAGTACAGCTTTTGCTCAAAGGTGATTTTTGATTGCTTTTTTTAGGGCGAAGTCCCAGATTGTGGAAAATAAGTTATCTTGAGTATGCTATGGCTAGAAGCATCGAGATGTAAAGATATGTCTAGCTCCTCATATCAAGCGTGAAACGAGAAATGCTCGATCTAAAGGAAAAAATTAATTGAAATTAAATTAGGAAATATTAAGGAGAATAGTCAAAACCGTAATGAATCCTTCAACATGCATCACATCACCAAGCAAAAACCTTCAACATGCATCACTTTGTTTGATCTCAAATAACCACCCTATATAATCATTTTATGGGATTACTAACACCAGTCGCATATACCCAAATATTAAATGCGCGTTCATTAAAGGCATATTGTTGAAATTAAAATAAAGACATTTTATTAAGATGAGATTAATGAAATGAAAGTCGCCTTAAAAGTAGTGGAATTCGTACCGACATCGACAGGTTTTATTCAGATATGAATTCATAAAGTTTCTTCCTTTTGAAAGAATCCTCGATAAAATTTGTTCAAAAGTTTTTCAAAACTTCCTAAGTTTGCTTGCTAATTTTTGCTCATATATAATGCATGCCAAAACATTTATCTTAGAAGTTAAGTAATCGCAAGAGAACTGGCGCAGTTCATTGTGGTTTCACAAGTAAAAAAAGTTACACGTGTCGGAATAATATCATTGAAATATAATTCAGAATTCCAAATATTAAAAAATTCATATAAATACCTCAATTCAATAAAAAGTCTCTCCGACTGTATATCATATTAAGTAATTGTTTCTGGGAGTATAAAAATTCAAGAATGAAACAGCCCATAAATTACGGAATATTACTTTTAATTGGCACGGTCATACGCTTGCTATTGACGGTAAATAATTAATAATAAAAGTAATAAATTAATTAAAACAGATTAATTTTTGTGGGAATAATTTGCTAATTAATGCACAACGTAATTCAATATAACTAGAAACCATTACACATATAAATTATTAAATGTAAATGTAATTGTTGGAATTAATGTAATAGAACATATGGAATACATTTATACGAATCAGGGATTTAATTTTTTAATGTTAATTTAAAAGTAGTAACAATTGCCTTTAAATTTACATTTAAAGGCAATTGTTGGAATTCGTGTAATAGAACATACGGAATACAATTATACGAATTATCAAATGGTGGTACCTCAATTACATATTATTTAAAAGTAATTACATCTAAAGGCAATTGTTGGAATTCGTGTAATAGAACATATGGAATAGATGTATACGAATCATCGATTGGTGGTACAGAATCTTTTTACCGAAGACGGTGCGTGTCTAGAAAAAGACAGAGAACTCGGACGTAAGGAATTATTGGAATAAGATGAAAGCAAGAGGGAGCTCGGTGAAGAATGCGAAGAGCTTAGGAAGATAGATTCGCTCGTGATATTCGAAGTTTCCGAGAATTTTCTCTCTTTTCGCTTTGGGGAGTTCGGCCTCCTTCGATTCTCTGCCGAGAAAAATTGCTGTCGTGACCGCTTTCGAGGAACAACAACCCAAAGGGCAATCACTGCCATCAGGATTTGAAAGCAGTACATAGTGGAGAACTAACCTTTACGCTATTAATCTGAGTGCCCGAGATACTTGCGAGGTCTTACTATCATCGTTACCGTATCCTCAATATCGTAGTTTCCTCCACTTTGGTCTTCCCGAATTTCAATTATTGATGCCTTTTAAATGATTACAATCAAAGAAAAGTCTCCCGTTTAACTCATATATTATTATTTAAATATTTAGTTTAAACGGGTTTTATCTTATGTGTAATATGTAATTTGTGTATGTAGTGAAAATTAAATTATGAAGTGCTATTATGTTTACATATTATGTGAGGTTGTACCTTGAATGGTTGGACAAATTAAAAAAAAATGTAGACGCTCGAGGCATGCTTTATTATAGCTATTTATTTTCATAAAATCGATTATGATAGGTGTTGGCCCCGAAGGTTGAAAACTCTGATAAGATATTTTAAATGACCTTTTTCATAAAACTGAGTCAAAATTAATTCAACAGATTTAAAAAATATAATATTTTATGATAATGAGACTAAAAATTTAATGAAAAAATTTGAAATTTAAGTTTTTGTTAGTTTAGTTTAAAACACAATCTCGTACGTGTTTTCCTCAATTTTGGGTCACACTAATTCGAAACAAAGCATGAAGGGATAATCCTAAAGTCCGAAACTTCAGAAGTATTGCTTTCGGCCATTTTGCTGAATGACATACGATCGGATGTGGGAACATGGAGTTCGTAAAAGTTTTTCTATTAAAAGTGGTTTTGAAATTCAATAGAAAGAAGATTAAACTTTCTTGGCAAGCGTTCTCTATTTGTAGCTGAAAAGTATGGCATCTATCTAAATAGCCTGTCCTGGATATCGGCGATTTGCGAGGATAGCAGTTGTTTGTAATGCCTAGGCTTCCTTTCCTATTTTCTACCAAAGCCATCATCACCTAATAGTTATGTCCTTCCTTATATCATATCATAACTATATATATATCATATCATAACTATGTTGAAGTCTTTTATTTTGGTTATCCTTTCTTCTGATGCTCTTTCGTTCGTATTCTGGAAATGAAAGCTTTTCCCAGCCAGCTTTTCCTGTCCTCATAATTTTTATGAGTTTACGGCCCTCTCCGATTCTCCGCAGTAATTTGTAGTAATTCATTTCCTCTAGCTCCACCGCAATTTCCTCCTGCTCAGGCTTAAGCTTGCCGGATATTGTCATGCTCAACTTAAAGCTACTTTGATGGACGCCGTTTCGTTCCAACGCTTTCATGTTATTTGAAACTCTCGAACGCTTTTACGTTAATCTACATATAGTTTCTAGAAATGCAGCTTGATCTGGATCATAAGCTGAATCGGATGCAAACATTGATTATTCAACTAGTCGACGTGCGTTAAAAACGACGAAAGAATTTCTCAATGTAATTGATGTTGTTTTCTTCGTCCTTGTTATCAGAGTAACGTTTAATAAAAATACTAAAATTACTGCCGTTGCCTATACGATAGTTTACTTCTTTCTATTTGTTTATAATCCACATTATAAATGAGTGTCTCACCTGCGACCCTTTCACCTCTTCGCCGAGTAGCTCATTCTTCTTCAGAAATTTCACACAATATTTTATTCTAAAGCTTGATAAATTATGAGAACTGCCTATAAATTTAGGTTTAATTCCACACTTAAAGTAAATTACCATACTAATTTGAAATACTGTAGCAATTAACAATAATTAATATTAAGTAGTAGTAGCATTGTTAAAAGAGCTTTGACGGCTGAGATAATTTCGCACATTCCTCGGGATTCGCAGTTTTCTAACATTTTCATCAAAAGCGAATCTGCTATTGGCTACTTAATATAAATTTGATCAACCTATGTCTATTAAAATTAGGGCAAATAATTCATTACTGTTTGACCCATTAAGTCTTTGTTAGAGCGATTGCGGGCCTCTTGAGGTCGAAGCTTGGACACCTCTGATTTAGGTTAATTGCAATACTGTATTTATTCTCTCTAAAGTAAAGAATCAATTAGTACCCCAGTATACATGGTGCATTCAGTGATTCAGTGTGCACAGTTACTTTCGTATATACTTAACAATAAATCACAAGTTAAACAATCGGAATTGGTTGATGTGAGAGAGAGTCATCAAGAACACATTTTATGAATTATCGATGGATTTGATCAAAGTCTTAGCTATACCGAATGGAAAACAACAATCGATGATTGAAATAAGAAAATCTATTTAATTTCCATTCTCATGTATTCCTGATTTCGTACGAGTATTATTCGCATTTGATGCTTACAAAATGAAACCGGTATGAAAAAGGAACGGAAATTAACTTTGTTATTCTAATGGAAACTACTGACATCAGGTTAGTAAATTCATAAACGTTCAAATTTGCAGTTATACGAATAAGAACGCTTCGGTAATTATTATAATAAAAAAATAAAATTTCGAAACTGAAAATTGTATCTCATTAGAAAGTGAAGTCATCATACTGCGAAACATTCAGCTAAACATATCCCTTATTTACGGAAATACAATGCGTTTCATCCTACTCGATCGTATGTGAGGTTACGTTGTATTCTCTTTCCCGCAAATAAGTATTGATCCTTGAGGAATCTTACTATGGGAGTTCATTGCGCCTACTCAAGGTCAAGTACACTGTCTTGGGTGCACTGCAAAGCGCACCTCGTCTAGGGAGAGAACACCTGTAAACTTGCGACCGATAGTCCCTAGCCCCTGGTTTCCCGCATCTCCCCTTGCATAGCTGCCTCAACCTACATACCACGCGGGAATTGTCGCCTAGGAGCAAGCGGATGCCTACAGAATGTTTCTCCCTTCGATATATGCTTGTATTAATAGTTCAGATAGAGTCATAGCTATTGCGATTCTCAAGATGTTTAAATATAGCTCATTATGATTTTGTTATGAATTTAATGCTTTTTGTTTTAGACAGTATTAAAAGTCGAGAAGCCACTCGAAAACTATATCAGTGTTGGAAGTAAAGAAATTTAGTTTATTGTCGTACGTCAGATTCTTCTAAATGTCGCATTGTAGCTGGATTTTGATGGATACTAAATTGCTCTTGGTTGAAAAAAGTATTTATGGTACAAAGGTTTTCGCTGTCTTCATATTCCCAGAAATGTCCTTTATGTATACATACATATGTGAGTTTTCTACCTTTCGGTAGGTTCTTGTGCTTTGATATTTCCATTATTTTGTTTATTAGTAGCTTAACCCACCCTTCATGTCATCTTTATTTCCTTTATAAATAACGTATTATTAATTTCATCAAAGGAATATTTTATCTATCAAAATATTTGTGAGAAATATGTACAAATATCGTTTTTGCGAGCATGCTTTTAAAGTTCGTGCATCTCATTCCACTATAATGGAGTTGAGACGCTCATTTATATCACAGGTCTTTGTATTTTTTCTAATTCCCTCATAATCCTGCGGAGAGCTCTCGGACGACAGAGAAAATTGAGCGCCGAAGGAGCGTTTTCAATCAATTGTAATTGGAATTCGAATCAATCGCCCAATTTCATAGTCTCCGTTTTCATAATTGAAGCTTATGGAAAATAACCTATCGGTTTCAATCGGAAAATTCTAGCGAAATTTAATTTGCTTCTACTCTGTCAAATCTCAGCATACAAATGCGATAGCCTTTCCGAGAAACTACGTTCAAATTTACAACAAAAACATTTAGTGAATCACATCCACCGTTATAAAGGTTAACTGGCTCAAATAGGAGTTGAGTTTTCCTTTTACCCATTTATCATCATATCTTATGCAGGAGGATGTGGATTTGTACTCCATCCAGTCTCTAAACCTCACCGGTACGAAAATAAATCGGTAGGCGTAGAATAGGTGTGAAAAAAAGGAAGGAGGCGAAGCGAGGAGTGTGAAAGGTCACCCAGAAAGGCGCCTCTGAATGAATAAGAATCCCTTTGAACTCTTAGGAATTTGCCTTCTAAGGAACGGGTCCCGAGAATAGCTAGCGAATGAAGAAAGCCTTTCTACGGGACACAAGGTCGACCAATTACAAAAGCGAAGTACTGATTATGAGGAGAATTGCCTGTCGAATTCAACGCATGGTGGCACTCTCGCCATGACATTGGAAATGCCTCCCTGAATAATGTCTTTCTAAACAAGTTGCCAACTTTTCACGGCAGACCATCGTGCTGTCTTTTAATCCCACGTGTTTTCATTAATAAGAGTCACCATTTTGCTATAAGCGTTGTATAAATACGAGAGCGTGGGATTTTTAGGAGTTTGTCACTGACATTTTTTATGCAAGAATGTCGACTGCCTATGCGGGAGATTTTGCAAAACGTTTCCGCGCGACATTTTACAGATTTATCTTTGTTGTGATGTATTCCTGGTAGGGATTTGAGAAATATTTTACGCATTTGTGTCACGGTTTATGACATTTATGTTAACGTAGAAGTATGCATCAATTGATATTCTTCTTCCCACTCCTCAATATATGTATCACAGCAGTGATCAAAATGCAGATGACTGTACCTTCACGCTGCACATTATATTTTTGTTCTGTACAGGAATATTTCCAGATCTTTTCTATTCCAAGTTATCTATATGTTTTTATTAATTTTTCGTTTTTGATTAACTGTTCAATTTTCTCACATCTCATATTTATTTTATGTGTTAGATGGAAGAACAGACTTTTAGTCTCAATCTCGCTCGAATAAAGACGATTTATCATTATCATTATATCTAGTATGTTTGATTTCCTAAACGATTGAAATTTTTTAAATGTTTTATTTAATATTTATTTCCTATATTTATTATTTTATCATGGTATATTGTAGCAATTATCCTATTATTAATTTTACATTTTGTTATAGTACTACTTATTTTCATAGTGATTTCAGTGTTATATTTTATGTTGCCCTTTACATATTTTAGCTCGTGCTATCAGTAGGTTTTCGCAGGTTTTTCTCACACCTCTTCTTTGCGAGTGTTTCCTGCAGTGGATCTGTCTTTCCTAAGATATTATCTTAGGTTTCTTTCAGACTAACTCCTTCTAAAGTTTTCTTCTCCATCTCTATTTACATATTCATTATATTATTTTTGTTTTACATCAATATCATTGGCGACAGGTTAGACGTAAAAAGAGACTTTACATTCTCAATCACGCCTTAATAAAGACCTTATTAGGCCATTTGGAGGAAGTCTCAGTCTCAAACTTAGCTAACAAAAGATTCATGGTGAATATCATTGCCTTCCTCATCATTTCGGTCCATCGTAATAAACTTCGAATCTATATAAAAATTGAAGTTCTCCTAAATTTTTAAATATGGTATGATAAACAAAAGTACAATACAATACAAAATACAATGGTACCTAGACTTCCGTAAGGGATGCTATATTTTCAATTTCTCTGATTTTTAATTAAATTTTGCGAATAGAAATAATATTTCTACTCTATCGTTGCACCCAAGCATTAGATTTCAGGTAATTTGCATTCAAAGCTGAACCTAAATTAAAAAATTCGTACTCCAAAACATTTCGGAAACGCTTTAAACAAAATGAAAAATTGAGTAAATGGCAAAACTTTTTTATTCCAAACGTAAAATATTTCAGCGGCAAAATAAATATTTATGCTTTATGAATTGGCGTTGACATCTAAAAAAATATTGTTCTGGGATACCATGGCTGTGAATAAGATGAGTATCAATTATTCGCATGAACGTTTAGAATTTATATTCGTTGAATCGCGGCGCATATATATGTAAATGTGTTATTGATTGCAGCACCAGATTTTATTCCGCATTATTTAAGCGGCTGTTTTCTGGTTAGTGACCGAGATGTTTGGAAAGTTATATACAGAGGTTAAAATATTTGATTGAAAATTGCCAAACCCTTAACTGTTTGTGAAATTACCCTTATTTTTAAATGAAATGATGCGATATAATTTAGAAATCGCTTGAAACTTTTTTCATGACTATTACTATTAGATAATTACTAGAAAATGTAAGACAAGTAAATCATTTTGTCTGGTTATTTCAATAAAATGACCTTAAATCATATACATTTTATATCGATTCATCATCATCTGGTATTCTGCCTGTTGGCAGGTCCCATACACCACAACTGTTTCCACCTTATCCTGTCTCGGGCCTCTTCTTTGATCTTCTTGTATCCTTCTCTCTTCACCTCATCTATTAATTTCAGCTTTCTTCTTCCTCTTCTCTATTCTCTTTCCACCGTTCCTTCAATTGCAGTAGTTAAAATCTCCTTCCCTCTCACAATATGTCTGATCCAGCTTCCTTTCCTCTTTTGTATTGTGTGGAGTAATGTTTTTCCTCCCTAAATCTTCTTAGCACTCCATCATTTCTTATTCTATCCACTCATTTTATTCTCTCCATCTTCCTCCATACCCACATTTCAAAAGCATCAATCCTATCCTTCTCTTTTCTTCCCAAGGTCCATGTTTCGTATCCATATAACATAACGCTCCATACATAACATTTCACCAATCTCTTCCTCAGTTTTAGATTAATACTACTGCACAGCACATTTCTCTTCTTATAGATGGCTTCCTTTGACATAGTTTTTCTTGTCTTGATCTCTGCACTACTCTTCCAATCCTCCGTCAGCATGCTCCCAAGATATCTATACCTTTTAACCTGCTCTATTATCCTTCCCTCATTTGTCACAACATTAACAACTTCTCCGTCATTAACTCTTATAGCTTTTGTTTTACTGACGTTTTTATATCGATTGTCTCTACAAATAAAGAATAAACATTTGGAATTTAATTGAAATATTTTGGACAGGACATTCAAGTAATGGTACCTAAACGGTTTTTATATATAACGCATTTTGTCGTATTCTTAACCTTTCAAGGATATCTCCAATATATGCGTTCTACGTTAAAGTGTATTATTGGTTCCCGACTTCAATTTTTTCTCGTAGTGCAGTGTTAATCGCACGTAAATGGAGCATTTAATATAGTTATACCCTCCAAAGACACATAAGAATTGGAAATATTAGGATAAATTAATTTGAATTCGTTATATTCAATTAAATCGTGTTTAAATTACATTTTGTGAGATTTCCTATGAAGTGCCAAAAGTTGGACAGAAAACTTTGGAAACTTCTTAATCTCGCTACAGTGCGGAAGTTCATACGTACTTGAACTTTTATACGAACTTAGTTTTTCCGACCGAAAGACCTTTCTAAATATAGATGGTTTGATACGCGTCACAAATTTTAACGCCCGGTTCAGTATGATTACATTTTCTTCCTAACTTATGTTAGTCGAGGTCAATCATTCCACCCCATGTGTACAGTTTAGGATTATATACAGCGGAATGATTTTGTTATCGGCAGCCTTCCTTCTTCCGACAGATTCAAGATAGCTTCTGCGTCAGACCAAACTCACTTCTTGTTTTCCGTCAAACGATTCACACCCTCATATCTTTTCTTATTTTTCGAGTTCAGGAAATGGAGGCAATATTTTCCTCCCCATTTCTTTGCTATCTTCCAACTTTTCCCATATCTTATCTTTGATCTTTTCTAATATGTTTACCCCCAAGTTCTTTTCTCTCTTTCTGCATTTATTGTCCCCTTACTTATTCTCAATGAGCCATCTGAAGATCTTATCTTTTATTTTCCCTCAACGGAATCGCGAAAGTTTTAAGCTTTGACTATTTTCCCATGCTCAAATTTTCAGAGAAGCTCTTAGAATTTTTTGGATTGCTAAAATTTAAGAAAATAGAACTTTACTGAGTGAACTTTATGTGAAAATGTAAATAACTGTTGGAAAGTTAGACTCCATTGAAGAGGGTTATTTTAATGCCAATCTAAATATAAACTTCTGAAACCGAAATATATAACATTCCGTCTTCTTATAACCAATACAAATTTTGGGATGTTTGAAGATTACTCTATTTGCTTGATATAACCATAAAAATAAATAAATAGTTCTCAAAACAAAAACTTCGTATTTCAGCTCTTCTTAGTACTACAGCACTATCTATATTTCCAATCAAATTCACAATTACACACATTATATTGTGAAGTACACATTGCATCTTTCTCGAATCGTTTGTGCTTTAAATTCATAAGAATTTATTCCTTACTGTTATCGTAATACAGAATTTTTTTAAATTGTCTTGCCTACGATATATCCCGAATTCCTTGTGAATCCATAAAACCTAATTATTATCCACTTAACACAATCAAACAACGTAGATGCATAATTTATGATGTATATATAATGGAAATTCAGACATTTACGGAATATTATCTATACCTTTAGATAAAAATAAAGATATAAAATTTGAGCTCCAAATCTATAGAGAAAATTTAATATTTCGAGAATATTATATCGTCCCTCGATTTAGGTTATAAATAGAAAGGGATTTACGTAGGATAGGAAAACGGATGTGTTTTGTATGAATTTATAAAGATCACTGAGAGAATAATCCGACGGTTTTAATGAAAAATGTTTTTCTGGGAAAAAGCTTTACCTTCCAATTATATTCCTGCACTACAACTCTTTTCGGAGTACAAGTCGGGAATATTTGTTTCAAGTGCTCCTTCTACCGTTCTTCGGTTACCTTTAGGATACACGCTTTCTTAAAACGAACTTTGAACGTAAATCTGTGACACGCTGCATATATTCTCTCTGCACACAAAAATATGTCATTAACTGGATGTCTGACGACGAAAATTGTTTGGCCTTTGTTATTCTCTGTCTCTGAAAGTTGTCGATATTTTATGAATAGTCTGCGAAAGTAGAGCGAAATTTATAATTCCAAAAGGTCTGTTAAATTCGACGCAATTCAAGAAACTCATTGCGAAAGGCTTTTAGGTTTAGACCTAATTATAAATGCGTAAAGAAATAATCATACACGCGAAACATGCTACACGCAAAGCATCTAGCATGCATCTATTTAATATACTTCCAATTTGTTTGTTAAATAATTAGGTAAGAATTTCGTATATGGTAATTCCGGTAGAGATGCCCCACGTAAGGAAATGACTTCATAACAACGACTTCAGTGATAACAGGAATATGAAATTGAGTAATAGAATAGAACATTTATTGATTATTAACAGTATGTAAACTATATTTGTTTATGAACATTTTCACCCAAAATATTAATTTTTTTCCTCACCCATGCATTTGGCCATCTCTCCCGAGTGTACGGGTGAGACCGCTAACCACACTCACACACAACCTCCGTGAGAGAGATGGCCCGTTAGCTTACTCTGAAATTAATCTGGAAAACGTTGTAATATGATAAGATTTCTAAAGTTAACTTGAAATTAGGATCTAAATAAACGTTTAAATTAACTTTAAAGCCTATACAGAAGTTTCATTTCCAAAAATTTAGCCAAATATTGCAGTACATTTAGAGAACAATATCCATTTAAAATTATTATGAAATTTGCAATTGGTATGAATGGGAGCTAGAATAAACACCGTCGATATGCGTGAAGAGAACTCCTAACGGGAGTTAGTTGTAAAGTTAAACGCAAAAAGCCCATTCCATAGCTTTTCTAGTTAATTCCTCGAATATTCGAAGGATACCATCCTTCCAACCAGTATTGGTACTCCATCTTTCCTTCCTACCAAGAATATGAATCTCGTCATCTTTAAGTTGGGTCATTGTGTACTCAGAAATATAATAAAAATATTTATACAACAAATAAGATAATACGTCATCTTTTGATTGAGCATAAAATGCATTCGACTGTGGATTTAAATTTGAATTGAAATTTAAATGTAGATTACAAACGTTTTCTAGATTAAAGCTTTAAGTTAAATTGATACTAATAGGGTACATATACCTTAAGGTAGCATCTCGGGATAGATGCTATCTATCCCGAGAAGATTGGGGGGCGTCTATCCTTCCAGTACGGGAGAGATGGCCTTAAGGCTAAGTGAGGCTACACTTTGTCCAAGATGGGCAGTCTCTGCACGTGGATATTAGATGAACAATAGCTACAAGTATTAGCTACTACTTACTATTACTACTACAAGATAGCTACAAGTTTTCGCCATTCAATTCAAAATATTCTAACGTTTAAACTGATGCCAGCTAGAAACATTATACTCTATCTTATAACAGGGCGGAAAAAAACAATATCTACTTGAAATGATGCTATAAAATTGCGTAAAAAGAATTAATTAATAATTAATAGACGGGTGCCATACAACTGACTGACGGACACCGTCAATGGAGTAATATTGTGGTTTTCCTTAAAAATACTGCGACTGGAGCATCTCTACCGGTGGGGCATCTCATCCGGATTTACCTTAGTTTGTTGATGATGCAGGTCAAATCCATTTCATAAAAAATATTAGAGTTTGACTATTTTATGATTTTTTTGAGTATCAGACATCGTTAATTCTTTTCGGTTGAGATCGAATTTCATCTCTACATCTCACGTTAAATTCGATTACTGGTTTGATATCTCCGCGTAAAAATACACCTTAAATTACCTATATTCAGAAGAACTGCATTGCTTAACTTGGAGTATTTTTTGTTCTGGGCAAATACATTGGGTCATTGTTTTACGAAGTAAGGACTAGTCGCATCGATAACATAAATTCAAACGTTATGAGTGCAATATTAACTTCACTAACTCCACTGTGGAATGTTCCCTAAGTTTGAATGTATAACCGCGATATAAAATATATTAGGGCATTTGAATATATTTACAAAATAAATTTATTTTCAGCTAATGACTTTCGACGACTAATTTCCTTCGTGAGCCTCAATTTCCCCATCAACAACACGCAATACTTTTAACCCACCCTCGAAACCCCCTTCGCATTCCAGCATCTCCTTCATCCCAAAAAGAAATCCCGCTCTCATAAGTTAAACCCAGGCGAGGCTTCGAGCGCCCCTCAAACTTTCCCTTTGATTCCGATCCGCGCCGTCTGAATGTAGCCTTCCGACGAACGGAAATCCTCTCGCGCGTATTTCCCTCCTTTTTAATTCGAAAATTACCGACGGATTTGGATATTTTTATGTTTGTTTGCGACGGCGACCACTTGTCGGAGTCGGCGGCAACCGCGGGCGAGCCGGAAGGCCTCTCTGAAGCGGATGCCCTAAAGGTGCTTTGTGCAAAAGAATAATGCTTTTTTATCCTTAAGAGAACGGCGATGGAGACGGTGGCAAATAAAGGGAGTCGTAATGAATGGAAAGAATGCGGGATGAAGATCAGAGGCGAAAAATAAAAATGGTAGTGTTGGGAGGGGTATCATGACAACTCAGAGTGCGAAAATTCATAGTACGACATCTCGGAGAGCGACAACTTATCGGACCTGACAACTCACCATGCGACAACTGACCGGACGACAGCTCATCGCGCGATTTATTTATTATTATATATATTTTTAATAACTTATCAGCTATTTTAATCAGTAAAATCGGTAAAAAGACTACCGCTCAATTGTTTAAACAATAAAAATTTGACATTATTTCAATTATCGAAGCCATCTGTTGTTCGCGCATTGAGCTGTCAGTTGTCGGACGGGGAGTTGTCGGGTCACCGAATTTGAATGTCTCAACAGAGAATGGAAAAGCTGGAAATACGAGACAATACACTTTAAGGAATATGAAATAATAAGCTTTAATTGCGTAATAAATACTATAATTAGATTCTGCGCTACAGAAGTAAAACGCAATCTAAGAGCAATCCTTTGAATGTTAAAATCCTTTGGTTTCAGCTAAAATTCCTCAATGAAACGAGCTTTACTCTGAATTGTCGCACTCTGAGTTGTCGAGACACGGTGGGGGAGATGCAAAGAGAGTAGGGGAGCGGAGGAATGGAAGCAGTGATGGAAGGCGTGGGGGATGAGAGAGTCAATACGAATTCGAAAGGGTTGCTTTTTAAGTCACTTCATTATTGAGTTCGGCGCAGTGTATCCTTTGTTTGATTCGAGATCGTCTTTGACGCGACGCATCTTAATTTTCGATCTCTCTGACGATTAGAAGAGGTGACGCGGTGACGGATGATGATCTTCTGCCAATCAGCGCGGTGTATTTTCGGTTTCCTTCGTGTGAAATAACGTTGAGTTAATGACGTATCGTTTAGCAAATGACACGAAGATATCCGCGAATTCTGGTTTAAATTTTTATTCGTATTTTGTAAATAAATTAGGCATATAATAAATCTGTTTCTGCTACCATATCTTGATGAACTGAATAATTTTCATTTGAATCTTGGCACGGGATTAAGAGATGTGAATCTTCACCTACTCTTGTCCATCTTTAAAACCGTACATTGAAAGATTAATTTTTATACTATATTCAGTTATTTAATTGGTAATAACTATTAAAATTGTTCCTGTTGTCACTTTCTGATGAATATAATATTTGTTTTTCGATACAGATAAAGAAACACGTATCTTTCATTTACTTTATCACTGTGTTGTTCATGACTGTGATGACATGTAAGCTACTGAGGTATGAGCGATGCGGAATAATTGCACTAATTATGGTCTCTATTAATGTAATGCTAAGAAAACTAACACTCGCATAGACATTGTGCTTCACTTTCGTGAAAATGTTCCGCTTATATATTCTGTCCAGGTGAGGAAAGCAAGGGCAAACTACCTCACTCCTCATCCTGCTTAGTAAGCCTCATTTCCTTTGAATGGTTAATGATAGAGGGGTTGAGGTTCCAGCCGAATCCGGGGTAAATACTTTAGAGACATATACCCATATCTCCCATCCAAATTGATACACTATTGTTTTGTTATATTCTTGTATATTCATTGTATTTGCATTCAATTGTATTGCGGCCAGAAGTCTTTTTATGCTGCCGAGTGTCTTGCTTTGGATTAAAGAGCTTGGAGGAAATATCAGATGACTTTTATACCCAATTGAAAGGAAATTAGCATTAGGATAGGAGCTGTATCTGAATAACATAGAAAATATTAAGGATATCATGTGGAAAAGGAGAGCTACATGTTGTGAACATACGGTAAGAATGGAGGAGACAAATTTTTTTTTGTGGGTGGATAAAAAGACAAAAAGAGGCACGGTTTGTGAAGGTGGTAAAGAAGTTGCGAGAATGGAATGGGAGGACGCGAAGGAACTTGTTGTATTCATGAGGAGAGTGGAAAGTTTCCGGAGCAGAGGAAAGATCTAGGGAAGGGTCAGAGACAGACCTGAAATAAAATAGAAAACAGCAATATTGGAAGGGGAAAAGGGAAGAACACAAGAAGAAAGATACTCGAACCAACGTGGCTCATAGATGACCAAATGGACAAGAGTTTACGATAATATTTCAGAGTTATTTTGAAACGTAATTTGGTTAAAATATCGTAATCATAAAAAGTTCAGGTTAAAGATTTTTTAGTGCTCTTTTTATAAACGGAGTCTCATTCTAATGGGAAACGGAAGAAGCTTTGCTCTAAAAAAATTCTCGGAAAGTACACGTGTATCCAATGCGACCTCGAGGCAGTCATCGACAATGAAATTTTCTCGTGAAATTTTATGGAATCGAATCAGATCACTTAACCGTTCTGGACCAGGAAGAGCCCTGGAATATAACATCATTATCTCAAGGAAGTGTATCTTTTCCCGCGAATTTCGACGGAATTCTCGTTGCGTAGCGCAGTAGAGCAACTAAGAATCTTCTCCGTGGAATGAGTTCCCCGTTTTTGTTTGCTATCCTCGGACTCTTGGAGTGAGCATGCTGACCTAGCAACTCCGAGGGCTCTACTATAAATAATGACGTAGTTTGTGTTCGTCTGTTGTAGGTTGTGATTGCCTTAAGCTTATTAAAACTGTTTTGACGGCGCCCATTTCCTGTCTGGGATAAATTTAAAAAGATTTAGTGATTATCATTCTAATGAAAACAGTAAAATGTTAATTGAGGAAACAGGCCTAAAGCGACAAAATGGAGTTTTTATAAAATGCTTGGAACGTCATATTTTTCAAATTCGATGTTATCGGCCTTGGTAGTATTCCGTGGATAAATGGTTGGACTAAATTATTTTATCATATTTTTCTTAAAACTGTAATATTTTTATCGGTGGTTTTTGATTTAGATTAGAGTTGAAAATAATCACGTATTTACTTTTAGCTGTGCTTGCTGTTGGAGCTCTTGTAATGTAAAATATCCGATTTAGTTATTTTTCTCATTTTCATAGTGATTTAATGTAACAATAGTGCTTCCCAGTATGGTCCTTCGTTGAAACTTTAATTTTCCGACTAAGTCATTGAGAACGTTAAATATTTGATTTTATCACACATAATTCAGCTAATCTTATCGAGTAGTTCAGATCAAATGAAGAGAAGATTAAGAGAACATTCTCACCTAATCACATTTTGCTGAGCTGCAGTTACTGCCTTTGATTATATCAGCTCGAATTCCCTCGCCGAACAACGTGCCATTGACTTAAAATTCAAAAGTTAATTAATTAATTTTATGACGAAATAAAGACATCCAGGTAGCCTAGTTTTTAGCGCGCTTCTGGGTTCGGTCCTGATGTTAGCCCAGCTTTTCCAATGCTGATGACGACAGGATGTACATTTGGTGGTAAAAATTAGTACCAAATCGAAAATAAAAATCGTTAGCCATCGTTAGCCTACTTCTTGATAAATAAACTTGCGCAGTTCTGAATTCGATCCTGGTGTTAGCCAAAGGTTCACAATTCTGGTGACGACAGGATGAAAATTCGATGGTAAAAATTATTATTAAGAAAATCGTATTCGTGAATAATCAGCACCCTAATTATTATCAGCCTAGTTCTTGATTCGTTAATAGGGAAGGCAAACGCAGAAAAAATGTAAGGAGTGAAATAAGCCCGCAACCCTTGAAATTTCCCAGAGAGATCAACTAAATCTCTGCACCCATTCGTTCCGATAATCAAACTTCTCTCCTCCGTAATCGAAAGAAACGATCTTTATACACTTTTCGTCCAGAATTTCCACAGCTTGACGCTGCACTTCTCTTACTCGAATCCCCAAAACTCCTTCCGCAACCACCATCCGCGTCCGGACTTGGAAATTCCTTCTGACAACTTCCGCTCGAACTGCAATACGCGGAAAAAATCGCAGTCAGGTTTCGGGACGCGGCCCCGATTATAAGAGTCCCTGACGGATGTATATGGCATCGTAGATCCCGTGACCCAATTGTGCCGTGCCCCGTACCTTGACCCAATTTCGGCGCGCTGCAGGATGGGAAGTGGGATGCGCATCTGACCCACATCCATTGGAGGGAACGGGTCCACGAAATTTTCTGCGCAGCGTAAAGCTACCGATGCCAGACGACGCAATCTAGGAAAAAATAGAGGAGTGGGCGGAGGCGACGCAGGAGGGCCCGGGATGTACTAAATTAAACGGCGCAAAAATCGTCCCACTTCAAAGGGATTCCGGCGTCCATGCTCATATTTGCATCCGCAGATTACGCGCTTTAATTAAAGTCTCCGGGGAATTAAGACTGGCGTAGGGGTGGATTTGCCACCGGTTATTTTCCTCAGTATGTTGGAGGTACTGTATGCTAATGACCTCAACTTTTGGTTTCTCCTAAGGTCGACCGCTCCTTTAGCCTCAAGATACCTCGCTTTGAATATTTTTATCAATCAGATTCTAACTGTCATGAAAAAAACCAGATTTTATACAAGGATCCTACGAAGGTCTTGGATTGAGCTGGGTAACACAACTGTACCAACACCACATACTTGGGTTCGAAACGAAAGTTGTTGGAATAACCTAGGATATAACTGTATGAATTAAAAAAAATTTTGATGAAATCTGAATATGGATGGATAGTTATAATCCTGATATGAATAAATATATACGGCCAGGAAAGGTATATAAAATGTATAAAAGTTGAATTGTCACATTGCTATCCTGTAGTCGACCCAGGAAACTTTGTTAAAACCATGATACTATTACTTGTACTGGTGTACCCTGGTAAACGCCTCTCCGATTTCACGTCGACACGCTAACCTTTAGATTGGTTTTCAAAGAGAATAATCCCAGGTTTATCCGAAATTTTAACGAGAGTCTTTACTAAAAAAACTTCTCAACTCGGAATGGGAAGTACCCTTTCAGCTACAAAGACGAAATTCCTCCAGTGTATATTTACCAGAACTACAAAGTTGAAATCCCCCTAGGGTATATTTTTATATATTAAAGGTCGAAAAGAACGATTGCCGGTGAATTAAACTCACGAGAACTACTCTGCCAACTAAACCCGAAGTAACTAGAGGAAATTTTGAAGGATTCCGTACGACAGGTTCCCACTCCACGCAAAATTTTCCGCGAACGTTCGGGGACCCTTGATAAAAAGCGGATCGCTCGCCGAAACGCCCTCGGAAACTGTAATAAATTTTAGTTCGCCAATTTCACGCAGTTCGAAAGTTGGAACTTTAGAGCCCTCGTTAGCGGAGCCGCTGTTATGTTTAAACTAGTGAATTCCCGCGTCAGAAATGACGGAATTGAAAAAAATATGAATAATCCCGATTCAAAGTTGGAATTTTCCTTAGAAATGTGTCAAATTTAATTCATTTAAACTCTGAAAATTAATAAATGTATTCAAATACATTTTTGACGTAGTTATTTTTTACATTTCTTATGAGCCTATCTTTCCCATGTATTCGTATGAGAGCTGACTTGTGAGTTCAACAATCACCTTTGTCTTTAGGGAATTGTTTATGCCCACAAAATTACACAGATATTTCATCATTTTTGTCTGGACTCGCTTAATTTCGACTCGAATACGATACTCTACGGCGAGAGTCGTCCAGAGTCGAGCCAAGTATACTTAAGACAACGAAATATCAATAAGTAATACCACATTTGAACTTTAAAGACTCCCAAAAATGTATAATCCTATCACGTCGGGAAGTGCAAGAAATTCTGTCGGTAAAGTATTCAGCCCGAAGGCCAGTTGGTGCCTCACCCCTCAGACAAAAGCTACTAAGAGCTTGCAGAGAGGAATGAGGTTTACTAAATAGGCAGGATGAGGAGTGAGGTAGTTTTCCCTTGCATTCCTCACTGAGCCAGAATGCTGTAAGCGGAATATGCCCAAACTAGTGAAGCACAATGACTCTATGGGTAATACTTTTCTAGTCAGTCCATAAGGAAACACCTTGATTAGGGCAATCATTCACTCATACTTCAGTAGCTTTCATTTCATCACTGCCACGATCAATAATGTGACAAAAGTAAATGAAAGTTACATTTTTCATGCACCAAATGACTAACGAAAATATTCTATTCATCAGAATATGGAAGCAGGAACTGCATGAAATTAATGTTCAAAAATTTCTCACATATATTTATTACGGGAGTTTCCGACATTGGATGGATAAATATATACACAGCTGTGATTATTATATAAGATATCGAGCATTTAGCATTCCGCGAGCGCTGGGTCAGTCGCCACATCTCTGTACGCTTGCTTTACGCCGCCACCGATCCACCTTGCCCCCGACTCCGGAATAAGACGTCTAGTGCCGGCGTGGGTGGGAGAAATAGGGTAAGGGTGATAGAATGGGAGGTAAGGAACGTGGCCCAGGAGGTTCGGGGGAGGGAGGGGTTGGAGTAGGTTAGAAAGAAGGAATTCAATGCGACGTGGACCACGATTGGTTGAGGAGCAGCGGGGGCAGGGGGCGGTGGCAAGGGAGCCGGGGGAGCGTGAATGAATGAACAGGGTCGGGGAAAGTTGGAGTGGTGCGCGGAAGGGGAGGTCTGCACGGGCTCACTTATATTCATTCCGGCGCATAAACTCTTTCCAAAACTAGGGTTCGGCATCTTTCGAAAGGATTACACCAGGGTTTTACGCGATCCGCTGCGGATTGAGAGATATATGTCTATCCCCGCAGGGTGGGTATTTTACTCCGGCGGTAGTATCCGAAGATACACCCTTACTGTCCTCTGTCCGTAACTCGCAAAGATTAGATCAATATATACTGCTAGTACCACATGCTGCCGGGGAAGATTTTTCCGACTCCGGGCACGTCGTTATTGGTTTCGATTCGCGGGGAATTTCGGAAAGATCTCCGAAAATGAAATTGGCAAAGAGATGAGCGGGACTATTAAATTAGTATTGCGTATTCGTAATATATTTCCGAGCGCTGTAAAGATTTTTTTACTTCGCGGCCCCGTTCCGATACTCCAACGTTTCGTTTCGCCGTTCTTTCCCACACGTGATGCAATTAACTCCCTGGTCGCCCATTAAATTGTTCATTCGCCGCATTTTTTCCGGGAATTAAGTTCGGCGAATAATTGCATCTCCTCCGGGGTGAGCTACTGACCCGGAGCCTACTTACCTAAATGAGTAGACGTTTGCAGAATTTAATTCGTCCCCTGGGACGAGGGGAAAGATCTTGATTATCTGCGTTTGGAAGCTAAGATAGAAATAATTGGCTGCAGACGGTGAGAAAGATGCTGTTCAAATCTACGTTCATGTTTTTCAAATTATCTGCTTTAGTAGGAATAATTTTCTTGAATAATTCTCGATTACGTGAAGGAAAACAGAGCAACACTTTTGCCTTCATTAAAACCCTAAGATGAAGGTTAAATATTTATCATAACATCTTTCTTTGAATTGCTATCTTAAGGAAAATTAACAATAATATGTATATTTCTGAAGTAGTATACATGTGTCGGAAGGTATTTTTTCCATTTTAACGTATTTTTTTTGCTCCTAAATGTCTTTGATTTTTGTCACAGATAAAGATTAATCCCCTTTTGACAAAAATTATATTGCCTGCGATTATTTTCATGTAAGTATTAGCTTCGTATATTCTTTGTTAGGATATTATTCCGATCACGAATTGTTGTGAGAATTCACGGGATTTTCCATCTCACCCGGGTGAAATGTGGATTAAACCTCTTGTCTGTTATCACTCATCAAATTTGCTCTAACGATTCGTTTCTTTCCGACGAAAGATCTTTTTTATTCCACTACACTGCCGCTTCATTAATTTCCAGCGGAACTTTCATTTGCGAACGCAATCTCCAAAGTCCCCGATCCTCCTCTCAGAAAAAAGCCAAATTAGGTTCTTCGTACTATAAAATGAGAGTTTTCTGGCATCTACTCTACTCGACGAAATTCTCCGAACACAAGAACAGATGACCGAGGATGAGTAAAATAAATCTACATCCTTCTATAATAGACACATTCCCTTATCTATCATTGGATTATCCTTCAGAATTTTGGATACGTTCAAGATCACCTAAATTTAATGTTACGCTACTCGTGAGAACGTTTAGAAACAAGAAATGAGCAGATGTGAAGATACCTCCTATTTATGTACCAGTTTTTATCAACTACACGAATGATTTGAACTTACATCAGTGAAAACCAACTTTAGAATGCATTTCCGAGAAATTCAGCACACTTACGATTTCCGAATCTTCCATTACCCTCTATCGTAATGAAATACCGTGACCTCTATAATATATTCGCGCTACTAAACTCATTCTGGATAACATCGCATTCGACTGGGATTATAACAGATGAAAATATTAAGAACTTAACTTCCCCGCTCTTTGGAGGAATACGTCGAGGGCCCAAATTGAAAAATCCAGGCGAGATGACAAGGACGATATTGAAATTCATTCTCACTCCATCACGATAGCTACTACGTCGGTGACGGGAAAATTCCCTTACGGTGGCACTCCGTATTTTCGCGTCTCCAATTCCCTTCGAACAAACAAAGCGTGGCTAAGCCGATTTCACGCGTATTCCGTCATCATCAGCGATTTATCTGACAGGACAGCTTTCAAGAACGCCGACCGATCGCCTGTTACTTTTCCTTCGATTGCCACGATCGCCCGCCCATTTCCTCCTCCAAAAGAAACCTTTTACCTCGACCACCCACGGTCTTTTCTCATCTCGGAAATGGGCGAACCCTCTCTTCTTCCCTCATCTTTTATTCACCACTCTTACGACCTACCTGTCTCTCGCGGGATTACGCTCCCTTTAATGGGAACGATAACCCTGAATATTCTCCCCGTGATTTTTGATGTCTTAACGATTTAAACGGCACCGCGTAGAAACATCTACTCGGTACCGCATCCGAGGCTCGCTCTCCAACTAAACAACCACCGAGCGTACGAATCCCTGGGCATCACGAGGGGGCACCCTTACCTTCTGGAGCAAGCTGGGCCGGTCGTCCACCGGCGACGCCGACGCCGAAGACGCCGAGGCCTCCTCCAGAGGATCCGCCGGGGGCGTCGTCGACGGCTCCGGTATGTGTATGCCAGCCATCGCGGCCCTAAACACTTGGCACGCTTCCACCCTCCTCCGAAGGCTCTCCACGATGCGTGCCTCCTCCCTACGCCTGTCCGGCCACCGAGACCCTCTGCTCCCTCCCCAGAGTCCCCCTCCCACCACGGTGGGCTGCACGGGTGCGGCCGGCTTCGGCGACCCCTTGCCCTCCTCTTCTTCCTCCTGGAAAGTCACCTTCCGGGCCCTCCTCCCTGACGGCGGAGTGGCCACGGCGTCCCTCCTGGCCCTCGCCTCCCTCTGCGCGTGGGCCAGCAGTGCCCCTTCCTTGCGACCCTTCCTCTGCAGCCTCTGGAGCCATCCGCCGCCTCTCTCCTCCATCCGACCCAAGGCCTCCAGCCGCAACGGGACGCTGCCGCTCAGGCGGCTTAGGTGGTAGTAGGAATCGGAGGCGGGAGGGGAACCGCCGTCGACGGCGAGAAACTCATCCGGAGGGCGCAGCATCTCCGGGCGCACTGCGCGCCACCATGGCGGTGAGCGGGGGAAACGCGGGGCGGCGGTCGGCGCGCGCGCGTGGCGGAAGAGGCACCTGGCGTGCTGCGGGCCAACTGAGTGAGCCTCGCGGTGCTTCCAATTGATCGACTCCGGGGCATCTTTCGCACGGGTTCCTTTGGTGTCGGATTATGATTTGATAGGAAGACTCGGGAGCTGTTTAAAAAGAGATTACGGGGCTCGACAAGGGGTGATTTATGGGCTCGGAATCTCGAGAACCCCTCGTCCCCGGAAGCTTGATTGCGTCGCGGAGGGGTCTGCGGTTTTATCGAGCATGAGGCATCGGAGATATGCATATGCATTTTATTTGATGGAATGCTCCGCCGATTGTTGTGGCGGAGGTTTTTTATTTCGTGTTGCCTCGATGTCGGAGGTAATGAATTGGGATTTTATGCGGGGGAGATTTCGGACGCGCATCGTCCATCATGAAGCATCACTCAGAGAGTAAATATATCAAATATTTGCGGAGTACACACTTTTGGGTCGGAGAATATCTTCCGGATGACCATTGAATTGGTCAGATAATACAGATTGTCCAATACAGCTGCTTTCTATTGAGATTTAATGCAGGAAGAATGTCATACTCCATCATGAAGCATCACTCTGAGAATTAATTTATCAGAAAGTATTTTTTACGCATATACTTTTGCGTGGATTGATATCTTCCGGTTGGGTGTAAAATATGTTAGGTAAATCGTAATGTCCAACACAGTTGATTCCCAACTGCGCGATTTTTAATTATAAATGTCTCGAAACATCATTCGAGCTGTTGCGTAAACGGTAGTCAAAATTGATGCTTCATCTCTGCGAATGATCTTTCGTCAGAGATGCTCTAGGAAGTGAAACAAGAGAACAGTAACGGTAATCACCGTTACTTTTAATACAAACTTAATTAATATTTTCTACGCAGTTGATTCCTGAACGCGTGATTTTCGATAACTAATGACAGGGAAGCATCGAAATTCGAACTTTTTCGTAAACTGGAGTAAAATTTGATGTTTCTGTGCTTCAAGTGAAACAAGAAAAAAGATGCGTTAACGGTAATTCTAAATGCCCGACCGAGTTGATTTTTAATTGCGCGATTTTCAATTATACGTGCCCTTGAAGGATCATAATTGGATCCATATCGTAAACGGGAGTCCAAATTGATATTGCTACGAATGATCCCGAGTCAGAGATGCCAAAGTGGAACAAGAGAAAAGATACGTTGACGGTGCCCGAAAAGAGGAAAGATTGCATTAGCACCTGATGAGGACATCCCCGAGTTAACGTCTCTAATTAACTCCGACGACTGGGAAGCGGCGTGTTTCTACATCCACACTTTTTAGGAGAAAGCACACACTGTCCTGTCTTTTAATTCTTTTCCCGGCCCTACGAAAGCGAGCACGTCGCCTAAATTTCACTGCGCACGCAATTGATTTTTACCCGAAAAATCGCCCTGCGAAAGACCGCGTTCCTCCCGTGGGCGGTCCGGGGTTCGACGCCCGACGCAGTCACCGCCGCTCTCCGGATCGAAGCCAAAAGCCTTCGAAGTCAATTCCGCTTGTCATCCATCTGAGCCCTTGACGAATGCCTTGACGCTGTTGTTTACGTTCGCGAGGAACTTTCTCGGCCTATCTGAAGAAATATCTCCATGTATTTTGAATAGAATAACAAGAGCATTCTTTGTCGGGAATATTGATGAGCCTCGAGAAGATATTACGATGACCGCTACTTGAAGAGGATCGGGCGATTATTGACGCTCTTGAGCAGAGCTTCTCCATCCTTTAACGTTAATACTCGCAGTTTTAATTCATACTATTCAGCTATTGGGTACTTTACCACCGCACCAACAGTAGGCTCGTGCGGTGGGTGCATGTCTGGTGCATGCATGGGTAGCCCTTCCACCGAACGATTTTCCATAATTCATAATCATAAATAAAGATAAACAACCATTGAATTCCTGTTTTAACTTTACGGTAATAAATTCTTTCTATTTGGTACTAGTTTTGCCTACAAGTAGACAATTTTGATCTAGTTTGTAGACGATGCAAGCCATCGATTACAATAATTTTCTGTGGAAATAAAAATTTTTTTCTTGTGGATACACAAGAATTCCTTTTCACAAAATCCTTTGTCTTTTCCTACTGTCATATTTATGCATTTGAGAGTTTAAGATTTACGAAAAATAAAATATAAATTATAAAATAATGCTCTTTTCCTTGTTATAGGGTACTGTTATCAAGCGATGATATATCACGATGGCATTTGATATTAAAATCGCATTTTCTAAAGATTAATCTGACATTTTACAGCTCAGCAAGAGTTTACTTGTATACATTTGCACTTTGAGGGTTCTAAATGTATTCAAAATGGAATTGTAATCAATCATTCCGTTTCTTTTCGAGATAAACACCTAAAATACCTATTCTATCAACAACTCCCCTTAGTGCTTTCCTATTCTTTCCCATACATCTTCCGCTTCAAACAAATCCATTCATCTTTTTATAAGCTCCTCTTGTTCTTTAAACTACGTATTTTCTTTCTTTTTTCATTTCATCCACCGCATTATCCAAGGATAATTTGAATAACTTCGCCTGCAAGGACACCGCGAAGAATGTTTGTTTAAGATCGTTTCGGGATGTTTTAAGATCGGTGGAGGCCGTACCTTACGGTTATTTTCGCTGAATCGGCGGTACCTTAAGCTTAATTTTGAAATTTTCACTTTCTTCTTTGGGTCAATGAAGGGCAGAGAGAGAGAGAGATTCATTTGAGAAAGATGCTGACTAGGATCCCAAGAGCTAAAGAAACCAGATGTAGGAAACTTTCAAAGGAAGTTCGTTAGTCTCCAGCGACTAAGGGAATGTTTCTCTTTTGGCAAACAACTCGGGCCACCAAATGCCCCGTTTAAAGATGACAAAAAATACCATTACGTAAATTTAAGGTGATTTTTTCCTTTTAACACTTCGTAGCTCCTGTGAGGCGTTTGATGTAAGCGGAAAGAGAAAGCTGACGATCCAAAGTGACGATCTTTTTCAGGACGACTCGATACTCGGGTAAAATTTCTTTTGGTTCACAAGAAGGAGGGCCTGACCTAATTTTCTGTCCCAATTTATTCGAGCGTTACCGTAGATCAGGGGATGTCCAAGACTTGTCTCTCTGTGAAGTGTTCTGCACTACAGTATGTTGAATCTATCATTAGCTATCAGAGGCAGTAGAGGGGAATGAGGCTTACTAGGACAGATGGGGAGTGAGGCATTTCTTTTTTCCTCGTCGATCCAGAAAGTAATAAGTGGAACATGTCCACGTAAGTGAACCGTAATGTTTGTAGGAGTCACACTTTTCTTAGCGTTCCATGAGGAGGGACCTTAATTAGTGCCACTATTCAGCATCGCTCATAGGTACGTTAGTAGGTACGAGTGACGGTAAAGTTTTATCGCTGCGGTTTCATATCATCATTTCATTTCATCGCATCCATAAACAAGACTGTAAAAGGACAAAAGATGTATCCTCCATGGAAAAGATGTGAGAAGTATAGACTCCTATAAAAGTTTCGCGAACCGCACGTAATTTCCTTGTTAGATTTAATGTTCTATTAAAATTATATATAAAGTTAAAATAGTGATTGATTTTGTAGGATAAACTCCAACCAGTTATTGTTTAATCTTATCCGTGAATGCCCAGCCTCGGTATAGAAAATTGAACAATATTTTCTGGAAGTAATACTCTATTTAAGAATAATCTAATTTAATTAACCTTATTTATGAATATAATATTTTATATAAGAATGTACTTTGATTTAATTTAAAAGCAATTATGGAATCCACTGCTTGGATCGTGACTTCGTGGTAAGTCACCATCAGGAAAAAATTAAAAGATTAATTTTAACAAACCACAAGAAATTTTATTTTGAAATGACCAGCCATCAGGTTCGTAAAAGTTAATGTTTTCATTTGTTTCTTAAATGTAATCAGTTTGACCGCAGGTTACTGATTAAACAGCTACAAGTGGGTGAGAACACCGGATGTAAATACGTGTTTTGTAAATAACCCCAAAAAATTTGCTAAGGAAATTACTCATGCAAATTCTCCTCATAAATTCCTTCCTTCCTCTATAAATATCTCCGAACCTCTCCGAAAGTGCTCCCCAAACTTTGCCAACCCTCGCTCATTGTAATGCCCTCCGTCACTCTCTTTGGGTACACAAACTCCGGTTAAAGTCCGCGGGTCTAAAAATGTAGTCCGCCGCACTTCTTAAATGACAGCACTCGCAGGCGTCTCTTTGGGCAATCTAAGATCGCCTCCCGATCTCTCGGAATGATTCTGCAACTTCTATCGCGGGTTAAAAATAGGGCTCACGTGGCGTCGGCAGAATGCCGGATTGTCGACGCTTTCCGTTACCAAAAAAAAGAGTATAAATAGAAAAATTGGGTGAGAGAAAGAGAGAGTACGTGGAAGAGAGGGATGGAGAGAGTGTGTACTCGGGGAGAGAGCTTTGGAAAGTGTGGGATTGAGAGGAGAGGGAAGGCGACTCAAGGCGTCTCTTATCGTCACTGTCGACGATCTCCACGCAATTGAAAGGGATCGATAATGGCAACGCGTAAACAATTACGTCCGAAGACGGAGGGGATGAGGGCGTCGAACCGGCTCCGAACCGGGAACCGCTAATAAACCGATCATATTTCCGGAGTGTAACCAGAACCGAATGGAAATTCGAAACAAAACCAGAATCGAAAACCGATATTCCTTCCTCTCCATTTTCTATTCTTATTAAATTAGTTGAAAAAATGGGATATTCAAGAATTAGACGTGACTTAACCAGATGATATTCATTACATTTACTGGCCCCATATGCAAATATTTCTTCAATATCGCGAGTTTTTATTCTACAGTTTAATTAAATTTTGTTTACTGTTTGTTACTGTTAAACGTAGATTCGAAAATACTTTCAGATATGAAAGAATCGAACTGGTTCCGAAAACTGAAACCCAAAAAACTGTCATTTTTTTAATAGAAAAAGGGAACCAATTAAACGAGAAAATTAACTTTAAAGAACCGAAACCCGTTGAAATTCCGTTCCGCTTTCTTCGATGGTGTAACGGTAGTTATATTCTCTAACTATCCGAAACTGAGAATTTACACTCATTAAAAGATACTCATATTTTAACAATCGGCCATACTTATACTTTTTAATCTGTTGAATATAACGGGTTATAATTGAAAATTTGGCTTAAGTTCATGCGTTTAATAATGCCACGTGCACCAAAAACCGTCGGGAGGGTTATAAAATTTAACTTGTGAGCGAAGAATACCGATTTTTAACCGGTCCGACGGTGTTCTACGGCTCTAAACCAGAAAATAACCGCAACTCCTCGATTTCGCGAAACCAGAACGAAAACTATTTCCGAACTTTTACCAACCACGATATTTATGGCGATAAGACCACGGTTTTGATGACGATAAAGAATCGAGATGATGGCCTTAAGGGTCGAAGATCGTTCCGCAGTAAATATTGTTGTTGATAAAAGTTCGCCTTTTTCTCATCCCCCCACGGAATCCGACCACAAAATCACGGCCCTCGAAAATAATTCCCGTCCGATGCCCCTTTGGGAATCGCAAACCTCACTGGGCGACGTCCAACGGCCTCTCGACCCCAACACGCGGTTCCCGAGCCCCACTGGCTCCAGTATCACGAATGAAAACAAACGCCACGGTCGGGGGGGAAAAGGGGTAGATAACATCGACTCGGGTATTGGTGGTTGCGGGGCCCCTCCCCGCTTTTGACGCAGTGCTCCTCTCGATCAAGGGAGTCGATTAAAAAAAGGGAAAGAAAGTGAACTTCTCTCGCCTTCCCAAAACCTCATCCCGTGATCGAAGCCGACCTTTGTGACCCACATCGTCCCCTTTCCTCGGCGTTTGCATTCTCGCCACGACCGCGAATATAACTCCGTCGTCCCGGAGTTGGGGACTGCCGAGGAAGATGCGAAGAACATTCTTCCTCGCTTCTCTCTGAAGAGTAACAGGAAAATGTGAAAGTTCACGGGCGAAACTGTCCAGGATGTCGAAGCATAGCTTGAGTGAGAGTGTTAAGCTAATTTTTCCGATCGCACGCAGAGCGAAGGCCGATGAAATGTTAAGAATGCGTGACGTGCTTCGCGGAACATCGCGCGTAATCAAGGCCCCGGGCGGCGGTGGCTAACGGGGCCCCAATACTTATTTCAGTGTCCGGTGTCGCGTGCGAACAGTTGCGGGACGCCCCATATAGTTACCCTGCTGAATCGAAGAATGGATGGGATGGAGGAATAACCCTATAACTTAATGTATAAGAAGCATTTTGTTTCGGAAAATTATAGGGCCCTAAAAAAAAAGACTACGTCTTGTAGTAGACTTTTTACTAGAATTTCCTGCCCTTTTCGCGGTTGTTGCCTTCGGGGTCATTTTTACGTTCTCATTTAGTTATAAAATGACAAAAAGCAATAATAAATATCATATTAAAATTTCTGTACCTAAGTATACTGAGTTTAATATTCAGATTATAAATCAAGGAATTCCGCATAGATAAGCCTGAGACAGTCACTAGTTTCGTTTTTGTTATATTAAATTTTTCACATCCAAAAACCACTTTTTCCGATTTTAGGATGCCGAATATCAAGGAACGTCTAATGAATGGGAAAATACCGTCCAGTCAGCATATGCATTGCTTATACGATCTTTGTATACTCAGCAACATTTTGTTTTCAGTCGAAAATTGCAATTCACTACAATGTGGTCAATGACTTCCAACTGACCTTGCCTATTTGCAGTCGTGACAAACAAATAAATAAACAAATACCTTTCTCCCCTAATAAGTCAAAAGAAAGAATGCAATAACACTGAAATGCACCTAATTTCTCGTTCTGCTTTTATATTTAGAAATCATGATAGAGATTTGATATTGATGAGTTAGTACTGCTCAAACTTCATCAAATTTTATTTTTAGATTTATTTTTCTACGATTATTTGCGTCTTTCAAAAATTAGTCCCGGGACTGTACCTCATTTTCTCAGCCTAATGGACGTAAATGAACTTAATAACGATGTGCATAATAATAATAGTGTGTTCTAAATTCAAGTCCGTTAAACTGTGTCCGAGCATACGAGGGTCTGAAAGAGAGATATAGTTATATTCCTAGTTGCATTCCATGGAACTCGATGTACGAGAATAAACATCCGAACAAGCAAGAGGAACAGTGGATCCTTAAATAAACTTACTCCACCTACAATAAAGACATATATTTAATTAAAAAACATTGATAAAATGGTAGAAGAAATACTAAAGGTTAGAGCAGTACAATAAACATGCCATACCCCATATAAAGACATCTATTTATTTAAAAAATACTTGATAAAGAGGAGGAAGAAATACCAAATGTTGGAGCAGTGCATCATTTAAGAAACATACCCTACCCAAAATAAAGACATCTATTTATTTGAAAAATAATTGATAGAGATGGAAATATTTCCAAAGGTAGTATTGCCTATTTATTTAAGTGTTTCGACATCTAAGGTCAGTTTGCACAAGTGGGTTCCCACTATAAATCGAACCGGGGACCACTTTCACCGAGGACAACCGCACAACTCACTTGGCTATCCGTTAGCAAAAAGGCAGCTTTCCCAAGCTTTTATTGCGATCTTGATAACTGTAGTGGACGACAAGATTCCGTATTTCATGACCAAACTTTTAAGAGGTATACACGCCCCAGAAGTAATATCCAAAAACCGGTTATCATAAATAAAGGTTTATTTTATCTTTAGGCTATGAGGATATTATCGAAATATGCATCAACTTTTATGCATTTATTTATGCATTTTTATGCATTTATTTTATCATTACATCATAATTTCAGGGCGAGATTGAGACTAATGAAAAAGAAGATTGAAGTTCCCCTCTGCTAAATAGAAGCGAATAATAGCGATATGACCGAGACTTTTTTTAATTTCCCCTTCTGTTTGGCTTTTGGGTTTCATGACGCACACTTCCTCGGGATATGTAAAACTTAAGAATAAAATAAAATTCACTCTTCTTATATCTAACCCTAAAATAAGTGAAGTACTAGCAGTGGCAATGAAACCCAACAAATGAATGATCCATTGAAAGAAGAGCGACGTATCAGTCTGTAATATAGCAGCGACAATGAAGTCCAACAACTAAATGATCCATTGAAGGAAAAGCGACGTATCAGTCTGCATTATTTACCTTTCCCAGACTTTCGTGCAGAGAAGAATTTAAACCTTTTGCACTGCTGTTCAAACAGTGATTCCTTCGGTGATTTCCTACCTTATCGTGCCACATTATCTCGATGTAGCAAGCGGAAGACGGTTATGATTTACAAACGTTCGTATTTTGGATGCGTTCGAAAGAAATATTATGATTTGCATTTCGAGCCTATTGAAGTTAGAATATAATACTGAGAGTACTCAAAACAGCAATCGAGAAATTATTTCTCTTTTCATCATTCGAATGTAATAAATTCTTTTGCTTTTTGTAGCAGTAGTATAGTTTTGACGTCATGATGTTATTTTATTTGTTGAAATCCTCTTCTTCAATAATCATTGTCGAGTATACGTTTATTAACCGTTGTCGACAACTCCCTAACGAAATACACTGAGAAACTAATTGAAATCATAATTTACGGAAACTTTAGATAAGATAGAAGTATGTAACTGGAAGATTCGTGAGGCTGATTGGTAATCGACATTCGCCGTTAATTTTACATAAATATCTTGGTTTTGATACTAAATGATTAGAAAATACTCTCGATGGAAATACGAAACGGCTTCATGATAAAATACTTTTACTACACCACAATAAAAATTACAAACACGACCAGGTTTCGTAGCCAAGCTACATCTTCAGGTCGAGAAGGTCAGGACCTGAAGATGTAGCTTGGCTACGAAACCTGGTCGTGTTTGTAATTTTTATTGTGGTGTAGTAAAAGTATTTTATCGTGAAGCCGTTTTGTATTTATGAATACCACGAAGTGAAACCTGATTATGTTTCGTATACTCGATGGAAATGTATGCTTTTGTATGTATTTATGCATGTACGTAAACTGTACTGTGTATTTGTTTCTTATGCGGAATAAAATTAGAAATAATTGCAGGATGAAATCTTCACAAGTACCAACAAAAGGAAAACTGAGAAAAGATGCTTATCTCGCAATAATACGATATTTTAGTGCAACTTCCTGGTTGTAAGCAACTCGTCCTTCGGACTCTCAAGATGGTTGTTTTAACCGAGATTACAAGAGCATTTTCCCATGAGAATAAACGGAGAATTTAGGAATCAATCTTAAGATGATATTATATTTGAAGAGGAGGAAGTTCTATGTGATTACAGAATTTACATTCACGATAAACGAAACATAGGGACAAACTTGCGACCATTTAGGAGCGTATCTTAATCAGCCCAGTGTTCATGGTAGTACATTTTGATTTCCTACGATCAAGTAGGCGAGGAAACATCAATGTTAGAGTAAAAGAGAATAGGAAAACTTCTTGGGGATATTTAACAAAACTTAATTACGTAAAAATACAAAGCAGTTATCGTGGTTTGAGTTCATGCTGTTATAACGTATTGCACAGTATTCCATAAAATTATACTTTCCGTTCATATTTGTAGCTCATATTGCATTATCTTTCTTACTCTATCAACGTCAGAAAACTAGTATACTGCCGGTGGTTCCTCATTGATAAACCTCTAAGATCATAGTTGATGCCAATTTTATTTGTCGGTGCCCCATCAGTTGATTAAATCACAACGTAAAAGAGAAGTTTCCATTGTGATGTATTTTTACGAAATATCTCCGCTCGTCTTCATTACTTGGTTAATAATTTAGGCACCAAGACATAAGTGGCCTTGAACGTGTGTATCCGTAGTACTATTTAAGGTTAGGGGCGAAGATAATGCAGCCCTTCAGCAAGGTCACGATCCTAACCTATTTGCGGAATCCATAAAAGGGCATATGAAGACCCTAATGCCATTCTTTTCAAGCTCGGAATTCTTTTCGCTCAAACGAACCTATTTTACGGAGTTGAAGCTTTTGCCAGGATACCTGATTTGTAAAGTAAACTTTGTAACATATTCGTCATGGAATGTATATACTTCTACTTTAATTAATGTCTTTGTATAGAGGAATATCTCACATGATGCCCTCCCAACGTTTTAATTGAGTGAATATTGTTACCAATAATTCTAATCAATGCGGGTGGGTAATGCATTATTATCTTCTGATCTAATTAATTTTTTTAATTTTGATGAAAAAATAATCGATCCCTCTTATCTAAATTTCTTCAGATTGTTAAGTGCTTGTTCTTTTTCTATTGTTTTTGGTCATTAAATTGCATGATAAGTTATCTTTTGCGACATACATTGATGTTCAACACTACTTGTTCCTATGTATGCGAAATATATCCTTCATTCAAGTACATATACCTCCATATTTGGAAAGATCTCAACAAAACCGCAAAATATTACAATATAGCAACCCTGGTTTCATAGCGAAGCTAAAGCGTAAGGTGACAAACAATGAAAATCGTCGTAAGATGTAATTTTTTGCGGGTTAGTAAAGTACTTTTCAAGTATGGAGGTTTTTTATTTAGATAATTATTACAATCACCCTTGATCGTTTCTTCTTATAGCTCTATATGCAGTTACAGCAAGTAAAACTAATGAATATGCCCTTACGAATGTTACCATTTTTATTTGATATTTATCTCAAGAGATGACGAATACCTCATAAAAAAGAAAATTACATTAGGCTAATAAGGTCTTCAATACTGTCCACCTTATTTTCAAATAATCTCAGTTAAATTGAATGCAAATGATCAATGAATAAAATAACTGCCACCATAAATCATCTTGCTTCAAACCACAGTAAGAAAATATGTGAAGGATTACTAAGAAAATTTCAAAACTAGACTGGAAAACAAATGCGGTGAAAATGGTAAAAATCTTAGTCATTATATGACTTCTCTTAAAGAATTACATTTACATATCAATGGAAAATATCAGGCCTGGTGATGCCAGTCCGAAAGCGAAACATGTAGCATCAGTAAATACTGTAAAAATGTACTCTTTTCCATTATTCTAGCCTTCCTTGATGTAGCATAATTTGCTATTGAGTTTATTCACATATTAATTATATTTGTTTCGGCACACTCATGCCTTTGAATTACCCATATAATTTCCGATCCGTTACTTCATTATAAATAATCCCCATCAAGTATTTCTATAACTTTGACCTTTTCTCTATATTGCTTTTTTTAATATTTTATTGACTTACTGTAGTTGTCAATATCATCCCTATTTTAGACTCGCCTAAATCTTCCAGGTTTTAAATCTTTCTTAGCAAGGCTTACTAAAATCTTCCGCGTACGACTTATTTCTTCTGCAGCCTTTTCTTTTCCACCGTATATACCCCTATCTTGTTTATTTTGAAGTTTTATTAAAATAACCGTAGGAAAAAAAATTTTAAATGAACGAATGCATTTATATCAATTTTTCTAATTTCTTGCGTCTCTGAACATACATATATTCAACTTCAGATTCTGTAGTTTTAAAGAATAATTTATTTGTTCGAAATGTTTACCCCTAGAGACATTAAAATGTTTACGTGATCGAGTTTTGCTTCCATTGAATCTACATAATTCGTTTATCTTCACGTGCAGTGCACTTTCAGAAAATAACACGTGGGAACGTATTTCAAAAATCCCTCTTTGGAACTACCTCAGTCACGTGACATATCAAAGACAGCATCTTTCCCTTTGAAACAACTCTTTACTCATCTTCAAACAAATAAGAAAACAAGAATCACTTTTATTTGAATACTTATCATGTAGCTTACGAAATCATCTGGGGCTAGGGTCCGAAATAACCAAGTCGCTGGCTTTACCTCATTTCATCGGAAGTACTTCAATTGTCTTTCTCCACATCATTCGTTGTAGCTCTGCTAGTGGTAGTGGCGGCTGTTAACATGGTGAATTACGAAGAATTTGTAAATAGAGCGGAGAGAGTGGTCGATCAGGTATTATTCCCTCGAATTAAGCCTAATTGTTACATATACATACTTTGAATTTCGCATTTATCCTGGAATTACGTATCCTGTAAAATATTTTGGTGCATCTGACCTATTATTGAGATCCTGTTCTCTCCTTCTAGGTCATACCAATAACCAAGAATTATTTACCAACGTTAGCCAGGTTATGTCTTATATCTACGTTTTTAGAAGATGGATTACGAATGTGGTTTCAATGGTCTGAACAAAGGGATTATATGGATGTGTCGTGGCAATGTGGCAAATTTCTTGCGGCTCTTTTTGTTTTTGTAAACTTAGTTGGACAACTAGGTGGATGTGTTATGGTTTTAGGTAGGCTACAGGTCCAAGCTGCTTGTGGGATACTCTTTTTCATCGTCGTTTTACAGGTGAGTTGTGTTTTTATACAAATGTGCCACATCATTCACACAGTGGCATCTATTGTGAATCCAATATGGAACTGTGTTTCAATTAGTTTACTTTGAGTGATCCTAAATTTTTAAATGTCAACATATTATATCTCAGTTCCGAGAGGCTTTGAATAACCAAATATTCCAATGACTGTAACAGTAATTAAACTAACTGATGCTCTGTTTATTATCTATTGTGATGAATGAAAAAAGTTTTGTTTGCCCATCCCCTTCTAGTTAAGCCTCACCGATTATTATTTCTCATCCTCTCCATTAAAATTTTTGATGCTTTGTATGTTCATTTTTTAGTGTTTTAACTTAAGGAAATATAAACAAACTGAAGACCGTAATCTCTTTTAAATCTAACGTTCCGATTTTTCCTTTTACAGACAATAGCATACAGTATTTTGTGGGACTTAAACTTCCTGTTGAGAAACTTGGCACTTATTGGAGCTCTGCTGCTTGTTGTAGCAGAAAGTCGGCAGGAAAAAAGAAGTCTTTTTGCTGGGGTACCCTCTTTAGGTAAGAGCATTCTCTACTTTTATTACAGTTTTCTAGAGCCTGTGTCCGATCAGTAACTCTAAAGTGAACTTTTAGTCTTGCAGTAATGCTAAAAATAATGTTGTCTCTGATTTGCAAGTTTACTGCTATTTATAATTATTTAATACATTGGATTACTATGCAGTAAATAAACCCTTTTATTATGATCTTAGAGAAATTCTTTTGATGGTAATTAATAATGTATTTACAATTTGTTTATATAGAAAAAGTTTTAAAATTTTTGCTCTATGTTTTATATGATATTTAGTGTATTTCCTTCCATTGCATCTGAGAGATTTTTTATGACTATTAGTTGTGCTGAGGCATTTTAACAGTTTCAAAGTACCTTTATCCATCTCATTTATTTCTTATGTTATATAGGTGAAAACAAACCCAAGAGTTACATGCAGTTGACTGGAAGGATTCTTCTAGTGTTCATGTTCATCACTCTGCTCAGGTTGGAGCTCTCTTTCATGCAGGTTTGTTGATTTTCTTTTTATGCAATGCAGTTTCGCCAGTTTTGCATTGTTTACAAGGCTAGCATAGAGTTTATTCTTTGTTTTGAGATGTGTCTTTGGAAACAGCCCTATTTAAGAATAAATGTACACAATCCGTCTTTCCATATGTGAAAGAACATCGAATATTCAGCATATGTCACAGATAAACCCTCCCATTCTAGATGTTTGCTTTCTGTTTTAAAAGTTATTCCTATAATTACTTAGGTTTCTGAATCAATGTATCCGATTAAATGTTCTGCTTGTATAATTGACCACTATTTCACTGTAATCTTTATCTGGGAAGCTTAGCTTGTATGATGAAGAAACCTAATTTCAGCATAATTATGTAGGTAAAAGAAGTATGTAATCATTGATTCCACAAAATTGTTACCCAGGCTGATTTAGCACTCGTGTATTTTCCAATTATTGCAGCACAAATTTATACCAAAAGGACCATGCATTCAAAATGTTTCCTGCAAATTTCTTTTAGTTAAATTATGAATTTTCTCGGTATTGAGTGTAAATTATTTAAATCAATCCAGATTTTCAAAGTAATTATTATCAATATATAGATTATCTAAGCTATGATATGTTATTACAGAATTCAAGAATTATATTTATGACCTTCAACTGTATCCTATATTTGTAGAGTTAGTCCTGTAGTTTGCTGTATTTTTTCATTTATATCCAAATTCTTCGGGTTTTTTATTGCATGTTATACTAGTAATTTGCAAGTGGTAATTGGATAACTGATGTACCACTTCAGTAAATTTTGTTGCCATTGTTAATAGGATTTCTACCTTGGATGTCAAAATGGACTCTCATTGCTCCTTTAAAGAAGCATTTCCAAGTTTATTAGAAAAACTACCTATCGACTGCTAATTCCCTTGAATTTTATTTCTAGCATCAGAAATATTGATGTATATTTGTTGTAGTTACCATTATTTTAAGCCTTATGAGATAACATAGAAAGGCCATCACAGTACTATGTAGTTATATTAATGTTGCTAACATTGAAACGCTTATTCAGAAGCATCATTCCTTGTATTCTGTAATTCTAATATCCGTCTCTGTACTTATTGTATTAGATAATAGATATCATGGTATATAATTAAACTATTTCTTCAGCAAACTTATTGGTCCAATTTCAATGTATATTATGGTCACTTAAAATTATTAAGTCATGTTTGGAGCTTAAATTCCAAAAGTCTGTTGGAGAATGTCATTTAATGTTGGTATGATGTGCTGTTTCATGAATTAACTGTATTATACTTACCAGGTATTAGGCAAAATGGCAGACATGCCCATGTATTGTATGTTGTGTTAAGATTTATCAATTTTGAAATTCTGTTTTAATCTTCCTTTACTTGTGATGGTGTCAGGCTAGGTAATAATAGAATGAATGTTTGAAGTTAAGTATAATATTCTTATCAGTTGTAGTTTTAATATTACTGCTGTAGTGCAATGTAAAGACTGCATCTTGCTGAGTTTAAGCATCGTTTATCGCTTTATTTTTTTCTAAAAAAACCATGGAAAAAATGATTGCATTTTATAAGACATCTAAAGGTAAATTTCTTCCCTTGAAATCTACATTTTTTTGTATAAACAAGTCTCTAAATTCTTAATAGGCTATCATTTAACTGCAGAAGTAGCAGGAGCAGACTACACTCTAAAAGAAATAAAGAGAATTTTTTAGAATGATCTTCAAAAATTTCTTTCATACGTTAAGTCAGACAAGAAATTCTTAGGCTAATATTCAGTGTGGCCTTCCAGAAAGTTCTTAGTAGATAACCAGTTTGAGTAAAAACCCTTGTTTTGATGGGTTTGGAGATAAATTAATGTGATCACATAGTTGTGATTATTGAGCAACTTTATCCACTCTTAAATTTTTATTTTTTTTTGTTTCAGATGCTTCAAAACATTATTGGTTCAGCACTTATGATCTTGGTCACCATTGGTTACAAAACCAAGTTAAGTGCTATTGTTTTGGTAATATGGCTGACAGCACTGAATTTCTACTTCAATGCATGGTGGAATATTCCAAATTACAAGCCAATGAGGGATTTCCTCAAGTACGACTTCTTCCAAGTAAGTAATTTCTCGTTGATTTTTTTGCTTAAGAAATTATTTTAGAATGTCTATGTATTACAAAAACTGTGATTTGAGATACACTTTTACTAATGTAAGGATGTTAATCTGCCAGTATTTACCATGTCAATCTTTTTTTATAATTCTTTGGTAACAAGAATGGTATTTATATTGCTGAATTTTTCTTGTAGACTATGATAATAAAGAAAATCACCAAAATTGTTATTAATTTGAGGAACTTCAGGATCTAATATGATTAGGTGACCTTGTATTTTTTCCACTAACTTGAATTTAGTGGCAGAAACCCAAGGTCTCCTCTCCCTTCTACAGATGACTTTATCTTATCTGTTACATTTTTTTTGGAGCATAATTTTTTACATTTCCTGAATGAAAGCTTCCTACTGATCCGATTTTGAATTATATGTTGTTTCTAAGGCAATATGAAGTGGTTTGTAAATCCCATGAAGTTCACTATTTACTTAAAAAACAATGTTCTCACTTTTACAACATTTTAAATAGTAAAACAGTGGTTGTGACGACTTCTTTGTTTATATTCTAAAATATTCTCGTACATCTGATTTTCTATAGTTTATTTTACGACAATATCATCCTCTGAGGGGAATATTTTCTTTATAAAAGTATTAATTAGATCTTTCTATTGCACGCTAACTCATTTCCGTGTCCCTAGCATTCATTTCAGTATGTTCACGAACTTTGAATTTTGAATTGATTATTACTGTAAATACAAATCGGTAGTTAATGCCTAAAAAAGGTTTGGTTGTAAACATTTTCATCCTTTTTCTTTAGGGTTAGCTTATATTTTTTGTGGTTGAATCTCTGTCATACCTGAGGTTATTATAATATTAGCTGAAATAAATACTAATAGTTTAGTCTGCCCGATAATTTAGATGTCTGAGTATTAAATGTTGTTTAATGGTAATCTTCAAATTCTGTTTATTTACCTGAGGTGTATCATAGCCAACACTTTTCTCAACCTCTGTTCTTAACAATATTTATTATGCAAAGTTCAGAACATTTCACTCAACTGAAGATTTTTATTTTTTGACCACAATTAGAGACTATTTAAATCTCAAATAATCATGTATACTTGAAAGGTAGCAGCTTGTATTTAATCATGTTTGGGAAAGCGAGATAATTCTAGCTCATACTGATATTGAAATGTTTGATGGAATTTTGTTTTTTTTTTGCTTTTTTAAGGTACTCCATTTTAAAAGCAGCATTTCTTACATTCATAAGAATATTATTATGATTGTATTATTATTATCCATACTAACAGTTTTTTTCCTGATAACTTTACTAATGGGGTACTAATGATAATCTTTATATAATGGGAAAATACTATCATATTGCTTAATATTACAGTATAATATTGCTCCAATTCACTACATATTTACCATTTTGTTACTTTCTGTGGCATTTTTGTCAATGATTCTCACGAAAAATTATATTCCTTGGGCAGACTCAATTTTAGGTGGTTATCAAATTAAAATGAGTTGTTGGTATTCTATAAATCTAATTCATGCTTATGCTTAGTTGTTGGTATAATTTTAATACCTATATATTTGAGAAAGATAATTTTCCCTTGTTCATTAGTAGCCATGCAGCATTTGTTTACATTATCAGTTGTGTCAGCTGATAATGACTCGAAATTTAAATTCACTTTTTAGAGATGATTATCCTAGTGAACACCATGAAAAAAATGCGATCAACTTAAATAATATACAGAGCATAGAAAATGCAAACTTTTCAGCAAACTGTCTGTTTAACAGCAAACGCTTAAAAATAAGAATTTCTTACTTTATAATCACTGCAGTGAAGTTAATGACAATACAATTCCATGGTGTACTTGCTCTTACTGTACTAATAAGTGTGAGTAAAACATCAGTGGAGTAGTGAAGGCTGATAATTTATCTGATATTCATTTTTGTGTTTTTATGTGTTGATTCATTATGCTATGTTAGTCGTTATTAATGGTTTTATTTTTAGTAGTGAAAACTTTTAATTTAAGAATCCCAAAGGTTACATGTTAGAGTTGGCTTAACCTCACTATTGGAGTAAAATAACAGTAATAATAATTTAAATGAACCGGTTTTAAGTAAAATATATTTTAAACTTTCAATTTTAATGCCTTAAACACTCTTATAAAATCAATATGTATATTTAAATGAGCTGCAAACACTGTGATCAATTTTAATGCCTCAGAATGATAGATGGATATAGATTTAAACATTATTTTGATCTCTTGTTCTCATACGGAATCTTCAAATAAAAATTTATATAAAAAAATTTTCATTTGGGTCATGTTTGCCATGCGACAACTTCAGGTTTAATCAGTATTCATTGCGGATTATATTCTCATTTTGTTGATACTCAATAATTAAGAAGCAGTTCATTCAGTGGATTACATTTCTTACTTATTCTATCTTCAGACGCTGTCTGTCATTGGCGGACTCCTCATGATTGTTTTACACGGACCTGGTGGTGTTTCCATGGACGAGAAGAAAAAGGAGTGGTAAAGATGAAGTAACTGCCGGACTGGACTGCTGCTTGAGAAGGATAATAGTTGGGTTGGGCTGGTGGGAGGAGTGCCACAAATGGCTGTGGGAAAACTATGCACAAATGTAACAGTCACAGCAAACTAACAAAGCCCGTGATGGAGACCTTCTCATGCTGCCTGGAAAATATCCAATGGTTCTTTTTTACATGTTTAGTTTGTCATTCCTGAATGTATGTACGTGTGTGTCTGTTTGACGTGAGTTGGTATGAATGCTGCTTCCACATTAGCAGGCCGAGAGAAATAAGGTCACACCACTCAACTAAAAGACTGGAGGCAAAAGGCTGTTTGAAAAGCTGCTATGCCTCTCAAGAAACTATCTCCTTAATTTTATCTTGGTGGCCAGCCTTATTCTGTCATATGATGTGTCTTTGATATTTGTCCCCAGTGATTTTTGTGGGAGAATTTATTTCATCAGTTAAAGTTTTTGTCTGGAGAACAATTGTTGTTACATAAAAATTGATGTGTATTGGAACATTATTTTGGTTAAGAAAAGACAGTGCACGGAAAATGACTTTATTAAATTTAGGACTTGGTGAAGATTCATTTTTTGTTATTGACTGCTAAGAAACAGTGCTTTTACTATTTTGGGCAGATGTATTACTTATATATATATCTTGATAAATTTGCCATCTTAGTCAGGGTTTATTTTATTTTTTGAAGAATATTTGGATATTATATGAAGTAAATTACCGTAGAGTCAGAAAATATATGGGATGTTGCTATTTGTTGGCTCAATCTAGGGTTGTCAAATGGAATGTTGAAGTTTCTTACAATTTTAGCGCTTTGTATACAAATTTGTCCACTACTCTGTCAACGCGGCGAATCATCATAAAGATCGATCTTCTATAAATTCAATTTTTAAATTGAAGTTCTCTCTATTTTGAAGACAAACCTCAGTTTATTCTTGATAAGTAACTACAAGAGCTTCTACTTTGCATCTCTCTCAGGCAACAGAAGATTTTCCTGCTTCCTCATAACTTTTTCTATAAGATATTACTTCTGAGAATGATAAATTGAGTCGATACAATGTCCACTGGATTAGAATGGTACTTTATTACGCAAGGAAACTTTTGTTGTAAAATTGACCAAATTCTTTTTTATTTCTCGCATACTACAGATGATATTATTCATTCTCTATAACTGTTATCATAGTTCACATATGCTCATTTTACATGGCAGTTTGTCTGAGGTAACTTAGTTATTTATCTGGGAACTGCTGAGTTATTGCTCTGGTATATCAACATTTCTCATATGTGCTATGACTTTTATCCACTGCAGTTATGTTGTTTATAAATAAATTATTCAAATTTTCTATTTATCAAAGTCAAGGAGTCGGAAAGAGGGTTGTAATGTTGATAAAATAAACGTCAATATTGTTCACGAGCTTTGCATACTTTTGGTTACTTTTTCATGCTGAAAAAAGTTTGGATTAAAGAAAAAATTGGTCATACTATGATACAAAACTGATATTTGTGTGAGTCCTTCCATTTCCTTTCTGCAAGTGTAACCCTTATTAAATGGTTTTGGCTTCATTCTTGTGTAGGAAAACGTTCATGAACTGAAATTATTTTCTAATATCAGTATTTTATTCTTTAAGTCCTCACCTCATTGTTTTGCCATCCATGCAAGTATCGAAGGATGTCAACCTGAGAAAAATAATTTGTCGTAAAACCGTTTAAATATCATTATTTGTTGAATTTTATGGTTATCTGAATGAGAATGATCCTATTTTTCTAGTTTAATCTTGAATTCCTTCCTAAAGAAAGGAAATGCTATTTGATTGTCCAATTCCCATCTCAAATCATGTATTTCTTTCCATGGAAAAAAAATTTGAAAGAGATCACTGGTCATTAGTATGCTTAGGAAGGTCTAAATAGTTCATCAGAATCGTTTGTTCTGCTGTACTGTGCAGTTGATTTTAATCTAAAAAAAATTGGTGTAAGCTATGGATTGCTGAAATATTTGCAAGCTGTTGTGGAGAGTTGCTGCAATATGTTTGTGGATATGAGGGAAAAACAGAGAAAGAAAAGCTTGTTAGTTTCATCATGCAATGCAACAATAGTAGAATTTATATCTTTTGTCCAATCACTTGACACTAGAAAGCTTTCTGGGTGTGTCTAAATAATGTCTTTCATTTCATGGTAATTCTTCTCGGAATATTAACTTTTATATTTTTCTCGAATAACTTTCTCAATGAAGTTGAATTCAATTAATTTCTAATGCTACTCCTCAGTAATTGTACTCACTGACGATTTTCATTAATTTTTATGTTTTTGAGTCATACTTCACTCAAACTTCAAGTAGTTGTTAATCCAATTCCTGAAAAGAAGGTAGTTGGTTGTTAATGGTAATTATTAATCTTGAGCAATATTCTAGATAATAGGTGAATATTGATCACTGATAGCAGAAAACACTGAATTAATGTAAAATGGTTACGAATTAGAAATACTTTAAAATCATTTTAAGTCGTCCAATTAACCACTAAATTTTGTGTGGGCACACTTGTATGATATTGCAGCTGCTGAAAAGTTGTTAATTTAAAAGCATATCAACAATGGTTGAATCCCAAATGGTATATATGCATTCAAAAAAGACTCATAATAATTAAGAAATGATCTAAGTTTGAAAAAAAATCTAACTACCTTATAATTGGTTTTAAAACAATCCCAAGTTAATTATATCTACCTTGTTAGGATTTAATTTCTCAATTTTTAACAGTATTTGACAGAAACAGCCATCAACACTTCCCAAAATGGTTCCTAATTTAACTAACAGAATGGGATTATGGTAATGAATTTACCTCTCATGAATGAGTTCTTGCAACAGCAATGATATGGGCACTAGTGTGGTGAGAGTTACCAATGATCACCTTTGCTGCACAGGTCTGGAGAGCACATTCAAGGGTTCCATCAATTCCTCCTTCATCTTGATGCTGTTTTTGCATCATCCTGCTGTTAGATGAGGCTTGAAAATGGTATTTCAAGATGTCATTAAAATAATATCAACTTCAGCTAGAGCGGAGCATTTATGCTGGTTGCACGTGACAGCCCAATCAAAAGTTCATCTTTGTCTTTTGTTGTATAACAAATTCAATTTAAATAATCCATTGGACTTCATAAGCTAATATTATAATATTGAATAAGCTTTGTATGATACACTAATCCCTTGGCGTTTTTTAACACTCAAATAATAAATGCAATATAATATTGGATTCTAAGGAGGTTAAAGCTGTGAATTGCTAGTCTAAGAATGGTATGATCCCTTTACATCTCAATTTTGAGCCATTTCTATCTTGTTTGGCTTAAAAGGAACTTGTTGCGTTTTTGTTTCGGCTTATTCTATTTATCTAATGAAGTCCATTACGTTACTATCCTTCCCCCTTGAAACACTTCCGGGAAGAAATATAATATCATAATATTGAATAAGCTATGGATAAATCACTAATCCCTTGGCGTTTTTTAACACTCAAATAATAAATGCAATATAATATTGGATTCTAAAGAGGTTAAAGCCATGAATTGCTAGTCTAAGAATGGTATGATATTTTTGATTTATTTGAGAATATTGCTGCAAAATCCAAAGATTAACAGAATTGATAATCATCAACATGACTAGGACTCAAATCCAGTTCTTCCACTTTGAGAATAATTTTAATTTCTCTACTGTCTTCTATAGTTAAATTTTCAGTGATATTTTTGTGTTGGAAGTATTGAGAAAATTAAATACAAACCCTTGACTAGCCCCTCCACAAACAATTCCTCCTGATGCCTGGATTAAATTACTGCAACAACTTGCAATCTTAACCCCTACAATTTATAGTTTTAGAAAGCATTGCTTGAATGGTTGCCCTTTTATCAATAGTTAGAAAAGGCATTTCATAGTGGAAAAAGGTGTCACATACCAGTAAGTTTCTAATATCTAAATTTAAAAATGGATGAAGACAACCTGTTTTTATACCTAATGTTATTTTATTAGTTGTTATTTGATCCTTTAAACTACAAATTCTGAGACGGTTCATTGTATATCTCGTATGTATCTTGTATTTTTAAAACCATTCAATTGAGGGAAGTTTTGAAAGAGTTCCCATAATGTGTTTTTTTTTGGGGCTGACCTAGAAAATTTATCTTCTGCTAGTGAAGATAAGCGCGATAATTTTAAATGTGAACGTGGTAGACATTCCAACTGCTTTGAGTTAGAAATTTAGCGAAGATTTATTTAGGAATTCCATTGGTATTTAGCGATTTTGCTAAAAAATACGCCGCTCTGAATATTTTTTCACGCAGGGATGAAAGAATCTTATAGAACGCAACAACGGCAATCAACTAGTAATTGCGTGACATTCTGAAAATCCCTTTACATCTCAATTTTGAGCCATTTCTATCGTGTTTGGCTTAAAAAGAACTTGTCGCGTTTTCGTTTCGGCTTATTCTATTTATCTAGTGAAGTCCATTACGTTACTATCCTTCCCCCTTGTAACGCTTCCGGGAAGAAAGACGTAATTTATGATACTTGATAACGATGGAAGTTTCCGGTCACCTGAGGATTGCCCTCTGGTACCCGAATATTAGAACCACCACGCATGAATGCCAGACTCGTCTATGAACTTATCCGCTTGAAACGCCAAGACAACAGGATTTTCTTGCTTTCGAATTACCCTATCTTGGAAGCCAAGAGAGTATTTTAAAATTGAAATATGGTAATGGAGTTTAGTCTCGGTGGATTATGGATCGTCTTGCACGACATTTCCGGGGTGGGTGAGGTCAAATAGAAATCGAAAACCTGCAGCTGTTCACGTTTGATTCCTTCACCTGACAAATTTTAATTTTATAATAGAAATAATTCTGTTAAAGAATCGAAGCGTTTTAAAGGTATTAAAGCGTTTATTACATTGACCATAGTGTAACCACAATCCTCTGCGTAAATTCAGAGATCAGTAATTATAATATATTATTGAGTGTTTACAATCCACCATAGTCATATTTCAACAATCTACGAGTAATAAATCGGCAAACCGCGGCTCGCGAGCCACATGCGGCTCTTTCGTCCCTAGAGTAGTAGTAGTATTGTTAAAAGTGCTTCGACAGCTAAGGTCATTTCGCACATTGGCTCCCACCGGGAATCGAACCCGGGACCGCTTTCACCAAAGGCAAACGCGCTGTCCACATGACTATCCGGGAGCCTAGTCCCTAGAGTGTGGCTCTTCATAACGGATCTTTTTTGTTTCTATTTTAATAATCTATGTACCTATATAGTTTAAGTTTAAAAAATTTGGCTCTTAAAAGAAAATTTAATCGTTGTACTGTCGATATTTGGCTCTGTTGACTAATGAATTTGCCGATCACTGCCTTATACCATAGAGTAATGATATCCTTACTCTATGGTATATAATCCTTACTCTATGCTTATACGTATGTCTAGATTTGTCTACGTAAATTCTTCCTTGCGTTCTCATCCTCGGAAATATTTTCCGAGTCCAAGCGCGTCAAAAAACATTGTAATCATTTCATTATCGTTCATGCATTTCATTTTCCAACAATTTTATCGTCTTCACTTGTGTAATATTTTAGACGCAACCATGTAAATTTGCGACGAATGAGCATATTACGGGCAATAATATCCGCATTGCAAAGCATCGCGCATCGAAATGCAGCTTACCTTTCATAAATTACACTATCTATCTGCAATTTCCATAATCTTGCTATCATCTCAGTTATCTACGACGAATAAATTACGTAATTTATTGGCGGTGAAGGTCAGTATGAGCGTCCCCAACAGATGCTTTCTGCTGCTTTAACCGAGTCGTGTATTACGCAGAAACTGCGTCATGTGCATAAACTTCGAACGAAGTCATGGATTTTGTTCGTGACTGTATCAAGCGAATGTAAATAGGTAGAGTATGTTTTCAGAAAATTGATTCCTCATCGATTATATTTTTATCTGGAGAGATTTCTTGGGGATTAAATAAATTTAAATTCGCTTCTTCCTGACAAAATATGATCTTTAAAGAGTCCCTGTTCCTTAGTATCCCTTCCCTGTTTTGGCGTCCTCTTGAATATTAAATCAAAGGATATTTACTGCCTATCATATGTAAAATTATAGCGTAGCTCAATATTATTCGCCGATGATATCTGTTTAGTATTTTAATTATACAATTTATAATACTCGCCAGTAAAATAATTGAAAATATCCTTTTCACCCCACGGCAGATGTAATTGCGGCAATAGAAGACGATTCTAATTTTTCCTTAAAGGAACGAAGTACTTGGAAGTTGATTGATAAGTTATGGATTTTGTATCGCAAGATCAACCTAATTTCAACTCCGTCCACGGAAGTCTCGACCCTCTAGCTTGTTCCAGGACTTTCAATTATATGATTTCATTTGAAAGTGCTCTATACGTTTGCTTGAATTGCCTACATTTTAAGGGTTAAATTTCTAAATCGTGCTGTATTTTTGCAAGCTCGCTGTTAAAACCTCTCTTCAAATGATGCTGGACATCGAGAGCTATTCTAAAATCCTGTTTCCAGCGTTTGAAATCGCAAATGCATGCCTTAGCTAAAGTGAATCTGAACCCCACGTTTGATTTTGCTCTTCTTCTAGATATGACAATGAGATGGATGCTTTTTCTACTAGTGGTAATCCTGAGATAAGCAAAGGTGTTAACATTCGACCGAGCTTCGGTCGTGACTGAACCGCTCTGTATAATCGACATGTAGCCCGATATTGATACCACTAGGATATAACGGTAGTGTTGATGTTTATATAGCGATGACTACCTAAAAAAATATGGTAAATTTCTAGTTTCACACAGTCAGCCTTTTTTTTTCTCAAGTGAAACTAGAAATTTACCAATTATAATATTAACGGTAATAGTAGTCGGGTTCCTTTTGTTGTGATTACCTTCCTAAAATTCCAACTCATTGCCTGTCGTTTTTTCTATCATGTTCCCAAATCGTTCGAACAAATCGCTGTTGTTTCATCAAATTTGATCAATAGTTGGGAAATGGTGCCAATTAAAAAAATTAATTTCATCATGGGACGTCAACAGCCAACATGTTCTAAGGGAGGCATTTTCCCTATCCGATCATGACCATGTTAACCTTTTAACTGAAACCTTTCCCTAACCCATCTCTTATCCCCGAACTTGTTTAGAACGTTTCTTTTATCTCGCTTTCTCTTCTCAGATAATGAACCATCCGCATCCATGGCAAAGTTACCTTTCACCCTTTACCTTCCATCCACATGTCTTTAACAGTCTTTAACAGTCCCCTCGAAATATATTTTTGGTAAATAGAAATTTACCTTATAATTTTTTAAGGTGATCACAGGTGATATATTTTTTCAGCGTCTTTAATCCGTTCATCAAGGTGTCTTAGCGCTTGATTCCTAACAAAATATTCCTGAAATATGTGATATTTTCTTGGTGAACTTTGATTCAGAAAGTATTAAGGTGCCTTTAGACGAAAGGGTCTTTATAAGGATCTGATGATGGAGTCTCTCCCTGAAACACAGGTTGTTTTTCTTTATCGAGATATATCTTATCCTGAGGTTAAGTAAATAAAATTTAACATAGATAAGAAGTAAGAATTATGATTGTTATTGGGCTTTACGTAAGAGTAAAATATTCCTTACTAAGATAAGCTCGTCATGTAATTATGTAATCGGTCATCGATCTAATTTAAAAAATAGTCGCAAACGATTTGAAAAATTAGGTAGTCGAAATTATTTTGTTATCTATTATATATAGATGCTTCTCCGGATTCATTCATGGATATACCTATATAGATAGATAGATAGATAGATAGATAGATAGATAGATAGGATACTAATTCACAGCCTAAACCACTAGCGTCATTGACTTGAAATTTTTACGACGTATTGGCCATAACGTGTAACCGCCAGAAAAATTGCGATTTTGATCATCAGGGCCATGGGTTCGATTCCACAGGGCCCCAAAGTCGCGATTTTCTCCATAAGAATACATGGCGGGGATTTTCTAAAATTTTTTTGAGGTACTTCCCGGAGAGAGAAGGAGTTGAAACTCGAGGGATCGCTAGAAACCGTGCGTATCCAACGAAAATCAGAAAAACATCTTAGAATATAGTCCATGGTTCGATGCTAGGTCGGGGCAAAAATCGGCCGTTTAAAATGCATTGCGGCGATTTTGAAGATTTTTTTGGATCCTTTCCCGATAACATGGATATTCGAAACAAGGCACGTTGAAAGATATGATGAATATACTTCATAATCAAATTTTACATGTTCGCTTATGGCCCTTGGTTCGATCCCAGAGGGCCATTTGCACTTCTCAATGCATTTCTTACGGAGATAACGGAAACAAAATTTAGGTACTTTCCGGCATGCTATCAACTTCAAACTTTGCATGATACTTGAGCAAATCTTAACAAATCAAACTGTGCATTCACAGCTTGCAATACGTCCTGGGTTCGACACCAGGTGTCTCTGAAATCAGAAGTTGATCCGCTTTTTAGGAATTATTTTGAAACCTATCCCAATAAAATAGAAACTTGAAATTCGGCAAGTAGATAGAAATCATAAATAACTTTCAGAAACATGTTTTAGATTTCCACGATCGTCCTTGGTTCGAGTCCCGAGAGGCATTAACATTCATGAAAATTAGAACGTTTTTTGAGGCAGTTATAGCCAATATTTCTGCTTGAATTTTCACACATAGTTAGAGATGGTGATCTTCTATTGTGTTTCATAGTAGGTTTACGAGTAAGACCCGGGTTCGATGCCAGACGATGAAATTTCAGCGAATTTTAAGAAAAAATTAAATCCTTTTTCTTTTTCTTTTGAGGACCGTCCCGATATGATGCCGATATGAAATTAGTATTGCCGATCTGCTTGCAGTATGCAAGCTACATTTTACTCGTATTTATTTGTACACCATGAAGATGAGGATATTCCTCAAATCTGAAAGCGCTAAGTTTCGCAGGAAAATCACAATAAATAATAAAATATCCATATATTATATGATTTGTTTGTAATACAATTTCATCAGTTTGTACGATAAATTACAAATTAAAATCTTTTTGTCATTTTATTTCGAAAGAAAACTTTCAGTTTATTCCAATTTTATAACTTTATTGAGAAACAATTTAAATGAAACCCATTTAATCGTTTCTTATTAAAAAATAGTTTCATCAATAATATTAATTGATGTTTAAAATTTATAATTTCCCTTTGAAGATGGATGTAATTACGAAAATTCTAAAATCTATGAAAATAAAAAATATCGAATTCTAAAAAGTATATTTATCTTGGAGAACTCGCATTACAAGGTATTTAATTAATGACTATCCGGGAGTTAGAAAACTCAAATACTTCGGCTTATCATTTATATACAATAGTTATTTTTCTTACCCTTTCATTGTCTGATAAATTCAGTGACATGTTTAGTTATTTATATATGCAATGCTTCATACAATCCTAATTTTAATTCGTCTTTCGATTTTCCTTCAGATTTATATGACGAAGGACAAAATCTCTGCTACAGGTATGTTTAGATGTCCTATTGCATGGAAAACTTTTAAGCTGAATAATTGGATCACTCATCATGCAAGCTCATAGACCAAGCAACCTTTTGTCTGGTTAAAGTAAGCAAAAGTTATCACTTTCTTCAAGCTTTTGACATCCATCCATCTTATTTAAGTTGGAAATTTTAATTTAAACGTAGAATATCTGATAAAGATTCCAAAATGCTTATGTTCACAAGAAATCTGGAGCACGGGTATTTTTCTTTAGATTTTACCTTCTGATGTGAGTTTTACCTAAATTTACATTTACATTTAAACCCTGCAATCCGCCGGTGGTGCGTGGCAGGGGGCATGATTCTGTCATAAGATAAAGTTAATATCCTTAGGATTGTTTCTTCATAGCTCTGTAATATACAGCCAATGATTGCAGGTCCCTATTATATGTTATATACCAAGTGGTCTCCAGTTGTTTGGCATGTAATAATGAACTGAGAACCTGAAAGGGATTTCCAACATCTATCCTTCAACCAATTCAATTCATTTCCTTGGTGGTTTGTGAAATTATTCCAGTGAGACAAGGCATCTTTGGCTATGAGTATTTAAAGCCTACATTTGTTATACCTCATATTATGATGTATTTCAAGTTCCTTAATGTTAAGCAGTGTAATATAATTACAATTAAAATGTGCATGTCTCAAATATCGGGAATCTTATGTGGTGTATCTAATTTTCCTTTCCTTTTTATATAATATTCACTTGCTGGTAAGTTGAAGAATTAGTACTTAAGAGTTTTGAACTGTGGTAGAAAAATATCTTCAAACAGTGCAAAAATCGTACTTTCCTTATTTTATTTATTTTTTTCATAAAAGTTTAAACACTTTAATACACTCCTGATAGTGTTGAGCATAACTTAAATGATTTACACAAAGTTATTTTATCTTTTAATCTACTTTTATACTCAAAGATATAATCATGAAAACAACTTTAAAGAAAACTATCAAAGCAGTATAATTAATGAATGTATTTTATATTTCATGTCAATGGTATGAAAGTTTTAGTTTTTCTAACTTCATCGATCTTATGCTTGCTTTGTGTTTTTCAGTGTAAGAATACATTTTAAATGCAAGTCTGACGTATGATAAATGGAATCTTTTTAAGAGATACGTGGTGGTAATTCACATCTCTTTAATAGGAGAAGCAATGGATGTTTTCTAGAATATAACTGTTTATGATATTAAAAATTTATTTTATAAATCATCCATTGCATTTTTTATTTAGGTTTTAATACAATAGTTTTATAGATATTGTTAATACTTCTCTCCCTTTTCTCATACATGTAAGGGTAACTTGCAAGTGAAAGGTATCATCGTGGACAATAAAAGTCAACATCTTTGTATCAAACACTTTATGAGTATCTTTATCAACTGTATTTTTCAAATTACAGAATAAGATTACATTTTCTTTAATACTAAAAAAAACAAATCCAAAACAATTTTCAAAGAAATTAATACTAATAATGATGATGACTAATGAATAAATGCAAATAATGATACGATTACTGAATGGCTTACATTCCTTAGATTATAGAGGTGAGATACATCATGAATCACTCTATAAAGCATAATTTCTGAAAGTCTTTGCATTATGATAAAGTGACATGAACCAGGCCCCAAAATTTCGTGGGGATGAAATGTATTTCATAAGTTTTATCGAATATATAAGCAAGATGATAGAGATAGATATTCAGAGCTCTTGTGCGAATTTAAAAATAGTCCTTAAAAATACTCTGAATCAGAAAACACTATACAATATGAATGTGAAATCGCGATATATCAAAATCAATATTAAAAACACGAAAACAATTTCATTGTCGAGTTACACAATTAAAACATTATTAAAATATCTTTACACAAAGCTATTCATTCTTACTGAAAATTTTCCTCTCGTATTGCATTTCGGCCTGAATAACAATACATGTTCTAGATTTAACCATGAAGGCACTTATTGCAACTTTAGCTCAGTTTCATCAATCTTCCAAACCCATAACTCGGATTTTTGGCAGTGTTTTTCGCTTGCACTGTTAGGGACAAGGGAGTTTAAAGTGGGAGTAGAAGAGTTACTTGAAACTATAAAAGTTTGGGGATTTTACAGAGAAAGCGTTATATTGAACGGGAGTATTTTTCAAAAATTAGGCATTGGCATCACCACCCTTCTTGACCGCAAGCAGTTGCAGCTGTAAGAGAATAAAAACACAATAAATTTCTTTAAAAGGATTGAATTTACTCAGCATTGTGCCAGTAAAGGTAAAATGTTTCTGAAGAAAACTATAGAAACTCCATGAATAAAAACAAGAATAAGAATATTGCAATGCTCAGTAGAAAAGCAGTCTACCCTAAGCTCTAGCAGTGTTTTGGTGAGTAATTAAGTTTTAAAATTAGTAATCAAAACAGAAGCATTTATTTATATTATAACATAAGTACATATTTGTGATTTAAATTGTATAAAGTTAGCATTACGCTAGACAGCATGATATGGGTATTTACTGATATATTTTCAATTATTTTCCTTGACTACATTAATGGCACTTGGTGATAATTTTTCAAATGAGTTTCATATTTATTTTTCAGTTACTTTTACCTTTTCATATTCATTCATAACTTTTTTTATCTAACTCTCATCTAATATCTAACTATCTAAACTAGTATATCTAACTATATTCAGAAGATGTAATACTTTTGGGTCATAGTTAGTTGGTTGGGGAAAAAAGTTTCATTAGCATTAAAGAATCTTCAAAGGCAGCATATGATGGATTTTAAAAGCTTGCTAGTTCTTGATTTTTGCTCAATTAATTCAAAATTTGCTGCATATTCTATCACCAAATATCTAGAGATTGATTCTTTTTTATGAACATGCAAACTTTTAGATTAATATGTTTATATTAAAGTTAGTAAGAGACAGAACTACCTCATTCGAAAAAGTACTCATGAATCTACATGTGTCAAATTATTTCTAAAAATTCTACTTTTTATCAGCAACTCGCTGTCAACAGCAATCATCCATGTGCATGCTTAGATGTAGATATTCTATCCGCTAATGTACCTGATACTTGCAGATATCATGCAACTTTCCCCTTGTGCATGCATTCTCTCTACTAAATGAAAAAGGGAAGTGTTTCCTGAACGGACCTCAGCTCATATTTACCTCCTTCTCTTCAGCTCGGACAGGCCTGTATTCTGTCTCTTCCTTGTGTCCGTGGGATGGAGCAGTCATTGCGAACACATGCTTGTAGATCAATCCAGCAGCAATTCCTCCCAGGATTGGTCCCAGCCAGTACACCTATAATATCCACCATAAGGTAATTATTAAAAGGCAATTTATTTGAAAACATTTATAGTCAACATTTCTTTGTAAAGTTGGTAATTCAGGTCACTGGAACTTGATCTCGTACCTCTTCATTAATCATGCGCTTTCATTTCGCTAATACAGTTCTCTAAAACCCTAGCTTTGATTATCCCAGTAGTATCTATATTTAAACTGAGTCCCTAAATAATAGTGGGATACTGTTATATATCTTTGAATTAACAGAGTGAATATAAATCGAATATAATTACCCAGTGGTTATCCCAATCTCCACAAATAACAGCGGAACCGAATGACCTGGCAGGGTTCATGCTTGATCCAGTGAAGGGAACCTGAAATAATAATAATAATAATAAATCGTCTCTTTTGGGCGAGATTGAGACTGAAATGGATAATATGATAAAATAATTAATATAACTTACATTATATCTTAAGTATAATTAATAATTACATAATACAGAAATATAATTTTTTTCTGTAATATCAGAGGAATACTGAAACTATACATTAGATGTTACCTCGGATTTAGAATAAAATTCAGATCTTTAGAACCATAGTTCTACTATGTGGTGGTAAAAATATACTAAGGCACTTAATTTATGAAGCTGCGTCTTTATTGCCAAAAAAGAGTTTTAATTTGCGATTTTCCTGATTTTATTCATTCAAATAATAAAATGAACCATTTAATCTTGCTATTCAATTCATTGTATGCATAATCAGTGATGTATCAGTAAAAAACTGTTAAAGACTCAAATTTTTCAATGAATAGTGGGCACTTGACCAATAAGTTGGACGACATTAAAAATAGTATTGCGTGACCGCCCAGGCGGGTAGCTTAGAGTGAACCCTGCTGAAGATTGCCAATGGCATTGATTCGTTCTTTATAAGGAAAATCGTATGTGGTTCTAAGGAAGAATTAGTTTATTTTTAAGAATGCGAGATTCAAAAATCAAATGTTGATCATAATTTTCCTGTGGAAAAAAATCTTTTCGCGTAGTTTCGTTTTCAGGTTTATTTTTTCGGTGGCGATTTTCTTTTCCAAAATTTGATTCCACAAATGTTACTCAGCCCCGCAAAATCTTTCAGTTTCGGAAAATCTTGTTTCCGATCATTTAATTGCCCATTATTCGTCACAATTCTCCAACTCTGATAAAATGTCTTATCAATATGAACTTAAACAACCTCCGCAGAAGTACTTCGCCGATGCTCCCGATTAAATTTGCGAGAAATACTTGGAATTATCGTGTTTAAGACAACTATGATATTTAAGGGAATTTTCGTCGTTCCGTAATGGCACTAAATTATTGCTTCCAGATGTAATCTAGAACAAAAAGATTTCTTTGGATAAAAAAGGAAAATGAGTATCCAAGCTCTGGACGAGTAATGGTCTAAATTTTACCTCATGAGTAGCAGGTCGGAAATGACGTAATCGATTCTCGCTCTTTTTTCGTTCGAGGACCACTTGGAGAAGAAAAAGAGACGCCGACCGCCACTCCCACTCACGTCGCATAAAACTTCGGAAAAAATGTGAAACTTGTTCTGTTTTTATCACTTATGTCATCTACATGCTGTTGTATCGTTCACCAACTCAAACTTGCGTCTTCAAGATGCTTTGGTGCTCATCGCCTACACTAACATAAGGCAACGAAAGTTTATAGGTTTCATAAATTAAATTTTTTCTCTACGTTATCATTTGAAAAAGGTCGGTTACTCTATTTTATTTTATGTTCGTTCATCAAATCAAGGTTTGAGGATTGACTTATTGAGTTAATCTTGCGCATATGATTCTGCTTAACAAATTGGTACTGTTTATTTTTCTGTACAAGCGTTTTCTACGCAAACAATCCACATAGTAGGAAAATAACTAAATCAAATCAATCAAACGACTAAATAAGGTGCGGCGACCTTGAAATTAGCGGAGGAATTCCTACTTTATGTACACTCCTGGCCAAAATTAACGCAGCACCTCCCTAGCGATCCTTACGGCCGGTGATGCGTTAATTTTGGCCAGGACTGTACATGAGCATTTTCATTTTTCCAAGTTCCACTCAATTGTAGTACTTCAAAGTTTTCCTTCTTATATTTCTCTTATGCAGAAGCCGTCTTGATAAGGGTACGAGGAATGCGTTTTTTTAGTATCTGCGCATTTGATATTGACTAGCATGTAGAGTTTTAATTATTTATTCTGTACACAAAATTCAAGAATTTTTTTCTCTTGTGAAAATTTATTACAGAAATAAATTGGTTCGTTGCCTAAAGTTTAATTGGAAACGGAAAGCCGTTTCTTTCAAGTGATTAACCCCTTCCCTGACGAGTTTTTTCGAGTAATCCTTCCAAAAAAAGCGTATTTTTTATTTCATAATTTCGTTATATTTTCATTCCTAAAATATGTGATTAAGTCAATTTTTTCAAAATTTTCATATAAAGCGATGCGGCAGGTAAAATATTGTCATCGAAATATCAATTGAGTTTATATTAATAATAGATATTAATTAATTGAAAGGTGAAAGCATTTTTAAATTCAAGCATTGAGCTTTGTTATGTATTGACTCAAGCCTCTGCTCTTATTTATGCTGGTACGAACATATTATTTATATTAGCGTAATAGTATTTTTTTCCTTTCTTTCCTAAGAAAGAAATCCAAAAATAAAAACGCATTCGAAACTAAACAACGCATGTCGGAGAATGAGGTTAATTCAATTTTCTATTCGCCTTTTCAAGCCGCCTCTTATCTCGACGAATATGTTATAGAACTCGTATCAGTTAAGATTCGAGCGTCACGATACGATTTATAGGAAAGCGTAGAAAATTCCACTCACGGCCGCTAGATGTCCGACGAGGATGGCGAATCCAATAGCGAGAGGAGCATTTTTCTCGAGTCCACGGTATTCATCGCAGACTCCGAATACGACGAGCAGGAGGATGAATCCGAGGAGGAATTCCATCCCGAGAGCCTGTACAGCGGTGAGACGAGTCTCCAGCAACGTGGCTCCCAATTTCCCTCCGACATCTTCAGGTGTCAGCGCCTGAGGAGGAAATGTTATTATTATTAACACGGAAACAATAGCTTAGTAGTAAAAGACGAAATAGATGAAAATATTTTGATTTAGATATCCGAATTTTCGTTCCGAGGAGGACTTTTTATGTGGATCTCCAAGTAGGAGAGGAATAATATTTATTAATATCTTTAATTAATCCGATAGGAAAATTTGCGGAGACACTTCGGACCCTTTAAACCAGGGCAGAAATATTTATTTCCTTGAATTTTTATTTATGGTAAGAAATATTCATCTCTTAATCCAACAAATGATCTTTATTTGATACTTTAGAGATAAAAATAATATGTTATTCTTGCAACGATATATTTGTGATTTTTTAGCAAATATACGGATTTCGATATACCATAATACCATAATCGGAATATAAAGTAACTTTATGTTAATAATTTAAATTAATTAATGCGTGAAACCATTTTTAATGTTCACTATTCCGTTAAGAAATTGAGCATTTTTATTCTTTGACATGGCACCGTTGAATATATGTACGAATTAACCCGCTCTTTACAATCACCCCATTAATTTTTATTGGCAGTTTTATGAAACTGACTATTTACTTAAACGTACATAATTTATTATTAGTATTATCTTTACTAGTGAGTACTTTATTTGCCTTGTTGATACTCAGTACTCCTCCAAACCTCCATATCTTTGCACCCACCTTTGCTTTAGACTCATGCATACATATTTTAATACATTTTCTTTCATCATTGAGCTTAAATTCTCGAATGAGTCTAGCTCGCCAGACGATTTGTCTGGGTCGCCAGGAAATCACAAATTCTGGATTTACCCTGAGGACTCCGGAGCCAGCGATTGCACCCAAGCACTGGACGATCACATAGAGGAATCCCCTCACAATGGTGACGTTGGAAGTGAACATCATGGCGAACGTGACAGCTGGATTGATGTGGCCGCCACTCACATGGCCAATGGCCTGCAAAAGAAGGAAAGAGTTAGTGATCGAGCGCAACTCGGAGGAATTAAACTCCCGTAGGAAAAAAACAGAATTCGCGCAGTGGGAGGATTTCGCAATGGCTTGTGCCACCGAAAGGTTAATGTCGAAAGCAAAGCGCATCTTGATTTCCATCGTAAAATGGTCGGCGACGTGCTCTGTGATCGAACATTTCGAGCGGATGACGGAATTCGCAATGGGTGGCCCGACCTACGCTCCTTTCTCTAGGTGTCACTCTTGCGGCGAAAGTCAACGCTTTGGAATTTTTCTCGCTGCAGAGTGAACATTGCGGATTAAAAGGATTTGTCTCACTGAGAAAATGGCTTTCGTATTATAATCTTAGCTTACATAACCAGTATTCTAGATTTATTTCTGATTGATCCAAAAAGCAACTGCTCGGTAAGTGAGAGATCCGGGTTAGAGGCTCGGCTGTGGCGGAGTTTTTGTTCCTCATTTATTCTATTAATGCAAAGCATCTGAACCAACTATCATCACTTGTTTTCCAGTCCAAAGTCAGAGACTATTTAGAATATGTTTGCTAAGTAATTATAGAGTTTCATTTGTCAATAAATACAACAAAATCTTCAATGGTTAAAGCAACGAGCTGATTATTTATATTTCAAGTTTTATTCCTTTCATCCGCATTTATTTATTTCCATTGACCCTCAAACATTTACTTACTGGGCTATTATAGTAGTTGGCATAAATAGTAACAATGGATAAACGCACAACCCTTCCCTAACGGGAAAATTTGATTAGCCGGGAGGCAAATCGGGGACCTTGACGTTGGAGCCTCACTTTTAACAATTCATCCAACGGAATATTAAATCATAAACGTTAGACGTAATGATTCTGTAGACATTAATTAGTACTTCATTTACGGATGGCATAAAGGTTGCGGAATTGAATCTCTATTGCATTGGAATCGAATGCGTTGAATGATAAATTCCAGCCTCTCTCAGACATTAGAAATCCTCCAGTTGATTGAGCAGTTTCCTCACATTGTGTGAACCTACTTTCCGCTCAAAACATGAACTTCGACGTCTCCCTCATTACGGAGTTTGTTCTGCTGTCAATGCGAGCCCAGTTTCTCCAATTATTCCAACTGATTGCGCGGCTGTGAACGGCGAGCGCGTGTGAGTGACACTTGACATCTGTGTCAAACCACCACGATCATTTAGTGTAAGACGTTTAACGGCTTCATTCAAGAAGTTACTCTTTTCAAGAGGTAGCTGAAAGGTCTTCCTTGAGAAACTGAGAAAAATTAACCGGTTATTTAATCAATTCGACGTTATTTGGTCCAATTAAGTCCTGCTACTATGAAAATTTGGATGAATTTATTTTAAATTCAATAAATTTCATGAAGAATTGAATATTTTGTGTCCGCCTTTTGGGCATGTGAAAATATTTCTTGTATTTACTTTCGTCTCTCTCAGTCATGCTCATGACTGTGACGATATGGAAACTAGTAAGGTATGAGTGATACTATGGTGTATGGCGTATGATAGGCATCATCTTAATTTAACTTAATTGAACGTTATTTATTCATAGTGCTATTGTGATATAGTCCTAGATATAGATATAAGCAAGACTTCCTCACTACTCATTCTGTCTAAGAAGTCACATTCCCCTTCCTGGGATTTTGCTTATTAATGTTAGTGGTATTGAGGTCCAATTTCGTCTTAGGGCCGAATTCTTTACAGAGTCTTTAATTTTGTAGTATTTCCACGATCTCGAATATTTCGATTAACTATTCTTTTTTACTGTAATACCTATACGGTATTTTTCCTCTAAATACTAGTAGTAGTAATTACTACAATTTCAAATATTAAATGAGTTTAAATAAATGTTTTTGCAAGGCGGTTTATCCGCGCAGATGTTCTTCAGCTGACGTAATTTGGCATTATGATCGGATTTCAGGGGGTCAACAGCACATGCATTTAAGGAGCTTCTTGGCAACTCTGACATGATACAGAAAACAGCAAGTATCCTAGTTCTTAAGTGTTTTGCTCCTTAGACGGATCATATGTTACGGGACCACGCCCCTTCCTTTGAACTTTGTAGTAATAACTTTAACATCATTTTTGGCAGGTATTAACTTTCCTGTATTACAATTATAGTTAATCGTGCTCACTTGATATATTTCGCGTTTAGACGTTGTTACTATTTTCAGTTAAAACTGATCTTTTAAGCGGAAATACGTAATGAATTTCCAAGTGATTTTTATCTTAATTTCAATGATAACGAAAAGGATTAAAATTAAAAATAAAGCGAAGGTTCGATGTAATTACAACAAGAAAAAGTCACCGCTTAATTCTGTAGCGTTTGTAATAAGAAGTTCCGTTTTTTCCACCCCATTAATCTCATTTCCGTACAAGGACAGACTTATCTGAGACTTCGCGGTTCGCGATTTTACGAAACCATTGGTTATAGTTTCAGATATTCATATTGCCGAGAGGAAGTAATTAGTTCAGACGACGAAGCAAACTTCCTTTCTTTTAGAAAACTCGGGATATACGGGCGACATTGAAAAAAAGTGGAAGAACCGATAGGCGAATGAAGTGAGGGTTCGGCGATAACACCGTTCCGTTTGGCATCTGGGGCTACCTTTATCTCTTAGCTTCACTTGTAAGCGAAATTTCAATTGGATTTGCTCTTGCGTTACCTTCACGTGTTTCATCGCTATCCCACTTCTCTCCGATTGTGATATACGCTCACAAAGAGACCTACTTTTCAGTTACTAAAGCTTCTGGTTTATCTCCTCCGTCTAGTATCGTACTCCCATTTTGTATAAAAATATTACTTGTGGGTAAAATCGGATATGGTGCTATAAAACTGAAGCAACATGCATCTTCTAGATACATATGCTTCAATTCACATAGCGACCTGTTATTCATTTCGATACACTACCTTGGTTTTTGCAATATTTCAATTATAAGATTGAGGTAGCTCGTAATTCGCGGCTAAAATATTCGTTTTGTCCTCTTTGTTGTCGAAGTTGAAAAAATCCAGTGATGCAAAGCTGTGTGGAGGTGATGTGATAGTTCGGTGATGTTGCTACTTTCTCAGTCATTATGGCAATCCTTATTAATTTGAAACACAAATATTCCTCATTAAATCCCACTTTATTTCTCACTCACTGAGATCTGAAATTAAATTATTAAATATTTTTAATTTTATTAAGTTCGGCTTAACTCAGCATAAGCTACGAAAGTCTACGAGGGCGACTAATTGAAATTTGAAAGTAAATTATAAAATATTTTTCAAATTATTTATTTAATTTTATTAATTTAAAGTAAACTCAACATGGGGTATAAAGTCTACGAAGGAGAGTAATAGTGTATTACACTGCATATTTAAATTTTCTCAGTCAATTTTTATCGCACCATACTTCTTTGCAGATGGGCTACTGAAATCTTTGCATGAGACTATAGGTATTGTGTGGAATGAATGAACCATACAGTGATGATATACTTCCAGATCACCAATTATTCATTCACGTTAGCTTTTCATTTCATCATAAATTGAAACTAGTCCATCAGCATCATTTCTATCAGTAATACTATGATACTTATTATTTCCGTTTCGCTTGTGATCGGATTTTGAAACTATGGAAAGCGTGTTCTTCTGCTGATGGCGGCATCGCCAAAGCCTTTGGCGTGAACAGCAGATTATGAATCGTTAGCATCGAACAAATAACGCGCACAAGTCCGTTAAAGCGGAAGCGGTATTTATCCCGAGATAAACCCTGCGCTCTCTCTTCAAGAGGTACTCAGATCCCGGCGTCGTTAATGGAATTTACATGCCGCTTTTGAGCGCTCCTATTACATACTGCCGCGGACGGAAGTCACTTATCTGTCCACCTGCGCTTGTTAGTTGCGATGGATTTTTGCTGAGTTGATTAGAAATTACAACCGCTGCAAATGAGAAAGAAGTTTTCATCGCATATATTAGTAGCAGTGATAATATTATTACTGCAGAGGTATGATAGATACCGAGTAATGACATTTATTTTGATAATTCCTTTTGGATTACCTTGAAAGTATTATTCATAGGGTTATTATGATGCTTTTTATGGACCATTTTCTATATAGCATCCTGGCTCATTGTGAAAAACAACGGCAAAGTAATTCACTCCTGATATTGTCTTGTTTGCCTTATTCCCTTGCTTATCTTATTCCCTCATCTAATTCTTACAGGTCCTTTAAAATTAACATCCAATTTCAATGGTTACGCAACGCATTTTCGCTATTTAAATCATCCATATATTATATACTTTCATCAAAGTTTCGCTCTTATCTGACGATGAATCAATTCTGTAATAAAATTTTCAATCGGCTCGACTAATCGGATACCACTTCCACTTTAAAATCTCTTTAATAATCCATAAATCCTTTTTACAGTCATTGCAGATTATCTTCAAGCTCTTATAGAGCCGAATCAATTAATTACTGAGTCGCTCAATCGTTACCCTAATAGATATTGGGATATCCGATATCCTCAAAGTGCCACTCGGAGCGATGCAACGAGGAGAAAACAATGCCAATCAGAGAATGGTACTTCTTCGTATCAGTTCCGGGGATTTGCGCAATGAATACTCATTCTCGAGTTCAATAGCCTAGTTATGGGCATCATAAACAGGTCTCAGGAGGAGTGCATGGGTTTGCCGGAGAACCGTTATGTTTTGTAGATCCCCGTAATGGATACTTTAAAGGTAATCTGACACCGAATAACTTCCCACCCAAGTCTGCAAATTTATAGACCTTCAGATTCGCAAAACTATACTTCCAGAGATGAACTAGGGTATGCTTCAGGGGTTGCCCTGCTTTAGCGTTTTAGATCGCGATTTTGCTATTGCTGCTACCGAATGGATGATTTTAAAAAGTAAATTTGGAATTGAATATCGTAACTATATCTCGTCAGTGACGTTACTGTGAATATTCATGACTTCAAGGATACGCGATGAAAGGATTCAATCGCTGGCACATAGCTGTTTAGATTGCAAGAATTATAGTGTATAGGATCGTAGGTTCTGCGAAATAATGCGATCTCAAGTATGCGAAAATTCATTGGGTGGAACATTAGAAAGGATTAATATCATAAAATGACAGCAAAGCAATACATTTTGTTTAGTTGATGCTTAAACCAATTATCGAAAATAATTCTCGAATATTAGCAGCAACTTAGCCGGAGGACGAGATCGATGACATAAGCTTGGAAGTTTTATAATTAAATAATAGTACGATTCTTACTATCTGAGAACACGTGACCGGTGAATTGGTTCGGGGGGAATTTGTACGCGGGGAATTGATCTCTAGACAGATTGGTACGCGGGGATTTGATCCCCAGCGCTGATGTTGTTCTACTGTTATTGTCTTATGTTAATCTACACGCCCTGATTATTGGTTAATGTTATAAATAAATTAACCGGGGGGGTTGGGTTGGGTTGGTAGTACAACATAAGCGCGGGGGATCAATTCCCCGCGTACCAATCTGTCGGGAGATCAATTCCCAGCGTACGAATTCCCCCGGACCAATTCACCGGGCGCCCTGAGAACAGTATGTCCCTTTCCGTGTCTGAAACATGGCATTCAAGCGAAAGCATTACCTGAGATATAAGGTAATGCTTTCGCATAAGGTTGTAGCGTCTACAAGATGTTTCACTGGATTACTAAAGGGCAGAATGTAGTAATGCTGGTTTCTGCCACTATATCTTGAAGAATAGATAGTTTTTCCTTTATCTTTGGATCCTGAACAGAGGAAAAGTGTTTCCCCATTAGCTTTTTTAGTCTTGTTCTTGTCTATGATGATATAAAAGCTACTTAAGTATGAGTGATGCTGAATGATGACACTGACTAAGGTCATCATTATGGAAAGCTATGAGTAGTGTTACTCGTAGAGTCACTGAGCTCCACCTATTTGCGTCTTTCCACTAAAAGCATTCTGGTTTAGTGAAAAAAGCGAAGGAAAACTACCTCACTCCTCATCTTACTTATCAAGCCTCATTCCCTCTCTGGAACATTTTTGGATCGAACTGGCCTTTGGGCTGAATTAATTACAGACCCGTATGGCATAACTAGGAAACTCTCGAATCGGAAGTTCGCAATATTTGTGCCAACTTGCAGTGACTTCAACCGCCGAATCTTCCTCCTGAGAGGGATGGACGGATAAAAGCCTTCGGCGTCCGCTTCTGTGGCGAAGGGAAAACCGCGAAAGAAACATAGTTGAGCTATAGTACCGTAATGATCCACCGCAAAACCAAAGAATCCTCGAATACCTCTCGGGACGACGATAAAAGTAATATCAGTTACCGGCTACCCTTGCGACCGAAGTATCGCCACTCACACGCTCTGTTACATAACGTTTTCAGATTAATGTCGGCGTTCGGGGTTACGCGGAAAGTCCAGGCACGGTCGCGGTGGAGATGACGCGTTCCGAGAAAATTATCCCTGTAATCTTACGAATGTGTACGCTGGGATTCGTACGGTGTATTTCCTAGAGCGGGGATACGATGTTTCACTCTCGTATTTTGTGAACTGACGTGTCGGTGAGAATACCGTTAGGTAGGTAATAACGGAAAATACACGTGTGTGCACTGTTTATAAGGGCCTTCGACTCGCGGTGACATTGGGACGATATATATTTGTGTATTCGTAAATATTTATAATCAATATGAGTTGAACTGACTTCGCGGAGCGTAATTTAATTTAAATACTAAGGAAATTGCGAGGATGAAGAATTTGATTAAAACAAAGTTTCATACAAAAATAACTGCCCGGAAACCTGGGTTCGTGTCCCAGTCATGTCGCTATTTTTCGCTTATTATGGAACCTTGGGCTCAGTTGTCTTCCTCGTATTTATTTTTTAGTATTAAGTTAATTTTAAATCACCATCTTCTTTAAGATTTAATAACTTTTACTGATTAACATAAGATTTTGTTGGCTACTAGCTTCGACTTGAAGATGACATATACCAGCTAAGACTAGTCAACAATGGACTTATATTAACCTTATGTGGATCAGTAAAAGTAATGAAATTTTGTTTTATTATAATTCTTCATAATCTTTTCCAAAATCCACACAACAACGACCTCCATGAAGTTTTTGAAAAAACGATGTTTTGTTTTGTTTGTAAATATTTCTCTTTGTATATTTCTAATTACTATAGCTCCACCTCTAAATTGGTCCTGAAATTCATCGCAGAATGCTATTTTCTTTAAATAAAAGAAATCGGAGACCTTATTTATCTTTCATGACTGGTTTTCTAGGCCCCCTTTCAGCCCGTATCCTTTCCTATCGCATTATTCACTCGCCCATCCGCTCTCAATATCTGACCCGCTCATTTCCTCCGCTTCTGTTTTATTTCAATCAAAACCCTTTCGCTCCCTACTTTTCCTAATACTTCCTCATTTGCTCTCCTCTCGACCCAGATCACTCGAATACTCGACGCTAAACAGCACGATTTCGAAACCCTTCCATCAAATTCGAGAAATGCCATTCGATGTTAATGCAGCGTTGGAAATTTTTTACTGCTGAATATTTTAACCATTAACTTGTATGGGTGCGTGAAGAATACATTATTTACCGTGAATAAAAATCCTCGAGTTGAACACTTAAAAAAAATGAAGGAGAGAAAGCGTAATGTTCACCTGAATGACGCCAGCTCCCGCGAGACCGAATGCCAAAGCAATTTGGACGATGGACCCTCCGTGACCTTCACCCCAACTGATGGTCGAAGCACACCCAAAGAAGCAGAGGAACAAGGTACCGATGAACTCGGCGAGAAGAGCCTTCAGTAACTTAGCATATCCTGTGGAAGACAGCTCCTTGAGCCCAAGGCGGTCCTTCATACTGGGCATTTTGAATCAGTTGGTTATTCTTAGAAGGTTCGAAATAACAAAACGAGGTGTTTCCTGCAAGAAAAAAAAACAATAGGTCAATCACGCAATATGCATTAATTAATATAGTAAATGGCATAAAGAATGGCATGGTCAATTGTATATTAAATAATATGCATAATAATTCAATCGGTGAATATGATATACGAACGTGATCCCTTAGTTATTATGTTAGTAAACATTTTAAATTTTTATGCTTTCTAGATCTGAGTTTAAATTTGAAATTAAACTGATCTTAATTTTTTTTAACTCAAAATATTATAAGGCACAGATATTTTCCTAAATTTTAGCATTAATTTTACGTACTTTTTGTTTTATTTATAAATGAACACATATTTTCCTAAATGATAATTTTTCGTGCTCTTTCTTTTATTTATACATGACATGGCATTTTTTAGCTTCATGTTTTAAGATGTGGAATTATGTCACGAAATGACACCACATCACTCTTAAGAGGAATTTGCCGATTACTTTTCTCATTTCTTTCCGAAATGGGAGAATTCCTCAAAGTCACGCCATCAAGCGTACTTAACTCGTGTTTCCAATTAAGAATAGGTGTGTACAATGTACACGGTACATCTCTTCGAGTAATGAGGAGCAACAGTAATACATTTAATGACAATAATAATACTTTGATTGGGCCTGATTAAGACTGAATATTATCTTCTTCCATCCAACTATACGGCATAAATTGTAAGATAATTTATTTAAAGTGATAGTGCAAGAAAATGTGAAAAGCATTTTGTATATAAATATCCTACGAAATACTTAAGGAAAAAATAATCCAACGCAGAGAGACACCCAGGAGGAAGGGGAGCTTAAAAAACCTGAGCGATCCAACCGTTGGTAATAACTAAAAGACGTGAAGAAATATAACAATGGCATAAATACAAAATCGATGAGTAAATACAAATACTACTTCAATAAGCATACTCTAGTTAACACTTATATAAGCATCAAAATATATATTTGACATTTTAAGTGTTCGTTTCTTGTAGATATATATTAAACCTCTTCTAATATCAATTTAATAACATTTTTTGCCACTGAAAAATGTTGTGTATTTTGTGGAAACCGTTCGAATTTGCTCATTAAATTGGCATTTGAATAAGAAATTCCACCAGATGTCGCTGTTAGCCATTCATTTTAAGCTTCTTCTCTTTTACTTACACAAATCCGACTCGTCCGTTATTCGTTGCACAAAAAACGAGGTCATTCTAAAATTCTAAAACTTTTCTCGAAATCTTACGTCTCAACTGAATCGGCATTGCAGCTATATTCATATTCCGTGCGATCGGAGTATATTCCGCGCATGTCCGATCATCAGCGACGTAAGCCCGACCTCTCCGTCGGAAACAAAGAGCAGCTACGTAACAATCGCAATATATTTTTATCGCGCGCGACTCGGAAATCCTCCGCGGACGACCTTCGCCCAAAAAAGAACGCATTTCATTGGAAATTCGAAGAATAACGCGGTGGCATTCGGTCGAGGAGGCAGTAAAGGATCGAGGCGGGGAATTTCAAGGGTAAACTCCTTGGAGAATACGTCAAAAACGACATTGCGCCAGTTTATTCCATTGAGAGTAACGATGATGTTCAGAGATCGAGCGATTTTATTATACTGCATTCGCGGGATCAATCGCCAGGCCGGATTAGGAGTCGAGATTTTTATCGTCCGCAGTCGTAAAAATGTAGCAATACTGAAACGTTGCATTCGTGACTAGGATTTTAAATGACAGTAAGGTTATATTTAGATTCTCGTGTATTTCTTAACAATCTTGATTAACGATGCGATAATAATTTTTAAAATTATGTGTTAAACTAGTTATTTAACTAATATAATATACTGAACGTATAAATAAAATATTCTGCACTTAAGTAGTGTACAAGTTAATTTACATATTAATCTATCACTCACAATTTTGACGTCAATTTATTTTGTGTAATATTTAATTTATATATTTACGCTGAAACTATATTTTAATGAAATTGAACGTTGGAGCTGGTCAGGGAACAATAATTTAGGAAACCTCTTGAAACATTGCGTTTATTCTTGAAAGATAAATGAGATATTTTCTCATAAATATATTTTTCAACTACGGCTTTATACTGCTTTATATTTATTTCGAATCGTGACTGTTTTGAAGAGGAAAATAACCTTAAATCAACAACAGATCCTATTTCACAGTTGCCGAGACGTTTATTTCAGAAATGTTTTTGACAATTTTTATTTCTACATATTCTACTCCTACTTAAGAGGAAGATATACCAGAAAATTTGCGAAAGTTGTCGTTAAATGATAGGCTCTTGCCTCTAAGGATACTAAGACCACCTTTTATCAATTTATTAATTAATTCATGGAACTCTAAAAATTGTATAACGATTTTGTTTTTGAGCAACTAACTTCATATAAACTTTTTGCCCTCTCAACATAAGTGGCTTAAATATAAATTATAAATATGAATTATAAATATAGAATAATAAGTATAAAATATAAATATAGAGTAATAAATAAAAATATATAATTGCCCATTTTTTACTGTTGCAAATATTGTATTATTTCGGTAGATGTCCATGCAAATGGACCTGAAGTGAATTTTCCCCTTGTTTTTCCGCTATCGATTATTTTGTCTGTAAATCTTTCCCTGTCGCTCCACATCGGTGCCATGTATCCCCCAGTTATTTACGTGCACCACTCCTCTCCCACAGGAACGATCCCCGCTTCCCCACTTGTCCCGATCCCGCCCTTGACCACTGCAGAAACGAGGTGTCAAGGGGTGAAAGGTAAGCGATCGTCGTCCGCGAGCAATTCAATACCCTCCGTGCGACAGCCCATGCGACAATTACTTCGTCAGAGTTTCATTAGAGCTTTATACGAGTGCGAGAGGGTGAAGTGGCTGCGGGGGCCTCGGCAAGGAGGAAGAAGCTCGTTGGCTTGATTAGAAATTACCGTCGGACACTCCCGCACAATCGCTCTTTCCCTCTCCCGGATCGCCTCACTTGAACCCTCCGACGTGATTGCTCGCAAATGAATCTTTTCATTCTTCGGGAGGCGTCTTTCGCGGGACTCGCCCGTTTGATGCCGCGTTGCGATAGCATAATGAGAGCGCCTAAAAAAAACGAGCGCTTGATTCGATGTCAAAGGACGTCGGATTGTTTCTCGTTTCAGAGAGCGCGGATTCTTTCGGAGGGACGAAACGCGGATGCTGCTTTGTGTCCGTCGATGCCTCTTTGCGATGGAGTCATCGGGTGCCTCCAGCAAAGTGATTCTTTCCCTTTGTTTTGACGTAATGAAATGAGTGTGGAGTTGTTCCGTGATATGTTCAGGATACGGTCGACCCTCTAGTAATCTCATCCTCTTCCTTTTTTAGAAGTATTGATTCTATTTAGAAAGGTGATGGGTTGGATTGAAATGGAGGCATTCAATTTCAATTTCTTCCGAATTAAGGCGATTTATAACTAAAATCTTTTTATTTTAGTCCCTCTTATTCCATTTCTGTTTTTGAATAATTAATTCTATTAGGAATGGCGATGGGTTGGATGGAAGAAGGGAAACTTAATGTCTATGTCGCCAGAATAAAGTCAATTTATTATTATTATTTTGATTATAGTTTTATTGGATGTTTTCCGAATTAAGTTGAGTAACCGAAGATGACTTTGGAGAAGGTTTCGTCTGCGGAGAATGTAAGGAAATGATTGGCAAATAGGAAAGTGAAGATTATGAAGGAAGAGAAAGAGGAAGGATTTAAAGGACGAATAATTAATACAACAAATAAAAATGTGTAAAAACATGGCCATGTTGCATAAGATCGTAAGAGCAATAGATACTAAGTCGATAATAAGAGGCCGCAAGAAAGAAAACATATTCCTTTGCAGCAAGATTGAGCTGGAGATGAAGAAGGGTTTAAAAGGTTTAAGGGTGTTTCTATGCGCTGCGGGAAAAATAAACATTGACATAATAGGAATAAGATTATCTACAAAGAGTAGAGAGAAAAAGTGATGTGATGAAGAAGAGTGAGGAGTAATCAATGGAAATATGAGTTGTCGAGGAGAAAAGGTGGGGAAACATCGACCTCATAGGGAAGATGACAAATAGACAGAAGATGTGGATATAAGGACGGGTGGGAAGTATATATAGGAAAGAAGAGCTGTCAAGAAGAATATGTGAAGAGAGGAAGGTGAATAAAACCACAAAGAAAAGAGAAATGACTAAACTAGACATATCCTGAGGAGAGACTCTTTTACAGAGATACGCTGTAAGTAACGGGGAAAAGACGAGCAAGAAATGTAAAAAGAGAAAGGCAATCTGGAAGAAGGGAGAGAATGAAACTCAAAGAGAAAGGCAGAGAACGGAGAGATGTAGAATCACCGAGGACCTGCGCACGGAGAAATCACCCAATGATGATTAAGTGCTCTAGTGGCCGCTAACGGCGTGCGGTGGCTCTAACTCAACTATCAGACTATACGACCTATTTCCATTTCTAATAGACAGAGGAAAAAGCGATCAGTTGTTTCTAGACTAGCCATTATCTTCCCTCTACGTTTACTCGCGTGGGAAATGAGTTCCCGATAACTTATTGAGGGAATTATAACACACTTAAGCATGGTTAATGTCGATTTATTTTTATAAAGAAATATCTTGGTCTACTTCACAACGGTTCCTACCGATATAAGACAGAGCTAAATGTGAAAGGAAGCGTTGTTAGAGGGATAGACATTGTATCAGTTTTTTCCGGCAAATTTGGCACTACAGCAGCCTCATTGCCCAATTATCCTCACAGATCAGTTCCTGGGTCTTTGGAATTCGATTTTAAAGTCATCACGCCTTACATTCTCAGGTGTATTTTCTTTGTTTGAACATTTCACGCTTCAAGCAACACAGCCTCAAGGGTTGATCCTTCTCGTCATCCGAGAAGGAGATGCGGGTATGCTTCACTCAATACGAAACTTGGGCCATTGCTTTTTGTTTACCCAAACCGTTACTCACGCTTATTGGAACACGAGCGGGCGCAAAGAATTCTCAGAATACCATTCCCCATTCAGTCACATTTTCAACCCTTTCTTGAAGATGTAAAAAAACTAAGCAGGAAGAATAGGAGGATAAACTTGTCGAATTAATTCATAAATAATGTAGAACCAATTTAGGAGCTTATACTATTCTGTGTTCTCAAAATATGTTTCATCACGGTGCTAACAATCGCATCTTGTGGCTGTTTGTTCACTGAATTACATCAGATCAGTTATGGGTGCGATGTAAAAGTCGTAGCAGGTAAAGTAGGTGGATAAAATTATTAACTAATTCATGCATGTAAGCGATGAATATTCGCATGATACACATGCTTGAATTTTGAGAAGAAATGAAGGAGAAAAAGTCTGCCGCAGCCAGGACTCGAACCCGGATCTTCCACTCCCATCATAGCAGCAGAAATTGAATGAGAGAATGTTCTGTCGCGGTAGCTTAATTGGCTAAAACAACCTCCCGGTAAGTGGAAGATCCGGGTTCGAGTCCTGGCTGCGGCGGACTTGTTCTCCTTCATTTCTTCTCATAATTCATGCATGTTATAGAAACGATTTTATCCTATTCTGTTCTCTTAAAATATATTTAAACACGATTCTAACAATGGAATCTTATGACAGTTTGTTCAATGAATACCATATTATCTCCTATGGGAATGATGTAAAATTCATAGCAGAAAGAGTAGGTGAATAAACCTTTTAGTGAATTCATGCATTATGTAGAATCTATTTTAGCTCTATTATCCAATTGTTATGTTCTGAAAATTTGTTGAAACACGATGCTAACAACGACATCTTATGGCTGTTTGTTCGATGAGTAACATCAGATTATGTATGGGAACTATGTAGAAGTCGTAGCAGAAATAGTAGGTAGATAAACCTATTGATTAATTCATGCAAGAAAAGAACCGATTTTACCGCTTTCATCCTATTTCTGCGTTCTTAAGATATGTCGAAACATGATGCTAACAACGACATCTTATGACTGTTTGTTCACTGAATAAAGTCAGATAATATACGGAATATGAAACTTGAAGAGGCCTCTTATATAAAAATAAACAGGTATGTTTCTCGTCGCAATAACTTATCGATCGAAATTGGAATGGAAGGTTCATAACGTGCTCTCCACAAATGGTGCGCGGAAATTATGATGTATAGGGACGGCATTCTTCGATCCCAAAGGTAACCCCATCGCGAGTGGGGTATCAATCCCCGCTTAGATTGCCGGTAATCAAAAGGTTTACTCGCAGCTAGGTCATAATGGAATCCAATTTAAACCGAACGTTATAATTTAACGCCTTTCGTCGAAGAGAATTTATCTTCATGAAAGCTTCGTTTCTTTTTCTTCTTAAGAGAAAGGCTGGGAATTGACCCACGAAATTGTACGCGACCAAACACCCAAAACATCTTTATTCATGAGGTAGGGAAGGTGAAACAACAAAAAATAGAAAAGTTAGGGGTTGAGCAAGAGTAATCATAGATTAATTAAGTAATCGAGAATCGAGTAATCGAGAGTATCATGTATTTATTACACCTTTGAGTAATTAAGTTAGCTGCAGAATATATCCGGAGTCATAATGAATTACCAAAGGCGAATCAACATTAGGAGAGAAAATATATAGGTGTTTATAAAAATAGACTGGAACCGTGAATTCGATGGATAAACCTGAATTATTTTCACCGATACGTAAATTTATAATAATTTATTTAACTAAAGGCTAACTTCTTTAAGTAAAATTTAAAGTTTGTCATGAATGATTTTATAGTGGCAAATCGCTTGAGTGATGAAATTATTAGCACAGAAGGATAAATTACCATACGTAGTTAAAATGCAGTTGTAATATTAAAATTTTACAAGGCAAAGCAGCAAAATTGCATAATAGGTTGCGAAAAATTAATTGTTATTTTACGTTTGCGAAAATTACAACAGAGTTACCTTCAGCTTGATGCACAGCAGTGACGTTTTGTGAAGTACTACCTACCTTCCTACAAATTATTATACGTCAATAATAATAAATAATTCGCAAATGCATCAATTCTTGCAATAACTTGCTAAATAAAAAATCTTTAATTGGATCCTTATAGAACATTCATCATTGTATCAGTAAATCGAATTTCCTATCGTTTCTCATTTCTTTTGAAACTATAATTTTTTCTGTGCCTTTTAATTGTGGAAACTCGTCACTGTATCACTAAATCGAATTTCCTATTTTTTTCTCATTTCTTTTGAAATTACAATTTTTCTTATCTGCGACTCTAATTCGGAGATTAAAAATGTGAAATTTTGCTCTCGAATCCTTAGAATTGCTGATTTCAGCACGCTTTGAATGTTGCCCTTTCAAAGTCCCTCGACGGCTTTCTAACTCTCCCATAACACAAGTCGCAAAGAAGAACAAACCGTGAGCGTTCGGTGACGTAATACGTATGGAAACAGGTTTTGGATGGCCTGAAGCGTGGCTCTTTTGGAGGCCTAAGTAAAGAGAGGCTTCGTCTAACCTTTTGGATATTTTCGAAGAAAGATACGATTCGAGCGACTAATCTCTGAGAACTAACACAAAAGCAATTCACGGGCATACTTTATCGAGGGTTATTCGGAATAAACGAAGGCGGAAAAGGGACGCTTTTTTATCTCCAAGGACAACCGGTGCCTTTGGCGCACTTCCTCTTTAAGTGTTAGAAGCTAGATGAAATACTACTTTTTAAAAATTCACCTATGCGTATAAAAATTATCTTTTTTGGTTATCTATACTTATGAAAAGCTCTTTTGATTCCGCGAAACTCTGTAGAGCATTGGGAATATGATAACCTTTATGATGTGAACCATGTGAGGTGAGTGGATGAGAAATGCATCTACATAGCCGAGTTATTTCTTTTCAATTTAAATTTAATCCCACGAAAATAAGTAAGGCTGCCGTCTTTTTAATTTCAGTGGATTATATTTAATACTCAAGTGAAATCTGTTGGAACGTCATTCTAAAAAATCACCAAGAGTTTAATTATTCTTATTGTTAGTGAATTTATCAGAAGAGTATTCAAGATATTCTTCTATGGGTTAAGGTTCTATCGGAATCATGTCTTTCTGGTATATTTTTAATCGGGTTCATCTTGTAAACTCTTGTTACCTTAATTTAATTTCATTTAAAAGTATCTCGATCTTAATGACGGATAACTTGAACCTTAATATTTTCGTTTATTACGGGAAAAGAAATAATATTCGGATTTATGAAGTTTAAGACCCATTGTCAACAAATATTATGTGTATCCATGCTAAGCATACTCATTTGGCAATATGAATTTTTTTCAATTTCCGAAATCGGAGCAGCTATTGAAATACGAAGTGCTTAATTTACTCCATAAATTATAGAATGCATTTCATAGTGTCATTCAATTTCTTCAATACTTGACGTGATGAAATTCGAGAGAAGTACCTCTAGGATCATAACACATCCCGTCCATACCTGTACAAAATTTTCAGAAAAAATTCCAAAGAGACCTACTTTGATGAGAGGACGTACTGTGCCCGAAAATGGATTTTTCCTTCCGCTAAAAGCGATCCGTTTGAGAGCACCGAATTTCTCTTTGTCATCAAGGAGAGAGCATTCAAGGACCGATCGAGGATGCCCATATGTCGTCCCTTTGTATGCCCGCGTACAAATCAGCGGTTGATCGGAAAAAGTCTCATTCGACGTGGACCCAAATGAACGGGCGTCATTCATCTTCCAAATGAACGGGCCGATTCTTTAGATCGCATCCGGCAATTACCATAGAGTTAACGACGAAACGTGGTCAAATCGGTGGTGGGGGGAAGAGGAAATAGCCTCTCCTTGTGCTTTTTAACTGTGTCAAGTGGGGTTATCTATTTCCGATTACGCCGAACGGACAGATGGAAGAACAAGACAACAATGCCATTGTTCACGCATCGCTTACAATACCGTCTTCCTTTGTTCCGAGCACGTGAAAGACATTTCTGCCTAGCCGCCACGGATGAAACAATCAAGCGATAGCCAGTTCAAAGGAACGTAAATAGTATTATAGTAATTGATTGTGGTGACAATGTGAAAAATTAGGATGATGGTATGCGAATGAAATACGCGATGTAATAATGCTTAGAAGGTTCAAACCCTGATTTATTGACCGTTAGACTATGCAGTAAGCTGCCCTGCCAGTTGGCACTCAAACTTAAATGTCCGTTGCTATCTTTGAATATTGGAACCACCTTTTTGCTATTACTTACAAATATGAATTTCTGTACTTTTAAACGCCTTACTTGCTCAAATTATGAAATCATCGGTAGATGAGGAGACAGAAATCGAAATTATTGGTAGATAATCCTTGTAGTACCAATTTTCTACAAGATTGGAATAGCGTAAATTTTTTCGGTGGTGTAAAACCGTGGAATCGTAATAGCATCATTCTTTGAACATAGATTACTCTATAATATTTCCCCATTTCCAGACACTTACGCATATACAATTTAAATTTATGTGAGAATTGCTGTGCTGAGCTAGGAATTAATGTAGGACATTGTTTAACGAATGTTTATGAAATGTAATAAAAGAATGTAAGAATAGTCGAATTTAATTTTGATCGTTTGAATAAGATTTGAAACAATTTTTCTGAAGGTTTTTTTATCTATGAATAATTCCTATTTATGTTACTCACGGATTACGAACTTTCCGCAAGGCTTTCTCGCCTGTCTCCAAGGATATTTTATAATAACGATAATTTACAATTTTGTCACACATAAATTACTATAACGTCGCTCAGCCTTCTAGAAATCATTACTCCAGAAGCTTGAACTAAAGGAACAGAAGGCTGAAATAACATCTGAAATAGGCGATTTAGCTAATCTTATGAGATATTAAATTCATCTCATTAAAGTATCATTTTAAATAATAATCATATCGAGCGTACACTTATTGGTATCGTGCATATTAAAATTTCTTCCGCATTGCGGATACATTTGATATATTTTTATACCCATGCTCGCTCGAAGCTATGCATAATAAATATCCTCGAAGGTTCTCAAGGTTCAGGCAGTCTCGCTTTTTTAAACCGTTACGCGCCACTGAGATCGCCATCAAGGAAGAGGTAAGGAAATCTTTTTCTGGAGGAAAACGAGAAAAATGTCGAATCTTTTCTCGTCCGCGAAGCGTGCACTATTTTTCTCCGTTCCCGGAAGCGAAGCCACTCTTTCCTCGAGGAGAACGAATCAAATAATTTTCTCATGACGAATAACTGAATCTCGAAGATCTCCTTTACTTCTCCGAAATGTCGTCATCCATCAACATCCATCCGATTTTCCGTCGATGTTTTTTCGCACCTCAGTGACTTGTGGGTGTCCATGCCAAGGATTTGTGGCGCGTGCTGTCGTTGTCCTTATCACGCGTTCACGTCCCTCGCACATCCGTGCACACGACACCACGATCGTGCGATCCCTTGTGCTTGTGCCACTTTTCGTACGGAATACGTTTCCTCTTTTCGTCCTACGGTCAAGGGATTCCCGGGATGATCGAGCGATTTATATCGAATTATTACTAATCGGCCATTATTTTGCAACCTTGTTTTGGCGAAGATACGTGAAGCGGACGAGGAAAATGTTTCTAATGATTTCTTTCCGGAACACGGAAGGATGTCTCACCAGCTGCTATGGAGATAGTGGTTTCTCACCATCGTCACTGATATATTACAATTGTTAATGCTTTAACAAATAAAGGTTTTCGCGAATTGACACTTAAATCGGACGATAGGAAAAGTTGAGAAGGACTGAATTTAAAGACGGCGCATATTAAAGAATTAGTATAAATTAAAGAACTAGTAAAATTTATTAATAAAGTATAGCATAAACCGACACAAGAGGATGTTGTAGCTTTCTAACAATTAATTCCTGGGTTCGAATTCTAGTAAGTGCATGGTTGATTGCATCGGTTAATTTACAATTTGGGTAAATTGTAAGGCCAGTTTACTTTGGCAAAAATCACCTAATAATGACAATATTATTATTGAAAATGATTTGATTAGTGCGTAAACAAAACTTTAAGAGACTCATCTCGTCACTTCATTAAGGGACTCTCACCAAAAAGGTCATCACTACGTTAATTCATAAAATAAAGTACTATAAGTAATTAAAAATTCTGCCTGTAGTATTTTGCGCTTTTAATTAGCAAATTATCTGATTAGTTTTAATTTTTCCGTCCGCTAAAATTTGAATTCGTGTTCATAATGGCACCACGTAGGTGTAGTCAATGTATCAATACGTGAAAGTGTTAAAAGTTTTATCAGTTTTGTATCTTACCTCCCAGTAACGAAAAGTACTCGAATGATCGAAAAATTCTGCAATTAATAATAATAATAATTTATTTATCACAAAAAAGTTAATCAGTCCAATTACATGTGATATATTAATCGTGTACCATCGATATTTGTGCTCCTTCCTTAATGTGCCAGTAATTATTTTATTTACAAATTCTGCAGAGGTCGTTTAAAATTGCTTTGTTGAACGATAGCATAGAAGCGACGCCCAGAGGTTTAAATCTCATGAATAGGAATGAGCTCAATGCAAACGGTAACATGATCGTCTTACGCATTCAAATCATTATGTAAGCGAAGTTAGTGCGCAAATCCGAGCAATTTTCCGATACTGTAGACGCTTTAAAATTCTTATAAACAAATCAATCAGCTTTTTTTGGGAAACATCCACGAGAAACGCATCGAAAATCGCTCAGATAACGCTGATCATTAAGGCGATAAAAGTAAAATATTAGCGAGACGGTAGTTTTAAATCATCTTGATTCATTCCCCTGCCGGTGGATCAAGTTACGAACAATATATTTACATAAGCTGCCAAGAGCGTAATGAAATTATTTACGCGTAAAAGTCAGGCATACGCCCTCCTATTTTCCACGCCCAATTCCCCCATCGCGTCAGCATATTTTTGCGGCTTTGAAAAATGTCCGGAGGATACTTTTTTCCTCACGGGATTACGTCACGGCAGGAGATTCCTTGACGGACTACCGCCCATTCGTCCATCACCTTCTGGGCGTCTTCAGAGGCGCCCTCCGCGTCCTTCCTCTTGCCCATCCCTTCCTTCCGTTGCTCGCCAGTGAAAAGACGCACCCGCATTCGTAAACAGAGACGCCAACGAGGGAGCGAACGGTTTCTCCTCGCTTTTGAAAGACGGCTTCTTCGACTATAAATCCGGTTTAAAAGAGATGCCAAACGCCGTTTTGTCCAAGTAGGAGATGTCCCCGAGTATATGACCGACCCTGCTTTATCGAAGCAAACGTTGAGGAGTATGTTTTTCGAGAGTCGCAGGGGTAAATTTCGTATCGTTCTTATTCAAAAGGTTTTAGTTGTTAGATTGTTATTGTGGGCTTAATTATAATTGCATATTTCTGAGAATTGCTACATTTTTGTTGTAAAATAATTGCTAGTAGTTTCGTATAGTTTTGACTTGTTCTTCGAGAGATGGAGCAATAATAATAAAAATATTTTATTACAACAAATCAACAAATAAAAATAATTCATAAATATTAATGAATAAATATTATAATTTCAGGGCAAGATTTTCTTATATTTTCTTAGTCTCATCTTATATTTTTTTTTAATTACATATTTGAAGAAAGATCTTTCGCAGCATGATAACTCGAATTTTATTTAGAAAAATATTTATTGTTTTAACTAGTGAACTCTTTATATTTAATAATAATATATAAAATAATTCAATTTTTGGATTTCATTAAACACAATTACAGAAAAAGAAGATGTTCTTCCTGTTTACTACTTAATTAAAATAAGATAGATAATATTAAATATATGTAGTCGATATTTGCCGATCATTTAATTTTATAATTCATTTTTTCTTAAATTTCATGTTTCTTGGACATTTTCATAATATATGAAACCATAGTTATCAGATATATTAAAATTTTAATTATATATAAAGCTAATAATGAAATAGATTTATAGAATAAAAAAGAGGGTTCCTCTGTTATGTAATCCTCCTGCTGCTTAACTGGATGTAATGCATGTTTAATTTATCTCAATCATCAAAAAGGCACAAGTGAATGACGGAGCCTTCCAAACAATACCACCTCGAGGGGAGCATCTCGCGACCTTATGAGGAAGAATATGTTATCGAGGCTTCGCTCGTAAGGCAACGAGCATTCCGAAAGCGAAACACGCCTCCGTAGAGGCCTTATCTCTTTTTGGTGTCAACCGTTGAATAATTCTCTCTTCAAACCTGATGTTTGGTGAAAATTTTAGCGAGAGGCTGGCGTTAACAAACGACGCGGCAATTGCCAAACAAATGTTTCTTTTTGAAACCTTTCTCAACTTTTCCTGGTTACCGAGCCTTTGGATTAACCGCTGCGCATTTATTTCATATCGACAACAGAGAGTCTGTAACCGCCGATCCATGATGCAGTCACTAAACTCATTGTGAGGAAGTCCAGGGAATGAGATATAATCTCGACTAAGTTTTAGGCGGTCCTAAGTTGGATTTCCGAGTAGGGACCAGGAAGTTTCGTGGGCCGAATTGAGGACAAGCAGAGGTAACTGGAAAATCATTTCGTGGTATAGTATCCATTGAGGAAACCAGAGTCCTATAGGGAAACTTGGATGTCGATAAGATAATTTTACCATTGCAGCAATAGATTCTGTTGAAATCGCTGCTGAATGCATACGATGAACGTGTAAATTGGTTCCAGGGAAAATGTGGTGGGAACGAGTAATTTAATTAGTTTGTTATCTCCAGTAGAAGCTATTTTCGTTTGTGACAGGGACAAGAAAGATTTTCATAATATATTTCATTAGTTTCCTCTGAATGCAATACCGCAGTTACGGATGTTAGTTCCGTCTCTGCAGCACTCAGCTGCATCCACGAAAGCTAAAAGGAAGAATGTTGGGAATTATCGCGATCATAACCCGCTAATTGATAAAATGTTTACACGTTTCATCACCTTAATTAGGACATCTCCTTTTCAGAGACTCGCTAAATTTAGATTCGTAATCAGGTTCGGGGAATCCTTTACCTCGCGACAACCTTCTCTTCAAGGCTTAACAAGGACGGAGAAATTCCCCGCAAAATAAAAATAGAAAAACACTTTCCTCCGAAAAAGCTTTCCCTTCCTCCACAGAGAAGCGAATTCCAGTTGGAAAAAAAAACCCCTCTCTCCCACGCCACGCTTCTTTAATGAAATCAACCTCCCCTAATCTACTGGCGACGCAGGTTTCATCGGGTAAACGTCGCAATAAAAGAAAGAATGTGGCGCAAAGGCCGTAGGAATACTAAGGCAGGGTTGGCATTGGCTCGCGTGGGGAGGGAAGATGTTCCTTTTAAGGCCCATGTACCTGCCCCCCGCCCCTCCCCCTTGGAATTCTACTCCCCGGATATCTTGCCCGCATCCCACCGCTGCCCAATCGAGAGAACATGCCACGATTCGCGGTGTTGCACGCCTTCCAGGGAAGCCCTTCCAATCGGAACCTGTTTGAGGAAAGCAGTTCGTCCGGCACGAAGCTTCGGGGCTTGGGAGTTGCGGTTCGACTCCCTCCCACGTATCGCGCTTGCGTCCGGAAGGATTAGAGAAGATATCGTGACTTTTCTGCGGGATATTGCATGAATCAGATTGGCCTTATCCAATGCGTGTTAACGGAGTATAGACTGCACACATGCGTTAATGTCTACTGTGAGATATCCATCCTAGGTTCATTGAAAAATTAAAAGCAATTTTAAAAATAAGATTTAGAATTACGTTTTTGAAAAAAATATAATCAAATCATCGCCGATAAATACGACTTCTTTCATGATGTAAATAAAACATTGGAACACGGCTGTTTATGAATTAAAGCTTAAAAGACTCCCAAAGCAAATTTTGTCAGCGTTCTGTACCCTAGTTGCCACCGGTTCTGAAAATAGCGGAGAGTCCCGGATTATTGGCATACGCAATGCCAAATGTAACTTTCAATAATTACGCTATCATCTTCAGGAGTTGCTGAAGAAATAAAGAAACGATTCTTCATCATTAGAATGTCAGAAATCCAGTACTTACCGTTGTTTCCAGAGCCGGCGGCAATGAAGTCACGGAATACTGACGAAGATGGCGTTATGGGAGTTTTTAAACCTCGAATACTTTGTGTTATAGCAAAATTCTTCATATATATAATATCTCCTCTGTTATGGTCCAAAAATATGAATGTTTTAAATAGGCTAATTTTTAATCTGCTGAATTACTTTCTACCAACACATTAGGTATATTTATATTAAGAAACAAACACTTAGATGCTTTTACTTGACTACATGTTTCAAACGAGAGCATTATCATCCAAACTCACTTACTAAAGAGCAAAAAAAGTTACTCCTTAAACCGATTTATTTTACTATTAAAACAATCAAAAACATCCCAGATACGTACTACAAAGCGAAATGTCTTGGAGAGCACGGTTGACGAAGTTAAAGCTCGTGGTTGCACTTGTTGCTGCAGAATTCCTGTATCCGGCGCGCGAGAGAAAACATAAATCACTAGCCTCTCTCAAGTCCACCCTGTGAACGATACGGCTTTTCTCCTTCCAGTTAATTTTAATTATGCAATCTCAATCCATAAAGGGAAAACAGGAAGCCAATTCTTATTTCGCTGAGAAAAAAGAGTAAACGAACTGTGCGGTTTACGATACAACAGGAAGTCGACAGTGGTGTGCGGTTGATAAATTTATGAGACGCTAAATGTGCGCGTAATCCCGTCTTTAATTCTATTTAATCCTAACGAGTACGTTACGTTATCGTTAGTTTACATTTTTCTACTTTTTATTACTTCGCTCAGTTCATGGGTTCAAACGAGGACTTTTTTGATTTAGATTTAAAATTCGGATTCCACTGACGTCGATTTTAAGCTTGCGGAATTGAAATGGATATATTGTTCTAATTGAAGCTGAATATATTTTGTATTGTTATAATAAAAGGGACAAATATAGAGGATGAATACCATTCTATGTTTGAAAACATCGGAGATACGTATCAATATTACATTATATTTGGCGTAGCTTTTCAACTATTGATGTTAAGTTCCCTCATTAGCCTGTCTCCATGAATTTTGCATAGAAAAAATATTTCTGTCTAATCCAAGATTGCATCTACGTCCAATTAAATCTTGCTAGAAAATGATGTTGTTTGTTTACAGCATATCTTGTCGCTGTTACAATCAATTGTAAATAAAATACCTTCGTCAGTTGAGTTCAATATAACATCCTGTTAATCTGAAACGAGATATTTTTTAAATGAGCAAATTGGTTTCGAGGAGGAACGTCATTCGTGGAATGTTGGATCTTTGACGTATAATCACGAAATGACGATGGTATTCGAATTACCGCTCCCGTTTAGTCACTCGAACGCAATATTATGCTATAAAAGAACGAAATGCCGCATCGATCATCATCAAACGGCCATCAACAACGCATTAGTATCCTTAACAGACCCATCATCAAGCGTCGATTCCCGTTTGGCTCTCGATTCCTTGGAGGACATCACCCGCGGCCAACTCTGCGGTATTTCGCATTTCGGACGCTCCCGAACGTGACCGCAATTCATCAGTCGCACTCCCATTCAGCCAAAACAGCGAACAGTGGAGATCTTTCGCAAAAGACAGCGCCGCGTGCATCTTAAAATTTCAACTTTCCCCCATCGGCTCATTTGACTGAGACTCTTGTTGCCGATCGCGCGGGAACTATTTATGGTAATGGCGGCCGGCTCTGTAACCCACTCGGCCGACTCCGTAACCCACTTGTCGGCGGTGTGCATTGGTTAAAAAAGCCACCGCTGCAGCACCTTAGACGATCTTTAATTATTATATCGGCCACCTTATCTCCGGCGGTGACTCACCCCGTCGGTCCAACGCGAGGGAAGCTGGGGAAGGAGTGGGAGATCTCATCTGGCGCACACCTCCAAAGAGGTCAGTACCGGAGGTGGCTGCAGCTGTTGTCGCCCTCAGCGGCTATTTATTTATTTTTATTGGTAATCACTCGAAAAAAATTAATCCCACCTTCTACAGCAAGTGGGAGAGAAAAGTCATGTAACAGCGCGCCCAAGCGATCGCTCTTCAAGTTCATTCTTGTTGACATAATCCGCTGTAACTGTTTCAGATTGTGGATGTTGCAACACTTCGAATGTAATGCTCGCTCGAGTGAAGGAGGGCGAGTGACTACGCTTACACGTTCACCCGACTCTGTGTCCGTAACCTATCGAATGAAATTTTGGCTCGCCCTCGATGTGGGACGTCTACGACCACAAAGGGAGAACTAGGCTGTAAACATTTTACTGTCTTTTTGTAGCTGAAGACGAGTTCAAAGAAACCTGCTTTGTAGCCATTATAAGGTTATTTTCGGACCAAGAATATCGTGAAAATTAAGTGGATGATGGGGAGAAAATATTACATGGTGAAACATAAAGACAAAGGATAGTTTTCCTAAGTTTTGACAAATTATAAAAAAGAGAACGTATATAACTTTACCTCATGTTTTTATTTCATATTTGATTTCTTTTGTTAAGAACAGCTTATGCGAATAAATTTACTGGTATTACGAATCGTTTTCGATATCAGATGTTTCGTAAAAATCGTCAGTGTATTTTGGATATGTAAATATGCTTGTAGGCATATCATGCCAGAATTTAGCATTTAAACTGATAATGAACGTTTCCGTAGTTAGTTACCTACATAATATTACCTACAACCTGCAATGAAAACGGAATCTCTCTGTAAGAGTTCAATAACAAATCACAATTTATTTAGATAAAAAGTGCTGTACGATGTACTAGAAATTTCTCTTATGATAAGGTTGAATTTTAACGCTCTAATCCGAAGTTGATTGAACTAATTTATTATATGGGGATACTAACTTATGTGGAACTTAAGAATAGTAGATCAAGCAGATAGTCTTTACTTTTCCGTTAGGAAGAACATTATAGATATAAACGTATCAATCCACGAAAATACTAAATTTTTGGTTCCTTGAATGACTCTGGCACCACTCTTTTGTATGTAAACTGTTAAAGTCCCTCGTAACGGTCTTTTCTTTTGTGATGACTGGCTACTCCATCGTGCCCATATAAATCTCCGCGGTATCCCAGTGGAAATTAATTCATTTCTCAGTCGGAAAAACGTCTTGGAGAAACTGGTCTCGTCCCTCCCCCACTCATTGCATCCCCCGACACACAGCCAGAGGCGCGCATGATATAATCGCCACCCCCTGCCTCGGTCGCTTCCCTCTCCTCGAACATCGCGTGTTAGTGTTCGAAGGAGGGCAAAGAGGATGGAAAGGGACTAGATGTCATTATGCCGTTATTGAGCCATGTCGTGACACGAACGACCTGCCCCACAGGATCTTCGGTATTTCAAACGTGAAAATCGAGCTAAATGAAAACGATAGGCTCGTTATTCCACTCTAAAACGCGGTAAATGCTCAGGGGGTATAACTGCACATCCTGTCAAGCTGTCCTGATTACACTCTTTATATTCCCAATAACCCTTTGAGTTCGTGCAATGTGTTTGAAAAACGCTATTTCTTTAAAATACTTGTATAAGATCCTGCTAAAAAGAGAGGAATTTCTAAAGAAAAAGTACAACAAAAGGTATTACGTTTTGTGAAGAATTGTTACGAAAAATCAGTGAACCTTGCTCGGATGCTTCAGGAAACAGGATGGGAATCTTCAGAAGATATAAGATTCAAATGAAGGCTTGATTTACTTAAAAAATTCATGTATAGTACGTTCCTATAAGGTGTAGCCGAAGTTTTGCGTCATCCCTGCTATGTAGGCAGTCAAGACACTGCGAGAATGATAACAAAAATAGATGCTAGAACAAGTTGATTCAAAACTTAATTTTTTCCCCGAACTCTGAAGTAATCGATTAGTGAAGTAGAGTTATGTTGCATGCACCCTCTGCCGCACTCTGAATTGCGGTTTGTGGGCCATATATGTAGTATATGTGGTATATGCGTATATGTATGCGACGTGTTAGAAAAACGCTATTGCTCTATTCTTGAATTTTGTCGTTTATTTTTTTAATACCTTTCATTGTCTTTCCTCGAATTCCCAACAAACAAAATAGGATAGATCGCACTCGCCCGTGCTTTTAAACGGTTATGTACGAATCGATGTATGATGTGTTGAAAGCCAAAGAAATGAGCAATGTGAGAAGAGGTAACGTGAATCACGAAGTCATTCAGCATACATACCTCAAAAGGAAAGAGCGCGATTGGTATGCACGGTTGGATTCATTACATTTGGGTTATACATCCTAATAGAGCCGGGTTAAGGTTATAAACCACCAAAGAATGTTGAATGAATATAAATAATAATCCTTGATTTTTTCAAGATGCAATCAGACCGATATCATTGAAGAAAATTAGGCGTGTTAAGGTTACATATAAATTAATACCCCGTGAGCCGCCATGAGGCCTATTGCCACTGACGTTCTAAATTTTAAGTAGCATAATGTCGTGGAATGTACTAGGATAAATTGTCTTAGAGATTCATAAAATATTCGACGAATCTTTTCCGTTTGTTGTAATCCTCGCTGTGACGAATTGATCGGGATTAAGACACCAAGGCTCGGTTTTCTAATGAACTGTTAGTATGGAGTTTTAATTATAACTCTAACAAGCCGTATTGCAATTGGTACTCTATCTTCATTGGTAATTAAAATTACAACAAAATTAAGTATTTGCGAGTACCATATTTAATACCGGTGTAATAATGCCTATAATAAAGTCAAATCAGTTTATCAATTAATCAAAAGATTATGGTAAAGTGCAATTTAGCAGCAGTTGATTGTATTATAATTAAACATAATTTTAATGCCAGAAGCCCACTCAATCTGATGCTTACCTTAATCATGATTTTCAATTCCAGTGAAGGATTAATACTTTATTATAATACGGTTTGTTAGCGTTAAGGTGAATATGACAGTTAAACTCCATTTTAATATAAAATTTGTATTATGATACCAGTTCCAAAAGTTGACGGGTGGGTTAGATGGAAGAAGAGACTTTTAGTCTCAATCTCTCCCGAATAAAAACGATTTATTATGGTGAATTCATAAATAGTCACTGAGTTTGAAAATGTGATTACTCGTAACTCTGTCGCTGTGGCAATCAGCAATCTCTCATTCGAAACAACGGCATCCTCTGCTTGCCGAACCGCGGTAATAATTGGATGACTCGCCGAGAATTGTGTTTTTATTGAAACCAAATAAATCACGCGTCTGTCGATAGCGTGAAGTCGATGACCTCAGAAAATAAGAGCTGCATTTTTTCTCCCAAAAATGTCATTTTGACTCTTCGTGTTTGATTCACTGCGAGACGATTAATGAGTTGCTCCTTCGGTCATTAACTGAGAGAGGAAAAGACGGAAAGAGTTGGTTCGTTAGGCGTTGCATCACAAGCCACGTTATCGGCACAGGCGCGGGTGTCTGTAATTACCACCTCACGTCAGTCCTTCTGTCAGATATTTACGGTGAAACTAGCGAACGAATGTTCCCATTGCCGCTCGCAGCTATTTGCTCTATTGCGCAGCCGCCATTGTAATCCTCATTCCTCCGTAATTATAAATGGTAAGATGCAAAAAATACATGCTAGGTTATGGATGCCAACTCATAGATTACGTTAATTATGTTGTTTTTTTCTCCATTTCCCATCAAGAGAAAGAAAAAAACAAGAAAAACTATCCTTTATTTTTTTCGATTCTTTTCCGGCATAGTAGAACATGGCCTATAAATAATGTTATTTTACCTAAAAATAAAATTAGCACTCTAAAACTCCAATTAAAAATTCAGTTAGAAGAACCATCGTAATTGTATCCACCAATATGTAGATAAATACAAATAAAGTAGAGCAATGCACCATTTGCATGAATAGTTCATAAAATTCACCTATAATTTACATCTCGACAAATATGATTTACACTATAAAAGGCTACATCAATATTAGCGGTATAATGTATAGCTAAATATAAACATTTCAAAATTTGAATAATTAAACATTTTCGTAATAATGACCCAAAACTTCATCATTTAGAGACATTTGAAGGTGCGGGTACTACTAATGCACTATCTGCAATTTTAAAGAAAGGATGTTGAATACGTAATGGTTTATCCATTAGTTTATAGGTCGCAATGGCCCCTTATTGAATTTAGTAATGGATACAATAACAATAAATGTTAAAAATAAATATAATACTATGCGCACTGTAATGATAGAAGTAGGATTTTTATATAGAGGAGGTATGATTATCTTTTTGGGAAAGATTCCGGTCTCCGCATAAAAATGTTTTCGTTTATAAGTGATTGAATGTATACAACTATGTCCAAACATACGTAAGAGTGGCTGTTGAATAGCCAATCTAGCATCTCATGATGAATCTTTAGCTTCGACCCTCATTTCGCAACGAAGAGGACATACGAAGGCCGCTGGATGAATCGTCACGATGCTCTTATCCATTATCTCTCGTTCTGAAAGTGAGCGGCGGTAGGAGTCGATCTCCGTCCCTTCTAAAGCACTGTTACTCAACCAATTGCAACGCTGCTAACTTTCCAGCATCCGGTGACGATCTGCGAACGCTTGTCCACTGCTAGCCATAAATAAGACGCGATACTCTGTAGGAAATTTATGCATCAAACAGTAAAAACAGATTTGTTAAGTCTTCGGGTAATATTTCAGCGTCTCGGCATTAATTGAATCGAAGGAAGAGCGTCTGGTAAAGGTACGACTTGGGAGACATTTAGCAAAAGAGTGATTCAGGCTGCGAAAAGTATCAGACGCGTTCAAGCAGTCAGCTGTAAGTTATTCTGTTGCAATTTCCTCTGAAAGTAACGTAGTAAATCTTACTGGGATGGTAGTAATTATTATTTTATGAAATGGACGTATTGCTTTCGTATTTTACGATTCAGGTTCTCGTAGTCTGTCCGATAAGTCACCATCCTGAAAGCTAGTTCGATCCTCATCGCCTTCACCATCACCTGCCAAAAGCTTTCGAGAGGAAATAATGCTTATCAAGCAAGATGAGGTGTGAGGTACTTCTTAGCTTCACTTGGTCAGAATGGAAGTGGAAAAAATGTCTAATCTAAATTCATAAAAATGAACCTGTGAATATCGCTTTCCAAAGCGGTGAATACAGAGAACTCAAAATGGATTCTGTTACAACGAATCACTTATACAGCTATAATGTTTTTATTGCCGTAACCATGAGAGAGACGGAATGAGTCAAAATTCAGTGAAATATAAATTTTTCTTTATCCTGAGCTGAAATAGTTATGGATTTTTTTCTATTCAGTAAGATGTGGTAGTAGGAAAAATATTTTACGTAAGTATTATTTATAAAAAGGCATAGTTTAAGTTGTGAAAAATTGTATTCTTTCTAACTTTACCTTTACTATGAGCAATATTCAACAAGGGAAGCATAAGCTGAAATATATTCAGAAGTTCATTGATCAATGAGCCGTTTTGGCTTATTTTTGTATAAAATGATTGCATTTTTTGCAGTTTTCTCCAGCAGACTCCAGAAATAGGAACCATACGAATTTAGACGTTTTCGGTAAAAATAAGCGAAATAACCTTCCCGAGTTTGTTTTCCCCATTTTCCCCCAGCGGAAACAATCTCGAGCAGCTGGCAAATCTTTCGGGGGCAGCCTTTGGAGCACCCTACTGGAGCCCGTTGGGCACCCAAGTCATCCTCCCAGAGGAAAAAAGACGTGATCCAAAATCCCTTAATAGCGTACCGGGGGAGGACAGCGCTCCCTTTGATTTCTTTCTCAATTGCCCAAATCCGAGGTCCAAACCGTCGTGGACTACTTTCCCGACATATCATTCCCGACCCGATAAATCTCCGCCCACACTTCCCGACCACTTAATTGGCGGCGATAACAGAGCGCCATTGACCCGGAGGACGCGCGGTCCTTTTGACGGGGAGGGGACCTTCTGGGGAGGCGGAGGAACGGGGGAGTCGCTCCGCGGTTCGTGACTGCAAGACGCAGCGACATAAATGGGGGAGAGGGACATGTCGTGATTGGATTGGCAAGGAGCCGGCACCTTAACAAGCGAGCCTCTCTTCTTCCCGAAAAAGGAAGAGGTGCAGAGACGGGTTGGTAGGGGGAGGAACGCCGAACAATACTGTTCGTGTATTCGAGTGTCTTTTCCCGGAGCGTCGCCGTGTCGAAAAAAATATCGTGAGCGAAGGCTGAATGCGTCCGGTAGGGAATCGCTCCTCTAAAAAGAGACAGAAGTTGAAAATTCCAGTCCGGGCTGAGGTCGGAGAGATAGCCTTCGCAAGTGCAGCGCTCATATGCGGGTGATAACCGCGTAGAAGATTACGTAATGGAGTTATACTTTTTGGATAACCACCCTCTCTATGGAGGGTTTGTAATTATATCGCTACATTCTTGGTGCAATACTAAGTGTTCTATTAAAGGTGCTATTGAACTTTCTGTACTTAATTTTCCTCCTGAACATGGGTGAGGAGACCTTGTCCTCTTTCGATTTATCTAATATTATCTCTAACTGTGCACCTTGTTTACCAGCTAAATACTCGCTGGTGATTTACTTCTAGTATGAGGCAAGGCGGCTGCGATGAATTGAATGTTTTTATTTTAATTTTGGTGTACGATGGAGAATATGCACCTTTAATTAATTTCTCTTAGTCTTGTTTATTATTGTGATAATTTGAAAGCTAATGAAGTATAAGTAATCCCGAACAATGGCATCAATTCCAGTAATTCTTTTTTGAGTGTTAGGAAAAATATTTAAGGGTATTGTGCTGCATTTACATCTATGATTCGACTTACAGCATTCTGACTCGGTGAGAAAAGCGAAAAAGATTACAATAAAATCAACTGACTGACTAGAGACTTCGTGGTATTCCACAACGGAAAAACATAAAAATGGAAATGGAAAACTACTTTTCACGGGGTAACCAGTTCCTTCTCTTATAAATAACAATGCATAATGGTATTTTTCATAATTGCATATTAAAGAAGGAATTAGTTTCCCCGTGAAAAGTAATTTTCCTTTTTTATTTTTTCCTTTGAAGCAGATCACCTCACCCCCTCATCTTGATCCTCAGGTTTCATTCGCATATTTTGGTAGTATATTTAAAGGTGAAGGAATTCAAGTTCAAATCAGCCTCTTGGTTGACTATACTTGCTTTTTTATACTTACTAACAAGATTTCCTAAGGGTTAATAACATTATTTTCCACCATGCACATCATGCACATTCCAAACGCATTTAATTGACTTTATACGTGCAGACTTTCACGAAGTTAGTAGAACAACGAACAAAAAAGTATCCCTAGTTTGCATCCATCGCTTCATTAGCTCGCAGATTATCATATAAAAGCGATTACGCATTTATCCGGCCAGTTAACATTTGACGATGAAGGTTATCCGACGGAGAACATTCCCCAACGAGGCGTTTAGAAATCTTTACGCGTTTCCCTTATCAGATGTGTCGTCATCGGCGTAGAATCACACGCGCCCATGGTTTACCGAAATGACTTCTATCTCTGCATCGCGCGTAGCCATTGTTTCTGAGAATACGGGAGAGGAAAAGTAGTAGTAGTATTTCCTTCGAAAGCCACCGAGTTTGGCCTCATTAAAGCGGGCGATCGCGCATGAATAACTTGTTTACTTCTTTCCCCGGTACCTCGTAAGGAAATCGTCGTAGAGTGGTGCCCGTTGAGGAACCACATCCGGTGCCGAAGAAGGAGAACTTTTCCCGAATTAAATCCTGCCTATCTCCGTTGCTTTCCCTATCTGTGTCTCTTTTACGTCGACCTCAGCGCTTCACGAACTGGGGCGGAACGATTACGAAACTCTCAAAACTGTTTATTTTTAAGAGGAGTGGAAATTGTCCTCGTCCTAGTCGAGACCAAGGTGGATTTCCCAGAGTTGAATGACCAAGTTACTACCGCACTCAGCTCTTCCGAAAGTAACCTTTTGAAGGCTCCTTTTGTTATTTGAGGTATACCTAAACTAAGGAACTTAGCGAATCAATTGCAAATGGAAGATAGATGTAAACATTAAGTTAAACGGACGACCAGTGCTGATTCAACGGATTGACTAACATCTTTCAAACTAAGTGAGCTTCCTTTGATGTATGGAACCGAGGTAGATATCAAGGAGGGCTCCCGGATAGCCATGCGGACACCGCGTTCGGCTTCGGTGAAATCTGTACTAGGTTCGATTCCCGGTGGGAGCCCATGTACGAAATGACCCAAGATACCTAAACACTTATTAACAACAAGATACAACGGGTACAAAATTGAGGCTTTAAGTATTATATTTTTATGTCCTTATATTTATGATAAAAAAATTAAAGTATTATAATGATTGGATAAGAGAACAATTGTAGAGTTTTTAGTGCTTTAAAATATCCTTAGTAGCATCTCGTTTCCACTCAACACTATTCCGTTTAGTAATTTATTTTCTCGTGTTTTGGAAATATTTACTTTTCTACAGATGGTATAAAACCACTCTATTAAATTTCTGTTGTACCAATATATGCCAAACTACATGCATATCCTAATCATAGCCTTTAATGTGATTGGAACTGTTTTAAGACCAAAGTCATTTTCACCTAAATGGATTTGCATATCTTGGAATACCGTGATTTCTTGTCGAAGTATATCATTTAAAATGTTTTTTTAATTTGAAAACTAAATTTTTTTAATTCTTTGTTAAAATGGTGGATAATATCTAATTTTTCCATCATAATTGTGCCTGTAGAATTCTTTCATAAATATTTTTACGTACAAATGCCTTATCTCTAACTGTCGTTTTCCTTGTTATAACAAGTATTAGCTGCCATGACACCATTTTAAATATCGAGACTACCCAATTATTATCCTATCCTAAAATTAGGTAGTTATATAAGTAACTTTCTTAGAATGTTTCAGTGATACAAGTGAATTACGCGAGGAAAGAGATAAAACATTTTCTCTTCCATTCATCTTTTCTATTTTAGTGATACATGACTAACATAAGGGATATGAATTGTATTCGTTTACGTTCATCTTTCATATTTCACGTAGATCTCCATAATATTACTTAAGTCGTGTAGTGAAAGCCATCGGCGGCTGTACTTGTAGCTGCGATTCTACGTAAATTGAATCTACGATGTCATTTTAAGCTTCACATTTCATCGGTCATGATGATGTAATATAAGATATGGGTGAATAGATTAAAGCGAGGGATCAACTAAAGGCTCTTTTAAACCGTATGGCTTCCGTCAAAGGACGGATGTGAGAGCGGTATGAGTCGGTGCAATTACCCGTAGGGACAAATCGTGCTCACCCTTCGCTATGAAATCGCCCGGCGACTTAAATTGGGACGAAGGCCACGCGACCCCAACACGGCCGCGGAAAAAAAGTTCTGCTTCGGATAAATATGCGAGTCGCAACCATGCATAACGGCCTGGATTGAAGGATGGAATCCTTGGAAATATTCTTTCCTTTAATTATTACTCTGTTTACGAATTCCCGTGTAAAGGATTGTAATTCGATAATAAACCCTTATATTCTCAATAAGTATTGGGACATTCTAAATGTAAAAGCTATCCAGCCTTGAAATTTATATATTTACGCTTGCATCCAGCGCGAATAAAAGTAAAATGTTGTTAAGTTTAAGCACGACATTCCATTTTTTAATGAAACTACCGATATTTACCAGATTCTTTTGATTCTCAAACTATGCGGAATGAAATTCTACTAGAGAGATATACTTCTACTGAACTAGAGATGATTGTAATTTAATATGTATATAAGTCATCCTTTAGCACAGCTGTGTTTTCAGACCTTTTTTATATATGTGATTAATACGCAAAGATATAGAAAATTAAGAAAATAGTGTTAGAGAGGCTTCGGTGTAAAGACTATTTAATTCAACGAAAGTAGAATTGAAAGAACAATTGTATAGAATTTGACTAGAAATTAAATTTCCCTCCCAAGGAAATTCTGGAAAGAGAAGCAATTTTTATATTCAACTTCCGAGATACTAATATCGAGCTCCTCTTAAAAAATTAAATCTAACAACAAGATATAATAACCGAAAGCATGATACACGATAAACTCTAGTCGTTGAAATGAGGATATATTAAGAACATATGCCCTAAAAATCTATGAATGAAATCAAAACATAGATGTTGAAAGCTTTGAGCTACATTCTGCCAGTAAGTTACATTTAAGAGCTGCCAACTGCGGCATTATAGCATAGTAATCCATCCAAGTAAATATGTTAAGTATACAAGAACTCCGACTGCGAAGCTCAGTTCCCTATAATATGAATCACTCATTGTTGGCGAAGTTGCAATAAAAATGCACGTCTGAATCAGCATCACCTTTGCAGCCAAACCAATCACCTTGACAGTACGTTTGATTCTTATCCAAAAGATAAATCATCTAAAGTTTCCTTTTGAGGCTATATTACACGTATGGGGGAAAAAAGTCAACCACACGTCATGCTTTTCCTGTCCGCTAAATTTTGATATGTGTTACGTTCCCAACTCAGGCGTTCAAATACGTCAAAATGTAAAGGCTGCTTGGCTTTCGCATCGATACGCGTTTTACCATGGATTCTATCCATTTCTAGAGTCTGCCAGAGAGCATAGACCTCAATTAATTTCGTGCGGGTAGCCGTGACATGCTCTATCCCCCATCTTTGCATTTGCATAATGGTAACGGGAAGCTTAACTGTTGATAGGACTGCAGCTCGGTTGGGTGTAGGCTGAATTGCTACTGTTGCATTTAAGGTTCTTCGCATTTCGCTGGCTTCGTATACGGAGTTGGTGTCAAGGCTTCGACCGCCGCAAGGCCTTTTTCGTACCAAGAAATTTATCGTACGATTCTTTTCCGTTTTCAATTTACTAATTGCCCACGCGTGCAAACGGCAACCAAGCGCAGCACCATTCGCTCCTCATTTGACTCCAAGGCGTCGCTGTGGCTCGAGCGATAAAATGCGACGTTGCATAATTTGAAAGTGCATGCTTTGGTTTGTAGTAAGCTTATATCAGAGGATACGTCGATGCAGAAGGATTCTATATAGATAGAATGTATATTTTTATAATTAAAGTTAATATAAATTTAATTTAAGGGCGATGTTGAGTCTTATGTCTAATATTACATCTAATTTAAGTAATTAAAAATGTAAAGAAACAGCTTTTAGGAATTAATATATAGAAAAGTTTTGTGTTTTTACTTACAAACATAATGTAAAATTTATTCACCCACTAAATATGGTATTAATTATAGTATGAAATATAATAAGGATATTTTCCCCTTAACTTCATAGTTTCCTATTGCAGAAACAAATTGAAACTTATTTAGATCAAATTGAAAAATTATTGTATTTTTCAGAACAAATTGTTGATAAGCTTTAAAGTCAAGGCATCGGCATCTTAAAAGGGGTTTGGGTTATGCTATCCCACTATACACATTATGAAGATTGAGTGGGCTGTAAAGTTGTCATTATGGAGTATTGTCTCTCTCACTACCTCAAAGTTAATCCTGAACTCATTAGCTGTATCCATACAAAGAGCATCATAAATTTTACTTGCTGCGTATATTTAATTAAATTAGCCTGAGAACATCCACACTTTGAGGTAAATTAGAGTATCCTAACCATGCGATGTGCCTCGTCTTCTAACCAGAGTGAGGATTTATCAACTCTGACCTCCGTAACCTTTACCTAACGGGTTCGTCCAACCACCGTTAACCTGCGGAATTAATTCAATCGGCTATCATGCTGGCTTATCAATGAGCTCTTTAATTAATGGCACGGATCAAGAGGTTCTATTCGGCCTTTGAATAAAAACATTGTGAAGCCTTTCCCTCGGAGTAATGAGTGAAGACCGCCGATTTATCTCATTTTACGACGTTGAAAAGTTTTAATATACGATTAAGACCACCCAGGCTTCCCTTACAGCGTCTTGTAGTAAAGAAAACAATTCTGTGTAAGCAGTATGTTCCAGCCATACCTTAGGGAATGCCTTGATAAAGTTTACTTAAAATCTTTGGAATATTTCAGTATTATTCTCTCATGTTATTAGATAAAAGGTTCGGTAGCAGCGTCATAAATGCAACTTATGATAATATAAAATGAATAACAAAAATTTAGTTATTTAAAATTTAAATTAGAATAATTTCTTGGCGATTTATTAATAAGAAAAAATATCTTCATTGTTTTGAATTAGAAATACATTGTAGATCGTGTGTTGTATGTATTTACCGCTATCATGTTTTACCTAATTGTTAGGTTGTTTATCATAATGTTCATGGTACCTCACGGATCAGTTATGGCACCGGAAACCTTCATTATGTAAAATATAGTTTTAAATGATGGGATATTTTGACACCAAGAATTCCACAAATAAATGTTTTTTCCTTCCATTTTATCTCCGAAAGCTTTGACTCACGTTTTCTCTCTCATGCATTATCCAACTAAGCCGCACGTCGGGAATTTCTGTTTATATTTTGACTTTCACCGGACGTTTGTTTACGAAACGTTTCCTCTAAAGCTAGACACCGAAAAACACCTCGAGAAGATTGTTAGAAATTAACATTTTCGCTGCGCCGGGAGCCGCTAAAATCCTGCTCAAACATCTCCTCCCGTTTTCGAAAACACTCTCAAGTGACGAACCAATCGCATTCGGCACTTCAAAACGAAAAGAGAAAACAGTCACACGAGGGTGAGTCACGCTCCACCTGATAGATGGCAGCAGCGAGCCGCCCTCGAGGGGTTGCGTCGCTTCTAGGCGTAGAGCAGCACCTGCCTCCGCGTCCTTAGAGTCGCTAAACCATGAAGAGGGTGGATTTTTTCACCCCACTCCGTGCGCCGCGGTGCATAGCGGGACTAAAAACAATGACTGTGTCTCCGGGAAGGAACTCCATCTTGAAACACGAAGGCGAGGAATTTTCGGTTGGATAACAGCGGAGGAACGCGACAATCTGGAATGCCTTACTTCGGATTTCGAAAAGAAAGGAAATATCTCACTAGTTAATTAACTTCTCGGCTGGTACTGTGCATCGTGTTTCAGGAAGGACTCGGGTTGGGTTTGTGAGGTATGCGATGTGGTGTCTACGAAATAGATCTTGTGGTAGATGTTGTGGAGCTATCTTCTTCATGGTCCCAGGGATAAAATACCTCATGGACTCGAAAACTAAACCCTCCTTTGACGTAATTAAGTAATCATAGCTTTGTGATAATGTTAGAGAACATTTGTAAAATAATAAGTTAAGAATCACACTTTCCAAGAGGTTTATTTCCATTTTGAATCTAGTAATATATCGCCGAAATTTGTAGTGGTGTAAATGAATACAAAGACAAGGGTAAAAAATGATTTTGTAAAATATGGCGTACACCTAAGAAAAATTTCCCGAGGAAAATCGGACATAAGAATCTCCTAATTATTGGATGCTTGGTCCCTTCATTAAATAAATTATAATTATTATGCAATTGGTTCCAATTTTCCAATTATTATCCGGGTTCTAGTCCCGACATGTTATACTTTTTCACTTCTAACAATCTAGCGTCAACTTCAAGGTCGGTTTCTACCGTAAAGAATTATAAAATTCACTGCAATTCTAGCTTTACTGCATAACATGTATTTTCTATTGTAAACATAGAAGTCCAGTAAATTTTATTATCCAATTTCATGTCCTTTACCTTCGTAAATAAATTTAGGGAAAAAATAAAAATTTGGTTTCATTCCTTCGGAATAAAAGTCAACTTCCAAGCCATTACGCTCCGCACTAACAATGAGAACTACAAACGGAGAAAATATTAATTTAATAACGAAATCAAATACCGTAAAATGTGGATAAAATTAAGCGAATAGAAGCATGGCACACCTGGAAACGTATCGGAAACGGTCTTCCGACTCCTCTAAAGATGATCTATAGGAAAGATCCCTCACTCGTGTAATCTTTAGATATAATTGCCATCGCCAGCACCGGAACCTCCTCTCTTAAGGCTCTCTTGGATAATTTCCTCCAGCTCTGCAACTGCTTTGCATACCCCGATGATCCCATGCGGTCATGTTTTGTACATCAATCTAGGAAGTGATTCAGCGTCACTTGCGGTGGGTTGCCCTTCCCGCCTTTGCATAACAAAAGGCCGAGTACGTTGCTCGCCAGCGGTTTATTGAGAGGTGATAAAAGTACACGGTGAAGACGTTGCCCAACCAAAACATGGTGAAAAAATAAAAGTTTGCGACCGCTGGTCTCGTCGGAAACGACTTCCCCGTGGGAAATAATCGGTGCGTTGCGAAAGGGGGACGGATTTTAATTTTTCACGAAGTCACTCGTGGGTGTCGCACGAAGGGAAATTAAAATTCTCGGTGTCGTGATTTGTTTGAGTAAGGTGTTGTTTAATAGCGGTACGAGTAGCAAGATAGCGTAAAGGAGATCTGCATGAATTCTCCCTCAAAATGTATTTTAAAAACGGAAAGTAAAAGTACGAACAAAATGGTTGTCCTTGTTCAATGGGCTGTCGCTTATGAGAGTAAGATCCACGATAGTCAAAAACACCAACTAATTCATTTCCACTCGATGAATATTTATGGAAACCAGTTTAGTCTGATGATTTTTAAACCTTCAACAAAACTAAATATGAATATATATTCTCTGGAACTAAGTAATTAATATATAACTTGTGTGCCTTAAGTGTATATTCTGTGAAAATAACAAGGTTGGGTTATAAGTGTCTAACATAACATCTTTCCGCAAAGTTGAGCTTAAAAAGATTAGATTTACGATCAAAATGATCATTTGAGAGAGATTATTTTCAGAAGATGGAAGACGTTCAAGTACCAGTCACGCAGATATTTTTCATTCCCATATATCTTTGTGCATTATTTTAAAGAGTGTAACTATCCTAAATGATTCCACGATATTGTCTTTACCCAGGAACGAAATAAAATTGACTTTGGAGTCGCGGAATCCGAAGTTGTTGAATTATAATTATGGATATTTGGATTTATGGCACCTAAATACTTCGTATTTAATCTCGAAAACTGCGCATATAATTTAGAAGGAGATATATTCTTTCTTCAGAATCAGCTAGTGACAAATTTCGTTCATAAAAAATTATTTTTAAAGAAAAAGCTATTAAAACTTTTAATTAATTAAAAATAAATCTTCGGTCATACTTCCTCGCTGTATTTTAATAACCCAAAATACGTCGGAAAATTGGCTAATAATAATTTTTAATTCTCTGAATGGAGGTAATATATGTGAGGCTTCTATCACAGCTCAAATGATAGGCCAATCGTTAATAAAGGGGAAGGAGAAAGCATTAAATTCGCGCGCCCGGAATGACATACTATCCCACACCGCCGCAGTGTGCGTGCGAGCAGAATCTAATTTGGGTTAGGGGAAAGAAGTAGGAACCGGTGTCACCACAAGGATGACAGAAGTGAATCGCCGGTAACAGAATCTCAAGGGGCACTCCACAGTTGCAACCGTCGATGGCTCTTATGGCGTTGCCGTCTCTGCGGGGTATATCTTCCAAACAAAAAAACTAAACAAAGCCTCACGACGTACGTGTTTCACGACACCATTTAATCTCATACTCCACTTCTGTCACGAAGCCCAATTTATTCGGCCAACTACCGTGGGATACATGCCCCGCGTCTCTCCGATGGAATTAGTGTCGCAGTAACTTGATCGATTCATCTCGACTGCAACAACGCCGGAGCAAACTTTTGAATTTCATCCGATCGAGTGCTCTCGATTTGAAACCGGTATCGATGGCTCGCGCCAAACGATACATCGCACATGCAAACAACAAAGCGAGCGACGGTTAAAAGATGTTGCGAAAGCGCGCACTTGAAGTTACGCTAGAGCGTGCACAGGTGTTTCCCACGCAATGGAAAGCGTGTCCCTTACTAGTGCTTTATCGTCATCTGGAGCAATGCTGGAAACGCTACGCAAATAAGTAGTGAAAAATCGAAGTCATTCTGAAGAGGCCCAACTGAAAAACCTTGCGAAAAATCGATTGAAACGAGATATGCGACGAACAATATTTGCAACATCAAGAATGTATAACATAAACACAGAAGATTAAATGAAATATTATTTATTTGGTTTGTTTATCGATCCATAGTTCTTATTAACTCCGGTTGCCTTTTAAGCTATAAATTTTGATTAAAGTACTTGATACTATCTGACCTGACTTCGTGGAACGCCATTTAATAAATGAAAAAATGTTTTTTTATTATTTACCTTTGATTTAAGTGGCTAAGTGAAAATAATAACTCAGTCGATGCTAATAATTCACGATGTAACGAGCATAGTATTAAATTATTACTACATATATAATTATCAGTATTTTGTGTTTAATATACAATAATTCAGTCTTCACAGTAAAAAATATAAATATTAATCTGTTTGTGTACTTAATTCAGTACACTACTAACTCTTATTACCATTTCTTAAAAAAACTCGTTTAAAACTCTTTAACTAAAAATACCTTTAGAAAATCATATTAACTATTGATCATCAAAGGGTAACATCGAATGAAGATGATTATGTATTAAGATATCCCATAGGTAATACATTCCTCGCATCGCTTAATGTAAAGAGAAATGAAACTTAAATACAAGCAGGAGAAATTAGATCAACATAATGTTTCTTTAACAGCTACGGACGAAAACATGACGAATCAGTGGATATTCTATTTCTAGCACTAATTGGAAGGATCGAGATAAGATATCAAGATTCCAGTCGCTTTATCTCCTGATCATTTCTTTGAATTTTCGAATGGATGAGTGGACACTGATTTTGCATCCTTTTGTGGCTTTTGAGGTTGTCCATTTCACTTTTGGAGGTGAAAGTCGTCTTCAGAGGCGACGGTATATATCCGTGATGTCACGATAAACCCGAAGACTTTTACTCGAGTCGAATAAGTATCTCCCACATAAAAACGCTATAAAGCCGTAACAGAATGTTAAAGGTTGACGTGACTTGTGTTACATCATATACCGAAAGGGAACATTGATAAAAGTTAAGCCTGATTTGAGATGAGCGTAACGGTCTCACAGAAGCAAGCTTTTAACCTCGTCAAAATCTTTTCTTATTCTCTATAGCATCGTTATCTAAATTTGTCCGTCTTCCATTACTTTCCATTTCATCCCTGTAATTTCCCATCTCCTTCCAATTGAGAAGATCAACAAAATATCCACAGCATCTGCTTAAAACTAAAATATATTCAATTAGCAATTGACCAGTAATCGGAAGATCCAAGTTCGAGTCTCGGTCGTGTCAGTGTTTCTCATTTCCCTTCTTCTTTGGGATAAAATAGATTCATTCAAGATAGTAATGGGAAATATAATAAAACACCATACATTTCTCATAACTCTGTTCTAAATTATCCGGTTTAATTTCAGAAATGTGTTCTTTTACGAGAATTTCGCGCTATTTTTACGAGCATATAAATTAAAACAAATTTCCGATGACTTTCGCAAGCTTTCACCAGCGTTGTTCGATGAAATGGATTATACCACGTAACTCTAGGATGACTATTAATGACCTGAGTCGAACGAAATAAAAAAGCACTAATGGCTAATAACATGGGACTCTCGGGAAAATGAATAAATCGCGTGATGAGGAAATGGTTCCTGGGAAATGTTCATTTAATGGAAAGTGGAAAGCAGTTCTCATCAGTTCTCCTTAATTCGGGGTTTCTTGCCAAGTGCACGCTTAATCTGCCGCATCGCCATCTCTCCTGCCAAACAGCATTCGGAACGCTTTTCTAGATTCCTGGCGTTCTTCCCGATCTCCTACCTTCTGATTTAATAGCTGAAATGTACAACTCGTCGTTGTTTTCTTGTAATTTCATCATGTGCATTATCATTGGTGTCATCGTAGGTCATTCATCGTAGTTTAATTCATAGTCCAACATCTTTCTTTTACGCCAATTCGAAGGTATTTCTTGTTGACAAAGAGCGAGAGGACGTGTTCTAATTCCGAATTCGAAACGTCTCTTTTTATCAGATGTTTATATGGCCCTAAAATAATCTAAATTTAGGTAGAATCTATTTATTCCCCGCTAAAGCTGAATGTGTCATTGCTCTTAGTTTCGTCAGATGGCTTTCTTTCGTTCAGAGGAATGTCTTGCCCAATAATTTACATTGCTATTAATTAAATTTTAAGAGACTTAGCTCAGAGGAAAAGTTACGGCTGATAAACCGTTTTTGCTTAAAGAGCAACTTTTATTGGAATTATGTGAATTTATTTTAGGAGTAAAATCCACCGCGAAATTTCTAATTATATTATTCTCCTTTCGTTTGCCCTCCTACTCGAAAAGATTCAAGATTTTATTCCCCTACTCTGATCGTCTTGTTATCACCAAACCTTTTGTGCATCGTCTTCTCTGTAATTATGCATATTGTACAACTTATTTATCCTAAGCCTCATCTGCTGATTATATTATTTATACATGTTTATAACTCCTTGATTATTTTTATAACTTTAAAAAATTTTATTTGTTTTCTAAGAAATCAACTCAAGTGATATTTGGTGGAACTTCATTGTCAACTTACAAAGGTAAAGCACACTTGTACAAATTTGTGGAATTTGTACAAGTGTGCTTTACCTTTGTAAGTTTATTTGTTTTCTTCCTAATAATGAACCGTTTGTTCTAGTAGATATTTACATTTATTTATCCTTTATCATATTCAATGTAAATGCCACATGCTGCTTCTGGATTCAATTAAGCAATTAAATGAATCAATAAATAAATTATAAGCTTTGGATATATATGTAATCCGATACCTAAGTAATGGCAATCCATTCGTTTGAAATACGATAAGATCCTAAGAAGCCTTCGCCTTCGTGTTCAATTTCGTCGCAGTGCCACAATAAGTCGAGCTAATAATTATTTACCCTATGCACACACTCCATAAATCTCCAAGCGAAGACCATTATGAGCGGGAGGAACGGAGAGATTATTTCGAATGGCGTATCGAGAGCGAGATAAACTCGTCGCCATATTTGGGCTGCAGGTTGCCTTCTGGATGCCATTGCTGCTGACGTCACGGGCTCGTATCATTTGCACCTGCTGCACTATTTCACCGCCACAATCGCTTTTCACGTTATTTTAAAGTCCCCGGCGCGGCTGCCTTTTGTTTACATCGTCTCTCTCAGACAAATGTCTTCGGAGGAGTATAGGAATCCACGTGTCGCTGGAAACATCGCGGGTCGCGTCAGGAATCCGACTCTTGCAGTCTCGCTCCGAGTCACATCTATATCCCGGCGAGCGATCCGCCGGTTTATACGGTCGCTTGGGATTGCAAGAAACAATTTGCTGCTGTCGCGAGATGGATTGCTTCGTACCGTACCTAAGAATCCCTCGCCATTACCCTCCGCTGACCTTCCGACTTTGAGGATGACGTTGAACTTCTTCCTCATTCCCCTTCGCTATAACGTTTAGCGCCGTATCTTTCTTGTTTGTTTCGGAAAGCCAGCTGTAGCCCCGAGAATATTTTTCGTCTTTGTTATGCTCAAGATGCTAATGACTAACCGTTCTCGGGAGCAGGTATAAACGTTTGGTTATCGGATTTTTCCGTTTATTCGATTATCTTCGAATAAAGATATTCTTCCGTGTTCTTTCTGTGAATAGGCACGGGAATGATCGGTCAGTGGCCGCCATGAAAGTGATGGATCGATTCACCGAGCAACAGGTTTGGCCGTCAATTCCTTCGGTCCTTTTTCGAGCGATTGACGTTTTCCTTGTAAATTACGTCAGGAACTTGATCTTTTGAGATTCCGATCTGGTTTGAGGAAAAACGTATTCCTTGTCGAGAGTCATTATCAAACAGGTTACATTGTAGGCGAGAAATGAGTTAGAATCTCGGCAATATCAGTTGATTTCCAAAGCAAAATTCTTCCCCAATATATACACTTCAGATAAAATTAAAAAATCATAAAAGATTCATTGAGGAAAGATTCAGGTTTCACACCCTACTTAATGCATTTTTAGTTATAGAAATATACAGAGATTGAGCTCCATTCAGACGAAAAACTTCTAAACTTCATTTATAACTTAAAGTTAAATAATGAAATCGTCATTCGGAGGCGACTTTTTTCTGCGTTAAAGTATAGTATTTATCCGATCGTTTCACCGTTATATAAAGACTAAAACGTCTAAAAAATACTAAATTACTTTCATTTGAAAATCTCAAATTTGAATAAATTTCCCTTAGAAGTCTCTGTAGGAATATATTGATTATGATCTTTCCTAATCCTCAATACGCGATCATTTTCTGAAATATCTTAATTACCTAATTTAGTAATTAGTAAAATTCCCGCACTCAAGCATGATGCTGGAAGCTCACTACGAATTCCATTATATTCGAGGAACATTCTCTACAGGCCACGAATCTCAGATATCATCAACGCTCCGGTGTTCAGCGGACCTCAAGCGGCCCTCGACGAAGAACTCGAGGAACCAGTCGTTACGAATACCTTTTTCCGAAGCAACCATTTTCATCCCTTGGAATGACCCTCTCTCTATGCCTTTATACCTAACTCAACACCTTCCGCTTCTATCCATCCCCAGCGCCGCTCTACCCTCCCCCGCAGGCTGCCCGTGACCTTGGCAGCAGTATGGGTCATCGCCCTAACGAACGCCCCAACCCCCCTAACACCTCTCCCTTCTTGGGCTCCCTCGGCCGCATTGTGGTTGCAACTGATTCCGCACTGCTGGGGTCGATAGATAGTCGAGGATTGCGGTGCTGTAGCCTCCGACGGCTTCAAAGGCGACTCCCTCGTCCACCAGATCGCAAAGACGTCCGCAAGGAAAAACCCGACGTGAATGAAGCATTGGGTAAACTCCAGAAGTAAACCCCGCGAAGTAAAGAGAGTCGTACGCTCACACGTAGAAAGTCCGCTTAAAATTTGGGTTCTGTACGCGAAAGGGAGCGGCAAACGTTTGAGGGGCCTTGAGAAACGTGATTCCGAAAGGAATTCCTCGATCTGTTTGAACATCTCGATGTTTTCATCGCGATGACGCAGGTGAGAATTCGAAAATTTTCGGAGGCTCGGGCGGTAACTGTAAAAATCTACATTTTAATTTAGTGAAACGCGTCGGGAGGATTGTTTGCCGCTACCGTTGGCGACTAATTTAGGGATTAGGTGAAAATCGAAATAGCAAAATTAAATTTTGTCTTTTCGCAACGTCCTTGGGCGTGAAGCAACGTCAAAAAAAACGCTTGTCAAATAGAGAGTGGCGCATCTTTTCCGGCACCTGACTGAGATATTAAGTCGTTTCGGAATTTGAATAATGAATTTGCTCGACTCCTTGCGGGTTAACTCTTTAAGGAGTCCCTCGGAGCATCGTTCTCGGGCCAACAAATTGAATCATCAAACCCGTGCTCGATGCGGTAGTTTGGAATCATTATATTCAATATAAGGCTCGGAAGAGAAATGAAAATTCAAATTTTTATCAGGGATGAAATTTAAATCAGCTTTACGGGGCTTGACGTGGGCGAGAGGGATGCTGGGGGATGGGAGCCGATCTCCGCATCTCGAGAGAGTGTACGTATAAGCTTGGTAAGGGAGGGATGTGGTTGGGACGGGAGGAAGAAATTGAGATGCCTGATCGATGCCTTTTTACTTCAGAGGCATGAATACTTCCCGACTCCGGCGATTCAATTTGCATGCATAAGCGCGGATGGGCAACTTTACACGGGATTGTTCCTAATTTTATTCCTGAGTGAATAGTATCGTAAAATCATCGAAAGGTGATACCGTAAGAATATTATGAACACAAACCCCCAATTATCTTCCTTTATTGGTCGCCTCATTAATGTTACGCGGGGTAATCGTGGAATATTACTTCCTGTAATGCCTCCATAACTGATTTCATTTGGCTGTAAACGTGAACTAATTCGGACCTTCGCGGCGTTGATTTGCATGTTTCATTTTAAACATCCTGGGGATTAACGGAAACGAAAGAAAAAGTTCCAGTCCGGTTCTCCTACTTGTCATTCGAATGCTCCAACATTAGTTATCTTCTTTTAATCATGCATTAAAGGGATTGTATCGTAACATAAAAAATACTTTTTGAAATTTTAGTATTTCATGAATAATTTCGTTTAGAATTAGTGATTTATATCTAAACATTAAGAAATACTGCTGGGCATATTCTTTTTTTGATCTGTTTATACTGACTTATTAGAAATTTCTGCTCTTCCTTAACAATTTCTTTTAGAATTGAAATTGATTACTCCCAAAACATCTTCGAACATTTTTGTCTATACTCTCTTCTTTAGTAATATATACTAACCTATAAGAAATGGCTGCATTTCAGTAATAATCTCTTTGATATCGTACATTTCTGTTATGATACTTTGCTTGTAATCTCGACAATTCCCATTCTGATGGAACGATCGTGGTTCGATTCCAGTCTGCTCGCCATCGTATCATTGTATGGGAAACCCTCGAGATACGATTTTCTTCAATATTTTCGTACGATCACTTCTCCAAATATGCCCTCATCTTCCGAGGAACTTCCAAAAAATAAAAAGGGACAGGTACCTTACGTCAAATCTCCGCGAATAACTTCTGATTGAGAAATTTGGCATTCTGACAGCAGGGAAAAAGAATCTTGGAAACATTTCCCGTGTTTTTTAATCGAAATGACAAAAAATACCACTTCAAACCCGAAAGCTATGAATGCAGATGTGTATAACCGAAAGGACGCGACTCTAACACGCATCGCCGACTTATTTCTTATCCAAATTCCAGTAACTGTTTTCTGCGTTAATTTTCCCGAACTATGGATAAAAAAAGTCGTTACATTAAAAGCCACGTCGTGCGTGGACCGTTTCGCTAGGCATAGCTTTTCCCGGAAAATATCTCCCCTCCAATTTGGACGAGCGTTGGGGAAAATAAGGTTCCAGTTTTTTCGTGAATTCCCTCCGAAAAATTGAGGAGGTGGCAACGGTGGAACGGAGGTGGGAGATCGTGGGAAAGGACCAGGGGGAGGGGGTTGGGGCGTTCGGAGATCGTCCTCTGCAAGTTCTCGACCAGGTGGCGTTGCTCTGATTCAGCCGGCGAGCGAAACAGGTTGACTTTTGACGTTCCTCAAGTCGGACGAACACAAAAGGAGATGAAATCTTACAACCATAGTTCCCTGTACCTTTTCCTTCTCTGGGTTGAGAGAGCATAACTTCTGACGCCTACATCGTTGCTCTGATCTTCGAAGATTGGATCCTCACAGAATTTGGGAAGACTTACGAGATTTACTCAAGTTATATTTCAGTAAAATTTATAAGTAAATGAGTTTATATGTAGTATTAGTCTCGATGTTGGTTAAACGTGTATATCACTTTGGTTTATTTGTGATATTGCTTTGTATACTGGCATATTACTAAACGTTTAAGGGGAAGACTTTTAATTCTGCACGTTGAGTCGTAATCTTAAAAATCTTACTATACACGACAGCGAAAAATATTGCGTAATGGACCGTACTAACTTTGCAACAGGTATCGACAGTCTTAGACGCAAATAATTGTACTTTATGTACAAACATATTGATGTAAATACGACCAGAATTTCTGGATAAGGAAACTAGACTTCTTAAGTTCCGTAAGATATTTGTATTTCGACCAGAGAAATACTCAATACGACCAGAATAATTAAACGGCAATTTAATTGCTTAAATTCTCTTCAGATTTTGTTTGACTTTTTCGTTTCTTCCTCCGTGTTAAAAAGATGCGATGCTTTAAATTAATATGAAGATCCGAAATCCCGAGAAGCGCTCTATGCTATATTTCAAACGAAAAGAAACACTAAGTAATTAGTGAAATACATTAAACAGTTGCGTTGACAAGTAATGGATTAGAAAAAGCGAATAGGAACCTTTAACCGAATTTCACACCGCGGTTATAAGTGACACTTATATGTGAAATACGTGGGCCACCAAGGATATTTGGATGGCGTCCAAAATAAAAAAATCTGGGAACCAGATTGTTGAAAAGCATCTCTACCTCCCTAATCCCGGTAGCCGTAGCCAGGTCTTTACGATATCGGTATAGCACGACCTCTAATAAATGTCATGTGTCTGCCTAAGAAATTGCTATTGCCAGTCGTGGCCCAATGTACGAACTCGAGAATTGTATTTTATCTATCTTCCCACCCTTAAACGCGTTTTTCCATCGTGATTTCCATAACATTCATCTCAACAAAGTGTTCCTAAGGAATGTACGACGAGAGAACTTCTCTTACACCACCACTATCTGTCCGTTAGTAGTTCTTGATGACAAATTCGGGAGAGGTTTGAATTCGTAAATCTTCTGCACATGACTCAGCATCATTGACTCCTACTTCATTCCCTTCAAAGCTACGCAGATGTTATATTGAATTGTAGTTCTTGATTAATTCATTTCAGCTTCACATTCATAGCTTTGCCTATTTCTCATTTCTTCGAAGTACAATTTAAAATCATATATCGAAAGATGTATTTTGCGACACATTTAGCTGTTGAATGAGGATAGGGTATTTACTATTTTTGTGAATTTTCTATTATTCTGACGAATGGAATATTTCTTATTTCTCTTTCGGTACAGGACAAAGAAAAATGTATCTTTCAATTACTTTAGTCCCTGTCTTGTTTACATCTGCGTTAACATGTAAATTACTGAGGTATGAGTACGCTAAATATTGGCACTGTAATGGAGGTATTCCATCTTTATCCTAACCGAATTCGAAGGAAAATGTTACCATAGAGTAACTTGGTGTTACTTTTAGAGTCATTGCGCTTCTCTTACGTAGACAAGTTTTGCTTATAGAATTCTGGCTCGGTGAGGAAAGCAAGGTAAACTGCCTCATTCCTCATCCTGCCTAGTAAGCCTCATTTCTCTATATTAGTCCCTTTTAGCTAATGTTAGGGAGGAGTGAAGTTCAATCCGGACTTCGGGCTGAATAATTTACAGACTACATTCACAAAGTTTCTATTTCTGTAACGGATTGTGAATTATCCCGTTTTTCAATATTTATTATACGTAAAATACTTTTTCTGAATTAGGGGCGAATTCGCTCGTGCCCAGAAGGAATGTCCTATATTTCATATGAACTACTTAGGCTGAAATCGCTATTCTCGCTCGTCACTTAACCTCACTTTAATGCTGCAATCCCGAGAGATGGAAATGATCAATGCACTCAAGAGACATAAATTTCATCGAAACGTTCCCAATAATTATTTAAGCACCACTTTCGTCAGGGAAACGTGATAGCGCAGATAAGTGGAAGATGTATATTTCCCCGAAAACCAGCGGCCGAAGGGCAGAGATCATGGGAGCTATGGTCCAGCATACATCGCCGATTTTCGGGCCGGATGTAATTTGAAAGCCCGCGATTCCTCCGTGGTCAAGGTAATGACGGACGAGAGCCTTAAGGGAACGCTGGGTTGGTCTCTCGGCTAAGCAAAACGCCTCGCGAGGAGTACTTGAGAGACGGTTGAAATTGATGGGCGTTGCCCCTGTCCAACGCATGCAAATGAAACGAGATTTATGCGCGGCCGAATCGAATGGGCCACCTCACGATTATTTCGGCTTGCGAATGAATCGTCCGTTCGCAATATAAAGCGGATGACATCAGTCTGATGAATGACGCACAGTTCGCGTGACATTTGCGGGGGACTTACGGAAGAAGTGAGTGCTTGGGACGCCCACTCCCTGCCGCTCGCTCCCTCCGGATGTTTTGTATTATTTCGACCTTCTCCAGAGTGCGTGCGCTTTGAAATTCGGATGCGGAAGGGTTTCGGGATCATGCGGCGTGGAGTCGGGAATCGCGTCGATGGATTTCGTGGGAAAAGTGCGTTTTGTATTGTTGGAAGGTTTTGCGGTAGGAGAGTGAATTTTCAAAGGTCTCGTTAGAGCGAAGATGGAGATTAATGATAAAATTCCTTGAGTTGATGAGGTCGGGAAGGTGACGTTAGTCATTATTATTTTGAATACTATAGTAAATTTATCTTATATGAGAATTATTCATGCAATTAAAGATTTTTTATGTACCTCATTGTTAAGTTAGTGTTAACAGTTACTCGAGTGGTTGAAAAATGTTCTGAATGGTTTTATTTCCTCGAAGTTTAAGGAACGAATTGTTTTCTTCGTTCTTATCAACTAGTAGTATGAGAAAAGCCACGAGTACTAATATATAAAGAATTTTTAGAATTATAAGTGGAAAAATTGGAATTAATATACTTATGCCTTGAAAACTGTCCCGATTTGCTTGTTTTGACGGGTAGATTTTCTTGTTATAAAATTCCGAAAGGAGAACCAAACGAAATCCAAAGCCAAAGCCAAAACGAAAATAAATGCGAATCGCATTTAAAATATCTTGAAAAATTCGTGCTCTATTAGATTTGTATGACTATATATTTTATTTACTTGATATGTATAGCAAGGATAACATTACTTTACCATATACCAACTTCAATATACGATGTGCGAACCTGAAGTAACTGGATGTTCAATAAATAATTAGGAAATTGACGTATCATGATTCAAAGTAATGAGAAATTTGATGAGAAATCAAGGATAGATAAAATTGGTAGCATTGGAGGAATTCAGTTACAAGGGAACATTTTCATCACCTTACCATTGATCCCAGCTTGATTTTAAAAGAAAACGCTCACGACAGATAATGATGATGCATCCTCAAGGATAATAAGGCACTTGAGTAGACGCGGCTACTAATTAATTCAATGCCACTTAAAGAAACTGAGATGTTTCCCGGATTTTACGGATAACAAGCCATCGCCGATCTTGATTGCGGCGAACTCGAGTTCAAATCCTCACAATCGACTCTTTCCAAACATCAGTGAAAGCACTTTTTTATTTAGAAAGCAATATGTGTAACTACCCGCAGCGTGCAGGTTGTTAAGGAGCCTCTATTACTTTCCCATTTGCCACCGAGAGTTGCGAGAAAGCGCCGCAAATAAGTCACTTCAAACCTAGCAAATTATCACCGAGTCAACAGGTGAGGCCCGCGCTCGAGTATCGGAAAATCGTAAACGGCGAAGAACTAAGTACGGATAGAAAGGGAATCAGTATGAACGAGAGCTTCTGAAACATGCAAAGAATGTATTCGATTTAAAGGAGTCGTTCTAATGAATGTTCCTGCACACGTGTGAACAGGAGACGTAAATATTTGAGTTTGAACAGCGCTCTTCTTTCGGGAGAATCGATCGCATAACGAAACTTTTAGCGGAATTCCTTCGACGTCACGGCGGGAAATGGATTTGTTTAAACCCGTTACCGTTCAAATAATGGAGGCTTTTTCTCTCTCCAAGCGACGTTCCTGCAGTTTTAATTAATTTCGCTTCCAATTTTCACGAAGTTGTCAGTCGTTCTCTATTCCTTTGTAGCCACACCAAAAACATAATATATTACATCGGTTTGTGTTCTCGTGACATTCCTGTTAAGAGATACTTCAGTTGTTAATTAGGACAGAATAACGGCCGAAGAAGTTATTCTGTTCTATCCTCCTCAACGAATTCTTTTAGGTATTTTAAACTAATTTTAGATATGAGAGTATCGCAAGCTATCTTTTTTTTAATATTTCTTGCAAAGAAGGGTTATATGTAAGGATAGATTTATTAATGTCAATCTCACGAAAATAAAAGTTGCTTTACTATTCTTATAGAACACTTTTTAGTGCCTACGAAATACGAAAAAACAGGAAGAACTCTTCTACAAGTAACTAATTCCTATTTTATTAACTTAGCAAAATACACACATGTGATTTTTTTCTTTAGTCAATAAATAAGAATTAGCTTTTTGTGGATAAGTTCTTTCTGTTTATTGTCTTTCGTTATGGAATACCATAAAATTGCTCACCAGTACGTGGATTTTATTTAGTGCCTGATTTCTGTTCGTTATAGAACATTCAGGGATTTATAAGGAAGTTGAATTTAATACTTCATAATATTTTATTTGAAATAAAAAAGAAGATAAATTTCCTCATCGAGATCAATTATGCGTTGGTATTTTTTACATACTTTCTTTTCATTAGCTCCTGTTTCAATGTTTCATTCCAATTATATCTCAATAAAATAGCAGCCTGATGAATTTCCCTCATGCAAGTATTAGATGTACCCATCGATAAAGTGGAGTACATTATGATCACATACGAGAACCATTACTTAACACTAAACTCTCAACGCTTCACCACGATGGCCCAGCAAGGAAGAAATTAGGCGCTTACGATCGACCCAATTATCCACACTTTTATCATTTGTACGACGACAAGAGATTTTTTTCGCTATAAATCAAGATACTACTCGAGTCCCAGAGATACGAAGATCTCGACGAATTGCAGAGAAAAAATTATCAGCTAATCACGCCGACTGATAAAAGAGTCGCGAAACGGAAACGGTAGTCGAAAAAAAGGCGAAATCTCGAGAATGTCGCAAATATATCCCTCCCAATAAACCATATTTACTCGTGAATTTGTTTTGCGAAATAACGTGGAGAATTCATTAACTTCCATTTAGTACTATTTAAGGTCAGCTCATTCCTTACGCACGAACGGAAAGCTTGTTTAGGAAATTTAGCTCTTTCCAAGAATGTGAAACCATTTTAAATGTGCCGCTATATTGCACTTTTAATATTAAATTTGGGTTAAAACTTTAACTTGTGAGGTTTGATAAATATCTGAAGACCATTCGCTCTGTTTCAATATCTCCTCAAAAAGTTCCCATGAGTTACTTCGACTGATTTGATAGAAGTAGCTATATACATATGTCTGGTATTTTCCCAGTATTTTAAGAAGTGATTCTTCCATTTTCTGCAGATAATTAGCATATCCAGTCATTAGAAAGGTTATTGTTACATTAACGATCTAACTGGCTTTATTACTTATCTTCTCTCGGTTTATAATTCGCTTCAATCCCAATGCCGCACTTTTAAAGCTTTGAAATTATGGTAAACCGAACTAAATCTATCTGAACTTGTTATTGATTTCGCTTGAAGCTCCCTAATGGTAATTTTTTATATATTATTAGTTCCAAGCCGTGTTTTTGCACAAGAATACTTAAGATAAGTGTTGAACAATCTGTTAGGCATACATTTTAACAGGGCAGTATCTTTATAATATTCATTTTAATTTATGGATTATTTACGCAGAAATATTCATTAAATAGCAATCACTAATTTCTTGATTTTTATCAATTATTGAATTTAAATGTATATAGTATCGAGTATCGGATATACATAGTGTAATAGGAGGGGAACAATCAGTACTTCTAATTCCTGTATTAAGTATACCAGTATTGATAACATCTGTAGTAAGATTTTTAGACAATTTTTATCGAAAAGAATATGTTAACATAGCAATGAATTTTCGAAAAATGATACAATTAAGAAAGAAATTTCACCATATGCATTTTAGTGCATCATGGCCTTTGCTTTCATTAACATTCCAGTCTAATATTGAATCACTTCTGTAGCAGGGCTGACTGTTTGCAAAGTTTCCAGCTGCAATTGAAGTAATTATATGAAAGAAGAAGGTTTTCTGGAAGAATTACAAGAGTAATTATTCAAACCGCTTGATGAGTTAACATCCTCTCATTAACGTTTTCATAGCAGAGGGCGCCATCTCGGCTCTCGCCAAGCGGACATTTATCACGGCCAAATCTACAAATGAATAATGGTTATATCCGTGATAGCTATCACTAAATTAAGAAGGGAGCCCACGGTTCAACCACCCGCCCAAAGAAATAGAGAAAGAAGAATGTTACTCAATAGGAAAATTCCGGTCTACGCAAGAATGTGCTTAGAAGCACTCCAGTGGATGAAATCAGTTCGGCTTGTTTTCGGGATTTAGTTCAGACAGATAACATCGCTACCGCACAAATCTAATGACTGATTAGTCGCTATCAAAGGCGTGAGAGCCGCACTTCTTTTGGAGATAAGAGGAAATGAGGACGAACTGTGACTTTCGACTGCTTGACAGAATCCCGGGAGAGCCAAGAGTGGGTGGGGATGAAAAAGAAAATAGTTTCCTTCGCCTTAAAACTTTTTTCAGCAAGAAAAGCCGACTTCAGCACAACTGATCTCTGTTAAGGGAAAAAGAGAACGGATTTCAACGGTTGGTACCCTCGGATACAATCGCCTGTGTAGAAGTTGTGGGTCATCTTCTTTTCCGAAGGTAAGAAGATGACAAGTCGAAATGTTACGGTGAAAATAATAGGGAAACAAGAAGGTTTATCCCAGAATTTTTGTTCGTTGAAAGGAGGTGATGACGATCCTTATTTTTTAGTGTTTTGAAATTTAAGGTATCCTACGCAGGAGATAGATTCCCAGCCTAGGAATTATGTTTTTATAGTTTCGCAAGTCACTAGCGTTAGATTCTTGTTTTCTTTGTTTTCTATGTCTGCAGCAGGGCGGATAACCTTTCTGAGAATCGGACGAATATATGAAAAAAATTCCATGCGTCTATCAAAATATTTTGAGAATATATTTTTAAACTTCTTTGTATTTTATTTGTGATTATGTAAATCCGATAAGGGTTATTGAATGAAATACACGACAAAGTTTTAAGGACTTCTTTGCGTACCGGAAGCGAGTAAGGCGTGCCAAGGGTTATCAACCCCTGACTCGTGATCTTTACAAGTACAAGTGATATTTAATTTAATTATAGTTTCAATGATTAGGATATCATTTGAATTTCCTGTAATCGCGATGGAAGGAACTCGTTTGTTTATTCATGTATACTGTGGAAGTTTGTTGTTATTTCCCACCCATTTATTCAGGTATTGTTAAAACCTTTAGAATCGGAAGTCGAATTATGATAGTGAGCTAACGCATTTAGAGAATAATTAGAATAATAGTCACTAAATACCCAAACCATCAAATAATGGTTATAATATTAATCTAAAATCCAGAATTTTGAATATTGGGTCTGATATTTACTTCCTTAAACGTTGGAAAACCCGACGATTATCTATAGTTTATGGACGTTCTTCCAAGTTTTAAATCCCCTAATGGCCATAAGGCGAAAAACATTATTTGATGGTTTGGGTATTTAGTGACTATCATTTTATTACTTTGCAGTCAGCGGTATAACTTTAATAGTTACATCTTTAGTTACATCAATAGTTACAACTTTAATAATTACATAGTTTGGTACAATATAAGTACAGATTATACGTTTAAGAATGCTGTGAAGAGACACAATACCGTTGGATAAGTAATCATACCTTATTCTTTTCAGCCGTTGAGCATCTCAATTATAACGGATGTTTCACGAGACAAAAACCGAGCAGTAATTCCCAGAGAGGCTGAACTTGAGATTCCATTTCCTAGACTAAGTTCACGGTCATTACGTTAACTCTCGGTATGTGAAGAAACGCAAAAAATAGAGGCCGGAGTCCCAAATGTCCGTTTTTTATTACGTTAGCAATCCCTTCACCTGAAACTCTACCAAATGGGAATGCTATACCTGAGTTCCCTGGGAAATCTCCGTACTTTAGGGCACGGAGAGGGACCCATCACGAAGTCTAATTGCTCAAACTTAATTGAAATAGGAAATTGTGGTCTCTGAAAGAGTAAACGCCATGGAATTGAAACGCGTTCCTTGTTTTGCGCCTGCGCACCGGTCCATGAAGTCGTCGGCGTAACTACCATCAACTACCGTAATCCTACTGGTGGATGGATAGAGTAGATGAGAAAATGGATTCGAGAAGGTTAGAAATGGAGGGAATCAGCACTGATGAGGGAGATGATTGAAGCGAAGGAGATAAATGGAAAAGGGAGAAGAGTTGGAGGGGGTTGGGGTGGGGGACATGCAATGAGAGGAAATGACATAACAGGTGCACTAACGAATAAAAATGCGGAGCGACCGCGATTCCAAATCCTCGTCCCCTCCCCTACGACTCTAATAAAAAAGGGAGTGCCGGCTTATTTCGATTAATGCATCAACAAATAAAAAGACTCGTCCCGGGGAGAAGTGGAAAAAAATTCGAAAAAGGAGGTTGCGGCGCTGTCGGTGTCGGCGGCGGCGCAGACAACTAATCCGTCGCTTTTTGAATGGCCCGATGGTTTTTTTACGACGGGATCGGAGTGGGAGATAAGAGACAAATTGTGATTATTAATGTAGCGACACGAAGATTTTGATTAGCGGGAAATGAGGGCTTATCGGTGGGATTTGACCTGATTGAGCTCCGCTGGCTTCCATGATGGAAAAGCGATCCTCCACTTTGGTGTGCAGCGTACTGTTGGGGTTTTAACGTTTTTTTCCGAATGTGAAATAAATTCCACTGAGGTTCAACAAACGCAAATATCTTTAGTTTTATATTTCTAGCTTGACTTTGAAAGCGCGTGAAAACGATCTGTTTCTATTCTACGAAAACACGAATTGTTGTTGGCTCTATAAGCTGATACGAGGTTTTTATCTTTGAGGAACCGTAAGCTTAGAAAGTTTACGAGCCGGTGCGTCATGGAGTGATTATTTCGGAAAAAATATTTTTCAATGTACACATTATGGAGTATGGATTCTTAAACATTTAAAAGTTTTGCAGACATTCCTTACGGATAAAAGTAGTTGAAAATATTCCACAAATTAATTTATAAGCAACGCCTAACTATGCCATTGTAACTAGACGCCGATAGCATAACCTGGGTTGCTTCTCGGGTGAACTTTTGGCGACGCCCAAGTTTTTTGCACATTTGCATCAATAGATTTATAATTTCCGATCGCTTATCATCGTCTCCTAATTTTTGAAGCACAAGCGAAAGGGTCATACTCATGAAACACGACGCCAATAATATAACCTGCGTTGCTTCTCGCGCGAACTGAGGGCGACGCCCAATTATTTTCGTATATTCACCCCCACCATCGATGAATTTATGATTTCCAATTCCTCGTCGTATAATCTTTCCTAATAGCTGAAACATCCAGGGAGGAAACAGGCCCGCACGGCAAAATTCCTCATCTTCGTGTATGTTTCACCGATCGACGCCGATTTTTCCATCGAACCAGGAAATTTCGATGGGTAAATCCCCGTAACCAATCCCATTCCCCCACCGTCTTAGTCACGGATAACTTACCCCTAAGAACTGCTCCAAAGGCTCTCCGGCGATGATCAACCACCCACTTGTTGCTATCCTTCCCTTCAACACGAGATCGTAGTGCCTAGGTAACACGCGAAGGAGGTGCAACAGGCGACTGGCGTGCCGGTGGGCAGAGAGATGGTTATGTAGGGGGAGAGGAGGGGAAGAGGGGGCGGGAAGGGCTGTCGGCGGCGGGCAGCGCCAAACCACGGAGGACTCCGAAGATAGGACACGAATTATTGTATAATCCGCGATGGGCTCTGAACTTGAAAGTCCCCTTTAGCTGGAATCTCACGTCACCGGGTTTTTTTTCCTCGTGACGCGCTGAATTAGGGGATTGGAAGGGCATCGATTTCTCCGGAGGGATTTCGCCGTAGTTTTCCGAAGACGCTTGGTCTGATGGTTTGCCCAAATTCTGTAATTATTGCTAATGATGTTTGACAACATTGGGAAACTCTGAGCATCTTGATTTCCATTACCTGAATGCACTTTTTATGTGAAATTCAGTGTTCAGAGTTCGATGCAAGTACATACCATTACTTATCAGAATTTCGATAGCCGCCGACGAATTTCCCATTTGGAGCATAAGGCGCTAACTAAGGGCCTAATTCACATGGCGAGTCTAAAAAATACGGTTCTTTAAATTTTTATAGGGGCAGGACTTTTTCGGGGAGTTTTGTTTTTTCCCAGGAAGAACTTTATAATGTTTTCATGGGACTTTATTATGTTAAGCAATTCAACGTAATATTTGGACAGAATATATTACTTGCTTAATGTCTCTACATATTTCAAAATTTATCCACCACTCATTTTAATGTATAGAATCACTAAAAATAATTCAGTGTTTTAATAATTTTTGTCATAATTAATCGAGTGAATTTTCCATGGTATGTACGTGTTAACGAAATGGCCTTTCTATGATTCCTAATCGTCCCCTTGCTTTAATTTTTGTCCTCTGATATCCAAAATATGTCACTTTCGGTATAAGGTCTTTACATGCGGTACTTGGGAAGTATTTCAATAAATGCAATAATTTTCGTGAAATATCTCAGAACAAAAGTAAACTTTACCTATAACGCTGTTGTTATTTAAAAATTACTAAAAGAGAGTAAAACGAGCTTTCTAACGCAGAATCTTTTCGGAATAAGTTATATAAGTAATTAGTTTTCCACAATAGCTTCACATTTTATACATAGTCAAGAAAATAGAGCCGAAGATGTACCAATTCAAATACTTATTCCAATTGAAAATGCACCAAAAAATGAAATAGCCTTATCGATCGATAGTAAATACATACATTGGCACCTCTTACGCGCAGGAAGATTGCCTTTTCGTTCCCTTGACATGAAAATACCTTATTCTAAGAATATGAATCTCAAGTTTAATTTTATCGTATTTGGATTTGAATTTTAAAATACAGCACTGTACGGAGAGTAGAGATAGAAGAGGAATCAGATGTAGCGAAGGTAGAGGAAAGTTTAAAGGTAGAAAAGTGATAGATAGGAAACGGTTTCAGTTATATATTGGTTGCACATAATAAATATAAATATATTGAATTAATATCCTGAAACGTATTTTATTAAATATTTGTAATATATTTCACTACTTTAATAATCAGAAACTTAAGGAAATAGCAGACAGTAAAGTACAATGAAGAACTCTGTTTAATTCATTACTGTTGACTTGTTGAAATAATGGAATACGGATGTTGATGCAAACGTGATATGGACACACAGAAATTGGTATTGGAAATAACAGTCTTCTTTATGTTGGACATCCAACGACTTTGGGGGTTAAGAGGTTCGTAATGGTACGCAATGATATTGGGACAGTCATTGATTCATATGTCAAAGAAAATATTTTGTCACATCCTGTTCCCAGAATGTTTGACCTCGTTCATACCCAATCATACCAAAAGCATTAAATTTAGGATGTCTGCAGTTATTGCGCAACGATGGTAACAAAATGAAAAAGACGGCTTCCGATTCTGATAGCTCTTGAACTTTGCAATTGACTGCAGGAACTGGATATGACTCCAAGCAATTTCGTCTCCAAGACGAAGACTTTTTCATTTTCAGAACTGCTAAGTTGAAAGCGAGACATTTATACTGGAAAACAGATCGCCCTATGTGTGAAATGCTTCATGATAAAGTCCATTCCTCCCCTTAGAGGAAACGAAGATGAATTGCTGCGAGTGGGATAACGGGGCATTAAGCTCGCTGCCGTTATCGTATTGCATAAGATAAATTTGAGATATAGGACTTACTTGGTCTAATATCAGTCTGCCCCAATTTATATCCATGTAAGTCTGATTAATGTACAGAGAGTTAAAAAATCCCATGCAGCGGAATCAGCAGTAAAAGCGTAGAGCATTTTTATCAATGGCTTTTTCAATCAGTTTAACACCTAAAATATCCGAGTATTTATTAAGTGTGGAATGTAGGTTATAATTATTCGAGTCTTCTCTCTAGCACGCGACTGTATTATCGAAAAGCATTTCTTAATGAAGTGACGAAGGCATATCGATCTATTTGCTCATCGTATATCTCATTCAAGAGCGATTCTTTGCGTGACAAACAGTGCCTTCCTTGATCTTGTGTTGACAAGTGATTGGTCAGGAAACGTTATACGTCTATTTCAAGTGTTATGTCCAATAAATTTTATATCAGGATTTCTTTCCTTAAGTAAAAATGAAGAAGGTCTAGTTTTTTTTTGGAAGTTTAGAAGACAAAAATTCCTTTTCACCAAGGTTTACAGTTGACATTTGCTATTCAATGCAATTTAATTATGGAATGAAACGTATGTTTTTATTTTATTTCAAATTTTTCACAACGAATTAGGCTACTGAAGAAAAATATACCCTGTCATGCTCGTCTCGTTTCAATAGTGTTGTTGTAAAAAAATAATTGTTTGCTCCCACTATACATTTTATTTATCTTGATATTTACTTTAAGATTTTGAATTCTTCGAGTTGGTTAAATGTCTTCTTATCTAGCGTTTATCAGTAAAGCATATATCTACTTGAAATATCGCTGAGGTATACCATGGTGGAATGCGAGAAAGGAAGAAGGAGCTAGGAATCAGCATTATCCTGCTTTCGCCTTCTTTCATAAGTTCCCTTATCCATTGTGTAATCTTAACTATTCAAAAGAATAAAATTGTGAATACGATAATGTATAGATTGTATTTATCTTGATTTTATCCGAAATATTTTTTAACGAAGCAAAATTTTAAATTTAGGTAGGGAAGATTTTATCCAAAGAAAGGGGTTCTTTCCGAAGGATGTTAAACAATCGATGACATAGTCAGCGATCTTTCCAATCTACAACGAGAAGAAATGAAAAAATAAGACTTTTGCCCCTTCCCCAAAATTTCAGTGATACGTGTATAAGTCTTATCTTCTCCATTCCTCGCGTTGTGAAGTCCTACCACAAAGTCGTGCCTGGAGCTATTCATAGCACTTGCCAATCTATTTCTCTTCACCCTACTGAACCCTTAATTCAGAGCTTTGAACATATTAATACCGCTTTTTGTCATCATTTACAGCCAGCAGTCAATATATCCCAAAGACTGTTTAGTTATGAACGTTAGTGGTTACTTTTACTCATAAGTTTTCAGTCTTTCCAACGACAAATAAATGAGCTACCTTCAGATCTGACCAAAATATTTGCACGAATACCCTCTTACTTTTACTTTACTAGAGTTAGATGTAAGAAGAGACTTATTATACACAATATCGTCATAATAGTGTACAATTTATTATTATACTACTCAATATTCTGTGGTAAATTTCAAACCTAAATATTTCTCGTAATTTTCCTTCCTCTTTCTTATTAACCCTTCAATTTCTTTACTTCAGCCTCAGTTTATCTTTAGTTATGTTCCTTTATTTTTTCATATTGGATGCTTTGGGCTAAAGTATGAAAAGATGTAAGACCACTTAAGAAATATACAATGATACGATGAAACAGGCGAAAAAACTAACCAATTAGGCTAGTCAGTCAGAAGAAATTATTTTGGAGTAACGATACAGCCACTTTCATACTATTAGGAACATTCAGTTTATAATCGAGTAAATGGTGGATTAAATTTGCATTCCATAACGACGCATAACTCGATTTCGTTTGAAATATTTTTTCTACGCCGTACTTGCTTCCTTCTTTGCGGTTAACAATCACTGCGACTCCTCTCACAATCAGCGCTCTTTTTTCCGACTAGATGAACCGAGAGGCTGCCTTTCTAATGGGAAATGACATTATTACCACAGAAAAAATATGCATTACATTTTCGTTAACTGGTTTTCATTGCAAGCAGTTTTTTCGCAAAGCTTTGTTTTGGTGCGAAAATAATGTAGCTGATTTTTCTTTTTCTTATCCATTCTTCGATTATCAAAATTATTTTGCCCGTGAATATACTTATTTCTAATAAAGATACTTCTAGAGAGTTTGACGCAAAATAAATAAAATTAGGTTTCGTACTCAAATTTGTTTAGTTATCGTAAAATTAATATTAAACTGGCCGCTGATTTTCGTTACCAACTAATTGTAAAGAATTTAAGTGGATATTTTTCGTAAAGCTGTGTTTTATCCATGTCCACTTTAAGTTTGGCACCTTTCAAATCACATGTCGTGGCGTGTCATGGGGTGTAATTATAAAGGTCATTTTTGCCATTGCCTTAAGAATTGTCTGAATTTGTAGACATTAGGATCATCTGAATTCATCGAAACCTTTTTCATATGTAGATAGAGAAAAAAATTGTTCGAAAATTCTGTCAATAAATTCTCTTTGTTTTTTTTAGATAAGTTTAAGTTCCCGTATTATAAACGTAAATGTCATCTGTAGTAAATGCTGATTTTTATCTGTAAGATGCTCTCTTTTATAGAATGATTAATTAAAGTTATCACCTGTCAGAGCGTTTGCTTTAGTAGTCGCAATTATGTGATGAATATCTTTTGATAACGCATAAAGAATCAGCGGAGTAAAACAGTGACGTGAACAGAGAATTATTTTTTATACACAACTTGTATATTAGCAATTATCCTATGAATGGAGATTATATTATTTCGATTCTTCCATAATAGTTTGATATTTAAAGAATTTTATGTGAAGGTGATTCTGTTAACTTCAAATTGAATATCGCAACCATTAAATTAAATTTTATTTCGTCTTATACGTTTGTTCGTTTGATTTTACTTCTTAAGTTTTAATTGATTGACAAGATATGAATGTCTAGATCACCCTTGTCTGACTTAGGATTTGTTTTATACTTATATCTGTATTTTTTACTGAATAAGAAATGTTTTGCAGAAGGATCTGATTCTTTCCCGGTGAATGCTGCTCAGGAAGTAATGTTTTAGTTACCCGAAACATTTATTGTAAAGAAACCTCATTTTTTTCAATTGTTCGGCTAAACTGCCGCCAGAATGTTTTTTTGATGTTTTCGAAAGGTTAGGATCATGAAAGCAGACTAAACTATTACAAAAGCATGCAGCAATCGCCGAATACATCTCATGACGTTTCCTTGTATAAGCGACAGAGAAGTCCAATAATAAGCCGGTACAGGTGTGGCCCTCTGTTGCCGATTTTCATAAATAACTGAAAGAAACTGTGGAGAATTCAATCCCATTGATTACATTGATATCCGTATTTGCTAAAATAGTGACAGAGAAATTGCGATCAGTGGACACACATTCTTTGAGAAAAGATGAAATTTACTAAATTAAACAGAAGTGAATGCTTTATTTTAAGAAACATAATTTAATTTACTGTGATCCTCGTTAAACTGATAGCTCGATCACGTATCACAAATAGAATGGCAATCATCATCTTAAAGAGAACATAGTTTCTCTTGTCTATCAAGTTTTTCATTGATTGGGAAGCCAGTTCTCGCGTGAGATTCTATTGTATTGATACTATTCGTAATTGCAATCTCTAGGATAGTGAGATAAGCCAAGATTACACCTCCTTTGTCATATTACATGATATACGTACTTCGGTAAAAACTAATGAAAAGTCTGAGATGAGGTAGTAATTATATTAACTTACGTACTGAGGTTGAGATAGCTGTAACGTTAATTATTAAGCTAGAATTTACTAGCCCTTCGATTTGTGAGAGGTCTTATTATCAATGATCGTTAATGTCAGCTGCTTTATGAGCATAAATAAAAGTATATGTATGTATATAAATAAATAATTTATATGCATAGAAAAATTACTCATTTTTTATAAAATTATTTCTCATTTCTCACTTGATTGCAGTTATTACATGCCTGATATAAATATTATGATGGCATTTTTAATTAAATAAGAAACGTATCAAGCACACGTTACTTCATAATATCACAGCATAGTTACTTGGCGATTGTATGCGTCTAGCAAACATCTATGTTTTTTATTGTAGTCATATAATTAATGCTGCAAACAGGTTCGAGAGAAAAAAATACTTTTACTACGTCATACCATAATTTCATTCCCATTTATATTTCGCTCTTTAATTGGGTAATTTACATTCTCGAGCCAATTATACTTGAGCAAAATATCTGCGCGGTGTATTGCGTTATAATTCAAAGACGCCGCGTGGCAAAATATGTCTCTTCCTTTTAAATATCAACATCCAAATGTATTGCTAACGTTTTTTAACACGACAAATTCTATGCATCCAATAATTAGTGTTTTTTATCTAAGGTTCACCGAAAGACTACTCTCATACGGAGATTTTGTTGTAATTTAAGCGAAAAAATCCAAAATCCAAAATCTCAAATTTTATTAAGGTCTTAACAACGAACTCTATACCGTAAAGAGCATTTCATCATTTATGCATAATGTTCATGTACTGGCTGAGTAAAGAGATTTCCCGCTAAAATGTTGACTCTTGTGGAATTACCATCTCCAATGAACAATATGATACCAGTAAGTAAACATTCCTCTGAGATATGAGTTCTAATTAATAATCGTATACCCGCTATCAAATGAGTCCCACGAAAGCATGACTCGCAAAGAATTTTCCTAGCTATATTAACTCCTAGAATAATTAATCTGTAGCAATTCCTCGGAATAAATGACTCACATATAGTGTCAATTTTCCTCTGTGATAAGTAAGCGAGCTACTGTAGAATTGATGCCAACGGATTTCCTCCAATACATAAGGACTGTTGTTTACTTACTTCTTCAGAATTGCGACTTTATGAACATTAGTTTTTTTGAATCTGTATCATAAAAAAACCCGTAAGCCTCTATGCACGCACACATTTTCATGAAGAACTATGTATGAACCAATTTTTAATCGGTTTAAATACTTGAACCTCGATCTCTTGATGTTTGTTTTCTCATCGTTCCAGTCTGAAATTTCTTTTATTGGATTATTATGTACATTAACTTTGAGTATGACTCGTGTACTTGTAGAAAGGAAGGCATAAAAGTCTATTGGTCATTGAGATGCGGCTTTTGCTTAACCCAGGGGTTCCCAACCTTTTGGCTACTGTGTAACACTTGAAATTTTTTGAAATTTTGGCATGCTAACAGTCCTATATTTTTTTTAAGATATAGTTACGGTCCGAAAAGTTCCCAATTACTTGTATTAATTATTTTAATTAAATTACTGAGAAAACTTCATATTTAATTATTAATGCATTTGTATTTCGGGTTTTCAACCCATTATCAAGACAACAATAAATATATATAGATTTTTTATCAACGCTTTTGAGCTCGTAGTCGTTCGTACCACCTACGCGTACAACCAGTGGTAGAGTACCACCGGTTGGGAACCGCTGGCTTAAGCAATAGAAATATGTAGATAGAAAAGAAATCAAATGAGGAAGTGTCGATGGCGCCTGAATAGGAAAGAGTTATCATAAAACGGAAAAGAATTTAATGACTCATATCTGAAGGATGGTAGAACTGCGAAAGAAATAGACCGTAGCAAGGAAATCAAAAATAAGTTATAAGAAGGAAACATATGATCTAAGATTACGTTTTGGAAAAACTTATCAATGGGTGAGGAATGTGACATTATAAAAGGGGACTTTAGTGTTTAGGGATTTGAAATAGGGGAGTTGCTGGACCGGAACATACTGCTACTGGATACCATCCGCTCTATCAGTCTTCCTAAACATGTCATTCACGTCCGAATCGTTGTCGATATTAATTCCATAAATCGAGACGGCGTTATCTCGCATTCTCCCGCAGATCTGTCGCAGTGACCAGAAGTCCATTGAGAAGTTCCTTGAGTGGGAAGGCCGTCCACATCACTTAGGCATGTCTTGTATCTCTACTCTTAATAGCGACAGTCACAACACAGACGACTGTTAGCAAGCAGCCTTCGTTGCGAAAGGGAGGTTCCGCATGAATTATGATCGCGAATTTCTCAATTCCGGTGAATTTTCGCCCGACTAGTGGAAAGTTTTCTAAGAGTGATTCATTTAGCCTTCCCTAGAAACGACTTTTCATAATGTTTTCCCACGAGATGAATTTTCGTAGCCAAGATTTATCACATGTCTATGCGTAATATAATTAATGATTATATACCAGTAGATGATGAATATGTTGATGATAATCTGGTAAAAGGTAAAAAAATTTCAAACTTACTCTGGTTTATTACGCTTGACTTGTTTCTTCAGAGCAAAGATAACGATACTTCCTTGAAAACTGAATGGAAATTTACAGTGTTTTATCTTTCACCTATCATAACTGTCACGTCTTCTATATTGATATTCATGATAATAATTGTGTTTGATTTCCGTAAAAATGTGAGTTAACTTTTAGGAGAATATATTTAAGGGGGTTTGCGACAGTGGCAAAGGCATTATTTTAACAATTATGTTTATAACATTTTGATGTTGATTTTTGTTTCATATATGCTGTAGCAATAGCTATCGCTGAAGCAGACTTACTGTCGACGGATGCCTGCAAAGCTCATGATGCCAATGCGAGCATCTTCCTTGATTAAAGATGCCTTTGAGACACTCGTCTGTTATTATTTTTCGTTGAAGTGCCTTATTTTAAACTTAATTTTGTGAAAAACGGCTTCATGACAAAATCCTTTTACTACACCACAATACAATTACAAACACCACCAGGTTTCGTAGCCAAGCTGCATCTTCAGGTGACATGAGAAAAAATCAACAACATTATATAGGAAACAACGAGGGTAGGGGAAATAGGAAGGGTTGATAGTAAACCAATGGAAAAAAGGAGGGGGGAAAAGGTAAGTTTTGGGAGGTAGGAATTGCAGGGGGGGAGGGAACAGGAATTTGGGGGTGTTAGGTTAAGAAATGATGGTTTACACAGTAGGGGAAGGGTTTGACTACAAGAAGTCGTTAAAGATATTATTTTTGGAGGAATTCCGGGCTATTTCTAACATCTCCAATGTGTCAAATTTTGCACTGTGGTCACAAAAATGTAAATATGTCACAAAAGGTTTTTTGTGGTGTAGTAAAAGGATCATTATCATGAAGCCTTTTTGTATTTGTGAATACCAGACCTGAGTCTGTTTCGTTAATTTTGTGACTTCACTAATTTCACTAAAATATATTGCAAGTGTAAAATCACAACAATGATTTATTTAGACTGCATCAATTATCTAATAATGCGGATATCATTACTGTATGATTTTGGAATTTCAACTAATTTTATAAATCATGCTCCGAAAGTAAAAATATAAGTGATAAGCTATATAAATCACGTGATGATATAACTGTAAATATGATTTTTTTAGAAGTATAGAGCCAATAAATTGAATTCTTTTATGCCTTTAGAGTAGAAAATGAACGGAGGCAAGGAATTATTCCTTCTCACGATAAAAGCCTTCGAAGTTTATGTTGGCAGGCATATATTTTCTTGTGGATAGCAATTACTCTAATAGAGTAGTTCTAAGTCGCAGTTAAAGCGTGGTCAATCCGCAGCCTAGCAATCATCCGTGCATTAAAGACTACGCAATTTTCCGAGCAAGAGTCGGAAATCGTATTCAATTCATAGAATAGTATGGTCACTGTCTTTGATGGTATTGAATAAAACAACTTCTATTTTCTACACGTTTTTCCAATTATCTTCAACGAAAGTGTTAACCCCGCCACCTACCTGCAGCACATTTGGGAATCGAGGGGTTGGGTGGGACGAAGGGGTGATCAACCCCTCTCACCCCTTGATGACTTTGTAAATCTAGCAATTTACCTAAAATGTGATGAGAAACTTAAATTTAAATCTGATTGTAAAGACCTTCCTAATATCACGATACATCTACTGTATTCATCTTGGTAAAATGTCGTTTTAAAAGTTAATTGACAATGAATCCATAAGAAAATTATCTTAAATCAGCCCCATTGGCAAGTTTCTGGTTACTCCCATGTTGTTGATATAGGATTTCCCGAGAATTTCAAACAATCATGCGCCCTAAAGCTAGCAGAGCAGTCATTCTCAATCTCGCCTAATAAAGACCCTAATAATAATAATAATTATCAGATGACTGGATTGAATAAAGCAAATGCCTAATTTTCACAAACCATTTGTTAATATTCCAAAGGCATGTATTTATCATTCTGTAAGTGAAAATAAAATATTATTAGTATTATTATTATTAAATATTAGGTTGACTCTACCCTAAGCAGAATTGTAATAATACTAACTTAAATAATACTGTAGTAAAACAATTACATTAAGAATTTATTCCAAAATTTTTATTATCTAGAAATAAATTTAATATATGTATTATCTTTTCCTCATGTAGCATTTCTTGGGACTAATGCAACTCATCGGAAATAAAATCTGTGACACCCACCCCTTGGTTGTTTACAGCGGAATTCGCGTACTTTCATTGTCATCTATATAGTGCAGAATATTAGACTCGCATTCATTTTTGTAAAGCTATTGAGTGTACTTTTTGCACATTTTAAATCGCCTATTCATCCTGCGCTGCAGAGAACTTTGTGCAACGAAACAATCCATATTCTCCCATAACGCGGATATTTTTCTCCCTCCGAACCATTTCTCCGTATTCGCTGAAAAACGCTTCCTTGAAAGTTGGTGCACCTTCGTTTCGTAAGTTATGCACTCCCGGCTCCAGCCATCCTTGAACCGCAGCCAGTCTTCCGGAGAGATTTTTTCCGAGCAATATTTTACTTTCGCGTGTGACTTCCGTGGGTTAGTGGTTTGCCGCTCGTCCTTGCACCTCGAGCACTGCATCCCCCCACACATCACGATCTTCCCCCACACACTTATTCCTTCCTCATGAGTATTCTTCATTCTGATGATGTAATTTACCCATTCACAGCCCTAGATGCTTATACAATAGGTCGTGGTGACGGATCTCGAAGTTCCGAGTAATACTCTTACCGGAAGTGCAGATCCTCGCTGCGGTGGCCGCAGTACTTTCCTACTTGGTCTATATTTATTGCTAAGATGTAACTCTCCACGGTAAGTTATGAGGATATGTTGTTTTCCTTTTTTTTCCTCCACGTGCCGATGCCGACTCGATCATCTTAATGGCGGACTTCCTCCTTTCAGTGAATTCATGACTTCATCCCTCTCTCGACATTTTCAGGGTTTGCGAAATTACGGCCACTTCCGGCGCTATTAGTTTTTTGTCACCATCCTTACTAATGGACAGAATTATATATCCGATCGCTTTATTTCAACTGTGTGACACCTACTACTTTCGTTCTGATTTTGGGATAAAAAAGAGAATGATGTGGAATTAAGTTTAGATAAAAAATATGATAACACCTAGGCGGTATTTGCAGTTCAAATCATAACAACTTTTCACAATGTTCTCTGATGTTTCAGACTGAAAACTTTCTTTCATTAAGAAATTTAGGTAAAATGACAGTTTTACTATTCTAGTTTTTATTAAATCAATTCCCTATTTAACCATTTTTCTTTCAACACAAAAATATTACTCTCATTTAAAACCAAGCTTTTATTCTTTCATCTAGAAATATAAGGTTAAAAAAGCTTTTCTATTCTATTCTTTAATCAACACCCAATTCAATTCTTTCTCTTTCAATACAAAATATTACTGGGTTTTATTTAAAGATTAGCTTTTATTAATATTAATTACTAATTTTAATTTTCGATTATTTCATTTCCTAATTTATCTTGTATTTTTGGTGCTATTGACTTTAAATATAGAAGCGAAATGGTCTTTAAAATAGTAATTGGATGGATTCAAACTTATTATTTTCTTGTAGCTTCTTCTAAGACAGCTCTGTGGCTTATCTTTGCAATAACTCATTGTTAGATAACAAATTTTGCATGAAATTCACCGATTCGATTTTCGAAAACTTCAGCAAGAAATAAAGAAGAAACGTAAGTACAACATCGTAAGAACGTAACTTATACATATGCACGTGTGTGCTATACTTTCTTTACACAGTCTTTGCACCATGTAAAGGGGACTGTAAAACGGTTTGGGTGCTGTTTTAGATAGATGAGCAAGGGTAGATATCGAATTCCTCGCTACTGAGGTAATACCTGCATGCGTAACCTCCGATTACCAATTGCTCTGTGAAGCGATCACGCGGAATAAATCCATGACGACATGATCCTCTTAACCATACCTTTCATCAACAGGTTTGGTGCGTCTAAGGTTGCCGAACGGAACTATTGAGATCCATACGCACGCTCCTACAGTAACGGGATTTTGCAGAAGAATGCGATTTTTAATGCCCGCCGTCTCCAAGTCGCGACTTGTGTAAGTTTTGTTTCATGTATGGACGAAACACAATGTCATTGTAATAAGTTATTAAAGAAGGGCATCCGCAACCATAATTAGCGCTACAATAGCTAAGCCGAATTTATTGTCCACCGAATCGATGAGTGTAAGTTTAGTTTAATTTATTGACGAAATAATATTTCATTGCTATAAGTTATTTAGGAAGGTCTCAAGAGTTTTAGCAACAATTTAGCGAATTAATAGCATTCTCAAATCAATTGTCTTCCAAATAGAGTGGGTCAAATTTCTTGTATTATTAATTTCGCTTGCTAGGTACTATTGGTAAACCTACATCAAAAAAAGCTATTCCTAAGCCGTTGAAAAATGTATTTTTAAAAAGTCAGATGGGACCATGACTTGTTCCGTTGGCCTGATCTCGGGTATGATTTCGGATGCTCTGGGAAAGCAGAAATTATGGGTCATTTCATAAGTTCGAACGAACCTGTTTTTCCGCTGATATTCGTATCTTCTTTCCTTAGACATGCAAGATGGCTTTATCTCTCCAAAAATTTCATTCTGGAGGAATTTCACGGAAGACTTGTACCAGAAGATTTCTAGAACTATGCTCACTGTAAAACTATTTATAGGAAATGAAATTTGGCTAGAAAAATCTGAGATGCGGACGTAGGAATCAGAATACTGTAAGTAAAAGATGTTTCGGCTAAGCATCTTCATAAATCCTTTCCATGTTTATCATAGAATTGGCTTAAGAGAAATATCATTAGAAATGGCTGATTCTAACTAGCCTTTCCGAATAGCGGTTTAAATTTAAGAAAGAGACTTCAGACAAAGAAGAATAAATATCAACTTACAATAATTAATTAAAGTTACTAATTTTCAAATTTTTCGGTGTTTTAATACCTGGTACCGTAATACAGTACATTACAATAAAAAATATCCGTAGCGGAAAAAATCTCGGTAATTATGAGCATTGTAGGTTAATTATTCGATTTAATGTGTCGTTCTCAGTAACTCATGAAAAATTTTGAATTTCAAAACAATTGACGTCGAAGACTTACAAGTACTTTGGACAAAATGGTATACTGTTTCCGTATCAAAGATACTGTCAATTAACGGAAGTAAACATTTAGGATAGGCAAGAAGGGCAATAGTGACTGAAGTGAATTATATAAAATGGTTACCCTATCATGAAAGTGAAGAATTAAGCAAGGAACCTGAGGATTTGATGCTCCCACTTTAAAATTTGACTTAGAGCAACGTCATAATCTTCTCAAGGAAGAATAGATGTATGAATTAGACAACGGATTACCATTTTGAACACAGAAGCGCAGTAGATGAAGTTCCTAATCAGCTATCAATACTCACGAAATAATCAAATGTCTAATGGGTTCGTAAGTTCTGCAACAAACTGAAATCAGTACACCATTAAAGAATTCCGGTGTCGCATATATTTTATCAACTCATTCTGACCATACTTTTGAACGCTATAAATATTAAAGTAAAATATTCGTAATGGAGAAAGAAAATATGGAGTATCAACAAGTTTCTTAAGCATCGATATAGTGCAACGATAAGAGCGAAGAGTGATTGATAGTACGAGAAGAAATAAGCCGATCTTGATTCATAAAGATGACTGATTTTTTTTAAACACAAATTAATTTATAATAAGATTTTACTTATGTTGCGTAGCCATCAAAATCAAATTATCTTTATCTTATATTTTAGATATGAAACATCGAAGATTTTATACTCTTACTTAAATCTTTATTAATTATCCTTTCAATGGATGGATGCCTTTCTTATTTCCGCTTTTCCTGAAAGCAATTGTTCACTGTATTTCATCGCTGTTATTTTTCCCTTAGATTTCCTTTTCATGAATAAGCCTTAAATGAAACTTCTCTCTCTCATCGAAAGAAGCACCCAAGCGGTAAACTTGCTTAATCATCATACATGTGTTTTAACGCTTTATCCACAGAGATTGCGTTTTCGTATCCTTCACCTTGATTCAACACTTAAGAGCATAAATTAAAGGAGACTACTTTTCATTCCCCTTAAATCATCATTAAATTATAAACTCAGTTCTATAAAAGAATCACTGAAAGAGATGGTAATCATTCGTAATCCGTTTACACACGTTAATAGCCGGTTGATTATGTTTAGTTTTGATTTCCGATGATTAATGTTCTATATTTATTAAAGTAAACATGAACTTAATTTATTTTACGACTGACTTTTTTGTAGGTTGAACTGGATCTAAATATTCGGTCATGGCGATGCAAAATCATGTAAAGGCGATTCTCCATCTTCAATTCATTTCAGTTCAATTGAAATATGGAGATTAGCGTGAGACTCGTATACTCGATTCAGCGTCATTTCAGCACTATTTAAAAAGCATTGATTGTGTATCTCTTGAAGGAAAATCCGCCAGCAGTTGTTACATTTTTGTAAAAATAGAACGTATGTCTTTTTTTCCAAATATTTCAGTATCAATGAAAACGCAAATCGCGTAAATTAGAATTATTTAAGATTAATAACTAACATAATCACATAAGGAACAAATAGGTAGCGATACAATGAAATGCTGGTTTTTATTCATCTTTTTCTCATTTCATTTCGTTCATTATTTCTCTAATTCAAGAATTAGGGAATTTTCAACGTTTAAATTCCGCTTCAAATCTTTCTCTTTTCTTTTGCATTATTATTTTTGCAGGAAATAGTACTTGATACAAATGTAAAAAGAAATGAATGGAAAAGTCAAGAGTTTAATCATACAACATGAGCTCTGATTTTTGTCTGCATTGATAGCCTATTGAATCCTTCCCTGTTTGAACGTAAACATTTTATCTTTAGTAACGCCTGTTACACCTGGATATTTTGATTTCATTTTATGTTTGATATCTATTTATTTATTATATGATGCAATTAAACCTTGGATGGAAGAAAAACTTCAATGTCTCTATTTTATGGAAGTATAAACTCTTGTAAGAACACGAAATCATCAGGAGACCGTTAGATGACCTTGACCCTCATCGCAGTCGAAAAATATTTTAATGAAAGTTTTATTCTATATTATACCATAGGCATTTCACCTAATTTCGTAATTATTGTCCTCGAATAAGGTAGCATTAAGACTTTGGTGATGGTATTTCACTTTCATCAGATTGCAATCTTTATTACAAAGTTTTTTTCCCGATGTTTACCAACGATTAAAAGGAACGTGGAATCCTTAGCATCACGCTGCAATTCTTTAGTGAAGCAGGAATCGTTCCATAACTTAGATTCTAATGAAATCACCGAATAACTAGCTAACAACTAGCTCAACTCAGTTATTAAATAATTAAAATCTTGATCTTACCGAATATATCGGAGTCTCATCAGTAACAACAAAAACATAATGAAGTATACTTTTCAAGTTTTAAACTCAAATGTTTTGCTTGGAATACAAAAAATGAGTTTCTATTAATCTAAACCTCAACTCTTATTATTTTTATAATTACGATAATTTTATCACGTTTACAGGTTGAAGGAAATTGAAATTTATTTCGTAGTAAGTAGTTACTAATAGACGCGTCGCAGTAGTATTCTTAGCGGGTGTTCAAACCATTAGAGAGTTTCCTGGAATTTTATCATTTATTAACTATACTTTCAACAGTAGGAGTACAAATATTATAAATAATTTAAATCATGTCAAATATATCTCGGAACCTAATGTTTTCTGCCAACCATTTTAGTTGAGGAGGATCACTGGAAATATTGGAAGTTCGTGAAAGTGTCGTATCATTGATGACCTACTACCTACGTAACATAAGTGACCAAACATAAATAATACTGTTCCGTTGGGTCCTCAGCAAAATTAAAGGATAAGATACTGTTTTTCAAGGGGTATATAATATGAAATTACTCTATTTACTCCGATTATAAAAGAAGCAAGTATTGATGGAAACATTATTTTCGTTTAAATACCTCTAGCAATGTGCAAACAAATGTATGTACCAATCATTACGTTTAAAAATCAAATACCAATTGATTAATGTATATATTTTTGGTATTATTTATGACTGACGAGAGCGAAAGCAGCAAACGTCAATGCATTGTAGATTACTTTACATCTTGGTCATTACGACACAATCATACCCTCTCAGTGTTAACCTCAACATCTCTATTTATATCTGATCGTAAAAAAAAATCATTGCTCATTTGCATAACTGCACGAGTCCCCGGAATAGAATAGAGGTGTCAACTGGATGGAGCATGCTATAAAAATAAACATGCTCTAGCCAGCCAGCTGCTAGCGCCACCCTCGCAGTGGATAAGTACGTTTGGAATGCTGCAAAGTCGACACACAATGTTGGAGTATTCAGGAAGGAATGCGTTCCTTCTCTCAGAAACGATCTGTCTCATTGGTTGCGCAATGCGTGGCTTAAGTATTCTTATCCCGATTCCGACATTTATCCAGACTTATTTCATTTCGACATCAATTACGGAAGTGCTTACCACCCTTGTCTTCCGGTTCGTACTGATGATTTGTCTCAAATTTAACTTAAAGAACCGCTCGTCATTTCTTCTAAATTCAGATTTAAAATAATCATCACTTTCCCAATAAAAGTTATAACTCTATCATAAGAAATTCGATTCTATCATACGTATTTAATATCGCTAGAAATAATACATTTAAGATTTGGATTAGCAAAATGTTTACCTCAAACATTACACCGCACATCAAGATCTATTGTAATTAAATCTGATAAAAATATCTAAGCCGTGTCTTCGTAAAGCGGCGCTTAAGAATGCTTTAGATCATAGCGTTACCGACATATGTGGAAATAATTATTACAAATGAGTAACAATCACTCAAGAGTTACCAATTTTATGATTTTGTTGTTTCTGATAAAGAAAAATAACCTAATATTCTTTAGGTCTGATTAAGTCTCCAAAGTCTGTCCAGAAATATCAGAAAAACCTTGCTTTATGCAACCGTGCTTATTACCAGGATAGGGTATCGATTTCAACTGTTCCAGTAGCTGCATACACACCACATTTCGCATAAAATAATAAATAAATTATGCCTCTTCATTTTCCACAGTTCATAATTCGACAATGATAAATGGAAATGGCTATCTTGCTCTGTCAGTCTCGTTTAGGTATAAACATATTATTATAAAATAAGTAATAGAATAAATATTAAATAAAATATACGTAAATAGATTATTCCATATTTTAGTTAAACAATCTGATGCACATTTGATGGCACTCAAATTCTTTCTCACTGAAATTATATAAAGATATCATTTATTGTGTATCTAAAACAAGGATCTTGTCTAGCGTTAATTGGTGGAATTTCATTATAAACACAGTTTAAATGGTGTTTAATTGTATAGCTGTTTATAGTGTTATGCATCACAAGCATTGTCAGGTTTACTTATTCGCTTCGTAATAAAATAATTGACATATATCAGTTTTAATTTTGAAAAATCGACTAAGCTAATATTTTTCGGTAAGATGTGGGCGCACAGTATTTAGAAATACTAATTAATTTAGTAATGAATTCATTTTTCTCTCAGAATTCACAATTTAATTACTTAATCACACAATTATGCGCGATAGAATGTGTCGTGTGTTCTTCAAGTGTTGTTGGTATTGTATAACCTATGTTTGTACTTATATAGTATTAAAATGTTGTCACTGGAATTCGGCCTATTTAAAACTTGTACGTAATTGCAATCACGATGTGATATTCCGCAGCGTCACTCACTTTTGACCAGAAGATGTTCACTTTTGCTATCCCAATACCATCTGTTGACGCGCGAATGGATATAAACAGAAACACGAGGTGAGGGGAACACGTTGACCTTTCTTTGCGTAACCATATAAAGAAAAGAGGAGAGAGCGGGCAGAGGGAAATCCTACGTTAATCATTATAAGCACTCGAGTGAGTCATTTTCACCAACGAATCTTTCTCCGGCTAAATTCGCACCCGGATTCAGTTACTCAATAACAGATGCTTTATTGCTACTCGATTCTCAGAAGCGGCGAAAATATTGCAAAGCGCGAAGAAAGGGGGAGTCATGGGGAAAAGGAGGAAAAGAATGTGGAGGAAGGAAGCAGCGAAATGTCCAGGATGCAATTAGGACTCCATTGAGACTGACATAAAAATTAAGGTGGATTCGGGAGAAAATCGGACTTTGTTGACGTATGCCGTAAGAGATTCACGCGAAAACTTTCGTGGAAGTCGCACCTCATGTTTGCTGTTCGGTTAAACCAAAGGTTAGGGTCGGCGGGGGCCGTTAAACACAACTCGGTTTTATTTTGTAATAAGCAAATAGCTTATTTCAAAGTGAATTCCCGTAATAGCTTGGTCTAATGTATAGCGTTTCAGGTTATGAAACAATATCTGATACAATATCTGATGCAATATCTATGTATTATTAATAATTAATTATAAATAAATATTATGATACAATATAACTGAGTTAAAGGAGTGTCCCTTTTATAAAATTTTCGATTGAGAACAATAAATAATTTATTTCGGGTCTGTCGGATATCAAAACCATTTAGTTCGACATTATAAAATATCTTCACAACAAATTTCGCTTAAGAATCCAAATACCAATACAATCGATTAAAGCAGTTACCAAGTGTTAATCCATACGGATAAAAAGTGAATCTTACAACCAACCAAACCCACGTTATATCTCTAAGCCTCAATTTAATATATTTTTCCCTAAGCCTTTTCGAGATTCTTGTTTGTAATTTCCTCAGCTGATAATGGCCGATCTGAGCCGAAACCGGCCGTATTTTAAATATATATATGGAAAATCGTGAATATAATATTTTATTACGCATCCGATCTTTGTAATACTGAGTTAAGGTGATGTAGAAAGAAAATAAGTCGCAGATGATCATTCTACTGAAATGCCCTTTCATAGTCGAGATTAGAGTATTTAAGCAAACCATAAATCTCTGAAGAAACAGATCACTGAAGTTTATTAGTATGGTATTGAATTTATGATAAATACCCTAAAAACCAATGGTAAATTCCCCACTTCCGTAACTTGAATGCTCCAAAACTACTCTCAATACACGAAAACCATATTTTCATACTCCCCAAAATTGCCATAATAAATAATTCGAACTCGGAAGATCTGATTAGTCTCACACTACGATATGAATTACAGTATGACTAAGCTATGTGAATAAAAAAATACTAATAAAATAAATATCAAAGGAAACCTTCATACTTATGCCCAGTAATATTTTTGCTTTCTTATTACTTCATAAGTACAGTAATTGTTTCTGAATAAGGAATGTTCGAAATCTATTTTGAGTTCCGAAAATATATCAAACATGTTGGAAAATATATGGAAATTGACAAGCTATTCACAATTAAGATTCAGAATGTTGAAATACCGTACATATATTCATACCCAAGTCTTTCTAGTCCTAATTTCACCCTATAAAGACGTGTGTATTTATATATTTCAACTTTCTGAATCTTTTTCATATTCTTGAAACCTTACTACATTTTAGTTACGTTCAAAATTCAAACTGTATTTCAAACTAATACAATAGTACCACGCTTTGAAATTCAGATTTAAAAATGTTGAATATAATATAATATAATATGATAGTTTAATACTAATTATAACTATATCTAATCTATAATTAGTTTATAAAAGAAAAAAGACAACGTAACGTGAAAAAAATCTTTACTGGTATGTCCCAAGGTAGTTGCAGAGATCGGATGAATAGATTTTAAGATTTATAAATAAACAGAGGGGATGATGACTATTCTCGATTACTAATATCAAAATGTTTAGTAATCTTCCAAAGGGAAGTGGGCGTTCGAAAGTTCATGGTAAAATTGGGAGGGCGTGTTTTGGGATGTGGGAGAGCATTGCCACCAGAGAATAGGAAAGTCAGGGCCGACAGCGTAACGGTATGCTAACGTAAGATGCTTACGATAAGAGGTTTTCCCGATTCCAAAACCTTAGGGCAGTACTAGACTATGCAACGGCCACTCACTTTTTACGAACACAAGGCATTCTCATCCGAAAGACAAATTAATTTTCTCGCTCGGAATTTTCCAAGGTGAATGAGAAAATTGACTCCTAATGTTTTTTCTGAGTATTCGAATGATGAGCGTGTCCAGGAGAGCCCAGGTAGGGAAAAGAACTTCCTAACCCACAAAGGATTGTTTTTTTTTAGGATGAACGGAAATACGTGATCCAATTAGAGGAATTTCATTTTTAAATTCATTTAGTATCAATTCTCATTCTAGTTAAGAAATTAGGAATTTTCCCAGAGTATATAACCATTTGCCTGAAGGCTTGTTTGACTGCGTGTTTGACCCTCAACCCTTCCATCATTATTTATCAAAATCTTTGTAGAAGGAATGAGGTTTAATAGGCATGATGAGGAGTGAGGTATCCCTTGTTTTTATTGAGCTAAAATTAGTACTCATAAATGAAATGCAATGATCTTTCGAAAAAACTTTTCATCGCATCCGATAATTAGTGACCCAAATACATATCACTGCATTTTTATACCTCACTAGCTTTCATTTTATCTCAGATATGAATGAAACATAGACAAAATAAATTCAAGATACATTTACTTCCATCTTATTCAAACAAAAAGACCGAAATGAAAGTAAAAGTGAATATACGAGGACAAATTTTCATAAAATAGTCGTCTAAGCTGATTGTCTATCTTTTATTGAACAAATATTATTAATTTAGCTTTTGATTGCGTTGATTATAATGAAATTTTTTCTGAAAATGCACCCAAAAATAGTGTAAAATATGATATTATTATCATTATTGATATTAAATACAATATTACTATATTTTTAAATGAAGATTTCAAACGATTTTTCTTGGGGTGTGCTCAACATTTTTAGTTCATGTAAAATTTTAAAATATAATTTTAAATAAAATTTTAAATAATAATTTACGTTAAACCAGGTAGTAATTGTAATTTTACGAGGAGTCATTTTTTTGTACCTTAGTACTCACAAAAATACTGCTTTGAGTGTTATTTGAAAGATATAACGGCAAAAGATATCGAGGAATCAAAACCCTAATTACAACTAACTTTAGAAAATGGAGAAATGGTAGTCTCAGACGATTCCAGCTAAGGATGACATCTCTACATTAATCGGCGTGAGAGAGCTGGAAAGTTTCCAATATAATGGAATCACTTAGAGATAAGTAGGTGAGCCACCTTGCATTTCATGTGAAGTTACGGCGTAGATGGAGAAAATATACAGCTGGAAAACATATCTTCGTCAGGGTTATCTCAAGTAAATTACAGCAGCCAACACCAGATCACACTTTGCGATTGAGGTCGGGATTTCTGCCACAAAAATCTGGAAACACGGATTCCTTAGAGACGAGATAAAATACAGTTGTAGCATTAATGGGAGTGGGATGGGGTCGCTCACCGTTCTCGAATGAAGGGGTTATCTAGCTAAATACGAGTGGCAAAATACGCTTCATACTGTTTTTAAGTAGATTAAATACTCTAGAAAGTGAAATATATTAATCCAAACACTACAAGGTATTGTTGAAGCACCAAACATTTATTTTTGTCTCTTATTATTCTTTGAAATCTTGATCTATTCGTATCTTCAGTTGTCGCTTTTAAATGAATTTTTCGTGCACAGAAGATAAAATGTTTATAATTTTAATTAAATATTTTTCTATTTATTATGTTAAAATTTTATATTGATTTGTTAATTATATTAAATTAAGTAAAGTATGCCATTTATATCGAATTAAGTTTGGGGTGATTATTTTAGTCAGATCATTTGAGCCCTTTGCATTGATAATTTTAATCGATTTGGAATATCTCAGCCGAATTAGTCGATAAATAAATAATTATCATAACTAATCGTCGTATAATCATAAAAATAAATATATTGATGATATTATCTCGATTTTAAGTTTGCATCGGTCATGTAAGTGAGAATGTAAGAAATTGTTTAAGTATACTTTGGAGATTATGCATAAAATTTAATATTAAATATTGTATCATCTTTGTTGTTTTCCAGAAATTACATTGATTTCGCTTCTCCTCTTTTTTTTCTAGAATATTCCCATTCCTTTCGTATCATTCATACTTTTCAATTTGTAAAAGCATCCAATTGACGTGAGTGTAAGCACCAATGTCATATATTCTGTTTTGGAGTATTCCTTCTATTTTTTAAATTTTAGAGCGTTTAATACTGCTGGTCCTTCTACAGAAGCAAAATTAGAATATGCCATTTATAATTTTGATTTATGTTATATTTAATTAAATTTCCGGTAAATTTCTAGAAGTGTCCAGTTTGGGAGAATTTCTATATCTCCTTTACTATTGAAGAAATAACTATGATTCTTACACCATTTCATAGAAGAAGGATTGCGGCTAATGAAAATATCATCAAAAAAGGGGCTAAATCTAGTAGGAAAAAAAAATAAAACCCAAACTGGACTCTGCTAGAAATTTACCAAATTTTCTTACGTCAGTAACATAATGATATTTTCTCGATTGGGTAAACTTATGTCGGGTAGATAGGATGTATGCTACATTTCATTAAAGTATAAATTACGTTTATTTATAAATTTTATAATTCATCGGGAAAACGTTTTGATTAAATCGATTTCAGATATATCCTAGACTATGAAGGCGCTTGAGTTATTGAACCTGGTTTCTCTTACATACATACGCTTTTGAAAACATATTGCTTTAAGTCAGCATAGCTTAGTAAATGCATAAAATATAAAGTAGTCGACTTAGAACTTCACAACACCAAAATTTCTAAGCTCAAGATTCTTTATCAGTCATCGTCATATGCTGCCACCTAGCTAGAGCCTACAAAAGCACAACATTAGCGCCATTCCTTCGCTGCGCTATCCAACCGGTTTCTCTTCAATCTTTGTAGAAACATATGCTCTCTTAAAGCCAGTTTAAGTAGATCAAATATCAAGTAATGTTCAGAAAAATGACTTTGAATTATTCCATACTGTACGGAGAAATAAAAAAAGAACCAGTTTCCACAAGAGAATCAATTCTAATTTTATTCAAAGTGGTACTATTTTTTATTTTCTCCATAGTCATGGAATACCACAAAGTAATTCGCCAATCAGTTGAGTTTACTCCATATTATTATCTCTCATTATGTTAAATAAAAATTATATCGAAAGTTAAATTGAATCTCATAATAAGTCATCAAAATTATAATATTGCCTTTTGTTGATCATCTTTATTTTATCGAGAAAATAAATAATTAATTCTATATTTTTAGGTTAATTCGCGATTTTAAGATATTTTCACCTTGGAAAACAGTTCATTTTTTATCAAATGCTCAACGCACATTGCAACTTTCGAATTAATTCAAATTCTATTCATTTCCATTATTCTATCCGTAAGATTAGAATTTCATCAAAATCATCAGCTATCATTTGGGTATTCGGTCAGTTTTGTGTTTTGGCTGTAACGGAACAGTGCTCGAATAGCCACAGTTTAGCATATCGGAGATGGAGAAAGAAAATGGTCAATGCGTTCCAGAATCGAATTAAATGAATTCAAAGATAATATCTCGAGACTGCTGTTTCAGATCTTTGAATCGATTCAATTCTAAATCCGATTTAGGAGAAATCTTGAGCACTCTTTCGATCTCCCCCTCAGGGAATAAAATTCCGATCCTTGCGACTCAACGAGCCATAATTTCAAAATCCACTGTTTCGGCCTCTACTTTGTGACAGCTCTTCAAGATGAAAGAGGAAGAAAAACAACTTATACATGATTCCTTCTTGCGGCAACGTGTATAAATCTCAGTTTATATTCAGAAAAACTACGTAAATAATGTTGTAATTTCCTTGGAGTCTGAATAATTTCCGTATTTTTTCAGAATCGAAACATTTTTCACATTGTTTATGTCACTGAGGATATTAAATGTTACGATACTGAAAACTCTCATTGAATAACGACATAAGTAAATTAGGTTAATGGAAGGTATATGGGGGTTTTACCTTGACTTTTTTCAGGTAGAAATTTGGAGGGTCTCCGTCCTAATCCGGACTCTTACCTCGCCTTCGAAGCTACTGAGCGCCCGGCCCTCCCATCAGGGGAAACTATAAAAAAAACTGACCGCGTGGAATACGATTTAAAAGTTATAAACAATTCAAATGAATAACAATTTATTATCTTCGTCGTTCTCACTCGTCCAAAGAGATATATACAAGTGTCAATAGATAGACGTTCTACGATGAAAATTAAGATTTTTCGTGATTTTGCTAGAAATTACCAGTTGATACACGGCAACGTCGCCCCGGGGTTGGGCTGTATTGGGTTCGGGGAGGATTTCTAGCAAAAATCTAGAAATCTTTCTCCCCAACCCAACCTAACCCCCGTTGAGATTCAACAGGTACCTCAGCTAGTTGATAATATGACAGCAAACCAAACCAAGTGGACCAGTGAGATTTAAAACACCCGCCTATTTGACTGAGAAACGTTGCCGTGTGTCAACGGGTCATTTCTAGTAAAATCACGAAAATCTTATTTTTCATGGTAGAACGTCGATCAAAAGACGCTTGTATATCTCTTTGGACGAGTAATACGACGAAAATGATAAATTGTTGCGCATTTAAATTGTTTATAACTTTTTAAATCGCATTCCTCGCGGTTAGTTTTTTACGGTCCCCCTGATGGGATGGGCGGGCTGAAAAGGCGAGCTAAGGGCCCAGATTACGACGGAGACCCTCCAAATTTCTACCTTAAAAAAGTAATGGAAAAACCCCCAGATACCTTCCATTAACCAGAAATTATAATAGAAATATCATTATCGTTTTCAAATAATACGATACGCGGAGAACCTTCTTGGTTGAGATATTTTGCTTCAGATAACCCAAGGCTGATCCCACAAGGGATTGGCTACACATTACGGAAACAAGTATGAACGATGACGCTATGCAATAGCATTATTCTCGTAAATTCCATGGCAAAATTCAGTCCAACATAAATCTTGTAGACTATTGCGCACCTCCCTCTAATTTTGTTCACACCACGCAGTGCATCCTCATTCTGTTGACGTCTTGGCAATCGAATGGATTCTGCCTTCGCTCCCGTGAACGGATTACTTGATTACGTACTTGTGATTCTGTGGAAACAAAGGATGCGAACTATGGGAGAATTTCTAGAATATGGGAAATCCACTACACCTGGATTTCAACACCAGTATAAACAATAAACACCAAACGCGTGCTTTATTGCGATTAAATCTGACGATGCGATGCCGTGAAAATTTAAGTGAGTCGATTTGATTTTCTTGAATTTTCACTTAGACAAATTAAGATTTCTTTTTCTGAATAAAATAATGAGCCTAGAGTATGTTTTTTTGAGAAATCAGTGATAGACATTAGAAGTAGATCTATTAGTAATATATTCGAATGTAGGTAACTATATATATGAAAGTCCAAATCTTTGGAACTTATTAAAATTACGTGAAAAAATTTATAAGAAGAAAACTTACAACAGCCATATATTATTTTTTTTAATATTATAAATAAATAAATTTTATTTATTTATCATAAAATATAAAAACATATATATTTATTTATATAAGTTTATAAATAATATATGGATGTTTTCGTCTTACAAACTGTTTCACGTAATTTCAATAATTTCCAAAGATTTGGATTTTCATATAGTAACCTATATTCAATATAGTATTTCAATGCTATAATTTGACGTGATCTATATTTCCATCAAAACCCTTCGCAACTTTATTTAACGACGATAATTGCATCAGGGACAGGATAAAAGCATTTTTCGCGACGATTAAAACGACCAACCTGTAGTCCTAGTGAGGGCATGAGACCGACTAGGGAACATGAGAAATAAGATATTTTTCTTTCCTCACTGAGGTCGGATGTTTCTAAAGGGAATAAATCCACGTAAGTGTATTGCAATAACTCTATTAATTACATTTTTCGTGATGCCCAAGAAGGAGTGATCGTGTTAAATGTCATTATTCAGCACCACTTATTCCATATCATCACATAAATTAACACGACATGATAAATTAAACAAAAGGCATGCTTTCATCTATAAGATAAATATTTCTTCTATCAAGATATATGTATAAAAATAATTTATTTGTAACTTGATAATATTTGTTAATTATTCATTTTGGAAAGCTCCATATTTATTTTTTATTTCTTTTAAATTATGTAATGCATTATATTGTTAATTTAATAATATGTAGTATTGAAAATTATTTCACATTGCAAATCATTAAATGTATAGAATTATAAATCATGTAATATATATATTATACATATATGTATAATATTGTAAATAATGTAATCCATAATGTTGTAAATAATGTGACATACAATATTTAAATTTATCCAGTACACTATATACACACACTGTAATAGCTTAATTTTGCTCGACAAATTGTTTACTGTGCTCTAGCTTTAACCTTGTAGAAGCCTATTATTAATATCATTTTAATATATTCTCTAAAATTATACCTATCTCAGATTTACCTACATGACCTTCGTATATTTCTCTGATAAACGTATCCTCGCAAGGCTTATCCAACTATATTTTAATATCTACGTTTTTGTAATAAATGCATGTATGCATGCAGGAACTAAGAATCGTCACTAATTCGAATTTCCTCAATTCGGACAGTTTATCATGCTTCGCATAGCAGACGCCCATGGGACATAGCGATCCACAGGAAATTCACAGGGTGAGCGTATAATCGCTTAATTGAGTCATACGTCTAGGACGGAATGCGCGAGCCGTCATTCTTCAAGGAAAGCGTCGCCATTGGCTGTCGGCGGCGTCGCGAGATTCGTGAGCGACATACGCTAACGCTTAGGAAGTGGAGCTCGGATGGCATTCGTACGACTTCCAAGATACTCATTATCATCCGAGCGATTAAGTCGATAGGGAGTGGGAAAATTGGTGAGTCACGAGGAATCGGCGGAAGAGGGCTCCGGAGGGTTCTGCAGAGGCCTCTTGGGGGCACAGCACGGATAACGGGAGTCAATGACGGCCCATGAGAGTGATTTCACTTCCGCTCCCTCAACATCGACACATTTTGATAAAAGTGACCTTTGCGGTTTTGAACTCTCGGCGATTGTTTTCCCTTTCTCGCATATTTGTGCTCGCGAGCGATATCAGTGGCGCTTCGTCATTGCGGTGTGCGAGAAAAACCGAAATGCGTCCGCGCTTTACGACAGATAGTCGATTGGATAAATCCTCTGTAGGTTCTGATTGGAATTCTTTCTCCCCCGCAGTGGTTTCCGTTTCACGACGGTTCAATTAGACACCTGCAGGTCGCGAGCAACCTTCAAAATCGAATCGGCTTTCCATAAATATTGCCTTTACCTACATCTATTTCCTTTTGTGCTTTCGAGTTTCGTAAGTATCTAAGAGGTTCGCTTCGTAGTCGTTTTTCCTTCAACGAGCATATTCTCACTCTTATGCTAAAGGCGAATGGAATGCAGAGATTGGCCAGAAGAATTCTAGGAGGATTTTGATCGCGAGAAAATGAAATACGCGTATTTTTCCTCGATCAACCCCTCCTAAAATATTATTGCACAATTTGGGATCCTCGCTGTATACTTAACTAAAATATGAAACTTCGCTGAAAATAAATGTGAATTCTGTTGATCAGTAAAGATAATTTGAGCCAATTGCAAGATCTTATCCTATTGTTATCATTATAAAATGTAAACCACTATCTCCCTGAATGATTTCTCACCACATTGGCACGTAAGTCCTTAACATTCATAAAATATGGCACTCCTGCCGCAAAAGGTCCACCAACCGTGTTCCATGTAATAGGTCTCTAAAACTGTTAACGTTATCATTAAAAAACGAGGGTAGCATTTTTTAAATTTTAACGCCCTTACTCTTTGTCTCACAGTTTGTTAAAGTGTATTTTTCTCAATATATGCATTAATGTTTCCTACCACATATGGTCGGTGTTTGTAATCGGTATCGGTCCATTCATAGCCCTGCTTTCAATTGTCTCTCTGTTGTCTAAAGCTTCACATCACTCCAGTTATTCTACCTTGGCTCATCTGTAGTCTTATACGCATATATACGTATCTATAAAATCCTTTCCCTATTTATTTCATTCGCATCCTTCAGATTCCGTTCGATAACCTCCTAGACTAGAAGTGGGAAGTTTGTGGCCTTTTCTCCGCATGCGGCATTTTCTTCACTTCCTGAAATAAATATATATATTTAATTGATTTTGTTTCCCAGTCTCGTTTATTGCATTAATGAAAATACAAGAGTTTTTTTACTTGAGTTATCCAACGATTTAATCCGTTTTCTCTCGTACAATTTCATATAGAACTGTTTGAATGTAGACGATACGCCCTTCTAAGATGATCTAATGGTTTCTGAAGCGGCCGAATAGTAAATGCAGTCTTTCGATGAAATAAGTTTCCCACTCGCCTTAGACCTGACATTCTTTGGTCTAATTCTAATTCTTCTGTTTCAAGTTTTACAAAATAATTCTTTCTGTTTTCTATCATCCTTCCTTATATTTTAACAGATATTTCTTTATTATATATAGCAGACAAAAAAACTTTCTTTTCATGTCTACTTTACATCAGAGCACAACATTACATGTTTGAAATAACAGTTAAGGGTTCCCAGTAGTATAATATTTACTTTGTATCCGAAGTTCCACCCCATAGGTTTTCTCATATAATCATGAGTTTTTTAGTTCTTCATCGCTCTTTATAACATCCTTACACTTTATTTGTAAGCCAATGCTTTGAGGAACGGATGATAACTATTAAAAAACCATATTGGAAAGTTCCACTTCGGTATTAATACATTGTATTTTCATTCAAGCTACCTTCTCTTTTATAGAAGTAAAATGGAAATTCAGAGCCACATTTTCCGAATGCGCGATAAGGGAGCGATTCTGTCTTCTCCCTAAATTTTAATGTAACTAACATTCAATGCATGTCATTCATTCATTTAAGTCGATGCAATTTGCTTTTTCTTTGTTTTTTCAAAGATTCACGTTTGCACCGCTTGGGGGATTTGACAAAAACACGTAACCTTAACTCAAACCATTCCCAAATGTAGGTCGGACCACGATGTGTGATTGTTGTTAGACTTAAGGTGATAGCAAGCACGTACCGTTTCAGCGTGCTTTGTGAATGGCCAAGGTAGACGAAGGTAAACAATTCTGCTCGAGAAGGTCTTAGTTTTTTGCAATTAATATTACTTTGAACTCATAGATGGTTATCGATTAACATCTAAATGTAAGATATGATTATCTGGGTTGTATGATATATATTTCTCATGGATCTCAATTTGAATCGATACAATATTTTTCTAAGTTTCTTACTACTTAGTTAGCTACTCAAAATGTAATCAGTGTTACCATTAAGGAATGTGTCAAGACGTTTCTTTGCTTTATTTTGCAGGGCCTCTGTCTCCTGCAATTTATGCAGCTTCTATCACTACCTGTTTCATCTTGGATCCATGTATGTGCTCAGATTGGCAGTTTTATGAAGATTTTGAATTATTCTTTACTTATTTATTTGAGATTACCGCCAAATAATTACTATACGGTAGGTTAAAGGGGCAAAAAATTCCGTGCTTAGCACAATTTACTTTCATTTCTTGCCAACGTCTCTCTTTCAACATCTTTAGTATTTAACTTCCTTTGTATTTTCCATTACATTATATCTACAATTACTTCCTATAGCAATATCTTTCCTCTTCATATTTGATCTACCCAATTACTTTTCCGTTGCCTTGTTAATTCTGTCAAAACCCTCTTTTCTCCGGTACTTCCTTACCTGTTTAATCATCAATCCTACTTATTTATACCACTCTAAACCAAATCCACATCTCATTCGTGTGTTGGATACCTTCTAGGTTTCCTCTTCTATCTCCCTTCCTATCTTTTTTCCTTTCAGATTGTCCATCTATCACATCCAAACTGGGAATATCCCTACACCGAGAATGTTAACAATCATTTCCTGATTCTCTTATCAAGACATTCCATCATCGGTTACCTTCTTTGAGCCTTCATTAATCGTTGCCATTCTTCTCCTAACATCTGGTAACTTCCGATGCCAATTTTCCTCTTACCTTAAATGAATCTTAAGTTTAATCTCTGTTGATTTTCATGCTATTTAAACAACTAATAAAACATTAATTCGGTTTCAGGTTTGTTTTTGAAAAGGGTCTGCTATATGAGGACTTGTTCTCATTATAATACAGACTACCCTTCACTAGCAAATGCTCCAGCTGTTTTCCTGCTGTTTCCATGCATACCGATGCTTATCCAAGTCTCCGGAGTCTTGCCACTGTTAATGTTACACTTTTGTGTAACTTCTTTGTAATAATGAATATTTTAAATATATTTTATCTTGTTTCAATCCTGGAAATTTGCTTCAAAAGGGTATAATTTTCTACTTTTAGCTTTGAATGAATGGCCCTGAGAATGAATGGAACGAATAGCTGAGTTAGCGGATAAGCTAATGTTCGGTGTTGATCCTGCATCGTTGTCAGAACAGGAAGAAGTCCTTTTTTTAAAGGCGATTGGCGAGATGGCGGAACTTCATCCTTCCAATAACCAATGGGCCTCATAAATGATTCAGTGAATCATTTTTGAGAAACAAAATGTGTTGTTTTTTTCTGAAATTTACATACAAATATTGTATAAGTGAAAACCGATAGGTTGTACTATAGTGAGATCTGTCTAGTATTTCTTTATCCCGCTATACAACAGTAAGTACAATATGTGGTACCCATTAATATTTTTCTCCTTTCAGGAAGAAATGATCCTTGACGGAGTTTGATGCCACGTAGTCTGTCTCTTTCAGTCTTCGAATCAAGGAGAGACTGCTGTGAGCTGCTGTCGCTCACTTGATGAATTCAGCTTTATATAGAATTCCTGTCGAGTTTCCAACTGAAAGATACAGTATCGATGGGAAATATGAAAACGAACATGAATTCGTAAGTGAACAGAGGTATATTCAATGGAGGTTTTACATTTAAGTTTGGTATAGTAGGTAAGAATGGTTCGTAGAAAGATCCCTGCTTTTTTTATTCTTTTCCGAAATATTATTTCTCAAATTCTTTATTTTGTCTACTTTCAAATGTTTGCTTTTTAGGTGCGCGGAAGTCGTAAAGAGAATGGATATTGACCTTTAGTGAAACAACTGGAAGAAGGGACAGTGCTTCGTTTCCCAGTCATCGATAAGTGCGATTCAATGAGAGATAAGCTTAGAAAAGGAAAAATACTAATATTCGTCGAGTGCCTTTTCATTATTTACTTCATCATTAGTAAGACTTCATTATGTGAAAAAAGTAAATGCAAAAATACTGCTTTTCGTTTATTTGCATGTTTCTTCCCTTTCTATTTTGGCTTCACCTTGCTCCGTATCATAAACCTATTGGAATTAAAAGTATCTAAGATTCAAATGTATTGGAACGCTGTACAACTTTTTGTGACACATAAGAGGAAAGAACTTTCGTTCTGTTTCTGGTTATTGAAGCTGTAATATTCAAGTTTACCTTTACTAATTATGTCGTAATGAATCGCTTGAAAGTTTTGGCAATATTATGCCATTTCAAATATTTTTATTATATATTTATGATAAAAGATTCTCTTATTTCTGTATCAAATAAAATAGATGCTTATATATTAAGCTGTTATTAGCGGAAGTACCTAATAACACACGCAATTTCATTTGAAACATTTTTATACTTGCGTAATAATATATTAAAAATACCCTTCATAATTTATGCTAATTGTACTTCCTCATTTTGTATATATGTTGCCGTGAGTAAGTTTCCGATGAGAATAATGAATCCATCGTATGGTAACCAATGCTAAAACTTAATAGCTTGATGAAAACAAAATACATTAGATCTTGAATGTTGAGCTAACGAGTATATTTTGCAACGATGGAGACGATTGAAGTAGTGCAAATAATAGATTTTTAGATATCTCAAATGAGATTTCATCTAAAATAATTTATTATTCTAAGGTCGTCTGCCCAAAACAAAACTTCTAAAGCTGATCATTCGTCCCTTGTATTTGTCGTTTATTGTGGTTGTCAAAGTCTTCTCGTATTTGTCTCATTTTATCATATGATGAATGTAGATGCCGCTCACTTTGATCTACCATGAATTTGAAACCACCTGTTTTAGCATTGTGAAAACTCATTAGCTTCAATCTTGAATAACTACTGAGACTTTTAAAAATTGACAAGTTGACAAATTAAATTTTCTACTATTACTTCTCGTAATACCTGTTCGTGAATGCGAGGTTTTTGATGAGGGTAGATTCTTTCATTCGATCGATTGCTAATAGAAAAGTTTAGCTCTTTAGGACACTCATAATCTATGGAATCAACTATAGGTGCAATTAACTCCCAAGGATAGAACGATTTTCTCAACCCAAATACGTTTGCCAATTATGAAAGAGGTGACGAAGGCGCCTCCAGTACTTTTGAATCCCGTTACTTTGCCTACCTTTCGTATTCTGGACCAATCAGTTGATATTTGACCCATCGGGTAATGTTAATTTGGACCCCTCTATGCTGATAATATCTGTATAGAATATTTCTTTGAATCTAAAATGCAAAGATATTTAAAGGATAGTTTTTTTATTTACCTTTCGCGAAAATGGCGACGACTTATTTTACGTATCTGATTTATCCCATTTCTTGCTCTGTAGGAATTAGTACGTGACTGGAGGCAAAAATATAGCGTTCTCAAGTCTTAGTACCCTTAGATTATTCCACAGGTTTGCGTAATGGTAAAACTGCCCCTTCCATTATTACCTCCATCCGATACTGGTAATAAATATACATTTTGGTTTGGTGTGCTCTAAGACATGGATAGCCATCTATTTGTAAAAGCTGTAACCTATCTAGAGGTGAAAATTGCTGTAGTCTGTAGAATTTTCTTGAAAATAGAATTGTTGGAGAACTGGTTGAGGAATGCTTCTCATTCAAGGTATTAGGTGAGTTATTAAGACAAAATATATCGAATAATAACGAAATGCAGATGAATATATGTACTGATAAATTATCATCCTTATTGGTAGATGCTTACTACTGATAGGAAGACTAGGTAAATAATTATTTACCCATAGAATTACAATCATTCCTAACTAGATCTTCAATAGAGTGGAATCATTTACACGGAGTATTATTCTCTCCCCTTTCAAGAGGTATATTTAGCAAGATCAGGGATATTTAGCAACAAGATCTTGCTATAAACAGCTTAAATCAAGATTGATATTTACGCCTTCAGTATACTCTTCACTCAAATTTCATTGCAGATTGATGCTATTCAAAAGTTGCCATTCTTGGTTTTGATCATTGCCTTGAAAGTATGTATATTTGCTTCTATTAGATATATCTAAACTTTTTCACAGTGTTAAGAGCTATTGTTGTGGTGGTTTCTCGATTGATTTACTGTGTATGGGCATGATTTGTCTTTGTGGATGTAAGCTGTGGAGTTGTGATGGACGCTCTAGCCTTAAATATATTCCACTATAGTAAGGATTTTTTCCAATTAATTGTGTTCAATGAGGTTTTTCAAGGTGATTCTGAGAACTGCATGCTGAACCCATTCCACAAATACTTGGTTCTGCTTGCAAGGTTTATTTTCAATAATAACTATAGCAATCTCACTCTGCAACAAGTCTCTTTTTAAAATAATACTATCACATTTTCCAATTTCTTGCTCGTTATACGAACTTAATTTAAATAATGATAAATAGCAAGCTCAGAGCAATTAATGATGAGAACGATAATTAATATCATGTGTAATAATGGTATTCAATATTTTCGTGGTGTGTAATATAGATTGTGAATATTATTTCCTTTTAAGTAGCATATTTCATAGTAGCTCAGGATGTAGTAAGAATATGTGTGTGCTTGAACATTTATTTGCTTATGAGCACTGCACAATGTCAAGTTCCTAACAAAGAAATAAAAAAAAATTCTGCGTACACTAAAAATAAATGTATACTATTTGAATTTACATTTAAATTTGCCAATTATTGTTGCGATACTTACGTTAATTAAATGTAATGTATTAGTGTATCTTCTTAAGTAAACGAAATTGATTAGACTATAATCATATAGATATCTCATCTATTTTAATTTAACTGTCCGATTGCATTGACCCGACGTCGTTAGGAAGAAGTTATTATTTGGGTTTTATAAATTGCTCCTTGAGGTACCATCCGATATTACGAGTGAGTTCAATATTTTAACGTGAAAATCAGTATAAACATAAGAGAATATTATTAAAATATTTTAATGTTATTAATAGGAAAATATTTCACTTAAAAGGTAATCTACGGGGAAAATATGTAAAATAAAACTTCAACTATTGAACTTAAAAAAAAATAACGAAAAAAAACCTTCTGGTGGATTTGAATCGTAGTCGGTCAGTCCCGCACATGTTTTGGGAGGTACCTTAACCACTCGACAAACATAACTTCGTGTTTACTTAGTGTTATTTTCATCAAAGTGTGACAATAAAGAAATACATGCAGCGCCCTCAGAGAAAGTGCGGAATTTCCCTGCGTTTTTTGAAGGACGTTTCAAGAATTTGGGGGTCAAATCAATGTCAAAGACGCCAAAATCGTCGATTTTTGGGTTTTCGCGAAAAATTTGCTTTGAAAGGAGAGTGAAAGTGTCCTCAAGGACTCGTCCTTGGGCGTGGCTCCGCCCAGCCCCACCCATTGACGCCCCCGCACATACGTAACTCCCATAATGCCATGCGCACTCTCGAGCCGCCGATTCAAAATTTTCAAAATTTGAAATTTAATTTGCTTTAAGGAGTTGACGCCATATTTTTATTACCTTATTTTTCCTCCGAGGGGAGCTCAGTGGGAAGCCATTAGAAAAATGACTATCGTTTTATAAACTTCATTTTTTTATTTAATTTGCATTTTCTCGAAATTAACGTAAGGATCGTCACGTATTGAGTCTGATCCATTCCATTTTTCCATCGTTTCCATTTTTATCATGATACTTTTTCAATGAAAACACAAGAAGGTGCACTTTGAAGGAAACAAAATATTTGGAATTAATAGAGGATTTTATTTCTACCAATTATACATTTATTTTTATTAGATACATTATATGAACAGAAAGATAACGAAATTTCTCCTGAAGTTGTCGAGACTTCCTTTCAGTCATTCTTGCTCAGAAATGGTCCTATGTTGAACTCTGAAGGGCCTTTGATGCTGATCAGTTCCTGTGGTCATTCGCAGATAGTATCTGAAATGAAAGATTAATTAGAACTGAATAATATTCAATCCTTCAGTAATCACTATATCTACTAAAAAATCATGTAATAAATACCGCATCTACTCGTTCATAGCTCGTGTGTTCAGGGCCTAAATTTGGCAATAACTCGGGGTAAAATTGACCATGTAACACGTGATTGATAATAATCTCAGCTCAACTTTTAGCTGTTCAAAAAATGTTATCGAGTACATACATCGGTTGGTCGCTGACATATCAATTTTTAAAAATAGGTTCTACTCATCACTGTTTTAGATATATTAACTGCGATCCCTTGGAGATATCCAAATTCTCCATCGATTTCATAAAATGCTTTCTGATAAAAATTGTGCATCGTCTTTCCATTTATCCATCAACAATATTTCATTTATATAACGAACTAGTTATGGGAGTAACTACTTCATACCTCAGAATCAATAATCATGTAATTATTTTAAAGGAAGCATTTAAGTTATATCACTTTTAATAAATGTATATAAATCGTAACAGTTCATCTTAATAACATTTATAAACTTTACACTTAAAGGGCGCGTATCCATGTCATGACAAGACTTCGATTACCTTACTTCAGCTACGGGTATCTAAATTTTGCACGGTATTTTAGACGCCATCGATGCCAATAATTATGTATTATCTTTCGGTTACATTTTTAAAGTAAAATATAAAATAGTTTTACGCATCACAACATATGGGTCTTTCGGATAAAAGAAATCGACAATTTCGAAAGATAATTCTTTGAAAATATAATGAACTATCACTGCTTCGGTTACTAACCGCTTCAAGGTAGATACATTTTTGGAAATTTATTTTAAAGCTCAAGTAAAAGGCAATGAATCAGATTAAAGATGGTCTTATTCAGGGTTATTAGTACAAAATATATTAAAATTGAGTAACGCATAGGCTTACCATGCGTCCCATTATCACCGGGATTTTCCGGTCCTGTCCATTACGCAAGAAATCCATTTTCTCTCTTTAAATCTTCAGCCTAATATTTTTATTTTATAGATACTAACAAAATTCAGAGATCTGAAATTTTCAAATACAGATATATACATAAACTGAGAGCTCAATTAAATTTTAAAATTAAAATCTACCAAATAGTCATCCATTTTCGTAATATATTATTTACGGAGTAGTACGGTAAGCTTTTACAAAAATTGTTTACAAAGGTGACGCTATTTAGTCTTTAAATTTAGTGATCCCCTTGGATTTTAACGCGTATGAACTAGAGTTATTTCTTCAATATATAAAATTCCAATCGACATAAAGGCGAAAAATGCCTTTAATTCAATCTCCATTGAGATAATCAAAAGCAATCTTTGAGAAAAATCTAGTGAAAATATTTTTTCCGCTCTAAAGTTGAGAATTTTACCGTTTTCTATTATATGGAATATATTCAGTATAAAAAATAAAAATGTAAAGTATATTAAAGGCGTTTTTCGCGAAGTTGTAACTTATATTTAAGTCTGAGCTCAGAGTTGAATTTTCTCATTCAACTTATCTTGAAATAATTCTTGATAGATAAGTTCATTTAATGCCAAAAATGAAAAAGCCCGATACAGGTTGTCCTTCCGTAAGTAGAATGTGCATCTGCTGTTGTAGAGTGTTTCTTCCAGTTCCACCAGGATATTTCCTGACTTCCTGCATTGTTGTTCTTGTCGTGCATTCTCTTTCCGCTGGAATTATAACTTCTGACAATCAAGTAGTGAGACCGATTTAATATTAATATTAGATTTAATATCGGAATATATATTATTGATTAATTCCTCGAGGTAAAAATCTTCTTTGGCAACTGTAAAGCATTTTCAATGCTTCCTTTTTGTATTGTCTGGATTTCTGATGAACCCGAATCGATAATATCTCGATAAAAGAAAAGAGGAGTGTATGTACGAGATAAAAATTATTATCGACAGCAACAACAGCTGTTTTCTTGAACTTGTTCATCAGTTCAAGTTGATAGTAGTAGAGGCAAAGTTTTGATTATATTAAGTACTGGTTCCCAACTGTTCACGACCCACAAGGGTCGTGAACCAGCCTTGGCTTTTATAGGGGGTCGCCTCCTATAGAATTATCACACTTTGTAAGCAGACTCAAGCTAAACTATCACATTAATCATTAGTGATTACTTAATAATATATCATTATTTATGTTAAGCCTTAAAATGTCTTTTCAAACCGTTTATTATTTTGGTAATTGAACAAATATGGTAGAGAAAGCGGATCGCGGCTAAAAAGGTTATTAACCATCTAAAGAGTGCATAATTATTCAATTCCATTGAGTCGACGGGCTAAAGGTGTTTTCCTAACTATAAAATATCTCAGTATTTCAATTACAAATTCAGTAAGTAAAATCAAGAGGCTATATGTCGTTTAGTCTTTCTTTGACCTTTGAGTTCGCTTAAATGATAAAAATGTAAACTAAGAAACTGTTGAAAAATATCTACCGCACTAGTCAGTTTTCGTCTTACAAACTCAGTCTCATTAATTGATTGTCAGACGGTACATACCTTGTCTCCAATCATCCGATGTTCGAGTTGGGAAGCACATACCGTTCGTCGAAGGGTTTCAGCACACACTGCCTCACCTAGGAGGAGAATTAAAGCATTGATCAAGATCTAAATAACTACGCCTAAGTTCGAAGTAATAGCAACGGTGAGGAAATGAGTCGATGAAAGGATCGATTGTGAACTATATATACTATGTTGCTAAAAAATGAAAAGGAAATAATTTGATGGAAATCAGAATCATCAGAAATATGGTAATTTTCAATTATCCTATTCATACTCATTTTAGGAATAATTATTATTAAATATTGCAATGGTTTTACAAAGCGAACATCACTAATTGTAGGATGAACTTAAATTAAATCACATCGCCTCATTATGTTAGAAACTTGAGCTGTTTAATTGACTTGAAATTTCAATAAAGACGAACCCTGATGAATGATGACCAGTGTCACAAGCAGCGGCTTGCAAAGTAATGTTAATGTAAATGTGATATGTGTCATCTACGATATTAAGTAGGAATGATGACGTAAGATTCTAGAATGTGATACTGAAATACCCTCATGGAAATTAATGTCTTAATAGATCATCTTAGCGGAACATCCCTTTGCCTTGTTCTACCTAATGAAGTTTCCCGTATTACATACATCGTAGCACCGTGACCAGACCAAATGAATCTATTTGTATTAAGCTGAAGTTCTAATAGCGGAATATAAAAGGCCAAAATTGTGGAAGAAATGTAATCTTTTTTATAGTGCTCTTTCAATTGGACGCTACAATTAGAAATTCAATTTTTTTAGAACTATGAAAACTTTCTTTAAATATAATTATTGAATGACTAAGGGAATATGCTAGAGAGAAGGTCATTCCAACTGAAGCATTTATGAGAATTTTCAACCATTTAATCCTTGTGAATTACTATTTTTACGCTATTCCAAAAAATTTGTTACTCAAAAACTGTGGTTTCAATACGTACGAATAGTAGCAGTTATTTCTTCCTCAGACTCCTATGATAGAAAGTTACTAATAAGCTAAGGTCGAAATCGCCAATGTTATGAATTTCTCAAGGAAATCTGAAATTTTCAAAGCTATAAAAGAATTGCGGTATAATTAGGTTTGCAATAAATCAATTATTAAGGGGGCTTACTTCTCGGTAAACCTTAAATAGATATACTTGGCTTATGAAAATTCAATTGTAGGAACCATTCCCATCTTCAGCTTTGTCCTGCTTGAGTGTCAAAAAGTCAAAGACGAGATGCTTATCGTATTTCTATTCTATCCGTAAATTCGTGCAAAGCGCTTATACGGATTAGGAATAATGTATTTTTTATATACTTAGGAAACTTAAATGCGGGGTATACAAAGTCCTGTTTTTACTAATAATATCCTCCACACAAAGCGTCAAATTTTTTACATATCTCAGTAGTGCAGAGAGATACTATCACCCCTGTTTATATCTTTTTTTTACGGCAGCTGGCTATAACAAACATCATTTGATGAAGAGAGCTCAGATAACTAATCAAGTACCGATGCACTCTGAATGAGCATTACCAATACGAACAATGTTACAAGTTGCATTTATAACGAACTCTGGCGATATTAAAATTATCGCAAGAAATACATTTTCTAGTAATCCATCCCAATGATCCTAAGCAGTCAGTTTAGATCAGGCTCAGACCCACAGAACACAACATTTCTTGTAATATTATCATCTATTGAAAATAAATGGCATATAATCTAAACCTTTCGTATGTAGTTTATGTGCAAAAAATGCTATGAAAAGTTTAAACCTGCTTCAGTGACATGGCGACTTAATTAGTATCATTAATATTGAATATAATTTAACAAGAAATACATACACCCTCACTGAGCGTCCGTAACCATTCCCTCCCAAAGAAAGCGAGATCTCTTTTTCTCCTATTGCCACCTATATACGAGCTGAAAACGTACATATTTAAAAATCTGCTTAACTAACTATATTTATTGGAATTCTTCAGCCAGGCTCATATGTCATGAAAGAGTTCAACGCTTCCCACAACTGCTAGAGAATAAGGTGACTAGGAATTTTACATCTTTGATTTCTCAAACTTTAATCGCTTAATATTTATTTAAAGAGCCTCACACCTGATCCTTTACGGTCAACTACAAAAAAGGGCACGTCGAAGGTTATCTAAATAAATGGCGAGTTTTCGGCAATACTCGGCTCCTATTACAGAATATGCTGTTTGAAGTACAACTCACAAGCGACATTTCTCTCGAGGTATAAGAGTTCCCGTAGATTCCTCTAGTCTCGAGCTAACCGTTCAGCTTCCACTCAGCCTTTCCTCCAACTTGCACTGCTCCTCTCCACAACCTTCGCGGCACTCCCACCATGATACCTCAACGAGGGTTTCAAGAGTACTGTTTGACCTACTAGGAAGAATAAGAAATTAGTGCTTCATAACTTAAATGTTTTCAGTGTGGAGTAATTACGAAATACTCTTTATAATGAGAATAAAAATCACTGAAAAGGTCTAAAATATTAATATAAGATACATTCGTCTGACCAAGTATCAATTTTTGGAAAATAAAGATTGTGAATCATACTGATATATATGAAGTTGGTCGATGAATATAAAATCGGCTCAACTCGTACATAAGCATTGACGATCAAGGATCATTCTTGGCGTCATTAATAATTAGATAATTCAGTTCAGTTGAATAAACCACTATGTTCGTTAGAATGATCTAATTTCAAAGTTCGTGTCATCGACAATACTCTTCTAAAAACACCATATAAGCGATACATCAAATCCGTTCGCCAATTTCGTAAATATAATAAATATATCATTCCGATAAGAGGCATAACAACACTGCATAGAAATTTGAAATATACTTGCGCTTGGAATGACAGCTCATTCTCCTTCGGCATGCTCCGAGTCGTCCGCATTCTCGAATGCACTCAACAGGTTTAGACCCGTGATTCACCATCGACCGTCATTTGGAAAACAAAGGAGATTGTATATACGCATGAACTGGAGCATGCATTTCAACAGGTCTGAATACGAAATAATCGTGTAGAAAATGAATGTTAAAATACGAAATAATGATTTAATATCGGTCCTTTGTGTTTAAGCGATTCAATTCGGAATCATCTGCTGCTGTCCCTTATTATCTATGAATAAGAATTAACAATAACTTTTCGGATCAATTCCTCTCGCTAACACCTCTGGATAAGAATTGTTTAATTAAAAATTATGGAAAGCGCGACATTGTGACTCAGTGGACGCGCATTCCGTATCCAGCGCCAGAGAGATTTGCAGATAAAGCAGTTAATGAATAAGCGAGGTGTTATCACACCTGCCACACACCGCATGGCCTCTCGCAGGGTACTTATGTAATAGAATAGAAAACGCATTGCAAGTTCGTTATCGAAATATGTAAATCAAAAATATCCATATAAACTGTTGATACGAGTCTGGAGTCTGGTCTGAAAAATGTCTTGATCGCTGTCGGATGTAAATAGACAAGAGATCGGAGCATTGGAAAGTTCTCACCTTTACAACTTCCTGACCTGGAAACTTGACGACTTCGCGAACTGGACTGGACGACTGGCAAACTTCTCCGCGAATTTACTTATGACGAATGTAATCGTGATAATTTACTTTTAGTTGCTGGTAATACTTAGAGCTCCCTCTTTATGGAACTTCTGGAGAAAGGATGCCATCACCAGGGAGTAATAGGAAAGGTCTTTCAGGTTGGGTAGCTAAAAATGGAATGTCAATCAGGACGGAGGGTTGGCTGTTGTAGTGGCTCATTTTGACAGAAATGGCTTCCAGAGGTGAGAGTTTTAGATGATATAAGAAAGCCTTGGATTTTCTGTTTGACCTCTTCTACAAAACTGCTCTAAGATCAAAATCACTTCAATTCCTCAAAAAAGAGCTTGATCCTTCCCACAAGCATTCTTGCTTCGAGGAAGGGCCATGTTTGCATGGTTTCGATCGGGATGGATTATGAAACCAATGATTCCCGAACAGGATGCTTCGTTGGAAGGATATGATGCAATAAGAATAATGGAACAGCAAGGAGGAGCAGATACTAGGTTATGTTACCTAGTTTCCACTCTTCGTTCTTCCTGAAATATAAAATTTTTTTTGAAAGAGGAATTCACAGATTAGCCCTAATTGAAACAGCGAAATTTTTATTTCGATTTGAATAATATTTAGGACTTGGTCACTTCTTAGAATCACATTCATGTGCGTTGGTTGAGATTTCTTATTGCGAAGGGAGCAGTGACTTGTGAAAGCTTGGGAAACCGGTCAAAACCCTCGGTTACGGAAGTTAGGTCTCGGACATTCAAACTCCTACGCTGTCACCTTGACATGAGCATGACTCTCGCTGGTCCTTATTAATGTCGCCATCGATGGTGCTAATGCTAAATACTTTTTCCCTAGTCAGAGATGTAGCATTGGTTTCCTTTCTCCAGGTAAAATTAACACCACGGGGAAAGTACGCGACTTTGCGGGAAACGAATTAACAGATAATAATATTTTGCTGGAGTAAGAAGCTCGAAAATATTACTTTTATATAATATATGGTTTATGTGTTATTTATGAAAACAATTCTTATCCCAAAGGAGAGTGTTAGTGATCGGAAATGAAACTGCTTCACTTCTTCACTTTAACGAATGTTAAAGTGACTGGTCGACCAGCAACTACAAAACACTATTATTTACAATTTTTTCCGGTTCGATTCCCGGTGGGAACCAATGTGCAAAATGACCTAAGCTGTCGAAGCGCTTTTAAAAATACTACTACAATAACAATTAAATTTTTTTTATAAGATATTAGGGGGACAAAAATTTAAAAGCGAAACTTCATTGGAATAACCCTGAATGCTGTTTGAATTTCATTCGGGATGATTAGCGAGCTAAATTTGTAGTTTTTCTTTCCGAAATATTCCGGAGAATTTTCCAGCGTTTGTATGGCAAAAGAGATTGCCCATTTATAACCATTACTCTTTCATAATCAGAGCACATAATATATCGACGGCTTATCTTGTGTGCAAGTACTAAAAATCTTAAAGATAAAATGACATCATAAGCCATGTTCCTTTTTCTAATGTACATAATGTGGCAATTTTACATTCAGAAAGAACTTTTGAAGGAATAGCGAAGTCACAGGTGTGAACGATTGAATTGATGTTGAAAAAGATGAAGAAATATTTATGGAGTCTCTAAGGATGACTGAGAAATCAATTAAATATTTCGGGAAACCCCAGATGTGTACTAAAATGTGCCGTTTACCAGAGGTTATATTTCAATATCCTTGAAACCACCCCTAAATCCGGTTGCCCTAGTTCCAACTCATCAATTCCTAGATCCGCAGCTCCTTGGTTTTCAAGATGACAAAACCGGACTCTTTTAGGGTTAATGGTGCGTTTCCCTGACTTATTTGGATTTATCTTTCGTACTAAATGATAATCAAATCATCAGTTGTACTACATATTTATATTATACGCATAACACACATATCGATACATTTTAAACCTCAATTTACATATTAATATTATAGGCCTCTTCAACAATATTAGAATAACTAGCAGGATACAGCTGAGTGATGTGTTTTTTCTTATTGAAGAAAAGAGAGAGGGTAAATACGTTTTCGAAGATAGAGCAATTTTTACATTTATATATGTTCAACTGTAAACGTCTAATAGCCAGTCTACAATGTTCTCGTGCACATAAATTAGCTATTCCGCATCGTAATACTTATACGCTCGAACTCTACATCAATATACACATTTGTAAACGTGAATGGGTTGAAAGTTGTGATGCGTATGAACCAAACAAGGACGAGCTCTTTTCGTCGGAAACGCCATTTCCTGAGAGAGGACATATTTAGGGGGACTCTGTTGCAATCTTCATTTCCCCGAAATTCCGGAGTTCGTCGTAAGATTTTTGTTAAGATAGAGAAAGAAAGTGGGATGGACGTGCGTCGATGAAATCTCAGTTCCACCGAGGAAAGATGGGACTTGACGAACGAGCATGTGCAGATGAAATGATCCAAAGCCAGGCCCTTAGAGGACTCCGTTATGCGTCACATAGTTTATACTTAATGTTCTTCACATTTACGACGTATTTTTAGAAAAAATATCTGATGATTTCAGCAATGATGTACTGAAGATAGGCTCGGTTTATTTATTATAAATCTTAAGTTGATCAATTTAACAAATAAATCTTATAGACATGTTTATAATAACAGCTAAAAATATTACGAGATTAATAGAAATCTTGGGAATTAAGTTTAGATTAATTTGCGGTCAGTTTTCTCTCAAAAAAGAAAATATCTTGTTCATTCATTTTACACAAAATTCCAATTCAGCTACTTTTCAATGAATTTAGCTTGAATCTACACAACCGATACTACAAGTAGTCTTTTATCAGAATTCAATATTTTTCATTATTCGAAGTTAGAGATACATAATATACTATTATTGGCTACGACAGAATGGGGTTACTATTTTAAACAAAGACGTAAAGTCTATTACTATATTGGAAGAACCCAAGATATATAGATGATGGATATACTGTAACAGCAATAGTAAGGAAAATATTATGTACTTAGAAAAAATATTTTCTCTATCACTCACAGCATATCGTGCTTGCCATAAGACTTTCATCTAATTCAAATTAATCTTCAATTCCTGCCACTATCCTTTTAGAGTTTCTTATCGGGTTCTTTTCCCTTTTTAGTATTTTATTTACGCCGGAATAGTCAATTTTCAAGGAGATTATTGAATATTCTGATTCAGTGAGAAAACCGAGTGTTGAAGAAAGGCGTAGAAATCCCAATTAAAATTTCATTCCTCTCTATACTTCATATAATATTTCTAAATGATTTTTACCATATTTTGGATTAACTATTGATTATATTGGCTGTAGGAAATTTACGCCGTAAGAGTCCTCTCACGCTTATATTCAAGGGCTTCCTTTTAAAATGAGTGATTGCCTTCATGCAGCGGCCTACCTGTATACCTCCATTTCATAAATAAATAAGTTCATGTTGCCGAGTCACGCGAACGAGGAAAATATTTGTGTTCAATCATCTCTCGGTATCTCCATTTTTTCTTTTCCAGTACATTACTTCTGAGCAATTCATTATATTTTCCAAACGTCTTCTGAAAATGCACCGTTTTCAGACGAGCAATCGTCACACTTTTAGATCCGTTCATGATTAAATTTTAATGATGCATGAATTAAAAATTTCGGCTTCCTGTAACCTACCCTTAATTAATACAGGTACGTTACGAAATGTTCTTTCATCAGTTGGCGTTTCGCCTTGATATGTTCCTGCTCCGGATATCCCGCTCCTAAAAAACACGGATATTACGAAATGGCGCTAAATACGAGCTTCTGTCACCCAGGGCCGGCGAAGCGGGCCTCCAGAGCCTGCGATACCGGCAAAAGCCACTCTTTGGGGGGCTTTGATTCAGTTCTTCCAATTTTTGCATTAAAAAACTATAAATAATGAGCTTTCGAAATATAGAAAATACTTCACCACATTAAACCTAATTAGAGCATGGTTTTATATCAAAAATGTTTTTTCCTCATAGAACTCCATTTCTGTTCCTTTTAAATTACTACGAAAACAATTTAAAGAAAATGAAGCGCCTGGTATATAAAAAGATATGCTTATCTCTAGAATTTAATTTGACTGTATACATAAAGGTAGCGTATTTAGTGAAATATTTCGGAAGAGCTAATATTTGATGGATGATGAACTAGATGCATACTCATTTCTTACCCATTCGATGTTTGACGCGGAAATTCTGTATCTGCAGGCAAAAGAAGTTCAGCCTAGCATTAGCCCTATCGTCATCCATGCATCCGAATTCAGTGATCCTAAAAGTAACTAAGTTCAAATTTTGATTCAATATGATTCTATACTATGATTCGATACTCGTGCCCCTTACTTGGCTTAACAATATCTTACCGTTCGGAAAAAAATTCTTCGTGTATCAGCTCGAATCCTTTGCTCTGAATCCATCTAACATCTATGTACATTGAATCAACCGCTTTATTCAAAGGTGCTCCTTGAATAGACAAGATTAAATACAGAAAAAAAACAAACATAAGTTATCTTTCTCAAACATATAGGATTGAGGTGTTACTTGGTGAAACTCCTTCATAATCATACAGGGTAATCCTCGCTAATTAGAGTACACAAAAGAAAATTTTCTTTTGTGGACTTTACTAGGTGGGTTTTACTTTCTCTATGATATCCCACTCAACGTTATGTGATACATAGTTATATTTTGTAATTACCTCCAGAAGCTCTTTTCTCTTGAATACTCTTTTCAATTGTTATCAGGTTTGAAAAATTCAATTTAATGGCACTTAACGTTCAAGAAAACATCTTGAAGTATAAGATTTACATTGAGTATCTGCAAAATACAAAATAAATCACAATTGTAATGATTATGATAAATTTTGAGAAAAAATCTTAATTATCTGCATAACACAATGCTAATTCAATATAGTATTTCTTTGAATGATTTACATTCTTGAATTTAGCATTCTAATTATATATTTAAATTTCACAAGAAAGCAAGGAAAACAAGCTTCAATGATTCTGAAAGGGAAATTAAATAGTGGTTAAGTAGCGGAATTTTATGTATTGCATTGAGACTTGTCTCTTGGGTAATATCTGACATTATTGTGTTGGACATGAATAAAATCATAAGTAAGTGCTTGCTTACAACTGTTGTTAGCTATGAATTACAACTTGATTTTCCAATCTCCATCAATTCCTCTGTCTCAATCATTCATTCACAAGAATATCCATCTTTATTTCTAAGATTTTTTATCATATTCACATGAATTCAACTGGCATTTCTTAGAAAATTGGGATTCACTACTTTTTGGTATACCCAAAGATTGTTTGACTTTTAATAATTAAAATACCATTAAATTTCAAAATATATTACATACAAATGACACCCACCTTTGAAACGTAAATTAGTGAGGCTATTGATAAAGTCAAGACAAAATATAAAAATAAATCCCATAATTATTTAACTACTGCAAATTGGTTGATGTATCAAATTCTGTGTTTCTTTTAATTTCATATCAACTTCTAACCTTCCTGACTTTTATAGAAACTCACAAGACAGCCAATAATTCTGACACTTAGATTATTGGAGAGCTGCAACAAGTTCTTTCTACTTTAATATTCCTGAGATTTTGAATATGACATTGCACTTATCATAGGTACTCAAATACAATTCTTAAAACTTAAGAATATGATACATAATTTTGCAGTAGTGACGAAATAATAGTATATAAATAGTCGAGAATTATCTTAAATTTAGACTACTTGAATCTAAATATCTTAATAGAATCATAACTGAATAGAATAGTTTAAGTATACTGACATTTTTAGAGCTGATTTTATGGAAATAAAAATGCACTGTGAGGTTTGAAGGAAATTATAAAAAATTCCCAGAAACTAATTCAAGGAAAATATTCCCATTTCTTTGAAAACAAAGAGAGTATGATGGAGAAATTTTTACATTATGATAAAATCTAATAGAAAGAAGCTGAGCTCAGAAAAAATTTTTTAAACATGATGTGATCATACAGATAGGTAGGTATTAGTTGGTTCTTGGTGTCATGATACCATTGGATCAATGAATATTCTTTTGAAACTGGGCCAAGTATTCTCCATGAATATATCTTGAGAAAGGCTGAGATCATCTTGTAAGTTTGGCAAAGTAAAAGTAATATTATCTAAATTAATCCAGATGTTGTAGGAAAGATGTCATCAATTACATATGCTTCATATATTTCCTAAGCAAATAATGTAATGGCTAGGAGTAAAGATGTTGTCGAGGAGTGATTTTACTTAGAGGAGTATTTTAAAATTGAAATGCTGCCAAATAGTGAAATTAATACCTCATCAAGATTGGTAGAAGATTCACGCAGATAATGCTGCAATTTGAATGAATAAATTGAAGAAAATTACAAATAAAACCAGGAGAAAGGTGTTCTATTCAGGAGGTTGATTATTTTGGCAGGTAAATACTGAGGATGCTTGGAAGAGAATGACTAATCATGAGTAGTCCAATCTGCTCTGAAGCATAAAAGACCTTGGCAGAAAAGGGAGAGGCCAGTTTATGGGAGAACTTTGACATGACTGAGGCTATGCTCAACTCATTAATTAATGTAACTCAACTGCTGACTAATGCAAATAGATACATCAACATATGAAAAAGCCACTGCTTATTGTACATTGGATTCATAAACACACTGAGTCAAGAAGTTATAAACTAAACTAAGAGGTTAAATGCAAAGGAAAATAGTAAATTAAAAGGGTATAAAACTTTCCCAAAACCATCAAAAATCAAGACTAAAGTGATCCTGAAAATATGATAGGTATACTGTGGTTATTCTAAATTTGAATAAAATATATTGGTTTCTGCAACTGAATTGACTCAATAATGAGGTTAAAAAGAGGATAAATACAAAGAAATCTTCAACTAAATTGAAAGGAAAAGATTTTCAGTTCTAGATCCATCCTCCCATTCTATGATTTGTGTAAAGATTTAATAAGCCAATATAGAGCCTAAAGACAAATGGTTATTGTTATTATCAGCATCTGAAGAGGAGCTTGAAGCATAAAGTTTAAAAAAATATAAATGGAGTCATTATGAAGCCAAGTGAAATGTCTTTTTAAAAAATTATAACAAATCCTTCTTCTAACTCTTTTGTAGACTTTCTTAGTCTCTTTCTTCAATGTTGGCAGATATCAAAAATAACTAAAAATATAGATTTTTATTACATGTACAAGGTATTCAACTGAGAATGAATTATTTTGAATGGAGAATTGGACAAATAACTTTACTTAGTAGGGATTTTTAAAGAAAATGAATTGATTCTAAATAGTAGGACTAACCTTATTACTTCATATTAGATGACTTAGATTTATTGAGTCCCATGTAAAGCCATGTTATTTGCCTTTAAATTAAATTACTGCAGTTTATTGGTATATCATAATTATTAGTAAAAGTATATTTCTAATGGTGTTTGGTAATTTTTTGTTATTTTTACCTGGTATTGATATGTACTTTATCGTGTAGAGGAATTTTACATTTACATTTAAACCCTTCAATCCGCCAGTGGCGCGTGGCAGGGGGAATTATACAGCTTCATTGGATAAGCCATTTTGAATATGGCATCATAACATATTTACTGAGGGATATACACAGCATGTTATCAGCTAAGCTTCATTAGGAAATCCTGAGCTGAAAGCATTAGCTGTGCAATAACATTCTTATAACACAATATGATTGTTTATTCAGTTGGCATTTTCAACTGCTGACTAGATAAAGATGTAATTTTTATGAGGCTACTTACCATACCAAGGAATTGCTAGAAAATATCATGGTATACATATACTGCTATTCTTTGAAATGTATTGTACAATTTTGAATTTAAAAGAATATTGTAATGTAAATTAATACCTTCTGGTGGACTTTCCTCAAATCAATATCTCAAACATTGGATTTTATACAGCATATAATTTATTTTTCAGGTAAAATGCAGACAAACTTTATAGCAGGTCAACACCAATAATAAAAAATTAATTGTTAAAGTGAAGGTATCTCAAGAATACATTGAATGAATTAAGCTCAACAAAATATTTGGCCGATACAATAATATACAGAAATGTAGTCATACTCCTAAAAGAAATTTTCCAAAAGAAAAGTGCTAAGATTTAAAAATTCTTTGAGAATTGGGCTATTATCTCATATCCTTTTTTATAATCCTTCAATTTATTTTAAGAATTCTTCCTTTTATTATAATAGGTGAATCTTTTGCCAAAAAGTTTGTAAATTAGTGGTTGAATTTGTAATAAGTGGTTATAATTTGAATTATAAAAAATGGTAATTCTTGGGAATTTCCGAGAAGCAATAGGCAAGTGTTCAAGGACAATAAAATTACCTGGCAAGGCTATACAACGTATATCTGGTGCACATAAGTGTTCCGACTGCTGTGTGAACATTATTGCATTGAGGCTTCCACTGAATCTACAATTGTCCTTTTCCTTATTTCCAGCTGTTTAGACAAATCATGACGTCGAAAACAGATGCATGTTAGATCGTAATGAGAGATGGCAGGTCTTTCAGTATGACATTTTAAAGGCCAGGGTCGTAGTCATAGAAGATATGACATAAAAATCATAATGGTGTTAAAATTGAGAGTACACGTACTTTATCACCTGTTTCTATGGATGGGTGTACTGTACAGGCATACATGAGTGGTCGCAATAGCGCCAAAATGATTAGCCAATCGAAGAAGAAACCCGAAGTATAAGTTAAAAAAAACCTCTGGTCCAAACTCTGTTTGGAAAGAGCATGTTTTCATTTGCAATTTTGATCCTAAGTCCCACTCACCTGCGATAAGCTGCATTAATCCTATTCTCAGAGTCAAACATTTCAACATCTTTTCCTCATTTTCACAGCAGGTATTTTTTAATTTCACTTATGAAATCCTAGTCATGAAAGTAATCACATTAATTGGAAACAAACGCGAAACAGATGCGAGGTAAATTACAGCACTTAAATCACTTCTACGGATAATTTCAACAGACTACCGAGTTTGACGGATGTTAGCAATAGTCTATAAATCGTGGTAATGTTCGTTAATTCCGATAATCTCCAATTAATTTCCATGAAAAATTAACTGGGTACACTCTTGCATTAATTTCAGTTGGATAAATCGAATTGTGGTGCATCAGATGCTGAAGGGTCATTGGTGTGTCCTTGCTGATGAAATTATTTACCTATCGTCACACATTTCAAGATTACAAAATGAGTAATATTCCCCTTAGTTATATCTCTAACTCTCACCATTGCTTTATCATATTAAATATTTAAATATTTTCTTCTGAATGGAGAGATGACGTGAATATCGCGTAATCACAACATCTTCCGAATAAAGGATTTGAGGTTGAACATTTGAGTGACATCGCAGAAAGTTTACAAAACCAAATTTTATATAATATTATTTAAAATTAGTGACTTCGAATTACATTCGGGTCGTCGTACACTCGAGTATATACGGTATGTAAAATCTCGAATCTCAATTTATTACGGTAAAATGCGGAGTAGTAAGTTACCCAGGGTAGGCTACAAATTGATACTTTGTACTGTTGAGTCTCCTCTTCGGAAAGATAAATGTGAAACAGCAGAATTAATATACACTGCCGTTTTCTCAAGGATTAAATCTCTTTGGGGAAATCTTTAGATAGGTCTTTCCGTAAATCTACGGATTATGAATTGTCAACGCGTTCTCAAAGAAATCTTGTCTTCTAGGTCCTACTTGTAAATGAAAATTCGGAAAACAAACACAATTCGAATATAGGTCTTCCTTCCCATGTGCTTGGAACTTATACGTATACTACCTAATTCGTGTATTAGTCCCCAGCTAAGTATTGCCGGAATGTAACGAGGAAAGCGTCGCTAGGAGTTTCCTAAAGGCGTTACCCTTTCGCAACTTTCTATATCTGGAAAACATCTTCAGGTTTCCGTGATGTGGTCAGAAAATTCGTACTCGTGGTTTGGGAGAGCCCAGGGCGCGCGCTTCCGCTAATATCAGGAGATATCATAAAGACACCGAGAATTATGAAAATAAAAACCACTACTCTCTAACATTTCCTTTCTGGTAGATTATAACCGAGATAACAGAAGTGGCATCCTAATTAATCAAAATTAGAAAGAATGTAAGGCTGAACACTCCGTAATTATCTTATTATCATCTTATTGAGAGAATTAGACTAACAAGCATCAGAATGCTATATATGCTTGTTAAATATTTCAGTAATTCAACTGAAGAATAAGATCGGCAAAAAATAGAACTGAGAGACAAGTAGGTTACTGAAAATAAAGTTCTCTCAGCTAAAGAATATGGAGTAAGAGATAGATGACGCGTAGTAAGTATGTATTGAGGAATTTTTCAGTTTCAGAACTATTTCAGCTCAATTACAGCATCCTCCGCAATTATTCCCGCAAACTAAAAGAAGTTCCAAGTTAATAAAGTATTCGAGAGTATACACCATGTTCAAAGTCTTAACAACTGAAACTTAGAACGAAAACTAGAGCAGGTAAGTTTTACTATAAAATTTTATTTATCACTATAAATATATTTTTTACATTTATGCATTTTCAGATACAAATCCTTGTTAAAACTTTAAAATATATCACACGAGTTTTTTGGTATCTGATAAAAATAACTATCATTAATAAAAATAACTATCATTAACAATTAAACAACGGATACAAAACTGTCTCAGACTCACGTGATTATGTTAGATGTAGCATCTACAGAAAATGCACATTATGAGTAAAAATAATTACAAGCGATGCAAAAAGATTGCCGATAAATCGCTGCGGCTATACACACTCAGCGATCCCAGCAGTCGTCAAACGTTAAACGAACACTCCAAAATATTTTGACGCAAAATATTTCAGTCGCGCTGGATCATCAATCAAGAAACGAACACACAAAATGTCTTTATGGCACCAATCGTCAAAGTGTCAATCCCCCTTTCCAGTCACGATTTTGGAATGTTTTGGCCAGACTGACTCGAATGTCGAGCAGAGGTACTCGAGGCACTTTTTTTAGGGAAGGGATTTGTCAGTTGAGGTTCTCTTCTCAAAGAATCAAGCGAAGTCTCCTCCCTTCTTGACTCCCATCTGCTGGAGCTAGAGTGTGAGAGAGATGATAATTAGACTCAGCAAATATAAACATATTCAAGGCCTACAGTTTAAGTTCACGGCAAGTCAAGATCCGGTAGAGAATGAACTCTTGTGGATTCGAAAACAAATTCAGCCGTGAAGAATTAGCACGATAAGCGAATCCTGTTATTCTGAATTATAATTTTTTCCAACACATTGTTATCAACGCCTTTGAATTAAAGGTTGTAACAAGTGAAAAATTGTGACTTGGCAGGGACTTTAACCCAAGACTCTCACTTTCCGGGTAGGTATTCAAACCCCCCTGAACTATCGAGTCACGTCCTTTTCACTACTGTAAATTTTGATTTCTAATTGATTAAATTGAATTGATCTGATTATATTTAAATCTGTCGATGCCTTGGATTTCCATCGACTTCATCCATATTTCAGTAGTTCAAAATATATACCTCTGTTCGTCTTTCGATCTCTTCCTCATGTGGAGCCTTCATCGCGAAGATGTAGGTGTAAACCAACCCTGCGACGATTCCTCCCAGAATTGGTCCGATCCAGTAGATCTGAAAAATAAATTTTACATCAGATTCACAATCCGGAACAGTCTTATTAAGATTTACTAAATTCCACAACGGCAAATCGCAGACTTCCTTACCCAGTGGTCGGACCAATCTCCGCTGATGACTGCGGATCCGAAAGATCTTGCGGGATTCATACTGGAACCGGTGTATGGGATCTGAAATTACAGCGAAAGATAGGAGAATCATTAAGAGTGTTTAAAATTGATTATTTACACAGATTAGATTAGTTAGAGTCCGGGAATGTTCAAAACCAGATTTTAACACTTACAGCGGCGAGATGTCCAACGAGGATGGCGAATCCGATTGCGATGGGAGCGGCGTTACCAAGATTGCGGACTGGATCGACGACTGCGAAGACCACGAGGAGCAGGATGAAGCCAAGGAAGAACTCCATTCCGAATGCTTGTGGCGCAGACAGATTAGCATGGATCAAAGTTGTTCCCAATTTTCCAACAACCTCGTCAGGAGTGAGGGCCTTCACGCAAAAATTAATTAAAAAATTAGTTCCAGATGCTTACGTCAAACAGATTATAATTCTAAGAACTAATATAATGAATAATATTCCGCGATAGTTCAATTTCGTTAAAAAAGTTTACTGCATACTGTACGAAAAATCACAACAGGAATATAGGTACACCAGTTTCCGTGCAAATCACGCCATTAGAACTGAGGGAAAAGCGCGAGAGCAAGGTTTCGCTTAAGGTTGCAGTAAAGACTTTTTCGACGAACTTTATCGTTTCAAGACATTTTTCCTACAGTCAGAAATCAATTTTCTGACTTTGCGAATAAAGTGCCCAAAGTTTCATCGGCGGAAATTATAATCAATCCTTTCAAACTCACCCTCAGGATTCCAGATCCGGCAACGGCACCCAAGCACTGAACAATGATGTACAGGAATCCTCTTATGATCGGGATGTTACTGGTGACCATCATGGCACAGGTAACTGCAGGGTTTATGTGCCCTCCGCTTACATGACCTATGGCCTGCAATGCAAAAAGGCAAAGGTCAGAATTTCTCGATCGAGACACTGTTGTCCATTACTCTAAATCAGAAAATTTTCAAGCGTCCAACCTGAATGATTCCAGCACCAGCAAGACCAAAGGCCAAAGAAATCTGCACGACGGTGGCTCCATTGTCATTCCACGCCACGGTCGACGCGCATCCAAAGAAGTTGAGGAACAACACTCCGATGAACTCCGCCAGCAAAGTCGCGAGAAGTTTGCGGACACCCTTTGCAGACAACTCGTCGAGCCCCAGACGTTCCTTAATTCCAGTCATTTTGTTGTTTTGTTTAGTCGACTAAACACAGAGCTAAAACATTCAAGAAAATGTTTTAATTAGTTCACTTCGCTGCAGATCAAGTTATTTTTCCAATTTAAAAACTACGACGAGAGGTAACGATTCAAATTTACAAGAAAATCTCCAAAAATTGAAGTTTTGTGGCACTTCCTTATCGATCCGTCAAAATTTTGAAAAAAATGTTTTGTTGAATTCATTTTAATTTAACCAAATTGCCCCAATTCCGAGAATAATCTCCCCAAAGCATGTTCTCAGATTTTAATTTATGAACAAGATAGTAAAGAGACAAGATACTAGAGTTTCTTGGCAAACGATCCCGCCTCAAAAGTAAACTCGAGCCACGTAAACAATTTCGCTTTCCAAGTTTCACGAAGTTGTTTTTCTCGCATTTCATTAATATGCAACGTTCGACTCCAGCGGTGACGCAGTACAAGAAAGCGTTCGCCTAGAATAATCAGAGGAAAAAAAAGTCTAGGAAGCGGTTCAGCATAACAATTTCCTTCCTCGAATTATAATTTTTTCGCGATAGTACTTTTCCTTCCGAGAATTAAGTATGTGCCGAATGCATCTCTCTAGTAAGAGAATGGAGACCCTTTCGAAGGTTTCCGAACCATGGAACGAGGAAGAGGAATTGAGAATCATTTTCTCCGTGCATACAAAGCGAAAAATTCTTTATCAATTATGAGCAAAAAAGACTCAATCTGAAGATTCCGTAATAAAGTTAAACATTTTCGGTCAATATGGAGGCTCGCGATCGAAAACTAGAAATCACAAAGACTTTGAAAAGAATAATCATTTACATCGAAATGATTAAATCGAACAGAAAAGTTAACTCAATTAAGTTTTCAGACTACGAAAAACAAGACTAAGAAGACAATTTGGAAAACTTGAGATAAAAAAAGCGAAATTTTCTTCCAAGACTATCAAAAGATTCCGAAAGAATGATTTTAATAATTGAGCAATTGATTCTCCAAAAGAATTATATTTAAATGTTTAAGCATTCACGTTAACTATAGAGGTAAACCATTATAAACATAATAAAGAAACGAAAACAATAAATTACTGCACGATTGGGACTAAATTGAATCTCGAGAATAGTCTAACACGGCCGATGAGATTTTTTTGACTGTGAGAATACAAGTCTCAAATTTTGTTGTAATAAAAACTTTTTCTAGATAGCACTTGAACATCACGTTTTGATCCGAACACCCTTACCAACGAGATTTATCGAAAAACGCCGCAAGAAATCTAACGTTCCGCCAAAATCACTTCTGAACAAAAAAACAAAATTCACTGTCACTTGCAATCTCGACTAACCTGTTTGAGCTTCTCCAAATAACACTTATAACAGCAGATGAAGACCTCACTAGTGAAGCGTCCCTTCCCGCTTCGGCCAGCCGCTTTAGGAATCACTTCCTAGGCTATGTGCAGACGACGTAAGACTGACGCAGAACGGAGGCAAGGAGCGCTTTTTATAGTGGAGAAGGTGGAGGCACGGCGAGGGAGAGAAGGAAGAGGGTCTACGGAGAGAGAAGCACGGCTCTCGGAAGGGGAAGATGGGTTGGGAGACTCCCCACTGGGGGGAGAGATCCTGACCGTGATTCGGGAAACCTCAGCCGAGTAAAAAATTCCAGTTTCATATTTTAAGAAAAATACTCCCCGGTAAACAGATAATGCCATTTGCACACTCCGAATTTCCCTGCGGTCCCAAGAGGGGATTTCGTACGAAACTGCGAAATTGCCGATTCAATGTGAGAGGAACATTAATTACAGGAAGCACCATCGCTCAGAATTTGATGCAACGTCCTTGAATGAGAAAAGTTATTCTCTTTAACTTATCAAATTCTCATATCGTGCTCGTGAGTATTTTCTGTGACGTTTGACCACATTAGAACTCGTCGCGAATGTGATCCATTAGCCGAATCCTTCGATTTTGGGGAGAATAGAATTTTATTGGAAAGTAATTTTCTGAAAGTCACAGAAATCTAATAATATTGTCTACATTGCCGTCGCCTCTTGGTGTTAAAATAATTCAGCGTTTGATAGCAAGCAATAAACCCGAAAGCATAATTTTCATCATCGATGCTTTATGATTTTACTAAAAATTTATTTATATAATTTAATTTATATATTTAGTTAATTAAATCATATAATATCGTAATTCCATCGAAACATTAAATTTTGGGCACCAAGAGATTTCAACTGTAATCGAAACAGACAAATGTGTCCTGAAAGGACAATCGAGATCATTTTCCTAACATTCATGTCGACAGTTTTTGAAGTTTAAAGAACATTTTCTATGTCTTAGTCTTTACCTGATAAGTTACTCGTATAAAGTACATTACGATTTAAATCAGGATGAAAATTAATGATATAAAAACATGATTGATTTACACGTGACAAGATCATACGAAGAATGTACAAAACTCTACATTCGCATCCGTTTTACGTATTGAAGAAATAACACTTGCTATATATTATAATGAAAAAATAACACGTGTTATTTCTTCATTACTTCAATGGCTCTCCACAAGGTAACGCCTGAACATCTAGATTTCATTTTTACGTACTGCGTTGGAAGAGGAGAGAAAAAAATAATAAGTTAGTTTAAACTGGTAAAATAATGTCCAAAGTTATAAATTCCAAAAGAAGAGATAATGAGAATAACAAATAACGTCGTTCTCAAGAGTCATAAGCTAAGAAATTTACAGATCTATATGAGGAGGCGGCAAAGTGAACTTTTAAACGTCGAAGGTCACCTTGAAAGAGTTTCGACGGTGCGAAATATTTTACGCGGAAGGAAATATGGAATTTTGAATGAGATGTGGGACTTTGAAGCTCTTACTAGGGCTCTCTTCCCTTCGGTAGGTTTACGGCGACGATATTTTTGTTTGTAATTATGAGAAAATATTTAATTTTTCATTGGGAATATCGAAAATTAGCACCACTAATATCAAGACTGCAAATTAAATTAAAACAACCGATTTATCAACGGAGATCGAGCCTGATATTGCTCTTGAGAGAGATCAGTTATCCCTTCTTTACATTGACCACAGTAAAATGTATGGGGCCATCAAATCCCTGCTACACTGTAATCATCCTAGACCAACACTAATTTTTATTCGAAAATTTGTATCTATGTTTTTGTGGATCAATGCAGAAACGTCCCTATATCCCTATAAACCCATATGACATCAAAGAATCTCTTGGGCTCATATGGCTTCAGAAAAAAACATTAATTTGTTATTTTACATTTAATATGCTCGATTTTACATGAAATTTAGTTTAGTGTTGGCTCGCGAACCTTGCTTTGAACTTTTCATTATGATCTTTGCGGTTTTTCCTTCCTTTTTTTATTTAAAGAAATCGACCTAATTTATCTTATTTTACTGTGCAATGTTTCATAAATTTATTCTCAATACTTGAGTGTTAGTGAAGAAAAAAGGGTAAAGCACACATCGGACTCTGTATTTCATATCCAACCCTTTACTCCACTATGTTCTGATATCGACAGATGCTTCTGTTAATAGATATTGTTGTGAGATTTTTGACTTACACATTATCGTGTATTACCATCAATTAATTTTATTCCTTTTCACGTAAATCGCATGAAACGTAATTTCGCAAGAGGGAACATATCGCTTAAAGTCGAAAATGGAAGAAAGAGTGAGAGGCGTTCTGGAGACTTCAACGCCTGCATCGCCCAAGCTGCGTTTCCATGGCTTTGTTTACACCAACGGTTGATCGCGAGATTTAGAAAAACACCGACCTCTACGTGGAAAATCCTGCTTTAATGCGGAAGAAGATCTCTCTCGAGCCTTGGTTATCGCAAACGCATTCAAATATATTCCGCTCGTATAATGTTGCACCTTGATGTTGTCAGAATGGCTCATTATCCAGCGACACGCTTTGTGCCCCTCGCGACGCAGTCGTGCGTTAAAAAATGTACGAGTTCCTATTTTATTCTGCCATTGGATTTATAGCCGGGGAAGATGTTTTGTCTGAGGCAACTCACATGTAAAATTATGAAAATCTCGATGGAGAATACTCAAGCAGATTAGTATGATCTGTGGGTCTTTGTGCTGTGACACACCGAACGCTTTCAGGAAATCAAACGCTTATCGAATTTCTCGTAACAATGGTAAGAAATATGTAATGTATTCCTGATGCTGGAGTTAAAACATTAAAATTTATTCTTGATTTCTTCAGCAGTGACTCATGTGATATTACCTGATTCTATACATTTGGCCAAATTTCCCGATTCTTATCGCTTTATCTAGCGTCCGGAACGTGGCCACATAAAATTAAGGTGTATTCATAATTAGAACGTTTAATTGCTTTTGAAAAAAGAGTTATAGATGTGGGACTTACCACGTGGAAATATATACGGTACAACCAACCATTCCCCCCTTTTCCCAAACTATCATCAGGGTATGATATGACCTCAATGCAATGTCATTATTGTTATCCGTATTGAATATTTAAAATAATTTCGAAACCCGATTAAGCCTTCATGAAATGAGAGGAAACGTTGGTTTCTATCGATATTTTAAATTGAGAGCAACTGAAGCATTTACCTTCTTTCAATATACTGCCCGTAAAGTAAAAAGCCCGAAGGCCTGTTGGTTCCTCACCCCCTCCAAGATTAGTTACCAAGAATGAGACTTTCTAGGCAAGATGAGGAATGAGGTAGTTTTTGCCTTTACTTTCCTCACTAAACCAAAATGCTAGAAACAGAGCATGGGCACCCCATTAGTAAAGCACAATTACTGTACGAGTAACATTTTCTTTGGTATTCCATAAAGAGAGATCTTCATTAGTGCCACTATTCAGCGTACTCGTACTTTAGTAGCTTTCATGTCATCACAGCCACGGACTGGATTGTGACTAAAGTATATGAATTATACATACATTAATCTCCGTCCTGAAGCAAATGACAAATGTTCCTTTTAGCAGAATATAGTAGCAAGAAGTTTTAATTATCCATGGACCGAAAAACTGAAAAGGGATCGTTTTTCTTTATTTTATGACCATTGTTTTCTAATTCTCGCAAGGACTGTAACATATACAAAAGTATATGAATTGGACATTCATCACTCTCTATTCTGTACCAAGTGACAAATGAATAATGTTCCTTCAGATGTATGTGGCAGCATGAACTTTTAATCATCCATGGACCGAAATACTCTGAAGGGAATCGTTTCTATTTTATGACAGTATCCATGTTTTCCACGTCTCGCCAATTTTTCTTAGGAACATAGCGAGCGTAGATTCCTTCCATTCCATTCGTCGTGCCTCCAATCGGACCGGGAAGTGGCACACATCCGCTGAAACCGCGATCCAGGAAGCGCTCCGATTCGCCGAAACTTTTCAATCGCGGATAAACAAACTTCGCATGTCTCACCAGCAACATCTACAGATGCCTTAAAAACATCCCCCCATGGAATTCACGGAGACCACGCGGGAGGTGGGACAGGTCCCTTGGACTGCTGAGGGAAAACCAGAATTCGCAGTTACGTAACACGCTTCCTACCGGACTGCTCCCGAGATAACGATGTCCGTCTATATTTTCCCTCGTCGTTCGACGCCACAGCTAATTTGTGCATCCCTTTGTCTCCGAGCAATTTCCTCAGCGCATTTGCCTCTTAATAACCGATAGAGGCTTCATGCTATCCGACCGCCCATCGGTTCATGCGAAGGGTTTTACGCCTTTAATGGCTAATGGCACTCTCGTCCCTGTCACTGGGATCCATTATCCACGCTACCTGCCGCTGGAAAAATCCCAGTTTTTGCAGAACCGGAGTGAGTAAGCTTTCGAAGGATATTACGGCGTAGATCGACTCTTGCCGTTGGAGCATCATTCCGTTTGGATGAGATTCTCCGAAATTCACTTGGCGTGAAAATACTGACGGAAAGTCAACAAAATTAAACGATTTGGTACAACGAAGTAAAACATTTATATTTACATTAGTATCCCGTGAGAGGTAGGGGGTGTGAAACACCAAACTTCTTAAATACTTTTTATTTTAGAACATCTTATTTTATCCGGAAAAATATACCAATAAAGGCAATCTGTTCTCGCTATAATCTCGCGAAATCTTTTTGACGTCTGGCTGCGAAAATCGCGTTCGCTGAGAGTTGGAATCACTACGTCGCAGATTTCGTCGTGTAAATCAGTGTCTGAAAATTTATCGAATAAATTTTGTCTATGATCAGTTTTTATTTAAGAGATAAAACGATGAAATACAATCAACGTAGTTAACTTTACTATACCTCTTTTTAAAGAATTAAAAGGATAAATTCACAAGTACTCTTTCCCACATATATATTTGAAAATAACCGGTTTGAAATATATATGTGGAAAAGAGTACTTGTGATTTTATCCTATCAATCCTTTGATATATATTTACACATAGAAATGCCTGGCACAATCTTCTATACCTTGTACATACTTACTGTACTTCGCTAATAGCAGTTAGGTTTTGGTATGCGACAGCTCGCTGGGTATTAATATAAATGCTTATCGAAATCAGTGAGGGAATATCACTTATCGTAGTTAACACGTTGATTCGAGATTTCCGATTTAACGATACAACGATACATTGGAGAATTTTTGCTGCGATATATTAACAATCAAGTCAATACTAATAAATTTAAATTTAATTCCCCGTTTATCTCTTTGTCCTTGAGGATCGACCATTACTCGCATGTATTTCTTGTACTTTGGCTTCTCTCAATTTACTACATTTGCGTCACACATCTTAAGAATACATTTTCAAGAAAATACCACACAAGCTGAGAATATATTCTTAAGATGCGTGACGCACAGAATATTTTTTTTACTCTGATCTCTTCGGAGGAATAATTATCGAAGTAAAGAGTCGTTTGTTAAGTAGATATATTTACCATAAATTAGTCTAAGATAGCCTGCTGGGAGAAAAATGGTGGAAAACTCGTTCATCGATACATCGTATAGCAATTTTAAAACTTAGAAAAGAAAATCCCCTCATCCTTCGAAGTTTAATCGAGATTCGTTTGAAAATCGGGGTATTAATGAGATAGCGGGAAAATATCGAGTCGTATATTTAGACTGAACGCTCATCATCCTCCAGATACTTATTTGAAACCACTCAAAAATCATGTACGTATATTCCCATGGAATAAAAGAGGGAACGCGGAAGAAGTGCCAATTGAATCCAAGGTCGCATTCGATAATTCGGTTATTGCCGGCGATTTCGGTGGACGTCGTGGTAGGACATTAAAGGAAAGCAGTTTTCAAAATGAACCGAGAAAGCCCTTGAATCCGCAGGTGACGAGCAAACGTATTTCCTCTCCCCGAAAGATTCCCAAGTCGCAGGTACTCGTTGTAAACCCATGCAAACAAAGGGAGACGAGGAGAATAATGGGCTCATGCCTATCGCATAGGTAGTTTGGCTGCGTGAAAGTAAGTTTCGCAAAAGGTTTTAGATTCCTATCCAACCTCTTCCAGGTATAATCAGGGAGATTACGTTCGACCGTTGGCTAAAGGTTAGCACGTTCAAGTCGATTATACTTGAAAAATTTACACGAGGATGAAGTAAGGTCAATGCTTGCATCTTCTATATACTTATTATCAGTAATTTTATTAATTGTATAAATTAGATTTGAATTTTAATATTAGTATATGATTTTATATTAATATTAGTATTTGATTGTATTTGAATATTAGTATATATTTGTATTTTATCAAATGTATTTTTAACCTTTGCATAGGTTAAATGGAAGATGCGACTTAGAAGTCTCAATTTCGGCTAATAAAGTTCTTTATCTGTCTATCCATCGAAGATGAATTAGAGAGTCAAAAATATATTTATCATTTTGCTATTCAATAAAAAATCTCTACCAATATTCTAGCGATTCTTAGATTGCTTGCAGAATTTTGAGGAAATGTCTTAAACGAGGAATGTATATTTTCTAAAAGCAAATTCGTAATAAATACTTATGTTATTACCGATTTAATAATCTCAAAAACTACAATGATTAGAAAGTATGGAAGCACAACGATCTTTTTGAAAGATATCCTAATTTCTATCACCATTAAGAAAATTGTCACTTTAAAACATTATTTCTTAGGTATATTTCTGTAAGCAGAGGTACCGTAATTTAATAAAACATTGGCCGGAAAAATCCGGCAAAGTTTCATTCTTTATACTATCATTAATTAGTATTTATAAATATATAATTTATTTATTATTACATTATCATATATATTCATTATATGTATTAATCATATCAGGTTTATCCTTTAAACTAGAAAATATCTAGTGTTATTATGACCCTCGAGAGTGCAGACAAGCGGTATAAACTACATTTTATTCTTAAATTTTGTAAATCCTGTACCAGCCAAAACGAAGAAAGAATGGAACTAGACGCAATTGCAACAAAATAATTTGAAGATCAATTCTCAAATTGTGGATGCCTAATGAATTATTGTGAAAAATTACTAAAAAATCAATTACTGATTTGATACTAAACCAACAGATCAATCCAGTAAAACTATCATTGAAGGACGTTTTTGAGATGGAGGATTGTTTAAAAAAGAATAAAAATGTTGATTTTCTCAAGCAATGATTACAATATCGTGATTTGGCAGATTTACTGAATAATGCCGCCTCTAAACGGATATGTACTCTTGGCCAATATTATGTGAGAAAAAACATTTTCCTTTTCCTAGACGTAAAGAGACGATCATGAGAAAGAAAATTCGATAAACGTATACAAATAGGTCTACGCAGGAAATAGTCATAGGAAATCGCAGACTGAAACATGCTTGATTTGGTTCTAACAACATCCATGACAATCTACAAGCGTCAAGGTGATCCTTCCTCGTCGTGTACTGCTTACTTAAGAACTTGGAAGAAGTGTGCTGCATTAATGCATTGCAAGGCGGGTTTAATCTAGGAAGGAAAAAAGGCTTTAATTATGTACAGAGACTGGTGAAAAACCAAAAATATTTTGAATAATAAAAACCTCAATAATGATAGTAAGATAGTCTTGATGTTGTGCGTGAGTTCAACAGCTCAAACCCGATGTAGAAGAATAATCAGTAATGCATTTGAAAATAATTTACTCCACTCAAAATTCCATCTCTAAATTCAAGTTAAGAATCAGACGTTATTTCTAAATGACTCAATATTACACAGAGCAAAAGAGAGGAAGGAATCAGCGATCCAAGAAACTAGGTTTTTGATTTTTATTTGAAAATAGACTCATCAATGAATGATTTTTCTGCTATATATTTTTTATAATGTCATACTCGAGCGGGAGATTGTCTTGCATAATCTCTTACACATGTTAATAGTACACTAGAAGGTGTGATGAAATAATTGAATCACGTATGATGTGATGTTAAAGCTGTATTGGAGTCTATTATCTGCTTAGTTTTTCCCCATCATTTATAGCTGTTTATTTTAGATGATTGGTAGTAGTGATGATGATCATCATCTTTATATTTTCGACTTCATTTTATGGACAAATTTACGTAATCTTATGAGTTAGTACGTATTGACGAATCTGGTTACAGGTATACATGTGGACTCTTTAATATCCACTGTTCTATTTTCATTTTAGTTTGGTAGTTATTTGCTAATTTTTTTCTTGTAACCTTATTACATCCTTTCCACTATTTTCTTTGCTGTCATGCAAAAATGTGCATTGATTTATCTATGTAATATTTTGTTTGCCTTTCAGATCTTTCTTTAGTTTAAAACCCCCACTTAACTTCCCGCATTGCAAATATTTTCTTACTACGGTGCATATTTTTTTCCTTAGGTTCTTAAACCCACAATGTAGTTTTCTTCTGTGTACGTTTTTCAAGCTGTCTTTATTTAAAATTTGTATGACGAAAGGTTAGATGTAATAAGAGACTAATAGTCTGAATCTTGTCCTAATAAAAGGCGCTTTATTATTATTATGAATTTGGTTTTAGGGCTGATTTTTACGGCCGAATTCCCTTCCCGCTGCAACCTCTATCGGAATATTGTAAACACACAACCATTCCCTAAGCAGAAAAATCCAACCCGAACCAGGGACCTTGGGGTTGGAGCGCTAGTATGCTAACCATGTAATGCCGGCCTATGTAAAGGTCGGATTAGACCAACACACAAAAAATGCAAATTTAAAACAATCACGTACTACCCCTTTAAAGTCATCTGATTTCCTAGGAAACATCTCGACGTCATCGTACTTTTAGTGGGGACGAAGTTCCGTGGCGGAAACTTTTTAGGAGGTTGTCACGTCGACGGAGGAACCCCCGGAAAAGCGGTGATTCACGTAAACGGCTGACGCTCTCGCGGCTTCCATGTTTTGCTTTCGCAGGAAATCGGGTCGTCCAAAACAAGGAAGAGCCCCGAAGAAAACATGCAACTCCTCGTGATTTTTACAATCTCCTCCGTAGTAGTTACTCACATTCTGCCTAATCATGGATAAGTTTGGTGGCGTAATTCAGGAGCTTAAAGTTGGGGTCTCTTTTTTTTGGCAGACTTCGTGAACCTATTCCTTCTGTATCTAAACTGGTTACGTTCCGATGAAGGAGTTCGAGAAGTGCTTTATTGATTTGCGACGCTTTAAGGACTTAAAGCTTCAGGAAGAAGAGCTAATTAAGAAGATAAAGGGTTAATACGAAGTATTTCATAGATGCGATCCAAAGACCTAAAAGGTTTCGAATACTGCGAATCCTAGAAATCAACAACAGAAGAACGACTGCGGAAGTACGGTGAAAAATGCTTTACTAAAAGATTTCTTTATAATGTCTCACTTAACTGGAAAGCGATCAGATAAACAAAATTGGTGCTAAAATTTTCTAAAATGTATTACTATACGGCAGAAGAAATGTAAAACAAGTAAATCATACAATTTTAGACAAATAAGTTAAAATCTTTGAATCTGGTATCAAAATTCGAGTTATCATGCTTCATTAGCAGGCGTTAAAAATCCACCTCTTTTGAATGGACTATTGCGATGATGTGGTGATATTTTAAACGTTATTTTTTGTATTTTCTGTAAAATGAAAATATTTTCATAAATAAAGTAGAATATTATAAAGTTAAATTTAGGTCATAAATTGCGTAAGATCGCTTTTAAAGATTTAAATATAAAAAATATTCGAATAAAATATGTAGTTAATATAGTTGAAAGAGATTAAACTAAAAATTGTTTCGAGTGTTTTGTATCGAAACCTTTTAATCAATTTTTGACATTGTTAAGATTAACTAACTCTGTCGCTCTAACAAATGATTTTTTCTTGATTCTTGAATTTTTGGAGTTTTCATGATCCATTTCCATTATAATAGAGCTCGGGGTAAATGCTTTTAGATCTCAAGTTCTTCGGAACAGACTTTGAATAATCCTTGAGGCCAAATGAGTTAAGATGTAATCCTCGAGCAGAAGTCCGATATAGAATGGGAGAAGTCGATTCCCGGCCCTGTCAGACTGTTTTCAAGTCCTTTTTCCTTGGGATTTTTCTTATGTGCAAAGTTCCTTTAACCCTTTCCATGTAACTATTATTCTCATTTCATCGATATTTTTATTCCACAGAAACACGAAGGTCTCGGAACATATTAATTAACGCGATCACCCATAAAAATCGCAATCAAGATCGGAATGTTCTCACATTTTTCGAAATAACTACCGAGGAAAAGCGAAGCTCTGGAATGAAGAATTAATATGCGGAGGCCTTGCTTCGCAGAACAAGGCTTGATTAAGATTTCTCATGCTTAATCCTACCAACGAACCCGGAAAAGGAAAAGTCAATCAGGGAAATTTTCAATTAGTGAAACTCTTTGTCCTTTGAACGGTATATTATTTTCACATAAAAAATACTACTGAACTGTTGTAGTTTCACAAAGAAAATAGAACCGGATTTTATCAGTCTCTTATGACCATATTCAGGTAAATATTTGGAAATGGGGTAAAAAGTATGGAAAGTCCCCGTAAGAGTTTCCATATTAATAAATTATGCAAGGTAATCCAAATAAACTCTTTCTGCAAATAATTCGCGGTGTGACAAAATCAGTAGGAAATTTGACTCAGAATGTTGAACGATATAATAATAATGGCCTCATTGGTTGAACTAATGATGGAATTCCTCGTGAATAAATACTACCTTAACCTACCTTAATACATAATACGTTAACTAAGCAATTAATTCAATAAACAAACCATAACGGACACAGTGTCGAATTCATTACTAGTTAATTTTTTTAATAAAATAATTTTTTTATTCCCTTTTACAAATATGATACATCATACATATAGAATGTTTTGGTCATATAGAGACCAAAAGGAAACCAAAGAAGGGGGGAATATAGGTACCCCAGAGGAAAAAGATCCTGTGTCTGGGTTACCTCAAATTAACTTTGCATGCGGCCAAACAAAAAAAATTACGAAGAAATTTACAATTGCATATAAACCATAAAAGGCAAACAAGAAATAATGTATTTACAAAATATTTTATAAGTCTTCACTTAAAAAGAGCCATTTCCTTAAATTTCTTAGAAATACCAAAACCGAAATAAAATCGACCAAATCACCTAGGAGAGAATAGTTTAGGTTCTAGATACAAATAAGTATGTTTGAAGAATTCATAATTAGGTCTAGGTATTGATATAGACGTACCAGTTCTTAAATTTTTTTGTAAATCTTTGTACTTAATTTTGTGTCCTCCCCTATTATAAAACATTTTTAATACCTTATAGACAAATAAATGTCTTAAGGGTAAAATTCCTAGGATTATAAATAAAGGAAACGAGTGTTCTGTACTTTTTTTCGAAGAATGACTCGTATACACTTTTTTTGGGCAATTTGGAGTGGCTTTATATTAGAAACATAAGCACCTCCCCAGCAAATTAGGCCAATTCTATGACGTGCATTGTACATAATCTTACTGTTTTAGGGAGGACTTTAAACATCATTTCCTTCCGCTGAAATAATTTGTATTGTTCCCCTGTTTTAAAAACACATTCCTTATTCATCTGCATCACTGGTTTCAATCATTTTGATAGCATTCGTGAATTCTATTTTCCCGATGTTCGGTTGTTTGACCAATACGAAACGCATTACTTCTCATATTCAGAACACATAGGAGTGAATACTATCCCATTTGCTTCCATAAAATGCCGTGCTTAAAATATACGAACCTGATCTTTAATTCAGTTATAGAAAATAAAGATTCATATTATAATTTTATTTTATTGTCTGAATTACTTCTAGAGATTAAATAATTAGTAATTTTCAAGAATTATAGAATTATTTATCCAAATTTGAAATTTATTTATGCAAATTTTCATTAGGTTTCTCGGAATTTTATCCTCCTTTCTTTAAATCTGTAATACTTTGAAAATATGCGAGAAAGAGAGACCGATACTAAAATATCTGAAATGACCTATATTTTTGGATTGAAAGGGATATGAGGAAATATGTTACATATAGTCTTTAGCTTTCTGTCAATTTCTTTAAATAACCCTATCTTTGTCAATTGATTCTTGATTTGATACTGAAATAGAAATGCAATTTGATTAAAGTCGAGCCTTGAGCTATGTTGTATATAAAATGGCTTCAAGTTTTCTAACGAAAATTACCATATTTTAAGAAAGCTTTCACTGAACAATATCAAATTGTAGTTTCGAGCTTCCTATCTTCACGATAGCCGCAGAACGCTTAAATTGAATACGTCAAAAGTACGAAGTCAACGAACCAACAGACTTCTAACGATGCAAATTTTAGCCAAACTGGTGGGAACGACCATAGAGCCGTATCTCCAACTTTCACGAAATGATGCCTTTGACATGAATTGTCTCTCATCGACTGACCCATAATAGGCTAATTAAGTGGAAATAGGACAGCAATTAGCGACGCCTGGAAGACAACGGCCATAACCAGTCCGCAGGTGATAAAGCGACAGACCAAAATAAATATGACATACGATACATTGAAGACATACGATTACAACCTTTTACTCTTTCGAAAGGAACGAAGAAAGTATTCGAATTCCAAATGTTTATACACAGGAGAGAACCATGAATGTTTTCAACGTTATTATAATTTAGTTGGTTCTTTAACGTCTATATTTAGCTAGCTTATGGCTATTCTGACCTTCTTTTTAGAAGAAATTACCATTTTATTCCATTTCTACGTACTTAATAAGCTACCGAACTATAAAAGAAGAAAACAAAGGAATGGTTACCATAAAAACCCAAGAAAAATTAAATTCTACCATAACATGAAGCTGCTTACAGAAAATAATATTAATTTGGATTAAATAAATTTATACATAGGATTCCGCGATACCTGGTGGAATTTCACATTAAAAAAGAGTCTTTACTGCAAAAATTGTACAGAAATCAGAATACAAATAAATACAGTTTACTAGTTTCGGAGTTTCGGCGCTAACTGTTGTTTGCGGTTAGTTGTGTCTATTTGTGATTTATGTATAAGCTTTGCAGTAAAGACTCTTTTTTAAATAAAACTATTATATAGAATCCAGTAGTTATTGTAACATATAACATTAAAATTTAATCCAGAAGATGCAAAGGTATGGTTCGAAAAGAATAGCTTTGGCCTAAGAAGCCTTCGTGAAATTAAATGTTTCGATAAAGTAATCAGGAAAAGATTGGAAAATTCCTCAATATGGAGTGTTTTGCCACATGGATGTAAAACGTGGACTGTATGAAATGATGACATCATTCGTTTGCATTCTTCTTCGAGATTGTGGAGTAGAATTCAAAATGTAAACTGAGATAGAAAACCAAACATGGAGTTGCTGAAGATGCTCGAGGAAAAGAGTATTTTAATTAATGTAATTAAGGAAATGGGTGGGTCAAATATTGAGGGGAGAGGTATTGATAAAGATAAATATTGAGGGCAGAATGCAGGGGAAAAAGTTGAGGGAAGACAAAGGTAAGAGATAGGAAAGGGTTATTATGTAAGGTAAAGTAAGATCTTTTCCTTTAGTTGTAAAGTAAGAGACATTAAAAGATATAAAGGGTGGGGAATCTTCGAAAATACGAAAGATATTGTATTAAATAGGTAATATTGAGGCACGTGAACCTATGGGTAGGAAGACCACTTATACATGTACATATAATGTCCAACTGGTTTCGAATCATGCGCTAACACAGCAGCAAAAAGGAGAAGAAGAGATGAAGGTGTGGCAAAATAGAAGTATGATGAAAATAACATGGAAAAACCGAGTAGCTAACAACGAAGTCCTTCGATCAAAAATGATGAAAGAATTCTGGGGGAATTGCTGATAAGAGGATAATTAATCTGGCGCAAATTGAGGTGCTATAATCCGCTGAGAGAAGCATCGGAAGGATTAGCGGAGGCGAGGCATGAAAGAGGAAGATCCATGTTTCAAGGAATTAATAATAAATGCTGATCGTTAACCATAATTATGTATGTAATTAATATCTTAAGAGTTATCCTTAGTGTTTTATTTCGAAAAGCCTCTCAAAAAATTCAAAATTTAGAAGTAGCCTTCATTCTTATGAAAGAATATTTCATAATTAAATAAACTGCTTGGAAAATGTTGACCGCAAATACTTGAGTTTTGTTTTCGCAACGCAACGTGTGCCCACGAAGAATTTTACTCGGAGGCTTATGTTTAAGGCCTCTTAGAGATAACTAATGCTCCAGAATGTAATCTGAGCAATTTTGAATTTAATAACGAAAACAATTCCTATTTTTAAAATAAATAAATGATTTTTGTGGGCAGTTTTAAAATATATTTTCAACACCTATGTTAGAACATAGTAATAATAAAGTAATATGTGTATAATTTTAAGTTAGAATATAGTAATATAGTAAAGTATAATAGAAATTTTACCATACTCATACGTCACTTCTATGTGTTTGCATAGAAATATATTGACCGATACCTTAATATATGCTAAGAACGCATTTTTTATCCTTTGGTAATTTTATAGCACAAAAACCTTATCATTGTGTAATAAAATTAATTGCTTGCGTATTACAGCCCAGAAACCTGCTGCGTTCGATACTACTGTTTTGAAAAGTAAGGCTTCAGAATAATTTAAACGTTTTTTTTTCTGCTGTCATTTCTTGATGGTGGCTGCATTTTCATTCGAATTTTGGAAAAAGAAAGAGAAAAAATGTACCTTTTATCAAATTTTGTGTCAGCCTTCTTCGTGGCTGTCTTAATATGAGAGCTACCGAGGTGTAAGTGATACCGAAGAATTGCATTCACTATGGTCACTTTTTAACGAATGCCATGGAAAGCCCTATTTATAGTATCATTGGGCTGCGTTTGCGTAGGCTCTGTCCACTCTTAGTAATCTGGCCCGGCTAGTAAAACCAAAGGTAAATTACCTAGGGGCAAACGTTAGTTAATGGCAGAGGGACAGAGATTCTTACCGTCCTCCGAGATAAATACTGTGCAGGCAGAATTTTGAGGGAATTATATACACTGCAAAGAAAGCTTTAACAATATGCGTGCATGCCACAGGTGCTTGTGGGAGCGTTAATTTTGTAAACAAAATCACTTTTGCCAATTAATCCCTCTGTGAATTCCAATCAACACAAAGCGGCTGTTATCTAGTACATTAATTTCGAGAATCGGTAACGCAAAACAATGTAAATATTGTTTTTCAACACATAAAAAACTGCCAGGCGAAACAAAGAGCCGACTAGAATGTATACGTTTGATCTACAATGGAGTCTTTCTAAAGCATTTGAATGTATAATCTTAGCGATTCCTTGAAAACGGTAAATCAGAAGAAGTAGGTGCCAATAAAACGGGTGAACGCACGGTATCCGATTGTACGAGAGAAGTACACAAAGGAGAAATAAGTATACAAAATTATACGAAAAAGAGTTCAAGGAAAGATTGAGGCGATGAATCGGAACTGCAGCGTCATTGTTTTACGATGAAAAGCAAACGCTGACATCGCAGATGAAAGAGGCGCCCAAAACCCATTCATTTCTGCATCACGCGTCAACGATACTCGTTAATAAAACAAGGCAAATAGATAGAATAATCTAATTAATGTTCCGTGCCAACAGTGAGTCACACGTGCAACAGCTACCTTTCTGGATGCACGTCAATGCGCAAAGGTCCACCTACGCCACACAAATGCTGGAAACAGGAGTCATAACATCTCATGGACAGTATATTACGTTGCATAACAGGTTGCGTAGTGGATAATTCGCTTCATGACTCGCTTTTTTGCTTCTAAAGCATTTCAATAGAGATAATTGCGAATTCGCAGGAGCTGATGATCGCACGATATCAGGAAAGAGGGAGGATCGCTTCTATTGAAGTCTTGAAACGAGTTTCAGATAGGGAATCTCTAACGTCTGCACAAAGGGCAGATGAAGATCGTTAGGCGACCAAGAGCTACCATGTACGCAATCAAATCTCAAAACATAATCATTTTATCCTTCCATCCTCACTTTCCGCAAAATCAGTAAAATACAACTCCTTCAATTCTCTCATTTGTTACAGCTATCGACAACCACCTCTTTTCTCGGTTTATTATTAAATAAGCAATGTAACATGATTTATAACCGTGAATACTTATATATTAAAACAATTATTATCTCGAATAATTTTACTATTAAAATATAAAATCTAACTAATTTTAACTAATAGATAATTCATATACTACAAATTACAATATGACTCATTACAAGTATGAAGAGCAAGAATCATGACTATGTATTAAAGCAAGCCAATTTACAAATATATAAGATATAGTACGAGTACAACCAGGAAGGATAACGACAATGTATTGAAGCTAACCATTTTCCAAATTTACTTTACTAAAACTGCATCGAACGAGTCCTAAGTTCTTTTCTTTGACCTTAAATGATTAATTTACGATATAATCACCGTCGAGTACACATGTTAATTTTCTCTAAGAAATGCTATCCGACACTGTGTGCTTCAATACATTTTCTTTTGAGATTCATTAATTAAATTTAGTGAACGCCAATAGCAATTGAATATCGTTACTACTTTTAATAAAAGTATCATGCGTTTGAAGCAGGACTACTTAAATAAACTTTCAAGAGAAATAATTGTAAAATGAGCAAATTATTTCTCTAAACAAAAATCTAATCATAAATTACTATCAAGCAAAATCGAAACTCTTACCATAAGAATGACAATTTAACACAGTATTTAAAAATCAAAATACTGTTCACTATTTTTTTATCGAATCGATCTCACCTAACCCTCGATAAATATATTGACCTCTAAAATATTCTTCTATGTTGATAAGCCGTCCTCATTATGGGCAATTCTATTGTTGAATTTATGACAATATGTAAGGGCAACAAACAGGTGTAAGTTACAATATACATGCCTGTTCAGGGTATTAAATCCCTATACCATGGGCAATAAAAAATATCAGCTAGACCCTACCTGCTATATTTTATTTCCCATGGTATACTTAAACATTTTGCCAATAATTTAGTTTATCACGCCTTAAATGTTTTACTTCTAGAAACAATGGCACCGTTAACGAGTCAAACTTCACGCCATTGGAAATAAGATTATCTTGAATATCAAATAAGTGTGGTAACAACGTAATTAATAACTTAACATCAATTTCCTTAGGTATTTCTACCTTTTCTGATGGCTCGAATAGCTGAGATTCGGTTTTTGAAGTTCGATGTATTGAAAGTTGTGGAATGCGACTGATGAAATAACAAGGATATTTTTGCCATTCCTCTCTCATCAGAAAATATCTAAGAGGGAGATATAAATAATTTATCGTTAATTACCTTGCCTCCATAAAAAACAGATACGGTAAGTAAGCGGTGGGAAGATAGGCGTTCAGAGTGAGATTATTGCAAATTGGTCTTCCTACGTATAGGAATTATGCTGCGCATAACGATGATTTCAAGTTACGTAAGCACACCTTGCGGTCGATATCACTTCCACGGTCCATAAATACCTTACTAGAGAATGGGAAGGATCTGTCGAAGTAAATCTAGAGACGCAAGCATGGAGTACGTAAGCTAAGCCGGGCTTTGACTCTTTTTTAATGGGCGCATCAATGTGTCTTAGACCCATAAATTTGGCTTATGACTAAAATTATGGCTGTCAAAGACTATTCACACTGTTTCTATAGCCGCTACAGATCATTGACTCAGGTTATTTTCAGGACTAATACGATAGCAGAGTATGATGAAGGTGATATATGGGTTTTGCGTTTACTCTTTAATCAAACTGTAAGTTAATTAGGTTACCGAATTATTTGTTGGTTTACTTGTACGTAGAGATAGACAAAAATTATATTTTTGGAAAGGAATAGGAGGTAAATCAAAACAACTCTTTCATTATTGAAATTGTTACGCAATATACATAATACTCAATTCATATTAAGAGTGGGATTTCCGATGATAATCTATGAATGTTCCACCAATCTTTCATGAAAGCTCTGATACCTTCTATGAAGAAGAAAAAGTATCGAAAACCGCATGACGCAACAAGACTTATTTAAGTGATATATTCTACCAGTTTGACCACAGAAATTTATCGCAGAATTTCTTTAGAATTTCATGATTCATTTCCCAGTGAGATTAAGTTTCGGTTGAATGATTACAGGGAGATCTAATGAGCTTAAATATTTCGGTATCTAATTGAACGAGTCACTAACTAAAATATAACATGACACCCATAAAAGGCCCTTTTCAAGTAAAATCAAATATACCAATCTCGTTGTAAAGACTCGACTTGATTATATTTATCTTTAAATATAGGCATAGTTGTAAATATATTCCTGGCTCCTTATCTTAGTGGATGGAATATGTCTTATTTGTTACTTTGTACCGGATAGAGGAAAGGCTATATTTCATCTGCATAGACTTCAATGTTATTTATGGCTGCGCATTTTAATTAATTAATTTATGATTCAATTTTAAGTCTAATTAATTGAAACATTATGCTGCACTCATAAGGAAGTATTCCACGCATATAATGCTGTCTTATTGTAATAAAAACACAAAATAACTCACTCTACATCTTGCCGAAAAAGCCACGTTCTCTTGCCAAAGCTTTAGGTTTGGGGCCGAATACTATACTGACCTCACTAAATAATGAAAGAAGCAATGCCACTCATTACAAGCAGTTTTATTTGATGTTATCTTTGTGAAATCCCATCCAAGGATCAATGTCAACTCGTGAGCGCATTTATCCTTTCTTCTTCTGAAGAATGGAAGGGGAATGTCGAGCCATAAGAAACGAGCGTGGAGAAATAGTTGCATGCTTTCATGATAAAAACTTTCCAGATTTCCCATAAATCGGTGACAGCATCATAGGAGAGATACCGCAGGAGCGAGATGGAAAACTACTAGACATGCGATGGAAAAAAGACTGTCTGCGAATTATATGGTGAATAACAAGCAATGCCTCTGAACACTCTGAATTAAGCTATAAAGATACGCAACGTAAATGTATTTGGAATTTAAAGGAAACTCAACTTTTTACTGCTAAATTATCATGAGCGATGATTCATAACTTCTTGCGATTTAGTTACTATTTCCTGCCAACTATTCCATCATTTTGGCAGCTACAAAGAATTAATAAGAACGAAGTAAACTGATAGGAAGTTGGAAATTCTGATGCTATTCTGAGAACCACACTGAGAAATACATCTGGGAAATGTAGGATCTTGAGAATGATGGTTTTGGGTTCCTCAAAAGTTGAAACTCTCTCTGCATGAGAGACAACTCTAGTGCATACTGTATCATAAAATCCATTGCCTTACAGTTGATGATAAAATGTTTCAATATCGATGCAAATTAATTTGCTGAAATAAGTTTCCTCGATAATGAGTTATCTCTATCTCATTAATTAACCTGCTTTGTTGTAAACACTAATCAAGTAGTAGACGGAAGATTTTATCTCTTATATGCCGTACACAGAAATCAGCATTTGTTTCTAATTGTACGTTTAAAAACATTTACACGATAATAAGGGAATAAAACTTATTTATATATCATATACAATTCTTTTTCAAGTGATTTTTCTACAAATTTAATACAATAAATCTAATAGAAATGAAGACAACTCTCTTAGTTCTTACGGAATACAACGAAAGATAGCATTTAAACGATAAATATAAGATTAAGATCAAAATTACCGCAGCTGCTGATTCATACGGAAATAATATTCACCATCACGCCATTGTTTACGTTTAATGAGAGGTGTATAATATTTATGTATGTGCGCACGTTGTTGGCAATAAGGAATTCTTCGCTTGCGAATAAATTTAATTCTCCTCAAATGATACCGGATCTATCCGCGAAAACTATCAAAAAATATCAAATATGACAACTTGGCTACAAGATGGCTAGGGTCCCATTAAACCCTCTGCCCAATTCCGAGAAGCATCCGCATCAAACGGGAGAGTCATGGGAAAAAGCCGGGCGATCCGAAAGGAGGAAAAATGGGCCCCAAGTTAGCTCTGGGCTATTAACTTCGAGTGTAACTCTTTTCCAGCAAATCTCGTGCACAAATGGGAGATATCCCGCGAACTCCGAGGAACTGGCCGGAAGTGACTCATTTCGAATTAAAATGAATTACGAAAGTAATGAAAGTTCTGTCACATCCGTCGTTTCATAACTATTATTTAATTTTTGGATTCGCGAGCTCTTGTTTCCTCCCATTCGTTTGTTTCGAATAATGAGAGTAGAAGAGGAATAAAGAAGGATGAATCGGCAGAAATGCTTGAGTACTGCAGAGCAGTGTTGAGGATATGGCCTTCTTACCTCGCCTTGCCGGAAGTTCATGGACACCAAGGATTTCTTGCAAAATCTCGCGAGATTTATATCGCCGAGAGCTAAACAAATCATCGTAGTTCGTGCACGCACCTACGCACAAGCATGAGGAAAGTGCTGAGGCCAATACCCTGTCTTCACTGACATCATTCATTTTACTGATCATATTTAATGGAACGCCTCATCTTTGATGTTGTGTAAGAGGAAAAAATGCCAGAGCAATTATCTAGAATACGTTGAGGAAAAAAAGGAGCTTTTATCAGGATATAATTATATTCCGTGAAAAGACTGTTTTACATTGGGAGTCTTAGAGAAACGTAAGAGAATGAAATGTATTGTTGAAATATTATTCTTGGAAATATTTGCAAGAATTGCTTTCACTGCAAAAGTAAATCGAGCAGTCCCGAATAAAGAAGTGCTGCCTTATTTCTTTTAAAAAATCTTTATTCGCTCTATAATTGAATAAGCCATTAACCAAATATAATTAATTATGTTTTGCTGTTACTAATTATGTATTAACCGCCATCAAGCGACGAAGTCCATCTCCAATTCATGCGCTGATGCCTTAAGAGAGTTATTTGACTAACCAATTTCCCCTGTTTTCTGGTTAATCTTTGAGAAAAACTGGATAATTAAGTTATCAAGAAGAAGAGAAATTTTATATGAAATTTTCGGATGAAAACTTTTCCCGCATCGTTATCCGGAAACTTTGATTGACATTTAGCATGATTTAACAAATGTAATTTATTATAAATTTATTAATACTAAAAATTAAAGTTAATAAGGATATACTTAATAGAATTGCTATTTATAACATATTTCCCTCAGCAATGACGAAATATAAAAGGAAAATTGGAGTAAAGGGAACAACAATTTTGAGAATTAAGGCCTCGCTGTCTCCTGGAAAGTTATTATTACGGAAATGTATAATCACAACATATGGTCGTGGGCCTCTTCGGTGACTAATTCATTTAAAGATGTTATTTCTGATTATTATGGATAGAATATGATCCTGCGAACGACTAAAAAATCTGGTGATTCATTTTCTCAACTCTATCGGAAAAATTATTTAATAAATATAATGTAATAAACGATTTTAACAGGTAAAATAAATTTCTTACACGCATTTTCCAATTTCTCTAGTTCGATACCAGGGTACCATTTACATCCTACTATTCAATTAAAGGACTTTAGTTATATTTTTTATTATATTATTATAATAATTTAGTTATATTTTGAGGACCTTCCTGATATAACGACAAGTAATTTTAGAAACGGTTGGAGTTGTCCCTACCAAATAGTCATTTGCAATAACATCTTACAAAAAGATTCTGGAAACGACACCAGGCAGCTCTACTATTTGAAATGTATGGCAGAAATTACAACTTTTATGTGATATATTTACCGGGAAAGTGGAAATCTATGACCAGGCATGTGAACAGAAGTAGAGAATATGTTTCATAAACGCAGTTTACCGCTTACTTTATGATCATTGGTTCGACGCTAGGGAACAATTTGCGTTCTACCATTCGATTAAAGGTGGGTACGGAATTTCGTTTGAGGACCTTCCCAATATATCGACTTGAAATTTTAGTAACTACCAGAGACTTTTGAAAAGTCCATTTCTTTACACAGCTTTCTATGCAGGTAGAAATATGTCTATATCAACATGCTTGCTGAGCTACAGAGCAAGCAACTTTTACTCGTAATGCAATAAACGGTTTTAAGGCTACATATGTGTTTGCTCATCACAGTTTTGAGTGCGTTCACCGTGACAAATGTCAACAATCCAACGGAAGCAATATCTGCATCGCTGTGAACGAGTTCGTTGACTCCCGAATCCAAACTTTGAATGGACCCAAAGTCAGGTAACTGAAAAAACCAACGGTGGCCTGACCCGCTAATTCATTGCCAAACTCTTCACTCTCCCATTCAGTTGTGAAACGAAAGCAATAGCACCAAAATCCGTAGAATCGTATCTTTTTTAACTTAAGAACCCATGGCGAGCTTTTCCCTTTTCATACAAAAGACCTGCCATAAGAAGTCAGCCGTGCGTAGCGAACCACAACGCGAGGGCCTCCGTGCCTTGTCGAGTGGTAAATATTTCCCTCTTGACCCTGGCTCTCGATTCGCTTTGTATACGTTTTACTTCTTACCGTCCGATTTCCTTTGGAGACGCTGACGTTTGCACCAAAGCAGATTCCACCCCTTCTAGCTCCTTCAAGGTCGGCTAACACGATCTCTGGCCGCAGAAGATTGTAATCTACCTTACTACTGCGAATGAAGGATCGACCGAGTTTCCAGGTATCATGAGTGACGTCACTAATACGGTCCGCAGATTCCGAGCTTATGGAAATTCCCACTAGAACGAGCGGAAACACGAATTTTTATGGATGAGTACAGACCTATCACCCGCTTAGTGACCCACTGTTGAATAAAGCAGAATTCTTTGACGCTATCAGCAAGTTGATCTATATTGAATTATTCCACAGTTTTCCGTTTCTACGAGCGGCCATTGAAGTCTTAGAATGAAATCGCCTTGAAGATTCACCCCACCGGCTTCAATGTTTTACCCATAAACCCATACGTTGCTATTTTACCTCTAGAGGCATTTACATCTATTGCATTACAATATGTACCTACGTATGATATAGCAATATAACGATGGCCGTGAAGGCCTATCAGGAATCCTGAAAAATCTTGCATTCTTGACCTTGTATATAGGGGAAAATGTAATATTGACATGTTTCCCACTTCATACCACTCTCCGTCTTCAGCTTCTGGACGTAACATTCATGTTTCCACTCAACACTTTTAATGAGCAAGACAACGGAACACTAAAATTAATTCATAGTCTATTTTTGTAAATTTATTAATTCTCTTGTTATATATAAATACTATGGAACGACATAAGCGTTAATTTATAAGTTAATAATCATGATTCGTCAAAAAGGTGTCATTTTTTTTAACTTAAAATTTTGTTAGGTTTTATATGGCTGTCGGTTTTACCCCAACCAAAATAAATTTTGCAGACTTTGGGAAAAAATACTACTTTTTAAGATAACCATACGCAGAACGTCTTTTACTCTGACCTGACTTGTTTCTTTAATGTATTAGGACACAATACAATTGAGTTCTATAAAGAAACACACAAAAATAGCTTTCTCTTAATTGTTTAATGCTTAGTAGATTGTTTCCACTCTTCCCTACTTTATGTACCGTGGGGTTCAAGTCTTGTAATAATTATTACAGTACTGAATAATTCATTGAATTTTACATTATTCTCAAACGGCAATACTGCCGCCAAACTTTAATTGCGGTAGAAACAAAAAATAAACTAAGTGCACTGAACTTTAACTCTCAAACCACAAGACAAAAAGCAATACAAATATGAGTTACAGAGAACGGCTTATTCCGGCAAACAAACAAAATATCCTTTATCTGAGTAAACTCAACCTGTTCTCGAAAACAGGCATGTTGTATCTCCATGCTCCAATTTACGAGCTTTCAAGAAACTGGTCTCGATTGATAAGTTCACTCATCCCCAGGTCAACGAACGTGTCAATTTTAAGGCGAACGAGATTTTCGCATTAGGGAATTGGGATATTCACAACAAAAATAATTCATTACAAAAATTTTATTAACAAAATATTCCACAAATTCGAATCATCTGGAACAATCTTAAAAATGTGTCTAAAATAGATTAGCGAAATGCTGAACAGCTTGGAGACGTACTTTTTACAGTGTTGACGAATGATACGCGATTATGAACATGTTACAATGATTGAAATATTGTGAATCACAACACTTATGATGCGCGAACGATTGAGAAAAAAAGAATGCTAGACTACATAAAAATCGTAAAACCAAGCTGCACAATGACTAAGAACCATAAGAAGTAGTCGTAAAAAATTTTGAGTTGCACGAATTGACTATCACCTTTTCCATTCGAATTGGAATAAAAATGAACAAATTTCTCCATTATGGAGAATAACAAACAGTTGAATCTTCTTCAACGCTAACTAACTATTGGCAGCACCCGAACGATGACTTCTCGGATTCACTACTAAAGCTTTCTTCTCGTTTCTGTAATTCAAAGTCCTCGGTACGTTTCTCGATGTCCAGGAAATAGCAGATAACCACACGCCGCGGATGTATTACTCTGCAGGCCGTATCCTTTTCCAGTCTTTATCCGATCTCTAGAGGAAGGAAGAGAGAAGAGATTAAAAATAAAGTCTATAAGGCATTAAAGCTAGCTATTATCCTAAGTCTATAGCGACTAAACTAACCTCATCCTCGTCAGTCTAAAGTAGTATTCTATGGCAGAGATTTAATGTCTTCGGATGGAGATCTGAGGGCGAAGACATGCTTGTAGATCAAACCAGCGACGGTGCCTCCAAGGATTGGGCCCAACCAGTAGACCTGAAGAAACAAAGCAACATATTAACAACATAAAAATCATTAACGTTTAAATCGGGAATTATGCTCTAGCCATTCATAAATCTTACGTTCAGTCTATAATAAAGGTATAATTTACGTAGTTTTATTCTATTGCAAAGATCTTTCCATGCGTAATATTACATAAATCAACTGTGTTACTCACCCAATGGTTATCCCAAACACCGCTAATAACAGCCGATCCGAGTGACCTCGCTGGATTCATGCTAGATCCAGTGAAGGGAACCTGCAAATTATCAATTTTTTATAAGTATGTTGATGCGCATGAATAAATTTGCGAAACATATATCATAAACGGCTATTTAACATCTCTCGGAAAGCCTGTGTAGTTTCATTAGTTTAGTCCAACATCACTTTAATAAAGCGTAACTAATTGAATCGGCACAACCGTTTCCGCGAATACATGCGCGAGCTGAGTTACGTAATGTTGTTTACAATCGCGAAATTCTTTCGCTCGATATACGCCAATTACAGATTCAACTCACAGCTGCGAGATGTCCAACAAGAATGGCGAATCCAATTGCAATGGGAGCGTTATGGCTGAGATTGCGAAGAGGGTCGCAGACGCCGAAGACAACCAGGAGGAGGATGAATCCGAGGAAGAATTCCATACCAGCGGCCTGAACGGGGGCCATGCGACTATCGGGGATGGTTGTGCCCAGGTTTCCTACGATGTCCTCGGGGGTAAGAGCCTGCGAATAAAAATAAGAGTCTCAAGTAAAAGAGCAATCGGCAGCAGATTAAAAAATAAAGTCAACCACCAAGTGACAAAAGCAGATGGTAAATCTCGTTGAAAGCAATTATATAAATTTAGCTTTAATAAAGTAAGCGTTAAACAAAACGTGAAATCAAAGAAGGATAGTCAAGTTCACTTACCCTCAAAATTCCAGAACCGGCGATAGCACCAAGACATTGGGCGATGACGTACATCAGTGCCCTCAACACAGTGATATTAGAAGTCAGCATCATGGCAATTGTAACAGCTGGATTGATGTGTCCACCACTCACATGACCGATTGCCTATAGGAAACAAAAATCCATTAAAATTAATATAAATTACAGCGTACATTATAAATTTCAATCAATTCATTTCTGGTGATATTGGATACCAATGAGATCTTATTTGAACTGTGAAAATGCAAATAAATCTATAAAACTCCGATATCAGAACAGAAAGAGTAGCGTTAAAACTTATTATAATATAATAGAAGTATTTGGGAATGAATAACTATACAGATTACAGACTATAGATTATACAGAAACATTTGCAATTTAAACCATCTACGCTCCATTTGCAAAACAAGGGGAAAATTTAAATATAAAAACTTCCAAGTGCATATTGCCACTGCTAGAGCTAAACGGTTTATTAAATAATTTTGATTCTCCTCCGTAACATTCCAAGGCATTAATAAGAGTATTACTCCGGTATTTAAAAACTCATTAAAAAGACGTTCCAACATTTCCAACTTAATCGTTTGCGAGTAATTATGTCAGCTCGAAAAGATAACGAAATATTTTTCTTACCTGGATGACGCCAGCCGCCGCTAAGCCGAAGGCAAATGCAATTTGAACGACGGAAGGCCCATTATCTGGAGACCAAGCGATTGTTGAAGCACAGCCGAAGAAGTTGAGGAACATCGTACCCAAGAACTCGGCGAGGAACGCCATCAACAACTTTGAATATCCCTTCTTGTTGAACTCTCCCAGGCCAAGGCACTCCTTTAACACTGTCATTTTAGCGGTTCTTCGAAGATCTGCTGAAGCTGTCAACAAAAGGAAAAATATTAAATGGTATTGCAGAAATAACGAGACTAACATTGAAGATGCTAAATAAAATGATTCTGTATTAAATATTACTGGTTCCTATTCTACCACTTTAAGTGGTATTATTTGAAAGTTTGAATACTTAATAAAATTACTTTAAAAAACTGTCTAAAACGCTCGATATACTACACTATACTACACTTACTAAATAATAAACAATACACTACACCAAAATGTAAAATATTTTATTTTTTACGCGAATTTTGGGAATGACAAATTTTTGTTAAAATGTTAAATAAATGTTAAAATTTCTATAAATACTGTTAATAATTAAGTATTCATAACTACAGAGTTATCCAAAGTATCCTACATCAAAAAGTCTTAAAATATCTTCGAGTCATTGAGAAATAGAAATTTTAAATTTTTCATAAAATAGAAATTTGCAAAAACAATAAAATTATTATGTACAGCAGGTAATCGGTTCAATTATTGGATTGCTCTTAAAAAACTTAATTTAACGTTCGTTGCTCCTAGGAATTGCTTGGGGAACACAATCTTTCTAACAAATGTTAAACAATTATTCATAAATACGGAGTCAATAAATGTGACCTACATGGAACAGTTTAAAATATCCTCTAGTCAACGAGAACGCGAAATTTTAAACTTCTTAAAAAAATCGGAAATATGTAACGACAAATTTTGCACAAGAGGTAACTGATTAAACTACTGGATAGTTCTCGAAAGTCTAAATTGCCACTACGAACTACTTGTATAACACCGACGAGAGGTTAACGTACCTTTATAGATTCCTAGTGCCTTCGCCTAGTCGAAGCTGTAACCCAGGTAGATATGGAACGGAGTGCGTCAAGGGACTGACTCGAGCCGGGCGAAATCGGCTCTTATATACCTGTCGAGGGGGCGGGGGAGACGGGGGCGAAGGTGGGGACGGAAGAAGGAAAAGATGGGCCACAAAAAGACTACGCACGAGGGAAATCCTATCGCTCGTGAGAATCACCCCCGAAAATTAAGTATAATGGGATGCAGGAAACGATGAACGAGAGGTGCCCAAAGAGGAATAAAAATTTACCAAAACAGTGACGTAACTGCCCGCGTAGATGTTTTCCCGTTCCTTTTACGCGTGGTTCGCATCTACGTAAGAAATATTGTTCGCGTTTTGCCAGGCATTAGTTATTGGTGACGTAAGAATAACCTGGGAGAGGAGAAAAGATTCCAAAGCTAAAAGAAACATCGAATGGATATAAATTAAAGACGTACTTTAATGAGTTCCTGGAAAATTTCAAATGAAACCTCGGTGAGGCTCATTTGAATAAATACTAATCGTAGCAAATCAATTTCTGAGTTCTCGATTACATACACTCAAGTCAAATGCGCGCATAAATTACATTACCAGTTTTTTTAACGAATGCTTAGACTAAATCGTCGTAACCAAGTTTAATATGCGTAATTCTCAAAATATTAAATTTTAGAAGAAAATTCCACCAGAGCGATTGCATTGATTACTGATTGAATTAATTTCCAATTGATAAGACACATTAGATTCAAAACGAACCAACTCTTCTTCCAATGTTTATATACTTTGCACGGGGTATTGATGCATTATAACGTATTCCCTTAGCAGTTTTTAGTTGGATATTTATTGCTATTTAAATTCTCGTAGTCCATGTGTAGATTAATACTCGGCACCACCATTTTCAGGATTCATAAATGAATAGATTTAAAATTTAAGATATTCATTGTGTTTTGAAACACCTCGTTAATGAAAATTTTGCAAGTACTATTTTCGAGGACGATCAAAGGATGTTACAGATAATCATGGGCAGACAGTGGCAGAATTCCGCATTCCTTGCTGCCATCCAACAAGGTTGATTTCGAATGATTTAATGACCTTTAATTTAGATTAAATTCTCCAAAATATTACTTTTGACCTGCTTGGATACATCCTACTCAAATCATTCATGGAATTAAACAAATAGATATTATTTAATGAAAATTCTGTCAATCATCTCTTTAAGTATATATTACAAAAATGATCAAGGGTGCACAATAGAGGTGATGGTGCCTCTTCAGCATACCTTTACTTAAAATGATATACGATGGAAAATTAAAGAATAATGCATGTATAAAATAAACGTTTAAAGCTAACGCTAAACTAGCTAGAACATAGCCATGTCTTTACCATTATATATTTCATTTATTATTCTGAAAACAAACTATATGCTAAGTATTCCTGGTGATCCAACAGGAGGACAACTCTTCAATTATTTGTAGATAAATGGTAATTTTTACCAATAATACGTGACCCTTGTCGTGGAATAACGCTTAGAAAGACAAATTGGTTTTAACATGAGCTAATTGGGATATACACATTTGCGTATAATGATAAATGATCTTAGCTAACTCAGGGAATCGAATGACATATTTCTCTGTACCTTTCTTTAATTTTTCTCTGTAATTATAGTTTTTAAATCGTTTATTATTTTTTATCAACACTTCTAAATTTTCATTCTAAATTTTATGCAACATCCTCTTTCGATAAAACAATATTTCTCCCCATTGTTCCCATTTGTATTTGCATTAAATATTTTATTTGGATATCTTTTTTTGATCTTTATAATCAACTGAGGCCTTTAATTAATTTTTAAATTATATATTCGGTACTTTTGGTAATCCTTCTTAGTGCAACAATCATTCTTTTCCATTTTATTCCTTTTGAAGGGAAGTGAGAATGGAATCTATTGAAAATGGAATCCAGCAAAAAAGGAATCTAGTTTTTTTCACAGAAGTCATGATGAAAAATAGTTAAATATTTGGAATATTAATGTATCAACTGTATTTCACCTTATTAAATCTGTCTTCCATAGTTGCATTCATCTAGTTTATTTTTGCAGCTCATACTCATCTCATAATACTTTTTAGGTAAGATTAAAATATATACTTTTATTTTACTTGGATACTTTGTAAAATCTCTTGTAGGACTTGATTGTATCGTTAGAAAAAACCTAGCTCAATGGAGGAATGCTTGGTTTTTGGTTCTAGTCCCGCTTTTTTCTGCTTTGTAAATAGTGTGCATTAACCCGTTCTTGCATACTGATACGGTCCAATGAATTAATGCAATTAGGAAATTAAAATGACACCGACCGAAACTGTCGACGGTTTTGGAAAGTCAAAACTTTTGTCAGCAAATCTCCCTTTCGCTAGTTAAGATTCGTATTTATTTCTTATGCTACGGTGATCGTATTTTTTTTAATTTATGAGTCGTTCAAATCTGATCGACGAAAGCAAAAATTGATATGCTTTGGATTGTTAACTTCGTAAATGGCTTTCACTCAAAAATGGCTTCTCTTTTCGAGTTAGTAGACTGACTCTTCGATGATGTCACCGTCACGCTATGATATTTCCCGCAGGAAAAGGAGGATTCGTTAAATCCGCGCCATAACTTACGTAATTAGCGCCTTTTTCACACTAATGGACGCAGCTTCGTAGTGATTACGCTGTTGGTTCGGCGTCTTTCCCCCGCTATACAACACCCGAATTCCTATTCGGCTGCGGATATCGATGTTTGTCTTTTTCTTTAAGTCGCGGGAGGGCTCTAAACGACGAGCCCCGAACATTGGGATTCACCACTTCTCTTTGACGTACGCCCTCACATTTTTCCGAAAGGCCTCTCCCTCTGTTTACGTCCAAAAATAGCTCTATTTTCTTCTGTTTCCAAAGCGAATGTTCATTTAAAATGCAAATTTCACGCGGATAAATTCCTCTCGAGCGAAATTCAATTAAAACGCGACGAAAGCATTTGTCGCCTCCACGCCTTTTTTTGATGAAACGAAATCATTGTATCAGAGGTCTTTGTAAGGATAAATGTTGAAATCGAGCGAATCTGAGGATCAACACAAATTTCTTGAGCCTCCTGTCCCGATATGAATTGAGCCTAGAGTTCTTCATGTTGACAAAGTTGTCTGTTCTGTTTCAAAAGCGAATTTTCGTTCTAGATAGCGGTCATTCATTTGAGATAGGAACTTAACGCGATCCCGAGCTTCTCACGCTATTGAATTTTCATGAGCTACCGAAATATCAGAGGGAGTATGGAAAGAAATTGAGAGTTTTCCCTAACGTAAACACGCGAATAAATGGGTAGTAATAAGAAGTAGGCCGAACCTAAAAAATTTCCGGAGTATAAGTCATTTAAATTAACCATCGAATGATAATAGAGGGTGCAAATTAAATATTAGACAAACATCTGATATTTGCCAATTTATAATGGATATGTATTTCATGGAAAAACTGCAATCTGATGCTTATCATTGATGATCAATGAGCTAAACAACCAAGGAGACTTCCTGTTGTCAGATCTTGATAATGAAAATGTATCAATATAGATCCCGCCAAAGAGATATTTGGTTGTCACGTCTCCCGGAATTCGCCCGATTTGGACGCTTCTCTCCCGGTGGGAGATTTAAATCTCCCGGAATTTTCAAATATGCTGGTCTGTGGCTTATCATCTGATAATCGTAAGATTACTTAGCCCGATACAAGTAACCTAATGCATGAGAAATGTACCATGATAAAATTACTTAAGGTAAATTTAAATTCCTTTTCTGACTTTATCGCATTTATTTAATTTAACAAAAATATAAACTGCAGCATATCACCAAAAAGAATCAGTTGGAATAAAATTCGTTTAGCAAATAATTGCTTGTGATGTATCTTTTTGACTGAGAGTAAGTATCGTAGAACCTTAGGCTCCTAAATGAAAAATCTCCTGGAATGAACCGCCTGGGGCGCTAGATAGTTTTATTTTCACTTCAGTTGATAACTTTGGGTTTAAAACTAAAATGATTTATAAATAAATAATCGCAAGGACGGATAGTTAATTCTGGCCATTCTTCCCGCAGAGCATTAGAGAATTTTACAGCAATTGCAAAGTATATATTAGTGTTTCTACACCATCTGCCATACGTCACTGACAGTTTTCAGGGTCATTATCTAAACATAAATGAAAACAAAACCAGCGCGTTCTAATAACAGCTGCACAGTGAAAAATAACCCGAGGCTGAGGATTCTAACTACAACGCGAGCTGCAATAAAATTATCTCATCTCGAATTTATTTTCCGATATCCCCAATTCGTATCGAGACCAACCGCAGTCGTCTTCTGAATCCTTATCTATTCGTATTGAGGTCGATTCGTAATAGGTGTTTAAACTGAGGAAGCCAACAATCATACAAAACACGTTGAGGCGTTGGTTTAATGACCCAAATCCAGTTGATAACTTCGCTCGTAATCATCATTAAGTTGCGGTGACATTATCGGACATTTAAATTGCTCGTTCTAATTTAGGTTCGTTTATTTTCATTTTGAGTTCAAATTTGACGCCAATTCTGCTTAATTAGGTAAATTGGAGACGAAACGAAAGGTTTTTAAGAAACCGAGATAAACTAGTGCAATTGAGTTCAATAGACAGGAGAATTACGTCACGAAGGTGATCCAACTCAATTTTCTGTTAACAAATAGGCTTTTGGGGAAATTACTTCATTTATTTTTTGTGATACTCCACATCACTGGCAAAAAATTTAATTCTTTATCCTCAGAAACAAAAGTTATTGATTTAAAAACAAGGCCTTTTTACATAGTTCAATCATTCAGAGGGTTCGGGTCAATTATGAAACATGTATTTTGTGGACACATATTTTGATCTCGCTAACATTGGTGATATAGGAATATTCTAGGAATATTTCTCTAGGATATTCTGCAGACGAATTGTATGTTAAGTATTAAATGGTGACTCCGAAATATGGCACTCTAAAGGTAATTGTAACAATTAATCACATCTGTCTAACAAAAATACTCTTCAAAGCCGGCTTGTTATGACCCTTCGTTATTTTCCACTGCCAGCAGCGACAATGACACCAAATTGACAAATTAATCTAACTCAATATCATAACGAGGTTATTTTTATATTTATGTTCAGAGGTAACTTTGTAAAATAAGATTATCGTTCGAAAAGTTAGAATAACTCAACAAGCCAATTTTGGAATACTGTGTAAGATTGGATCAGCTCGATTTCCATCAAATCGTGAAAACAAAAACATCTTCGCAACCTTCGGTAAATAAATTTGAGCAGTCCCCAATATTTAACTAGGTTTAATATCTTTTTCGCTCACTTGAAATCCAAAGATATGCCGTCGCAGAGGAATTTCACTTTACTTCTACTTGGAAGACCAAAAACCAAAGGTGCCAAGGAAATTTCTTCGCGGAGCAATTCAGATAACATCAAAACATCCTCGCCGTCAACTTTGCTTTCGACACTTCCACGCGAAAATCGTAAGAGAATATTCCTGAATGAAGCCGGCCTCAGCAAGGCCCGAAAACAATCCGAGCGACCTTCAACTTGACCAAAAGCTTCTTGTGATGACGCAAAAGCCTCCAGCGCCGACCAAAACTAACCAGTATATGTCAAAGGCATTCCTCCCTTCAGAATAAAAACTTTGGCAGTATCAACACGTGCCACTCCTTGTTTTCTGGACCACTTTTCTCGGTAGTAAACCAGTTTCACTTGCGTGGGTCCTCCTGCTACCCACGGAACACCCAAAATTATTCTTCTCCATGGAGTGAGAACCTACGAGTATGACGTCACAAAGGTTGTCTACCTTAAACAGTGACGTTAGTCTCGGAGATTTCTGCAGTTGATGGATAGTGATCTTGACCTCGAGAAATATTTGCTCACTCGTGCACTGAAGTATCCTTTTCGAAACCTTGCCTCCAAACACCTAATTCCTTCCGCATTGGTAAGTTCGCAATACATTTTGAAACATTCGTTTCTCAATTTTTGTCACATGAATAAATTGCGTTTATTATGTAGAGAAGTGAATACAAGAGCCTTTTTTATGCCACAATTAGAGTCAAATAACCTCTGGGGATTTGCGTAACGGAAGTTAGAAAATTTATCACGAAATTACCAATATCGAGACATAACCTATGTTTACCCCATGGTAATTTTAAATTCGATACAAGTACCTCGATAATTATTGTCACCTAAACTTGATTGGACAAAACAAAATATGCTAAAATTTCCACGGAAGGTTATTTTCTTTAATATTTGTATGCGTACCCTGTTTAAGTTTATTGTGAATACTTGAAGTCTGTCTTAGAAACTTCGGATGTGGGCATTAGGGGTTTAAAATAATTAGCAGGTACAATGGGAGGAGTTGAGGCATTCTCGAGTATGAAATCATCTGCGTGAGACCATTAGGGAGAAATTCCATGGGACTCCTCATTTAACAAAGGCATTTCAATGACCCTCGGAATAAAGCTTCGAAAGGCTTACCTAAGGCTTACACATTATCGCAAATCCCCTTTCCCAACTCGCAGGTAAAAGGAGTTCCTACTATGACGTTGCGTGACAGTAGAATTTTCGAATCAAATGGAGTTTTAATAAAGTTAGCTGAACGAAACGATCGAACGGCTGTCGAAATACTGATTTGGAAGTGTTTCAGTCATGTGAATGAGTGAAAATTTTCATTATAAAAATTATCGCTGAATGGGAAAATATACGCAATCTTTACCGATGGAAAAGTGTGGAGGAATAATACAGGGTTTTTCAAAAAGAATGATCAATTGCTTGACTTATGTAAATAACATTATTTATAATATTACACTCATTAAAAACCTGTTTCCGTCCGTTTGGCTGGTGGTGGGCACATAGGAAATAAGTAATGTCTAAACTTAAAGGTTTTGCGAATATTGTGTAATATTTTCCAGTTTTATAGGGTACTGATTAATAAGCGATTAATAAATATAGTGTTTTAAAATGGAGACATTCTTTTTAACCTCCCTACATAAAGACTTGGATAAAGCTTGGATGTTGGTCCGCGCATTCTTAGAGAGGCAGTTCTTTTTTTATATTACGCATCTACTCCAGCGTGCGTGCATGGAATGCGTTTGAGGTTTTATTTAACGATTGAGCATCTGGTGCGATGGATAAGTATCACTCTTGCTAGCTTTTATGTTCCACGCAATTTCTTTTCAGAAATCGCGCGAAATTTTACATCTACCTTAAAGGAATCTCGTTGTAATAGACTTGAACCATTGCCAACGTATGCCATACGTAAGTATTCATCCATCAGCGTATCTTCACTCGTACAGATACAAAAAAGAGGGAAAAGACAGAGACAGGGTAGTGCATTCCTCCTCATGACCTTACCATAGAAAAATGAGAATTTACCACAACTGGTACGTAGTGGGAGGAAGTTGAGTACTGTGTCAACGATCCCTTCGTGCATTAAAACGGTACCCTGATTCTTTTCTGCGAGTCTATCCAAGCTTCCTTATTGATGCAAACGTCATTTATTTCCACGCAGTTTCTCCACGATCCTTCTCTTTTCCTTCGTGCATTCCCATTTCATTTTTTCTAACATTTTAAGTAAAGACAGCAGTTTGCCTTGAATTGTCTCAGTGATGAATTTATTTTTCAACATTGCCGTTTTAATCAGAGCACCGGGTCGACAGAGACACATAGAAAATCTGATTCAATCAAACTCGATTGTTTCGTAATCAGTCGATTTAGATTTAGTTAACAACTTTATTTCCAGAGTATTGGAGAATTATAATCTAAAATTTAAATGTGGATGAACGAAAAGGCGAAGAAGATTGAAAACACGAGGAAAATCTGGCCAAAAAAAAAGCGAGAGGAAAAACCATATTCGTTAGATATTCATGAGGACGCTTCCGCTAAACTTTGTTTGTCGAAGTTTCATTTCACTTTCAACGGAGGGTAGATATTTTCTTGAATTCTGAGTTCTTTGAATAGTTTATCTGACTAGAGAATTTCTCATATCATTAGTCATATCTGTGTATTTCTTATTTTAACAGTATAACTAATATATAATAAGACAATTGTAGTTTGTTTTGAAGAAAGAAATTGACCTACTGTGGCGAATGCTATTCAAGTCCATCTTCTGTTTATATGAGCCCCAATGTTTTTAATATCTTGCCTGAAGAAATAAAAAATAAGAAACGTCAGAAATTTCTACATTTGGCCAAGTCTTGGAAATTGAAAATATTGATAGATTTGTTTTTAGCATAATTTTTGGTAGTTATAGCACTACTTGAAAGAATTAGTAACATTATTCTTTATTATTATTGTACATATGTATTTTGTAATTTGTCAAATTTAATGTTATTCATTTTTCAAGAACAAGTGTATAGAACGCACATTTTCTTTTTCACGTCCAACCACTACCATTTTTTTTAAGTTAAATACTATATCTGAGCCTGTCGCCCCCTTCTATTAAATTGAATTTGATGGTAACCATGAAACAGGTTTTACCTATATTTCATCTTCATATCTATTTTATGTTGTCTGTATCGTTTTCAAGACGGAATAAATTTTCTTTACTTCAAATTAGTAATCCTGAATTATTTTTCGTATTTATTGCTTCATTTATTGTTAATTTATCTTTCATTCCAAATTTTGCTTTCTTCGTGTTACGCTCTTTAGTTATATATTGACGTAGTTTATGTTATTAACCCCTTCCATCGCCTACCACATTGTTTACGTAAAATTATGTTATATTGATATTTTCTCGAAATCCATCCTTTTACTGGGCATTTTTGTCAAAATTCAAAAACATTCAAAAGACAATCCTTTGAATTTCCCATGGTTTTTTTCCTGAGTTAATTTTTTTGGAATCTTCAACTCTTAAAGGGGGAAGCATTCCTTTCCAAATTTACCTCCTTCGAGGTATCAGACGTCATTAACGTGAATTCGAACAAGGAAAGTAGAACTCAAGGTCGGATAACAACTAGTCGTCGGTTTGTTTATCTTCCGAGTGCGCTGAATTGAGACTCGGCCAAGTGTTACAACGATCTTCTGACTAAGAGAATTGTCCTGCTCCGATCTGTCATGAATTAAACATTATCTCGATTAATTTACTAAGGAGAGATGACTGTATGTTTACCTGTTAACTCAAACGGCTCGAACCCCTGCAAAGATTTCGATAATCATCGAATTTAATTGAACATTATTTAGACAATTTCACGCAATAAATTTTGTAAATATCTACACGGTGGTCTATGCCACTATTGGAAAGTCAATCAGTGCATTACTATTCCATCCATAATTTCAACATAAATCTGCTTGTCTCAGCAGATTGTTATTCCTCGCGAAAGGAATGTTGAGAATTCAATAAAATAAAAATTTCCTTATTCTTAAGGAGCGATCAACACCAGTTAAGTTCATAAAAAACAAATGAAAATACTACGTACTTGCCGAGTAGGTCCTTTTGGATCCTGGATTTCCTTTGGATTTCCGATTATTCTTAGGAAGCAAACTTCTTCCTAATAATTCTTCCTTCATAATAGTTTGAAACATGAATTAATTTTCTAAGCTGTTAAAATGAAAAAAGATAGTTTCTTTTAAAATATTTCTCACAATTTCAAAACGAAACCTTTCCATGAACTCGGTTATCTAAAATAAAAATCTGATGTGGCCAGCACATGACTTTCTCCATATATAAGATGTAAATATTTATCTACGACAGTGTTTTCGAACTCTATATTGAATCTAAACTTGGAAGATAAGTGATTTATTTATATTATATTATCTTTCACGACACAAACATTATAAATAATGTTTTTCGGGACATGTTCGATGAAAAACGATGAAATTGGCCTTTCGGCCAGAGCGCCCACAAAGTACATAATCAGCAATTTCCGGTTTATCAGTATTTCACGAATAACTCCTAAAAAATTAGTGATACAAAAATATGTTAAATACAAAAGTTATAGTAAATTTTATTTTCTAAAACTTTTATAAATAATAATATATATCTAAATATCAAATTTATGGAGATAGTTTGCAAAAACGGAAATTTGCTTCGAAGAGTAAAGCTAGACTTCCGGTCAACCGATTTACTCCAAAAACTGATCAACTCTGACAGCACCAACCAAAGTGCTTTATATGAAATTAGGTGTTGATACGACTAATAGTTTTTACGTTAGAGTGCCCACAATCACACACACACACACACACACACACACACACATAAATCATACCGAAAATGGTCAAAACGTGTTCTAGGGACCCCAAAACATGTATTTCCGTTGAAATCTCGAAATCGATTTTTTCATGAAAACATTACTTTCTCTATACTACGTATATGGAGAAAGTAAAAAGGCACAAAAATGATTTTAAAAGTACATTTATTAAACATATTTCCTGAATTCACAATTCTGAGAAATTTAAAGCAAATATAGAGCTCTGTAATAAAACTTAAGGATACAAATAAGTAGTTATAAATACATTCCTTTCAGTCCATTTTAAAATTTGAAAATTCTTAAAGTTATAATAATTAAAATCATGCAAAGCATTAAAGACATATGTGGCATAAGATTATAAATAAAAGAATGAATAAATAATATAGAATAAAATTTGAATACTGTCCACCGTTAAAAAGCTTCTTTGTCCATGTCGCATATTCCACTCTTTATAAGGTGGGAAATAGGTTCAGATACCTCAATATGTTCGCCATAGATTTTCGGGTACCCAAGAAATGAACTTGTTTGTAAACTGGAAATAAAAAAAAAAAGATTTTTTAAAATTCCAGGGTAGTCGTCAATATTTAATTATATTGAAACACTTTTTGCTTACCTTTTTGCTGAGTATTCGGTGCTACGATTCCGCCTTAGGAGTTTCAGAGAGCGCTTCCACACTGAAGACGTACTTGTAGATAATCCCAGCGGCCATGCCACCAAATATCGGACCACACCAATAAACCTTTAAGAAACATACTATTAGCTTACTAAATCCAAAGTGTGCTTTTATAACTTTGAGAAATACAGTATTTTCCAAATATTTAATTATCAGATTTAGTGCGGTATTAATCGCGAAAAAAAATTATCGATGGAATTGCCCAAGTTTGCCAGCTTTTTTTCATGTAGATAAATTAAGATGCATCCTCTCTTTGGCAGATCCTTATTTCACTTATTTTAAGCACTGCAATCAAAACTTAAACCTAATCGAAATACTAATAGACACTGCAATAATAGCATTTATTTCTTTGGAGCAGGAGCTTCCAGATAATTTCGTTGCGGCTGTGACTTCAGAGATAATGTTAGAGTATTTTAATTAATTTCACTGAAAAGCTTCCATCGTATAATTTGAATTGAAGTTATCGATATTACGTAACCCATAAGAAAAATTCCCTCGGCTGGGAATCTCTTGAGGATAGGAAAACAGTGTTATGGTTCAAATTATTCGATATTTTTATTTATATAAGTAGCGATTTACATAACAGCATACGCCGCATCGTGCTCCCTTCTCTCCGCAAAGGCGACCTTCGAATCCAAACTTAAAAGAGATTTCGTGAATTTTTAGCGAGAAAGGGTCATATCTCTTCGATATCCTTATCATGATAGTATGAGGTGCTAAAACCTGACTGGTGATGCTGGAGTTCGTCGTTTTTACACCCTGCCATACACTAAAAATAAATGTCGGCTCGAGGGGTATTAATGTAAATATTAAATAATCAACTACAAATAAAAGGCAAATCTAATGTTAACTTTAACTGGGCCAAATGTTCTCTGAATATAAGTATTAAATGGAAGAATATATTAAGAAATTAACGTTATGGATACGGACAAATATAATTGATTAGATCTTACCCAATGATGAATCCATTTCCCATTGATAGCGGCAGCTCCAAAAGAGACGGCGGGGTTCATGCTAGCGCCAGTGTAAGAAATCTGGAATTCAAATTTCGAATCGCTGAAAATATGCGAGACCACCCCTGTGAACATTGAAATTAGCACTTCTGCGTGTCCTTGAGTGTAACTCTAACACTTATTTATACTCTTCGTGTAAAATTTCAGTTTCACAAAAGGGAGTAATCTTTAAGAGACCAAATAAAGTGCCTTGAGTATTTTGCTTCTTTGATAAATCTTTTCTTAAATGTTACCCATGAAAATTAATTTAGACGTAAACCATGCCGAAAAATGTTTTATTTTTAGCCTTTCCTAATAGAGAAAAATTTAAGAATCATCAAGGGGTTTCTCCGTTTATAAATTGAAGCATTGTGATAGCTTTAGCGTGTGGTTAGGTCTTCGCAACAAGAGCTACTCACAGCTGCGAGATGTCCGTAGAAAACGACCAATCCAACAGCGTTCGGGGCGAAGCCAAGAAGATTACGATGAGGGTCGCAAACTGCGAACACAACCATGACCAAAACCAAACCGAGCATGAATTCCATACCAAAGGCTTGCGCCTCTGTGAGTCTGCTATCGGGTAATGTCATGCCTATGTTTTCTCGGAATTCTGTTGGCGTAAGTGCCTGCAATCGGGAAAAGAACAAGCGATTTTAGTGTGCAAATACTTCTTTCATTTCGTCTTCCACGAAAAATTAGTATGGCCTTGAGACAAACATTTTTGTGTTCAAATTCCGCAAAAGGATTATGAGAGCAAATAAAATTCAGTAGCAATTACCCTAAGTATTCCTATTCCCACGATTGCGCCAATACACTGAGCGATCACGTACAGCAGTGCTCGCAAGATAGGGATGTTGGACGTAATCATCATCGCCAAAGTAACTGCTGGGTTTATGTGGGCCCCACTTACGTGGCCCAGCGCCTAAAAATAATGAGAATAAATATTACTTAAACTGTAATTTTTCTGGCAATATATTTCACAAATGAATAAAAAGATATTGATGTTTACAGCACGACGATCGCAAACAAAATGCACACACGCGCTCTTTATTTCAAACTAGTTTTGTCGGAATTCTGCAGAACGAGAGAGCGTAATGCATTCATTCTCAGAATAGGAATGATTTCCATTAAAGCAATTTTATTAATCTCAACGTATGAGAAGGGGTGTTGTGGGAATATCAATACAAAAGTAGACTTCGAATGGCAATTTTTCCACAATACTTATTTTTAAAAAAATACGAGGGATTTTCGGATTTCAGATCATTTTTTCATCCATATTTTACGGGAGTCAGGAAAATGTTTTCACGTGATTCATAATGACAGAGAATCAAAGTTTTAAAGACAAATTTATTTTTTATAACATTTACGATACATGGAGAGTGTTATAATCAATAAATAGAATGTGTGGAATTAATGCTAGAAACGTCTTAATTCTCAAAGTTGACTGTATTTGAAAAAGAACAAATAAATACTATATCAATTTCAAATTTAACTTTAAATGAAAGGCATTAGCAGTAGAAATGGAATCTCAATTTCATAAACACCTCTCCAAGACATGTTCCATATTTTATTCTGATGACTGTAATATGAAGGAACTAATATGCGAAATAAAATAGGTGTTTAAAAAGAAATAGAATTATGAGAGCATGAGTCGGATTAGGATGGGATTCAAACGCCTTCGAAATAATCTATCAATTCAATCAATTCTCTGGAAGTTAATCATAAATTTAACCCATTAATATTCTTCATCAGATATTTTCTATTGCCACATAAAAGCTGGTCTACCAGTAAGAGTGGTAACATTCTTAGTAAATTCACATGTCATCTTACCTGAATAATAATTGATGTTGCCAAACCGAAACATAAGGATATTTGAACCACCGTTATGGCTGGTTGACTATTCGGCCAGCTAACTGCAGACGATACTCCGAAGAATGCCAAGAGCATGGTTCCCAAAAATTCAGCAGCAACTGGGATTGAAATTTTCGAGAAGCCATCGCGAGATATCTCTGGAACGCCTAGACGATCACTTACATCAGGCATCTTTTAATCGTGATTTCTAGTTCTCGCTATAAATCGAAGAGTTAATAAAGAAAGCAGGATATTAAAAAATATAGAAGCGATAGGGAACGATAGCTCTCAAATAAATAGTAATGCTATTCGTTGAAAATATAAACGCAATTTAACAGCACAATGTGACACTCTTGGATTAATACCAATGAAACTATAAAGAAAGAAGCTTGAAAGAGCGGCGGTCCGAGCCCTACTGTTTTCTCCGAATACTAGTGAATGAGGTGAGGAGCGCCGACAAAGACGGTTATCGCCGATTTTAAACCTCTAATTGTTAAACAAATCAAACTGTCTACAATTTATTAATCATATTCCCATATCTAAAATTGAGCAAAAGAATTTTTTAATCAATAGCAATTTAATTGAATCAAATACTACTGGGATTTTAACCATGTTAGTATTAATAAACAAGAATGATTTACGAAATAACTGTTGTTTGCAGAAATACGGTAGATTTATGATTGAGTCTTCTAGCGAATGAATAATTAAGGATGATTCACGAAATAAATTTGTTAGTGTAAATGAAGTTGTGTTTAGATAAAGGCCTCAGGCAAATCTATAACTTACCTCGCAAACGGATTCTTTTACCATATGGTCCTGCAAGAATTCCTTCGCTCTATTGTTTTCTATCGATGCCTGTCCAAACCACGAGAGCGAACTGAGGTATATCCAACGAATGGAGAACGAAGACACTGACTAAGATGTGAGGGAAAACAATGGTTAAATACTTCTCGAGAAAATGGGAGGGGAAAGTAAGTTATTATTCTGGGATAGAGCAGTTTAATGCGTTGAAACGAAGGAAGAAAAGGTTTGACGAAAAATGAAAGACTGTGCTCTTTCCAGTCGCATTCTCTTAGACTACCTTGTTTGTGAGCAGGACTTGTAATAATAAGTAATACAATATACGACAGGAGACTATAGTTAAAGCACTAGTTCCGGTTTCCAAAGTATTCTAATGAATTGCGTTTCCATTGGACGTCATGAGAAAATCGTTCCGGCATTGGAACTCTTGACGATGACAACGCCTTATTTTCACAAGAGTGGAGAGATAAAGAGGCTTCTCCTCGTTATTTCGCGCATTTTACTCGGTACTAACTAATTCGTGTTGGATGGTAAAATGAAGTAATGAATGAGTGAAACGAGTAGAGAAGAGAAAAAAAGTTATTGCGATGGTTAGATTGCGTGTTGGTGCAGCAGAAAACGTTCTCGATGAATTCATGATGATGTGGCGGACAGCTAATATTTTCTGGATTATAACTTTATTGATGACGGTAAAATTGTACACTCAATTGATGTTTAACTTGCAAGCCACCTGTGAGGAACGGTAGGTATGTCTAAAGAAAAAATAGGATAAGAAACCTTAGGTCCTTAGAAAAATGCTTTTATTTATTTTTAATCATCAAATAAAAATTTTAAGAAAACATACATTTTGCTTATTGCATTTTGCAGGCCGACTTGAAGTTATTTTTCGCTCATAGACGAAGAAAAAATAGGTACAAAATACTCCTAATATAAACCTAGAAGAAAAACGTTCGTATCTTGGACTGTGATCGTGAATAATATACTTTTGACTTATTTGAAGATTTGGCGCCTTCAAAATATTCCACTTCTTTCTCTAAGTCTTTGCGTTACAGTTAAAATCAGTCGTGGTTCTTTGTGCGAATAGATTTTAGTAATCTATTAAGTTTTGAATCCAATCAAATTTACTCAGCATGAAAAATTAGATAGTCCTACTTCTGCGTTAACATTGTTGTGCATTGTTTATCTCTCGATCAAGAACGTTCTTTGATATTGACACTTGTTTTGCTCACCATTGCAAATGCAAGGTTACCTATAGCGGAATCAATTCGTTCATAAGATAGTATCCAAAGGCGATGATGGCCATTGGTCTTTCACCTTCTTAAAAGGAATTTAAGACAAACTTTTACATGAAGATAAGATTAACTGACCATCGGTCAGAGGTGAATTTGCCATTATGGATGAAGGCCTCACCGTTAAGGGGTCCCAAGAAGTTCTTTTCGTTGTTAATTTTAAGGCGAATAGTGAGTAGTGTTGTTGAAAGTACTTCAGAAAATGGTATCTCACCTGGAATCGAACCCGGGACCGTTTTCATCAAAGCCGAGCGCGATGAACACAATTCGGGTGACTTGGATATGACTGGGATTAATGGATGACTTGGTGGGACCTCAAGAGGTCAAAAGGTCTCTGAATGATAAAACTCGCCTAAGTTAAGATTAAGAGAAAAAGGCGAAAGAATGTTAGAAGAATATCAAAATGGAATTAATTTAAGAAGAGAAGAAATAGATGAGGAGTAGGAAAGGGAAACACAAAAATAGAATTGAACTTCGCCTTAAGAACAGTTTCACAGTCAAGGATAAATAAGCCTCGAAGTTATGCGGTATTTTAAGGATGTCCTTGGAGTGGACATAAAATACGTTTCTTTTATCCCAATGTATAATAGGTTGAAGAATTTTTTAATATTTGCTTTGGGAGAAATGGAGGGAGCGTCTTCTAAAAAAAATAAACTCATTCTGTGAGTGAGAATGAATACAGTGTATTTGTCTTATAATGTATTTATGAACTATAAGATTATCTATGACATTACCTGAATTTAAATAATGCCATACGATAACGATGGAATCACAAAGTGTATTTTTGTCCTAGATAAAATCATATTCCGCGTAGCCCATTGAAAATTTTTCTTGGCGCCTGTCCAACTTATAAAAGGCCTCGTGTATGACTAGATTACGCAGATATCAATAAATAACTGAGCGCCCGATGGTATTTATATATTGGAATGGACTATAAAATGTTCGTAAGAAGCACTAGAAAGAGTTAGGGGATTTTCTTTCCTGCCAAGTATGTTCATGAATTACTTAGAAATAATGTATTTAAGGCGAATAAATACCCTTAAAAGTCGTCAATTATCGCTTATACTTTCATCGTGAATATTTCGGTGATACTGACGCGTGTCATTTGCTTGCCATCGATGGTGCAGGAATTCTTTTAACTATTCATTCCACAATTTACGATTGCCTTCAAGCGATAGTTGAAGTAGATCTTCTACGAAATAAGAATGTATTAATTCTTCGCAATCGATGAGAAAGGTGAGTGGAATGCTGAACGAACATTGGAATTCTGAGGAAACGCCGACCGATACTCGGAGAAATTGCGTATTTTTCTTCGATTCGCCCTTTTCTCGAATGTTGCTGCCCAGTTTGGCTAGGAAACATGAAGTAGAGCTGAACTCCGATTTGGAGAGACTCCAATGTAAAGCGTGTCGGTTTGTTGAAGATCCAGGTTCGCCAGTAGAATCTCGGCTATGATAAAGTTCCTCGGCTGGAATACGCTCTATGAGACGATATCAGATCACCGGCGAAGGCTTTTTGAAAAATTCATCAGCTTGGAACTAAACGACGAAGTAGATGACTTTGTAATTCCAGTTAGGAACGACCTTTATGAGGCATAGATAAAGCGCCACATCAATATAATTTTTTGACGTACTGCGCTAAATACAATACAATACAATAGGCCTAATGTGGCGGAATAGAAGAACGGACAAGAGAAAAGTTTAAGTTTTAAGTGACTCATAAGGTGAGTCACTTAAATACTACTGCCCTACCTACCCAAAAAATATCCTTTTTATACCCAAACCCACTATTTTCATATATTATAACCTCTTAGTTAATGACAGTACTTTGTAAATATTTCTTAACACCTTTTGAAAATTTGGAAGATATAAATTTGACCGTGAATTATAAAATATTGAACACATTTTAAGATAAATCTAATACCGTGTAATAATAGCGTACCTCCTCGAGGCGGAAAACACACGAGAAAATCTAAGGAGATAAACTCACGAGATGTACAATCCACAACTCTAAAGCAATCGAGAAAGGAACGAATAAAAACAAATTGCTTTGAAGAATACCAAAAATTCTGATCAAAGAATTCGTATGTGGAGCACCTTCCGAAACAAATAAGCACGTGGTTCGATGCCGCCGGTTAGGCATGAATGGAAGGCGCCTGCGCACGCTGAAAGAGACGCTAGTTTCCCTTCACCTTGGCCAATTCAACCTGGCCTTGAGTCATAACGCAAGGGCGAGGACATCAACGAAGAGAAAGGGGAACTCGGGCACACCGTGACGTATTTCTTTTTTGGGATTCCAAGCTTTTCGCTCTGGGTTCCAAGTGCTCAAATCGTTTTCCGATAGGACCCTAATTTACGATACCTCCCCTATGACGCATCTTACCTCTTTTCCATATATCCATCTGTAGCGAAAAATGGAAGAACTGACACCTGTTCCTAAGAAGAAGGTACTTTTGATATCTGGGAAAAACCCAACCTTCATGACAAATTTTGGGTAGATTTACGCGCAATTGAGTATGCTACATTGTAAGCAAAGTGTACGAGGGAACATGTATAGTGGTAAAGAACTAGTTGATAACACTTCCTCTTGGAGATAATTTACTTTTTTATTTTAGTTATAAAAGAGTGTAGAATTAATAGTGATTGCTATCTATGTTTGCTTAAGAAATTGAAATGAATATAACAATCGAATACAATGAACGTTTGATAGAAATATCATATTCGAATATCAATTTAATGACAACATATGAATGGTTTTCAAAATAAGAGTTTTAAATCTACGAAACATTTGATTGTGTTTGCGGAAAAAGTACAAATTATTTCATCAAATTGATTCCGATTTCATCCAAGTAATTTGTTTTATACGAGCCGACCAATGGGATAGTTCGAAAATATTCTTCTTTAGATTAGCTCACAAAATGGGAGTTAGAGAAAAATCCAATAAATAAAATTTAGTATTTCTGTTTAACACTATGAATTCCTTACCTGGAGATGCAAGAATAGTTTTGGAGACTATAGACTAGTGAAAATAAGTAATTATATAGCCCTCAGTAAGACCACATTTCAGCTTTCTCACAGTCGCAGCAATTTTGCTAATGAGGCTTCCGCGTGACCAATCAAATGGACCTGATTGTATACCTTTACGTAAAACCTCGCAATTAACCAATTAAATACAACGGAAGAGAATACTGTAGAGAGAAAGTCTTTTACAAAGTCCTTGTTCCGCAATCTTCATTAAATCCTCAACATTGTGTCCCTCCGAACACGACAGTCTTAACCCTTTCACCAAGTATTCGATATGAGCGTTATGATGATTTAATCTACCATAGTCGACTATCGCGGAGAAAGGGAAAGATTTTTCTTGATTAACAAGCATTACAATACTAGTGCAATTGGCTTTACTCATTATGACATATAAATACGTAAATTGGCTTGTTGAATTATTTAGCGCAGGTAAAATCGATGCTGCTATGAAGTTTCTAAGTTAAACAACATATTTAACAAAGTTTTCTGTAATCATCATGATGGTGAACGATAGGCTTATATGATGATACCTTGGTTTATTTTATATATCTTTCAACACGAAAATCAACATCTATAGATGTATATTATTTTAATTAGTTCATTATTAATACGAAAACTTGGAGATACTAATGTAATGAAATTTTTTTCGGGAATAACTAAGTAAAACATTGCAAAATAGTACTTTGGATCTCAATGACATTTTTTTCCATAGAATTCTTTCTTATTTCCCGAATTAAGGGTTACTGTAAGGATATCCCAGTTTTGCACCTCCGCAAATCTTTGAGTCCAGAAAGAAAGTCGAGATATACATATGCTATTCATTTTGATTCCCAAATATTTATTTTATTTATTTAAATTAGTCGCGAAAGATTTCAGCAGCTCTAAAACTCCACAGAAGCTACATAACGAGCAGCATCTTTGAGTAACACGTAAATCAGTAAAAAAATTCTAGGAGCCAGGAGAAATTAATTCATTACCTCATTTTTATTATATAATACATTTTTTAAATAATCTTCGCATGAAGTGCAGTGATTTTAATAGAAAAAAATTTCATTGATCATAATAATCCCTCACCAAGGTTTTTTATTCCTGGCTAGACATAATCTTTTATTATTAGGGATGAATTCCTCCACTCACTTATGAAGTCATTGGTATTATCGTGAATAGCTTTTCAGACATCAGTGGAAGTGACTAGGACACAGTATATTTCCCATAGAACCGTTTTTGTCAGTGCACAGGAGATGAACTTAAGCTATTGTGAACATCCTTTTGAATATTTCTAAGATATTATTTTTCAATCAATGGTTGTATCTCACAAGGTGGTAAAATAACCAAAATTTATTCTATCATTTTTTGATTGAAAAATTACTGATTAAATGTATATTACGTATTTATTTTACTGATTATTGAGCACAATTCTTACTGCCAATACTTTAATAAAACGAATAATTATAGAGTATTAAGGGGGTGTTCTCATGTAACATTTTGAAAAAATCGAAACAATTTTTTTTAATTTTTTTTCAAGTTTAGGTATGTATCTAAAAATAAGATACCGAAAGGATTTTGCCGAATTCGAAACCTAAACCAAGTTTTGAGGTAAGTTTTGTGGCGCTCTCGCGGCGTGCCGAGCTCGCACATGGCGCGCCGAAAATCATTTGTATTTCAGGTATTTATACCTGAATTATTTCCGATCTCCGAGGAAGAGAAAATAGGGCTAGGGTTTGAGAAAAAAAAGTCTGTGACTAAAACACTCTTACGGTTTCGTTTAGATGTAGTTAGTTTCGTTTTCGTCGTGGTTGCGTCCACTCGTATCGAAATATTCTTCTCCATATTCTTTTGGATTCGCGAGTAATTTGCCAGTTCAACCATGGATAGGAAGGGTTCCCGAAGCAAAAGAACTTTTGCTTAATAAACAAAAAATAAGTTTGCAAAGGAACGTCGGCAAGCCCGAGAAATTTACCGAGTACGCCAGCACGTCGCGTCGTCACGTAAAATTGGGAGCGCAAGTGCCACTGACTTCGTCGTCAACGAACATCTAAGCTACAATTTCATCGATATTTTCTGTCTTCTCGACACATGCTACACTTGTAGTTTGCAAGGAATGCCATGGGGAAGTAGGATTTTGAGCGGAAAAGTGAACGTGGCTTAGGCTTTACAGTGTGCATGAAATGCAAGAAGTGTGGTAGTGATGTTTTGATAAATTCGTGCCCGCTCATAAGAAATGCCAACGAAATCAACCGTCGTAGTATTGTGCTTAATATGCGTCTTCTGGGAATTGGTTTTCAAGGACAGAATTTGTTTTGTGGCCTAATGCGGGACGAGAGTCGCATTCCGTTCGGAGGGGCGCATGACCGATCTCGCTAAAAGGGCCAGGATCTATCGGAGAGATAGCGATTCTGCTAAACACAAGTTCGCAAAGTACAAGGAAGGTGTGTTGTACGGCCTCGGAATCGCCGATTGATTGTAAGTGACACGATCCCGAAAAAAAGCTAACTTGAAACTTTGAACGCGTTTTTCTCAAAACTACGTTTTCCAAACTGGTTCGCACGATTCCTAGAAAACTAATACACGGATTTAGATGCGGTTTCTTTTTAAATGCGTGGTAATGTTTTCGCTATCGTTTGACGGTGGTTTATCCCCCTATTATTAATAACAAATGTTTGAAGAATTTTTTTAAGACGGAAAAAAGGGAGAAAAATTATTTTTTCCTTTTAAGTCTCGCCATTTTGAAAATTTTTATCGTAATTAAAAATGTCCCCGTCAAACGATAATCACAACGTTTTTAATTGATTAAAAAAATTTTATGCTCGTTTCAGACCAACCGTATTTGCGCCATCGTGCGAACCATCGACCAACTTTTTTTGGAAGGACTAACTCTGCAAGGGTGCAGTGGCCAAACAACGAAAGTTTTTTCACCAAATATAACTTTTATTTGTAGTTCAAAGATCAATAAAACTTTAGAAAAAAACCGCGTTGAAAAATATTTCATACTTTCTTCACAGTAAAATTCTGAAAAACGCTTTGAAAAACGGCCATTACATGAGAACACCCCCTTAAGTAAAAAAAAGTATTAAGGTAAATGATGTGAGAATTATAATTTGGCCCTTCAATATTTTAAAATTTTTGATCATAATTTATTATAAATTAATGTAAAATTGATAAATAATAAAAAAATGACAAAAACAAGAATTTTATTATTTTATATTACCATACATAGAACAACACTGCCCTTTACAATCATCAGTTTTTTCTTTATATTACAAATTTAACAATCCAGTACCACTTCCCATCAGATATTTACAATGAATAAAGGGGTAAACATATTTAAAAACAAAATTCAACAATGTCGGAAAGAAAGCCAAGAAGGAAAAACTACTTTGCCTTTATTTTCACCACAGCCCAGTAATTGATAGAGTGTCACCTATTCAACTATCATAAATAGACACTCCCTTTTTTTAATACAAATACAAAATAATTTAATAGTTTTACTTTGGGAAGTAATCCAACAGGTGGCATTTGTTTCTTCTAACGATTTCCACTCACACAAAGAATAAAAAGCTTTTGCGAATTAAGGAGACAGATACACACACTGGCATTGTCAACGCCTCTCTCTCCAATGAGATTTCGGCAAAAGCTGCTCACAGAACACACACCGTATCTTCTCCTTCGTAAAGTGAAGGACAACACACCATCTCAATTGGTAATTGTTGAAATCCATATTATCAGAATAATTACAAGAAAGAGATCACCCAAATATGCACTCCAAAGAATACGAATCTTCCACGGCACCTTTTCAAGAAAGGCAATGGTACAGAACCGTTGAAGCTATACAACCTTTGATACAGAAAGTTGTAAGTAGCACACATGATAAAATTGAACTAACACATATCACAACCACTCAACGGACATCGAAGGAACCCAAAAAAATATATGCTTTGTAACTGAAAAATTAAAGTTAAAAATCCAAGTAGAGATCCATGTTTTAAAATAACAGGCCAGTAAGTTAAAATAAAAATCTGTGGGTACAAAATGATAAATCTATTGGCAGAAATATGTTCCTGATATACTCCCTCGAAATGATACTAAAATCACTGCTGTATGTATCCATTTAAAGAATTCAAGCACCACATTTTAAGAGTGTTTCTTATTATCCTTTGAGTAACCAATGAACTTATGGTGTGATATCACCTGACTGGTACAATATCCTGCCAGATTTTCCATATGGATCACTGGTAGTGTAAGTTGGACTGCTGATGGTACTGATTTCCTTGGTATATGGTATTCTGGTGAAAAAAATTATGATAAAAATGTGAAAAGTGCACTAGTTATGTCATTTCATTTCAATAACTGTTTTCTAACTGGTTACTATGAGTCTAAAAATACACCTTGTATACATATTATTTCATTGCTTAGTATCTAGCTTGCTTTCCTCTGATTGTGAGTAAAAAGTCAATAATCAGTAAACTTTAAAAATATTAGCCTAAGATAATAATTATTAATGAGTTTATCTACTGGCTCATAAAATTTTAACATATAAATGCATAATATTCACAGAATAAAACCTAAGTTGTAACACAAACAATGTTTAATGGCAATTATAAGCATTAAAATCCACCAATTAAGTTGAACGTTTATAGCATTAAATACCCATTTTAAGGATCCTAATAAAAAGCAGTTAGGATAAAACTCAGTTCTAGCAAAAGAAATTGTTCATAATAACAATTTACAGTATGCATGTTAAACGTTTTGTTCCTTGACATGGCATTTTTGAAATACTTTAATATTTCTCTGATGGATGTAAGTTAGGTAATTAGGTTCAGAGTTTGAAATAAAATTATTATTAATAAACTTCACAAAGAGATAATCAAACTAACATAAAAAGTAAATTACCTTTCAAAGTTACTTTTAAAAATGGAATCAATCACAAAATACTACAATAAGGTCAACAATAGTTTGATTTATAAACGAATAAATAAGAAATAAAATACATACTGATTTCTGCCTTAATTTCAAAGTAATGTAGAAAATAGAAGATCACCTCGTAAATATGTTAAGTAGATATATTAAGCTTTTAAATCAAAAAATACAAAGAGGTACAGACATACTTTAACAAAATGGAATCTTTAACTTTCTAATACTTATTCCATTTCATTACTTTATGGATATGATGTGAAGTACTACAAACAATAATTACCTTACATGGAATTTGATTTCTAAAGAATCAGATGAAGAAATGACTCCTTAAATAAGAGAAATTTCAAGAAAACTTACCATGTAATATTACACCATGTCATACCACCTTTTCAATTTCCACAGAAACAAATTACAAAAAGTTTGACTCTTATCTTTATGAAAGTTAAAGAAAATACTTGTGAGATTCTTACAGAGCAATAATTTTAAAGAATTTTCCCTAAAAGAAATTAAGATATCCAATATTGGAAAGCAATGACCCACAGCATTACAACTATTTTCCATCTTGTTAGATAGTAAATCTTTTTAATGACTAGACTCAGTATCAGTATTTAATCTTCATATTTCCATTTAAAATCCAGCAACTATGTTCAATACTTGGCAGTAATATGATTGAAAGTTTTTCTAATATCTGGTAAAATAACGTTTCATTTCAGAGACACCATGAATGGAATTCCACTTGACTCTCATAGTTTCTTTTGATAAGTAAAATAAATTATTGGAAGTAGATCAAATGTGTACCTTTAGAGAAGACTAGAAGAAAGAGAAATGATTAGTCCTGAATGAATAATTAGTAATATTATCAATGAAAAATAGATGTAGAAAATGAAATAGACGATAATTAGAAGATTATCCAACTAATCTACAACATGCACTATTTACAAACTTGGAGATTCACAATGACACTTGAAACATGCACTTACTAAAACTAGAAATAAAACCAGCATTCAAACATGCACACAGCAAGCAAAATTCATTAAAATAAAATCAAGACAAAAACAATATAAAAAGTTAACATTAAAAATTAGGCAAGTTGTGCAACCAATACACTAGAAATTGCAGTACCAAGGGCTGCAACAAAATTCATAAAGGTAAGTCACTAATCCTATATCTATTCAATTTAATATTCAGTTCTAAATATTTAATATGGATAGCTCCTTCTCAATACTCATAAATTTGCAGTTGAATGAGTCCAAACTTTGATTTCCTTAGATAGCATTTAAAGTCAGAGATTTAAAAAAATCACTCGTACAGATTTAATTAAAATATTGTATACTTTAATAAAAGTGAACACACACTAATTTCATCAAAGAGATGGCAGTTATATGAGGTGTGAGCTGCCAGCAAGAGCTACTGGCATCTCTCAAGAATATCTTACACACTCTCTTTGATCGCTCAAAAAGTAGGAAAGAAAATATTAAAGTCAACTGATAGTTTATATAAATACAATTCATGACTCTAAAAATTCTATAAACTTTAAAATTTAGGAAACCTAAGTACTAAAATAAATACTAAAATTTTTGATCTGATTGTTAGATGACATCATATTTGACAGATAACATGGTTTATAGTCAGAATTGTAGTAGGATCTAAGGTGTGTCCACAGTCCAAACAATGCATCTGAATGAATACAATCTGGATAGTGGCAATTTATAAATAAATTAATATGTGTGAGCTGTCCATAAAACTTGATACCTCTAGGTCACATAGACTAATGTTAAAGACAGACTGCAAAATTTAATATTAAATGTTGACACCGGCAGATCATAGACTACCTCTTGTGTTTCAAATTCTCCCAGGTTCAAAGCCTGGTTAAATAGTATGCCTTCAGTAAGAACGTAAGAAGTTTGCTTCAATTACTGCAGTTTAGATATTTAACTCAAATGCATAGCTGTAAATGCCTACTAAATTTTGTGAGAGTTCTTATGAAAAAGGGAATTCATTACTCTCATTTTGAGCATGGAACATTTTTAATAGTATTACATAGCGTGAAATAATGAGAAACTCCACAATTTAGACAAGATTCCTTACTTTTATCGTTTATGTCTATATGATAAAAGTATCACTGAAGCAGTGGAGATTGTTCCAAATTCAAACCATTCTCATGAATATGCACATGAATAAATACTGCATAAGAAAAAGGCCCAGAAGAAATCAACCTGGTGTAAAGACCCTCTCAACAATACACAAAAAACCTATTCTATTTTCCCTACAATTGCATAGTAACATTTTTTTAAAAGATATTTAACATGTGAGGATAGTGTTGAACCAGAAAGGCCCAAAAAATTAAAAGTACGATTATCCTTAAGCGACAGTTGGAAAAATGTCAGATTTATCATTACACTTATACAAAGTCTAGAAGTCCAAAGATTTAAAGGTTGGAAGTAATGTATCATACAGGAAGGGAAACAAATTGAATACGTATGTTTTGGTGGTCATTGACAGAACAGGAAAATATTGACTATTGCCATGCATTATTCTGAATCTTTCTAAAAAATTCACTCTTACCTAAAGTTAGTGAACTATAGACAAGGTAAATGTAAAGGAAAATTGCAAAATTAAAGTAGAAATAACAAACGGGACTGAAGTTAAAGGTAAAGAATAGTCTGCTACAAGGAACAAAAATCATACAGAGATCATAACAAAAGTTTAAAAATAAAACATTTTTTTTAAAGAACTCAAAACAAAATAAAAAAGACAGGTACAGACTATTCCTTAAAGACAATTTCTGAGTATGTGAAATGCACAAAAGATTTATGCTACCATTGCAAATTAACATGGCAGCGAGAAAACTAGAGAGATTGTTGTTGTTCAAATTGTTGATTCTCTTCAACAATTTAAAGATTCTGAACTAAAAAATTGATATTATTTTTTTCTGAGAAATTTTATTTCACTAAAATAGTGTCATATATATTATATATATTTTTTATAAAATCATTTAATTTACACTTAGTAAAGAGTTGTAGAAAAGCTCATCACAAACTTCAGTTCTTTGAAAAAGAAACAAACAATCAAATAAGTAGATTTAAAAACATTATAATAAAAAACAGCTAATCTTTCATAAAACCAAAAGAAGGGACTAAGTTATAAATTTCCAAGTAGGATATCAAATTGCAAACTGAAGCTAAATGATTAAAGGTATAGTTTAAATTTTCCCACACAATATCTTTAGGATATCTCAACTGAATATAATCCTTTAGTAGAAACTCCTTTTCTCACCTCATTCTACTTAATCCCTGTTTATAGCAAGAAATGAATCTGACAACCTTTAAAAGCTCATCTTAGGTATTGAGCTGATGAGTCTCGTGAGTAAATCCCATCAGACTACCCTAAATGAGAAATAACCCTTTCTGTTCGTATTTGTTTAAAGGAGAAAAATCAAAATAAAGAAAGGAATAAGATAGAAAAAATGGCAAAAAATCAACCTTAAGAGGTGGCACACTACAATGTGATATTAGGTGCCATGCATGGTCTAAATGACTGCCAATATTAAAAGGTGGATTTTTCTTTGGAGGATATATTCTTTTATTAAAGAGACTACAAAATTAGTATTAGTTGAAGTAAAACTTTTTTTAATCATATTCTAAAATTTTACACAGAAATCTCTCTCTTCGCAACAACTAAAAAAATGTAAAAATAATGTCTCTATTACCATTGAAAAAATGCTCAGAAAGTGAAATTCTTGAATCATAGGCTCCCAACCTTCTTGGTTTGCAAACCCCTATTGGCTTTGAGTTAAATTATTCTGCACTGGATTCCTCATAATAAGTAGTATATGTAGAAGCTCACAACAGCACAACATTTAGTAGCAGGGTAATGTTGCCAAAAGAACAACTTTCGGAATAATTTAAAAGCATAATATTCTTATTTAATGGCTATTCATTATAACCCTTAGACAAGCAGTATCCATTGGCAATAACCATTTGGGCTACATGAACTACCAAACTCAACATTATGAATCCTGCAGACCATGAATAAATTTTTAGTTAGTTAGTTGAATTGGTGACTCAAAGAAGACTTATAATTTAATGAATGGATATAATGAAGATAAAAATTTAAATATTGTGTATTTTTTTTGGAGGTCACCAAAAGCTTTTTATAAACCATAAGTGACCTGCAAGCCAACTGTTGGTAACTGCTACTCCAGACAAACTATCCATACCTCAAGAGGTTTGAGTACCTTAGGTTGGGAAGCCCTGCCCTAAACTGGCACCCAAACACTAAGTCATGTGCTCTAAGAAAACATGCCACCTATGTAGTAAATTAGGAAATAAAATTTCATATTGGCTGAAGATCCAAAAGAAAAAGTTGATTTATAAATTATCCTAACGCAATCTACTTACCTTTCCAGTGGTAATGGGTCGGTGGTCAAGCATATTCCCATGCCCCCTCTTGTCAGGAAGCATGAACCCTTGCACTTCACGAGAGAGGGAGCTCATCGAGCTACTACGGGACATCTGCTTTGGTAGGAAGAGAAACCACCATGCTGTTCACAAACCAATGCCCAAGGCTAGGCAGCAATGTGCAGTGCAATAGGGGATTTAAGGCAGGTGAGGGGAAGGTATGGGTGCAGGGTATTGTTCAACACAGCTATCTAATCATCTAACAAACAGTTAAAATGGAGCACTTCTTTGGATAGCGAGAAAGCTTACTGAATTTTTTCCATATCATGGAATCTTCAACCTTTAGATAGTATCAAACTACAAGGAATGTGATATGCTCAGAATAAACCTAAAGTTCAATTTTCCTAGCATTATATTCCATATTATAATTTATAAAATTCATCTGTTGTCAAAATATTTCATGTTTTATCAATAAAAGAAAATATAAGAGCAAGAAAAGTCTTACACTTTACTTAGCAAAACTTCCATTGGTACTTAATTTGATTTACACAACTTATTGATAAATCTTTCATTTACAGTGAGTCTGGAACTAAGGCAATAGAGAAGTAAAGGAAAATGATTAAGACATGGATGGGAACACAGGTCTAAAAGTTTGCAAACTGCATGTAGCAAATATTTGCAAGCAGTAAGTTAATAAGTGACATGAAAGCTGCAAGACCCAGAATAAACTGCATGAAAGAGTAGTAAAAGCCTATTGCATTACGACAGGAACAGTTTTTACAATTATAATCCAGCTATATACAACCACTTTGCTCACACACACAAAGGCACACTCACACAGTAGGATACACATTATCATTTAAGAGACAGAGCAGTGCTGTGAAACCAAAACCAAGAAATTACACCAGCACTCATGAGTGGAAAAATCCAAAGTCCAGAGAAATTATCCTTTTGTACTCAAGAGAAGAAAATGTGTTCTGACGGAGACAATACATCAGTTTAGGATCGATTTCAAATTTTTCTAATGAATTTTCATTTCCATTGCCTGAAACTAAACTTAGGGAGTGGGTTTACATCCGTAGTTTTCTCTGAAATCAATAAAATGCTCTAACATGTGAATAATTGGCAATTTTAGAGATTGAAATACAAACTTTAAAACTTCAAAAGATAAAATCTGTGAAATATGTGATACAAAAATAAATTTTCTTATGGTACATACTATTAGGAACAACTTATGTATGGTTTTAAAATGTAAGACTACTTTAAGAACAGAGGATAAAACTTCCTCAGCTTTCCTCATAACTGCAACATAATTTTTCACCCTTTCATAGGCACATATTTTAATTAAGCTCAAAATTTTAGGAGATGGATTATGCACTTGATTAAAAAAATCAAATTCCTGAAGATACTACCTTCCAAGGGGAGGTGGAAATAGTTTAAAACATTGAATATCCCAAAAAATTTAGGATGAGTAGGGTAAGACATTTCAGATTAAACAAAAGTACAGTCTAGGAAGTTAAAGAATTACATAGAAAAAGATTGTCCTTTGATGAAATATAAAATCTGGTGCCATGAGAAAATCAACTGTAATATAAAGCAAGGAATTCCACAGTTTGGAATGTAATGAAATATCTATAAAATATAATCTATTTTGGATTTTAAATTTTATGATGAACAGACACAGAAGAATGTTTTCTAAGTTTTAGCAAATGTGCATTACTAAGAGCATATACAAAACAAATAAAATACTAATATGTGTTAGCACTACTTGATAAATGATTCTGGGATAAAATAAGATTTACTCACTGATTAATAACTGATGTATGAAATAGAAAATACTTCAACGAAGAAAACTAGTAAAAAATGCATTGGTAAAGGAATAAAAACATAACGTAAAATATATCATATGTAATAACGTGTTGTATAAGTTTAATAAAATTAAATCTTGATAAATAGCTACTTGTATCATACTAAAGACTAAGACATATTGATGTATTAATATCAATCTAATACTAACATAAATAACACCAATAGTACTCAGAAAATGAAATCTATAATTCACAAACATTTGGAATTAAAAAACTATATCGATTAAATTAACACGTCCAGAATATTTAGCCATAATTATAGTTAAATAGTATTAGTTTATTGCCGACAAAATAACCTAGAAAATGAGGATTAGCTAAAGAAAATCGAATTCCCCTGCCTTATGTCATATGGTGTCTCGCACAATGACACAAATTTAAATATCTACTAATGGTCTATTACTTGGAGAATCTGGAGTCTAATCCAGAATAACATGCCATTCATAGAAATAGTATAACTAAAGCTACTCAGATGTCCACGGAGTGGAAAAGCAGACAAACCTAAATGGAAGATTGATTTGGATCATAAATAGATGGGGCAAAGCTGTTACTACATCAATGTAATATACATTGTAACGGTGGCTGAAATTTCTGACATATTCCCTTCATTATAATAATTTACTAAATGGAAGAGTGTTTTAACAGCATAAAAGTTGGGACCTAGAAGTAACTCTTGGTTTTAGTTTATAGACCTCTGAACTTTATTAATGGTGAAAACAAATATCAGCATGGCAAAGTTAGGGAAACTAATAAGTCTATTGATGATGACTTGTTAGTAGCATATACAGCAAGGATTTTTGTACAATTCATTCATAAAATGAGAAGGCAAACATAGCTGAGAGGGTGGTTATACAAATACAGCCTTCTCACCTTCCTCGGTGAAAGATTGCTACCTCCATGACACCTTCTTTCTCCTGGGAGGGACCTGATAAGTTATCAACTAAAATACAGAAACAATATTTTCAACTAATACCTTTCTAAAAATGTTACATTTAAATTTACTTAATAAGGGATATGCAGTGAGGACAAATAATTTGCAATACTCAGCATGGCAAGTCTTTATTCTAGCAATTATGTTTCCATTGATAATGGATAAATAATTTATAAATCAGAAATAACTTAAAATTTTGCTTCATTTTCAGTCATATACTCAACTGTGATGGATCTAAGAAAGAATATCAGACAAAAGAATACTTTAATTTTCATTCATTTGCATATCCTTGCAAATTTTTCTACTGTAAAATTGAAATCAGGAAAATGCAAAGTAGTCCATTTTCTTCCCAAAATTGATGATTTAGATGCATAATGACTTGTGACCAAATTAATATATATATTTAAGGCATGTTAAGGACAAAAAATGCCTTCTGAAAGTACAAAAGACTTTAACATAATGAATAATTTCTGCTTAGAAATGTTATGTTACAAGGAAAATATTAATTGCATTAACATTACTAATACTTGCCTTTCTATAATAGAAAATTAAAGGCATTCAAGTAATTAATGGAATTAAATTTCTCAAAAAGATTAGCAATCACCTCGCTGGTCAAATACGAATTGTCATGTAATCAATCCCATAATACCCATTCTTAATGTTTCAATTAGAATAGCATGATTTGATCAGCTTGAACTGTTTACATGATTACAAGTGAATTCTAACATTAATTATGAATGGATTAAGTTCACACATTCACTTTTCACTATCCATTATAGATGGCAATCACTTCTTGAGATTTTAAATTAACCCGCCGTTACTCGCGCCCTATTTTGTTACGTGGTTACTCGCGCGGGGTGTTTCTACACCCCACCGGACTTTTTTATTTATCACGGTTATCTTCGTAAACATTCCTGATTATTTTTATCTGTTATCATTTATAAATCTTTTTGGATATGATACCTAAATTTTACATTGATATTACGACTTTTAAAATTTTTATGAGCTATTCAATAATAATACTCAAAAAATTGTACAATAAAACGAAAATTTGACTCGTATACCTTATAGATGAAATATCTTTGTAGTAATCAACGTATTCGTCGTAAGCAGACATTTTAAAACAATTAAAGTGAAAAATTAATCCAGATTAATGCAATTTAACCCGCGATTACTCGCGCTCAATTTTGTGACGTGAATGCTCGCTCGGAGTGTTTTCACACCCCACCGGTCTTTCTTTGATATCCTTTTTTACTACTAATTGTACTCTGAATAGCTTAAAAAGCCTTCTAGGTATATTATACAAGTTGAATAACGATATTTAAAATTTTAATTTTACAAGTAACTGAAAATATTACGCCTGAAAAATGTTATAAGTAATTGTAATCTCCGACATGGAAAAGTTTTGGAAACGATATCATCGCACGAATAAATGTGTCTGTGGTTATGAAAATACTTAAAGATACTAAACAAAGGTGTTTTTTCCATCTAACACTATTTAATGCTACCTTGAAGCTAATTTACTGCTTGTTTTGGGAAGCGCGTTCCTGAAGCTGAAAAGTAAAAGAAAATATTTCGAGCGGGCTTGAAAGAGTAAACAATGGAAAATCCTTTGACGTATTTATTAATATTTTTAAAAATTCTTCTCAAATTTTAACGAAGCACGCATGCGTTTATCGCAGTATTCGCAATGCAGTTTAGTTTTTATTTACTTATTCCTGGGGCATATTACACATCGCCCACGACCTCCTTTTATAATCTTCTCTTGAGGCTCTGATGTCGATGGCTCTTCAAATTTTTCTGCTTTTCTTGTTAGTTCTTTTGGTAAGTTTTTTTGCCAGGCCCTCTGTATTATAAAGAGTTTTACCAACCACTTAGGGATTTATCTGAGGAACATCCTCCTATTTATCCTGATGTCTGGATATACGCTTCTATGTACAATAAAAACATTTATACCCAAAGTGTTTAGCAAATGGTAAAATATTGCAAATGGCCATCTTCAAGTATTTCTTGCCACGCTGTAAGTCCCATACATTTCATCTACACTATCGACGCCGCCTTTTAGCGAATTTTATTCGAAGTCGAATTATTTAGTTGAAATATTACCTCAGGCTTGTGTTTCTTGCCCGTGGACGCATCAATGCTGTTTTCTTTGTGCTTACTTGAAATGATCAACACATACCTTTTCTTTTTTGGGACATATGATACCAGGGTCATGTTTTTCCTGAAGAGAAACAAGCTGCTTTTTTACTTCTACAATTTGTGGAGGGAGTTCCTTTTTATTCTTACGGATGGTCCCGACTAGCGTCAACTTTTCCTGGAGTAAATCCTCTAAAACTGGCTTGCTTAGAAACCAATTGTCGGCAGTCGCATTCCTCCCTATCCCCACGATCGGACTGACAATCCGTTTTACGACGTCCTTGGGACTATTGCTGTGTTTATAAGGACCATCTGGTTGAACCCCAACATAAACTTCTAAGTTTTTGGTATAATACACTCCAGCATCCACTAGAGCGAAAATCTTTGTCCCATACTTGGCCGGTTTGTTGGGTAGATACTGACGGAAAGAACATCTGCCTCGAAAAGGAATCAATTTTTCATCTACAAAGACGAAAGAATGTTATAATTGAGATATAAAAAATTCTCACTTACTAATTAGTTACCAGTAGCTTGGAGGAGGAGATGGATAGACTTACGAAGAAACACTTTCCCAACGGTATAGAAGAGCACAGGAGAATAGAAAAGTCATTCCATCCTTTGCGTTGCATTTCTTCACTGAGTAAACTTATCGCACAAACTCGAACACTAACTTGCTAATGTCGAATCTATGAGGCACCACAAAATAGAATGAGAGACGAAATATTTCCACCCCGGTCTTCGGGAGCCGAGTTTCGGCACCCTAAGAAGGACTGTCCCTGTTTCTTCTTCGACGAGGTCAATCGACAATTATTTTAGCCATGCGACCGAAGAAGCAAATCCTTATTGTCATGTCTCATGAAAGTAAGACCTACGTGCTCTCAGAACAAACAGTAGGGGGCAATAAACAAGGCCGCGCTCCCTCAGAGAAAAAAGGGGCTTGGTCTTCCTTTCCGCTGAGGGCGACGCTCCATTGCCACAGGGGACAACGGTGTCCGCTCCGTAATATTTCATTTACATATTCATAATAACAAATACAATAAATGAATTACTTATCTTTTAATTTCTAATTAATATTATCTCAAATTCTGTAACTGGCCTGAGAACTGAAACCTCGCCTTGGAAAGCTTCGCGGAGCTATATAGTGAGAGGGATTATTAGAGATTACAAGTGAGATAAAATTACATCAACGTATTTACCAATAACATTCATGAGTTATAACATTTACTTAGTGATCATTGATCATGGAAAAAACGAATAAAAACATAAAACTTCAAATAATAACCCGTAAAAGAATTAATAAAACATGAACTTCGGAAAATTAACCAAAAATAGGAGTACTATCAAATGAAAAGCGTCATATCTCTGCAAGAAATGGCAAGAAAATCACGATTTTTGCAGAAAATGTCGGGAACATAAAAAAATGAAGCTACTGAGAAGAAGGGGTCAATAAACCTAAGCGTTTAAAAATAGAGGCTGATTGAAAACGGCTGGGGTGTAGAAACACCCCGAGCGAGTAACGGCGGTTAAATATTCCCTTTTATAATAACAGCTAATAATTTGCATAAAATAGTTCATTTGACCTCTAATTCATATACTACAAGATAAACTAGACAAATTCTTGCCTAACATTGAAAATATAAATGAAAAAAATACCTACTGATGAGCTAATACCCAGTGAGCTGTTGACAGAATGAAGCTATCATTATTCATACCTAACAAAAACAGTAAATGATCATAATAATTGTAAAAATTCTTGAATAGGTGACTCTTACTTATATTTTTACTTTGATGCTGTAATATCGAATAACTATCAAATTATTCAGCAATACTATTTATTGTCTTCAACTTCAACAAAAGACAATATCACAAAGCATTCTCCATATATATCTTAAGAAATGAAAAGCGACATGGCAATGTTTACACTTTGAAGCACAAGCTAGTGTTTCTCACACGTCTTTCCATCAAAATTTCAACAAATATACTGCACTGTTCTGATAGATTCATACACAGCAATTTGGCTTCAAAAGTGATTTATTTGATTGCAAAACCTAGCCAGAATGGGCCATTATACTAAAAGCTCATTCACATTGATGAACAATTTTTAAGGTAACTTGAAAGAAATGCATTTGAAAGCAGAAAAAAAATCTTCACTACAAATCTTCCACTTCATTTTCCAAACAGATGAAGAAATTATTGTGTTCATAATTAGAGAAGTTAACGAAGGCAAACTCAAGCACCAATTACTTCACATTAGTTCAAATCTATAACACCCTTATGTTTCCAAGACTGAATTTTCATAAATAAAGTTGATATTATCCAAGAGTTAAAAAATATACCTATGATGAATTCATGCAAATCCAAATCCATTTTTCAATTAATACCGGCTCTGCATTATAAAATAAAAAATGAATATATGAGAGTACGCTTTTTATAAGTGATAAAATATAAATAGCATAAATATTCTTACTGCTAAAATCTTGGATCATAGTCATGAAAATATGAGCCAGATTTTAACAAATATTTTCATTCTCATAACAAGTACAACTATAGGTCTGATGGCGGATTGCCTTTCAAAGTTAAAATTAAATCAAGGTATGAATCATAGAAATAACACAATGAAATAGAATAACATTATGATGGCAGGGAGGTAAAAATAATGTTTTTGCATAAATACTAAATCATACCATGATCAACATGTTTCTGGTGAAAAAATTATTGAAAGATGTATAATTTCATTAAAATAAATCAAATTACAGAAATCAACTTAAGAAATGTTTTAAAGAATTGTTTGGGAATATTTTAACTATTTTTGTTCTCCACAAATGAAAACTATATTTGTAAAATTTATTAAAACCAAATATATCTTGAACAAATTATCTATCCTGAAACAACACTGATTTATGTATATACATTGCTGTCAGTATTCCTTTAAAGCAGAAGATTAAGAAGCCTTCCTTTTTTCATATATTAAAAAAGCCTTCGAAGAGATTTCCATTTCACAGAAATCAAAGGAAGCTTTACTTTCAAGCAGAAGTATTCTTTGAGATGTGGAAATAATGTTACTGAAACAATGGAGAATATACTGAAGGAATTAATATCCAAGGAAAATGTATTTTACATGAATGTCTCTCTTTGAATTTATATTCACAAGTATAGCTTCCTACTAACAAGGGAACATTACCCCTTGTGTAAAAGGATCCTTCTTATTACTTTTAGGGAAGGCTCTCGTGTAAATAATAATAATAATTATGAAACCGCATTGACTAACTCTAGCTAGTTTTTTAAGAAATAAGCGTTTAAAAATCAGAGTTGGAATTCACCTTCATCATTGGTGATAAGTAACTATGAGTGCATCAGAGGCATTCAAAAGGTTTTCCTAATATTCTGAAAAGAATAAAAAATTACAGAAGTAAATCATCAAAAATTGATATTGAAAATAAATGTACAAAAATTTTGAGAACTGCCAAGCAATTTCCACTTTGTCAGGGAACAGCTAAAAAAAACTCTCTCTCGGATAGAGAAAACCCTGCCTTTGTCCTTCTCTAGGAGTACCGTTAGCAACAGCAGTTAAAAAATGGGAAAGTGATTTTAAGCGGGAACATAAATAGGTGAATAATTTCCTCCAGGTCAGTATCTGACCTTCATTCAATAATTATCGAAAATAATCTATGAGAAGTTGTTCTTGAATGTGGCATGAAAATTGACAAATTACAAACGAAAGAAAAAGACTTTTAGGAGCAGAAAATAAAATTGAAAGTATTAACCACAATCAGTATCGAAGCAGTAAACGTTAACTCCGCTGGCAAGTGTGTTACCACTACACCACGACTACCTTGAACACCTCCGATGTGCGCATAGTTACTTACTGCCAACAGCGAATGGTGAAATCTGACACTGATTTTTAAACGCTTATTTCTTAAAAACTAGCGAGAGTTAGTCGATGCGGTTTCACAATTGTTATTATTATTTATACTAGAGCCTTCCCTAAAAGTATTAGGAAGAACCCTTTCACACAAGGGGTAATGTTCCCTTGAAAGTAATTTGCACCCATTTTTTAATATTAAAACTATAGTAACTGTTCCATGAAAAACAAAATTACACAAATTGCAAAACAAGATATTTAATCTTTATTTAAATTTTGCATTCTTTCCCAAGCTTGATCATGAAATCATTTGAAAATAAATTTTCATGATAGAAGTTAATAGAATATGAATTATTCTAGAGTTACATACTCATTAATTAACATCTTTGACTTATTATTGAACTAATAAAGAAAGAAGTAACTAATATCTTTAATTATGATTCTCAACAGTGGTTAACAGTTCTCCCATAGTTTAGATGGAAATACTAGAAATTTTTATCTACATTAATTTAAGATATTAAGCTGCTTGTCCTTGTTCAAATTCTTACTCCAATAACATCTTAACGGAAAACATAAGAATCAACTTATGCCCAAAAAGACTGTAAAGTTCATCTCAAAAATGCAACTTCTTCATGGATATTAGCTTTTAAACAACGCAGAATCAAATACTGAGGCATTTACGGAAAAGATAAGTAAGCTAATGAAAATCTAGCAAAGCAAAATCCTGCACACTCAAAATTAGTATAAACAGCTAAATTAAAAACTTGTGTTAAGAATAAAAGTTCAGAAATAAAGAATTTATGAAGACATGATCCAATTGTAATTATTTTCTAAAGTTACTGAATTAATTTTCACTAATTTTAATACAATACCAAAACTATTCAATGACGAATACAAAAATAATGGAACTTTTTACTATATCTGATATTGTTTGTGCATTAGAAATGCCTTTTGAGAGATGTTCAAATGCTTTCTTTGTACCTTGGGAATTACTATAAAATTCTTTTTTCCAACTATTGACCTTCAGTTATTTGAGGTCAGAGGAAGAAGAGAAAATAGGATTGAATACAGTTTTAATTAGAATCTTGTAATAGGCCATTTTGACAACACTTTCTCAATATTTGGACTTCCTGAAACCTTTAGGCAATTCAAAAATTACTTCTGTATTAACTTCCCGTAAAATACTTGTATAACAAAAACTGAAAATACTAATCCATTTTTGTTACAGGAAACTTACACTTTTCCAAATGAAATTCCCATTTTTCTTCTACAAATTAAGGCTAATAAAATGTACCTGACAGTAGATATTCAATACCATTATATCAATTTCCAAAAAACAGTCCAAACTTAGAAAATACTATTTGCACATCTTGAAAAATTAAAGCTTGCTATAATTCTCAAATTTCCTCTAATATAGGACTAAAATGGATTTTGACAGAAAATGGTTAACAGAACAATGCAGTATATGAGAATATTTTTATAGGAAAAACACAAATCTATACAGAATCATAGAAGATTATCCAGAATAGATTTTTAATAATAAATTCCATTTTTCGTACACTGGTAGTTATATGGTTGCATATTTGAGGTTGTGTAGTAAAAAAATGAAATACTGATGCAAAAAACTTAATAAAGTATTACCAATTAATAGTAGCTAGACTTGTGACATTTTAGAAAGGTTAAGATGGTGACTTTTCCTACATTTGGTTAAGGGCAATTTATTTATTTATATTTTTTAAATTTGTTACATAGAATAAACCAAAAAGTTATTTCATTTTAGTCATACTCCAAGAGAACCTTTACATTAAACGAGTAATTTTTTGTTCCATTTTATTAATTTTCTCTTTTAAATTTGTTAAGCTAAGAGAATACTTTTTACAATTATATGCCTCAGTTGCATAAATCAGTCACGAGGCAATTGGACTAGTCCTGAGTTTCCTTATGACTATGCAGCTTGAAAGAGAGATTGAGAAAATGATGTAAAAGATAAATAAAAATCAATCAACCCAAATACCTCTCACAAAATAATACTGACAAACAATATGGTAATAGTTGATGCATTTATCTCCACAATCAATTAAACTAAAATCAAATAACATGTTTTGGCCTGATTATATGCTTGACATCACTATCATATTTTGATAGCAGAGACTAGTTTGTCCTTCAAATTAAGATGTAATCCACAGAACTCTAATTTATATATACCTGCAAGTCTATGGAATAACAATATAAGTGTTGTTAAATTTAAAACACAAAGAGAAATGTTTAAAGAGGTTATAAACCTAGCCTATATGATACTATAAAAAATTGTGCATAAATGATAGAAAAAGATTCTTCTATCATGTACTCCTATTTTGAAAGACATCCATTTTCAATCAGGCCAAAACATTAAATAATCATAATGGTAAAAAGTAAAGGATGAGTAAATATTAACAATAGAACTACTTTATGTTAACATTTTTCTGTTAAGTTTTAATACATAGGGTCAATGCAAAATACTGCATTTTTTCATGGGTATGGGAAAAAAATTAACCCATCCTCGAGATTTAAATAGCAATCTTGAGCTAAGGAATTTATGAAATTGATAGATTTCTAACAGTAGGTTTTATAAGTAAACTAAACTTGCAAATTATTAGGTAAAGTTTACGCCAAATTAGATATATTTTTCATTTTTTTTGCTGGATTAAAGATGCAATATATTCAATATTTATTCACAGTTGCTTTTGAGCTATTCATTTTTTTCTAATGTTAGATTCATGTTTTCAACACTTTCCTTTTCTCGACAGGAATACAGAATTTCAGATGCTGTAAAAATGGAGCTCTATCAGTAAATATGATTCTATGGCCTTTTTTGCTATCTATTATGTAACATAGTAACTGTAAACTACCATTCTTCAAATTCTCCCAAGTCAAAATTCAGTCAGTAGTTCCCACTTGGGTTTATTTATAAATTTGTTCAGCAGGGCTTGTTTACTTGTTGAATTAGAGAGCAATATGTATATATATCGGCAACTGAATGGAATATGCAAATTATTAAGAAAATAAATGTGAAAAATCACTCATGCATCCCCATACCCTTCTTATTACCACAAAATATGATTTATAATAAGTGCTATCATCTGGAAGAAAACACTTAAGGTTTGAAAAGTTTTTATTATTAACTAATACTCATTATGATTACGCACAATGTTTTTGGAAAATGGGGGTCTTGAAATTATAATTGGAGAAGATGACTTTTAAAACTATTCCTTTGCAATAAATTTGATGTTAATACAACAATATATTGTTCCCACCTAATTTGACTAATTCTTCCTCAACATACTTTTTACTGAAAACCGATTTTTTATCTATTTAAGATAATGTAAATCATAATAATTAACACAATACTGAGACAGAAAATACCAATGTGATAATATTATGATTTTAAGGGGAAAACAATCCATCAATGATTCCTTTCATTGAAATTCAAGCTAGAATGTTTTATAAACCTAGAGCATGAATAAGCTGATTTGTATAATAACTTCATGGCATACAGTAAAACTATTACACGCCATACTAACTGTTACTGTATCATGCTATTTTTCACATACACTAAACATTAAAAACATTTTCTGCACTAATGAAGATTTGATTTATTTATGTCAACCCTAGAACTTTTAGAATGACTCATTACTTGTCAAAAGCAGTGTCTAAATGATAGCCATCTATTTAAAAAAAAAAACAAAAAATAGATGATGCACAGAGTGAAAAAGCAATGACTATATCATAAATTGTATATAAGCACATGCAACAATTCAGACATTATAAACAAAATTATTGCGATTACATTTTGCGATCACATGCCCTGAAATTGTAATTCCTGAAAAATAAATGCATTGTAATTTCTCCTGGCAGAAAAACTTCTAAAAACTACATCGAAGATCATATACACCTACAAGATGTTGCTTCTTTCAAATTTAATATTGGTTAACTTACCTCTGAAGATTCCTGCACTTCATTTTCTGCCGTTGATGCAGAAGTAAGGAAGTCAGTGGGAGCTGAATCATCTTGGACTACAAAGAAAATTAACCATATAAGGTGAAGGAAAACACAAATTAAATAGATTCAATTGAATTAAATCCAGGTTGGTACAATGAAGAATTGAAAAATGTGCATGACTCTCAGTTTTACAAAAGATTTTCCTCTGGAAAGTACCTGAGATTTTATTACGAGCATAAAATCATTTTGGATACAAAGCCATTATATTCTAATGAAAATGAAGATTAGATTTTACATATTCTTTTCAGTTCTTTACTGGTCACTTCTTGAATCAAATAAAGTTATATCTGTAGTCTGCAGGTCTGATGTATAAAATTATCAAAATATTAATCTTCTATTAACTTGTTTTAAAATAAATCATAAGCACCAACTAAATGAGCACAATATCAATTTCTGGGAGGGTGAACAATCATGACATTGAGCTAAGAATTAAAATTTCTAACAAGGAATGGAGTGAATACATAAGGAATCATCCTAGTTAAATTTATTGATATGCAAAGGATTCTTTATTTCAAGCTTCAAGGGAACCTGAACAAGGAGACTATGGACGAACTGATTCTTAATAATCTACCTAAATGTGAAGATATGTCTAAGGTAGAGCCGTTGGTAGAAGAGTGCATTTGTGATTACTAAGTCATTGAACACTTCAAGTCCAGACAGCTCAATAAGGAAGTGACTGTAAGAACTTTTCCTTAATTACGTAAGTTTGGCTGAAAATTTCCTGAAGTAACCACAAATAAAGTATATCCAAACTTTGCATAAACTGCAAGAGACCTCTTCAAAATCTGGTAGAAGTAGTTTCTTTGCTCCAAATTTTGTGAATTCTATTATTTTCAACCATTATGCAGTATTGTGTATCAATTTAAAAAATCTCAAAATATAAAATTAAAAATTACTGCTATGAATTTTGACATTCATTGGGATAGACAGTAATGTTAGCTGATGCTGCTTTTACAATGAGATAAATTTATTTTCCTAAATTAAGAAAGTATTAAGAGATATATTTGATAAAAAAATCATTGTTGAGTCACTTTCTTTTTCAAAATGAAATATTTTATGAAGTTTGAAGATATTCAGGTCAACATGCTTGTTTGTCAAATCTATATGCATAAGCTGAGTCTAATAAGGAGCTAAAATGTCTTACTCAGGCAAAAAATTCAATAGCAGGGTTACTTATAAGCCAATATATCACTCTATTTTTAATAGTATAAAAGGGTAAAGGTAACACAAGCACATTTACAAGCATTACTGTCAAAGGAGACAAGACAGAAATAGTGGGATGGAATTATTAGGAATGGAAGTGACTTCAAGAGTCATAATTTTCCTTGAACAGTAATAATTAAAGGCATTCATGGTAATGAGATGGGAATAAGGATGATCACCACCCATCGCTAAGTGCCAAGAATTGGCCATGAGGGTATTTATCCTGTGATTGGGTGATGGTACGATTATACATCGTATTTATTTAACATTAGGCTGATTTGAAGAATAAACGATAAGAATGACTTTAAAAGAAAAGCTTTTAAGTAGAATTCAAAGCATTGTTTTCCATTTCATTTAGATATGACTTAAATAAATAATATAAATACAGAATTGGAAGAAATCATCTGAAAGTAAGGGAGCTAAATGATTAAAAAAATAACTTTGAAAGCAATGACTTGATCTCAATTCTTTCAAATTTAAATGTTGAGATGTTGTTACTCACCTGGAGCAGGTATAAAGAAATTCCCTGCTGGAGGAGGAGGAGCTGCAGGTTGTGGGAATAAAGATAGAGGTGGTGGCATTGTCCCTCGGTTTGCTGCTTTTGTGGAATTATTCCCCATTACATCAACGTAATTTTGTCGCATTTCTACCATTAATGAAAGAGATTCAAAAGTCAAAAACCTCCAATAGTGAAAAATACTTGAATGTAATACACTCAAGTATCAGAACAGCAATATATGCAATACCCAAAACATGCTATTTCCTATCAAAGTTATTGTTTTAACTGTCCAAGTGATTCATGGAGATTCATCTGTACAGGAATACTTAGTGATTTAGAATATGATTTTTACCTTGAATTGTCCTATACATACTTGTATTTGGATCAATAAAAATTATTGTTATTATCAAATAAATGAGTGATCACACAAACTAAGGATTAAAGAAGCACTAATTACCAACAAGAAAGCACTTACTCAGCAATAAGTAAGAGATTTTTTGATTTTCAAGTATCAGAAGTTACATAAACAATCGAGAGAATTATCAACAAAAGTATCAATTAAGGAATAAAACTGTTTTTTCATAAGATACGCTACTTGTATTATACAATAATTCAGTGGGTGAAAAATTCTACATTATAAAATACTGTAATTTTGCAGCTATTACTTTTTAAAATTGCTTCCAAGTTAGAGGTACTTACTTTATTAATTTGTAAAATTAAAAAAAGCAGAAGCTTTAACTTTTCTTACAAAATTATTAGCTGTGGCAAATTACTGTGATGAGAGATATCCAAATACAACAAGAATTACAGTTACTCACTTCTCCCCTTGGGCAACTTGTACATGTTTCCAGAGCCAGGAGCTAAAGACATCGGAGCACTGTGGACATTGTTTTCAGGCATAGATTTCTCTGCATTTTGAGGAACTGAGTTCATGGTCATCGAAGGCTGAGGAATTGTTGGAAATAGATCTGAAGCTTTTGGTGGAGGTTTGAGTTCAGTCGCCACTTCACTCTCTTCAGCATCCATGTTTATCCATTGTTTTTTGTCACTGTCCCAAACAATCTTGAGGAGAAAAATTGAAATTAGTTCAACAGAATACAAAAAACAAAACTGGAAGACTATATTTTTACATTAGCATTTCATGACACTATCTTAGTTATTGGAATAATTTCAGGATTCCATTAATTGTAAATTTGGCATTAGCTGAGGTTTGCTAAAATTGAATGAAAGGATGCTTAATTTATAATCTTGATAAAACTGTAGACACACCAAAGTTATAATGACTAACAGAAAAGATAAATATAAATAATAAATAATGCCTTTTGTGGTGATTCATTACTAATCCTGCACGATTCCAATAAAAAGAAGTTTCGGGCATGGAATAAAAGAAGGATGTCGTAAGGAAAGGGATAAAGGTTCTTTGCACATAAAGGCATGCACACAGGAAAAATCCTAAGGAAAACAGACTTGAAATGAGTCTGACAGGGCTGGGAATCTAACTCTTAGACTTAGATAGAACTCTTAACCTGGCCAGAACAGTTCTGTCCAGGTAGCCTAGATGGTTAAGGCAGCCTCCAGGATAGAGGAAGATCCCGGGTTTGATTACTGGCCCCGTCAGACTTTTTTCATGTCTGTTTTTCCTAGGGAAGGTTGTCGTGATTGAGTAAACAAATCTTCCATTAGTTGGAAATTGAGAAAATTTATCCTATGGTCATAGAAAGCTCATGCATCAGTTTAAGTAAGTAACATGCTGAAATTTAAACATTGAAGTAATCTTACTGATGGATTTTTATCATCAGGAAGGTTCATCTGGTTTTTTGGCCTCAAAGATAATTTGCTGAGCAGGCCACCAAGCCATCCCCCACCACCTCCAGCAGCATTTGATGGAACACCTGCACCTCCTCTACCATCTGTTGATTCTTTCCTTGCCTTCTGACTGGGTTCTGGTGCTCTCCAATTTCTCACAGATGAGTTAGACTCAGACAACTGTCTTTGTCTCCCAGAAACCTACACAATGAAATTACCAGAATTACACATTTCACAAAACAAGTTGAAAAAATAATACCATATTACTCCAAAGAGAAACAAATAATATTTATTCATTAGCTGAGAGTTATTTAATATATGATGTTATCAAAAATATTGTATTACTGAATATTATTATGCATAGTATTATTATTGAATAAATCCACTCACTACTAGGTGAAGTAATGCAAGTAAGAAATGTCTATTCTGTCAGTCTTCATTATTAATATTTTGAAAATGAAAGCCTTAGCATATGATAATATGAAACTTCCCTTATTGCATTATTTTGCTTTTAAACCTTAATGCATTAACAACAAACATGGTTAGTCATAATTAGCAGAAACAACAACAAATCAGTCAGAAATTACAAGGAATACAAAAGAAACTGTCAAGAGATGTAATTTAAATAAGGTAAAAAAATACTAGAATATTTTGCTCGTAGCTGTAGCACAGTAACTAAAAAAAGTTAAGATTTCCTATAGCTTATTTTGTCAAAAAAGTATTTCAACATATAAATGTTAAATTATACCCAAAGAAATGCCTGAAAAATACACCTCTATAATAGTGAATCTACAATAAATGAAATAATCAATTTTAATATTCTTACAACTTACACAAATTAAAAGGAACAGAGTACAAAAAGTTTAATCCACATACAAATTATAAATAGGGAAGGAAGGAGAATAAACAAAAATGTTCACAGTAATTGTAATTAACACAACATTTGATTGAAACATTATGACCATTTGCATACAAGCTAAAAACTTTGAACACTAGTAATAAACATAATTCATGCAATAGTTAACTCATTATATTTATGATGAAGCACAGAAATTTCATTGAGTGAGATTACACTCGGACACACTAAATCATTTCAAAGTATATCTTTAATCACCTTGGCAATGAAAATGAATAGATATGGATGAATAGTATTAAAATCATAATTTATCAGAACTAGAAAATAAGAAAAATTTGAAACATTTCTTCTTGAAAAAATGTTAATTCATCACTAATATTACAAATAACATATTATGAAAACAAATAAAATACTAAATATTTACAGGAATAAAAACAAAATGTGCCACGGTTTCAAATGTAATAATGCCATACTTTGCTGGATTCTGCATTTTTTAAATTATATTATTTATATTGACAAGGAATGAATATTCCATTGATATCAATTTGGTAATTAATAGAAAATGCCTATTTCTCACCAAATTTGTATCCACAGCCTCAAAACAGAGGTTTTTCCAAGGACTTGCACTGGTATCTGCCCTAAGTAACTGTAAACATTAACTAGGGACTCTAATGCATGATATTGAACATGTGACACTACAGAATGAAGTTTCGGCTGTATGCTGTGAAACTAAAAAACTCAGAAGAAGCTTGAATGAAGAAATATTGATTAAAACCCCTGAACAGTAATCTTAAGGCATGATCTTCCAAGTTTCAATGTTTATTACTTATATATTCTTCACCACATACTTGATGAAAGTTCACAGATCAACTTTCTTGATTCATAGTGACTTTAGACACTATCAAGGACACAATCATAGAATCTAGTCAAGTTAAAACATTATCATATAGCTTTTTCAACACCCAGAATAAAGAAATTGACTTGTACTCTTGTTATGAAAAAGGTAAGTGGAACTTATAGTTAAATGGTATGATCCACTAATCCAGCACCCAATTATGAGAACAAAATAACAAACATGATTGATAAGCAATAAAACTGAAGGTAAAGTAATATTTCTCTATAGAATGTTCTAAACTATAAACTCATTCTAAGAGTTAACCATTGTTTACTTCCTTTAAAATTATGTACTTAAAAATACTTTCTTTATTTTCATTATTTTGCAAACAGGCAAAATTGTACACAGCACTATAGATTATGATACAAAAATGTCCAAAAGAACACCATTACTCCAGTGCTAGAATAATTTGAGTCATACGTAAGTGAATAATATATAGGATTTTACAACAGACACGTTTTACCGATTGTTAAGCTAGCTTTTGATAGTGCCAAAATACAAGAGGCAATTTACCAAAATATAAGAGGATAACTTTTGTACAAAACTTCAACAACTGAACTTCAATATTAAATGAAGCTCTCTTAAGAAGTAGTTTGCCTACAGGAAAACTAAAACATAGAGAATGAATGGATGAAAAGAGGATCAATGACAAAAGATTGAGAAGATTTCATTATGAACTAAACAAGTTTTGTAGCCTTAAATATAGAACATTTCAGCTAAAGACTGAAATGATGTGAATTTTACTAAGAATGAAATTATAAAAAAACTTTGTAATTTCCACAATAAAATTAAAATTGTGGAAATTACATAGTGTTTTTTATCATTTCTAAGAATTTTTCATGTCACATGTAAAATTTGTAAGAATTTTTATCCATTGGTTTTATATTTCCATAATATTAATGTTATACTTTTACCAACCAATACTGAAAGATACATGACAGAAAAAGTGTTTCAAATTTTTATGGAATATAATTCCAATTTTGGAAAGCTTCAATTTTACTCAAAAATGGACACAATGAAATTCGCAAAGAAAATTTCCTCCAAATTGCTGAAACTCAATTTTTTGTGATAAATTTTCATATCCTACACAATATTCCTGTAAACTAACAATGATTTATCTTGCTTCACAACTAGAATTGTTATTGACCTATGTGGAATGAAATTTTTACTAATGTAATCACAGAGTAAATTAATAACTTAAGGATATATTAGTGTGATAGTATAAGCATGCAAAATACCAGGTAGGTTAGAAGCAATATAAAAAAAGGCTAACAACAAAACAATGTAAAAAGATGAACACATGATATTAAATCCAGCTATGCTAGTATCTAACATTGCTATATCACTAGAGATATGTTAGTAAAATCTTTTACACCAAAGAACTTTGTCACTTAATAGAATTTAGAAATTTAACTTATTAAATTAGAAACTGGAAGCATAATTTTAACAGCAAATCATATTTAATGGAAGAAAAAATGAGATCAATACATCTATAAAATAAATCAATAAAACAATCAGCTATTTTTCTCAAAATTGCAACATATCAAACACAATCAAATCATTCAAAGGGACATCAGGCTAGGATACCAATACTATGGGAAAATGTTTTACAATAATGTATACTTGGATGTATTTCTCAATATCAGTACATCCCTACTTTTCAAAATATGTTCCACAAAGGTGAGCCACATTAGTATGGAGCCCGCATTGGGAATTCAAAAGAATGGAATCAAGGATTAAATAGCACATGACTTAAACTATTATTTATATAAACACAAACATACTTTTAATTAACATTGCATAGTGAAAACTTCTCCTTTGTTATGTAGTATATATTATATTTATTCAATCAATTTTATTTTTCAACCGACTGAAAATGATAATTGTGTAAAATGTTCCCTTCTTGAAGAAGTTTTTTTATTTTCATAATAATTTGATAGAAGGGTATGAATTTGCCACAGCTGTATGATTTTACATTAAGCTATGAATTCAAAACAGGTAAAAAGTTAGGAAAGGTTTAAGGTGACTTGGCACATAAGGGCGTGCACCCAGGAAAATTCCCAAGGAAAAAGTTGTTGGAATACCACTTAATAGTTTTATAGTTAAAGACTTTAAATGCATTTACAAAAATCATAGGAAAGATTTATCTCTACCTTTGGACTATGAGTTTTAAGCAAACAAATACAAATAACAATGACCTCTTTATTAACTGAATTTTCTCTTCTCTTACAAAAAGAGCTTTTTTTAAAGAATGCAAAAACTATGCCCTAATCAGGATTCGAACCCAGGACCCCACCACTGCTAACCACTATGGCACTGAGGCCAGCTAGAAATTATGAAAAATGTGCAATTACTGCTAATACGCTGAATGCTACACCTATTAATTAATAAATTAGCATAAAATATAATTATACAGAAAAAATAAAACAGCATATAGTGACACTAAATAATTTATAAACCAATGATGTCTACTTTCCTAAAACCATCTTCTGGGATAAAGGTTTACCAACAGGTTTTCCATGAATCAACCACTGTTAATCATGATCACATCTTAACCATAAAACCATAATCACTAGATACTCAAAATGGCTAGGCAAATTTTTCCAGAAAAGCAAAGTGAGTGTATCCTAGATGAATGATTGAAATTGCACATCTTAAGAACAGATATCAGTGAGTGATATGCAAATTAAACAAGTATCACTGTAATTGCAAGATAGGCATTAATATGAAATTGATAAAAATGGCACAAAAATATCCGGTTGTCCGGCCTAATTCAAGAGAGCTGAAAAGGCAAGATGTCTTTATTATATTGTGTATTAAATTTTATCACATTTGTTACAACACTTTCTGTGAGTGAATATGTCCTGGTAATTTCTGTTACACATAAATAATAATATGTTTCTACATAAATCTTTTAATTATTTTAGAACATTTTCAATTTCATAAGGCAATATTTCTACAATAAGAAGTTTGCTCATGTGAAACAGTACTAATTAAATTCTATAAGTTGAAACTACTGAAGTAAAACATTACTGAACACTGATATAAGGGTATTAAGACTTCAAAAAATATAAAAAAATAATTTAAGATAATTTAAGGCTTGGGATATAACTAGATTAGGAATTCATACCAAATAGATGCTGAAAGTACCTTGTAATTTATGTCCACATAAAAGCATGATTCAATGTCAAGCAAATTTATTTCAATGCTTTACAGGGTTGAAAACAATGCAAATAACAAACATCTCCAAGTTATAATAAAGCAACTGTAAAACGAAGTGATTGACTCAATCAATGCTCAATATAGTAAGTGCCACTCAATATTCTCACACACAACTTTAAGACACACGTTGAAATTCAATACATAAATATTGCCTTTCTGCTGATATTAAGCTTTCTATATGGTACAAAACAAGACATGTGAAAATACCATATCAAAATTTGGAAAAATAAGGCCTGAATGCACACCTAATTTGCACATCTGCTACTATTTCAACGATATATAAGGCCAGCAACATCTCCTGAAAAAAATCTTCAGTAAAGGAAACGTTTTGCAGGATGAGATGATCCTTTGCCTTTTAACATTCACATAGCAAATTAAATAACATGGAAAGAAATTAAATCATAAGTACAGAGACACTATTTAAGATAATATTAATGAACCAAGCATTCAGAATCAAACGAGTTGTTTGATCATAAATCTACAATGCAGGTTTCAACACACAAATGATACTTTTATTACAGCCACTCGTTTGAATTTCTAAAGCACCAAAAATTAATATATCAGTAAAAGATATTTGATACAGTGCAAATTAGAGGACTATGAATGATAGTAGAGAACCATGAGTCATGTTCTTGAGTGCTTAAAAATTTCTATGGCTCAAAGAATGCGCGGATGTGACACAAGTTCTCACCTCACACTCCACTCCCCAAGACGTCAGATGTGCGAACGTTTGACACTGCTCTTTTTCTGCTTCCTTCCAAATCACAAGGATAGCTAGCAACTTTCGCAACCCTCTTCCCACCACTACCTGCACACAACATACCATCTTTCTTATCACCATGCTTGAACTTAAGAGACGACTCTTTTCGTACTGAATTCGCAATCCTTTGTTCGTTTCGCTTCTCAGGCCTTTTTGCATGCTTTGCAGAGGTTTTGTCATTCTTCCGCTTGCACTCTCTGTCTGCAATAGGGGCATCAATCTCAAACGTCTTAAGATGAGGGGGACATGGCATGTCAATGGGGTAAGTCCCCCCAAACACCAGGCGGCGTTCCCCAAACCGGAAACAGGGGCCAGGTGAAGATTGCGGAAGGAGCCCGTGAGACACCATACCACTCGGCATGCTGCCGTATGCTCCTCTAAGGTAGTTGGGCCTGCCTGACCTCAGACGAGGGATGGCAGGAGCCAGTGAAGGATGCACTGGGTGGTGGCCACAGACGGATTTACTTACATCTTTGCGTGGTTGCTCTTCCTCATAGTCGTCCTCTTCTTCGTCCGACTCCTCCTCGTCCTCTTCATCCTCCTCATTGTCCTCCTCCTCCTCTTCCTCCCCACTCAAACAACTAACCGTCTAAGAAATCAAACCTAAAATTGTTATCGGATCACTCAAAACAACCATATTCACTCACTGAGAGTTACTTTCTCAAAATGCTGCACTTCTTTAAAGGGAGGCAACGCTTGGCTTGCATCAAAGAAATTATCCATCTGGAGATAATTTACGACTGGTTAAGCTTCGTGACCCGACAACTTAGCGTGTGACGATTGAGCACAGACAACTGAGCGCTACGACCACAAGTTATGACTTAGCAAATGAATCTTGCTGGCAATTTGTCTTGAAAATTGAAGGAGATGAGGCATTGATTAGGCAGTAAAAATCGACTAATTAAAGATTTGAAAAAATTGCAAATCCATTGATAACTGGGCAGGCAGTTGTAGATCAATTTCTCACTTGTGCATTACTCAAGATTCTGTAAGCATTAACACGCAACAAGTCCATTAGACATCTTTTCTCTATTTGGTCATTAAGAAAATTTTTCACGGATAACTGGTGTATTAACAAAAGGAAATGACCCATACTTCTTGAAAAGGACTGGGTTTCTCAATTTTGCACAAAATAACACATACAGCTTACTGTTTTGCTTATCCACATCTGGGAGTCTTTTATAAGTGTGATAGGATTACAATTTCCCAATCAGATATTTTCACAGCTTCATTGGCATTAGGAAAATGTAAATAAAGGGGACTTTTAAAAAAGAGCAAATGAAGGATTTCTTCTCTATTTTACATTCTAAGGATAACTCACTTGTACATCAAATGAATCACACAACGAGGGAAATATCTAGAAGAATCCTTAAATGCACATGAGTAAATTTCAAATTGGAAAGAGGGTGAAGTTTGGAGAAAGAAAACCAAGAGTAGAACTGGAATTACCATGAACATCAGGAAAGGATAATCGTGAAAACAGATGGAAAATTTCAGCCCAATCAAACTATCAAAATTATCAAACAAAAATTACAACTTAGTTCAGTAAATACTTTAACAAGTTAAAATTCAGTTACTAAGTTAATTGTCATTATTTACTCGGATTAAATTTAAGTGCAGCTTAGAAGTGAGTCAATATGGTATATTACGGAAGTGTGTCTACTAAGCATCTCATTTTAATTAGGATACAGTTTATCTTATTTTTCTGTTCGAGTCTAATTTTCTAAATTTTGTTTTTCATGTGATGATCTATATTGAACTTGATTCAAGAATTTAAATCAAAATTCATCACAACAAATATGAAAAAATCCACAGAAATAATTTCATTAGCACCACTGACTATTAAGAGGTTTCTAATATATTATAAATAAAATGATAAATCAAAACTTTAGTGACCTTAAGAAAATAAAAATGATCTGAATTTTATTTTGTAAGTTATGAACTGCAGACAATATATAGTAGCTCAAAGCATCAAAAACAATCACTCATAGAAAATTTAGTATATATGTAATAAGACATTAACTTCAACAGTGACAGTAACTAAAATTGTCGACTTCGACTACGAAGTAGGTATGCGAGTAAAATTTGTTTAACTTAGTTTTGACATACAAAGACTTAAAACATTTAGAGGGTGCTTAAGAAAACTTTTTGCAAAGAAAATAGAGTAAATAGCCTATACTATATTATTGTTTCTATGTCAGAACAAATAGCAAAAGAATTAAATTCCTCAAGTTAATCCTTTACATGATTGCTAATTGTTATAAGGAAAATGTCAAGCTCAGAAGATAATATCAAGGTAAAATCATAAAGATATTTTTTGGTGAGTCTACCTGACCATTAACAATGAACTAGATAGCAAACTTCTGAACCACCACTAAGTGGTTAATATTTGATTTTCATTCTGAGATTACTCTGGTGAATATATTAATTTTAATTATGTATTCCAGTCCAACACTGTACAGATTCAACTTGAAAAATAGATTAGCTGCAAACACAAAAATTTAATTTGAAAATATGATACATTCCATCTTATATTTTACTTAAAACAGTATATTACAAAGATTTTTAACAATTTGTTTCTTGAAATGTGAATATATTACTTTAATTAGAAGGCATAGAATAGCAGTGCAACATTTGACTACAAATAAAACATTGATAAACATACTATGACAACAAATCATTTACAAAATAAAATAAATAATCAACAATGTGAAAAAGCAATTACTTAAGTAATAGTAGCATTTTGCAGTCTTACAATTCACTAAGAAGCTGTATAATCAATACAATACAATGTAACATCAGCATTATTCTTATTCTACATAAGATACATGTGTGTGACTCTATGCTTAGATACAACAAGATAACAAATGAACATTAGAGACACAATGCACTAACCTAACTAAGTATTATGCAAATATACTGAAGTAGAAAAAGCAAGACAATAACATGACAGATTGTTCAAACAAAATTACTGACAATATGAAGACATAAATGATGTTAAAGAAAATTATTTGCTTAATATTACATGGTGACATTATCCTTCAAATAATAATAATTTCTCCCTCCTGATTTGATTATAATAGTGAGATATAAAGAAATAATTTGTAGTTATAGACTACATGAAAAGCTTGCTTACACATCACCTATACATCAATGTATACATAAACTAATAAATACAACTTTTGTGGAATATATAGTGACTAGAGACTATATCAATACTCATGTAAAGGCATGTTGTTTAATATATTACAAATATCAACATTTTTGGCATACTCAGGTAGTACATTTAGCAACCTTATTTGAAAGGAGAGGAGAAATCGTGCAAAATGGAAAACATTGCAAAAAAGGCAGTTTCAACATTCTAATCCTCAAAATAAACATAAGGAATGAAACATGCAAAAAGTAATAAACCATGCAGCGAAGCAGTGATGATTACTAATCACAAATGCTGTCTTTCCTACAAATTCCTTCCAACAATGGCTCCTTTTCCTTGACTTTAATAACACAGCAATTGGCTTTGGAATACATATGCAGGCAAATATGATTCTAAGTTTAGAGTTGATTGATGAAATATATTTACATAGGGAATATTTCCAAAACCTCAGGTATAATATTTGGATTCTGACTGATTACTTATCGCATCTAAACTGAAGAAAATTCTGAATATTGGTAACCCTGTTTGTTGCAACTCCTACCCCTAGCAAACTCATATGATTTACTCGCTATGAGGGTAGAACAATTATTTACAACATGATCAAAATCCATAATTTGCTCTACTTAAGCCTACTATTCTGAAATGATATTTTGGTGTTGGAGGATTATTCTAAAATAAATAGATAGTCAATGCTGAGCTTGTCAGCTTAAGTTGGATAAGAGGCTGAATAAGGTCTTTGTATTAATTATACAAGATGAAATATATATCGAAAGGAATCAATTTCAGTCAACAAAAATATGTAAATATTCTTGTTAGGTATCCATCATACCATCCATCTTCATACATCTACAAAGTTAATCTGTGTGAACATTCATTTTGATTAAATATTAAAACTAGCTTCATTCTGAAGTGATGACATGTAAAATGCATAAGACTCCTACAAATCTTCCTCACTAACCAAAACCTGAATTTATTTACATTTTCAGTGCCTTCATGCTTCTTTCATAAAGAAATAAAGATGCAAAATAAATTATAAACATATTTTTGCATCTAACAACAACAATCTAATCCTGATTTTAAAGATATATACATATCTGCTAGGAAATGCAAAATATGAAATTTCACTGCTGGAATAATTGTGTAAAATAGCACATGATTTAATTGGAATAGCACCAGAGGAATTAATTAGAAAAAATTATTTTCTTTAATAACTTGGTTTAGTAGAAAAGTCATGAATTTTAACATCATAAACTTGAAAACTATAAACAAAATATCCTGTCAATTATATAGAGATAATCAAAGGCCTTAATAGAAACTTAAACTACCAATAAAAGGCACTCTTAATCACCAACTAAGGTATTTTAAACAAGTTAAGAAAAATATCTGAACCTCAGTTAACTTCAAGACTTTGATGAAATGAAAAGAACAGCCTAAGGTTGGCACAAAGCCTATTAGCGTTATAAGGTTATATATATATACATAATATATATTCCTTTCATAAATAAAAAAAAATTTATATAAAATATTCCATTATATGATGGGTAAGACTTAAGGGAAAGAATATTTCTCATTTCAAATTTGTAAGTATAATTTTCACAATAGATTGCAACATCCCAAAATATCTATTTATTGTAACTAAAAACAAGGGATGTTCCTCGTAAAGAATAACAGATATAGTAGAAAGGGATTATTCATGAACACCACTTTAAATCGCATTCCAGCTTATGAAGTTTCATAGCTTACAGCACTCTACTGTATATCAAATAATAATAGAAGAGACAACCCATGTAAACAATGGGGGAGAATTTAGTAACACCTTCATGAAAATATTTACAGTTACAATCTTTATTTCCAATCCATTTCAATCACTGACCTGATCATTGCTAGTGGCAATATCCCAGTAGCTATTTGTTCCACCGTCAGACATAGGTTCTGATGTGGGCTGGCCTGTGTTTTCTACAAATGCTGTGTTCAGATCTTGGCCTGCTGTAACATTTTGAGGCTCCTGATGATGCCTATCATCTTTAACTTCCTCGCCCATGTTGACATCAGTCACCATAGCGTTGCCCATAGAGTTCTGGTTCATCGGATCCCAAACATTTCCAGTGTAAGATGGGGCCATATGGCTTGCTTCAACAGCTACAAAGGGTAGTAAAATGTTTTACTGATAAGAGAGGTTACCTGCTTATCATTATATTGCAGCTATTACCATTGGAGATTAAGAAAGAATAGCAGGTTTTTTACACAAATGAGTGAACAAAAAATTCACTCAAATACCAAATACTAAGTTCTGAACTTTTCCAAGATCACGAACCAGCATAATAGGTCATTAATGTGACTATTAAACTTATTTTTTAATTATTTATTAATCAGGGTGGTCGCAGAACGGGATGCTTAAAAATCAAGGTCATATCAAGGATGAGGTCAGGATGAGGATTTTTAAGGTCAAAATACGGTTTTTGGTTTACATTCAATTCTTCCATTGAAATTTAGAATTTATTCCAACAAAAACAAGGTACAACTTTCAAACTTGACCCGGAAATTAATGTTCAAGCGAATCAGCGGCACGAAAGGCGAGGGTTGTTTATGCACGAGGTCTTGGAGTTTTCGTGTAGGCAGCGCTGTTGCCAGAATTTGAATGAGTGGTTTATTTCGGATTGAACCAGGGTAATGAGTTGGATCAGGATTTTTCAAGGTTTTGCAAAAAAATCAAGGCGTTTTCACGGTTTTTCAAGGTCAGCAAAAATTCGTGGTTTTTTTTAAGTTCTCAAGGTCCTGTGGCCACCCTGATTAATGCTTCACCTACAGCAAATCCTAGTTTTATAGTAAAGATGTGTCATTAACAATGGACGAACACATAAGACCAATCCCTAAACAGAAAAATCTGGATAGCAACGATTCGAACCCGGGACCTTGGCATTGGATCATTATCACGTAGGCATGCTAACCACTTTGCCACCACACCCAGTTTTAGTTCAGACATCAATTAAAAATGGCAAATTTCAGTACACATAGTACTCTAAATTACTCTGATAATATTTTGAAATATATGTTATTCAGCTGAAAACTTACTTGGAGTGGTAACCATATCAGGAGAAGTGATTGCTGCATCAGACTGAGTAGGTTGAGTCATTTGCTGTTGTTGTTGCTGCTGTTGTTGTTGTTGTTGTTGCCACTTGGCCTGCTCGTAATAAAAGTTATTCCACTGAGCTTTGTATTCAGCAGATTGAGTTACTCCTTGTGCAGATAGGTCAGGCTGGGCAGGAGTAACTCCTTCTGCAGGTACCATTCCATAAGGCATAGACCCCTGATCCATAGAGGGTTGGTTGGCATACATTGTTGGATCCACTGCATTCGTCTGTGATCAAGAAAAGAGTAAAATATTCCCTTTACTAAACACTATAAATTTTGGTTGGAAGAATGACTGTAAACCTAAGATAATAATGAACTAAGAGACTAATAAGATAGATTTCTTCAAAAACACTTTTGAGTTTGTATAAGTACTTCCAATGCATTAAATACATAGCTAATTACATTAACATTGATTAATAAACCCTTTCGCTATGGCGAGTGCGCCGGCACGCTCTCTGGTTCCTTACCGAGGGACGGAAAGCATGCTGGGATGCTCCGGCCCATCAGCTTTAAATGAGTGGGGGAATGCTCCCGATATTCGAAAAGGTTTTTCTTTTAGTCTGCTGTTAACCACGAAGGAATACATTCTCATTCTCATACATAAAAGCTATATCATTATAAACGCATAAAGATCGCCAATATGACTACCGTAGTGAACGTGTTAAGCAGAGGCATGCAGATAAAATTAAGGTATGCAGCTTCCCAAACAGATTAGAATTTTTACAAAAAGAGTATGAAGTTATTCAGAAAAAAAAGATTAACCAAAAAGCTATAATAATTCAGAGATATATAATTAAATTTCATATTTGCTGGCATCATAAAATATATTCTTAATTATTAAAAACACAAAAATAGAGGGATTGTAAAAGTTCATGGACAAATATCATATAGGATATCATCTTGAACCATATCAAGAAAAATAATAAAAAATTGAAATTAAAAAGTTTACCTGCTGAAATCCAGCAACCATTCCATTGGGCTGCCCTTCAAGGATTTTGATGCACCTATTCAACTGCTGCAGCCAATTTGGGTCAACCACAACCCCAGTTTCACTTCTTTCTAGCACAGGATCTTGATGTTTCAATCGATCACTGATAAGAGCCAAACGTTTTAGGAAATATACATCTACTGATTTATCCACACCTCCCAGAGTTAGCCAAGATGTGACCTTGGTTGACACTGCCTCAAAGTATTGGAGCCCTTCTTGCACCATTCCATGTTCCACCAATCGTAGAGCGTACTCCAATTTCACAGACTGCAATGAGAATCACAAAACCACAATGTATCATTCAAGATATTCCGGTACTTCCAGTAACATGTACTTATTTAATTATGTTCAGAAATTTGAAAGGATACAATTGATTTCTATGGAATTTACATTATCCTTAGTATATTAGAAACATTAAATTTTTTATTGAATATTCAGTAAGAACAATCCACATAAGTGTTATAGCATAATTATATTTCAGTACTCTCTAATGAATGCTTTCCAACTCAGAGGATTGGTTCAGTGATAAACCATGAGCTTTCAAAAAGATGTTTATGGATCCAGCCCTAATATATTACAGCACGATCTAGGTCCAATTGGCTCTAAAAGCATTGTGTTTATTTTGTTTTAAGTGGAAAATATAGTCCCAAGAAAAAAAAACAAGTTTTCATTTTTAAAATAAGATACTGACTGATTTCCCAGCTGCAAATTTTGAAAGAAAATCATCTTATATACAGCAAAATTTAGAAATTGGATCACAATTACATCAAAGATATGATACAAGATTTAATTTAGTATATTTTAAAATAGTAGCATTAATCCCTCACTGATGCACTGATGGCAGGTATGTCTGTTTAACAAATACTCTGAGATTTCATAGCTTATTCCTTCCGAAAACGTTTCACCCAATTTTCCAAACTTATGCATGATGACTTAAATAAAAAAGGCAAATAGTGGCTTCAATCTACTCTATGAAGTACTGTGCCATTATCACTTTAAACGTAATTCTTATAAAATAATAAAACAATAATATTTTGTAAATTGTTTCTAATTACAAGTACAATCATGCCTAATTTATGTGAACAACAAGAATATTTTTAGGACTCTTACAGCTCACTGAGGGTGAAGGTTGGGATGCCCCAGCCCCAAGATATAATGCGGTGCATTGCAAATGCAATAGATTTCAATCGTGATTTTATTTATTATTAGGTAATTTATGATAAAACAGGGTTGCTGCCAGTTATTGATAGCTTCGGCATAAGTAATTATGCTGCACAAAAATCAAATAATTCATATTTTTCTTTTAAGTTCACGAACAGGGTTGCAAAAGCTGCATATACTCTGTAAAGGCATTCATTTTGTAGATAACAGTTTTTCTCCTACATAATGATTTCTTAAACAGAAGTTTATGAAATAAAATAAAAATGATTAGTTAGTAACTGGTAAAAACAATATTGCAGCATAATTATGTTATTTTGCATAATAGCACATAAGTAAACATATCAATAGAGTAACATTGCCAACAGAAAATAATATTTTGCATAAATGCAAGTTTCCTACTAACTAAAATTAAAGATACAGTAAAAGAGGATTGGTAACACACCTGGAAATATGGGATACAGAAGTTAGGATCAGCAAGGCACATAGCGTATTCCAGGACCTCAGTACAATGAACCACTTCATTAGGGATTTTGCCTTCTAATTCTTGGGAGTGAGGCACAGCTGATCCCAAAATGATGTGTCTTGCATCAGGACCAGAGAACATAGCATTCATTTCATGAATGTTAATTGATGGGGTTGCAGAGGCTGATCCCATATTCAATGTACCAATAACATAGCAGAACTGCGAGGCAAAGAGACAACCTCTGTTTGCTGAAATAAAATATTACATAATTATAATAATTTAGCATAGAATAGTATAGGTAGTTTTTATATTAAAGTTATTAGTAATATTAAATAGTTGCATTAAAAATTGAAATTATCATGCTGTAATTCCATCCCAAGTTGAATCTTTAGCTGCTTTAAAGAAGTATCACCATTTTATCAGAAAACTTCGGCATAATCATGGGCAACAGTTTGTCTGCCTGTGGCTCTGGAGCCACTTGCATATCTTTGCGGAATTATCTGTCGCTACAGATATATAATGTAGCAAATGGGGTTTCAATGGAAAAATTATTTGTTGTAACATTGATACTCTCTAATATAATGATTGTTTGAAGTTTCCTATCCTCAGTGGGCCACGGATAAATAAAAACAACATAGATCCATTTTTGTCACAATTATTTTTCTTCACAATTTACAATCTGAAATTATTCACCAAAAACATGTGTACTACAGAAGAGGATGTGTGCCTAATGTATAGACTGGATCTCATTAAATATAACTTGTGTATTTTTTTGTTAATTATAAAAGATTTGTGGCTCCTAGTACATTACACTCAGTAAACATCAAGCAAAGCTCGATTCATCAAAAAGGTTGCCTACCTCTGACATAGACACCCCAGAGAATAAAGATAATTTCCAACTGATATTTATACTAGAGGAAAATGCACCTAATAGAAAGCAACTTGTTGATTACAGCATAAAAAGATGTGAATTCCAAGGAAAGGAAGAATATAGAATTGAACATTTTCTTACCAAGAGTGTCTCCCAAAGTTATGATAGACTTCCGCTGTAAATCAGGATGATTGGACGAGTTGGAGATAATCATAGCGAGATGCGGTCGCCAATCACCCCACTTTTCATCACTGCAAGACTAAAAACAAAATAAATTTGATTAGTGTCTCAGATATAAAATCTTTAATTGACTCATGTGAAGTTTTTATCACTGAGACTAATCAAAATAGCATCTCAGTTTTGGAAAATTTGAGAAAATTAAAATTTCTATTGGAAAAGGATCTAGAGGCTAAGAAAGAAAGAACTTTTAATTATGGTTAATGTTGAAACTTAAGAAATAATTTAAGGATTTAATTAATTATTTCAGACCTAGACACAAGTCAACGGATAAAATAATATGCCATCTAATTCATAGAATGACTGAAGCATTAAAGAAGTCACGTCTCCTACTAAACCGCACTGACTTATGAACGACTAAAACAAGGTCCTCGCCTCCCTGTATATCCCCAGATTGCCAATATGGCTACCTGGGAGTACAAAAAGAAACAAGGTTGTCTCCTGAGGGGTCGTCAGCCAGATCGGCCTCAGAGGGAACGCGGCTCCAGATCAAAAAGACTTAGGCAAAAGACATAGATAAAATCACATGACACCTAATTCACAGAATTAATGAAGCAACCAAATTATTGTGCCTAAAAGAAGAGACTTACAGTAATGGCAGCAGGCTGTTTCCCTGAGAGAAGTTGATACAAGGTCTGAAGAGGGTCATTATGTGGCAGATTATTAGCAAATCGAGTTAGCACAGATGCCAGCATGCGGCCACCTATTTTATGGGCTAGGAACATAGCATGCCCCCAAAGACCATGCTTCATTGCCCATTCTGAAAATGAAAATAATGAATTTATCAATGGCGACCCAATATAACTCATCAATAAGAAACAGATTTGGAGATAATCAGAGACAATGATGCATAGTGGAAAATACAATAAATAACAAGATTCAGTAAAATTTGACTTTGAAAAGAACAAAATTTACAAGCACATGTAAAGAAAACGACATCCAGGAATATTAGTTGAGGCAAGCAATAAATGATTTTAACGGAGATATGTGACGTTGCCTTTGCCTAATAAATTTGTTATAAAATGAAACATTTTAAAATTGAATTTCATGAATAGATATAGAGATGAAATTTTATGGCACCTGCACAGGAGCTATTTTCTAGCTCAGGTAAGTCAATCTTACTCATTAATCTCATCTTCAAGATATGTTGGTGTGAAAAGGGATTTGTGCGGTTTTGTGCAACTAGAGGTGTATCACAAATTATAATTAGAAGTAATACATAGTAAGCCTTTAAAAACTAAAATTAAATAGAAAATTTAAAGGCTTATGAGAAGATGTTAATAATATAAACAATTTATCAATGATTGGCAATATGAGAGATAAGCTGTGAAAATAGAGGTTTGCAGGTGGCTTGTTAAGTCCCAAAATAATTTTTCATTTATTTTTTGTTTAGTAGATCGATTATGGCAGATGAGAAAGGGAGGGTTCTCAAACAATTTTAAGTAATGTAAAAAGGGTTGTGATTTAAAAAAGTTTTTCAGCTACTGGTCTAATAATTCAGAATTCTGATATTTTTACTCTTCATTTCAAATTTAGTTACATCCATTTACATTGTTCACAATAGAATAAAGCCATATTTTGTCTGAAATTATTCATTCATCAAGAAGTCTGTTCTAGAAGGTTATTAGCACTGACAAACTATACATGAAATAGAATTATACCAGATTTGAGAACAATGCATTCATTACCATTAATATTTTAGTAACAGAAGGATCTAACAGAATTATTATCAACTGTAAGATAAAGAGCTGGATTTTAGATTTAAAATTATGTTTAGTTTACAATTAAAGTAGGAAGCTTACCTAATGCATCCTTGGTATTTCCAAAAAGAAGATATTCCCGGAACTTCCTGGTAAGGTAATCCTCTGATAACTGAGGCACACGACTACCTAGAGTTGGATAAGGAGCACCAGCAACTATACCCTCGTCGGGAGTGGTGAGGTTAGAATTGCTAGAAAGTTCCTCTGGAACCAGTTGAGGACTGGCAGAACCATGGACACTTTCACACGTTGGGTTCTGCAGATAGGCACTGTCTTCCAGCAATAAACTGGATATGTCAGTTCCCACAACAGACTGGCCAAAGTAAAGGAGAAAAAAATTAAACTAAATATATTTCTCTACTGGAATAGACAGATGAGTGGAATGTGTACATAGAGTCCAGCTGATTCTCAATTCAAATGTTCTATTAACATTACAACTTCTAAATACAACTAAGCATACCTTTTCAATCAAACAAAAGGGCAATTTTCTCAGAATCATGTTAGAAAAGATATATGAGGAATTAATTTTGCCAGGCATTCTTTCTGTTCAGAATATAGATCAATGAAAAATAACTTTTTAACTATAATAATCTTGATTTTTGAAACAAGTAATTATATTATATCAGTTTCATAAAAATAAAATAAGAATTCCAGTTTCTACATACCCCATTTTGTTTGAGAAGTAATATAAGTAGCTTCCATAACAAAATGTAAGAGTCTCGGTCCTGGATGTTGATATCATTCAGAGCAGCATTGATTTTGCTGTTGCAAAACTGTATCACGCTGTTTTTGTGTGTAGGACCCCTAGTGAAAAAACAAAAGAACATGAATCAAATACAAAATCAATAATTTTACATTCCAATTTCTTCCTGTATACTATGCATTACTATAGAGAAATATGGTAATTAAAAATTAAAAATTTTATTCCTTTACTTTTAGAGAAGAGCTTTACACTTGAAAACATTGTATCTTATCTACTTACTTTAATTAAACTATAGATCTCATATTTAAATCAATATTAACAAATTAAATTTTTTCTGTTTACAGAATGAGCGAATTTGATTCAATTAAGCCTAAATGAAACAATCAGATTATGTAAACTATTTTTGGTCTATCCAATAAAGTTGTCTATTGACTATAGCTGGGTGCCGTGCATCTTGAGATAGGTAATCTATATCGAAATTGATTATCAGAGCATCTCAAGTGGTAATTTTACCATTTTCTTGGTGTGATAAGGAGTGGAAAAATATGTGTTGTGTGGAATGGGAGAAAAATACGTTATCCAGGATAGTGTCTAAAGTAGAAGCATTTAATCAGGTTTAACTGCATGCAAGTAACAGCCTATTAATAAACTAAACATAATGATAAAATTAGGACAAGACAATAATATAGCACTTACCTAATAAGAGGCCCAGGGAAACCCTCCATTTCAGCTACCGTGGGATCATTCTTGAGGAATTCTCTGAGAGAAAGGAACTCAACCGTAGTACTTGGACCTTCCATTAAGGGATTTGGCTTAAGAAGTATCAGAGATCCATGACCTGTCAACACCCCTGAAAAAAAGAAAATGCGTGAAATTAATGAAAGTCCAATTACTTGATAACTCAACTGTATAATAAGAATTAAACATTATCCAAAAGGATAATTTCTTTCAACTTGGAAAGAAATTAAATCTTTCCTTAATTCATGGAATCCGGGCTGTGTTACCACACCTTCATGTTTAACAATTCATACACCACAACTATTCCAGCAAACTACAGAAATGAGTTTGCATATACGATACCAGGCAACATACCAAACAATAATCTACTTAGGTAATCAGCCACTGCTCATAAACTAAACACAGAGATACATGATGAGAATACAGCTAATACTTGATGTAAGTAGTACATCCATTAGGTAACCAATGGGAATAAAAGAAATTATTTGATTCAATAATATCAAACTTACACTTCAATATCATGAGCTGGCCTAAAATTTCAACCAAAAAATATTGTGTAGATTTGATCTGATTCTAAACTATAGCAATTGACATTTATATAAATTAGTGGAGATGAAAATAGAACCATACCTTTGATATGAGCTGACGGAAATTTCGCTGGTGTTAGCCTTTGAGGTGTTGATTCGCGAGAAGATATATGTTCTATCGCTTGATATGGAGAACCAAGACTTCGATCTGCACCTAATTTCCTAATGGAATCATGGGAAAAGGTTTTAGAAGCCATTCCAATTTATCATAAACCAGTGAGCTAAGGAATTTTAGTAAAACATACTGTCCACTAGCGGAATCATCATCTATATTCGCCGCAAGCAAATTGAGAGAGCTTCTTCCTGAGTGTACACTTCCCCTGCTGTCGTCTCCCAATGGAGCTTCCTCCAAGGAATGTCCACCCTCTCCTCCAACATCAGATCGTGGATGCACAGGAGATATAGCACCACCCGAGGCAGATGGAGTCCTTCGTCCTGGCGTCTGTCATCCCAAAGAAAGATCACAGACGTGTAAGTGATTCTGCAGAATTCATCATGAGCTACTGAATCAAATTCCTAAACTAAGTCTACATCATGCTTATTCACAACACCATATGTGCAAAAGAATTAATTCCCTTATATTTTCCAAATGATTTCCGAGCATCGGTTATGGATTATTTAAATATAATGTCAACAATGCACCACAGGAATATCAACCCCAATATTGTGGATGAATTTTCAGCTAACCTGGCATATAAACATGTATATATAGACATGTTTTTAATTATATCCTCCAGTTTTAGTAGACAAGGAAAATTCCTCAACTAACTAAAGACAACTGCTAAAATATTTAGGATTACTCCACTAAGTCATATCATAATATTATCATTAACTATTCATTTTTACTTTGTATCACAATAACATAGTGGAAGCAGAGCACAATGATTGAATTGAATTATTTACTTGGTAGGTAAAAACTACCTTCAATCAAATCGTACAAATACAAATTAGCTTGTTTTTGTGAGGTTTAAGCTTCTATAAAATCTGTAAAAGATATTTTTGTACATATTAAATTATGTGCTACTCAAGAATGCTTCTTTTGAACTACAGATTGAAGGGAGAGAAATACCACACCTCAAAGTTGATCCTTACCGCAGTGCCTCCAGCAACACCTGGATGTGAGCCAGTAGAGCGCCCATAAGTTTTCTGATACCATTCAGCATACTCTACAGGATGTGTTCGACGCATTTCTTCTAGGTATGATAAGTAGGCCTGACCATAAGGATCACGCCTTCGATAGGGATCATTGTAATATGGATGGGAAGGTTGGCTAGGAGGCAGTGGATGGCCAAAATAGTCATATCCTGAAAAGAAGATAGCATACACATTAAATAGCAATACAACTAGTTTTATATAGAACATAACATTACATAACCTTAGAAAAGTTATTCAAAACAGTAACACACCACCTAAGAAGTTACTACCATAACTTTATGCGAGTTTTGTCACAATGCATTCATTTGCCCATAAATGGTAATATATATTCATATGATTAGAGGGACTAATTTAAAATTTCTTCATCAAAGAAACAATTATTGACATTAACTGGTCAACTGCAACAGTCTTCCCTGCTTATTGACAATGTCCTGCAATAAAAATTAAATCATTCAATTTTTACACTTCATCCCTCGATCTCTTTATTTTCCAATAAATTTTTTTTTTTGCCAACCAGAGTCTCAACAGCAGAAAACACTTTATCACTGTAAAACTCATCATTGATGAAGGACTTTATATATTTATTAACATGAATGATATCATGTAAATTATAATATATTTATACAAATAGGTATTTCAACTCAGAAATACGGAACAATAGACACTGCTTTTATGATATATTTTGCTCAGAATCTGCTTCTAAATAAAAGAGAATTGTACGAAGAATTACTAGGATAAAAAAAATTAAATGAACATGTATTAGGTGCCAAATGTGGGAAATTTTCTTTCAAGATCCTTAACAAGGTTCTGATATAGTTATGAATAGGGAATAATACATGCAGTCCTGCATTTTAGTGGAAAGAGACAATCCAACCTTTCTACCATGGTATTCAATCTGGTGTGAAGGCTTTCGCTGTGAGTGGACTCCATTATGAGTACAATTCTTTCAGGATACAACAGCATTGAGTTACTTGTGAAAAACAATGTTACTAAACTCCAAAGGAGTTTATGAAATAAAATGCACCTCTGGAGAATCATATGTTGGGGAATCTGGGCAATCGATTGATTGCCGAATTAAAGAGCATAAGAGACCAATCAAAAACAAAGATAAATTATCGGCTGATGCCAAAAAATGTGTGGTCTAGACCAGTACAGAATATGGGGAAAATGAGGAATGACATAGGAAAAACCAAGGTTCTTTCTAAGAAACCCTATTATTTTCAGGAAGTAATAAGAGAATCAGATGAAACTACAAAACGACCGGCGAATTTCAATTGAATTTTACTCATCATGACATTAAATGTTTTTTTCTAATAAAATTTGATTGTGATGAGCAATTAGCAACAGTGCTTACCAGGAGAATAAGGAGAAAATTGTCGGCTGTCTGCAGCATATCTTGGGTCAAGGCCATAATAAGGAGGTTCGGGATGTAGGCGATGCGGATGGTAGTGATGAGAGTAATGGCTCCTTGGGGTGCGATGTTCCCTTTCATGCCATTCTCCGCTGTCCCTCTCCCCACTCTCCCTCCTTGTCCTAGCACCACTCCGATCAGGGCCTCTGTTCCTTCTTTCCCAACCTGCGTCTCGATTTGTGTCCGAGTAATATCCTTCCCCACCTCTTGAGGCAGGTCTGCCTTCATAGCCATTCCCACCAAGGTCAAGCTGACTGTTGGTTCGGGATCTGATAGAATGTATCAATCACATACATAAACTTGCAACATTATGTATGTACCAAAGAAAATTTTGCTTACAAATTGCTGAGCAAATTAAGGTGCCACGTTATCCAGCCCTCCCTAAGCATATTTTCTGTCAGTTAGTGAGATTTAACATAAAAAAATGTAATACAGAAAAGCACGTACTCTAACTTTTAAAATAATTCAAAAAGTTTAAACTATTTTCATGTAAAAAGTAAGTTAGTAAATATAAATAAAAGTGCACGATATTTCAACAGATAAAATGGTGATATCACATCAGTAAATACGCTTACATAATTACAGTCTTGGAAAATGGTGACGGGACAATGTTCATGAAAGGTGTCACAATTTCACCTACATCTGCATTTAGAAAGCTTACAAAAACAAAAATTGAGTAGTAATCAGTTTAGAGCAATTCAGCATTTAATGCAATATTTAATGCAAAATACAGAAATTTTTTTATTCAATGTTGCAACCTTCAGAAAATTTAAATCCATTTCAAGGTGCTTTTAATATTCTTGCAGATACACCAAATGATACCCAGAACAAAATGCATCAAATAACAATTGCAAGGATTTAATTGAATGAGATAATGATTCAATTTTTATAGTATCAGTGTCTTCTTTTAGATTGCTAGAAATCAGAAGGTACAGCCAAATATAGCCCTACATGAGATTTAAAAGATCGTTACACATTGAGACAAAATACTAAGTAACCAACTAACAAAATACTTAAACATGATTTTGGACTAATTTTTAAATGAATGTTAGTAGAGGCCACAATCAAGGATAGAACAATTAAGATAACAAAACAAAAAACAGTATCACAATGATAGCCCCAATGAAAACAGAATGATCATCCACATAGACAAGAAGTAAGCCCAATAAAACTACTGACAATAAAGTTATCACCAAAGCTAAAATGAATTTTATGAGCACTTTAAATGTATGAAATTCAATGATGAATGTATATGAGATTTAAATACAAATTTGCACTGTGTAAATCATACGCAGAATAGTATAAGTGAATTTAAAAATAAGAGATGAATACAAGATGACTTAAACCTAAATATATATTATCAATGCTTTATCCATGTTGTTTGATTTGAATGAGAAATTAAAATTTTTCACCCTAATATACTGCAGTTCATATAGCTATATCGACCTCATGGAAATCAGGAAAGCCTGCATTTATTACCTTGGACCCTCTCTGTAATACCCTTGTGGTGGTCTTCCGCTAACCGAGTTAGGATGGCGCAGATTGTAGTAGTCCCGAGAATACTCATCCTCAGGACCCCATTCTCGATGTCTATGATCTCTCGACCAATCCTGAGATGGATAATCATGCCTACTTCCTCTGAAAAAGATGGTCTTAATAACATTCATCCACAAGACAATGGCATATGAGTTACACCTGATGATGGCTGTGTAGGGTTAAACCAGTTATCAATGAGTATCTAGTACAGCAATTTATAAAAGAAAATGAAAATTTAAATTAAGTTCCAATAAGTCTAAAGGCATGGTTGATGGTTATCCATCCCATCCAAATCACAGTGATTGCTCAATATTTAAGTAAATAAATATAATTAATTATCCCAGCAAATGTTTGAACCAAAGTTCAATTCAACTTCATGCGATTCCGACACTATTTTGCAAGTTACATGCAGTTTATTGAGTAAATTATTTCCCCACATTTTGTCGGCATATAGGACATGAATCTATACATCTTTAAAAAAATCAGAATATAAATGAGATCCAGCACTAAAAATCCAGGTATCAATGATTTGTTCAAAAACAGATTTTTGTCGCAGCAGGAGAACCATCATAAAATATGTATGTACTCCAGCATAAAGCAAGTGATTAGGGTAACATTTAGTCATCTATCACTAGTTGGCTCATTGCTCTACAGTAGGAGATATGCATTATACGCCTGTAGAAGTAGACTAGCCTGACGCTATTTCAGATGGTGGAGATGAATAATTTCAAAGGTGATTCACAAGATGAAAATATTGTTTAAAACTAACAAAATTCAACAAAAAAAATATATTTCTTTCATCATAATGAGAAGGACCTCACAAAGATTCAGTCGAGTTCAGCATGATTAATTATTTTAGTATTGTTAAAAGTGTTTCAACAAGTTAGGTCATTTTGTACATGGCCTCTCCAGGGAATCAAATCTGGTACCACTTTCACTGAAGCCAAAAGCTCTGGCCACTTGGCTATCCTGGAGCTATTAACTAATTTAATTCAGAACATTCAATAAGAAAACTACTGGTTCCAAACAGCATTCAAAATGAACAAAAATTAAAACATCAATAATGTCTCTTTTATAATTTGTACAAATTGATTGTAAAATTTGACAAGGACTGCTGAGGGAGTAATCATCAGAATTTGGGTCAGGTCACAAAATGATAAAAGAAAATCCAACTGAACATGCAGCCATCTGAGAAGTGCAACAAGAATGATACAAGGAAGGGGGAAAATTTTCAATGAATCAATGATGTCTAAATTAGTTCAATGCTATAAAAGCTATGGAAGAATAAGAAGTTCTCTGGAGATGAACAAACGGAAAATGTATCAACTTTGAATCTTTATAAATCACCAGTCTCAAAGGACAAGAAACAGATAATGCTGATTCTTACACTGCTAACTATTGCCCTATTTCTGACTCCAATAGCCTGTGCTCACTGTGATAAATAACAAAATCCATCCAATTATAGAATTTAGAAACATCAACATCAATGATCGGAGAGCGTCATTTTTTAACAGTTATATTATAACACAATGATCTGACTTTACAATAGAGATAGCAATGATTGCATGTGTCAGGATTAAGAATAAAATATGAGAAGAGGAAATGAGCATTTCTTCCCTACTGAAGTCTTGACAATATCTTCAGAATGTTTCCAAAAATTCTCTCTCGAGTTGAGAAATTAATAAATATAACTTAAACTCAACACATCTTAATCATTAACAAAAAAGAGAAAATAATAGCATCTCAACGAAGCTTTCTCTTAAAACACAAAGACATATGGGTTAGATGATAGTAGAGACTTTTAGTCTCAATCTTGCCCAAATGAAGACGATTATTGTAATAAAGGCAAACATTATTAGAAGCTTGGATTAGGTCACTAAAACATTTGGTGGTGCAACACAAAGCACAACTACAAGTTGTTATGTCTACAATTACAATGAAAGGACTACAAAAAACGATAAACAGGAACAGACATCTTAACTCAAATAACACACAGAATAAAATTAAATAACAAGCAATTAAATTTTTAAAGCTGATAACCATTTTCAATTGGCATAAAGAGTATATACTATCATTATAGAAATATTAGAAGCAATATCTTTGGCAGAAAGACAAACACATGTCTTTCTTTCTCATTAACAGAGGTGAATTCTGTCACCAATAAACAGGAAAAAATTAGTCCTGTGCTCTGGAATTCTTTGGCTTAAGTTTTAGGCAAAATTCCACTTTATTTTTATAATTCCATTAACTTACATTTTTATCTAAACAGCAACTCTGATGTTACAAACAAAATTACTACACTTCAAGAAATGACTAAAGATAAAATAATATATATTTGACTTAAAAGTTTTCTCATGAAGGTAATGAATAGAACAGTACATTTCTCAAGAAGGATACAATTTCATGGCTAAATTATTAAATAAGTTCAAAAGACGAAAATATATTCCTTTATATCTTGTAGCAATATAGATAAATAAGTACATCCTCCAATTTTGACGGTCAAGATTTTTTAATAACTTCCAAGAAAAGCTTTCATATTTTTCTAGATAAATCAAGAGAAATAAATAATTGACCCTTTCAGTGCATATGTTACTTAGAAGGTAGTGAACATTTAATTCACTTTAGTTGATTATCTTGGTGAAATGGCTAAAGCAAATTAGAAAAATAGTTATGTTGCTTAGTTCTGTAGTATAGCATTAAGCAATTGTGGAAGCAAATATTTTCTTTAGAAGTAACATGTAATTACCGATCATCTGGGTGACCTCTTTCTTCCGGAGGTACTGAGTGCTGACGGCGGCTATCCCATTCATTGCTTCCACGTCTTCTATGATGACCACGATAATAGTCATCATCCGGATCTGCATCAGGGTGGTAACTGCCAAATGAGAACAATTGAATTCAAGCTTAATAAATGATAACCAACATATTTCATCAACGATTTTTAATTAGGTAGTTTGTGAAGAGTCCAAATGACTCCTAGGCTCAAAATAAATGGAAATAATCCATACACATGATATTAATAAAGTAAATAATACACTTTCTTAAGATAGAATTCCATTCACTACCAATAAATCTTGTATAAATAATTATTTTCTTTCCAATAATTAAACTTTGATCCAATACAAGGATAATACTAATCAGAAACTTGAATCCCTTTACTAGGTAATAAAATTTGAAAATTTGGCAGAAATACCGAAAATCCAACGAATTCAGCTCCAAATTAAGCTAAACTTTATCTTACCTTAAAATGTTTTTTTTTGCAAATATCCATGCAGTTGGATTTTAAAAGAATTATAGTTTTCTGGAAAAATTAAGTTTGCATTTGACTCACCCTCTTCTGGGATGACGCTGGCTCCATTGGTCATCATAACCTCGATCTCGTCTCCTTTTGTCATCTCGCCTTGGATCGTCACGGCTACTGCGATCATCTCCACTATCCCCCTCATCCCTGGGTCCATGTCTATCTCCCTTTTTGCTTGAATAACCTCTTCCATGATCTCGTCGCCTTGATCTGCCACTTTCTGATTCACTGGAACGACAGATTGAAAAACCATTTATGACATGACAGACTTTGATATCTAACATAAAAATGTCACCTATTATAAATACAAATTAGAAAATTTGATTTTGAAATAAATATTACTTGTGAATAATGGCAAATGAATAATAGCACTTACTAAATAGGTTCTTGTATTTCACAGTGAATACAAGTAAAAAAATGTTATGAACCAATACATCACACCCACATGACTAAAAGATCATGTAAAACATTAGGAGGGCAAGCATATTTCATTTACACGTTTGAAACTTCAAAATTTGAATTTACACATTTGTTGAAATTTTATATCAGTACTCTCAGGATACTGATAACTCAATGCATTAATATGTTATGTAATTTTCTAAAACTAGGTCAGTAAAACAATGATCTTTAATGGCTTAAAACAAGCTTTACAGCAAATATGTGCAAATATATGTGGTGGGAATGTATAATAAAATGGAAAAATACAAAGATTCAATATATTCCAAAAATAATGATCAACATTAATAAAAGTTTCCATAATTTTTCTCACCACTCTTATCAAACCAAAACTAAAATGTCCTAAATGAAAAGAATGTAGACATAGCTAATATATGATAAATGATATGACAAAGGATGCAAATTCTTTAAGCCTCAATAATTATGGCTTAAGGAAGTTGCATCTTTTGGTATATAAAATTGCCTTAATGGAGAGCCCAAAAGAATGCAGTTAGTATTGTAACCAAATTATTTACGATGACAATAGCATGTTACTAACTGCTAATATCAAAATTATGGTATGGAACAGGTATTAATAATGAAAAATTCTATAGCAAAATGATGATGGTCATGCAATAGCTAAAATTACCACTTCTAATTGAACTTTGAATGGTAGATATAAAGAGGATCTCATAGGACTTTTAGACAAATCAAAATCCCACCACTATCTGATATGATATGTATCCCCATATGGAGATACATATCATATCATACATAACATATTTGAAATATCATCACATTGCTTTAAATTTAACATATCCAAGTAATTCAGACAACTACAGATGAGCATTGTCTCCCCTAATCAGGTAATTTTTCAAGGACCTAATACTATATTAGGATTTCCACAAACAATTGACCAAAGGTTAAATGAAAAAGTTAACAAATTTTCCTTTTAAATCAAATTCATATTCTGGGTTAGTGATATCAATAAGAAAGCACACTTCAATTTAGTTTAAAGGTTAAAGGGTTAATCAAATCTCATTCTTGTCTTGTTAGAGATTGCTGACAGAATGATCAAAGAATGCCACTAATACTATACGAATTAGAAATGGTCTTAATGTATTCACTACCTCATTTTTATTACTACCTAACCTTCTTTCTACCAATGGCAAAAGTGGCTGCTTCAACAAATTTTTATTTCTTAGAACAATTTGATGGAAAAAATTTTATATTAAAAAATCGCTATGCTTGAGAGTAATCCCAAGGAAGAACAGGCCTGAAAAAAGTCTCACAGGACCCAGACTAAAACCATGATCTCCCAATTGTCAGTTGGATGCTCTTATCAATTTAAGCTATCTGGTCAGAACACTGTAACATATTTTTTATGAGACTTGGTAGGCAAGGGGAGAATAGTTTTTAATTATAATTTTTCATTACTTCTTGAATTAACACTAACTGAACTACTGCAATGGAAGAATTCATCCATTAAGCTAGCAACACTATTTTTATATTAAATGTATCCTATATTTTTATATTGAAACAAAATTTGAAAAGAAGTTTTTACTTGTAGTTATTCTAGATTTCAAGGATTAAAACTATCTGTAAATCTATTTAGACGGAACCCATTAAGAAAGCCACACCATGTTAATCTAACTCAAAGCTAGAGACTTACCCGGGCCTATCATCGACAGATCTCCTTCCTGAGACGTCGTCTGGATCATCATCATCGCTTAACTCCCCATCTTCTCTCTCCTTATCCCTCATTCCTCTGCCTCCTCTCCTTCTCGAGTGTCTTCCTTTCCCCCTCTCACCCTCCTTGCCCTCTTCCCTATCTTCCTCTCCACTCTCCCCACCAACGATGTGCGGGACGCTCACATTGTCACTTCCCCTAGATGGCTGTGCTTTGACCCTCTCTGACGAAGCATCTCTCCTCGCATCAACACGACTATAATGATAAAAAAGCTACTATGTGACGTTTGAAATAACTCGACATTATTTGCACAACTGACGTTGATCACTGATGGCCACAACATAGTACATAACTGCCAAGGAGGAATCAAAATCAGGGAATGAAACTTAATCTATGAAATCAAAACATGCTGATTTCTAATTAAATATGATGATTAGAGACATCGAAATTTCCAAGACTAATTGCCAGAAGAAAAGCTAATTTTTATTCATTCTTATCAATAATTGCCTTTCATAAGATCTCAGCTAGTAAAATAGATGATGATGATTACCAGATGGACTGCTACAATTGAGTCAAAGAAAATATTCCTATTATTGGATGAAAAGTATTCTGTAGATTCCATCAGGAATACTAAATGTTATCAAAAACAAAAGAGTTTCTAATCATAAAGGAGAAATTTCAACTCTCTCTTTTAAATCCTACCTGTATATCTGAATTTAAGGATTACAGAATCATTCTGGGGACCTCATATACTTAGATCACTCATGCCATACATGCAGCACCAGGTAGGATGAGATTGAACAATTTTTGTTTTAAAATTTTATATGCAAACATTTTAATACCTATAACCTTTTACAAGAATTAGACAAAATTCTAAGAGTTCAAGGACTAAATAAGTAGCTTCTTTACCTATACGATCCTCTTCTATCTTCCACAGAGTCTCTAACATGGGTCGTCATCAATGAAGGAATAGTTCCACCGCCCTCAGAACCAATTGTCTCACTGCGCTCAGCATTGGGGACTTCATTGACAGTTTGTACAGGACCAGAGCTCAAGTTTGCAGAAGAAGACATGGAATCATCAGGGACTTGGCCCACTCCATCATTTCTGGTATTCTCCTCTTCTCCCTCTGCAACACCAGGCACTACACGAGGCCCAGAAGGAATGGCTACGGCATCGAGTGCATCATCATCGTCATCATCCACCATTCCATCAGGAGCGGCAGCAGGCAGACTAAAAGTAAAAGGGAAACCATATAGTAATTGTATATTATAATCAATACATAAATCTACGAGAGGAGAGAATTCCTCTGTGAATTTTTAATAATAAACCTTTATGAGTCAAAGAAAAAATAACAAGCTCTGTGACTAAAAGAAACAACAAGGTATTACTCCAAAATGTTTAAAAAAGATTCTGTTAGAACTACAAAACTAAGTAACTCTTGAGTCACTCATTACTTAGAAGAGAGAATCATCCATTACAAACTTTATAAGATAAGAATTAATCAAGACCATAAGGATAGATCTTTCATCCTCCCTTAAAGAGAGACAATTCTTTATAGTTGCTCCAAAAAATCCTCATAGAGGGACAATCCTGGCATACTTTAACAAAATAGATTTGTATTCTTGGAATTTAGATTTATGCAACAAAGACGCAAAATTTTTCTGAAGGACTTTACTGTGTAGATCCATTTTTTCTGATACTTCTGAACTGCTTTCTGCATATTTCTTGGTACATGAAGACATGCAAGGCCACTAATGAAAAAGCAGAACTTTCAGAGTGTCTCTTCATATACCATATTACCTGACATCGAGGATGGGTATTTTTTACCTGAAGAAAGTCTCTCAAAATTGCAACGAGTCTTTGACACAGAAGATTACGCTTCCCATCAATACTAATACTATAGGAGGGTTATCTGCACTAAACATTGCAAAATTGCACTATTTTGTGATGTGCGTAGAAAAACAGTAATCGATTCCTGGTTAACGACATGAATTACCTACATAACTCATACATGCCTCCAACAACTCGGGGGCATTCTCACCAAGAAATGTGGTAATTAAAATTAATACTGATGCAAATCCTTACTTCCCATTATCAACCAAAGACAATGTTTAAGGTACACTATAGAATTAATAATACCTTGATGCACTAGCCCCACCGGCCTCAGGACTACTGCTTTCTCCGGGAACCATCCTTCTCAGCCCAGGTGGTGGTCGCTGATTGGATGGAGGACCACAAGGATCCTCGTCTTCTTCATCCTCCTCATCACGCAACTGTCCAGTCTCAAGATACTGGTTTCGATCACTAGGCAAGGGAGTGTCGTCATTAGAACGTCTTATAGGTTGAGGTCGTTGTTGAGGGATTGGCATAGAACTGATGGAGGACTGTTGTTGAGAGACATTAGATGGTGAAGGAGAAGCCCTAAACTTGGGTCTTGGTGCCCTGTTTTCTTCTCTTGATCCCAGCATGGAGCGAGAGGAAAGACCAACTGTAGGTCTTGGTGATGGAGCACCCTTCCTTGCAGCCATCCTGTACAAAAAGTGACTATTAGATAATTTCTTAAAAGAAATAGATGTAAGTATTAAATATATTAAAAAATATACAAATGTTAAAAAGATAGATATTAATTAAGATCAAAGAAATTATTTGTTTTGCAAAAACTGATACTGAATGTTTTCAATTGGTGAGAACATACTGATGCTTCTGACTTTTAAAAAAATTGCCATAAAATGAAAATATACAAATGAGGTTTTACCTGGCGGTAATTATTAACACCAAAATACTTTATAGGGTAAACGTTTTACCTATGGAATTTTTTAAATGAAAATAAACATTAATTATGAAAAAGAACAAATTATACTTTGCCATTAACACCAGAGGACAAGATTTACACCTATCATAAATATATAAAAATCCTTTTTTTCTTCAAATGAAGGAACAAAAACCTGGACAAATTAAGCAAATGAAAAAAAAAACATTCCAGAAATACCATGAACTTCCCAAATAATCCCACAATGCACATAGAAAACTCACCCAAGACTTCTCTGCTGTGCCACTGACCTAGGTTCTTGACTTCCTTCATCTTGCGCCCTCTGGCGCATTCCTGGCTGCCACTGTACGAAGGAGGAGTTGCTAGAAGGAACAACTTCCACCTTGGGTGGTGCTACCTCTTGGTTATCAGGCTGCATAACCCTTTGAGGCCAACTAACAGCTGCTTCTCTCTCAGAATGATTTGGAAACTTGTTGGATGGTTCCTCATCATCCAGTCGTTCTTTGTTATCAGGCAAAGTCTCCAGATTAGCACCCTCTTCAGGAATAACCTTTGGATGATGCTGCTCCTTGGCAGATGAGATGGAGTTATCAACTTGAGGAACCACATTGGGGACTGGTTCCTCATCAGCTGGTGTTCCCTCTCCCATTTCCCTTTTGTTGTTCATCGAAAACGAAGCCAAGTCATCTGCTAATTGGGCTATGCTATCCGCTTCAAGCTGCTTTGACCACTGCGATTCTTGGGAATGCAATGATTGTGCTGGCTGCCCTTCTCTTTTGACCACAGTCTCAGGATTTGACTCTTCAGACTTTGATTGATTTACGTCCACTGCAAGTATTGAACTTTCTGATTCAACCACCAGGATCTGCTGCTGAGCCCCATCCAAATTGCTTGATATTGGAACATTCCTATCAGGGGTCCACCACTGATCAAAAGACTGAGTTTCTTCATTCAACTGCTGATTGACTTGCAAGAGCAACAGTTCGTTGTGGTTGGCATCTGTGTGCTGCTCCAGAGTGAACTCCTGAATGACCCCACTTCCAATGAGTTCATTCTGGCGATTTCCTTCCGGATGTCCTGGATTTTCAGCCAATTCTGGAATGATCTGCGGTTGTTGGGGGTTTGACTCAACTGTGACAGAAAGAGTCACCTCCTCGGTTTGTTGAACCAATGGTGTAGGTTTTTGAGCTTCAGTCATTTGCTCAGAGGTCTCTTGGAGTGCAACTTCTTGTTTCGTAACAGGCTCAGGAGTTTTAGATTTATCTTCACGGCTCACTACTCTTTCATCACGTTCTCTGACTTTCAACACATCTTCCACTTCTGCGGATAAAGATGCAGCATGAGAAATTTAGTGAGTAAAAATCTTAAAGTTAAGAAATACAGGGAAGCCAGATAAATTCATTTTTGCCATCCTAGTTATTTTTGAGAACTTAAAAGACTATTAGCACTACAGAAACATATTTTTAAGAGATATTGTAAAGGTACTTTCTACAACAAATGTTTCCATTGAAAAATAACTCAATGGTATTCTTTATCCTAGAAAATAAATACAGAAAATTTGACTCTTTCCACCTTATACATCCATTTTAAATCTGGCAATCAATTAGAGACAAGGCATTTAATTATAATAGTATACTTTTGATTTTAATAAGATTATCCATTTGAAGATTTTCCATTACAGTATTCAGCAAATTTTTATTCTAAACCCCAATCTTAATTAGATAAAGGTTTTTTATCAAGCTCCTTAAAAAATTACATATTTTTAGATTAGAGATGGCAAATTTAATTTACCTTCTAGTTTAATAACTGGTTCAGTAGAGTGGTCAATCCATCCTTCCCAACTTGCTCCTTCAATATCCATTACTGGATCACTTTTAATTTGGGAGGAATTTACTTCTTCTGTCTTCGGCAATACTTGTGAAGACGTCACGTTGGGTATTGAAGGGGCTACTTTCACTTCCTCAGAAGGTGGCTGATTGACTAGCAGTGGCTCATTTGCTTGATTTGGGGCACTAGTAATTTCCAAAGAAGGCGGTGGAGGCTGGTACATCTCCTCCACACCACCTATCCAAGCCACAAAATACTGAGATTTACTTGTGTGTTCATGTTTGAATGAAAATCAATTTTCAAATCCTTACAATAAACTGACTGAGTACCAACTTATAATTTGTATGGAAAAATATATCAAGGATGGAATAGAATCTATAAGTAATAAAAATATTTGATATTACAAATGATACTTTTCAAAATGTAATTAAGTTTTATCAAAGAATATTGAATCATAATAACAACAGAACTACAAATATTTATAGCTCATCAACTAGAAGACAAATTGATGCCCACTGGCAGTCTTCTGCAACAATTCTGATAATTTCTAAAGGAACATACATAATTTATATCAATGATTCAAGGAGAGAGAAAACTATTAAAATCAAATTCAAGGAGGTACACAAATAGGAGCAATCTCCAGATGTATGAATGCATTATGACTATGGGTAATAAAGCTAGAATAGGTGGTAAAGTCGCAACTTGAAAGCATTTGTAAAAATAATGCTTCAAAATTTTAATTAGGCTTAGTCAGCTGGAACTTACAATTAGATAAAATTTTATATTTGAGGGAATTAGGCTAGTGGAGCATTGGCAAACCTTTTGCGGCAAGAGTGCTATACTATATGAATTTAAAGGTCCTGCGTGGCAATGTGGTGCAAAACCATACAGTGAGATGGTTATATACAACTTATATCAACAATAGGATTAATATCTTATAATTGGCTTTAATAATTGTTAATTATCATTACAAACGAACATAATCCACATTTATTTTCTGCAGGGCTTCATTCATTAAGGGAAGTATACATAATAAAGATAGTGTTACGTGAGTTCTGCATGCCAAAAAATTTCTTATGTGCCACTTTGGATATGTATACCATAGGTTTGCCTCCACTGGGCTAGTGTATGACCAAAATTGATCAACAAATGTAACTCAACAATTTCTAATTGCTCAAAACTAATGCAAGCAATCATAATATAATTTTTAAGAGAAGTAAACTTAGAAGATGTCAAAACTGCTACATGAATTACATGTTTTGATTGGAGGGAAGAAAGACTAACCTAATGGAAGTAAGCTGACAGAAAAAGCAGCCCTCTAACTAGCAAGACTAAAGAATGCAGAGTAAGAGCAGCCTAATTTTACAAAACAGCTAATTATATATTAAATGATTACAACATGCCTTGAGGAAATCTTTGCAGAGGAGGTGCAGTGGTTTCAGCTGCCTTCCCTTCATTAGGAAGAGGCGGCTGAATTGGTTGTTTTTGGGCACTGGAACTTCCCAAAGAGGATGGGGGAGGCTGGTACATCTCCTCAACACCACCTGCCAATTCCACAAAATTCTAAGATTTACTTGATGCTTATGATAATAACATCATTCCCTCTTTCATTAGCACATCAAAATTCTTCAAACATTTATAATACTTGTACCCCTTAACATTTCAGCAGTAAAAAAATATATATATTGGGATAACTTTCATTGTAATTGATATAACATCCTATAAAAATAAACAATCTTGGTTTGTGATAAATTACTGATTAACCTAAGAGAAGAAGATAAAAAATTTACAGAACACTAGACTTTTGCTAATCTGCACAGAGGGGTGCCGAATTAGCCTGAGTGCTGAATTACTGAAAGTGCATAAAAGACAATAGTGTCACGACCGAGTTATTGGCACGTAGCCATAAAGAGAAATACATTTAATATATTACGTAGGATAATTGCGGTAATGTAGAACTTAGTAAATAAGAACTTGCGATAATTCCCAGATACAAGTGGCAATTTACTATTTTACGGTTAAGGCTTGCATCTATAATGTAGTATGTAAACGGAAGATTAGTCATTACTTTCTTTAGAGAAGTCATGCAGGTTTTAATGAATTAATACATGTTTTCGGTATTATATATAAATGTAGTTAGCACCTACTTGTCTAAAAAAAAACCCCTCTCTTCTGCACTTGCACATTTTCTAATTTTTCCTCCTATGTACTCGTTACGTTACTCCATGGTTCTCTTTTACATCAAGTAATGGTGCTGGATTACTGACAGGCCGGATTAACAAGTCTAGTGTATCTACAAGACTTGAGTACAGAATCACCAGATGTTAGATAGATGTAACTATATTAAACAAACTTGCCTTGGGGCAATCTCTGTGGGGGAGGCGCAGGAGTTTCAGCTGGTGTTGGGACAGAATTGGGGGTGTCAGCTCCAGGGATTGTCCAGTCCCACGCCTCTTCGTTCCCACCCCAATCTCCACCGGTTGGTTGAGCATCTTCGATTCCCCAATTCCAAAGATCTCCGGGTCCATTTCCTCCTGTGTTTGCAACATCGGCTGGAGTGGCCCCTGCAACATCAAATTGTATTGAAATATATACAGAACAAGCGCTAGAGGTTTATCAGATATCACAAATACTCACAATCGGTGGTCTGATCATACTGACGATTATTCATATTATTCTGATCTTGTTGACCGAGCCTCTGAGTTGCAGGAATCTGTGTTGCAGGAACTGTGTAAGGATAATCATACACTGGATACTCAGGATGTTGTTGAATCGGCTGAGGATAGTTCTGACTAACTCCCTAAACCAAAAATGCAAAACAACTCTATGAGATTAGGAAAAGATTAAGTACTTAACTTATTCACATGCTGAATGAAAAATCATAATTTTTAAAGTTTCCAAAAATAGAGAAATCATCAAAATTACAGGGATGAGAAATATCAGGGATGAAATACAGCTTCTTCTACAATAAAATGCCTCTATAGTATAAAATAACACATTAAAAAGGATATGATTAGAAAGATAAATGCTTCAAAAATAATCTTTGCTTGTTCAAATTTTAGCATTAAATTTTAAAATGTATAGCAACATGTTAACTTTGAATAAATATAACAAATACTTTTAATGCTAACAACAACATTAATATGGTAATTATTTTATCAGTTGATTCTAATTAGCAACAGAAAAACTGCAACAAAAACAAACTTCTTCCTTGCAATTACATTTACTTACATTCCCTAAAAAGGATTTGGAAAAATAGATGCAGCTAAACACAAAAAAATCAAATCACATACATAATCTCTCCTCAGAGACAGTACATTCTATACAGAAAGGGTAGTTCTCAACTTAATGATTCAAGTATTTTAAAGCATTCCTGAATTGTAAAATCTTTTGTAATTATACTTGAACTTAATAGAATGTGAAGCGTAGAGATTAAGATACTACCTGAGGTATTTTACCAGGATGTGCTTACATATTCAGAATCTAAAGGACTCTTAAATCTAGGACTGGACTGCAAGGTTAATGTTAATATTGAAGCTGACACAACTCCAGCTATGTATTAAACATTAAAATTTAAGAGAGAGAATCTGCAGCAATGAAACTAATGCCACTGTGCACTAGTACTTACATTTTCGAGGTGAAACCTGAGTGTCCAAAACGAATTAATAATAATAAACAGAAACGTCTATTGGAATAAAACTTTCAGAATTATATGGGCCGTAGAAATGAAACGTTTCGCTCCTGCGTCAAATTTCGGGTTCTGATAAAAATAAATACAATATACTTCGATATACTAAGCTACGAGACTAAACTATCTTACCGTATGGTATGTTTCCTGATAGTACTGTCCCGGATTTTGTTGAGGCTCAATGCCCCAATTCCATGTATCAGCGTTGGAGCTTGGCTCAGGGTTAGATTGGGTACCGTACCAAGTTGACTGAGGCATACGACTTACTTGATACGGCGGTTGTCCTACATGATTGTTATAGTTATTGGCAACTCCAGTATCCTGTGACATGTTTGAAGTTCGCCGATATGGATTGGCTGAGCTAATTTGATTTTCTGAAGAGAATACTCAGTTTTTAGTGAAAATATTAGAGAAACTGATAAGTTTACTAGTTCACAAAATAGCATGCTGACAATACTCACGATTTCTTCGCCAATGATTCCCTCCTTTGTTATTGCTCTCCATCATTTCCAACCCAGTGTTTGGGAGGCAGTTCTTGAAATTAAAAGCAATTAATTAATATTATATTAAATTAAAACCACATATTAACCAATTAACTAAATCATACAGCTCGAAAAAAATCATTTGCTGAACGAAACTCGTTAAGTTGTGAACACAAATGGTATTGATCAGTCGACAGAAATAAGACCATCTCAGGAAAAGTGTGTCACAAGAAAAATATTGGGCTAAATAATTCATAGATTTGAAACGAGAAATACTCTAGACAGAAAACGACCAGTAATAAAAACTGAAGCATAATTCTAAAAACTATGTCACGTATACAGACATATACATACAATTATATGCCATTACATATGGTATACTTGTCAGACACACTTACCGCGTTTTAAATTAAAATAAACATCCACACTCCATCAAATATTCTAAACTGATAATAGATACAAATTCTCGGAATACTCATAGCCTTCAGACCGCTACGAGAAATTTTCGACAGAATCAGACAAACTACAGCGAACTACAATCATACCGAGTTGAGCATCGAACTTCCGCACTTTACTTGATATGTGACGTGGATAATTGAAGTTCTATCTCGAGCCACACCGGAGAAGCGCCGCAAATGTGTGCGAAAAGTCTGTGCGAAGAACTCTACTCCTTCAAAAGACCACAATTACATTCAAGTGTCCCGCAAGTTTCATAGAAGACTGGTAAACATGGTTTTAATGACTATGATCGGAAGGTTGCCAGACGGGTTACCGTTGGCAGCAACTATGCAAGAAGATGAACAGGTATGTAATTCTGTGATGACATTTATACCTGTATAATTATTAGTTTTCAGCTATTGAGGATTTTCTTTCGTAGTTATGATTTACTCGGTTCAGAAAACCATTCCAGAATATTAGAATTTTCTCAATTTTTGGAAAATAAATTCTTTCAGTAAATTATGCACAACATTTTAAGAAAAGAGAATTCCGGTGCGAAGTATCCAATTTTCTTTCAGCGCGATTCTTTCATAATAAATTGTAGACTTCTTGCCTTCACAAATGGTGATGGTTAATAATAGTTGGAAATTAGCGAATATCAATGTTATCTAACTCAATCTTCTATGCTGATAAAAGGTATCTAATTGGTATCTTCTTCAAATGGCTTAACTGTTATTTCCATATGTCACAAATATAATTATATGTAGATGATTAGCATCATGTCTTAAGAGATTTATCCTTAATATAAAAACATTAGTATAGCTCCTTATAAACCCTAAAAATGTAGTAAATTCAGTGGAAATTTATTTATAACAAGTTTGTTTTCATTTTAATAACCTCTTCTGCTATTTTTGTGTTCATGAGTTCACAAACTAAAATTAGCTAAGGACAGAAACTATGAAACTGGTAGTGACTTTGTGACAGTTTTCTACTTCTTTTACTTTGCTGATCATAGCTATTTCGTGTAAATTGGTGTACCGTTATTCTATTTTTGTATTTAGTTACTTCCATCCATGATACAGTTATTCTGTCTTAGAAAAGGAATTTAGAATCACGTTATATGTAATGCACTCAAACAGTCAGTTTCATATGATTAACATAGATGTTAAATATCTTTTTATACCCTTGTTAACACTGAATAATCAACATTTTATTACCTGTTAGCTAACACCGATGTCCATAGAATCTTAAAATGAGAAAACCCATATTACACTTATAGGAAGATGAGTTTTCTAGAGGAGGGGTTACCACTCTCTGGAGACTTCATTCTTTTCAAAGAATTACGTTTTATCCGAAAAGTATGGATAGCTTCGCAAGTATTCCTTGACATCACGTTATGAGGTGACAACCGCTTGGTTTATTACTACTTCACTGTGTATTTATCTTATCTAAAAAAACTGAATGGAATGTAAGCTTGAAATTATACTTTTAAGCTACTCTTTTGTTGTCATCCTTCATGGAGTGAAAACATATCGCCAAAATAGTGCAGTCCAATTTATTTATATTTTTTAATCCTCTTGAACCTCAGAATATAAAAAGCATGCATACTAGGCACAAAAGCATTAACACAACAAGTATTTGCTTGAGCTTTACTTCAACATCTAATTATGATTCTCTGCTTACCTTGTGACATCATCAATTGTTTTAGGAGCTTTATTTGCATAAGGACAAACATTTTATAACTTCACCCATATTATACATGTGAAAGTTTTGATTGAAAAGGGAAAATATTCTAAAGTGGTTCAGACCAAGATATTGTTGAAATATAAGTCTAAAGAAATTCAATAAAATAAATTATTTTTAGTCTGGAAGAAATTTATTGGAATTTCAAAACCAAGGAAAGATGCTATTCAGGAAGTTGAACAACATGAGTCCAACCCGTTGCACTTTGGAGACGGGGCCATACTTATTTCAGTAAGTAGAAAATTTTCCTCAGTCTTTAATAATTCAGATAAGCTTTTAATGTAAATTACCTTTTTCAGCTATTTTATTGAAAATGATGTCTGTTACCTAGTTCTGTGTGATAAGAATTATTCGAAAAGGCTGGCCTTCTCATATCTTGAAGATATAGCCCAGGAATTCTACTCCCAGTATGGTCGGAAAGTGAGCACTGCCATGAGGCCTTACAGCTTTATTGAATTTGGTAATTATTTAGACCTATTCTCCAATTTTATTCCACCTAGGTGAAAGCTTAGCATGATAATGTTTGACCAAGTTGCATTAAATGGAAGTCTTGATTTTATTGTAAACTCATAAAAGGTTGCAAGAATTTCTGTACCGATTAAACAAAATATCTTTTGATTGTAGAAGTTATTGCTATCATCTTTATTTGAAATGAGAAGCAATTATAATCTCTTATCATTTGAAGGATTTAATTATTGTTCAATAAAACAGATCTAACAGATAAAAAAATTTGCATCTGTCACATATAGTCAGTGCGATTTTGGTGTACTATGAAATGATATTCTAATCTTTTCTCTTCTTAAAAATTTAATTGCCTTCATAGATAAATCTATTGCGATTAAATGTCTAGACTTTTAGTGAGAGGTGGTTGGTACTGGAGCTGCAGCTTTAGACATACTGTATTATAAATTTTACTTAAAAATCATAAACTTCCTCATGTCCTTATGTTTTCCCAGAGTCAAAGAATCTTCTATTTGTTCAGTCATTTCTTGTGGACAGTGCTTGTTATGCTTGAACCTCTGTGGACACCCAAATAAAACTAATTATGAAGCAGCAACATTTAATCAATAAAAGTGTTGTTTCCATATAACCTTTATGAACCATTTATTTCCAGATACATATATTCAGAAAGCAAGGAAGATATTTACAGATTCTCGGGCTAGGCGTAATTTAGCAACCCTTAACACTGAACTTCAAGATGTGCAAAGGATCATGGTTCAAAATATTGACGATGTGCTGCAACGTGGTGCACTGTTATCAGGTAATTTTGTTGCAAGGTTCATTGAATGGGTTATCAAAATTATACTTACAAGCACGTACTTATGGAATATTATCCTTAATTAATCTTCTTCTCATTATCAATTCAAATTTTTGTAAAGATAAAGGGTTTTTTCAGTCTTTTTCTCAACATAGAAATCTCTAATTTATTTATGAAAATATGGACCGAACCTCAATCTGTTTTGATAATAAAAACATTTTATAAAAAGTTCATGCCAATAAAAAAATCAATTCATTATCCCTTAGATTAATGCAGATACATTTATTATATTGCAATTCAAATTAAACTTTGACACTTTACTAATACATTAATTTAGGAATATCTAAATTTTTCTACCCTAATTATGCTAGTTTTTCTACAAGTTTGTTTTTCAATTAAGGTTGCCGAAATGAAGTGTTAAAATCATGTACTTGACATTAATGAGAAAATTGTCTCCTGTTTTACAGAACTGGATTCCAAAGCTCAGCATTTATCGATGCACTCTCAGGAGTACAAAAAGTCTGCCACCGACCTTAACAAGACATCCATGCTTGTCAAAATTGCAGCTGTACTTTTTGTTATAATTATCTTATTTTTGTACTTCAAAGTCCTCTGAGCTCTTTAAGTACCAAGTGAGGGGTGCCCCAAACTATTTTCCAATCTCCTTGAATGAGATAAGAGTACTGATACAATTAACATCTTGCAAAGAGAGAGGAAAATACTCTCCTTGTTCCTAATAGAGCGAAACCAAATCTTTTCATTACGGTGGTATCACCATCATGGGTCAGTCCTTCAATTTGTCTTCTCGTACAAATGCTTTTGGCATTCATCAGTCATCTTCTGGTGATATTGAGTTATTGTTGGGTGATTTAGAGTGCAGCTTCCCTTAATGAAAATGGCATCATTGGTGGCGACTCATGGTTTTCTATTTGGATTTCTTGGGGGGGGACAAAAGGGAATTTGGAGAGTTATTTAAAATGATGATTGACTGTAGTGCCTATCTCTAAATATTTCTCAAATCCCAGTTTTTTTGGAATGGGTTTGTTTTTTTCCTGCTGTAGCAGGATCTCTTTTTACTTGAATTTTGCCTGAAGGGGGGAAAATCCTCTTTCTTTGTGAAATAAAAGACAAAGGTTTGAACGTGTGTCAGTTCAAATCTTTCCAATTTATTGGATATAGATGTGTGTAATAAAATTGTCACCTAAATTACAGTTTCCAAAGTTATTTTAATGTATTATGTTGACATAAAAACCTGTAGCTGATATATTTGTCTGGTATGTTGCTATTTTATTTACCAAACAGTATTTCAAACATAAGCATAAAGCTAAAAAAAAATGTAAATATACCTGATGTAGCTTCTTTTGGAATTGTTGATTTAGATATTAAAGTTGAAAATTGTGAACTTAATGTACTTTGATTGCCACCAGTAACTAAACAATATTTTTATAAAGCAGCATAGGTATGTGCTCAAATTAATTTGGTAAAATAATTTTTAACTTTACCATTAACAGTGCCTCAATATTTGAAACTTTTTAATTATTAGTTGTGTTATAGAAGGATAAGTTGCATGCATTCATCTGCAAACACTTGTAAATGTTGGTATTCAATAAAAGGAGTTTTCAATGATTCCTTAGTTACAGTTTTTGATTGTCAAACTTAGAGAGTTGGGGATAGAAAGAATTGTGAAAAAAAACTGAAAATCGCATTACTTCCTTTTTCTGTGTAACATCTCAAATTCCTTGTTAATTGACCAAAACTCGCAATAAATAATTTCATGGAGTTTTCATTGAAATCTGTCATTCTTAAAGTATTCTTAATTTTTTTGTGGTTGATTCTGAAAGAACATGGTATTAGTAAGAAAAGTAGAGGTTCTTTTTTTCCATTGTTCAAAGCTTTTATCTACTATTACTGATATTTTTGATTTCCAGAGGAATAATTTTTCCCCTTCTCCATAAGAAAAAATCTGATGTGGCCAGCACATGACTTTCTCCATATATAAGATGTAAATATTTATCTACGACAGTAATTTCGAACTCTATATTCCATCAAAAACTTGGAAGATGAGTGATTAATATATATATTATTATCTTTGACTCCAAAAACATTATAAATAATGTTTTACGGGACATGATCGATGAAAAACGATGGAATTGGTATTTCGCCCATAGAGCCCAGAGCGCCCACAAAGTACATAATCAGCAACTTCCGGTTTATCAGTATTTCATGAATACCTCCTAAACAATCAGTGATACAAAAATATGTTTCAAACAAAAATTGTAGTAAATTATATTTTCTAAAACTTTTATTATCAATAATATATACCTAAATAACATATTTATGGAGATATTTTGAAAACCGGAAATGAGCTTTGAAGTATGAAGCTCAACTTCCGGTTAACTGATTTACTCCAAAAACTAATCAACTCTAACGACACCAACCAAAATACTATATGTTAAATTTGGTGTTGATACAATGAATGGTTTTCATGTTAGAGCGCCCACAAAGTACATATCAGCTACTTCCGGTTTATCGGTATTTCACGAATAACTCCTACTCAACAGGTGATACAAAAATATGTTAAATACAAAAGTTATAGTAAATTACATTATCTAAAACTTTTATAAGTAATACAAAACACGTATATATCATATTTAGGGAGATATTTTGAATACCGGAAATGAGCTTTGTTGAATGAAGCTCGACTTCCGGTTAACTGATTTACTCTAAAAACTAATCAACTCTGACAGCACACAAAACAGTACTATATATGAAGTTTGGTATTGATACGACTACTGGTTTTCACATTAGAGCGCCCACTAACACACACACACATACAGACACACACACACACACACATACACACAGACATCATTCCGAAAATGGTCAAAACGTGTTCTAGGGACCCCAAAACGTGTATTTCCGTTGAAATCTCGAAGTCGAATTTTTTCATGAAAACAATACTTTCTCTATACTTCGTATATGGAGAAAGTAAAAATGAGTGAAATTTTGTTATTTTTTTCTCCAACCATCTCTTTCATGATTAATTATTTACAGAGAAATTTTCAGTAGTATAGAAAGAATTTCTAGCAGAATATTAAGAAGTGATTTAAAAGATAGCATAACTATAAATCAAGGATGTTAAGAGATCAGTGGCTAAAAATAATTACATAAATTACACTATTCTTTGATGACAGTAAACCTAAGAATAATACAGCTTAGCTACAGCTACAGAAAAAGAGCCATAAAACCAAAAGCAAGGAAATATTTTAGTTGTGTAACTTCGAGAAAAATTTCACAATATGCAACATTGACTGTCTGGATGATTGAGGATTTTAATGTATGAACTATGGGATTATAAATTAAGTTGAATGTATAAAATAATTACAAAATTGGGACTATTTGATATATTCATTATAATATCGTCCCTCGTTATTTTTTGTTTTTTTAAGATACTAATGAGCAAGTAATTAGCCTGTCTGTCAATTACAAATGGAATGAATGAAAATGAGCAAATTATCATTATGATGTCTGCTGATTCCAACATGGCATCACGAAATAATTGACTTAAAGTTTCAGCAGATAGCAAAGTATTGATGGCATTGGCACTTACAAGCAGGCTCAATAAACAATGAGTTTCGGAGGCATTATTTTAAAAGCGTAGAGCAGCAATTATCTAACTTTCCTTCTTATGGAGTATTTTCTCAGATTTTGAGATTTCAATGGCCAATTTCCACATAAACAATGAGTTTCAGAGGCATTATTTTAAAAGCGTAGAGCAGCATTTCTCTTTCCAGCACTCAACTTTCCTTCTTATGGAGTATTTTCTCAGATTTTGAGATTTCAATGGCCAATTTCCACAATTAAGCATTAGTTGATTGCAGAATACAAATAAACTTTTCATGGAAAACACTGTTCTCTAGAACATTTCTTGGGAAAAACATGATAAGAGAATGCATCACTTCACATAAGCTCAAGGATAGACATTTTTTTATAGTTACAAAAGCCAGCACTGATTATTGATGTATTGAGACCTTGCTTAGGGTAACAGCCACCATAAGACTCCTGAAGACAACAAATCACTTTCTTTGGCACTCTCTTTAGAAATACCTGATACCACATCCTCTTACGCAATGCAAAAGTTTTATCTGGGACTAAAAATGTGAAACCAACTATAAATTAAATGAACCTTGGTTGAGATGATTCTGGAAAAGTAAAGATATGCGTCAAAAAATAAATAAAGCTCAAATAGTTTTCAATTCTGTATTGAAATAGTCATTACATACTGAAACTTAAAATCCTTCTGTCAACCCACCAGCAAAATAAAGCCTACATAAACAATTTTTATACAAGATTTCTGAACATTCATATTTACTCGACTGACAATATAAAATCAACTACTTCATATAACCAAGACTAAGTAATTTTAACCATTACAATAGCTTTCTTCCGAAATAACCAGTTCACAAATCAGCGAATTTTTTTACAAAAATACATTACAAGGGTAAAAGTTATCATCAGGCAACCACATAATTCTCAAAATTAACTGCAGTATTATACTGCAGATTAGGAACTGGTCACCAAAAAATGAAATTTTTACCACCAACAATTTAGTCACAAAAAACATCTGTTCATTTCTCAAAGAAGCTTCTTTTAGAACTTCCTTGTCCTGTCTCCATTTCATGCATCCTGTCTGTTTTCACATGCATTCTGGATTTCTCCTGATGAAACCTAAACCTGTCCTCATGCTTTCCTTCTAATTTGACAATGTGAGAAGCAGATTCCTTCACAGGGATGTACGGCATCTTAAAATGTCTATCCCTTCCACCAAAACGGAGTTGGCCTGACTCCTTTTTGCCACCCAACCCTCCTCCTGAAAAAGCAATTCAAAATTGATAATGCACCACCTGATAACCAGAATTGAGAAACTTAACTGCAACTCACTTGATGCAAAATATTTCAAGCATCAAAAGAAAGTAACATTTTCCCCATATTTTTCTGCAGATATGCATAGAAGAAAAAAGATTACATACATCTGATAAAAATTGAGCTCAAGGCGTAGGAATGAGTGTCAACTGGAAGATTCTGCCGCATAATAATTGTACTTGTTAATGCAATGCACTCAAAGAAAATATTAATAGTATATTTAAATACTTCAGAGACAAACTCTTTCCAGCAGTAATGACATATATTGAACAAATAATTCCTTAGTCATAATTGCCATATTCGGTTAGTGTAATAGCCTAGTTGCAATTACAGATACGGGGCAATCAGTTCTATAAATCTCATACAGAGTTGATAACTCCTTAGTTCTAATTATCAAACTTAATTACTTTAATAGTCTAGCTGCATTTGCAGCTTTGGAGTAATCTGTTCTGTACCTCATTGTATTTTTAGTCTATTTAGATAATCATTTAGCTGCAATTGTCATAGTTAATTACTGTAATATCCAAGCTGCAATTTCAGCAATGGAATAATCATTTACATCTCATGTTGAACCTGCCATATCCCACAATTCCAGATATATTTCAGCAGTATCTCTATCAGAATAATTACTATCATATATTTTATAATTGGCAACAGGTAGAAGAGAAAATGAAAATTTAAAATATGGCACATTACGCTATATCATCAGAGGAATGTTTATAACAAAGGAAGGTGTGCTACTTCAGTAGTCAATTCAAATAAACATAAGATTTTAAAAATATTGAAATCGTCCTATACTTAAGTATTACTCTATATTCCAATTGGAATAGCGAGTTATGAGTTGAGACTGATCATTAGGAATGGATAGGAAAAGAGAAGGGTTTGAGAAATAGTTATGGAGGAAGTTAGATGGAATGAGGTGAGAGTAAGGAACGATGGAAAGGTGATAAATGAAGAAGACAGAATAACTAATATCATATGAGGGAGGAAAAGGGATGAACTGAGGAATAGTATGAGAAGGAAATATCAGCTGAGGATCCCAATTAAGAGAATGATTCAGGGGAAGAGGAAAAAGGTAGAGAAAGCTGATGAATGTGATAAGGTTTGGAGGAAAGTTATTACATTGAAAAGAAAACTATACAAAATCAAAAGACCATCATAAGGAGGCCACGGGACTACTTAGGACTGGTTCCACTCACCAAGTCTCCTTGGGATCCATCCATGGAGTACTCTTTCAAGCTCCTTATCTACAAACACCTTTTTTCCATCAAGCTCCTTTTTATTTGCGGCTAAATAAGCATTAATAGCGTCTGACTTGTGATAATATTCAACGAAAGCATAGCCTCTTGATATTCCTGTCACAATATTTCTAACAACGTGACACTTTTTTACTTTCCCATAGTGTGAAAACATCTGAAAGAAATACAAATACTAATGAGTTTCCAACGACCATCTTTAAACTCAAAATAAATTCGAATTTTAAAACAGAATAAAAGTTAAATACAATTGAAAATTTTGCATGAAATATACATAAAGAGGAATATATCTGATTGGGAAACTGTCGTGAAAACAATGAGAAATAAACAACGAGTAAGACATCGCTAAGGATATCTAGATGGGATCTCACCTTCTTGAGGCTTTCATTAGTGGTGCTCCTGTTCAAGCGCGCTACAAATATTGTGTTTTCAGGCACACCACCGAGATGCTTAGGAGGAACGTAGGTTGCAGACAGTGCTCTCACAATAGCGTTATCATGAGGTATTACATCTGTTCTGTCGATACTTCCGGCTTCTAACGGGTTGTATTCTGTGGTAAACCTCCCCCAAGAATTTTGTGAAGCCATACCTAAAGTCAGAAAAAAACGTATGACAATTATAATTACTATATAGATAACAAAGAAAGTAGGTAAATTTCTAGAACAGAAAGTATAATAAGGTAACAAGATTTTCAAATTTTATCTTCAAGAAGTAAAAAATCAAAAATCGTACTTACCTAAGCTACTAGAGTAAACCCAGAATATATTTTCAGCAAGACGTTTTCGCCCCGAAAATTGATCAAATTTGAATTATGTACGTTTCAATGCGAAATTGTTATGAGTCAATCATATCAGAATATGTTTTTACTAATTAACAACTTCCCCGGAAATCTCAAATTTAAAACACTACTGCATCACCAATCGAGAAATTGGACATGACCTATAATTAAATCATGAACCTCGAGCCCTACTAATTCTTGCCTAACGAACACCTTGCAACAACAATTCAAGAAATGATAACAAACAATGCAGTTCGTCACATGTGCAAACTTTGTTTACAAATTCATCGATTCCGATCGTGAAATTCTCTTTGCTTCTCTATTGGATAACATCAGCGCTAGTGTCGTAAACGCGCGAATTCATAATTATTCCTCTTTAAGTTCCCCTCTCAATAGACCGTAATGTTATATTATCTTTCAGTTTACTAATTATAAATTCACAGTGAACATTTCATGAAACCGAATAATATTTTAAAGTTTGTTTAAACCAAAATATATTTTATGCTTAAAAAAAAACAATGAACTAAATAATTGCCCCTTTCTTCATCAAGTTATCAAAGATAATGATTTTATTTATAATGTATGTTATTCAATGGTCTATTAACAGATATATCAAACACTAAATTGCCAGTAATTCTTAGTTATTACTCTTTAAAAATGAATTGCATAGTCATGGATTTTATATTTTACTGGCCGTTATTTAAACATAAATTCCAAATTGCATTATTATTGCTAATGTGCTTAGATTTTCCTAATTCTTTGAAAATCTCCTAACTTTTTTGTTGCAACAATATTTTTAATTGGCAAATTAGAACATTTAACAAAGTTTTATCATTAGTATGTTTGAATGGCAAAGGTATTTTTCGTAAATTTATGAGCATTATACTAACAAAATTGCATCAGTTTAATACCCTACCTTACTATTGTGTGAATCCTTGGTAATTACCCTAATTCTGAGACTTGTAAGCTTCTTATACTAACCTAATACTATATGTTCTGACTTGACTCATGATTTCATACAGCCAAACAAACTATTTAGATTATAATCAAACAAATGATTAAGAATTTTTTCTTGCTAAAATGACTTTCTCATTTCAGTAAAAAAGTACATATTGTGGAGTCGTCAAAATCTCTCAAACATGAAATTTTGAAAATAAATACATTAAGAGTCTTATCAGCTAAACCTCAGCTAACCAAACTGATTTGGACACTTCCTGTTTAAGACTTATTTAATGCAAGTCTTTTCTTCAAAAGATCTAATTTAGTTGTATAGGTATCAATACCTGCTTACTCTTGAGAACTAAGAAGAAAAGTTGATAATTAATTTAAGATTATTAATGATTAATATCTCTCAGATATTATTGATCTATTATTATTTTTTATTATTTCATATATGCTGCAGTTAAACTACCGGACACCCTGTATTAACATCTTCTTATATATAAACTCAAAGGAAGTAGGAGTCAGATTCCAAGTGACTTGGTACTATTCAAAACAATTATAACAAGAATTAAAGAATGAAAATGATATGAAAGACTAAGAATTATATTAAATAATGAGAACAATATGAGGGAGGCTACTAAATAAACTTCATAGTGAAGATAGAAGTCTCATTATTTCTGAATAGAGTTCTACAACAAAGTCTTGTCTTAGGTCATTGATAGCAAGTATGAGAATTTTTTGATTCACATTACAAGCTACTCAAAGAATGTTATCAATTATCATTTCAAGTAACTCTTATCAAAGTGCACATTGTTTTAGGAAACATGTTAATGATACTTAATATTCGTCATCGTAGATTCATCCTTCAATATTTTAATCTCAGATCTCACATTCTCTTCTCGGTGAAATAATCGATCTTTTCAATTGACGCAGTAGCTAATTTTTCAAATAGCTCAGTATATCTCCATTCTCTTTGTTGTTGTCAGGGTTTAGTAGGTTCATAAGTTAGCGGTGTGTGCATCATGTTTTGTTTCACAAAATATCTATTTTTAATAAACTACAAGAGGAAAATAGAGAACAATATCCTCTAAAAAGCAAATCCATAACAAATATGTTAAATCCAGTTTACAGAACTGAAAGGTAACCTGTTTAGGTAACTGAAAATTAAAAATAAATACAACTAGTAAAAAAGTTTTAGTATTTAATTTATTTTCGAGCAACTCCCTTTTACAATTCAAAGAACACCCTTTCGACAATTTAATATCTTCTGATTAGGTTACAGATAAATTAAAGAAACGAACCTTCAGGTAGAGTATGCAAATCTAATTTATACATTTCAACTCTTAGAAGTGAATCTGATACTGAATGCCATTAAGTTTAAGATAATGGAATGAAGCACGGATGAATACAGATGAAGTTAGAATGTTTACAAATGTTATATTTGATGAGCAATAATTTCAATTGTCTAGATCTTTGGAAAACAGGAAAATATATTTCAAAAAAGTCCAGTGATTGAGATGAAAGATTGAAGATAGATTTATCTCAATAACTCAGTTAGTAGTACCCAAGAATATTATAAATTAATGACATTAGCTCTGATCATGAAGAGAGCACATTATGAATATTCTCTTGGGAAGAAAAGGAACAACTGATATGTAGGTTACAGTCAAACTATTCCATTGAAAAACAAATACATGATATCCTAAGAAAATAAATCTTTACAGAGAGGTAAAATTATCATAATAACAGATGATTAATGTTAACAATACATCAACGATTGATTGAATAGAATTCCCATCTGTCACCCACACAATTTCAATTCTCAAGCAGTCGCTCTCCACAACCTACATCAACTGACCGCCAACCTCTCATTGCAACCCTCCTTCGTATAACCCTAGCTTCTCCTTCATCATCATCCTTGCTACAAGACATACCCTGGAACAATTTGATGTGACCCTTGACAAGACCGCCGACTATCTCATGAGGGAGCGGCTCCTTCTGATCCTTGGAAGACAAATCTCCTTCTCCGCTACTTGAATCGCATGTGGGATCGTCTTTTGGGACCCTGCTGGAACTGCTTCCCTCCTTAACTTCCTCTTTCCCTTTACTCGACTTCGCTCCTTTCCTCTCCTTTTCCACCCCATCCTTCAAAACCTCCTTTACCTCCAAAGCATCCTCCCCAACTTCGTCAACTTCCTCAACCTCTTTAAGTCTCACTCCCACTTCGCTCCCCTCCTTGCTCTTGTCTATAAGATTCTGCCTCTCCGAACACTCTTCTTCGCTCTCATTACCGTCTCCTTCTTCTTCCCTCACTCCTGGATCATCTTTCTGCTCTTCCGTAGCTGTTCCCTCTTTTCCTACAGCTTCTTCGTCTTCCTTCTTATTTTCTTCTGCAGCTAAGTCAGGGGGTTCAATCTTATCAGTCGAGGAGGAAGGCTCAGCCGATACTTCGTCACTAGATCGTCCCGGAAGTCTCTTGTCGATTCCAGCCTCCGTCTTATCTTTTTCGACTTCCCCTTGCTTCTTCTCAACCTCTGCCTCAGACTCCTTTTCCGCTTCCGGCTTCTCCTCCCCCTCATTTTTCGCCTTTCCGACACCCTCCGCTTCTTCCTCGCTTCCTGGAGATTGGGTGCTACTCGATGCCTCAGTTGCTTCATCCCGTACGCACTCAGGTTCTACAGTTTCTTCTGCAGATCCTTCTTTGGGACCTTCTTCAGCTGGTTCGGCGGGTACCTCATTCTTAGCGCTGGCCTCTTCCGGATTCCGCGGAGGCTCCTCCGAAGCTGGGGAACCCTCTGCGGAGGTTCCCTCGCCTGGGTCCTGATTCTCGTTGTTTTCCGATTCCGTCATGTCCGGCACCGAAAGCTGCTGCTCCATATCACCACCGTCCAGCATGGTTGCGTCTGTCATTATAGAATGGCCGTCTTCTGTTTCGGAGGCGCTCAGGTATCTCTCCGGGCCCTCCGGTACTGTCTGCATATAGGGTAAAGAGCTGGGAGCGGTGCTCGGCGTGGAGTTGAAACCCGACTGAGGGCCGGAAGAAATCGCTTGGAAGAGGGGTGGAGAGGTGTTCTGCAAGATATTGGCTTGGAGGGAGCGGCTGGCGCGGAGGAGTGCCGTCTCGTACGTGGGAGGAGGAGAATCCGGGATGAGAGTAGTTTGACAGCTGCGGGAACTGGTGTGCGGCGGCGGAGGAGGAGGTGGGGGGATGAGGGCGGAGATGTCAGGGGGTGGGAGGGAGCTGTCGGAGTCGTCTTGAAGGCAGGATGATGATGTCGGATTACTGCAAATGAGATAGAGTTTGCTATTAATAACGCTAATTCACTTGTATCAAGCTAACGGAAGGAAATAAGAAGATTAGAGAACCGCTAAAGTGAGCACGAAATCTTAAATAGCATTTTGGTATTTTGAAAGTATCTTGGTACTCAAAGTTGTTTAATCTATTATTTAGTCAAGTTCTATTCACTGTTTAGTCCATGTAAGTGTAGTTGTACTATTAAAAGTGTTTTGACTGCTTACGTCATACCGCTCACCGGGTATCGAACCCGGTACCGTTTTCACCGAAGCCGATCGCGCTGCCCAATTGACTATACGGAAGCTCCGATATCGATGTGGTTAACGCGTTTTCCTTCGGTGGAAGCTGACGTGGGTTCGATTTCCGGTGGGCACGAGGATGTTAAACAAGCTTCGTGAAAACAAAAACAAATATGTACGGGCAGATCAATTGATATCGGTAAAGTAAAGACAATTAGGCGGCGGGGGAGTCAATGAACTGACCACAAATCACGCAAGGTGGATGCCTTTCGGCAAGGACTTGGCCTCCTAATGTGTTGGAGAATTGGTTTATACTCATTCCATTCTGTGAGAATTCGTAATATTAAATGAGCTTCAATTATTCCGAATTAAATAATTTGGTTACAAATTTAAATTGAAGAAATTAAAGATTAGTTAATATCCTTCAGCAAATAACTTCCTGGAAATATATAATGTCCATTTACCGATTTACGTAACGAAAACCTGTAGGTTAAATATAAAATTTTATTCACCATATTAATTAGAGCGTGAAGTAGATTGTGAAATGATACCTCCACAACAAATGGACTACACGAAAGAAGAGGCTGATTAGTCATTACCTCATCTAAATAAATAACGAAAATATTTTTGGTGAGTTCCAGTTCCTAATAGATTCATTTTTCTCTTCTTCGCCTCCATAGGAAATGGGATAATTTGGATTTAAATTCAAGTGATTTCTACTTTCATTATAATGAGGATTAGAACCGCGCTTGTATTTGATTAGGATATTAAACTTACGAGTAGAAATGTGAGATTTTTGATACACGCTCCTTATAGAATTTTCCTTAACCTTCGATCTTTGTGAACATCCTATTAAACATACATCGAAAATATTCTACAATGGTCGATGGTATAATTTCGTCTCCAACCTTCCTGCTCGAGGCCTTGCTCTTCTGCGACCTTCTCCTCTTCTCTCCTTTGCTCGAATTGCACAATCATCCTCAGGAGCAGGGACCAAACCGGACGTAGAGCTGCAATCCCCGCTGGGTCCATTCACAGCTTTGACTACGTCCTCGTACGTTGGTGGCGCTTCGTAATCAGGAGGGTCGTCCGTGGAAATCTCTTCAATTCGAGCTCCGTCTGAATTTACGAAAAAAAATAAATTAAAATACCACATAGGAAAAAGAAAAGAGTTATAGAAATTATCGAACCGATTTTGGCAAGGGTTTGAACGGAAATATTAGATATTGAAAATGAAGCATTAAAAGTAAAATACTGAGAACAAATTAAGAAACTATATTAAATTATAGTAGTGTAGGGACACTTAGTTGGAATTAAGTAATGGTGTAATAAGCGAATGAACACGACTTGAAACTTTTAAAATATCCCAGAGGTTACTCCGACGTAATGTTAGATGAAATCACATATGGATGCATTCAAAAGGGAGGTTTTGGTGAATTGTGGATTAGGGTGAATAGCAGCCAGATTATTTTATTTTCCCCAACGCTACAGGAATGACTACCACTTGGCCTGTTGCCTAATTGTAGTACTCACAAATAAATAAATCAATTTCAGCATTAGGTGTTAGTCACAAGATATGTATATTTATATACGAGTAAAATGTAGCTTGCATACTGCAAGCAGATTGACAACACTAATTTCATATCGGCATCATATCGGGACGGTCCTCAAAAGAAAAAAAAAGGATTGAAAATATTCTTAAAATTCGCTGCAATTTAATCGTCTGGCATCAAACCCGGGTCTTCCAAGTGAACGTTCTATGCAACACGACAGAAGATCGCCATCTATAACTATGTGTGAAAATTCAAGCAGAAATATTGGTTGCAACTGCCTCAAACGACGTCCTACTTTTCCCTTTTATCCTTATGAGAGAAAAGTTATTGTGCTCTGGCATCGAACCCAGAAACAGTTCCGTCTTATCTATATTTTTTCTGAAACCAATTCTTACCATACATCTTCTAGCCAAGCAAGAACTTCCTATCATTTCGATAAGTGCATCAAAAAAAATAATGAAAAACTACTCCCATGTATTTTAAAGGGCAGATCTTTGCATCGTCCTAGCATCGAACCCAGGATATTTTCCTTAAAAGTCATTTATTTTTTCGATAGATGATGACTATATATATAGGCTCCTAGAGTTTTGATTCTCTACCTATCCGGGAAGTATTTTTTAAAAAATCCGGAAAATCAAAGCAATGCATTTAAATGGAAAAATCGGGACTTTGGGGCCCTCTGGAATCGAACCCATGACACTGAGGTTCAAAATCGCAATTTTTCTGGCGATTAAACGTTATGGCCAATACGTCGTAAAAATTTCAAGTCAATGACGCTTGTGGTTTAACCTGTGAATTAGTATCCTATCTATCTATCTATCTATATGAATGAATCCGGAGAAGCATCTATATATAATAGATAATACATTAGGTAGTCAGCAAATATTATATGTGATGCATGTTTAATTTGCAGAATATAGCACTGTTAAAATCACAGTCTAACCTCAAGAAAAGGAATCTGTTACTTCTAACGCTCTGAAATGCAATCATCAAAATTTAAATTTGAACTGATGGCAATGATGATATCGGAAAGCAAAACAGATTTTAGGAACAATGAAAAAAACTTGGAAAAATACAAGCTTGATTAGAAAGGTGAGATTTGATGCGATTAAAGATAAATTTAAGGAATAAAATTACCTATAATCATAAATAACCTAAAATAGTATACGCTTGTACGTGATTTGGAGGAATGATTTAATAACGAAATAGATAAATAATCGATGTTTTCAGTTGTCAGTTTTTGCTATAAATTGTCAATTGAAATAATGTGTATGTAAAATGAACTTCGTTGAATAATATACAAAATATAGCTAATTAATATTTAAGCAGCGGGCATAATTACGAAAAATTTCATATTTTCTTTGACAATTTGTCTCCATCGCAGGTTAACACAAGAAATTAAAATATATTGAGCCATAAGAGGTCGCACAAGAAATATTTGTTGGCCGCGTGCGACTCAGATACCTCACTTTGCATAACCATACTCTAGAGATTAAAATGGTTATCTTTTCTTACCATACTCTCCCAAAAGATCACTGATAGTTTGTAGTCTATTCTGAAGTTCACGATGCTGCCGAGCTCTAGATCCCATTCGGTACAGCAGTATAATAAGTGCAGCTATAAGGAGAATTAGACCTGAAAACATAATAAAGAAATTATACATTTAAATTTTCAATTGAGCATTACTCTTAATCTAAGAAGGTGAAAAATCTTGGCGCTAAAAATCAGGCTTACATCACAATGTGGCTGCGTTTTAGTTTGGGGTTGAAAACGAACGCTAGGTATAGTTTGAGAAGTAACTGCCGCAATACTTATTTTTAAGATTTCGGTTGATTTATCACTGAGACTACCTGACTTGAAGTTTATTGAATCGCCTTAAAACTGAGGAAATATATGGACAGCAGGAATTATTACTTTAACACCAAGATTATTCATCACAATTTACTGAACTTATCTTTGTTCAGTAACTCTGTCATTGTTTATGGAATAAATTCTACAATATCTATCATTTTATTCTAATATCATGGACTATTTTTCATAATTTAGCATAATAATTACAAATATACCGAATTTATCAATCCTTTATTAAACATCATTATTTGAGTTTTACAAAGCTGTCCATTCGTATAGTATACGAATATGATCGTATGAGTAGAATTTTCAGGTGAAATACGGTGTTTTACCAAAAGAAGTATTTTGGGTGATTCCACCACTCGATTTGTTCTCATTCCTTAATGTGCTACCGAGATACTGAAAGTGTTGAAACAGAGATATATGTTGGAATGGTTTGATGGCTACTCCTCTATTTATGAAATAGGGAACCCTTCAATATTTATGTGTTCGACACATACATTTGGTTTCTTTCAGTTTATTGAAAACTAAATAATTTACACCGACTTAATGGTGTGTAATCGAAAAAAAATCTCGTGATAAAGAATATTTTTACCAACCTAAACTGCTAACAATAAAAACAAGAGTGGCTGTTTTCAAGTCTGGGTATCTCTCCATCTTGGGGAAATAGTAGTTCGGAGTGTGAGAATACCAATGCCGATCGATGCCAGTATCTCCACCCATTCCTCCAATCATTCCCATGTTCCCACCTCCTTCCATAGGTCCATTACCTTCTCCATTCTCTGAAAGTTAAAAGAACAAAAATCATACTATGATCTTCATTTGATCAAATTAGGCATTAACGATATTTACTACAAAAATTTATAATCTTATTAACATTCAAATTATCGTAGACTAAGTGGCCATATGCTGTAAGAGGCAATAAAATGTTTCCTTGCGAAATATATCATCTAAAGATCGAAGAAAAATACTAAATTTACGAGTAAATTAAATCATAAAATTAAGACACAAATTAAAATAGCGTTTCAATGTTTTTATGATATTTCCATACGTTTCTTTGGGAGTCTCAATTCTATGTATGAAAATAAGTATCATGATGAGTACAGTTACGTTATTTTTGTTTAATATTCAGAGCGAGAAATAAATAAATCCTCATTAATAAATAATTTAAATGTGAATAAGCCATGATAGTTCGCCGGAAATAAAGGCATTTAACAATAGCCTCTAGCTTGACTGTTCATTTATTAATTTAAAGTTACGCTGCAAGTTGGCCTTCTGGCCAGGTGGCAAAGTTTTACCTGGATTACAAATTTTCTGCGATTCATAACTTATAGTCGTTCAATAATATTTGCACTGTTCACAACCAAGACCATCGAATATCAATCAGATAAAATTATCGAACTTGCATTCAAAATATTTCTTCCCTGATTGGCACAGCATGGAAAAATTAAGTGAACTGAGAGACGCATGTCCTACATCAGCCACCAAAATGCATTTCAGATACAGTAGAGAGGGACTCACCAAGACATGAAGGGGGTTCATCGCTGGCATCCCCACAGTGATCAAAGCCATCGCAGGTAAGAGCCCCTGGGATGCAGCGGTGATTCTTACAAAGGAAGTCGGTGCCAGTGAAGCAGTCTTGAATTGAAAAAGATTTTAGAACGGAGGAGGAATATCTCCAAGTTAATACAGAGGAGGTTATTTCCGTTGGGATACATATAAAGACGTAGAAATTCAAAAGAGAAAATCAGTATATTTCATAAAATATCCATCGTGAGTCGTAATGAAGCCCAATGATCAAAATCGAGCGTTAAAGTCTCCAGCAAAAAAATCGTAGCTAATTAGCTAGCGCTTACTTTTAACTACCAACTTTAGCAATAATGAACTCATAACATTAACAGTACATCCAGATGTCCAGAAATTTCTGGATTTTTATAGAATTAATTAATTTCATTATACATCGAATAGAGAGGCATTATTAATATTTATTAATTATTTAGATACATGATTAATAATGATTAACCAATTTTCAGCTCTTATTAGTGACCGATAAATATCCAGATATGACAAGATACTCATCCAGAAATTACTATTTTTATTTATATAAATTAATATTATATTTAGATTTATTAATAAACATGTTGTGTCATCAGTTTCGAGAGACAATTATTGCTAAAGAAAAGAAATTAGCCTAAACGTAATCGCATAAAATATTCCATTTAATTATCATTAATTATTTTATATTACTGTATATTATTAATTATGTGTAGTATTCTATTATTTATGGCAGACGTACGGCAAATAATAATTTTAAAGTTCCGACCGAAAAAACAACTGAAGCATGCGTTTATCCTGTCGTATCCCAGATTTGTTGTGCAACGAAGAAAATGTCCCGACTCCGCACCATCGGTTTCTGTTAACCCTAGGTTATGTTGATTGGTCAGCCAGTATATGTAGCCAAATTGTTTGGTATCTACTTACGTGTGTCATATTTTTCTAGTCATACGATGTGAATGCCCTTACATAGGGTGTTCCACAAAGGGTTTCCTTGATTTAAAATGAAATAAACAGGGAAACGGAGAATTATAGAAAAATGAAACAAGTGACATGTTTATTTTGAAAGACGTAAAATATTATGTTCGAAATAAAAATAGCATTTTTGCATTCTTCCACCGATCTCCGTTTCTAGTTCTATTCATTTTAAAATACTCGTGTCCTCTTTGGGTCATCCTGTGTTATAGCAAAGAGAGGTTAGAATATCATCAGATATTATCAATCATCAATTATCCTTAGCAACATTTGAAACTAATTTCTACACTATAAAAAAATAGTGTCAACCAGTCATAACAGTACAAATGATGTAAATGGAGTTAGACTTAGCACTTTAAAGCGTGCGACTTGCCCAAAGGTTTGGGCAAGTCGCACGCTTTAAAGTGCTAAGTCTAACTCCATTTACATCATTTGTAAAATTTCCTGGAGAGGATTTCTCTTAATTTCGCTTTGTGGTTCGGTTGCCTCAATGAGGACCTCTGGTGGTGGTTGGTGCCACTACGTGGAGCACCATCACCTTGATCATAAAAGCCCCCAGTTACAGAAGGGTAAAGGACGTGGCTCGGTAGCTTAATGGTTAGAACAACCGCCCAGACCTGGGTTCGAGTCCCAACCAAGTCACTATTTTTTTTTTCAGTCATAACAGTAATCATTGCTATTCAAAATTTGCGGATGACTCTGTCAGAGATGAAATTACTACAAAATATTTTGAGAATGTTGTAAGAAAAATGTTGTTGCACAAGGTTTAGCTAGGAGGATTAGCTTATAAACGGTTCCGCTTCAAATGTAGGTAGAATAGGACTCACAGTGGCGTGACTCACCCATGTAGCTGAAAGCAGTGAAGACGATTGAAAGGCGGGAGTCGTGTGCGAATGTACCACTGAGAGATACGTAGAAGCCAACCTCCAAGGGTAGCACATGCTCCCGGCCAACCTAGGAGACGAGTGATACAAAAAGATTGAAATAAGTGAGAAAAATTGAGGTTGGTATGGTGATTTTGTATCTATACAAACTATGGTGGAGTATAAAATAAAGGAAACATCAAAAATCATAAAGTAGCAACTTATATTTGCCAATATGTATTTCGATCGATTAAATGTAAGTTGCTACTTGATGTTTTTTGGTGTTTCCTTTATTTGATAACTTAACAATCAGCGACCACCCCCCTTTTATTTTATTATATGGCGTAGTAAATTAGCCGATAAGTATTTGTCGCACTTTCTAGCTCTCTAAAAGTTGAATCTAGTTCTAAAAAATCACTGAATCATTAGTTCTAAATAAACCTTGACTTCTTGACAGTTACATAAAATTATTAATGTAAATAGTAGAAGAAGAAGAAAATGAAAAGTTGAAAAAGTCAAATGACACCTTCACCAAGATTTCTCTTTTAATTCAAAATCAAAATCTTCTGCATGATTTTAAATGCAATATCTTTGGATATTAAATACCATCAATTCATAGATTATTAAATTTTGAAGTGCTAGTATCAGCGGAAGAACGAGGCACAATGTGTTTGAAAATCCTCACTTGAGTAACTCACTCGTGAGTAGGCCAAATCAATGCATGGACGTAAAGAGGGTTGCGTTGTTCCAGGATATTGGTTGCCACCATCGAAGGCGTGGATGTTTACCATGTTATCGTTTATCTGATCATTGTGAGGGTGAGGAATAACAAACGCAATGAGATAGCAGTGATGACCTCAAGATAGTTATAGATTATATCGAAGTTATGGATAAAATATCAAGAGAACCAATATTCGTTAACTTAAAACTACAGAAGGCATAAAGTAATATAAGCAGAATATGGACCGGCAATGAAAGGGTTATAGGTAATAAATATTTTAACTGATGTATCATAACATCATGCTTCATTATTCATGGTGAAAAAGTAAGAGTTCGAATCGAAATTCAGGAAACAACTTTTACAAAAAAATCAGACCAGGATTTTACGACTTATCATACCTCAATACGTTACAAAAGTCTAATTGCCAAGCAGTAAAACAAATAAAGAAGTATGCTAATGCAATCAGAGTAAGCATCCTGGAATTGTCATATTTCTTAGAGAAAATAAAAAAAAATATTATGGGATCTAAAAGTTAATTTAGTATTTTATATTTATATAGTATATTATATAGCTGATGTAGTATTTTCTTCAAACCATATCCCTCCATTTCCTGTCATTTACCAATTTGCCCAAAATTTGCAACACTCTAAAATCTAAGTTCTGAGTTAGAAATATTATTTTGAGTAATATTAGTAACTTATAGAAATGCTAAGAACAGAAAGAAATTGTAACTCATTTATTACCAAGCACCTTTTAGTGTTTCAAATGTATGAACTATTACTTTTTTACCAACAAATTGTCCGTCTCCAAAGCAGCTTCCACTGGTTTGAATGATCTGATCTAGTGATTAGTTTGAATCGGTAGTTCTGATACAATAATAATAAAACGATTCCACCAAGTCGAAAAGTAAGTAACGAACTTGCAGAAATGGATTTTATGGCAAATCGTTCAATGAGATAACACAGAAAATAAAAAACATAATATAAAAATCCAATAAAGCTGATTCCAAATGGACTCACCTGCTTCCTTGCTGCAACAGGAGGAGGTGGTCGACGACGCCGCGGCGGAGGGGATCTGGGACTGGCCGTCACAGAGTTGCTCACCAACGCCTGCGGAGAGGATGGTGCCCCCGTTGTGGGCATCGTCGTTTCCCATTGCACAGCCGCTAAAGATGGTTCCTCGACCAAGTTCGTCTGCATTCCGTAGGCTGGGTCCGTTTCCTTCATCACTTCGTCTTCGGCCACTAAAGCCATTGCGACATCTGCGGATTCTGAATTTTCCAATTCCGAAGAGTATGGACGTTGCATCCAACCAAATAGGCGAGCACGACGCTGGGGGTGATCCATAGATAGGGGGGCGTGTCTGCGATAACGTGAGGATAGTGAGTGGTGTCTGAGAGGCGAAGTGGCGGACGGCGATGGAAGACGCAGCACCTCCAAAAGAGGCGTTTCCGAGGTTGTTCCCTGACGCACGTGTAGTTCGGTGCTGCCACCTTTAGAAAGATAAAGTTTGTTGTGAGAGGAGTATAAACCTTGAAGAGTGACAAGTAAGGGAAAGCAAAAGTCAACATAGTAAAGGTAAATATATAAAAGGGTATTGAAAACAGTAACATTCAGCGTATGCTGTGTCGGGTCATTGAAAGACGTTGTTCAATTCGGAAAAACGTTGACCATTATATTATTTTACTAAATATTTATCAAAATATCTGAGGGTATTAATTGGCATCAATATTCAATTTCATTGGGAATCGGGATTATCGGTATAAATTTGAAATCAAATTTTAGAAATCAAAATCTGACATTCTTTAAATTACTTTTGCTATAGTTCATTAGGAATGATAAACGTATGCCAATGTAAAATAATTCTTGTAATTCAAAAATATATGAAGCAGGATAAACACATGATACTCTGAAACAGTTTAGTCTCTAAATTTCCACTAAGTTTATTCATAAAGAAAATGTTTTAATTTCCGGAGTAAACATTACCTTACTAGTTCCTGGGATTAACAGGATATTAAGTTTATTAATAAAGGATTTTTCTATTTTCGGATTAAAAATTACTATAAGAATCCATAACATTGACAAGTTATTGATTATAAAATATCATAAAAGATTTTAAAATTTCATAACTTTCAATTTAAACATTATTTTAATTAAATAAAATTTTTAATAAGTTATCATGGAACCATAATTTCACAAATGATTACTTTATACTATCCACCATCGTACCCATGTCCTGAAATTGAGCCACACGAAGATAGAGATGTGTCTTCATATGAGCACGGAACTTTGGTGGCCTGACGATCCACACGCAGTCATACGCTCTGACGCTTCCTGGAGGCACCATTTCCATCATTGTTATAGCACCACCAATATTCTCTACGAAACCACCACAATCTGTAATATAAGATGGCGGAAAATCAATTTTTCAAGTCATGTTTTCAAGAGATTTTAAAGAATTCCCAAACCTTTTATTGACGAAAATTTCGTCTATTGACTGATATTCATATTTATACTCCACTTTCTGTGCGATGATGTGACAGCAAGTAAAGAAGATGCAGTAGAGCCTACCATTTGTATATCTTTTTTATATTCGCCTCAAACTATTTGAGAGCTTTACAAGTTAGGTAATATATTCTCATCGCAGAACTTTTAATCAATTAAATCACGCCTAACATTCAATTTAAAATTCGTAATAGCACGGCTGTTGCTGGGAATGAATCCTCTCAATTGGGTACCTTTCTTACTAAGCAACAAACCATTGTATCGTAGCTTAATACAGAATGATTGACTCACCAGTGACTGGCTTTATGAGATTCTCTGGAATTCGGCCTGTAGAAGAGGAAAACGTTGTCAACATTATTTGATGAATATATAATTCATCTGAACAGGTATTTGGAATGATTCACAAGTTACGTTGTTTTACAAAATAACGAAAGTTGGTGACTCACCAGTAAGAAAAGAATAAGTGGCTTTGTATCCGAGCCCTGTCCCGCCGTTGGCGTAGAATCTGACGAGTAGAGATGGGCCGGAGGAGAGGACTACAGGCGGACGGAATGACGCGCCGCTACTTACTTCCAAGCGTTGACCGTTCCAATCATAGAACTACACCAAAATTATAAAACATCTCTTAACAAATAACATTCCGTTTCTTCTATCAAGTACTTCCTAATGTGTTATACAGCATAACAATTGGTCGCAGCAGGCTGACTATCTCCCAACAAGGCAATGAAGAGACAGTACGAATAAACTGGTTTAATTCAAATATTTTCGAAAGATACTTTATAAACTTTAATAAAGGTCTGTTCTGGTAAATTTGGTGCCCTTTTACCCCTGATAATGTTATTATATGCTTAGTTTGTGGTAGTCAAAATACTGTGATGAATAGTTTTACGGCCATTATGTGTAACCAGGGATAACAAGTGAAACATTATCAGGGATAAAAGTTCTATTCCAATATACCTAGTTTTTTTCGAGGTAACACACTCTAGGATACATAGAGCTAAACCTATTAATTAAGGTATATTATTGCGAACATTCTTATGAAGTTTGAAAATATAAAGTTTACAAATGCTTTCAAAATGCATTTTTACAATATTGTATGGAAAGGACTGAACACGCGACCGTTCAGAGGGAAAACAAATTCCCAGGCTAACTGTAAGCAAATACTGCAATTAATATGGTAATTACCGAATACATTAATACCTATACTACCCATTTGGCAACATTTATTCATCCACATACACATTGGACCTTTTGGCTTGCAGGACGGTAGATGAACATCAAGGGATCTACTTATTTTCTATATCGCAATCCCGAATCTTTCGTAGAAGAAACTAATTATTGTCTTTGGGATGAGAGGATTATCCCACCGTCCATTTCTCTCATTATACACTCATTGTTGACAAGAAAAAATTAGGGCCAAAGTAGGTAAGGTCACATAATACCAATGACGTCTTTCGCAAACACAGTATCCTTAAATTTATCATGCGATCGCTGCCTTACTTCTAATCTCCTTTCTTTCAAGGATTCCCAACCTGCGTCAGAGAGAGTTTTCGTAACGCTAGCTGTATTATTGTAGTATTTTTAACATAACGTATCGACTTGCGCTGTACCTTCTCAAATACACGGGCACACTTTTTATTTGACAGATTTCTTGCAATCGATCGCATTTTATAACGCATCTGTGCAAACTATTGTGTGACCATTAAACATTCCCTAATAACTTCAATAAATCAATTTCCTTTTAAAAATTCTTCGGAGAATTGTATACCCTCTTACTGCCGCTCATTTTCATTTGCGATGAAATAAGAAATGCCAAGGAAATTACGTAACCGGGGGAAAATTTAAAAAGTAAATGTACACGAAAACAATAGAATGAATGAGTAAAATGGTAATTAATATAAGAAATTTCATGTCAAAAATTTTAAAATATATCGTGGAATGGAATGAAATAGAAAAGTAGTAAGAAATACATAAACCATAAAATATGATGATGAGGAAAATAAATGCAGACAAACTCTGAGAAAGTATGCAACAATAACCGACAACAAACAATCATCTCATTGCCTGTGAATGTTTTGCTGATGCACTAAATTTCAATTAAAGGCAGTGTTTTAATAACGCAATTACTTAAGTCAGAGAAATTTCATCATATACCTCTCACAAATAATAAGGCAAAAGAAATTCAAAATATAAATCATGAATTTTTAATTTGTATTTAATTTTAGTTGATATTTTAACTGATGACATGAATTTTATTTAATATGGGTAAATCAAAGAGGAAAAGAAATAACGAAATAACAGAACGCAATATATATAGGATAATCAGACGATAAAAACAAAAAAAAATATAGTCCTTTGTACTCTTAGATGACAAGTGACATTAATTATAACTATCCTTATATCTAACATACAAATCTACATAAAAAAAAACAGCATAAATGATCCTAAAACTAAGATGATGAAAACTCCCACTTGTGGATTCGAGATGACAAGGTAGTAGCGTTATGAATGAATGCATTGTGTATAAATAGTAAAGGTAGTCTCACCTCGATTATAGAAGACCCGGAGAGTTGAAAATCTGAGAAGAGTAGGCGGACGCGGGCGTTAGAGTCTGGGCTGGTGATGACGTACTCCGCGCCTAAATCCCTTGGGTATGGAGCGGGGAAGAAGGGCGATGTGAGGAATCCACCGGTTGTGGCATTGGAGTTGACGCTGGGACGATAGCCTTTCAGGAATTGCCGGTTACCTACAAATTAACATATTCTCGCAAATTAAGTTCAAGCGGTCATTACATACTCCATATAAAAACCATAATCACCACAAGAAGTAAACCACAGAAAATTAAATTTACATTAGTTTCTGTTCTTTTCTTATTCCGAATTATAAAACATTTCTTATTAAATTTCATTGTGATTAATACACTCACAGTGAATGTAACTGAGACAATTACCAGCAACGGAATTCTCTTACACAGTTATTAAAATCTCCAATACTACCATTCAAAAATGCAGCGAAATTCGAACTTTATCTATGTTGGAGTCAGTATCGAACTATTTAATAATATTACTGGTTTGTATTTTACTAATTTTAAGTACCTTTAAATTGAGATTCCGTGACAATGCGATCAAAATAATATACAATAGTGGCCTACTGAACACTGGCGAGGTGGAAAATTTAATTTCCTGAATTCTTCTCAAAATTGAAAATAATTTTTAACACTAAACCGAAATGTCCATCATGCTTATTATAATATATTTACACGTGTAATATGAAATAATTAATATGTGTAAATAATTCAATTTTATTTAACTTTTAATTTATATGTTAAGCTATTATTATCGACTACATTACTTTGTAGAGACTAGATATATTTTATTGATGTTTCGACTAATTTTACCCTGAATATGGGCTAGCTTAAGTGTAGTGTGCGGTAAAAGCTCATTTTAACTGTAGATACTTTTGCGCCAGAAAAAGCACAAGAAAGGAAGGAATAAAAAAGAGAAGATAACAGAGAAATCCAATCAGTGAAATTTAGTAATATTTTGAAGTAGTTGAAATCCTAAAAATAACACAAAATATGAAATATACAACTATAATTAGAAGCCAGACTCACTAAATAACGAGCTCTTCATCTGGTAAGTTTTAAATATAAAAATATGAATTTATAAAATAGCGATATCAATACTAATCAATAAGATCATTAGAGTATAATAAACTACATCCTTGTCTCTCTACCAGCGCTCCATGGGGAGCTGTTGTTCCGCGATTATTAGTCAGGTGTTTTGAGGGATCCTTAAACTTTATTTGAGATTTTTATCAGTACCAATCACTAATTAAAAGAAATCCTGAGCTGCTGAGTCCAAGAAGACTTACGTTCTGAGGAGTATTCCAGGGTGAATGCATGACGGTGAGGTGAGGCGAAAAGCAAGGCCAAAGCGAGAGTTCTAGTCCTGGAGCGATATCCGACGGGTGTGTTTTCGCGGTATCCACGGGGAAAGGCGCCGAAATATTCCGCCTGGCCGATGTCGCCGGCTCCAGTTGGCGGCGATTTCACGTAGCCACAGAACGGCGCACCTGATGCCTCGTACGGGGGCTCCGTTATCCATAGGTAGTCGCACCTTTACACAGAAAGAGAGACAAAAATTGTATTCACCATTGCATTGTGGACATGGGCATCATCGAACTATGCTCAGATAAACTCACCTGAAGAGGTGGTAAGTTTGTTTAATTCAACAATAAATAAAATGACACCAGATATAGACTCGATACTCAACAAGGCTCAAAATCAAAGACTTCTCTTCTGGCAGTTACAATTCCAAAATAAATTTCAACGTTTGAAAACCTTCTTTCTTTCATTGGTTTATCTCATATCAGTATTTTGTAAGAAAGATCGCGGTTTTTTGGATGTAGAGTTAAAATTGTAATGCTAAATACTTTTCATATTAAAGATCTAATAATATGAGATCAATTAGAGGAAGAAAATTGAAAGCTAGCTGACAATAAAATATGACTGAAATGTATTTCATGTAAATGGAACGGTACTTGAATAAAAAATATTCCGTAATTACTAATTATAAATTACGGAATATTAATTAATATATGATTGATTAATTCAATTCGTGTTTCCTTAATTTAATTCTAATAATAGCTAATATGATGAGGTTTATCCTAATAAATATATTTTAAAGAATTGAATTCTTAAATTTTAACATTGAGGAAGTGATTAACCACTCTATTTGAATAGGAAATGGAAGGATAGAATAAATTTGTATTTAGAGGAAATATTATTCAAGGAGCCCAAACGTTTACTGAATAGTTGCATGAAAAGTCTACCTTACTATTGATTATATTATTATTATTGATTTTTGGCAAGCTATCTAAAATTCTTCCTTCGTGATAAAGAAAGGAAATAGAGAATGTAGGCAAAGAATATTTGAGGCCTTACAAAAGAGGCCGAAAGAACTATCATGTAGTAGATTCTAAGAATATGCTTGAATATAGAGAGAATTAGAAAAATCTAATTTAAATTTAATATAATCCAAATTAAAAAGAGATTTCCTTATTATCTCTATTGATAAGACAAAGATTAAGCGGTAGAATGACGGATGACATATTTCTGGAAATTGATTTTCGCGGAATTTAAGATGGTAATGAAAGATCTCGTGCTGTCCTGGTGAATGCTGAAGATGAAGACCTATCGGGTTCTCTACCAGATTAGATGTTCCACTGCCGACGTTTCGATAGCGGACTCTGCCATCGTCCTCAGGGCGCTGAGTGAAACGTCGGCAATGGAACATCTAACCTGGTGGAGAGCCCGAGAAAACTTCATAAGTAGGTAATGCATACATTTCGGTAAAACATTACAATTGATAGATATTAATAATAGATAATGGCTCATGTTCAGAATTGACCCTAGTTCTCTTAGCAGTCTCCTTGAATATTTAAGGAATTTCTAAAATGAGTATGGCCTAAAGTGATCGATGACCGCCTCGAGAACCATCCTACGGGAGGTTTATGGAGGGGTTTCCCTTCCGTCTTTGGGCAAATGCCAGGCTTAAATTCATTTTTATGTTCCCCTTAACATTACCACCTGGCCAGAAGGTAAACTTACAATGTAAACTTAAATAATAAATAAATAAATAAAGAACGTGCTGTTGGTGGAACCCCTTGGTGAAAAAATCTTTATCAACGCATTTGAGAATTGTCCTCAAAATAAAAATTTAGCTTTTGCAGCCAGATAGTTAAACCAAAAAGGGAAACAACGAACGAGCAAAGAGATATTATGAATCATTTGACAGAGGTTGACACAGTAGCTGTTCCAAGCATCAAAGAGCGACATTTACAATTCCAGTGCTCTGTTTCTTTACCTCAAGCTAGAATGAGCTTGATTCTCAACCAAAGCTTGCCTGAATCAGCATCATCATTTACTGACTTGGTGCGAAAGCGACCTGTGGAGAACATACCTGCAAGAACCATCCTGCGAGCACGTTGACATGTTCATGAAGTGGAATATGACGGTGATGACACAGGATGGACAGGTGACGAGCTCCATGCCGCATTGATGGTGAGCGGAGGTTATATTGGTAGAAGTCCCGCCCTTCGGCGTAACATCCGGCGCCACATCCCTCGCTGACAAGAACCCTCGATGGCCCAGTTCGAGGTACAGTTTCCTTCCATTATAGTCTCCGCAGATATCATCGTGTCGTGTTCCGGATTGACAGCCGCGAGCCAGCAGTAATATCAAAGTAATTACGACTCCTGTTGGTTGGAAAATGCATGAGTGAGAAAATCGGTTGAGAGAAAGCAATGATTGGCTTTTACCAAACTCATGAAACGGTCTTGTTACAGTCTTTTGCGGGACAACCGATTCAGACTCGTCTGAATCATCAGGTGGAGAGAGTTGATGGTTATGTAAATAAGAGGAACTAAAATAGGTCCTTAATCTGATTACCACAGTTCTATTCTTACGAAAATTTTTTGTACGAAAAGGATCAGAAATAGGAATCCTCTGACTGAACAATTACATATTACGAGGAAAGTTTTTCATAACCAAACGAGGTTGTTCCATCTAACTCTTGTTTTTCCGTTATAAACTATAAAATTTATTACATAAAATCAGTTCCCAACTAATATTTGTTTACATTTGTGCAAGGTTGGATTGGGAACAAAAACTGTTCAGGGGTCTATCTATCGGAGGAATGAAAATAAATTCCCATTTATATTTATCGAGAGTTAGTTCATCTATGTATAATCCGACTATAGACCTTGCAATTTTTATAAAAACATGTTGTGTCTCTAATCCAAACATCTTCAGCTTGAATATCAAGAAAACGTTCTTTGAATACATGAGTTGCTCAATTCACTTTGATGCCTCATCAGTAACGGTAATTCTCCAAGTTTTCTCAAAAATCATTCGGGAAGTGCTGATCTTAATAAAATTTTGCAAGTTGCCTTTTTTCTATAGACGACCAAGCTTTTATTTCATGGTGCATTGATTATTGATAAGTTCAGGGATTCGAAGATAATAATTTCGTTCTGTTCCTTGGTAATTCTCGAACGTATCAGGTAAGAGTCTACATTATCCAAAGATCAAACTAAGCACAAAAAATCCAAATGATAATTTCTATTCTTCTAAACTATAAAATTTATTTCCCATGCATTCTACTCTCAACTGTTTTCTTTAGCAATCCTTCCCTCTATGTAGTTGACCCTCTGTCGATACTCAGTTTCTTCAATTAAAACCCTCTCTTCCGCAACCTTCTCTAGCACCACCGTGTTTGTTTTTGTATCAACTATTATTTTTCCATTCTAAATTACACCCATATCTCGAAGACCTCAGATATTTCATCTATTTTCTTAAGTTTAACATTCATGCAGCAAAAAAACTCCACATCAAATTGCCAATATTTTCTGATTCCATTAAAGGAACCTCTACTCATCAGTTCCCTTCGCTATTCGACGGTTCCTATGCACAAAGCCATTATTTTTCGACCTTAGAGAAGTAAGAGGATTTATTCACCTGTTCTAGTACTTTGATCGTTTTCTCTCCTTTGGTAAACCTTGATATTTTTATTTTATCCCATACTTCATGGCTTTATAGTGTAGTGCGTTTACTATAAGTGTGCCCACAATAGCTTTATCGTCTGCAAATCTTACTGACTTCACCATTTTCCTCTAACTTTCACTACCTTATTGATTTCTTCCCAAGCTTCTTTCACCATTTGCTTTGTATACATATTAAAAAGCGACGGGGATAAATGATAGCCTTGTTTTACTCCCCTTACTAACTCTGTCTATTGTGGCTCTGATGATTTACCCGAACTCTAGTTGTTTAATTTAAGAACAAATTCATAACCTATGTCCTCTCTCTCCAGTGCCACCCGATTTTCTTTTATATCCCTACCTGTTTTTGTCATTAGGTTCTATGGACATCGTTTTTAAAAACAATAAGACATTCACCCTTCTTATACTCCTTGCTATTTTCTTGTGGATGTTTTCCTGCAGTTGATTTTTTTTCCTAAGAATCTCTAAGGTTTTTCACTTCCACAATTCTTATAATTGTTTCTGCTTCTAATTTTATAATTAATGACGACGGGTTAGATGGAAGAAGAGACTATTTAGTCTCAATCTCGCTCAAATAAAGACGATTTATTATTATTATTATATTCGAAATTCGTTCTAGAATTACCCTAGTTAGCCTAATCTGCATTATGTACAACTGTGCAAATTTCAATTCTCACTAATGATTGTAAAAATGAAGTTCCACTATATTCCACAACGAGAGATCAGTTTGTTTAACTACTTTATTTTTGATGGCATATGGTTATATATTATTATTATATAATGCATTCATATTGACTGTGTGTATCTTAAACACATATACCCGCTCATATGTAAACATTTATACACAGAAGCAAGTGCACACACTGGGGAATCATTCGACTTTATTTTCATCGAATAATTGATTTTCATAAATTGTTCAATAATTATCATTAATATAATTATTCATATATATACACAAAGGATTTGATACTTTTAGCCGTAACTTTTCTCAATACCGGCCGTGGTGGCGGAGTGGTTAGTGTGCTAGCACGTTAACGCTCCACGGTCCTGGGTTCGAATCCCGGCTAATCGGATTTTTCCGATTAGGGAATGGTTGTCTGTGTGTGTGTTTGTGTGTTATTAATAAAAAATGCAAAAAGTAATAAAATAGAAAAGGGGTTAATTGGTGGAATGGCCTTCAAAGGCTAAAATCTGCCCATAAAATGACGGGATTATTACTATTATTATTATTATTAATCAATAATAAGAACTCTAAGGTTGTTTAATGGGTCAAATGGATCACGATCAAATTTAGCGAATCTTTCCAAAACCATTCTTAAGAGTAACTTATTATCAATTACATGACAATATCAAAGCTTATCTAGGAGAATCGTAATCGATGCAAAAGATTAGTTCTCCATTAGCTGTGATATTTCACCCGTTGGAGCTGCTTCTTCGGTTGCTTGGATTCGTAGGTAGGTTTCTTCCAGACTCCAAGGCAAATATTAGGAATAGAAAACTAATATTCATCAATGGGCTCAATACAATTTGATTTTAAATAGTTATATTTTTATTCGCCAATAGGTGGTTTATTTAATAGTTTATGTTATGGAATTTTACGTTACAGAATTTTACAGGCTCTTTTTTCTCGAATATTATTCATAATTTAGAGGAGGATCTTTAGAACAAACAATTAATTAGCAGATGGAAAAGGAGCCGTTCAATTACACAATGAATGACATAGTTTTGATTCGTCCAAAAATCCCTAAAATTGTACCTGATACGATGCTGCATAAGGGAGGCATTCTTTCCATTTCGCACGACGGGAAACGTTCTAAGGATTCTACCTGTAAGTCAAAGGATTTTAGCCCCTTCATTCGCTGAAATACTAGTATCATACCCCACATAATGACCACGAAAAGTGATCCGGGAAAATGCCCGTTTTTCACGGACGACCTCTCCTTCCTTGCAGCTGTGATTTTTTTCAGTCAACACCGGGTGGAGCATCTGACCGCGGCGGAATGAAACGGCCTAAAATTTTGGCGCCATACAACAAAAGAATAACTCAAATGATCACCTGAGGGGAGGGAAGCCCTTGGCCTCTTTCGCTTTTCTACTGCATCATGTGGGGAAGTTTTACAAGTGCGGAGGTGTCAGAAGACGTCGCGGAAAGGTCAGCGAAGGCGGAGATTCCTCTACTGCGCCCTATTCTCTCTCTCTACATATTGATTGGTTTTCACCTTTCCACTTCTCCATTTATGTCCTTCGTCAGGTGAACACTCGAGGTGACGTCAGCGACTGGAAAGGATTCATTTTTCAAATTTTACATTGTCGAACGACCGCCATTTTAAAATTCATTTCCCCCTTCTTCGTCAAATGGGGCAGAAGCCGGCCGGCTGGCCTGTATTTGAGAAATTTCCGAATTGAAGTCCTATAATTCCATTCGTTGATCATTTGAAGCAATTTGAGAGGAGAAGATTAATCAAGTTAGAATTGAAGTTATAAATTATGATATCATAAACGAATTAATTTGCAACAAATGAGAAAAACCAACTTATATAGAATTAACAACAGAAAGCTTAACTGACAAGGAGAGACTCTCAATTTTGTCCGGGGATTCTGATGAAAATTTTTGTGGTGATGCAGGAAGTAGAGTAATGAAAAACTTTATAGGCGTTCGTCTAAATGGGACTTAGTTTTTTGCAATAATTAATTGAAAATTTACAATCTGAGGTCTCCTAAGACTCTAAAGATACACAAAAACAAATGTACACATTTTACATCACTCGCGTGCTGTCACAGGCTCGGCGGTCCCACTCTAAGGGACATAAGTTTCTCCTCAAATTTATTCTCGTTTTCCAAATGAAGGACGTATGTCTTCGAATATTCTTCCCTATTTGGATAAATGTTAGGTTTAAGTAAATTCAAGAGAAGAGGTTACGCCCGGAAAGATGGTAGATCAGGAAAGTTTCCCAGTAACCAACGTGTATGTATTCGAGGTTTATAATCTCCAAAAGCCGTCTTCGTCGGCGTTCCTCCTCTTACTTCCCAGTAATCGGAGAAAGCAAGAAAGGAATGCCACACTTTACAATGTCAAATGCGCCGACAAAGACGGCTTTTGGTGCTTTCAAACCTCTAATTCATTAACAGCCGTGTTCCATATTTTTCTTTCGTTACGACGTATACGTAGTCTCAGCTGATTGTTTATTGATCTGAAACATGACTATAAATCATCTTTGGTATCATAATTGGTATAATTATAAACCATTACTAAAGAATACCGAATGATTCGATAAAGCTTTGTTACGAACCATCATTCATCATACTTTTAGCGAGGCTCTACGTCATCGAAGATCTCTCTGTTGAAATAAGGTTATTCTATCGGATATCAGGTGAAATAATAAAAATTTTAAAAATATTTGAGAATTACTCGAAAACAGCGAGTTATTCCTTATAGATTTGGTCTAGCGCGGGTGTGCAATGCGGGGTTGCCTATACTCAGATTTTCAATTTTCAATTAATTATTTCAACAAAACTAAGGCCCATTTAGACGAACGCCAATATAGTTCTTCATTAATCTACCTCCTGCATTACCACAAAAAGTTTCATCAAAATCCCCGGGAAAAAGTGAGAGTCTCCCCTAGTGAGTGGGACTTCAATAGATAATTAGACAATAGATGTTAATTATTGAAATAAGTTAAATAAAACTATTAACTATTACAATTTCAGCTTAACATTTATTGTGGAATTGTAATAGTGAATTTAAAATGAAATTTATATTGGAATCGTTAGAAATATTTTAATTTTACTTGTAAAAATTAAATAGATCCTCTAATTTACATAGATACTAACTCTCGATATATACTCTCTGGTATCACACAAAAAAGATTACAATGCCGCCTGAGTAGTAAGTACTTGTAGCTAACACTGAGTACTCGTAAGGGGCTAACTTCTATCCAAGGTAATTCTTAATTTTCATGGGTTATACAGTAATAGTATTAACGTTTTTCAATCTACGGTCTGTACTGTTATTTATTTAATTGAAACTCAATCTCGCAACCTTCAAAAAATCCGCAAATTTAACTTGAAAGTTAATCTCCATACGCTTTCTACGTACGTACTTACTAAGTTCGAGAGCTATTGCAAGTGGTGGTATGGTGGTGGTAAGAGAAGTGGTAATACGGAAATTGTTTAACAAAAACCATATTTAAAACATCAAAAACCGCCAATCTATTTAAAACGACTGTTAATTGATCAAATCGATTAAAGCTTTCGGCTGGTCAATAAACATGGCGGAATTCAACGAAAAAGATCCTGAAAAGCCGTCACAGGTTCCATTATGTTAAGTTTGTGTTAAGTTGTCACCCCTAACGGAGGAGACGTTCATAGGTTTCGCCACATTTTTAAGATTATGTAATCTAAGTTGCAGTTGCACCCTTCCGGGCGTATTTGGAACAGTTTAGCTTAGTCATGAACCGTAAATATTTGGTATCATTAGACACTCCTGAGAGGACAAATCTCTTTAGTGTGTGTACCTTTTCTCTTTAAAATTTCGACGCAATTTCTTGCCTTATAAATAAACTTGCAGGATAAAATGTATGCAGTCTTCCACTGAAATATTCTATACTCACTGAGACGTGAGAAATTGCTATTGTTTTAAAAACAATTGATGAGGTGAACTGTTATGATATATTATATATCGGTCGATGATTTTTATAGACAGTTTCATTCATCGCTTGAACTATAATTGACGTTAATTATCGTTCGATAAGAAATAAATGGAAAAATTGAGTCACGTCCATGGATTTTTATTTAACAATGAAAGTAACTTAAGACTTTTGGATCTACCAATTTTACCAGATTTTAATACTATCAATTGATCTGCTATGAAACCTAGCAAGAAGATCATTTTTCCTCTTAAAATTTTCACTATAGAGTTTCAAATCGGAGTAAAAATGACATATTTCGAAATCGATAAACCTAAGGAATTAGCAAATAATGTTTAATATTCAATAATCATTTTTGATATATAGCGAAATCCCCATTTAACGCTCTCGTATCTAACGTTTAACCGGCTTTTACGTTGAAATTTTGAGGTCCCAACTACAATAACTACACCCTTTGTGTTTCGCATCTTACGTTTTACCGAATCTAGTGTCAATTTCCTTTGGTTCGGTAAAAAAACGTATGACAGAGATTTCACCGTTTGTTTATTTGTAGCTAACTGGATGCCTCAATAAACATGCCTTAACATAAACATTAACGGCTGCAAATATTTAGCAAAGAAGGAAAGAATTGAAATAAAGTTAACATATATCTATAAATTAGTAGATAATTTATTGATTCGAACTACTTCTGATTCCAATTAAAAATAGAAAGCGAATGCCGTGGTTTTTCCAGTCCTTAGATATTCAGCCTAAAATACTCAACTGTTTAAAATCAAATCATGAAATATAACATTAGATCACAACATTATTCATTAAAACGCAATAATAAAATATTACTTAGCATAAATTTTGTCAGAATAAAATTACATCAAGTATAAAAAAACGAATAAAACTGCCTTGCCTGCTACGATATATAAGCAACGATAAATCCTAACATGACAATATTCTTCACAAATAAATAATATTGTCGGAAATAAATACTTATTTTTCCGAATCTAATCGGCAGTCGCAATTAGAATTCGAGTCAGAATTTAAAAAGAGTCTCAGGATAATATAAAAGTCATGATTTTGTGTATAGCAATCTCTGAATATAGTACTGATATCTTCCCGTTTTGTTATTACACGCCTTTCGGCGCGTGGCAGGGGGTGCGGGCACAACGACTCTACTTCCCTGGTCGATTACTTTTTCGTATCGTTCAGGGAAAAAGTGCTCATGACAAGACTTGTTCTGATATCTATTCTACTTATATTTCTCGCTGAATCATAAAAGCCTACAGATGGGAACATAATATCTTCCGAGAACGTACTTTCCCTGAATTTATTAAGTAAATTAAACCTTCTTTCACTTAAAGATTCAAACCCTTCGTATCTGCGTAACACTGATTTATAATTGCAATTTTTTACAAAATTTTTGTATCTCGATCTACCTTCTCTGATTCACGAGCACAAGTTACCAGATATTTCTCAATGAGGATGATATTTAATTTCTTAATTAATGATTACTGAAATAACACGACAAAGTTATTAAATTTATATACTTCATTTCATTTCAGGATTTCCTTTTGTATAATTTTTATGTACTTATAAGAAATAACAGAATACCACTACCTAAATGTCCATTGAATATTTTCCGCGTAATTAATTAATATCAGATAGATAATTAATTTTAGATAAAATCTGATTGCGGGATAAAAAGATTATTCTTTTTGACTATTCTAATTACTAATTTTTCTAGGAAAAATGCAATATCCTTAATTTAAATTTTTTCGAAAGAATTTATGCCGCTCAGATTTTTTTCATTTCAGCCTTATATCCCTCGCAATGTAAAATAAAGTTTGTGGCAATTATGTTTTTATAAAATTAACAATGAAAGCTATAGAACAGTTTTATTACTAGAGGTTTAAGGATGATCTTTGTGAGTTGCTACCCTTCTAAATCTTCGAAGATACTCAGAAAATCAGGATTGAGGGTCAGTATTTAGTTTGGCTTTTATTTTCTCGATTATAAAATCGGTGTGCCGTTGTATTAAGTCAAACAGTCCTGACAGAGTTTCTTCCCTAGTGATTTGTTTTTAATTTCGTGCGATCACCATATCCGAATAGTAGAAAAGGCAATATAGGTGAAGATGTGAGTCAAATAGTTTCTAGCGTCTTCGTCCATTTTAACAAGTCTCTCAGTGTTTTCAAAGCATGTAAATTGCCACAAAAGCCACTGAGACAAGGGTAAGCTTAGGAGTATCTTATGATGCGTTAGTGATTACATCGAAATCTACGAAAAGTTATACACCAGTATAAAAATGGGAGATGTGTGATTTACGATGATTTCAAAAGGTCGGATGGGATAAGAAAAGTGGATGAAATGATAGTTCAAAAAATTCCTTAAAATCTGAACCGTTTACATTATTATACCAATAGACATTATTTAGATATTTTAAATGTAAATTGTACTGTCGCAACGGGTACTTCAAATAAGAATGAAATATGAATTTTTTAAGATAATTCTTATAAAATTGGAATGGAATTGTCATTGCCGCAGTTCTAAATGGGAACATCAAAAATTCTCCATATTTTCTGTAAAGAATCTCATCACTTCCTTATTGATCAAATATTACGTACTAGACTTCCTATGATTTTCTTTTTTTCTTTTTTGAATATGATTAAAAAATATGGCAACCGAACGCTTGTCAATAACGCACTATTGTCCTCTAAAATACTTACTTTTAAGAAATGCACATGGTATTCAAAACTCTGACTCTAACCAAACTTAAAAAAATCTGTATAAATCCTTTTTTATAATTAAACTCTATTAGCTTTTCGATATGCTTAATCTTAACCATTGCGGTAACCAATTCAACTTAAGCGCGGTAATATTTAAGGTCTTTATTGAGGTGATATTGAGACTAAAAAGTCTCTTATTTAACATTTAACCTGTCTTCTATGATATTAATAAAAACATAAATAATTTATAGTTAAGTTTATGATATTAATAAAAAATTAATAATTTATAATTAAGTTTGTGATATTAATAAAAACATAAATAATTTATAGTTAAGTAGAAATAGAGAGAAAAAATTTCGGAGAGGACGTAAAATACCTAAGGTATTATTTTAGGAAAAATATCCACCAGGAGATTAGAAGACGAAGTGAGTTTGGCAACAGCGTTCGTCATAAAACCAATACTGAAAATTAATGTGGAGAGAATAATAAAAGGAAATATGATATTTCCAGGAATTTCAACTGGAGAGTGTTTATTCAAGAAATTTATATTAATTTTTATATATTGAAAATTATTTTCTGCCATAGATAATTCAAAGAAACCTTGGATCTTTGCCTGTAACAGAATAAGAATTTTCAAATATATATGGATGTAAGATAAAAATAAGCCTTGCTAAAGCAATAATAATATAATATTGACGAATTAATTAATAGTTTTAAGTAAGTACCCTTTTGCTTATGGAAAATGCTGAGATTTTAAAAGATGTATAAGATAAACTCCGAATTAACCCTTTAAAAGACGGAGATCATCCGGTAATCAAATAATGAAAAAAAATCAATCTGATCTTCGTTATGGATAACTTTTAACAGAAAAATTGACTAAAGGTTACCATGCCTACGGCAAAAATCCTAAAAAGCCAGGATATTGATCTGAAAATCCTTTACGTGAGATACTAAATGTCCATCACTAAATTTCCTCAAAACATTTAAATTTAAAAACCTATAGCCATAGCTAGACAAAGTATTTTATGTAACTACTTGACCGTTCAGGTAATGAAGAATACCTGTTTGTGAAGCGGGACATCTAAGAGGCGGTATCGGACATCGATATGAGGCGCATGTAAAGTTAATCAGTCCTTTTTAAAAGTACTGAGACATCAAATTGGGAGAGGAATTGTTTTTCCCTGGGACAATTATCAGGGAAAAGAACAGTTTAAAAATAGCTAATAAATACGATCTAGTATCATAAAAATAGTAGATTTATTAGGCAATTAACCTTCGAAAGAGATGTCGCTCATCTAAAAGGTATATGTTTACATTCATTTTCGCACCACGCAGCTTTCCTCATAACATCCAGAAACTGCTTGAGAACTAGGCCAAGGGAAGTCACCTTTCATTATAGATGTTCGTGTCGAAGCTGCAAAATGGAGTAGGAGAGCATCAAATTTATCCGAAGCTCATATTAACCTAATTGAGTAATAGTCTTATGACCACCAGGATTTTTCAGATTCTTCAAAACGCCTTTTACCATCTGAGGATCCATTATGTAAATGAACTAAGGAATGAATGGTGGTATGATGAACTGGGAGATTTCGCAGAAATGTTTTTCTTTAGGCTCCGCGAGCGTTTACTCATCCGAAATACATCAGACTATCAACGCCAGCTGTTATTTCTCTTGATTACGAACTACCCAGAACTCATTATCTGCAATTACTCAGCTAATTTTTATTCTCAAATAAAATAGAGTTGAGAGAAAGATTTAAGGAGGGAATAAAAGAACGTTAGTAGACACGTAGCGGAGTACTCTCAGAACAAATTAACAAGAATAGGAATATTCTCTTAAAATAGTAAAAATCAAGACAAAACAAAGCAATTTTATAACAAAATGAAAGTCAAACCAGTTCAACGTTCTCAACACCTTAAAAATTTAGTTCTAGTAACTGAAATTATATAATGTATAAATTACTCTAAATTTCATTCCATCACGACATCAGATCATATTCCCAGCTGAGTTGAGAAATAAAACCTAATTAAAACATCATTTTAAAAACTGGAATCTAAAGATATTATGCGGAGATAATCAAAAGATTGAAGAAATCATCTGTTTTATAGTTTTCAGCTCTCTATTTCCTTTCGTCCCTAAATTATCCAAAACATCAGATTTTAGATATTTAAACTACAAAGAAGTATTTTCAAAATACAAGTAAAGAGTCGCGTCTGTCAAGTAAGAGTCTAAATTCCTAAATTCGCTTCAGAAGTATTATTGATTGCATGGTTTTCGAGAAATTTGCCCAAAAGGTTAAACGAATACGATAAGAATAACTAACTTAGGATACGTATTTCGGTTCGATTACTACTTGAAACGCTTAACTCTAATAAATGCCGAATGAGGATACAAGAACATTTAGCTGTTAATATGTGCGTACCAACCATAAATATTTGCACTCCACCAAGAAAATGACTAAGCGTTATCGTGAGGAACATGACTAAATTTCTGCATTAAATGTAAAAATACCACAGATCATAAAGTGAACACGCGGGTTCCGGTTTATCATAACATCCTGGTATACAAATACAAGACAAAAGTAACAAAGAGCATAACAAACTATCGTATTAAAATAAATTTAAAATAATCTATGATATAACAATAAAAAAGTTGATTCTATGTTTACATTGTCTATCGAAACCCAGGTTATCTGCTAGTTTCTCTAAAATTCTACATTTTCGTAATATAAAATTCGGATAAGAGCCTAAAAAATACTATCATAAGTTTTTGATGCTTTGGAAATCATTTATGTCCTCTTCATTTCTTGAGAATTTTGCAAATATAAATATAATTATTATTTTTAGATTATATCCATACCGTAAGTGGATATATCTATCAGCTAATTTGCAATTACTAATTGTTATTTAATATTACTGATCTAATAATTATAATATCCCTTGCCAAAGAACATAATTAACAAGATCACGCTATTGAAAGAGGATTTTCAAATTTTGGAAAACTTTTATTTCTTGTAATATGGCAAAAGGGGAAACAGGTACACTGAATAAGTTGGAAAATTTCATTGAACAACTTGGGTCAATCTGAACAAAGTAATTATCAATGTCGTAGAACAATGCGATGATTATATAACAAATATTATAAATCTATATTTACGTAAGGATTCATGAAAAACAGGATATCCTGGCAGTTTTTAGTGAATACAACTTAGGAGTTATATGGAGCATGATAAGACCTTGACACTTATCTGAGTAATATCCATTAAAAATCAACATCCTTGTACATCTCCACCATATAGACCTTTGGTAGATGATGTTGTTTCCTACATCTACAAATGCACTTTTACGTAAGCATATCCTTAATCGGATCACAGCACGTGTTGTATTCTATCTAACCTTCTACTCAAAACAGTCGCATGCTATTACAATTTTTCCTACTCCAATAGAGCAAAAATCTTGGTCGAGGCTATTTGATAGTACTTATTCCTACCATTGAAATCGGTGAGCTGTAAGCTGCTTAAATGTCTGCATGAACGGCAGCTGTGCAGACCTATTGTACACTAAAACAAGTACAACATCATAACAATATTCCAGGCGAAATGCTGTATAACAGCAGTCGCCAACAACTAACCTCGCGGAACATTTAACTCATAATTTTTAAATCGCGGACGACCATTTATAGTCTTTTTTATAAGGTTCCAATAAATAATAATTTAATACGGTACATACAATAATGAATAAAATATTTGTGTATATTATTATTATTTGTATATTATTATTTTCATTGATGTATTGCGAATGTTGTTTTTTGTCTAAACGTTGTTCGTCATTCGAAGAGGATTCAGATTATAATGAAAGTAATATAAATACAAACATAAAAGTTGAACATATTTTCGATAACTTTTCCCTGACCACAGGTTGGTGACTGCTTTTTATTTCTACATTGTCATTGACTCAAATGTGTTCTTAAGTTTTCCTTTGAATAACAACTAAAAAAATACTCCTACATCAATGCTACAAATTGTAATTTAATCATAATTGCTGATACACTAAGATTCCAATTTGACTCATATTCTTGATAAATAATATCTAAGTTTCAAACTTAAATAATAAGGGTGTAGGACAATTCACTGCAAGGGTGTATGACAATAATTTACTTTAAAAGCAGGAATCGCCGAATATAAAAATATATTTTGTTTTATTTAAACGCTTGTTGAAAATGATATGCAGCGTAAGACGTGCTTTAAGAAATGCACACCAATAAAATAAAATTAAGCATGACCGTAATTAGGATTCATTTAAGTTTTGAAAGCAAATAACTTGTATGACTTATCCTTCATTATTTCTCTAATTGTTTTATTGGAGTAAATATTATACAGAAATCCTAAAAAAATTCCATGTGATATAGTACATGATGATGAATAAATATAAATTAAAAGATCTAACCGTTGTTTATTTTCCTTTTAGATCTTCTTCATAATAAGTAAGCTACGCACCATGAAAAATTATGATACGGTAAATTGCAATTCATGAAATTGACTTATAGAAAGAACTGAACCCAAATTTTATTTTGGACCATAACGTTGAGACCGAAATAGTGCTTTGCACTGATGACTCTTTGAGGCGATTGCAGATCCGTAATAATTTTGCATTTTCATAAAAACTAATTTATGTATAATAACGAGATAACTTCGATTTGATAAGTAAAAAAGTCTTATTAGTAAACTTCTTTTTACTTATGTTTGATTACTCAGGTAAAACTATTGCCAATCAGCAATCGAATTTCATTAGGCCTGTGTTATATTATCCTTAAAGAATTACAATTTAAAAATTAACTATTCTCATTACTTCAGAAGTATATGAAACTTTAGTTGACTATAACTGTCCTCTATTATATCTCTAAGTACAGATATCAAGAATGGAATTGCACTCGTACCCAAGATATTATTTTATAAACTGTAAAGGTATGCACATAAAGATTACGAAAAGATGTGTATATTGTCTATATAATCAGGATCGGTGGCCGAAAGTATTACCTGAATAGTGGCCTATCTAAACATTTTCCACGATAATAATGTTAACAGATATCAAATCGACAGTTAAAATGAAGACTAAAACAAATTAGAAAGATTCTTAAATCTTTCGATCAGTTTCATGCATAGTTATGTGACATTTGGACTGAATTGTATGTTATCGAATTGAAATGAAACAATATACTTAAGGGTTATTTCCTCCTATAAAATAACAAAGTAGAAAACCATTAGGAAGAGTTTGTGAGAGTAGAGTGATACACACTTCGAATGAGTCTCAGTTTAAAGGTCCTTCAAATTATTTTGAATTTCTCCTTGAGAAATCAAGAGTGGAGCAGGTTTTTACTTTGAGATAGAAAACTCGTAAAATACGGTTAGAAAACAGTTAGGCGTATATTGAGTGGCGATAATTTAGGGTGAGAGTGAGAACCTTTATAAGAAAAGTTTATAAATAATGTTAGAACGTGGTCATTACAAGATGGAAAATACACCCAACAAAACATTTTATTGATTGGAATTCAAATCAGATTTTAGTTTGCTTTAATTCCTATTGATGCCAATTAATTCCCTATCGAATACAACAATTTTCACAGACAATAATATATTCCTTTAAATCTCAAATTCTGTGACTGATGACTATCATTTGACTATTAAGGAAATTTCAGACTTAGTTTTACATTACCTCTGAACATAGTATAGGAACATCAGGCTTGCATTCGAGAACAACCTTCAGAGTTCAAGGTGTTTTGACCTTATATTATGGAATTCTAACTAAATAAAACGACAAAAGTTCTTCGTAGTTTTCCACAGATTCAATTTTTCGAAACGACCGGTTTCGACCTCACGCTCATCATCAAGTTATATACGAGCATCATCACCTGAAGATGAGCATTAGGTCGAAACCGGCCGTTTCGAAAAATTCAATTTGTGGAAACTACGAAGAACTTCAATTGATTTACTTATTCAGATTTAATAATTCTGATAGACCTCAACTCTACATTAATAACAATATCAATTTTTATAAATTCTTCGTAAATATTTCAGTACTAGAACGAATAACTTAGAAAGTTTCTCTGGGGTTATCCTGCAGAAAAACTCTGTCTCTTGAAATTATGGAACGGCTTGGCACTGGTTTTACTCTCAATGGAAACACCTAACTGGTATTTTAAAACTAAAGATATGATCAACGTTTATTTCCCGAAACACGGAACTAGGATCTATCCAAGGAATTAACGGGCGCCCGATATTTCTTTTCATTCTGCATTCTCTTCATTTGGTTTTCCTGTATGCTTGCCCGCTCAACTTCAAACACGAATCATTCCGACGCCTGAGCGGAAACTCAATACGTCTGTTTAAATGATTACCGATGAATAACGCCATCTAAAAGGCATATTTGGCCTCCTGAGGATTTTGCAGTTCGCAGGATTCTCTAGGAGTGCTTCTTTGTCAGTTTTTATGAATGCAAAACGCCAAACTTTACACAATAAATATAATTCATTGTAGAAGCCGTTACTTGGTGTAAGACCATAATTGAGAAAATGACTAAGTAAAACTTTCAAAAAATATTTTTTGTTTAATGCGACTGGACCGGTTTCAACTATTAATTGTTATTAGTTAGTAATTGTGGCCTGATGATAACAATTAATAATTGAAACCGGTCCGGACGCATTAAACAAAATACTTTATAAACATTTTGCTTAGTTATTTCCACCACTATAAATCTCGTTAGAACACTTCTATCGCAAAGAAAACTAACTAAGATGTCTGATGCGTAACTTGAGTTGGCCCAATGTCATATAGAATGTTCCAAATATTAATTAGTATGACTATTCAGATGCAATTGCGTTTCTATTTGACTATGTTCTGTCATAGAACCGCACATTTTCACTGAGAAGCTGTGCCTTCATTGACGAAATCTAGAAAGCTCAGCGATATCATTGAAATAATTTCATCATCCTCAGCATTGACTGTCAAGTCCCTCCAGTGCGCTCCATAGGACTTCAAACGCTTCTCAATCAATCACACCTATATTTTTGTTGATGACAACCTCTTATGGTAAAAGGGCATTTCCTTATTTTCAGAGCACAATCTGTATCCAGTAGGAATAAACACCTCGACGATATTCCATACGAAATCAATAAATAGGAGAAGCTATTATTCTATTAAGTGAACAACTCACCATTGCTTGGGCCCATAATGGTTTCTGCAACGGGCAGTGTATTTCTTCATGCGATGGCTGAGGACGACTGCAGCCAGGCATACAAGTCGTTGAGGGAGAAGACATCCAAGTGTAAGAGAGGTTTGAGGGATTAGCCACAAAGGATGAGTGCAGGGAATGGGGAAAACGAAGGGGAGACGGAGAGGCGGAGGATAAATGCGATCGAATGGAATTAACGAGGAAGAAGAGGAAGACAGGAAAAGGACGGATGCGGAAAGAAACGAAGGCTGGAAAGGAGGACAGGGATAATTAAAGAAGAGGAATACGGATGGAAAGTAAAGTGGTGGAGAGAAACGTCTGGAGTTATCACAAATGCGGTGGGAGGTTTCCGGAGGACTGGCTCGGATTAGCATGGTGCCTCGTGGAGACTGGCTCAATTTCTATGGCTTTGTGAGCACTTTATGACGCCATTTTGTTGATTGGCGATTACAGTGGCGGAGAGGGACGAATTTGTTAAAAGAATCATCCAAGTCATTTTAGTTGAACCGTACACAAGAGGTCAGTAGATACGTATGGGTCTGAAATAAGCGCCACTCGATTGGTTGCGTTCCAAATTGAATTGCTGCTGATTATTGCGAATAAATGTTATCAACATCCTTGCGGTACGTAGAATTAAATTATAGCGGAAAGCAATCACAGAACAGCCAGAAACCGAGACAGGAAACATCGATAGGACAAGGAGATGACGAGAGAGTTTATTTACGTCGATAGGCTAAGTAACGTGAAGGACTCCAGAGAGAAATTCCCTGCTAGGTCATTATTCTCTGCTAGAAGAAAATAATTATTTTTTTTTGATTCGGCAATTGAGTGAGAACTTATTGGTCGCGTTAAGAGAGTGTATGCGAACGGTACGATCAACGAATCCAGTTAATGTAAAAGGTATCATTGACAAGCTCGTCCAGAAGTAAATATGTTTAGTTACATCCTTAACTTATATATTAAACATTAAAATAAATAATTAATTGCTCTAAAATAAAAATAACCAACGTCTACAAGTAATGATTCTCTAGATTATCCGTAACGTTCTCTTTTCACGAGTTTATCATTAATATATCCTGAAAGTTTTCTTAATGTTGTCTGTCGCACTTGGGGAAACTAAGAAGAAAATGTCATTCAATAAGCTCTATTTATAAAGAAATATATACTGACAAACAGAATATAAAAATTCATATTTATTTAAGAAATATGCAGTTCGAATTAATAGAAATTCCAAGTATCAGTAGTATTTTAAAAAGAGAGTAATCATTTCATCGTTTCATAAACAGACAATAACTGCCTGAATTATCTTATCTAGCAACTATTATCCTTTTTCCAATATAATAAATACAGAATCAACAATATCAAAGAAAATACGAGAATATACCCGAATATACCGAGAAAGACCCGAAATATATGAGAAAATATTAAATTCCATGGCACAGAGTTGGTTCATTGAAAACTTCGGATTCACCTCTTTCTTTTTTTATCAGTTAATATGCATAATGCACAGACTTACAGAAAATTATAGGCACAAGAAGGTTTGCAGAATTTTAAAAGGCTCCTTAAGGTGTTATGGCAAAACTTCAAGTCTGCACTGTTTGGGGTGGAAAGACACAGAGAAAGCATCACTGAATAAGTGTATTATTTAAGTAACAAGAAAAGGTTCTTCATTGATTTTATAGCTTCCATTAAGTATTTCAGAAAACACATCCAGTGCGAAATATAAGGCAAAATACCTTCCAAATACAAAAAAGGAACTTTCTAAGTCACTTCCATTGCAAGGGATGGATACCTTGAAAACTGCAATTATATTGACATTCTCTACAAATAGGTTACCAACTCATCAAAATAAAAGATGCTGTCAGATATATGGCAGTCACTCATCCTTGAAGTACATACATTTCTAGCTTAATTATTTTCTCCCAAGTGCACACCTGGCCAAAATTAATGCACCACCGGTTGTTAGGATCGCTAGGGAGGTGGTACGTTAATTTTGGCCAGGAGTGCACATTTGCTTTTAGCCAAAAATACCAGGTTGTATAGTATAATTAAATTAAATTTTATTTCATCAATACTCCTTCTGGACTATACAAAAATAAGATTTGTTAGAAATACCAGAGCTGAATACTAGAAATGTTTATATCACAACAAGAGATATCAACATATTCTAGGACAGTGGCTCTCTACAGGAGCAATATGCCACCCTATACAGGTGATGCTGTATTTCTGAGAAGCAGCAAGAATAATACCTAAGGTTAGGATTAAAAAATACCTAAATAAAGTCACTAGAAACATAATAAGAAACAATTTTAGCATAAAATGTGTCAAAAATAACATAATCCCACAAATATGGCAGTTAATTAGATTAGAAACAGACAACAGATTAGAAATTATAATTGCTGATTCATAAAAGTAGACCTTTTTACCATATAACAGTACATGCATTTGGTAAGAATGTGGTGGTCTGAGGGGTCCACAAAAACCAATAGAGATCTAGAATAAGGCTATGAGAAAGAAAAGGTCGAGAAACAATGTTTTAAAAAATGCCTTTGTCAGTCAAATATCTTAATACATGTATTTCATGTAATTTTGTTTAATTACAAGAGCTGATGGTAAATAATAAAAATACATAATTAGTGAAACTTTCAACAAAATATCTCAAAACCAATCCATTTCCATCAACAACCACTTTCCAAAATATCATTGTAGAATTTTACAAAATAAAATAAGATTTTGAGTTAAAGTATTAGGAATACCATGAATATGTTCGCACACAGCCATCAGTGGATGCATATCCATGCATTTATTGGGTAACAGCATAAATAGTGTATATACTTTATTAGATCATTCAATATCATAGTGGATACTTATAAATAGGTTATTTGAAAGTATTTCAACAAGTGAAACTTGATTTTTTACCTTAAATAATCTAATATGCCTTTTAATATTTCAGTCTCGAAGAGCAGATTAGAACTATGAAAATCCTATTCCAAATACTTAATCATATCAATATTTAAAATGAATTACTGAGAAAAATAATTAAGGATTCACATTTGATAAAAATGATACTAACAACCACCAAGAACTTCACATCTCTTGGTCACTCACGTCAACAGGCATTTTTGCACAGTCTATAAGTGGGAAAAGTCTTAAAAGAATCAGTCTTCAAACATTATTTAATGACATCTACAAAAATCTTATTATTGTTGATAAATAATGAAGCTAAGATGCTGGCATTAGATATATTCTTATGGACACTATATCACTTCTAATGCCAATATCAAACATTCATGATCATTAACTAATGCGGCTTTGGTGTATGACCATCTACATAGAAATTGCGAGTAGCAGGAGGCAGTTTTACTTCAATATTATCCAAATCCTTCGTAAGAATGATCTGGCAACCTGTAAAAAGAAAAGACAATCTCTCAGGACATTGGTTACACACTATTATCTTAATTCTCTTCTTAATTATTTCTCTTAAACTTTATATTTCTTATGGGTAAGATTATTCTCATGGTGCTGACTGTGAATTAAACTTGTAGTTATTATCATTTTTTTCTTATTATAATTCGTTAAATTTTTATTCCCATTCTTTTTATTTCATTTACTTTATATGCTTATTTAGTTTTGGATATATCTACATTCTGTAAAATAATATTGAGTGCATTCTATGCTAAATTGATTTGTAACATTTTAATATTTGTCAATCGCTTTTTACAACTAATGTTACTTCTTTATACTTATCTTTATTTTGCTTTTTGTTTTCAATGTTTACATACATATCTTATTGGAATTTTCTTGTAATTATCAATTATATCTCTATTGATTGCATATGTATATAATAAGTTGTAAAATTGTGCCACGTTTAATGTAATTTTAATTTTGCCATTTTTATTTTATGCCATTTTTTATGATTCTTAAACTGTAAATGGGAGAAAACCCATAATAAATATAATTATTATTATTAATTATAGAAGTTAGTACTACAAATGCCTTCGTAAATACATTTGTACATAATTTAAGAGTATTTTTCCAACTAGGCAAAAACTTATAAAAATGCTGTACTTAATTAGAAACTAAAAAAATTCCATCTGTATTTGAACATTTTTCTTAGTATTTCATCAAAATTACTTCCCACAACCAGAACTCTACCCGACCTCAATGCCTGAGTGACTGATAAGCTATCTTAAATGCTGTAAATCCAAATTTCAAGTCCATGCTATTTCTTGAGAAATTTTAAAGCTCTCAACTTTAAACCCAAATCTAAATAGGAGTGTAAAATGGTGGCATGACTTGGATTCAAACCCAAATCTACCATATTCCAGGCAGGTATTCTAACCACTAAACTACCATGTTGCATCAATCCCACTTTTGTTAAATGAGAGCTTCATGGGTAAGCCAAAAGTGCTCCACATAGTGGCACCGACCACTGCCAGAGAATAGCACTCACTTCTTTCTGCTGTTGAATTTCATTCCATCATCCTTCATATTTAGTTATTATGTAACTGATTGCACATGAATTTTTTCCCTAATATTTTCCCTGTGGAAGGCAGCACAGCTAGGTAATTTCAGAGATCACAGCAATTTCCTTTCCACCCAATGATGGAAAAGATTTTAGGGAACTTATCTTATTCCTAAGAGACTAATTACCACAAAAATCAGTGGATTCTAACTTGCCCACCCAGTTTAAATAATAAAATTGCTGTACCTAATCTGGAGTTTTCACGAAGAAAAGGGGCTAAATCCAGTAGGTCTTCTTCTTTCTCTTCAGCAGGTGGCAACCGATCAAGGTAATCCCCATGAACATACACATGGCATGTAGTACAAGCTAATGATGCTTCACAAGCTCCTATTAAAAAGAAATGACCAATACGAATTACTTTACGGAAAAATAAGAAAGAAAAAATTATACATATAATCCCTTCACTCCTTCCCTTAGCTACACACTTAACAATGCAAAATATTTTTAATACAAATAGTTACAATATTTAGACTTTTAGTAAAAATACAGGAATATCAGAATGCAATGCAGCAGGAAAATGGAATAGGTGAATATTATTAACAGATTTTCAGGAATAAGAAGTGTTTTCAATCATCCCTGAGACTTAAACATGTATCTACAAGGGTATTCAAGGATAGGGGTATACCAAAGATTACAAGCTGCTTTGGATTTTATAATGATCAAGTTTTTTTCACATTTACATAATTTATTCCTCCCTTCTATTTACTAAATATAATATTGCTCAAAATGTGTTTCTGTACATTCCTACCTACAATTATTTGATTCAAAGTGTATTTCAGTAGATTCCTACCAACAATTATTTGATTAACCATTCATCAATAGCTTAACCAATTGAGTGAATACAGTAAAATTTCATTAATAATGTCATATCTATGTTTTCAAATGATTCTCTCTAAGGTAAATGATATTAGAATACAAACAATATCTATCCGTTGACATAGCTAAGAAGAGCTGTGAAGTAATATAATTGTGTTTAATAAAATAATAACTAATTATCTAAAAAAAATCAATATTTATACCCCTAAAAATGGCATTGGATGCACTAATACAGAGGTAATAGGAATTAGAGAGAAGCTAAATTAATGAATGCAAGAAAAACAAGCTCAAGAGCTTTCTAAGGTGAACAAGTAATTTGCAACTATTCAGTCCTATATGTCCTTAAGTTTCAAATAAAGTGAACTCAATTGATCAAGGATCTTAAAAAATACGAATTTATTCTAATGATTAATATATTCAAGCCTTAACATTATAACAACATGCAGTTTGATGTTAGGGATTATAACAAAATTAAGCTGAATCCCAGGTGCAACAGTCCCAATAGGATTACGACTAAATAATATAGCATTTTAATGTAAGAGTATATGTCAACCTATCTTTCTAGACAGCCTTCTTCCTACTCATTCTGAGTTACAGAATTTTTGGGTTGCTTGGAGAACATTACGGTCCCCAATAAGAATCAAATCCAGGACTGCTTTCATCAGAAGTTAATGCATTATAATTTTAGCATTCCCTAGACCTTACTCTGTTATTCAATAATAGAATTCCATAAATGGAAATGAAGAATATCATGTGAAAATGAATGAATTATTTTTCATTTTCTCTACACACAGAAATAAAAGAATAATATGTTTATATCCAAGTCACTTATTACCACTTCACTCTTATCATATAGAGTTTGAGATATACTGAAGAATAAATTATTTTGAAAAGTATACCTTTTTGCTAAAAATTACAGTGGGAAATACCAATAAAGGTGTATGTTTTGCTAATAAATACAAGTGAATAACACTTTTATACGAATTAAAAATTAGGATATACGAATTAAAACTAGGATAATGAATATGAAATGATAAATGAGCAACCTCCAATTTTAATTTAAACTTTCAAACCAAAGTCATGAATAATCTTTAACAACTAATTACATTTGGAAAGATGCACCCATAAAATTTACTTAGACCCTATTATCAGATTTTAATCGATAATGATTGAATAAATACAGGGAAAGAAACTTTTTTCTCGCAGAAATAGTTGAAAATTTAGTATCTCTAAAATGAGTATTATTAAACACATCTCAACCAAGAGTAGAATATTAAGAGGGCATTTATGCCTCATCAAACAGAAAATATGATGGTAAATAGTATAGAATTTAAATCTCAGTGAAAGAAGTGTAGAAATAACTAGAGGTATTTGGAATTGATCAACACATCTTAAATAGAAACATTTCACATATCTCTTTACCATTCCTCACTCAAACACCATTCAAAACCCAGTTAAATCATGAATATACACAATTTATCAAGTTATTATTTTTTTGGCATACTTGTTATATATCTGATACTTAATACATTTAAGAATAAGGAGTGACACTTAAATCAACAGTTGTACATTATATTCTTTTTGGTCCTTATAATAAAAAATAGCTCTAACAGAGAACTTGAAATCTAAAGCATGAAATTGATAAATAAAATCTTATTAAACAGAAAAGGTAAACATGAAACATAAACTGAAAGAGTTTAACACCAAGTTATATCGCCATTAAGCTCTGAACATACCTTCCATGCTAATACCATGCCTGTGGGCCAAATATAGTATATTATCTCCAACTTTGCCCTTGACTTGCATCCTTTTGCCATCTTTGTCGATGTATGTGATATTTACCCTATAATGGCAAGTACAGGATTAACGTGTTGAACCGATTTAATAACCCCTACAGTTGCAGTTCCTACTCACACTTCGTCCTCCGATTTCGGATCTTGCCATTCATATTCTCCATGCTCCAGCCCTTCAAATGATACAAGCAAATGCAGTTAAAAATGATTAGATTTTGTAGTAATATTTATTATTTGTACATAAAGAGACATAACGCCTTTTAACGAATTTCCAAGCGCTTTAACAGAAAATCAAACGAATTTTGTATACTTACGATTACTGGTTCTTAATCCCCTAGCCCATACTCCAACTAAATATTTGCTGGAGTAATGTTTTAAGCAAGTATTTATTGTTCCGAAATTCTTCAAATCGGAAGCTATCCAACAAACTTTACGCCAAGTTAAAGATATTCCAAGCATATTACAAACAAGTATTGGATCGAAGTGAGTTTAAGGTGAATTGCTAGTACTAAATATGGTTGAATTTCTTGTCGATCGTTTTATTTATTAAGAATATGGTTACAAGAAAAATCTCAAAGTATCCTCTTCTATTTTCGCATTCAAATCAGCTGTCACGAAATGAGAAACGAAGCGGCGACAACAATAATTTGAGAGATCTTACCACTTGAAATTACACAGAATGACATGAATGACTTTCACGGTACAATACACGCACTAAAACACTTAAGTTACGAAATACCACCAACTATAGTATGTAGTTCTAGCTCCACTAGTTCCTTATTTTTATATTTAATGGTGTTGATACCGCCTCGAATATTTGAGAAATTCTACTACAGATGTCACTCCCATTTTTCAAGACTTCCTTGAAGAGGGAATTTGAACGTAATGAAAAACTGAGTCAACTACTACACCTCTGTCATCATTATTTTACGAAATAATACCCAAATAACAATAACTCATCTCGAAAAAGTTTTGTCTAACACAAAACCCGGTAAAAGGTATTTTCAGGGAATAAATTGCTTTTTCGGCAAAATTTGCTTTGAGTTATTAAAAAGATAGTCACCCTCTCGTCCGGTTTGCAAGCTATAGTTGGTTTGCAAGCTAATTCGGTTTCCAAGGTCTTTCAAGCTTCTTCGTAATTTTTATTTAAATTATTTAATTAATTTATTTATCAATTAATATTTAAGATAAAAAAGTGGCTAAACGCGGATGGGTTGAGTTGGGTGTTCGAGGTTCCCTTTACTATATGATCTTTAATAATAAAAAGTTATCATTTCTCTTAAAAATCCTTGGAAACCCAATGAGCTTGCAAACTAACTGTAGCTTGCAAACCGGACGACAGGGTGACTATATTTTTAATAACACAAAGCGAATTTTGCGAAAAAAACAATTTATTCCCTTATTCCTAAAATACATGATATTCGCAGTTTCCGAGATTTGAAACTAGGCATGTGCTGCGACATCTAGCGTCAGATCGCCATAACTAACGGTTCAAAAATGGTCTCCGGACGCCATTACTGTACCTCCGTCATTGTGACTTATCGCGGTAAATAGAGTACGTAGACATAATTTATATGTATGTATATAATGAGCAATGTTTGACACAAGTTCCACTAAAGTATCATGCAAAAAGGGCCCTTTCTAATGCTTAAAAAAAACCCAGACGGTACTCTTCCGAAATATTACACAAAGCCCTTCCAATCCACGTGGTGCATTCAAGTTATAACACCTCCGATTTTTTTTCTCAGGGCTGGCTACTGATAGAAACATACGGTTTCTTTTCAAGTATGCGCACACTCATTGTCAATGCGTGATAGAGATATCAGCACTCTAGGGCACATAGAATTTTAGCGGCAGCGTAGATAGTTAGGACTGTTATTGATACTTAAAATGGCGACTCTCTCAGTACAAGGACAGCGTGTTATCATCCGTTTTCTCCATTTGCGTGATGTGCCACCGATTGAAATTTATCGCCAGTTGACTACGACATATGGTGATGTTGTCATGGATTTGTCCAATGTGCGTTCGTGGGTGCGAAAGTTCAAACAAAGCAGAACGGCGTGTAACAACACACCGAGACAATTTCGGCCTCGCACCAGCCGGTCTGACGACATGATCAAGCGAGTGGAGGAAATTATTTAGGATGATCGCTGAAGGACAGTGGAACACATCGCCTCCAAAGTTAGCATTTCCGTGGGGTCTGTGCACACAATGCTGCATGAGGACCTGTAAATGTGAAAAGTGTCCTCAGGTGGGTGCCGCGAATGCTGATGGATGACCACAAGGCTGCGCACGTGGCATGTTGTCAGGCAATGTTGATGCATGATGACGGCATGAATGGGACTTTCTGTTCATCGATTGTGACTATGGATGAGACATGGATGCCTATATTCAGTCCTGAAACGATGCGCCAGTCAGCTCATTGGAAGCACACAGACTCACCGTCACCAAAATCATTTCGGGTAGGCGCCAGTGCTGAAAAAATGATGGTGGCCATGTTCTGGGACACAGATGGCGTAATCGTTACTCATTGCGTTCCGAAGGGCAAGATGGTGACAGGTGCATCCTCCCGAGATGTTTTGCAGAAACATTTCCTTCCAGCACTGCGTGAAAAACGGCCGGAAAAGGCTGAACGTGGGCTCTTTCATCAAGACAACGCACCAGCACATCGGGCAGTTTTTTCGAGACAACTTTGAAGTGATCTCTCATGCTCCCTAATCACCTAGACAAACATTGTACAAATCCATGACACCATCACCGCATGTCTCAGTCAACTGGCGATGAATTTCAATCGGTGGCACACCACGCAAATGGAGAAAGCAAATAATAACAAGCTGTTCTTGTACTGAGAAAGGCGCCATTTTAAATATCAATAACAGTCCTAACTATCCCCGCTGCCGCTAAAATTCTATGTGCCGTAAAGTGCTTAAATCTCTATCATGCATTGACAATGAGTGTGCGCGTACTTTAAAACAAACCGCATTTTTCTATCAGTAGCCAGTCCTGAGAAAAATAATCGGAGGTGTTTTAAGTTGAATGCACCACGTATATACTTGTGGAGTTTCCCTTACCTCCAAGACTTTATGAATGCTTATGGTAATAATTTAATTTTCACAAAAATATTAACGATTACTCAGTAAAAAGGGCATAAGTGCATAGCGTTAAAACATCTCTATTGATCCCTTTCTCTTTGTTCTTATCTATGTTAAAGCTTTGATCCTCCATGAAATAGTTAGACTTTGTAAGAATAATTGCTGTTTTTAGTTATAAAAAAAAATTCTTACCAAAAGTGAAACATTTATATTGAAGGAAGAAGTCTATAAAACTATCTAAAAATAAAAAATACATGAATTGATCTATGACTAAACTCATGTCGTTAATGGTTAAACCCATTAGACCACCAAAAGGTAACTTGCACAGTAGTATGTAATTTTATTCAAAAGCTTCACGATCTTAAGCTTTGTCAGGGAAAGAATATATTTGACTCATTATATAGTGAAAAAAACAAAGAACTGCAAAAGTAACCTAAAGTACTAGAATAACCTTTTGCAAATAATTAAAAAATACATTTGATTCTACAAAATTTGGGAGCCATAGGCAGTTTCTCCATTCGAGTCCCAACACAGCATTTGTTCATTGCAGTTGAAGTATATCATTCACAAACAATACTCAACTAAACTCACACAACCCAACCTGATTTGATGATAGATTATGTATCAAATTTGTAAAATATTTATGGTTACAGAAATCAGATTGCATGAGCTTAGTTGGAAGTTTTTTAGTCAACATTTTACAATTCCATTGGAGTATTTGAAATACCATTGCTCTCATAATTAGAAGACTATTATTTTTTTTAGAAGAAACATTGTGGGATAGGAAATTCAGCAATGGAAAAAACATTAATTTTGTCTGTTGAAACCAATGCGGTATTATCAGACTTATTTAACAGACAACAATGCTGCCATAGCAAAAAGCAGCGACTACAAAAGAACAGTGCTAAAAAGTCATCAATGTTGACATTCACCTCAATACGTTTTATACAAAGTGGAGATCAAAATCATAAATGAAATAAAGGGATAATGGAGGGATTTCTCAGAAGTAATTTACACAGAAAAATTAAAGATAATTCATTTCCAACTAACTTAGTATGACTCAAATTTTCCACAATTACAGTAGAAGTCCGTTATAACGAGTACGGCATATAACGAGAGTTGCGTTATAGCGAGTGATTCATTGGACGTTGTCCGTCTCACAGCAAAAAGGATAGGGAGTTACTTCCATTATAACGAGTGATCAAAATCTGAGGTATCGTTATAACGAGTGTCACGGTTCTATAATCGCCTTGCAGGTGGCATATCTCGTAATCGAAGACGTCTCACGATTCTCACTATCTCCTTTGTCCCTCACGTCTCCTATATCTTATCCCCTTGCATCTTGTTTATTTTCGTCGATAATCCCTCTAGTCAGCAGGTTGAATCGAGTTTCCATTTTATTGGCATCCACCTGTGGGATTTGTTTTCACTCGAAACTTGGCACCAAACCGTCTAATGGAAGGGATATAAGAGATATAAGCAGCGCTGTTCCGGATTTCCAGGGTAACCTCTCCCTCGCGCCGATTCATTAGTTATGAAGCGTGTGAATGAAAAATATCTTGAGAAATAAATTTGATATGAATTGGGGGTGCCTTTCCACATGATGGCCATCGCTCTTCCATCAGTCGATCATTAGACGTGAGTCCGTTCAGAGCTTTCCAATAACTGAGTTTCTAGTGTGACAGTTCTGTGATGGAGAGCAAAAGAAAGGCTTTAGATTTAGCAAAGAAATTTGAAAATTTGCGAAAGAGAAACCGCGAGTAAATCCGAAATTGGCAGACGGTATGGCCTGTCATCGTTGACTCTATTTATGATTTTGAAGAACAAAGAAAAAATCAAGTCTGCATTCATGATGCAAAATACTCCAGGAGTGTGCAAAACACTACGGCCAGCGGATAATACGGAGTTGGAGTCCATTCTATTAGAATGGTTCACTCAGCAGCGATCTCTAGGAATTCCAATCAGCGGAACAATGATAAAAGAGAAAACTGAAGTGCCCTTCGCATGAAACTGGACAATTTCCGTAGCATGGATGATTCGCTGAACCGATTTAAAGGAATAAGAGGAATATCACTCCACATAATTAGTGGTGAATCCAGTTAAGTAAATGAGCAAGCGGTACAAAATTGGCTTCCAATTCTCAAGTCGATCCTCGAAAAATGCGAAGAGAAGGTAAGTAATGCAAAAAGCAAATTATCGTTTCAATAGTATTAATTGTAAGATAGGCCATGTATTTAGTGTGACAAACTGTTATTAATCTCCTCGTAATTAGGACATATACAATGCGGATGAGACAGCACTGTTTTACAATTTACTGCCAGAAAAAACCTTGGCTGTTAAGGGCGACTGCTGCTAAGGTGGAAAAAGGAGTAAGGAGAGGCTTACAGTTCTCCTCTGCACGAACATGGCTGGATGTGATAAATAATTATTGGAAAATCCATGCGTCCCCGAGCCTTTTGTGGCCAGCGAAATATTCCCTGTACTTACGAGTCCAACGCCAAAGCATGGATGACAGGAAAAATTTATACGCAGTGGCTAAAGGCTTTTGATGCCAAAGTTAGAGGGAGAAATAGAAAAATTGTGCTGTTCATGGTTCGCTGTCCGGCCCACCCCGTCATTAAATTGACGAACATAGAGCTTGTGTTCTTTCCCCCTAACTGCACAAGTGTGTTGCAGCCATTAGATCAGGGCATTATTCGAGCTACAAAGCGCCATTTTAGATCACACCTCGTTAATACGTTAATGAGGAAGTTAATGTCAAAAGAAACCCACATCAAATGGAATTTCCTGGAAGCAATCCATGGGCTTGCATTGGCCTGGGGAAAATATCATCCAAAAGTGTGAATAAGTGTTTCAAACATTCGGGTTTTAAAAAATACAGAAAATGATTCTGTCGATGGATCTGCTGAGCTGAATTCAGAGTTAGTGCCTAGAAGCTGGAGAACTGTGTCCATTAGAGTATAGGAGAAGGAATTCTACTCTCACTAGCTGCGTTGAAGAATTGCCGGCACCGGAGAAAAACTCGCGTCTAACGAGCATGACTACTTACACTACTGGAAAGACACATTTAATTATTAAGGTAAATCACCAAATCCTAACTAACACGATTATCTAATGATATATTATTACTTTCGACGATAATTTAGCAATAATGATCCACATTTTATGTTAGAGGACGCACTTTGGTTACGGTTTATGAGTCAATGATGTAATATTTTTGACGCGAACGTACTCTTTTACGCATTCTGAAGCATTTGCGTAGGAATTAAAAACCCTACAGTTCCATTTGGAAGCATTCGCTGCCCTTAGATTCAAGAAGACGGACTTAATTAGACTTACTGTTAGAAATCGGCTATAACGAGCATCGCGTTATAACGAGTACTTTTCCGATTTTTGTCAGCTCTCGTTATAACGGACTTCTACTGTATATCATTTTATTGCTCGATATCTTAGAAGCTGCGTTGATCATTATACTAAATCCAACCATTAAATGAGTTATAACGGAGAGATGTCTTTGTTAAGCCTCTAGTTATAAAATATATTGAGTATAAATATTCATAGGCTCCCGGATAGTAATGGACAGTGCGTTTGTCTTTCGTGAAAGCAGTCCCGGGTTTGAATCCCGGTGGGAGCCTATGTGCGAAATTGCCTAAGCTGTCGAAGCATTTTAAGCAATACTACTACTACTAAAACATTCATATAAATATCACAGTGAGGGATCATTTAACCAGAGTTCTAACAAAGGAATTTGTACTTTGAAGTCCTCAAGATGTTTTCCCAGCCGAGACAACATTGACATTCAAAGGAAAAAGAATTTTTGAATGCATGAACTTTGAGAAAACAAAGTATTTCCCCAATCAGGGTTATAAATTATTTAATAATCAAATGGATATTGTTACAAATTTCAAGAAAAGTTACTTTTTCGGAAAATGCATTTTTAACTTATTTCCCAGTACACAATCACCAAAAAAGATTTTCATTGTCCTATAAAAAAATCATTTACATTGGTGGAGAGTTCAGATAAATAGATCTTTCTATATAGATTCCTTATCTCCATGAACACAATACTATGATGCAATGGCTGGCATGGCACATTTTACATAAGCAAATCGGCACTGGAAATTTTATCTTGCTGAAGTGGCAAGTGAACATTTTCCTGGGTAATTTTATAACCAGATTTTAAAACGAATTTTGACATACTGATGGATGGCCAGTTCCATGTGCTTGACAGGAAAGCACGCAGAATACAGCACTTGACTTTTGTATTTCTAATTTGCAGTAAGTATCAAAGGAGCTTCAAAGTTTCGCAACAAATTCCAAACACTTTACAGAAATAAGAATCAGCTTACAACGTTAAACACATTCACTTTTATATTCTTCGGAAATTAATGTTTCAGCAAGTACATAACACAATCAATTTTAGAAATTTTTGCGATTTTCTTCGGGGCAAAATTAAAAGAATTATTCAATCCAGTATGTTCCAATCAAAAAAATGTATGGATTTGTTACTATGTCATATTCAATTATGTTTTAATACCGGTAAAACCTACAAGGAAATCAATTTATCTTTTTTTACATCACTGCTGATTACAAATAAAAATTGCTAACACTTTTTTAAACTAGTGATTGATGAAAACATAACATTGGCCGAAATTATGGGGTCCAAGGGCAAGCCATCCAAATTCATATCGACAGATCTCTCTAAAACAGACAACAATGGCACTTGTACAGCTGTTGCTACTTATCCCATAGCATAATCCTTCAATCAAGTAACCAGTATCAAATGGTATGATCATAATGCAGATGGTTATGGAACAATGACGCATAAGGTAATTTTTTGGAAATTATAACTGGAATCATCTCAGCTGCAACGTAAACAAGCTGGAATCCCTGTGTATTCAAACAAGAAAATTCTACTCAGGGACTAAATAATACCTTAAAATAAGCCTTAAAAGTTTCTTATTTCATACTTAAACAGATAATTTTTTATCTCCACATATAAAATACACAATTTCATACAATTATGCAATGGACTTACACTTATAATGAAATGAAATGCCACAAAAATAAAACCCACTTGTAACATTTTGGAGATGTTTTATACAAAGTGTGATTCATGCAGTTACTAAGGGCATCCTTATGAGCCATGAGCATTGATAGAGCAACACCTAACCACCTTGCATCGTTAAACGACCAATTACAAATCCACGAGAACTGAAAACATTTGGCGCTCAAAAGCAATTTGAAGACTGGCTGCAGATACTGCCCAAAGAAATAAGCAGTATTACCACGGTGTTATAATGATAAGCACTGGTTCCGACAAGCTCAAAACCAGGCAGAAACCCCTAAAATATTCACTGAACTTTTCTTGATCAAAGAAAAATAAATAATATTTTCATAGCTCTGGCTTCTATGCCAGAGTCCATTCTTTGCCCATTTGATTTAATTGGTTTTCTAATAAACTCAACACTTATTTCACAATAACATACAAATGCCTCACTCATACAAATTTTTCACTCACTCATGCTAATTTAAGCTAGTTTTGAATTATTCCACAAGTTCTTCACTCTTCAATCACAAACTCAAAAATTACAATAAGTCCATTGGCATGTTGATGAAATAAACTACGAATCATGGAAGGGATGCTAAGAAATTTATACAGGTGCATTTGTCAATATTTATGGTTTTTAACCTTTTAATGTTTGTGACAATGGCAGCACATTATGTATTTCCATTCAGCCGCTACTCTCATTAAAGTAGGGCTGGGAATGAAAGTTATCTGGCAATAACTAATATTGTGTCTTTGCAGCAGGGCTCCAGAATTTTTATCTCCACAACGAAACTTGGAAAGTTACTTTGTCACTCAAGCCTCATCCCAGATATTCCAGGAATCACAGCACCCTTGAGTTTGGTTCCATCATCTGAGTTTTCTTACATTCCATTCGGACAGACATCTAAATGGAAACGGCCTTCCACTGGATAGCATCACTGTATTTACCGCCACTTCAGGTTGTAAATCACTTGGAATTCTCGAGAAGTTTTTCGCGCAATGTCTTTAACCTTCCAGCAAAGTAACTCTCTAAAGTTTCGGCACACCGATAAAAGGGAGATTCACGCGGGTTGTAGTATCGGCAGTTGTCAAATATTTTTGTCATATCACCTATGAACTCACTCAGGCGATCGTACGATCTTTCATTGATTCGAAGTTCAATTGTTTGAAGGTCTACAGAAAAAGAGAAATACATCTGTTAGCAGGGGCATTTAGAGACAATGATGAAGATGAAATTATCACGCAAGCTACGCTACTTTTATAAAAATACAATACTTGATTTAGAATTGATGATGATCTTATAAGCTACGGTATGATGAATTAACATTAATTTGAGAGATTTAGTTTTTGAGGATATGCAACTTCATATGACTTATGAGGGTTGAATTTAAGGCGTGTAAATGGAACAAATGGGAAAGCGAATATTGGGAAAAAGAGAACTTTGCATTACATTATTTAAAATAAGATTTAAATAATGCAATGGCTTATTCTTCTTACCCATAGGCTCCCTAATAACTTTGTAGTAATCAGGTGCTTCTGTTGGATCCACTGGTTCCATGAAAGGCCACGCACACTTGTGAGTCTGGAAAAAAGACATCAATTAAATTGAGTATATTTTGAGAGAGTGAACAATAAAAAATTTTAGATTCAATTATTTCTAAAACCTCCTTTCATTAACTTTCCAGTAAGTAGCTATCCTAAAAAGTTTAAATGCTGAATTGAAAAAGTGCATTTCAAAGGAATTTGGGATATGTTCCTGTATACAAACAAAATTTTCCTTGCTAAAAAGATATATTATATAATTTTCAATTAATTTTTATATTATAATATATATAAAAATATAATGGTATTAGTTGTTACAAAAAATAATTAGGACTTTACATTTACATTCAGAAGTTCAGTGGTATTCTTGAGATAAGAAGTTGTTCATACATCATGACAAGAAATAATTTTCTGTACAAACCTGCATTTGTTTCATTAGTTTCCGCAGTGGCTCAAAGTCCTTAGGTGTAAGTGGTCTCATGTTGGCAGTATTCATATCACTTGATGCTTCACATGATGGGCAAACATATTCGTCGATGCTATCAGCCTCAGATTGTAAAATTCCAACACAACGGCCATGAAACCAATCTTGACATCCATCACAGCAAATGTAAAACCTGTTGCAAATTAAAGGGGAATTAAAACATGAACAGACCAGAGAAAAAATCCATCCATCTAAAAATATCAAATTAAAGGTAAAATAAAAATAGAATAAAGCTTCAAATTATTCAAATTTGCATATCTCCTAGTGATTTGCAAAATGATATTACTCCTGGTGATGCATAAGATAAATTTTCAGCTTCCCTTGCACACCAATCATCATTTCTAAGATTCACTTTCCTAATCATCTTAGCACCAAATGAAAAAAGTCTATGAATGAAAGCAAGAATGCCACCAGCAAAGCAAAACTAGCTGGTGAGAACGTGCACTAAGTTTCTATCATTCCATTCTGCTTTCTAGTCTCACTTTGCACTCCTCTCCACGCAGCTCATAAAGCTGCCAATTTTAAGTAACTCCAATTTTAACACTTTACTGATAAAATCTGTCCCTTAACACAAGTCAAAGAAAGAATCCTTACTGAGATTCATCGTAAGGCTGCTTGCAAAGACAGTAGAGTTCTCTGGTGTCTCTCGCATGTCTGCATTCCCCACACACGAATTCTGTCATGCGCTTACTGTCTTCTTCAGAGATTCCCACGCATGAGCCATGGAACCAGTTGTTGCACAAATCACAGCCCACATAGAATCTGATGCAAATGAAATAATCACTTCAGTAACACCTTTTTCTTGAACCTGAGAGCAAGGCATTAATGTTTGCCCTCTTTCAAAAGAGAATGAATTTCTTTCGTAATTTCAGTGACCAATAAGAGAAACTCAATTGACAAAGAAAGAGTGAAAGCAATTTGATGAAAGGGTTCCAAGCTTGAATAGGCTTTGAATATCTTGAAATATGAAATGATTTCTCAAAAAGAAAAGGAATGAATTTTTCAAATGAAAAGGTAGCATGCAAATGAAAGCCTATAATTTCTTTTTAATCCAAAATGAGAATGTACAGCTAAATATCATGCTAGACATGCAGAATCATGCAAATGTTAATTAATTTTAACATTTATCAACCTTGAAATTATGGAATAGCTTCTGCTAATAATAAAATTAGCAGTGTGCTGAAATCTCAGAATTTTAGATTAACTGAGCTGACTTCAAGAAATTCCATGTCTGTTAAGAAAATACATGGCCATGGATTGTTTCCTTGTGAGGTCCTTCTTAGTTTTACAAGAGCATTTATACAAAAGGTTAGATACATATTGGTCATGTGATAATCAGAGAAGAAAAGCACTATAAATCTTTTAGCTATACGGATGCTATTGCTATGTTAGTTGGATAACTTAACTGGTTTATGGTTTCTTCATGGAATACCAAGAGCCACTTAATGGCTGGATGTCCCAAGAATATCAGGCAAATCCATAATATTTCTCAACCAAAATAATAAGAAAATATTTAGTGACACATTCTCCTATGGTAATGTTTGTTAATAAAATTTGCAACCATGAAATTATAACCATCATTTCAGTAGGCCCAAGAATGAATCCTGATAATTAAGATTTTGATCTTTCCTGATGTACAGGTCGTAAAAATAATTCTTGAGTTTTCATCCAGGTCAGACCTTGGGAGATTTGTCACCAACATTTCCATGACAAACTATCATCTTCCTCAAGCTGAGGTCAGTGATGCCTTAATCATCATATTCCTAACTTCATTTTCTAGTTTTTCAAAGCAATGTATTCTCCTTTCCTAGGTAATCAAGGTACAGGATTTTTTCCCAGGGAATATTATCGCCTTTGATGTAGAAAAGGTACTTTTTACTTGTGGTAATTTGATTCAGTTTTAGATGCAGAGATAATGATGCTATGTTTATGACTGCAGTGTTGAAAGAGATTGCATAGGTCAGTCTTCCCCTAGAATAACTAATGAGGTAATTTAAAATCACATCCAAGAACATAGGTTCTAATTCCTGATATCTCCGGGATAAACTAGGCTTTTATATTTTGTTCATGGCTGGGTTAAATCATATAGTAAATGAAGTTTAACTGTAAGCACATTTCTATATTATTATGCAGCCTTCTTCTGTGAAGCCACTGAAAAATTTATTTAGTTAACTTTTTTAGTTAATATTTCTTCTGCTTTCTTAAGCTGATGATTCTGCTTCTCAATTTTAACCGGCTAGACAACCCATATTTGAGATAACCAACATTTGACAGTAAAAATGTCTTAGTCAAAGTTGATTTTTATTGAGATAACCTCATTTCTTACAAATAAGATTCAAGTTAGGAGAACACATCTATTTGAACTCCAACAATTGTGGAGTTGTTATTACAGTTGTGGCAGAAGATTTACTTATGCAATGGAATACATGGAGATTTTATGACAAATTCTGAATTCATAATGAGGACTAATCTTCCGATGTTATTCATCTATGATTCTCCATTTTCTTTGATTGGCATCCATGAGTACATAGCATTCGAACTTGGCATATAATTAGCACATTATAGTCATGCTTTCCCTGACATCTTATTTGTTTACATCAAAGTGAAGTTCATCAGAAAACTTGACTATTTGCTCTGAAGCTAACAGACCTCAAAGCAAAGGCCAATATAATTATCAGAGTTATAAAATAAAACATTCCATTAGGATTTTACTTTTGCAAGATGGAGCAAGTTTACAATTAAATGAGGAGTACTCCTCCATCTACCTAAACTGCATTTCTCGAACATTACTGGAAATCAATTCTATTCAAAAACTAACAGACCCCAAATCGCTTGACTGTACTCTATATTTTGGGCAAAAAATTCATTTGAATGATAAGTAAGCCAAAATTTAATTTTCACAGCCAAGTTTTCTTAACTGAGAATTATAATGAAGTAAAATATGATTTATAAAAGTTACGAATACATTTACATTCATAAGAGCCATGCTTTTATTTTATCCAGTAAGTATATTATCTGCATTAACCTCAATAGAGCTTTCCTATTTATGCAAACACCTTTTGCCTCAGAGACATAAATATCTTTCATGTATGAAGAGATGGATGCAATCGAAGTGAAAAGTGTATGCAAGCATAGGAAACTATTGAGGATAAACATAAGCAAGCATTATTGGAAAGGGTAAGTTCAAGCAGCCAAAAATTGAGTTTCACAGAGCACCGACCAAGTTTAATGAATTTTCCAAGTTAGCAGGCTTCTCTAATAAGTAATATATGAGATATATTCCAAAAATGAGGAAAAGAGTAAAATAACTTACTTTGTCTCATCATAAGGTGTCCTACATATACAATATAACTTTTCTTTGCGTCCTGAACGTGGAGTGGAAGATGCTTGTGATGCCGATCGGCTCTCAGAGGTCCTTTCATTTCCACTGCCTCTTCTTCGCTTTCCAGCTCTTCCTTGCAAAAGACCTGCTGATTGTGCACCCTAAAACAAATAACGCAAATTAATTATCCTGCTTCATTTATGCTTTGAAATCCTTACTTACTAAGTTAAATAATATAGAAAGATTAAACATAGTTATACTGGGAAAAATTATGTAGGACAAAAATACAAAAATGATAATTTTACCTTTAATTTAGAATAAAGCACAAAACTGAATTTATACTAATATATATAAATACTATTAGACTCGAACATTTCGAAGATTTAATATAATTTAGAATGAAATACCTAGCAATAATAAATATTCAGTCTAAAAAATAATAGAGTAGTATATTTAAAAGCTCTTCCTCTAATGAAAAACTTAACAGTAATAACTGCAATACCAGTACATTCTCTTCTGATTCAATATATTCCTATGAAAATGTACCAATAATGCTTTGACGATAGTACCCAAAATTTAAAAAAATTTCTGATAAAAATTGATGCAGGTAAATGATGATCTACATAATTATAAGAGATACAACCTTCTGAGAGGCAGATCCTGATTCCTTGCTTTCGGGCGGAGAAAGAGGAGTTGCTGTTCCAGTAGTTGCTCTTCTTTTATGCCCTCTTTCAGAAGAGTCCCCTCTTCCTCCCTGTTGGTGACCCCTTTCACCTTGCGTAGAGCCCATACCACGAACTTCCTCTTGTTTACTGCGCTCTGCTCTCGTTCGTGCAGCCAGTTCTCCAGCAACATCCTTCTGCAAATGCAAGAATGTTAAAATGTGGAAACATTAACTTCAAGAAAAATAAAAAAAACTACAATGTAAGTTATGCCAATGTAAATGAAATATCTATTTATTTACAGGAGGGCTTTCTTAGATTAAAAGAAATAAAATAATGGCTTTAAATTTGCTTAGTTCTAATATTAATTATAATTAAATAAATAATAATAATTACATCAATGAGTAACTACGTCTACCAATTCTAGAATTTAACATTAATTTTAAGTAAAAGCTAATCTAACTAGTCATTCATAATGTTAATAAAGTCTGATTATACTTTAAATAGAACTGGAGAAAATTTCTTTTCCAAGAAACTATAAATGAAATATCAAGTTTCATTTAGTCACTCTGACAGCAACAGCCAAATAACCAAAGCACAAAAAATTTAGTGACATTCTATTAACAGTGATAATTTATTTTCATAACTGTTAAGAGGAGCAATTCCATGACCATGTGAAAAATGTTTCCATAACATATTCAAAAGAGGGCATTACATAAACCTAAGAAAGTTTGGTGCATTATAAGATGAAAAGTACACTTAACAGAGCTAAAACTGTTTGGTGACACAATTAGCTAAGAAATTATAGTTTTTTATACAAAGAAACTGTGCTATTATTGTGAGCCTAGATTTTCATAATGTAGATTGAGCTATTTTCTCAAGTACACTTTTACATTCAAATAAAAAATATAGATTTACAAATCAACACAAATGAAGTTAAACTTGAGGAGATTAATAATTAATGGATTAAGATCTAAGTAATCATTTTGCATCATACTTGGGAAAAAGCCCACATGTAGCCCTGTTTGTGACAATAAGAAACACAATATAGAATGGTGAACTTTACCTGAATGTCTAACGTCAACTCTTTCTCCAGCAACATTCGCTTCTTCAGAATGTCCTTCTTCAAAAGCTCCTTGTGCCGAAAGAGTAACACTTGCAGACGAGTTGCCACTGCTTGTCTTCTCCTCTCCTCTTGAGTTTCCCGCCACTTCCCTGTTCTTGATCTATTACCTCCAGAGGCACTAGTTGGGGTAGTATGGGTGGCAGAGGCTGGAAGCAGACAGATCAATGCATTATTCTGATAAGATAACCAACACAAATCCTTTAAGTCAAGACAATGTGAAATAATAAAGCCCACCTGGTGTCTCTGTTATAGCTACCGCTGGTTGAGGAGGTGAAGGAACCTGAGCAGCAATAGGTCTCGAAATTTGCGTAACAGAAGGAGTGGTTGTCACAGGGGCAACAGAAGTAGCAGCTGGAGTAATAACTGGCTTCACATCTTCTTTCTTTGGCTCGACCCTATCAAAGACATTTTTGTGTTAGAAAATTAAATCAAACATAGTCAAATTATCACAGAACAATTAAAAATTGATAATTCAATTAAAAACATTTTGATTTCTTCAAACAAAATAAAGTTGATAAGAGTAGTAGATAGTAATTTGAGTAAATGAGTACTAAAATTAGATGTGAGATTAGACTCACAGCTTTCTCAAAATGTTGAACGGCTTGCTAGCTTTTGTCTCTGTTAATACGCCTGAATTTGAGCATACCAATTAAACATTTATGCTGTACACTTGAGGCATAGCAGTTCAACACATGGTCAATCAATCTATGTGCAGACTACAACTTCAATTGGCCTGCAAATCTTCCTTAACCACTCATCTGGGTATTTGATTGTATCCTAGGGGTTCACTAATAGGTACTTTTTTCTTCACATGACAATTTTTTTGAATCAATAAATCTAAATAGTAGTTGATTAGCCATGTTTGTTTATAACTTATACACTTTGTCAGATCTATTGTTTTGTTTTTTTTTTTGCATTAGAAATTGTACAATCAACAGAAGGATGAAATTTTATTAAGAAGAATTTCTCAAGAAAAGCTGGTAACTACTAATGAAAAGTTTGCCAAGCTATTAATGCTAAGCACAATTTGTGTAGAAGATCTAGAATAATATAAAAAAACCTTCAATTTACCTCTGTACAACCCTTGGTTCGCTCCTTGTAGCACTTCTCTTACGAGGAGGAGGAGGAGTCTGCCAATCTTCGTCTTCTACTGGGTCATCCTCAGGTTCATCTTCTTCCTCATCTTCATCCTCATCATCATCTTCTTCTTCTTTCATGGCTTGAGGCCTCCTCCTAGGAGGACGCCTTGATATAGTTGGCGCTGGTACTACTGCAATAAAAAGGAACTTATTAGATGCTGCATTAAAACATAATAATGTAGTCAATTCTTATTCAAAGTAAAACTGATATTTCTAAAAAATTCTTCAAACCAATTATTAACAATTGGAGAGAATGAGTCTTAAAATTACAGTAGAAAAGCTTAGAATAAAATAAGCAACACACAAGTGAGTTGCAATCATGGACAAAACATCAAACAACTGCAACTATATAGGCAACAAAAAAGAGAGAAATAATGGAAATCTCTTCATAAATCCAATATTTCTATAAAGATTAATTTTAACGTATAAATCAAGAGTTCAACACATGTAAGGAAAAAAAGTTCATGGCAAAATCTTAATACCATTTAAAAATAGTAGCTTACTAACAAATTTAGCAGACAATAAGTATCTTTAAAAAATTAGAGATCCTCAAGGAAACAATATTCCTTGCTTAAACCTAAAAATATTGACATACGTCACATAAGAAGAAAATGTCACAAAGACAACCCAACAGATGAGTAAGTTTATTGACTAAATACAACACAAGTTACGAATTTAACACATATTTGAAGTGAGGGAAGGAATTATAAAGAACTGTTATAAGTTTCACAAAAGAATATTGATATTACTAGCTAGAACAAATAAATAATTCAAAGAAATACTTCTAATTATGATAAATCTTTAAAATTTCACAAGGAATAATTCAATTTATGTATCAGCTGGATAATAGATCACATTTGAAACCATAGAAAAGCAGATTCAAGCAGAACAGAGCTAAGGCAAATTTCATGAAACAGATTCCTTCTCTAAGTTCTAAGGGGAAATTATCATTAAACTGCTACTTACTCGTTTTTTCCTGCTTCATCTGACGCTCTTGGTACCTTTGCAGCTGGATTAGCTTCTCCTCTATTTCTGGGTTAAGGTTCTCTTGTTTTAAAGCACTCTTGATAGCTAATGAAAGATATGATGATTATCAATGGTTATAAATTTCAACAATTTTTAACTCTTGCAACATACATAATAGAATTCCTTATTCATGTAAATCAACATACTTGATTATTTAAGAATGAATACGTACTTTGTTGAATGTAGTCAGGAGTGAGAACAAATTTATTGCTTTGGGAGGTGACAGGAGTAGCTGCAGGCTGAGCAGCATCTCCAGATGCAGTACGGACAGTTTTTGCAACCACCCCTGGGGCATTGGCACCATTAACAACTAGAAGCTGACCAGTGGCAGTGGTTCCAACTACACGAGCAGTGGTCACAGTACCACCCTGGAAAAATAAAACAATTTTAAATGAAATAGTTAAATCCCTCCTTCAGAAATGTAAGATTTAGGATCAAGGAATAAAAGTGAGAAAGTGATACAATCACTTAAATAAATTTAGCTAATCCGAATACCTTAACAAACCAGCAATCTTGATAATAAATCATTATGCTAATGAAGATTTTTTTCACTAGTTTTCAGACTAAGCAAACAAATATTTGTTTGACTAGTAAGGTGTTGACAGATATACACATTTATGTGCTTGAAAACATTCAAAATTAACCAAAGCAAAATGGATGCTAACAAATTCTTACATACTCCCTAACAGGAAAATTTCTTAGGCTTTCATCGACACATACAGGGACTTATATAATATTGACAACATTTAAGATGTCCGCTAAAATCCTAGATGCAGCCATTTCTTGCTTACACAAAATATATAGAGGGGAAAAATGCATTGTGAATTAAACAATATTCTTCTGTCTCACCTGTTGCAGAAGTACCTTGGATCCTGGTTGGGCAGATGCAACAGAGACCTCCCCAGCTGGTGCTGGTGTAGTAGTTGTTGTTGTTCCAGTAGTTGGAGGCTGCATGGCCAAGTAGATTTTGGTTGGACCAACTGGTGTACCAGGCTTATTTCCATGAGCTACACAGACAATAAGTCTTTAGTTAATATGCATATTCATATACAGTTCAGATAGAAACATTGATTAATCATAGAATACAGCAGAAAAGATGGTGAACATGGAAAAGTGAATCTTATAACTAAAATTTTAGGCTAACAAGCAAAAATGTAGCAATGATAATTAAGACAAATGTTAAACAATTGACTGGATATCTTGAATAGAGCTTGGGATACAAATTTTAATAAAGGAGAGTGCAATATACCTTTGTACAATTTCAGCCAAAAAATGCCATGCCATCTCTACGAGATAAATTTAAGCTTTATCTTGTCCACAAACTAAATGTGAAGTAAAATAAATGATTGGGTACGTACTGAATAATGATTAATTACTTTTAGTATAAACACTTACCTTTGAAAAGTTGCTGTTTAACTTGTAATTGCAGTGCTGCCATTTGTTGCTGCGAAAGATCTGTTCTTCCAAGACCTTGCAAAACAATCCTAGGTCCCTGAGGTGTCTGGACAATCTAATAATATTTATGATCATGTACATATCACAACAATAATGTCGTATTTACTAATTTTATGACTATCAACTTAAAATTTCAGTAAAAAGCATAGAAGAACATAGAAATCAATACAACAGTACAAGCTAATGGCTGAATGAAAAATTGCTGAAGATACCTGAGCTGTTGCAGGTTGGTATACAGTGCCAGGAGTTCCTGCCACTGATGTTGTGGGGGCAGTGGTTGTTGGAGTGGTTGGTGCAGTTGTAGCTGCTTGGATGACTTTAACTGGACTTTTTGGAGATGATGGAGGAGTTTGAACCTTTCCTACAGTAGACTTCTCTTCACTAGATGCAACCTGATGAGATAGAAAAGCAAGCACTGAATTACATATCCTCTGTAGTACAAACATAGCAGATTGCATACAGTACAAAAAATCAATATCAAAAAGGCCAAAAGTCTAAACAAGTAGATCCTAATAAATAACCATATTTTCTGGTGAATAATCAAAACTTAACAGAGCTATTATTTGAAATATTTTGCTGATTTCTCCCACTTTGGTATGTAATACCACATACAAATGGTTACAACATACTCTATAAACTCAAATATTCAAATAATAATATTCAATCAGTTCTTGACATTAAATCTCTTACTAAGACAAAAATATTTTACAACGGTACTAAGGAAAGAGAAAATCTTCAAAATTTTAAAGAAACATAAATGAATATCAACCACCCCAGCCATATTGAAACTGTCACTGATGACTTAAGAATGATATGCATCACTGTTTCAAAAATTTAAATCAATGTTTCAGAAGAGCTTCAATAAAAAATAATTGAATGTTACTAAAAATGGACATACTGTCTGTGGAGCTGGAGGAGCTTCTACAGGTTGTTTTGTTAGTGGTGTAGCCCCAGGAGGATTGCCACTTGCTGTGGCTGGAGCTGCCACAGTCTTGACTAGGACACCTTGACGAGGACGAACCACGGTAGGAGAGGTTGGTGCAGATGGAACTGTCGTCCCTGGCGGTGCACTCCTGATGATAACTTGTTGTCCTCCAATCGTGGCAAGCTGGGCTTTACCAGAAGCCAACTGCTGTGCAAGTGCTGCACTGCTTACAACTATTTGACCAGCGGTTTGTAACAATTGTGTTGGAGCAGTGAGTACCTAAGTAAAATGATTCAAGATTAAAAATAATACAACTGATAAATATGTACCATTATCAATATCAATACCTCCATTTAAATATAATTCACTCTAATTTATCGCAATAAAGACAAACCAAACACCTTATTTACTTGAAATATATGTAAATAGAAATAATGTGCACCCTCTTTGGTTCAAAAATCCCAAAGTCATTATATACTTCTTTTTGCATAGACGACTAACTGCATTTTGTATACAATGTATATGGGTATAAATATACCTATGTATTTGTTTATTCTACACACCTATACGGTGATTTGAATGGCATGACTGCATGTCTCAAGGTGCACATTAGATTCACAAGCAAATAATTTTTCAGTTTCTGATGCTCAAATTTTTGGGTGTGCATTACATTATATGGTGTAATATTTTCAATTAATGTGGTATTTGTTTCATAATTATTTTGCCCCAGGACTAAAATTACTCCCAGATGCATTAATTGAATTTCAGTTACCTGTCCTCCAGATAAGACAACTTGACTTGTAGTTGTACCGGCTGCAGGTTGTTGTATCACAACCTGCTGACTGGTTACAACTGAAGCAGGAGCTGGTGCTGGAACAACAGGAACTGTCCCCTTGGCACCAAGTTTAACAGGAGATTTAGCAGCTTTGACGGCAACAGGAGTACCGCCTGTCGAAGCAACCATGGCTACCATTGGTAAGGCTCCAGGTCTCGTAACTACAGTGGTGGTAGCAGCTCCCTGTAGAAGATGTAAATAAGCATTTTATCATAAACATGAAGCTACTAGAACGCATTTTCTGCAGAACTTGTTTTCAATGAAATTGGTTACTTTTAGAGTGGCAAAGGAAAGTGCATACAAACATATCAACTTCTGTCAGAGTTGATAGAGAAATACTACAGTAAAAAAATAATTCATATAGGAATCATGTTTGTCAGACAAACAGCTATCTTCAGTAGTTAACGGCCAAGCAGTTATCATGAGTTGTTAAATCTGAAAATACTAAAATATACTGCCAAAATCAAACACCTTATTCACTAAGAAGCCAGAGTAAAAGATCTAACATGGTTTGGTTTTAATGATTTACAAAATCTTTGTGTATGGGTATTTTTTGAAGCAATAAATTTGAAAATTTAACTTACGGCAGCTGCTTGCGCCTGGGTGGTCTGAGCTGTGGAAGTGGGAGCTGGTGGTGCTTGTGGAATAAGCAACTGCTGAACTTGAGGTCCCGTCTGGATGTGAAGTTTTCCATCAGGGAACTGTAATAATTGCTGACCTGAAATCACAAAAGAATTTATTATTACAATGCTTTTGTTATGAACAACATAACTACACAATTCCATACCAACTACTTACCAGGCAAAAGGCCTCTAATTTGAATCTTTCCATCAGGACCTCTGGTGATATGTACTCTCTGAGGAACTTGTTGACCTGAAAATATAAAAAAGATAATTTTCATATACAGCAAAAAATTAAAACATCATAAAAGTAACTCAACAAAATAAAAAATTCCTTTATCTAAATCTGTTCACATGAGGAAAATGGTTAAAAATCTTGTTAGTTTCAATGATTAATCACTCATGGGATGTACACCATTAGTGTCAATCACCTGGAGTGACCTGCTGTTGCTGAGGACCGGCTGGTCGTATTTTTACGAGAGATTGCCCACCTGCTGGTTGTGCTCCTGTCTGCCCAGGCGCTTTTGGAAGAATGCTGGTCGGCCCTCCGTGAATGACTCGCGTGGTTCCATCAGGACCTGGAGTTAAATAAAATAAAATCAACCGAAAGCCAAAACTGGAGTTGGGAAGATATTTGCTAGAGAACATTATCTAATGAAATATTACGCCAATACTGTGGCACTTACTGCGGGCAACGAATATCCGCCTCTGACTGACTTGCCCCTTTCCTGCTTGTTGAGAGGTTTGAGCTGCCAACAGCGTCTTTGTGCCTTGTGCTCCAGATTGGCCTGGTGTAGGAGGTATGGCCACTTTTGTCACAGTTCTCACTCCATCGGCCATAACTGGAAAAGAAAGTTTAAATAATACAAAAAATGAGCTGAGAATGGAATGAATGAGATAAGAAACTACCGTGTTTACACAAAAAATAACCACCCCATTTTTCCGAATTTTTTGTCCTAAAAATCGAAGGGGTGATATGTTTTGTAATTCACTTTTCACACACTTAACATGGAATGAAAAGAGAGAAATTATGAGCTTTTACGTGAAAATGCCATTTTGTTAAGTATTTTTATTTTAATCAGAAAGATTAAGGGGGGGGGTCTTTAATATAGGCGAGATTGAGACTAAAAAGTCTCCTCTTCCATCTAATCTAATTCCATCTCTTCTTCTGATGATGAGCGTAATTTGCAGTATATGAGGTACACGCAGGAAGGACTTGATGCATGAAAGTTACAATGCCACGGAGTATACCTTTAGGGTACTTCAGAAGTGGCGCTTATATTTGCGTACTAGTTTTATGGTGAGCCCAAAACAATTGAGATAGTTATTTAAGAGTAAATACAGTAACTTCATTAATTTTTTTAGAGATAATCCATCCACTAGCATTTTATTGCTCATATTACGAATATAAGTATTAATACGATTTTACGATTATAAGTATGTGATAATAAATGTTTTTTTTTTTGTTGCTTAATGTAACTATTCAGTTATTCCAGAGAAAATAATTAACTCTATACCATAATTATTTACATTGCCAAGACAATAAGTCCTGAAAGTCACATTTTTTTCCTTCAAATAATACCAAAAAAAATCATAACTCGAAAACTAATACAAAGTGGACACTTTAAGGTACACAATAAGGACACAATTCAGGTAGCCCAGAAGGAGCTCAATCCGTGCTTCAGATTACCACTACCTTTTGGGACACCCTGTATACATTAGAGGAAAATTAACATTAAATTAAAAATAGGATAGTTAACAACACTTTTCCGTTTATCTTATATGTATGCTCTCTTTCAATCCTGATTTAAAATCTTCTAAAAAATCAGATTTTGTGCATGCAAGAAACAAAAAAATCTAGAAAACCTCTTAGATTGACCCCACAGTGCTTTGCCACTATTAAGTGGTACTATTAGTGCACAGCTAAGGAGGAGACAGAAGAATGGAAGAGATAGGTTCTAAATTAAATGGTCAATATTTGGTCATCCAACCAATGCATAAGAAGTGGCTTGCTTACCTATTTTCCCCTGGGTGGTCATTCCGCCTGGAACAACTTTGAAGACTTGCGTTCCAGCTGTAACCCCTGAAAGGAATTTATAATTTCATTACACTTGTTTGTACTAATCACAATCTTGACTACACAAAAAAACTAAGAAAAAATCTGAATAACCCTACATCCTTCTTTATCACTAGGTACAGTACTTCCTGGCATCAAGGACACGGTTATTTACATGAAGTAAGTTTCTCAAAATTGTAATGCCTCTTGAAGCTGAGAGTTACATTTGTCAAGTCAATGCTAATACTAAAGGAAGTTAACCTGCACCACATATTTACCTACAAATTACCATTAAACTAAGATAATCAATTCTACATATTAAAAAAAGCCAGATTGAAATATTTTTGGTTAAGATAACGCACGTGATATCTGGGGGAAAATACAGTAATTAAAATGGTGAACTGAAAATATTTTGGTAAATAATTAGAGTCAATGCAGTGAATAAACTACTATAATGAATACACAGTAACAGCAGAAATAGCATAATTTTAATGCAGTAAAATGCATAGAAAAATAGTAATTGATTCCTGGTATTGACTATACTGGCATGAATTGCCTACATAACTCTCTTGCTTTCCCAAATCAATCCAAACCAAACTTTTATTCCAAAATGTTGCTTTGAAAAACTGGTTTGCATCATTGCCAGTGTGTTCTCAACACTAGGAAATATGGTAATCTTCAACCACTACAAAATATTCATAAAATAAAGCAATTAAAAACAAAAGATCTCTAATGAAACTTACCACGCTCGAGAGCCCTTCTCTGTTGATGAGCTGCACGCTGCATGCGTAGCTGCTGCTCCATCCTCTCCTTGATCTCCTCGACAGAAGCTTTAGCACTCACCACGCTTGTAGTGCCGCCAGACCCAGTGGCGTTCTGCTGACCTGGATCCAGTCTATCAGGCTTTGGAGCGAGGCTGCCAGTCCTACTCCTGGTGACAACGTGGGCATTAGCCCTCTCCCGCCTGCAGCCACCACCGGACGGGGCAAGAGCAAGGTTTGGAGCAGGAGCAGGTTGGATGTGTGGGAGAGGGTGAGTCGGTGCAGCGAGCAGGGGAGTGGTTAGAAACGGCGAGGGAGGAGAAGATGAAGGATTGCAATCACACACTTACTGGACAGACACATGGTAGTATACATATACGATAGTGCAACGATTCCTATGGGGAATACTATGCTTTAAAGTTAAGTCTGTCCTGTTGAATATTGCAGGAAGAGATCAATGCGGGCTATGGCAAAATTTCTTTAAATGAAGTTATATGCAAAGCATTGAATGATCTTATTTTAAAACATGCGTATCAAAGCCATGCAACAAAAAAATACAGGTAAATTGAAAACTATTAAGTGAAAAGTGACTTAGTAACATCAAAACATGTTTCTTTCAAGAATAAAAAAGATATGTATACAAAAAAATTAAATCATAACCAAATTTGGTCTATTTATAATACAACATTTAAAACAACCAAAATTTTAATTTTTCTAAAATTAGACTAAAGATAGAAGTGAAAAGGTTGTGAAAGTGATCATTTCTATTCAATTAAAAAATACATAAGATATGAAAATAGTGGAAAATACCTAGATTATACTCCATTAGACATTTTGCTTCCAACATAAAATGATTTAAATTGATTTGACACAGCTAATGAATAATACAGCTTTTGCCTGCATTTTTAAGGGTAAATATGCCATTAGATGACTTATAATATGTTAATTTTAATTTTAAAGGAATTATACATGCATGCACTGGAGCATAAGCAATGATATATAATTCCAGAAGATATATTAACCTGAATGTAAGACAACTTTCATTGCAATATTATTAAAGAAAGCTGTATAGCAGGGATAAAAATGAAAGAATCTGTTGTACTGAAAAAATTACTGCCTAATACAACAATTCAATCCTAGCAGATATGCAAACACAATGACAAAAATTGGGAATCCATGCTGCTATTATTTACAATTGCTACATGGAAATCAAATACAAATGGGAAAGGGTAATCAAAGCCACAAATTTAAAAATAAAAGCAACAAGGTGAATGATGCAAACAAGATCTCAGGAGTATAACAGATGGAGTAAACATACAAACTATGAGGAACTATGGTCGTACAAAATCTTTGGCCATAAATGCATAACATTTGTTCCAAAATAAATCGAATAGATAATGAAAGTATCTTTTCATAAAGACAGGATTCAAATCAAGTAATCTTACATTCAGGTAAATACTTATTCTCTTAGAATTGAAAACAGATAATGACCGATCAAACTGTAACCTGGCTTTGGCTGCATGGATATGGAAACCAATTAGCCTTATCATTGCCAGGAATTTATATTGGAGAAGGAAAACACTATAAAAGTAAAATATCAATGATATGATCATTTACTCGAGGAAATTAAAAGCTCCTAATATTGTGAGATATAATCTCCAAAAAATGTCAGCACAAGAACATTTTGTTGACAGAAGACTGATTGGTTTCACTGAGAAATGATCTTACCTTTCCCCATACTGTTTTATCTCCCATAATTCCAGGCGCTCTTCATCTACCCATTCTTCTGTTACTTGTGGTTCAGTGCTTTGTGGACTTTCTGCTCTCTTTCTTTTCCTAAGGCCCAACCTATGTGAGGTCACTAGATGTGAAAAAAACAAACAATTCTCAAATTAATGAAGTAAAGAGGAAAATATAAATAACACAAGAAGTTAAGGCTAGAGCATCATGATCTTCATTGATTGAAATGTAATTTTCAAAAATTTTTAACAAAAGATTTAAGAATGTCAACTTGGATAAAAATCTTTTAAGGCATGTATCTAAAACAACAAAATATTCATTAGTTTGATACTTGGGTGATTAATGTTATATATTAATTCATTCAGATATAAAAATAATATAGTAAAATACAGGCTTACTACTGCACGTTAAATTTGCACAAACCTGATTATGTTCATCCCAACAACTCACTAATTCTCAATGCTAACCATACATAACTTACATAAGATATATCTTTGAATTGATGATGTGGATCTTTGGATAGATAATACATACTAAAACCTATTTCAGGTTGAGAAGGTTACTTGGATCTGTTTTTTTTAAATACTCCTCTATTCCTCACAAATACCTTTAATCTTTTAAGCTGGCTACATTTCAAAAGATGAAAAGTAAATTTTAACTTTGCAAATGAAAGTGTGCTACTTAACCCAAAGTTATATGGAAGTGAAAAGTATAACTTAAGATACATTTCATCTTTTCCACATCTGATACATCAAACTCCTCCACCACATCCCTGTATTTCTTCTCCATACAAGTTCTTTTCATACACCACCTTTAAAATTCTTTCCTAATGTCTAACCCAACAAAAAGTACCTCTTTAATATGATTCCCTAAAGGTTCCTTCACGTCCAATTTCATTACCCTATCAACACTGCCTCTTAAATTAATTTATTTTTATAAGCTATGATATCAAATGGATTGGTAGGACAATGGTTACAAAAAATTAATTTAAGATTTAGAATAATAAGGAAATAATTTAAATTGAGCATTTAAAAGATGATTAGAATCATTAAAATAGCTTACCTCTCACAGCTTTGGGCAATTCCAACGGTATGGTGACCTTACGGCGTAAATATTGAGTTTTCTCCAAGAAAGCCCCAACATGCCTATGGCGCAAGACTTCTGTGGTAGTTATTTCAGTGTCCGTGGTGATCTGATGTTTTCCATCACCTGATGGGCCTTTAACCTAAAGAAGAGACAGTCAATATTTAAAAATGAAGAGAACTATACTTGTGCAATCAAATTAAACTATAACAGCTGATAGTAGAGAAACAGATTGTCTAACATAAAAGGAATTCTACAATGAAGGCATACTCCATGCTTAGCAAAACCAGCCATATAGCATAATTACTTCAACAAAACAACTGAGCAAATTTTGCTTTACTTAAGATAAATCTTTATCAATACCCAAAACTCATTGATAGTAACAAAATGAAAATCACAAGAATTCAATTAAGTGTTACTTGAAAAGAAATGTGAGAGTTAAACTTGTAAGCTTCCTAACCTGCATATCATCCCAACGGAGACAGGCCCAAAGGATTTTGAGCTGCAAAGCTGCAGCAGCTAAGGATGGTGAACACGAAGTCTTGAATAGCCAACAGGTTTTAAAGAGTGGCCTTGGGCATGGATATGGCCAAACTTGCAAATTTGCCTGCAATCAAATACATACATCAGAAAAAAAATCAACACAATAATGAGTTTTTTTTACTAATTCACAAAGAAAAAAAGGAAATTTTGAAAAATAAAAGACCACATATCTTACTGGATAAATAAAATAATGGCAAGTGTAACTGAACTTTTTTAGCACAGAAAAATATTTCATCAATATACCTTGGCTGCTGGATGAAAACCTGGTACCATGTGGTTTCCTCCTTTCCTAGCCAAACGTTTCTGTTCATGCTTGGGCAATACTAAAACACTTCTCTTCTTTGACTGCTGACCTGACAACTTTCTGCAACTTTTAGCCATAAAATTAGAAACTAGTGGATACTTCACAGGAACTCTCTTCTTAGGCCCAACAGATCCAGGTGGTCTTCCAACAGTTGACGTGGTTCCCTTTTCTGCACCATTTGCTGTAATTAATGATGACAGTTAAAGCATTTCTCAAGTGAAATCAAAAAAGAAATAATAGGTAGAAAAATTAAAGAACAAGAAATAAAATGAGGATCATCACACAAATATGTAAAACTGCTAATATGGAATAGTAAGATAAAAAATGTAGCATAATCAGGTGTACCTTTTTGTACTTATTAACGTTAAAATCCATTTCGACAAAACGATTTGTTGAAATAAAGTTTTTTAAGAAAGATGATAATTAACTAAACACAAGGTTGTAAAATTACTTTGTCAAAGCTGTGTTTAGTTATGGAGCTCCACAAAGTGACAGCTCATTCGTATTGATTTGATAATAATTAGGCTTCAAAAAAAATTGATCTACCTATGGTGGTTGTAGTAGTAGTGGTTGAAGGGCTTGTGGTAGTAGTCGTTGAGGCAGGTGTCGTACTTGCTGCTGATCCAGTACCTTTGCTGCCTGCATTTCCACTTGTTGCAGGTTGAGATCCAGTGGATGCTGACTGAACAACTACTTTACGAAGATAGATTTTTACACGAGTGTTTTCGGAGGAATAGATCCGCCCCTCAGGATCAGGCTCTTCCTGTGAATAAAAGTTAAAAGGACATCAGTATGTTTACATAAAATTCAACATGATATGCCCTTCAAGTAATATAAAACAAAACAAAATAGTAAAACAGTAATAAATATAAAAATTGGCCCATAACTAGCCCCATCCTCATTTCTTAATCTAATCACATTTACAACTACAGATCTTACTTCCCTTCTCACAGTTTGGGATATTTTTAATGCAAAGTAGAATAACTATATTAAAAAGAATATTAGTCCCACAACTAATTACCTCATGGTTTATCGTCTTTCAGAATTTCTTTAAATTTAATTTATCGCTTCATAATGAAAACTATAAACACAAGAAAGAACTTAGGTTGTTACCACACAAACTGGTGCTGATTTAGATAGCATATCACCTCCCACTGTACAAATACAAATGCTTGCATTTTTAATCAGGATACCATTTTACTACAATAGGAGTATATAAATGCGGAAAATTCTTTCTTGATCATTGACAAAAATTTTGACGGAAATCAACAAAGTTGTTTTTACCTTTATCTCACGTCGAAGGCTCCCAAGACCTCTTCGACGCAGTGATAATGACCTTCGACCAATTTCTGAAGGTGGATGTGGTTCTTCCTTGACTGAGGTTACATTTATAACCTCAGATGAGGTATTTGCTGCAGCACTAGCAGGTTCTGCCGATGGAGCAGCACTGTCAGCTGGAGTAGCTTTAGCTGCTGGAGAGGTTCCTACAGTTGCAGTGGTTTCTTCAGAAGGATCTTTCACTTCTAGAAAGATAGAAACCAAAACATTAGAATCATACTCTTATTTCCTGGGGTTTGATTTTTTCTTTTATAAAGGTATCAAATGAAATAGATCTAGAATGCTTATTTAGTTAACCTCAAGCTAGAATAACTAAAAACATATATTTTCTGGTTACAATAGAAATAAATATCACTACATATTTAATATTATAATCTCTAAATAATTAATACATACAGAGTAACTTTGTATGCATATTAAATTCATACAAAGTTATCAGATAATATACAATAAGAGTGATTTGGTTGAATAATTCTTCAATAACATCAGGAAAGATGGAAATAAAGTCACAGAACAACATGTTTTTGTCATGAACCAAAACTTTCTATGGTTGCAGCAATCTAGTTTTTTCTGGAGGTCATGATATTTCCCTTATCCTACAGTTGGCTTGTTAAAGCTACTTCCTTTCAATACCTTCCAAAAAGACAAGCAAACTATAGAAAAGGCCTCAAAAATACAATGAAAATATGACTCAAGCATCATAGTTAAATCCTGCTCCAATTTTAATTTGCTATACAAGTGTGTAATTCCATTGAAAGAAAATTCAGTAACAATTTTAAGAAATTAATTGAGGAAAACTAACCTTCCTTAACAACAGTCTTCACTGGATCAGGCTGAACTTTAGATACATGATTAGCAGCTGCTTGCTGCCTCTGCTCTGAGTGGTTGATAAACTTAATCAGACGCATAAGGTCACTTCTTGTACGAACTCTTCGGCGGCATACTGGAGAATAGCATGATGGTACGTACGGTGGATTTTCTGGATTTTCCAAATCCACCTAAGGTAAAGGAGAAAAGGAATTAAGAACAGATCTCAAAACACGGAGAACATGTATTTAATAGTGAGGGCAATAAAATATAAGTCTACCATTTACCCTTATTCTGTTTTCTTTGTTAACCATTAGCAAGTTGATTCATCAGAAAAGGAATGAAAAATTTTTGTGTGTAAGGTAAGGAAATATAACACAATACATTCATACAAAAATCTTTGCAGACCAAACATTTACTAGGTAAGGTATTTCTACTGTACATTTTTTAATAACATCTCTACTAACGGATAGATTTCTTTTGAAATAATCAAATCACAAGAAAAGGAATCATCCGAAAATTTTCTTAATGACACACAATGAACTGTAGTACTACCTGACAATATGATGAATAACAAGGATGAACTTTGGCAGCTTCGTTCAATTTACTGAGACTTGCTCGCAGAATTGCAACTCTTTTTGCAATCTGGGCCAGAACTTCTTTAGAAAGCCCACCAGCTACGACTCTTTGTACTGACGTTGCCTGAAAATGTATAAAAAAAATAAGATTAAATAGGAAACAATTAAAATGAAAGAACAAGGCTAATACATATTTTGCTAAGAGGTATTGTTATACATTATAAAGGAATTAAAAAATGCTTTTGAATAAATAACACTCCATCATGACAAACAGGTACAGTCCTGGCCAAAATTAACACAGCACCGGCCGTAAGGATCGCGAGGAAGGTGCTGTGTTAATTTTGGCCAGGAGTGTACATGAGTTACTTAATTTTCAACCAATTTATTATCGAGCAAAACTTATTTTACAAATGAATCAAAAAATTTATGAATGTGGAATTTATTTTGTTTTTTACCTCTACTGGTATTTCATAGTTTAATTAAAACTGATAGAAAATCAATTAATGATCAACTTACGGGTGCCTCTTTCTCAGCTCCTTCTTTTGCCTCAGCATCACCTTCTTTCTCCTGCTTGATCTTCAACGCAGCAGATGCCTATCGGTTAAGAGTAACAAATTCCATATTAAAAGATTGATCAAATAAGTTAACTTTTATAAGACCAATATACATGGAAAAGTATCACAGCTTCTTACCCCTTGAGACTGAGCCATTCTTCGCTCTTCTGCAACCTTTAACTGGGTTCTACGCACCAACAATTCATCTATCTTCGTTTTCTTGGCAACCTAAATTAAAAAATGAACTAATTAAAAACCATTCCCTGATTAATAAATTATTGTATTTACTACAATAACTTATATGGAGAATACTTCCATATTGTGCAATCGACGTTTTAATATGTTGTGGAGAGCATTAAGGATATCATAATAGGATAACCAAAAATAATAAATTTCTCACCTTAGGATAAAGTAAACGTCCAGGTGCTAATAGAGCACGACTGACATCCACCTCATCCAAATTACTAGCATGTGGGAAGACCTTGAGCTGACGTAACGATGTGGCTAACGAAGATCCGCTGCCACCTAAAACTAAACCATAGGTCAATACGAATATACAGGGCTACTAAAACTAAAGTAAAGAGGAACTAAACAGGCATACTTATCATATTTTTATAAATTGTATTTTTGTATATATTTTAAGAAAAATTATTACCAGCTTTAGAAACAGAAAGGAATTGCATATCAACTATGATATTGTAACTAAAAATTGTACACAATTAATAAATTATTAATCAATATCAGGAAGCAATGAGTTAATTACTGCATAAAATTGAGGAGAAAGTCGAGGGGAAAATACTGTAAATGAGTGCATCTGGCAAATAACATATTTTTCCCAATAGTAGTAAAAAGCAACAGACTTATATGGTATACAAGGCAATCAAAATGCAAGGCAAAACAGAAGCTTATCGTTACCTTCTCGTACACCCTCCTCCTTAGTGATAACATTATTCCCTTTCTTTTGTTCTTTGGTTTCCTCATCCACCTCCATTTTAACCTCTACTTCTTCTTTCTTTCCTTCCACGTCACTTGAATCTTCACTTTTAATAGTTGATGTCACCACACCCTCTTCTTCAACTGCAGCCTTTCCATCCACCATCACATCTCCCTTTCCTGATTTAATGTCTTCGACCATTTTCCGGTTAAGATACTTAAATGTGCTAGGATCTACAGCCAATATTTTTACACCTTTATCATCTGAAATTTGAGAGTATCAATCAGAATCAGTATCCCTAAAAAACACTCAAAAGAAGACAAATACACATGTCAGAATGTTACCTAAAAATATAATTGGATGTACAATTGTCTTTACACTCATTTAGATATAAATCATCATTTTTAACCTACCTTGAACTTGAACCATCATTTGATTGGGTCCTGCACAATGCCCTACGAGACTGCAGTCACTTATGCGAAGTTTACGAGTCGCAGAGAGCCATAACCAGCCCCATTGTCCATGTATTCGATATTCTTCACCTTTTTGCTTCCACACCTGTTTAGAGAGAAGATCGTAAGATGAAAATATCTAATATCACAACCCACTCAGTAGGTTATTACTATCAATTTCATTATCAAACAAAACAGAACAATTTGAATTTCAGGGATTTTATTTAACGATTCTTTGTCAGTTTGACCAATTACTATTCATTTTCTATGTGTTAACAAAAATTTCAAGCAAAGAATTCCTACATCCAGATAACATATCAAAAATTATGACAAAAAAGAGTAGGTATATCAATTTTAAATGGCCTACGAAATCTTGCTACTCTAAAGAGTAAATAATGAAGGAAAATAAAACATTGCTATATATTATTACTCCGTTAAATTTAAAGAGTGAATACTGTAAAAAATATAACACAGAATGATTGGCATAATTTTATAGCAAGAGCAGCATGGAAAATATTGCTGTTACCTGATGCCTGAGACCAAGCGTGTATTTCACAAAGTGATACGTCATGCGATTTCGTTCTTCCTCCTCTTCTTTTTCTTTTTTCTCCTTCTTCTCCTGTCTCTTTCGCTCCTCTCTTTCTGAGGCAGTCAGCCTCTGCAAACGAATATGACCTGAAAATATTCATATAAATAAATATGTTAATCAGATTAGCAAATACTCAAGCGTAGTAAAATTTGGGGCAAACTCCAGCAACTAATACAGCTGATCAAGCTCTCCAATGCTTAAAATTTAATTAGCTACCATTATCTAACAGAACATTATTATAATTAGAAAATACAGTTAGCTGTTAACTTACGTCCATGCACAGTTCTGTCAGATCCGCCCTACATTGATTTGGAAACAAGTCGGTTTCAGTATATTCTGATGGAAACACCTCCTATGCATACCATTTAGTTCCAAATTGAGAATGCTCAATTTTAAAAAAATATTCTTAACTTCCTTAATTGACCATCAAGAAAAAAATAATAGCTATTTATAATCTTTTTTTTTATTCTTGCAGCTTTTCTTAATTTTTTTTAATACACTCTAAGTATCTCTCAGCATCTCATTAAAATAAATATTTAATCATTTTCTTAATTAACCATGTAACCTTTTCATTATCTTTATTTAGACAACTACTACCCAGCTGAGAAGCAGCAGCCACTCCCCTCCAGACACTTGATCATAAGTCAAACCCGTGTAAGTTAAGTCGACAACTGACTGTAATTCCTAAAATTTCTTGAAGGTGATAACAAATGTGTTGATAAGACACAAATACAATTTAGTATTACCTAGAGCCTCATGCCATACAGGAGCAAAGACGACTGGTTTTATACAAGTTTGTAATACAACGAGAGCTCTGGAGAAGTCTCTGGGAGCAGATGATGCAGACACTGAAGTTACCCAAGGACGCCTGAGAAGAGGCCAATTGACATGGAGGAATGGTGCTTGCAAGGCCTGTTCCAGAGCAAGGAGTGTTTGTCGGAGAGCGTTGACAAGTGATGTTCTTGATCCTGAAAATAAAGTCCAGCCTTGAATTAACTTCCAGTTTATGAGAATAGAAATCATTTTATTACACAACAAATCAGACATTTAAATTCTACTATGTAATCCAGGTTATGAAAAGAATTTATGAAATAACAAAGAAGTAACAGGGGGAATGGATTAACATAAAACAAAAAGTATCAATACATTGTGATTTTGAAGTGTATTAACATGATTAGCAAATTAGGACCAATGTTAAGTCTACAGAAAATCAACAATTTAAAAGTAATAGAGGATAAATTACAATTCATAGTAAATGCACAAAAAATTCTTAATAATTAAAAACCTATCAACAATAATGGAAGGTTAAACCTTCAGAGTGTGTGCATACAGGAATGCTTTCAGGGAATAAGCAGCTGTTAATCTAGATAAATTGACATTTACTGATAATGTTTAGTGCTCTTAGATATTCTGCATGCTTTCAGAAAACAAATTTTATCATTTGTAAAATGCTGCTTGTTTTTTCTTGTCACACAAGTTCTTACTTGTTTATTTTTTTTCAGACTATATGTTTTTAAGAAAATTAACATTCCCAGTTAAAGGGTTGATTATCAAAGAACTCAAATTGGGCGGAGAAAATTTCATTTCTTCAGAATTTTAAGTAGTAGCAAAATGAAAGAAACATTTAAATTTTAGTTCCAGGTATCATAATTGTATAGTTATGAATGTAATTTCAAATAAATTAAATGGATAGAAGTAATCAACAGACTAATTTGACTTACCATAAAGAGTACCCAGCCATTTAAATTCGGATGCTGTAGTGAAAGAAAACTTGTGTGATAGATGCCTTTTCTTATCTCTTTCCTCATTTCGCTGTGGCTTGTTTAGCGATGAACTGGGATTCACTGAATACTGATTTACGTACATCCTACAGCCAAGCCCACTGACACTTATTCCTGGTCCACTACCTGCAAAAACATGAAACCCACATGTGATTATTTGAAGTTAGCGCTTAAGGTGTGAAGTGAATAGTTGTAATATGGTTTTTCTCATAAATACATATTTATAGTTGAAAGCTACGCAACTAAAAGTGCATTTTTATCACACTTCAAAGAATGTTGGTAAAAGGGAACAACACTGACCTGAAGAGAGCTAATCTTCATACAAAAACTTTCAAGAAAAAATGGGTCTATATTCAACAATTCGTACAAAGTGAAGTTTGTTAGATAGTGACGGCTATAATCACAGAACTTATCAAAATATAAATATCAGTTAAATTCAGTAACATAGCTTCAACCGGTGGGATAGGGTATAAATTAGATATTTACCCGAGTTGGAACCTGACGTTCCTCCATTCTCCATTCCTAGCTTGAAAAGGTATGTTCCTGCAATAGATAAAATAAAAATTAACTTTAACCCTTGTTTATTCTTATAATATGTGCATCATTCAAACCTTTTTTCAAATTATAAAAAAAGGTAAGAGAGTAATAGCTAATAATTGCTTCATTTTTGTAAAAAGGTATCAATGCCATACTGTTATCACATTAAGATTGTTACAAGCTACCAACAATAGACAATATTATAATAAAATGAGTAAAATGTTGCTTGCATTCTGCAAGCATGTTGATAACACAAATTTCAAGTTGACATCATATCAAGAGGGTCATCAAAAGTAGAAAAAGTATTGAAAATATTCATAAAATTCACTGCTATTTCTCTGTCCGGCATCGAACCCGGGTCTTCCTGATGATAATTAATATGCAGAATAACAAAAGATTACCATCTCTAACTATGTGTGAAAACTAAAGCAGAAATATTGGCTGCAACTGCCTCAAATGACGTCCTACTTTTCCCATATATTCCTTATGTTAGAATATTTAATGTGCTCTGGCATCGAACCCAGAAACAACATGGTCTTATCTAATTTTTTTTCATAAACCTAGTCTTAATATATATCTTCTATCTAAGCAAGAACTTCCTGTCATATCAATAAATGCATCAAAAAATATAATGAAAAGCGACCCCAATGTATTATATATGGGGGATATATTTACCACCCGGCATCGAACCCGGGTTTTTCTGGCAAAACTTTCTATGCAGCACATTAGAAAATAACCATCTTTAACTATGTGTGCAAATTCAAACAGAAATATTGGTTGCGACTGCCTCAAACAATATCCTGCTTTTCCCTTATATTCCTTATGAGAGAAAAGTTATTGTGCTCTGGCATCGAACCCAGGAATAGTACAGTCTTATGTAATTTTTTTTTCTTAAACCAATTCTTACCATACATGTTCCAGCCAAGCACGAACTTCCTATCATTTTGATAAAAGCATCAAAAAAATAATAAAAAACTACTCCAATGTATTTTAAAGGGCAGATATTTGCATTGTCCTAGCATTGAACCCAGGATAATTCTCCTGAAAGTCATTTATGTTTTTGATAGATCATGACCATAAATATAGGCTCCTAGAGTTTTGATTCTATACCTATCCGGGAAGTATTTTTTAAAACTTTCGGAAAATCAAAGCAATGCATTTAAATGGAAAAAATCGGGACTTTGGGGCTCTCTGGAATCAAACCAATGACACTGAGGTTGAAAATCGCAATTTTTCTGGCTGTTACACAATATGGCCAATACGTCGTAAAAATTTCAAGTCAATAACCCTTGTGGTTTAGGCTGTGAATTAGTATCCTATCTATCTATATCCCTATATATATGAAAGAATACGGAGAAGCATCTATGTATAATAGATAATTAAACGTGTATAATTATACATATTATAACTTATCAGCAATATTGCTGTTTGTTTTTCTTATTTAAAAAGTTACAAAAACCACCTTTTAGCAATAAATGATAGAATATATATGATAAGTATAGTAATAGTTAAGAAACACTACAGGTTAATTCACAAAAATCTAAAATCAATGAACAAATGATTATGGAAACCTTAGAAAAACTCTAAGATAGCATTTATATCGACTCACCAGAGGCAATCTGTTGTGCTTTAAGTCTTGTCATTCTGGTGAGAGCCTCGGATCCCTCAGCATCGGGCGTTGGAGAGGCTGGTGGAGGCAATCCATGTATAGTGCCAGAGGTTGGAACACCTGACATTGAAGATGAAGGACGTCTTTTCAAATCTTCCATGCTAAAGGTGCGAGGTGTGAGTGAACCTGTTTTTGATCTTGTTACAATCATAGTTGCTTTCTTACGGCGCTTGGTCCCTGCTGCACCTGGTTTAAATTAAAATTAGAATTATCAACTTAATTCCTAGAATCCAAACTCAAATGAAAAAATTGTCAATGATTGACTAAAGATGGCCAAAATTAGTGATAGTTAACCAGAAAAAAGTTTTGATAGGCATGCAAAAATTGCAAAGAAACAACAAACTTTTTCTGGATTAAGCACATGACCTGAATGACCTTTTTCAAATGAAAAGAAATTCCAAGAATATAAGGTAATATTCATTGAGATTATCACTTTCCAACAAATTTTATTAACTATTCCCATGCTCAATAACCATATTCAGAAAAATTAAGTTTATTCAAATAATGCTGAGCTAGTTAATAGAGAAAAAAAGAAAATGAGTAAGATATAACAAAATATTAAAGGGAGAAACAGAAGAAGTAGTAATGGTTTTGAAAAGAACACCATAAATCTTAAATAATATTATTTTGTGGAAAGAAACATCAATGCATAAGCTAGTAAAATTATAATTAACTGTGAAGGCCATATGCAGAAATCAAAATAGGAAAAATGTCAATAAAATGTCAAAAAATCTTCAGGAATTTCACCATTATCTGGAGGAAGTTATTTATTCATTATTATGTCCCAATTTAATATTCTTTACTCAATAACAATTTGTTAAAAAGGAAATGGTAATGCATTCAAATCTTTTTGTTCTTATCAACCCTATCTACTGAAGGAAAAGAAGTGAGTATAATGATACTAAACTTTTATGTTACTCCAGCTAGCAACATTTATTGATGCATAATTTACGGAAATTGAAATAAATTTTGGACATTAATGTAAATGCAATAAACTATTTGAATTTTTGTGATGATTAAATTAGAGAAAAACCCAATTTGTATCCCTAAAAATCAAATTTCAGTATTCCTGATCAATAATGCATTACTTGGATTCGAACCCAGTAAATATCTGTCAATGGTTCACACTTAGTAACTTCACCTATTCACACCCAGTTATTACTGGACAACTTCTTTAAATGATGTAACTTGATTGGAATAAAGCAATCACTTTTTCAACTAGTTTCGGATAAGGTATAAAATAGTTTCATACAAAGACACTCCACAGAAAATGTCCTTTAAATATGAAACAAAATTGGTGGCTTGATAAAATATAAGCAATACTAAATTATAATGTCATTAAAGCAGCAATAAGAATATTTTAAAAATTAAAAGAAGACATAGAGATGATGAGAGACGACCTCACCTCCTCCGCTTTGCTCAGAGGTTCCTTCTTCTGATTCAGGCTGAGCACCCACTGAGGGTTCGCCTTCCTCAATCCCTGAGACAGGGAGGAAACCATGGCAAATAACAACCAATGTAAATGAAATTTGATCAGGTTGACTTTACAAAATACCGTACTTACGCGACAATAATGGATCAGAGAATGTAATGTGCACCCCTAAATTTGAACGTTGGAAATTGAGAGATCATTAACCGTGAATGTAATGCGGACCTTAAGTTATACGGTCACTCCATTTGCAGCAGCATTTACATTCATACCATACATGAATAGGGAGATATATACATATATTTATTTGCGTACACCCTGTATAAAGAATGCCCGTTGTCGTCTACACTGAAAGTCATATGTATGGATGGAAACCAATTCTCATTCATTTAAAAAGTATTGGCCTACAATTTAGTCTATAGTGGCTCTTACAGTAAAAAATCAATAGTGCATTGATGGAACTTTTGACGAGTTATATAGAACCAAGGTGAGCCGAGGATGTAACCGGCTCTGCACTATAGGACCTGTGAACAAGTAGTATTGTGCCCGAATCTAGTGCACCATCAATTCTAATACACAACTCAAATTTTTAGCTTAAAAAAGACCCTTTGAGGGTGCAAGTCATTCTCGAGTAAGTACAGTGTTATCTATAAGAGAAATTACCAAAACAGTGACATCTAGCATGACTAGATGAGCTGTTCACTGTTTTTATACCTGCCACTTAACTTGAAATGGGGAGGCAATCCTCAACTTGGATGTAAATATGATCACCATAAAATAAAATTACTAATAAAATTAATTACTTCTATGGAATGGAATGAGTCTTTGCTTAAAAAACATTTCTTAATGTACCCTATCTTTAACAAATGAAATGGTGCAAACCTGATGAAAAAAGCAAACTTCCAACAAAAAATATTGTAAAATATTTTAAGGGGAAAATTCCAAGAATTTCATGTGATGAAGAAACATGGAAAACCGCTCCAAACTTTCTTCATAACACTTAATTATTAAAGTCGCTGAAAACTGCCAGTATTTTCATTGATTGTTTTGGTGATTAAATCTCCTTGGGATAGTGTAATAGTAAACTTTTAGAGAAACTCTTAGCCAGTAGGTTATATTATACCACTGTAAACAAAACTTTGCTGTGTTGACTTACTTTCTTTACTCTGGAATTTGGGCCATTCTGACGTATTTCTACTTTTTTGAATTTCAGATACCTCCTAAGGGACTAAAAGAGTAGGCAAATTCAGTAAAATTGAGCTTATTGAAAAAAATTTATGACAATTTTGATGTTTTTGTCAAAATTTTGAAACTTCAAGGCAAAAATTCTCACAGAAGATATATTTTGATTTTGAAAAATTTAATATTTGTAATGTACATGTGGGTGGGCCACTTTCACCGGGTATTAAATTTTGATCAGAAAAAAGTGGCAGAACACTTCACTTTAATAAACACCTTACCTAAACACATCAAAAGCTGGCACAATATCAAACAAATTTCCTTGAATAATTACTGACATTGAGTAGAAATAGCATAACAATGGTGCTCTAACCCAAAATAAAGAAAAGATACAGTTCAGAGGAAAGCAAAGACTCCTGTATAGATAGAATTTCAGATTTTTCATAACTTGACTCATAAACTTTAAAGATGAGTCCATTTCCGCACAACTCTTGGAGATCTGCACACAGTAAGGTTTACATTCCTTGCCTAGAGAGAATTTCTCTTGAATATGAAGGAGGGAGAGTATGAAGTAGTGAAAAATGTGAACTTACCTCCTGGAGTGGAATTGCCATCTGTGGTAGATGTCACTTTAGAATCATCTTCTGCATCATCATCTTCAGGGCCTTCACCATCCTCCTTCTCTTCATCTTCCTCCTCAGCCTCCTCACTTTCTATTTCTTCATCTTCACCATGCTTCTGATTAGAACCATCCTTTCCCAATAAGTTACCAACGGAATATGAATTTCTCATACAATCATCACTTTCCCAAACACATCATTTAGAGATATTTTAGCTTGATGTAGTGATATAAAACAAAAACTTATACATTCTGAACATTTGGCATATTGCCCACTGAAGAAATGGTTTTCACAAAATCAATTTCATGAAGCATTGGTTTCAAGAAACCATTTAATTCAAAGACTGAGAAGTTTGCCCACTGCATTTCTAAACCATTTGCGCAACCGGCATTTCTAGAAACTCATCAGAATGGTTTCAAGTAGCTAATTTTATGAAAAGTGTCTAACACAAGTGTGTATTAGAGCCCCCACGCAGACTGGCATTAAGAAACTCAACTTTTCTGCTTTTCCACCTGTTCAATTAAGATTTCAACTGAATTTTTTATATAAAAGACAATAAAACTGATTTTCAATATCACATGCTGTAGTGCTTGGAGCAAAATTTAAGAGTCACCAATAGAATAGTCGGCAAGAGTGCATGCTGCATATGTAATCCAGTACTTTTGTTCCCATTTACTGCGTTTTAGCAAACACCAAAGTATAAAAACATCCTCTTCGAAGCTTTATAAGATTATTGAAACTGAAATAATTGGTTTCATCAGTGGGCTCATACATAAGAAGTTTCATGAAACTAGTTTCTTCAGTGGGCGACCTGCCTTACTAATAGAATATGATGAGAAATGCTTAAGTATACTAAGTAATGCTATAGCCAGAAAAGGCTTAAGATGATGATTTTTACTAAGAGGCAATATTTTATCAGGTGATGTAAACAAACTTGACAGCATGATCATTATGGGGAAGGTATCAACCCTTTTACCACAATAATCCATTCAATGAATTGTTTGTTATGTTCCAACAAATGTGGAGAAACAGTAAAATTTAAATCAAATGGATTTAATTTCACGTATATTGTAACTGATTGGTACTTTGAGTAAAAACTGTCATTAACATACATACAAGGGAGTTTATTTGGCGAAAACTGTCATTGACCATATTCGATTCAGGATGATTTGTCATGGATTTCTTCTTAAAAACCTTATCTTAAAGGTGGGAAAGTATAATAAGTCTATGCAACAAGGAGCTTTCAAAACTTGCTTTACTTAGAAAGTAAAAAATGTCATTTTTACTTGGAAAGTAAAAAATGTCATTGAACATGTTAGATGCAGGATGATTTGTTATAGATTTCATCTAAAAAAAACCTTATCTTAAACGGGGGGAAGTACAATAAGTCTATACAATAAGGAGCTTTCAAAAAGAATAAAACACTCAAAGGAACGAGATATTCATCATAGGTAAATTACGCATACAATATTACCTTGTGAGGATCATGCTGTTCAATAGATGGCTCATCATATTCTCCTGCTTCGCGCCTCCTCCTCTCCTCCTTTTCTTTCTGCTGTTTAGCAATTGCCGCTGTGAAAAGAATACTCCTCATTAATTTTTGAAGAATTGAGCAATAACCAGAAGTTTAAGAAACATTAAATGAAGATCTGTCACAAATCTCCTTTTAACAGCTCATGAATCTGACCATGAAAAGATTTCACATTCAAATGAAGCTAAGTTCATAAATCAAAAACCCCTTTATTTTAACAATAATGCACTAGGAGTAGCAAAAAAATCTAATTTCCAAAAGGTTTTTCTGAGATTATAAAACTCAACTGCAAACAATTGGTGAAAAACCGAGAGAACAGGAATATAAAGATAAAAAATAAGATATGAATCCAAAATATTAACACCAATAACAAACTTTGACGGGAACAATCCTTACTAGATGACATTCAATTGCAACTCCAAAAAATAAAATTTTGACATCACCAATTTCATCTCAGAAATTAAAATATCTACGCATCATATATGTAAATAGTTTTAGCATAATACAAATTTGCGATAGGTCCTAACTTAAGGTTCAATATCCAAATGAGAATACAAAGAACCCTACAAAGAAAACAAAGAGCTCCTACAAACCATGATACAACCATAAAAAGATGAGAAGTGCAAACATATATGTAATCACAAATATTTAAAACCATAGAGCTTATAAATGTGTAAAAGATAACCAAATAGGTATTATGTTACATATCTTAAGATAAATATAAATTTTAGACCAACCTGATTCTGAATCCAAATAACTTCGTTTGCTCCCTTTCAACTGCTGAGTAAGCCTTTCTGTAATGGCCATTTGCCGTTCCAACTCCTCTCCGAGATCACCAAGCTCCCTCACCAGAGGGGCTTCTAATTCTTTTGCATCCAAGATTTGCTTAAGTTCAATGAACTGGGTCCGACTGCTGTAATACCACACTTCCCCATTGTCACTTTCACTGTAAACAAATATCCATAAATTAGAATTGATACAGATAAATGGAAGTAAATAACCTTTAAGTTGATAGGGCTATGTGAGGATAATAATGGTACAAAATAAAAAAATAGAATGCACAAAACATATGCATATCTTCCTAACATTGATTGCTTTCCCCCACAAGTCTCATGACTATATGCACGTGAAAGATCCATCCAGTATACCACTATTATTGTTGAAATTGCTGCAATTTGGAACCACGTCCATGGGCGCAACCTTATACAAATATCATACATGATTAAATGAGAGGAAAAGAAGCAACAGCATTACATCATCTGCAGGAGCAATTGAAATATTTCAAATAATTTTGATTTCAGTCATTATAATAAGATTAAGGGAACACAAAAATAATTTATTTTGGCACTATTTAGTGATTAAATTCACTTTTGCAGGTAAAATTTCAATATCCACAATTTGTATGTTAGCAATATGCAATACAGGTCCACCTAGATAATCACATTTGTGGCCAAGTAGTTTCTTATGAAGCCAATTAATGTGTGCAGCCTATCAATAACGAAAATTCCTCATCTGTGGGCAAAAGGAATTCTTTACGAATAGAAACAACTTCTAGAAAAGGAATTAAGGAATGTCAACCTTTTAAAAACAGACTGATGAATGCTATATGATATTTTAGGACTTATTACATTCGTACTTGTAAGGTAAGGGAATATAAATGTTACATAACAATTCTCTGGAATATAAATACAGTAAACTCCTGTTTATCTGAATCGCGTTTATCCGAACAAACTTCTCCGAATGCACCTACCCCCCCACCCATTACTTATTTGCTCGTGACACCCCCGCTGCCAAATAAGGTGGATATTTTTCTGTAAGAACACAAAATAAACGAGCTTTGTTATTCAGCATTAAAAAACTTTGAGTTTTCAATCATACTTTGGCACCTTTTCAACACGTCAACACAAATTTTTCATTCAAAAACATGCTGGCTTATTCACAAGCATATCAATAGCATTCTATGTAGGCATGTTTTACGGGACGCCGTCCCGATCATTTCAGATAAATGGGAGTTTACTGTATGATATAAAGAGCTCCTGGAAGGCCAAGTGACCAACGCTTTCTGCTTTAGTGAAAGGGGACCCGGTTTCGATTCCCATAGCAAGCCAATGTGAGAAACTAAAACCAAACAGTTGAAGCACTTCAAAGAAAAACAACAAAATGATCTAAATGGAAAATGAGTGAGAAATACTTCTGACACGTACACAAATATTCTCCTTGCTAGGAACCAATATTTGCGTCCATGGCGATCATATCCAAGGTGCTCTTGTCTGCATAGAAGCCCACTTTTCTCCACCTCTGAGATACAATCTGTGACACCAGGAACCTGAAACATAAAATGTTATCAGAGAAGGCTGGCATGGTGATTAATTCAAAGATTCCCATCAAACAATAAATAACCACACAAACCTGATGTGCTTTGCAAACTGAACATTGCCAGTCCTCTTCAGGTACATCCTCCAACGGTGGTTGGACACATTCCAGATGAAATACAGCAGGACATGTCTCGCAACATAACAAGTCTCCCAAACGGTGACAAATACGACAATGGTCATCATAATGAATATTTCCTAAAATGGATATTTCCGTGAAATTTAAAGGGTACAAAATAACATTCAATTTCATTAGTTAAATTTTCACTTCAATCATTCATACCAAATCATTGCAAAAGAAAAATCAGAATTAAATATATTCAATTTAGTTTTGGTATGTATAACACATTTGATGATTTTCACTAACCTTCATTTAGTAGGTCTTCTCTAACTGGGTTGGTGATGAGGAATTGATCTGTGAGGAATGTGAGTACTTTAAGGCGCTCCTCTGCAGTTACAAATGGATATTCGATGTCACCAGACGTACGATTACCATTGGTTTGAACCTTGTTGTTTGTTCCATTTTTATCCAAGATATCTGGAGAGGAAAGATAGATATAATCAGAAAAACTGCAAAAATGGTAAAATAAACTTATTTAAGGATGAAAAGTAAATTAATAATCATATCCAGAATTCTTCCCACTAATTTTATTCAAGACTTCGTTGGATACCATGCACCAGATATAGGAGGGTAATAGTATTAGCATTCAAATTGCTATAAATATTCCTCAGCTGTTAGTAATAAAGGTGTAACATTATAGGAAAATCAATATCAGCCTAAACCAAAACACTATATGATTGGATAGATACTTATAGTTCCTAGATGAACAGAAAGGATTTCTGTACAAATTTCCGTCAATAAATAAATCTAAGGACATGCTTGCTCTCCTCTCCTTCCTAACTCAGTCCCCCACTGATTTCTCAACAGATAACCAATTGACACAATTTCATTTAAACATAAATTTAGCAACAATCATCCATCCTTCTTATCTAATCACACATGCTAAGATACTGCCATTACTCCAAGCAAGGGACATATAATCGATTCAGAGGAGTCCCTACATTAAAGAAATCAAATTTTTCCTTTGCATGTCACAACATTTTCCCATTGTTATCGGTGGTTGGAGTTGGAACAAAGCACAAGTACACTCTTTTACACCTATTGTTGTGCATACACTATAGCAGATTTCCAACGCTTTAGAATGAATGTTGTGTATAGGCAACGTAAGTATATGGGTAGGTGGAAGGTGTAGCCGTAATTCATTTGACTCAAATCTAATCACATTTCTTTCAATTTGGTAACCACATAAAAATAGCAATTTTCCTTCATAAACAAATTGAAATCACGTATTAAAATTATTCAAGCAAAGATGTCTGGTTTTGATTCTTTGAACTTCTTGAAATGCAAGAAATCAAAATTCCTTTGTAAAACTTTCCTAAGGTTGTAAACTTGTCTATCATGCCAGTACCCTAATTTCTTTAAGTTTATTTTAGTTTGCACAAGCAAGTACATCTTACATACTTTCTCATGTATTTAGATAGGGTATACGAGGAATATGTGATTTACTTAATGGATACTGCTACTCAAATAGTGGACTGGAGGCTGGAATTAACACGAACCTTTTAGCCTCTCTGAAGATCACAAGATATTAGAAGAATAAATCCAATGAGACATTTTTCTTGCCAATGAAAATAATAGTTTCTCTGGAATTGCACATCAAATGTTTAGGGAAAGAAGCTATTTCAAGTGCTCTACAATATACCACTATTACTTTTCATATTACATTTGTATCCGAACTATCCCAAAGGACTGTCTACAGAAGGTTCGTCACAGACTTTAAGTAGATAAGGTTGAACTGACATTTTTCAAATAATACAAGTGTATGAACTATCTGTTGATAAAATCTGAGAATTAGTTTATCGGAAGTAATGTGTGATACAAACTTGTGTAGCATTATATCAATGATAACTATACTGTACAAATTATGCAAGTACCAAAATTACTTACGCAAACATATTTGAAGGATATACTGAGCTGACTAAAATTCATTCATAAGCATTCTACCTTTCAGTAGGCTCATGCGCAATCAAAAATCCTTTTTAAGCACCATCTCCATCATTTCTTTACAGTTAACTGCGACCCTTATTTTATCCAACATCTTCTAGCTTTGGGACTAGAATATTTGAGCTTATTTCTGACAAAATATAAAGGCAAATATTTTATACTCAGCTGCAAATTTAGTCACATTAATTATGCATGTTCCATATTATTTCACAATCTTTCATGCATTTTGAAGATTTGTTCTTACAGAACTCTGTAGGTTTTCAGCATTCAGTTTCAGTTAGCCAAAGAGCTCAGAATTCTGCAAAGACCTAAATAAGTTTAAATCTGATGGGACTATGTCTTGTAAATACTGTGTAGTGTTGGTGTAGCACATTCCAGCAAGTTTTAACAGTTTTCTTTTGGCAGCCACAAAAGGTCTGGCATTGTTGCGATGATAAACAATGCCCTTCCGTTTAGATCATTATGGATGTCATTCATCTATCGATACCTTGGAGTTTAGGTGTTGACAAATAATGTTCTTCCACTGTAGTTGCCCCAAATGTATACGTAAAAAGTCATACTGGTATTGTTAAATGTGTAACATAACCAAATGAGTGAGGACACAAGTGTTTATTCTCTCAAATAAAATTTAATAGTTTCTTGATTGAAATATTTTGAAGGAAAAAGCATCTAATTTTTGGTTATAATAGCCAATAAATGCATACTGACTATTGGAGAATATCCTAAAAACAATACATGATTAATTCGACAAACAAGACACAACCTCTAAATTTTTAGCTGAACTAAATAATCAAATTGTATTTATTCTCTGTTCAGTGAGCTGAGAGAAAACAAAAATAACAGGATAGTTCTTACCTCCTGGATTACCAGTTGGTCCACCCAATATCCGTAATAGTTCACCAGTTGGATCCAATTCAGTTGGGTCACTTTCAACATATGCACGAAGCACTTCTGGCCAAGCAAATGTATCACATCCAGAAAATAATGAAACATTCACCGAGTCCCTGGCAAAATGAAACATTCCAAATAATTTTCATAGCATTATTACATTACTAAAAATACTGATCCATGATTACTTCATACCACTACAGCAAAGCATAGATATATACTAATTATTATTAGAATAATACGTAACATTATAAAAAACCAACCCTCCAAATCCAGGATACTACAAGAGCTTTAATAGAGAAAATCAAATTCTAATCAAAAGATTCTAAATTCCATTTGGCATATAAATTCAAAGATATCAAAATTATATAATGGATATAAACAGCTATACCATAAAGAGCAATTGATTCACGGTTTTTCATTCTTGTTCTCTTAAACATTAGCCCTTATAATTTAGTATCCTACCATGCAGCCTGAATTTTTGCACCCAAGCAATGCAAATATTTCTATCTAGAATAAATTATCTGAATTATGTTTCTTAGATTACTAGCTGATGATAAGTTACACCTGATATTGGTAGAACAAATAATATATATCGAATTTACTGATTAAATCTTCATGAAAAAATCAACTCTAAATGTTGATGATGAATGTCCAAAGTGTTTGAAGTTAATTATTCCATAGGGCCCAATTCAAGATAATAAAATCCTCCTAATAAATAATTCAACTTTGATCAGTTCTGATCAAAATTAGCTCTCATACTAATGTCATTTTGTCTCACTCATATTTTATTTCTTTGTGGTACAAATTATGTGAATAGATATCTTAACTTGATGCAATAGATAGCAATCTTCCCATAAGTTCTATACCGATTTCTATGCTAAGTGACTAGTGAAATCAAAATGAAAATACAAAAGGCATTAGTGTATTCATAAGAGATAATCTTAAAATTGAACAATTTTATGACAATGCATTACAATAAAAACATTACAAATACCCACACAGAAAAAATAGAAACAAGAAAATATTTCCCAAGCAAATAACTTTTAATTATTATGATAAAGATATACTAAATACATTTGATAGATGGAAAATTACACAAATCTGGAATTGAGATAAATAAAAACTTGTTTTTTTTATAAATTTCAATGTTTTAATAACAATTTTATCTTTTGTTTGAACTGCATTTAATAGATCAATAATTTATCAATCTTCAGATATACCTTTTGGAACAATAAATACAACAGCAATTAAAAAAGTGAAATAGTATACAGAAAATTAATTACCTATGATCCAGAGGACCAAAGTGAGTTTGTTGAGCATCTTCCTCCCTCAATAATGCTTTCAGCAGAGAGAGATGACACTCAGCAAGCAATGGAGTTTGCTCTTCCGATACTAATGCAGCACAAAAATCTTCAAACCTATGAATAATTTTATAGTGATTTTAGAGAATTCAAATCAAAAATATGAAGATAATACCTACAATCAACATTATGGCTGATAAATAAGGTTGACTTGACACCGAGCAAAATGATAAAAACACATAAACTAACCAAGCACATTATTTACCATTAGCTTATAATTCAAATAGCATATCCACAATAATGTATCATCAGCAATTTATCAGAAAGGAAATCCATCATTAAACACACTATAGGAATGCGAGTTTAAAAAGAAATTGTAAGAAGTAAACTTAGTTGGAATGTAATCATTTAACGCTGATACAATTTTTAATCGTTTAGAAATATTTCATAAGCCAAACAAAATATCTATAATTTCCATATAGATCCCTGGATGATAATGTGTTCTCTTATAATGTGAATAATTCAATACTTCTTGTAATTTACACTGACAACAAATTCAATGATTGTAAATTGCAACATTTCAGATCTATTACATGCCCTTAATGATAATAATGCGCTACATATTTGTTAAATTAAATATTTTATAAACTTATTTCCATAAATGAATTCAATTCTCTCCTGATTCTCCATACGTTACGCTTACAATAACATGATAATAAAAGAAGGCAAAATAAATACGTTAAACGACATATCTTTAAAAAAACTCGCAGAGAAATTAGTATTTTTATTTTTGAAAAGGTATCAACAAATAATTCCGTTCGTCAAAACATTTCATTAATTGCCGATACATCAAAACATATCATAGCAACACGACAGCAGACGACATACTACGCACAATGAACATTATTTACCTATTAAATGAAACAAAACAAATGAGCAAAGTTACGAGAAAAATTAACGCACCTGAATGGTGATAGCCGCGCAAGAGTACGGAAACGGCGCAGCACCTCGTAGACACCCAGAGCTTGTAGCACTAGTTCCCTGGGCACTAACAAATCGTCACTACTTTTAGGTAAATCTAAGGGAGGGAAATCTTTGTTTTGCAACCACAAAGGAACTGGACTAGGCGGTGCTGGTCGCCCAACCACCGACCGCCGTTGTACACCACTTGCAGTACTATAACTAGAGAGCGAAAAGTCGCTGTCGCTACTCGCTCCATCACCACTATCGTCATCGAATTCAGATTCAGTGGGAAATGGTTCTTCCAAATCACTTTTACCACTGTTTGATTCGTCTCCAAAGTCAGAACCGTAATGATATTCGGAGTCTTTCTCATCCACTGCATCGGGGTTATAGCCCCTTCTTTGGTAGCCTGTCCCTCTTCCATACCTATCTCTTCCTCTAGGCCTTGTACTACGACGACTACTCTCACTACCAACAGGGGAAGATGCTCTTGAAGCTGTCGGAGTACTAGTCTGTGAATTAGGAGTCTCCGAACCCTTACTTTCTCTATTTAAGAGATATTTAGGCTTTTTCAACATATGCATTTGAAATTTCCTAGGTCTCTCCATAACCACAGACTTGGGGGGCCTCCCCCGCCTTTTCGTTCCTCTTGCAGACATCTTGCCAGATCCTATGACGTTCACTTGGCACTATCTAACACGTGGTTTATGAAAACAATCACTAGTACACAAATACAGATGTCACAGACGCATAGTTACGGAACCCATTTTTGAAGTCATGGATTTGCGCCATTTTTTGGCAAAGGTCACGTGACCAAACATAGAAAACGCATTTTGAACTGTTGATGAAGTAGCTCGGTCATTACGTACTCATTTTTCACGCTTACACTGCATTTCACACCGAAATATTATCATTAGACTAGGCATTACTGCAGAAGACGGCGGGAATTATCTCACCGACGCGAAATCCTAAGTGTAATGCCAGCGGTCGAATCTTTTAGGAAGCTTCTTGCTCATTGGCTGAATGAAACGCCGCCATGATAACGAAGTACACTGTTTCTCACTCATGGCCCTCAGAAATAACATCCAGACGATCTTTCCCGTGTTGTATCAGCAAAATGGAATTTTATTTGCCCAACAGTGCAACAAAAAATCTGACTTGACATAAAACGTCACGACGCCGTAACATACCGTAATATGTCAAATACCAGTATATGTCCAATCACAATGCCGGACAGGTAAAAGCTGTTCCGAATGACTACCACTAGAGAGCGCAGCAAACGTTGCGTTTCGCCTTCAGTTGGCAACAAATGGAAGCGATAGGAAATCTGTCGGTAAATTCGAACGAATTGTTTTGAGTGGTGTGACAACGATTTTTCTCGATATTTAACGATTAACAATATTCACAATGAAAGAAGTACCTTATATGTACCGTCTTAAACCCATTTGTGGGCTAAATGCCCGAGTAGAACTTCCTAAATGCATGTACAGGTTACGTCAGATTCAAGGATTAGTAGATCCTACAGATGTAATGGATAACAATATTTTGGCTAAGTCCTCTTACATAGAAGAAAAGGTGAAGATTTTAATTCAGGTTTAAATTTTTTCTCCCCATAACGCTTGTATGTGTGATGAGAAAAGCTAACACTCTGCATGATTAATAATCCACTAAAGTTATGAATGCGGCATTGTCTCCAGGAAAATCATCCGGCCGTGAAAACTTTAGAACAAAGGCAAGAAGCAATATTGGGTCAACTTAGGAGTTTAAAACTTCTTGTGGAGGCACTTAGCAAGCAATTGAAGGCTCCTCCGAGCCCTTCCCTATCCGTAGCGGATCGAACTTGTTCCAACAAAATATCACAGGTGAAGATCTCTAAACAAGTTTACCTTTATTATCTGACGTTTGAAAGACAACTGTCAAAAAGTCGGCCAGATTTGTAACAGAAAAATTAGAAATCATTTCTGGGGATAACGTTGATTATTTAGTTAGAGTTACTAACCTGTTCAGCTAATTTAACTGTTGTAGATATTAGGCTGGTTTCAATAAGTGCACGCTTTTGAAATTTTGCTAGCTTACTTTAATTTATTTCAAATGGGTAATTCACGTTTATGAATTTTTCCTCTTCAGGAGAAAGATATTCTCCGTATTGTTGTCAAAGCATCGACTAAACGGTTGCCTCATGCTCTACTTGCTGCAATTCGATTGTGGTGCCCACACGATGGAGGTAAGTAGTTAAAGCAGGAATAGAAAGAAATAACTGCAACATTTTCACCTCAGTTTTAGCATAGGTTTATCCTCTCAGCATATGTGAATGGTAATTGTAATTCCATTTCGTAAGTTTAGAAACATAACGAAGTTGTCTTTCATTTGAATGTTTAACAATGCTTATATATACACCACAGAAATGAGCCAAAATTTCACGTAAATTCCTTTACTTGTTAAATGATACCCCAAAGAGACACTTTTTTGGATAGTTTTCTGCTGTTGTTCAAATACTCAAATAAATGGGATTGAATTTGCAAGTACTTCGTTTCTCATCATCATGGGAAGAAAGTCATTTTTATTTTATATTCTTGACATCCATGGTGTAGTATCTTCTATTTTTGCAGGAAAGTTTCATTTTAAGTCCTTGTGTGTAATAAGTTAGATCCTAGATTGCTGATAAGGATCATTGCAGGAATATTCTTTTATTGTTAGGATCTAATTAAATTTTTATGTGAAGAATTATTCCAGATGTGTTTCATTGGTGCAGTTTAAAAATGTTTACTCCAATCTTTTGAGTACTGAATCATATACCTGGTCAGGAAAGGTAGTCTAGCTGGGACGAAATATTTCTTTCCCTTCAAATAGAACAGGAAAAATGAAGTGGAATCTTTCGATAATATCACGATTGATATTGTCAATATATCCTTATGGACAATTCGGTGTTTTTATCTTTGTCTGTAACCTTACGTATTCTATCCGATTTTCAATTTTATCCATTGAGCTTTTCCGAACTCCGTAATTTCCGAAACTGTAAAAGGAGCTTTCCATTGATATTTAGTTCGCTTTTCTTTTAGAAACCCCAAAAGTGAAACCTGGAGAATTGCAAATTAAGTGCTTCTGTCACTCAACTGCCAGCAAACCAGTGGCAGACTCTCATAGTCGCAATTTTTCTGGGGGAAGTTCACCAACTGTCCAGCTCACTTTGATTTGGAAAGATGGTAAGTTCCTCAGCTCCATCTGAAAAAATGGTGATGAGTAAATATTGGCTTATTTGGGGCCACAATTGATCCTAGTTAATAAATTCTGTGGTTTAGCCCAGCCCCATACCATCCTTTGTCAATTAATTACTATAAAAGCTACTATCAGCACAGTCCAATAGTAAAAAGTTAAGAATTTTAAATTCTAAGCTGAATAACTCTCTGAAAGATTAATGATTGCATAAACTGTTTTCAGATATTCTTAAAAATCAAGAATATTTTTTTTCCAGTTGTACCAGGTGGCATTGAATTTTCTATTGGGAATTCTTGTTCATGGTTAAGAGGAGAAGGTCTTCTCCTGAGTCTCTTATTATCTCGTCTTCCATCTAGTGTTGGTCCAAAAAAGGCCAGTCTTGTGAATGAAATAGCACTTTCTGCTTTGCTCGACTCTTGTGCAATGGTTTCATCTCAGTCTAAAAGGTAATTCATTTCCATTGGATGTTGTTATTTGCTAATTCTTTGTATTACTTTTATATATCATTTATGAAATAAGAAGAGTAAAAATTCTGCAGAAAAATAAAGGAAAAACTTCCTAATGTTTGCCCTTAATAATTTCGCCTGTTTTGTTAAGATTTTTTGGTTGCCTTTTCATTTTCTGTCTTTATGGATACTTTTTCCTTAAACCAATTCAGGTTTTCAAAATGGCATGATATTTCTATTACTTCTAACTGAATAGGATTTTTAGTATAGTACTCATTGCCCATGGTCATATTCTTATAATTATTTTAAGAAGATATATCTCTGTACTTTGTGATTTGTCATGTTTTGATTGAGTATATTGATGCAATAATTAATACTATTTAATGCAGACCTTAATATAATCAAATTTAGGTAACCTTAGGTCACTTACCTTATTCATTTTTTTATTTCAGCTCATCATCTGCAGCCTTAAAGATATCTCTTTCAGCTGTTTGGAAGTGGGCCTCCAATTCTGATCTCATGTCTCCTGGTACTCATCGTGTCTCTGTAGCTGAGATTGTCTTATGGGGGACAATAAAGGATTTGTCTCAACAAAAAAACGAGCGAGTGCCATCTGAAGCTCCAGAGAAACTAGGTGCTTGGTTTGACTCATATTCCAATTTTCTGGGGTTCTAGCAACTTCGGAGGGAAATGTGATGAAATACGTTAATTTATGTGATTCTTTTGTGAATATCTGGTCTAAAGATGCCCATTTAAGAAAATAAAATCTCTAAGAACTATTTATTTATTTATTCATATTCAACAAGTGCAAAAATATTTAATATATGCCCGAATGCTCAGCTATGTTTAGGAATTCCCACTTCCTACCCAACTTTAGTTCTAATGCTGCGCTGACTATGTAAAGATTATTTTGGAATCGAATCGCATTTTCAATTTAGCTTATTATTGAGAATCAACACCGCGAGCACTTGTGGCTCTTTCTATTCGCCTGAGTTGATATTTTTCCAACATAACGAAGTATAGAATAATTAACCGAAAATGTTATCTTGGTATCAATCTCTAACTTTAAGGTATGGAAAATGGATACCCGATTAATTTTATTGAGCATGTATTAATTGTCTGAAATATTTATATGTTACTTCAATTCTCCAGTTTTACATTAAGCTTTCGTATATTTAGTTCCCATCTAGTTAGAAGCTTCTCCGCTAGATGGGGAGAAAGTGTTCTGCTGACCAAGGGACCAAGGCGTCATGAGAGGAGAAAGTGTTTTCATGCTCGAAAGCGTGGCCATCGTAGTGCCAAAATTCATCGAGCTAATTCGTCGAATTGTTACTCTGTGATGCTTTCATTGATTTGTGCTTCCTGTTAAGCCCAATTTAATTTTTTTAGTCGAAAAATTAGAAAAATATTCCCTCAAATTTACCAGGGGGAGTAATAATATCCATGTTGAATATACATCGCGTATCCAACAAAACTTAAGAGAAATTGAAATGCATTTAATTCATTACATTCATTAGTTGGTAAAAGTACCATTGTAATAACACGTTTATTTTATGGTTTAATTGTATTTAAAACTATCATAAGATATTTTATGACTTCATGCATTTTGACGTACATTTTAACGCGGAAGCTATAGCTTATATTATAATACCCTGAAGCGTAGCTGAAATCATCCAAGTGTTTGTGGAATATAGGCGCATATTAAGGATTGAATAATTTTTGTAGTTGATTTTTTAGTTTTTGACAAAGAATTAATTAAATTTCTATCCTGTGGTACACATGCCCACATCCGCAAAAAAATACTGATGAAAACCAATGATAACGTGTGGAGATGAGATGCTGAGGAGTATGGACATTATTATCTTGAAAAGCACAGTAAGGCCAAAAGGTTGAGAAACCTTTAATATCATTCTCAAGCGCAAACTGTTTAGGTCATGGATTGAGGAGGATCATATACAGATAAACCATTACTTTTCCACGCTGCTTTAGAAATTGCTGAAAGCCTGCAGAGCAAGAGAGGAAAAAAAATATTGAATTTTATGACTACCTTTTGCCCGTTTTATCGGGCGTCCCCTTTATGTTATTATTTATTCCTTTGCACATTTGCACCGCCAAGCGTTATTCTCCCGAAATGTCAGCGAAAAAATATTAATTAGAAACATAATAGAGAACTTTTTAATATTGATGTTAATAATCCTATTTATATATTTTATGATTGAATTTTAAATTTAAAATCTCAATGTAATTTTTAGATTGGACGGAATAAAAAGATAGAAAAGATATGCGTAAAATAACATATGAGCTGTTTCGCTGCGCTCGAGAAAGTGTAACCATGGTATAACTTTAAATTAGCGAATAAAGAAACAATATTGTTTCTTCACGATATTAGTGTGTTTTAATAGAATTTATCCTAAAATTTGATTACTTTAATCTTGTATTTTTAAACCTAAAAAATTTAAAATTTCTGAAAGGCAGTGGAGTTATGATAGACGTGTACAGCTGTAGTCGATGATCAAATACAGAAATGGGAAACACAGACAGTAAATTGAACTTTCGGAAGGCTGTAATACAGCTCACTTCAAAGACTCAGGTATATTCAGTAAACAGTTTTGTTTTTAATGCCCAATGATATATTTATTGTGAAATAACTTGTGGTGATTGACTTGTGTAAACTAAAACATCTCGTCAGATTTCGTATTTGTAATAACATATGAAATGAAATTTTCTTTCTCCCTTACCGATGTTGTCATTCCGTTGAAGTAATTCAATATTCTTTAGTGAAATATGCATCAAATTTTGTAATATATCTTTTCTTTAACTTATCTCTATAAAAATTTGTTTTGACATTGTATACGTGGTAACGTATAGCCTGTTGAAGCAGACGACGAATCGTTTTGGGAACGACTCTGGGGCTGTGGTGTTGAGGGCTATGGAGGTCCATTATCCCCTGCTGATGTGTTTGCTCTTGTACCAGCGTCTGAAGTCAGATCTCTCCGAGAAGAAAATCCTCAAACTCTCGCCACTCTACTCTACAAAGCAGTTCAACGTTTAGTTCGGGCTGTTCATTCAAGCTGTAGAAGTCATTCTGAGCAAGATACAGGTTTGTTTTGTACCACGAATATTCGTACCATATTGTGCTTTCTGCCTGGTTTTATAGTCTCTAAAAATGTACAGTTTTTATGATTTATTGAGAAAGCTTAACACATTCAACACACTAGATAATATTTTTTATTAGTAAAGTATATATCAGTTTCCCGTTATTTTTTGTTGGTTAAATATTCCAATTTTTTAAATTGGCTTTTAGAATACGATCTTTACATTGTACAAATGTTTATATCTATAGATATTGCAAGCATTTTCATTTTTAGCCTAGATGATCTCAAGAAATTGAATGCAATTAGTGACTTCACATTTTCGTTATTTGTGCTAAAATCTGTGACTTAAGTGATGGGATGTCTCAATAAGCTCTTCTGTAATTTTGATGATTTAGTTTAACCATTGCAACAGTATTCACACAATTTTAGAATCACATATTGTCATAGTATCAATAGACGGATTGCACTTCCATGTATTTCTTCTTAACATTATTCTTTTTGCTTATGATGTAACAGAATTTTAATGGCTTATTTTTCTGGGGTCAACGTTTCAATAATTACATTTCCATCCAGTGCTATTGTTTTATTGACCTTTTTCATTTTTGTAAGCATTAATTTTATTAGATAAGTCTAACTTTAATATGCAACTTCAAATGGACACTCCTCCATTTTACTTCCTAGCTTCTCCAATGAATAACAGTTAACTTATTAATTGCATTTTTTCCCAGTGCTTAACTGTGTTCGGTTGCTGACTCGAATCTTGCCCCATGTGTTTGAGGATCCAGACTGGAGAGGGTTTTTCTGGTCAGGGCTACCCACATCCAGTGGTCTTGGTGCCCTAGATGAGGGAGAAGAGGAAGATTCAGTGCCCTTGGCACAGTCTCTGGTTGATGCCATATGCGTAAGTCATTGAATGCAGTGAGACTGAACTGAAGGATGATGTAAATATTATAGAAAATTATAAAGTGGTAGCATTTCGTTCATCATCTCCTTTGCCATCACATTCCCTCTATCAATGTAGCTTAACTTATTTATTTATTGAATATGTTAGTACATCTAGTACAAACACTATCAGTAAACCAATTACAAGAGTAATAATAGATGCTAAAATACCAATTAAACATCTATGTAGATGATGCACATACAAAATATGAAATAATAAACCGTGAACATTTTGAAGTCATCTTGACTCTTTTACGATTCTAGCCAATGGACTATTGAACATACAATTAGTCTTGTAAAAATCCTTATTAACCCTCGAGCGCCCACGGTTGCATTTATGCCGGTTGCGTGTACCCAACCGTGGGTGCTCGAGGGTTAAAGGTATTGTATCGTATCGTAAGTGCTAACATTAGAGATATGATATCCTGCCACGTGCCACTGGCGGATTGCAGGGTTTAAATGTAAATGAAATGAAAAGGTATTAGCTGTAGCAATTTAGAGGAAGATATTATATTGTTTAATAATTTCTACAGGAATACAATGTCCGCTTTACATGGTCTGCCAGACAAAGTACTGAAGTCTAAATCCTTATAAAGTTCCTTGTATGAGGCTAACAACATGTTAGTATGACATCTTTTGGCACTAATTCTTACAGATTGTTCCAGACATTTTTCAAGTCTACTTATATGACACAGACATGTTAGTCTCTAAATAACATATCCATATATATACAGTATATACCTTACCAAAATTGGTTTTATTAAGAAGTAGAAAAAACATTATAGCTTTAGGATTATAGTTGCATTTGCATTGCCATATTCGTGGCAGTTTTTTACTTCTAATTATAAGATATTAGTCACCAATCTTTTGTACCAAGTTGACATTTAACCTTTCTATGTATTCAGATAAATTTGTTAAAAGCAGTTTTGAAACATGATCAATTTCGGCCTACAAGTTTTCCACAAAAAATTGAGCTCATTTTTTTCTGATTAGTTAAAACTACCTTCTGCATCATTGTGCATCATATATGATTGTACAAAAATTCTTGTGAGGAATGCTGTAAAATTGTTGCACTCAATGCCTGTATACAGATTGTTGTGAAATATAAAGGAGTTTCAACGTTTGCTTCAAATTGGTGACTACGTGGTGATTGAGTGCCAAATTCTGGCTCTGATTAATGTTGAGGACTTGATTGTTGTTTAAAGAACAACAAATGCAAGGATCAGGTCATCATTTACAACATTCTTATATTCTCCTTCTTCACTTAATGTTTTTGGCCTTTTCCCAACTCAGTTTTGAATATTTTTAGTTCATTTAAGAAATGGATCATTCTGCAGTACATTTAAAATGCCCTAAGCTGTTTTTTTTTTTTTTCTTACTTGCTCATTAAGATGAAAATACCCATAGAATGAAGGAGTGATATTATTTAATTATTAAGAACATAGGAGAATATGCAGGTAAAATAAATCAAATGTAAATAATATTTTTTCTCGCTCTCATCATAAAACTTGTGATGGTTTTATTTTTAATTATACTGTATATACCCCTGTGTAAGTCGTTCTTGTGCATATATCAACCACATGAATTTTCACTTCTTAAACTCATTTTGTATGATTATTTTCCATCTTTAAAACATGGTGGTTATTAGGTGTCTGTGTTTGATATTTTTTATTACTTAAACTTATTGACTCTTATAGTATTTAAAGATAGCCCATATATGTTATACTCACCTCAAATAATATACAAGGTCTAACACAAAAATAACAAGACTAATATCCTTATGTTATTTTAAAAATAAAATATTTAGTGGCCGTATTCATTAAAATAGAGCCAATTTGAATCCACGTCTGTCTGTATATGATATTTCCACTTCTAAAAAACAGTTTTTGGGCCCATTTTCTTACAAGTTATGCTGTACCTTGTCCCTCTTTCAACATTTGCCAGTAAAAAAAATATTAGCAGATGAAGTATTGTGGGCATGTTCATTGCTCTTGTGTAAGATTCCGCAACAACTTGAGTGTTTCCTTCCTATTGTATGTGTAATTTTTCAAAACATCTTTATAGTGTTGCAAATTAATTTTTTGACTCCTGAGAAACTACCTGTTGTAAAGGTGCTCTAAATTTTAAAGAAATTGATGAGCATTGTATTGAACTTACATTCGTGTGTGGTTGGTTTGGGGATTCATAATCTTTCATGGATTCCGTCTCCCAAATGTCTCATGTGCCCCTCGTAATTTTCAAAAAAAGACTAGAAGTCTTCTCCGTAAACTTCAAATAATTTTTGGTTATCCTCTGTTTCTATTATATTTACAGTTTCATAAGTTGTATAAATTATACTGGGTGACTGAGTAAATTAATCAGTTTGTTACTCATCACCATGTAAGAATATATTCCTGGCTTATATATAATGTTTGTTATCATTAATCAAGATCTAGAGTTCCTTAAGAATAGCAGCTGTCTTGTTATTTTTGTGTCGTTCCTTCTACAGTGGAAATCATTTAGCATGAATCACGAGGAGACCAACTTATACATTTTACATATTGCGAGCTGATGCTTCATGCCACTTTCAGTCCCTTGGAAAGGGTTATTCATTTTCTCTTGTAACGAAAGGGATCATGTGTTTATATCTTTTGGATGAATGACCTTTAAGCCAGTGAACTCAAAATAATTAATTATGTTAACTCAACCATTCATAAAAGAATTGTAAAATTGTAATTATCTATGAGCTTTTAAATTTCAGTCAAATGTAATTTTACATAATGTCAACATAACCTGAAATAATGAGCCTTGTATTCTTTTGGGGTTCTGTCTATACATTTAACTTGATGGCTTTCATTGTCTTAGGTATTTTAACTTCATTATATATATATATATATATATATTTTTTTTAGAGGAAATACTAACTTTAAACTTTAACTGATAAAATTATCCCGTGTTAACAAGTTGTATTATATTTACAGAAAAAAATTGAAATTTTCTCTTTAAGGATCTTCTATTCTGCCCAGATTTCACTGTAGCAGCAGGAAGGAGATCTGGCCCTGTAAGTCTTACCTATTCTTATTTTTACGATCCGTCAGCCAAGAAATGCAAGATTTTACTGCCAATCCAGATTTCATCTTTACTGAAAAATTAAATTCACAGAGGCCAAAATATAGTGGAAATACGACATAATCGAAAGGATTGCTAAATTAAACAGGTTTTATAAAACAAAAAGTAACTTTTACTATTTAACAATCCTTTCGTTTACTAAAAAATATACATCAATTAAAATATCATTGATAATGAAATTGTGAAATAAATATAGAATTGAAATAACTGTATCAGTTTACTATTAAAAGTTGCAGAGGCATTATTTCAATTTTGACAATTTATCATTGAGTTTTATCATTATGTTTGAAATCTGAAGCAATAGGTTGTGCTGGGTTTCTCAAATTCTCTTTTAAGTTTTGCTATGACTTTTATTAAAATTGAGAAATGGATTTTTTTTGTAGAATCAGTGAAATATTTTTGAACTAGTATTAAACTACTATTCATTCATTCATAAGTGTTCTATCTTTCGGTAGGTTCATGCACAATCAAACTACTATATTTAGTAGAATTAGGATATTATTCTTTTCATCTTACTGCAGTAATCCTCATGATCGTAAGCAAATTGTGTGATTGTAAATATGTGAATTCTTTGTCTATATACAGTATTTCCCTCTATTTATTGTCCTGTACGCAGAAGAATATAACTTTTAAATAATATAGATAAGGGTGTACATGATACACCTGTCTATAAGCTAATCCATTCAAATTTTTCACCAATATATATCCATATTTACCTATCTTATAAGTCATTTTTTATTTCTGTAATTATTTAGTATATACCAATAAAGTAATATCAGTGGATTGAAATTGATTTAAACTTTCAGACTTTTTATAAATGCATATTCTCAAGTAATATGTGCCATATGAGATAACATGTTTTACAGCTCTTGACTGTTTGGTTTCATTACTGCTGTGTAGGTCTAGAATCGTAAGAAATGTTGCAATATGTTTGCAAGCTGTAAATATTTGTAAGTTTTTCAAATTTAAGTTTTCATTCATAATCAGAATATTTTATCTTTACTGAATTGCTGTATATTATTCATTATTAATCTGCCTTATGGTAGTAAATCTCTCATGATTAGCTGTACTCTAGCTTTATTCTATTGAAGTTTTGTCCACCCATACATACATATGTAGTTGTTGATTTCTGATTATGGTGATATTAATTTTAATGAGCAATTAATTGAGAAATGATGTATAAAATGTAGCATTCACTGAGAAAAAGAGAAAAAGTTCCATCTTCAAGGGATTTGTAACCAGAACTAATCTATTAAAATTGCAATGTTGTAAAAGGAAGATGAAGTTACCATCCTCAGGCTGGTAGATACCAGCTAACTAACCAGCTGGTGACCTGAGGAGACTTTTCAGTGTTTCATAGACTAGCTAATATAGGCCTTGTTGTACTGGTAATTCTTCATGAAAGAAACAATTTCAGCGTGTTTTTACAGCCAGTCAGGGGATATATATTCTGAGTGCTGAAAGTTGTTAACTGCCATTATAGCATATATTGTAGGCAATGACATATTGTAAGCAAATATATAGTCATACATAATCTTCGTGTGATCAGTTTTTACTCCTTAACTGCAGCCTAAATGATCCTCTTGCTAGAAAATTTTCTATGAATTCTCATCGCATTCTCTCTCACTGATAAAATATTTTATCCCAAATGATTGTATGTGACATTCTTCCATTAATTGGAATGGAACATAAAAAATAGACTACAGGTTTCTGAAGTTCAATTCTTATTGCAAGTTTTAAAGAGAGGTATCATTACGCGCCATTTCTTGGGCAGATATTCTAATCAGTTATTCAAACTAATGGTATAGAGTCTTCATGGTCATAATGATATTAGTTTCATAAAGTTAAGCTATTTTGTGATTATAACTGAAAATTAACCCCATAAAATCCTTCCCTTTGATGATGCATTATAATGTAACCTTCATGGTTGTTGCTTTTATTGCCTTTTTATTATTTCTACCAGGTATATTCTGCCATAAAGCATGTCATGTTTGGTTTTTTCTTATCTTTATGGTAAGTTCATAAATGATGTAGTCATCACAATTCTGTGACTTACTTAGTTTACTCTTATGTTCATCATGGAGAAGATGAGAGTTTTGTTGCCTATTTGGTTGCTGATTGATTAGCTTAACTGACTCATTAGTTTTAGCTATTTTTATTTGATATAAATAATTGATTTTTTTAAACGCTTTATGAGGATCATTGAATATTGATTCATTTGTGAAAGGATATTTATGTGAAAAAGTATATTCAAGTATTAATTATTCCATGAAGTATATCTGCAACATTGCAGCTCATTCTGTTTAAATTCATAATACATTCTTTATGATAACTTGAGTTAAAAACTTTCAATTTATTATATGTGCTTCCAGAAAACTTTGTAAGATTTTTTATTAATTAATTTATTACAAATAACTACAGATAGGCTGCTAGCCTGGTGGCAGTTTTTTTATACCTACATACATATATACTAGTGATAAACATAATTAACATAAAATAAATACTTGATAACATACAATTCCCTCAGAATGATTTCATACATATTGTATATTTACATGACAACGTAATAATGAATTTATAATAAAATTTTTATCTGTTTTTTTCGGGGTTCATGACAGGCCTTCCTGGCTACTGTAGCGGTCACGGAGTAGAACCCCACCGTACATCACCCTGTCAAGCAATCCCTTACTTTTCCAGAAGTCCCTAAATTACTAATACGCATTACACAGCATTACAGAACAGTATATTCACAAACAGGATAAAGTCGTTCTTTTAAAACCAGCATATTCTAGTAAGTAAGAATCACAATTATACCATAAGCTGTCAAAAATTGCTTTAAATTTTTGACAGCTTATGGTATAATTGTGACTCTTACTTATTAACATTGCTGTCAGTGGTGAGTCTTTATTAGCATATTCTAGATTTAACATTATCTTAAACAAATCCAAAACCACTTTCTTACAATGCATTTTTATAATATTTTAAAATATCTAAGTTAAAAATCTTTAATTGATTTAGGTAAAGGCTTGAAGGCCTCTCCAGATTCCATTCCCTTACTCCCCTATTAAGAAATGAGTATTAAGTCACATTTGTCCTTTGTTTTCCTAATTTTAACTTCTCATTATGATTGCCACAAGCAAAATAATTTGGTTTTTCTAATCCGTAACTTAATTCCCTCCATGATTTGCCAGCGTTTTTTACTTGAAAAATCCCTACTAATCTGTTCAGCTTCCTCCACTTTTCTAAAATTTCCCACCCAAGAAATTTTAACATTTGTGTTACGCTTTCTGCCGTATTGTGTTTATTTAAAACATACCTGGCTGCTTTCCATTGCACCTTTACAATTTTCTTTATATTTTTTTTGCTGTGCAGATCCCATACATTTGTCGCATATTCCAAAGTAGGCCGTACTATTGTTTTATATCCTAAGTCTTTCGCTTCCCTACTTGCTCCCTTTAAGTTCCTCATCACGTAATGGAGATTTTTAAATATTTTAGAGACTACCTTACCTATGTGAATACCCCTATCTAAATCTTTTGTAAATGTGACCCCTAAGTACTTACATTCTTTCATCCTGGGAACTTTTTCTCTGTTAATCTCATATGTGACTTCTCTTTCCCTCCTCCTATTCGTGAATGTAATGTGTTTGCTCTTTTTTGCATTTATTTCCATTCCATTTTCCGTTGCCCACTTCTCAACTACTTCAATGTCCCTCTGTAATATTCTAATATCATCCTCACCATTAATTTCCCTATAAATTATGCAGTCATCATCATATAGATGGATTTTGGACTATATGAGCTTTGGTAAGTCGTTTATATAAATTAAAAACAGTAATGTGCCAATCGCACTTCCCTGAGGTACCCCTGATGTGATGTAAATTTTTCTTTTATATATTTGCTAACTTTTACTCTCTAAGATCTACCCGTTAAAAAATTTTGTAACCATCTTTTAACCCTTGTATCTATGTCTAATTTTTCTACTTCTGCTAACAACAAACGATGCAGAACTTTATCAAATGTTTACAAAAATCCACGATGATTCTGTCGACTTCCTTTTGTGTGTCTAACGAATCTGAAATATCCTGACAAAATCCAAATAGCTACGATTTACAAGAATATCCTTTCCTGAAACCATGTTGATAAATACTTAGCCACCCAGTTTCCTTCCAGAATTTCCTAAGATAATCTGCGACTAATCTTTCCATTAGCTTACATACGACCGATGTTAAGCTGACTGGTCTATAGTTTTCTACGTCCGTCTTTACCCCACCTTTATGAATCGGTATGACCGTTGCCTTTTAACAATCTTCTGGAATAGAACCATTATTTAAGATTGCTTGAAATAAAACTTTAATATATGGGACAATTTCAGTCAATCCTAGTTTTAATAAAGTGCAAGATTTGTTATTTTTCAATCTTTCCAATTGTCTCCTTATCCCTGTGTTACTAATGACAAAAGTCTCTACTTGTGTTCCTTCATCTTTACTAAAATCAATCCCACCTCCCTGTAAATCGACCATAGACTTTTTGTACACACTAGCATTACCAGTTATTCAATCAATTTGCCTTTTCTTGGTTATTTGTAAGTATTCTCCCATTCAGATCTTTTATTGCTATAATCTTATCTTTGCTGTCTCGATTTCTTATCAAATACTTAAAGAAAAATCTTTTTCCATCAGTACTAATATATTTATCAAATATTTTTCTTTCGTTTTAACCAGATGAATGGAAGGTGGATGAAACAGTGATTTATTCATTGCTTTCTTGATTAAAGAGAAAAAAACTAGAAATAAATTATAACAAATAGTTTGAAATTTGGAATATACAATTTAAATGAATAAAGAATGTGTCCATCGTATTTCTATGATCCTGGATTATCTGAAAGGGGTAGTTATAGAAAACTCCTGCCACCAGACTTGTCTTCCATGGTTTCAAATTTATTAAGGACGGCTAGACATTGGCTTTTATTTGTTAGTTAGTTGGACCCTTTATTGGCGAGGTTAGGCCCAGGTGGGCCTCTCTTCCACCTAACCTCGTATGTCGATTACATTTATAGTTAACTTATTAAAAAAATACAAAAAGAAAGAGTAGGGTGTGGGATAAAATCTTTGCAACTGAAGGTTGACAAAGAAAAAACCCACGTTGCGGGAAAACACCCACAAAGAAGGGGGGGGTGAAAAAAACCTGTGGAAACACAGTAATAAAGTTTATTAAGAGCATCATTGAAGATTGAGCTTTATTTTTAGCAATGTAAAATTAGTCTTAATAATAATAATAGTGAAAGATTAGCATTCACCTACTGCCTTGATGCATCTTACTGTATCAACTCAACAATTTTGATTATTTCACCAGCTAAGGTGAAATAATTTAAATTTATTTTGATTTGTGCCATGAGAGATGAAATTATTCTATCTTTTAGGAAAAAGCAGAAGACCTGCAAAGTCTAGATAGTTGTGAATACATATGGGAGAGTGGGGTTGGATTTGCCACCTCTCCTCCTAGAGTGGCTCAGCATGATTTCAACAGAACTGAGTTGCTGAAACTTCTTTTGACTTGTTTTGGTGAAACCATGTATTTTCCACCTCCAAGGCAGACACCATCCAAGGAGTCTCCTGACAGTGGTAGAGGTATTCTCATATAAAGTCTCTTATCAAACTCAGAATACTGTGTTATTCACAGAATAATTTAAATGATTTTGCCTCTTTTATGATTTCCATGGAAACCATATAATTATAGTTGTTTACAGTCAGTCGTCAACTTACGACCCATATGACTTATGACGGAGTGTCTGGAAGGGACATGAATGGTGCTGATCAACTGGGTAACTCAGCAAGAATACTCAAAACTGTCACTTTGTTATCAGTAGCTGTTGTGACTACATTCATTTCCATTGGTATTAATTAAACAGGGTGTTGGAATTGTAGAACAAAAAATGTCATGGGAACTTATTTGAACACAAGTTATTAATATTTTTTTAAATTGAGCACGTTCCATTATCAAACAAAATGGCTTGCTTAGAAAGTATTTCTACCAAAAAATATCAAAACCTGACTTATGTCCAAATCAAGTTATATCATATCTGTCGGAACCGAAGGTGGTCATAAGTGAACGACTGGCTGTATTAGTTTCATGATGCATCTGCTTTACTTGCAAGATAATTCTATGTTCCTTCTCATAAACTCACTGTCATTGTTTCTAAGAGGCACTTTCAAACTTCTGTTGGCTGGTATTTAGCCTTGTATATAGTTAATGTAAATTAATGTCCTGTTTGGCAGTGTATGTAAGGCAGTAAGTAGTAATCTATAAATCAAGCAAGTTGTAAGATATGTTTTAAATTTGAAATTTACATGTTTGTATGTATGCAATGAAATTTTTTAAGAATGTTTTTTTTTTACAGGCTCATCTCAAGCACTTTGTGGACCAGCTGCCCTTAGAAATCGCTGGGTGCGACTTTTCACATGCGGTTCTAATAGACATGCTCTTCCTGCCTTCACATCTCTGTTGAATATAGTATGTGCGTACGATCCCTCTGCTTCACCTCTTCCCTACAACCATCTTCTTTTCTCGGATGCTCGTGAGCCTCTGGCTGATACATGCTTGCAGTGCCTTGTGGTATGCCTTGACCCATATTATTGCGCTAATCCGACTTGCCCTTGTGCTGGTGGTGCATGCAGTAATGTTGGAGATGATGGAGCAAGAAAAGAGGTAAAACTTTATCCGAATCTGAGATAATTTTTGTTTCATGAATACATATTAATCTTGATTTAATCCTAAATTAATATCAGGAGTTCATTCAAGCACCATGTGTAAACTAGCAAATGAGCCCTTGTTCAATAAGAATTCTTTTGTGGTATGGATAATAACATGTAATTAAAATTGTCCAATTATCTTTACTTTAAAGATTACTAACTGTTTAATTTATTGCTTCAGCAGGCTGGAGAAGTGCGTAGTCATGGGGGCTGCTGTGAAGATAATTTATTTCTGAACTATTTATCACGTATTCACCGTGAAGAAGATTTTGCCTTCATGCTTAGAGGCTTTGCAAGATTGTTAAACAATCCTCTAGCACAAACCTACCTACCAAATTCAACTCGGAAGGTCCATTTCCACCAGGAGCTTCTTGTACTCTTTTGGAAAGCATGTGACTACAATAAAGTAAGTCTAACTACTTTTTCTGATGCATTGATCACTAAAATATTGTTTTGGTTAAGAGGGGTAAATATAATATAAGATATTGGGTTAGAAGTTGCTGGAAGTGGTTGATCAATTAGGTTAATGTATAAACAATAGAAGTTATGAAGAATATTACTAGGTAATTCTCATTTGGTTACAAAAATGAGAATCCGGGAGGCTGATTTAACCAACTCACTATATGGATCGCTTAGTTGGTTAAAGCAGCTTCCTGGATTGAGAAAGATCCCAGGTTCGATTCCCAGTCCCATCAAGCTTTTTTCAAGTCTGTTTTTCCTTGGGATTATACCTGGGTGCACACTCTTATGTGCAAAGGTACTTTAACCTTTTCCCAATGAAACTGCTTAATACTCGGAATGAAGATATGTTTTCACAGATCTATTAGAATATTTTTACCTATACAGACTTTGGAAAAGTGACTGTAATTACTTATGAATTTAGTCAATAAAATACTCTAAATATCAATAAATAGTAAAGAAGATTTGATTAAGTTAACCTGTTTTATGCCTCTACATCATCTTATTATTTTAAATCCCCTATAATGTTATAATGTTTTGCTTCTCTTGTTTATTTGCAGAAGTTCCTTTATTACGTCTTGAAAAGCAGCGATGTGCTGGATATTCTTGTTCCCATTCTTTACCACTTGAATGATGCAAGAGCCGATCAGTGTATGCCAGTTTTCTTTTTATCATTTTTCAATAAAATTTATGAATGAAACTGTGTTCAGTTAATCTAAGACATTTTTTTAATTGAAGATTTCAAATATTGCATTTCAGCTCGTGTGGGGCTCATGCACATTGGAGTATTCATCTTACTTCTGCTCAGCGGGGAAAGAAATTTTGGAGTTAGGTTGAATAAGCCATATACAGCCACTGTTCCAATGGATGTGCCAGTTTTTACAGGCAAACAACTTTTCTATAAAGCACTGTAACAGTAGTATATAATAGCAGTAGCACTGTTATTTAGAATAATGCGTTTTCTAACTATTCTTTAGCTTTCCTTACTCATTTTCATTGAAAATTGGAGTGTCTTAATAAATATTTTTTCTAAAATGATTTATATGTCTCTTTTTGATAGTTAATTTTTTATACTATTGTTGTATTTTTCATTTTTGATATTTTTCTCCTTGATTGTAGGTACTCATGCTGATCTCCTTATCACCGTTTTTCACAAAATAATTACCACTGGACATCAAAGACTGCAGCCATTATTTGACTGTCTGCTTACAATTCTTGTCAATGGTAATTTATATTCTATTTCTTTAGCTAATAAATGTTACCCCTTTTACTAGCATTCATAATTGTCAGTTTTACTTTAATGAGTGCATTTTTAGTACTAAAATTCTGAGATGACTTGTGGATATGATTCAAATAAATCAATGGAGTTTTTTCATTTCAGTGTCACCGTACCTTAAGACTATATCAATGGTTGGAAGCACCAAGCTAGTCCATCTTCTGGAGGCATTTGCAACACCATGGTTCCTGTTCTCTTCACCATCACATCACCACCTTCTCTTTTTCCTTCTAGAAATATTCAACAATATAATCCAGTATCAATTTGATGGTAGGCTTTGTTTGCTTTGTGAATGAATACACCTAAGATGTTAAAAAGATATTAAAGTAAAACTGTCTAAGGTGGAAACCTGCCTAAGATAGAATCATTAATTATACTAGTGAATATACACAACGTCTTTAAAAGAGAAGGCAGAACCTGTGTAGCGCAGACGGAAATTTATATTCCTTCAACCTCACTTATGAACAACTAGCATTCGAATCTCTGGAAAGCAGACCAAAATTTTCTTACTTTCAATAGTATTTACCAATGGCTTTGTTCTCTTCCAAGTTAATTTGCCATCTCGAAGGAATGAACCTTAGTCCTAAAATAATGAATACTCAGAAGAAAATCACTATAAAGAGGACTTAGGTTTGATAGTTTACACTAGAGGCCTCCATATGCCATTGGAATTCCCGCACTATTCATTTTTTCTTTGATTTATTCTGCCTGTGGGTTACTTTATCATGAAAAGCAATTTTATTACATTCCATAGTAAAGTTATAAAGTCTTTAAGTTACCATATTCATTGCATTATCTATATATTTATTTGTATTTTTCTCCACCTGAATATGCAATTATTAATAGATAAATAGATGCTAATATACCTAAGCCAGAAAATTTAGTTGGGCCTTAGGGCTTCCATTGTGGACAGGATTTACTCAATTAAATTGCCCTTCATTATCATAATTTATAAAATTTGATATTTGAGCCTTTCCAATTAATACGATAAATTATATCTTATCTCATTATGAACCTTTACTCTCATCCTGTTGTATATTTTATTTCATATTGGAGTTAAATTTAAGCAGCTACAAAATGTAAACTTTTAGTATAATCATTCATTGTTAAATTTAAAGAGTAGCAAATCAAAGCAGTTATCGGTCAGTTGCTTAAAAACTTTTTATTCAAAGGATGCCAGAAGAGGCAATTTCCTTGCATAGGAAGTTAGAGAATTTTTTTAGGCTAAATGAATTTCATGTTATCCTCAATTTTAATAATTCTCCCTATGCAAGCCTTCTTATATCAGGCTAATATTACATATTATCTCTCTTTACTAGGCAATTCCAATTTGGTTTATACAATAATTCGAAAGAGACAAGTGTTTCACGCATTGGCAAGTTTACCATCTGATCCAACATCAATATCAAGGTCACTCTCTCGAAATAGCGGCATGTCCAGATCCAGCAGTAGCAACCATATTAGCATGAGTCCACCATTGCCTCATGCTCCCACCCATAAGAAGAAACCACACAGTTCCACCCCAACCACTCCTTCATCACCAGTACCGTAAGTGGAGATTCCTTGATCACGTGCAACTGTAGTAAAAGGGTTTTTATTTCGTAATAACAAGACTCGGTAGTAAGTTTGTATGTCCATCGTGTCTCCTCTTGATTTGAATTTCTTGGTATTGGTATCATCCCCTGATGTAAAACATTTCCCTTTAACTTGCTAAGATTTTTATGTTTTTCTGGCCCTTGCTTTCTCTCCTTTTATTATAAATTCATATTTCGTATCTCTTTTGGATTTATAATTTTGTTATAAGGTTATGGATGCTCTATCTACATATTTAATGTATCTTCATAAAATCTTTAATGATCCCTTTGTGTATTCTCTAATTCCTGTTCTCTATTCTCCTTGGGAGGTGAAAAATATTAATTTAAGCAGACAAGAACCTTTTTAATTTGTAATTTATCATCTTTATACTTATAATCGGAACAGTTTAAATCTAAATTTGATAGATTATTTTAACTTTTTATTATTGTTTTATATGATGTTATATTATGGCCAATATTGGTTATTTGGTGCTTGTGGATGAAAGATATTGAATTTTTAATGAAGTTTTGCTATTATATTCCATACCAGGATTTGTTGGTATGGTGTACAGTTGCAACCATAATTTAGTAATAATGGTAACTAAAATTAACTTATATGTGAGAGGTGAAAGAATGTATTTGTTAAGAAAAAATTTAGCAGTTAATATTCAGTCAATTATGTGAGGTAAATACAGCCCATTGTTGGACATACTTAAGGCACATGATGTACAAAAGCTCGTAATTTGGTAGTATCAAGCAAAATAGAGTATCATTGTAAGTTAAATTGCCCTTATTTTTTTGTGCTATAGCTATTTTTAATGTAAGTTTTACGTTAGGGACAGAGACATTGATATTGGTGATGCAGTGAGTGTAGTGAGTGATGGTGAGGAGAGGAATCACAATGAAACTATGGAAGGAGCCATACCTGCCCAGCCTGCTGAACCAGGCACTCTAAAGGCAACTCTTGCTGATACCCCTGGTGAATTACCTCTCAGTATTTATCTTTATTGATAGAACTTGAAGTCATCTTCTTGAAGGTACTTGAAGATGATAATGTGCATCAAAACGTCATGTTTTCTTAGTTGAGTGTGTGTGTGGGGGATTTTACTGAATTTTCTTTATTAAAACTTGGTCTAGTTTCCTTTGTGAATGGTGGTTTCTTGTATTTTTCCCTCCCATCGTGGAATTACACAAAGTTAATCATGAATCAGTTGATTTTAAAACTTAATAATAATCCTGATTTTAATAGACTAGATACATCCCATACAAATCTCTATCTTAAATGAGATTGCTGTTTTAAGAGATTTTGAAATCAAAATCAACACTTGGTATTTGCTTCTTTTGCTCATGAATGTAGTTTGCTCCTGATTCAGTTAGATTCATCTTTACTTTATCACAAACATTTTTGATTAATCAGATGAAATGTTGATGTAACTTTACTTTTTGCTCTCAACAAATTACATCTAAAATGATCTTACTAACATAACGTGGTTTTATGAGTGACACAGTCCTTTAACTAGTTATAGGAAATATGCAATTTCATGTATTAAGGCTGCTGTAGTACTCTGAGATTTCTGATTTTAACAGTTGCACATTCAAGCATATGAAGTGGTAATTTTTAGAGCTAACAATGAGGTGGGGAATGGGAAGAATAGGGGCATTACCAATGATAGACCTCTCCTCCAAGTCCCTACTTTCCTGGCTACATAGAGGTAGCCCCTTGTCCTATCTTGGCAGGCTAAATTATGGTTTTTTGTAGAAGTGGGTTTGAAAATAACCACATTCTTTTTACTTCATCAAATGTATTTAAAATAAATTAAATTTGGCCAAAAAAGTGTCTATCTTTCATGATTTCAAACATCTTTGGAAATATCATTTTTGGGATATCCATTAATTTTCCTGTTTTAAAATCTAAAAATATATTCCCTTTTTAAACCTTTTTACTCCTAAATGCAGGAATTTGCATAACTCTTCTATGAAATTTAATTCCTTAAAAGTTGAAAATTGAATAGGGTTGAATTGACCATTTTGGGTGAGTGCTAAAGGAGCCTTAAAGCTACATGTTATCTCTTTTCTATTAGTATAAGGATGAAGATAGTTATTTTTGTTTGATTTGCAACATAATATCTCCAGGTATTGAGAATATGACTGAACCAGAATCTGCCCACCCATCTGCTAGTCAGTTGAACGAACTCACTGAAGGCCAACTTAGGGCTTTAGATCAAGCCTCAGGACTAAATGAAAATGTGGTGAGTATAAATGATAAATAGTGATATTTCCTTCTGGTTTTTGCTATGGTTTGATAGAAAAAGAACATCAGTTTCCTTTTCACTCTCTCCATCGAAAGTGATTCAAACCATTTTTTTCCTCTCTGACCTTCGCAATATTAGAGCATTTTGAAGATTTGCTTCATTACATCTTGCTTTTTCCTTCACACTTTATTATACTAAATATAAGACTAAAATTCATTAATGCTTACTTCCAAATCATAGTTATACACTTTTATTCAAACTTACTTCAATTAAACTTGGGTAAAATGTGTATTCTTGAGAACCAAATGTGGAATGGAATCAAATTTTTTTTATTAAGGTTCAAGAATTTCAGTGATTAAGGTTTGGGTTTTTATGTGCAAAAGAAATTTTTTATCCCCTCTTGGTTTTTGGTATCGTTTTGGTTCAATGCTGTGGTAAAATCTTTCTAAGACACTTGAGATTGACCAAATGCTCATTACTTTTTTAATGCAATGAATATGAATTGTTGCATTCACACCTCAAAGTTACATACGTACACATAGATTTTCAAATGTGTGCATTGCCAGACTGAAATTTAATATTTCATGGTGTTAATGGAGTTTGATTCTGATGTGACTGCTCTGCACAGGGTATTTGCTCTTTCTTTTGATAATATCTTGCGTCTGGAATTTCTTTCCTGAATTAAAATGTTGTTTACGAATTTTTAGAATAGTAATTATTATATTTTGAACTTTACTAAGGAGAAAAGTTCTTTTTCTGGTGTAGATATGTAAGTTGATCTCTGAATAAAATTTTATCATTAAACTGTAATTACTACTTAAAAAGCTCTATGAAGCCGTAATTTATTAGAGCAGCATAGGTGATGGTTTTCATGGTATGGACAGTTTAGTGCTAATAATTTAGATTTGAGGTAAAGTTATAGGGTAATCTGTTGGAGGTTTTATAATTTCACTTTATTATTACTTAAGAAGCACCCTCTGTATTGACAAAACTTCTATTAATTTTGAGTTTATCATATTTTCTTATCAGAACCCATCCAAACTTGATACTAAGCCCCTAAAGGAGGAAAATTCTATCAAGAAACCATCTGTTGGTGAAACATCTGCCACCCCATTCCGCAGAAATGCATCTCAGGTAGGGTTATATTGGTTATTGTCTATACTCATGTATAGGCCAATCCACCGAACTTTCGCTAAAAATTTCTGATTTTATTTATCTCATGTGTAAGTCAGCCCTTGATTTTTCCATTGCTTTCTGTAATGCTAAGCTAATTCAGATATTTTAGTGGATCAATTTCATTTTAACGAAAAGTTATTATTTAAGATTTTTTAAATACAGCTTCGAACCTCTTTAATCAATAGTGATATAAGTGAAGACATAGGGCAATGGGACAGTATTTTTGCAAGATTTTGGTGCTTGGAGTTTGCTGGATTTGATATCTTAACTTAATATACATTTATATACTCAGTAAAAACATCAAGACTACATGTTTGCTAGTTAACATTGTACATTCATTTTATAACTTAAACATTATATCTCACTTGTGTAATTGGTCAAGCCCAGATTTCTTTTTTGACTTTTTTATTTAACTCCTCATCCAGAGCTGCCACTTTTTCCATTTACTCACTGATTCATGCATTTTGGCATCTATTCAGTGATGTCAGACATTAAACCTTCTTTATTATCATATCAAAATTTAAATATAAAAAATTTCAAATAAACACAATAGTCGGCATTTAAGTGAGTGCAGTAAGTGTTGACACCATCTGGAAATCAGAATGAAATTTGAGTTGGTACCATAAAACAATCACCTTTTAGGGGTCAGAAGACTACCAATACAGGGGCATATATGGTGTTGAATGAGATTTTTTTTTAATCTTATTTTTACATGAGTCTCTCATTGAAAATGAAGTTTTTACCGCAAAATGTGTAATAATAAGTGTAGTCTGGTTTTATGTACATTAAGATATTTCATTTTAACTTTATGCAGAGGCATAGTATCCGTCAACGTGAGACCCACTCTTTAGGTGCTGGAGGGAGCACTGGGGGTCCTTGGGTACCAACGCCTGATTGGGTGCAAAGTTGGAAAAGCAAGTTACCACTTCAAACTATCATGAGGTTACTGCAGGTTTTGGTACCTCAAGTTGAAAAGATATGTATAGATAAGTAAGTTTTCATTCATCTTAATTTCTTTGGAGTGTTTTAGTTGTACATGTATAAATGAAATGCAATTTATCCTGTAACATAATAAGACAAACATGGTAGAAAGGTTTCTTTTAAATAGTAGGGTGTGGTTGATTTGAAGGAAGGAGTGTTTGTGAAAAATTTCTGAGGATCACAGAGAAAGTAACATTAACACTGTTATAGAATTAAAATTAATTATTGGAAACTAGTAAAAAAAAGTGTGCATTCCCTTAATAAAATCCTCATAGATGACCCAATAGCATTTTTTGTTTGATTGATCATGATTGTTTGAGAAAGGGCACCCTATTTCATGCAGGATGCCTCTCTGGTGTGAAAGTATTGGTTCTACAGTGGTTACCTAAGCTTGTAGAAGTGGTCAAAATAACATGGCAGAAGTGTAAGGAGGAATATCAAGAGTTTCCCACCCCCATTGTTGGAGTTTTTGCTCATAGTCATTTTGCCAAATAGTGGCAGGTGATGTCATGTAAAAAGGGAAAAAGTGGAGGAGATGGGGAACTTTTGAGGGATAACTGGCATTGTGACACCATGTATAGTCATGGAGCACATTGGACAAATATGTATGGAAGTAAAGCCATTTTCTATGCCGAAGATAGTGTGTTAAGAAGCAATGGTTGTTCCCAGCACTGACCATCTGCTGTGCAAGAACTTCATGGAAGACTTCTGACTGCATCAACCCCACGGATACTGCATTAATGGGCAGATGGCACTTAATCAACATTCTCATGTCCTCATTTTAATGCTGCTAACCACCAAACCACTGTTTGATTACAGTGGTTCTCTGCCATGTGCTTTATGCAATCCTGCATGGCCCTGTATCTATGGGCCACCTTGATCTCAATCCATCTCCACATTGTTTTTGAGCAGTCCATCAAAAGGATAAGTTATGGAGAAAGTATTTTAGGATTTGCATGGAATAATGAGTATTGGATACTTGGAAAAGGGAGATAGAATCACAGGTCTATATTATCCCACTTTTTTATACATTTCTCAATATATTGCTGAACATTTGGCAAATAAAAAGATTTAATCTTATTGGAAAATTCACCTTCTCACATATCTTTAGTTGTAGTGGCGAGAGTAGTGGAATCGAGGTATGAATTGCTACCTCATCCATCCCATTCTCAGGATTTGGCCCTTTGCAACTACTTTTTAACAGCATATTAGAAAAAATGCTAAATGGAAGGATGTTCACATGGGAAGAACAGAATCTGGCTGAAACCAACTCCTATTTTGCAATGATTGAAAGATTGTATTTTTAGAAGGCTCAAATATTTTATAAAAACTTGGGACGATGTGTATCCCACTAAGTGCCTAATCGGTTGAATAAGGTGGGTTTGGGAAAGTCGTCATGCTATATCTTTTCAGAAACTTAATGATTAGCTAGGGAAGGCTGGGACATTGCTATGGTGCAACAACCACTCCCTGACAAGTTCAGTTGAATTGACTGTTTGGCCTTCTTGAAGGTATTTTTTGTGTGCATCCCTCACAATGAGGCATGCTCCTCAATGAGCTTGGGCTTCTCCATTTTAAGGATTGTTGCTTTGTATGAAGATATCAACCATTACACCAGCTATCATCTCTGATAATAATCATAGACAGGAGTATTTAATCATAGACACTGGGTGAAGAATCTCTCAGTTTGCAATATAACTGAAACATGATATCTCATTCATTTAGAAATCTCAGCGCATGCTTATTCCAGTATGATATTTTAAAATATCTTTAATATTTATATATATATTTAAAAGATGCACTAGCACTGCTATCTAATGTTTGATTGCTAATACTTTTTGAAAATCAGTACCATTACTAAATTAAATTTATGAGCAGTATGTATAGGCTTGTCAATTCACAAGGACATTAAGAAATCCAGTTCTTAACTATTCAAGGCGATTACAAGTAGAGTTTGCTGAGCCCACCACGAGCTCTGGTTAAAGATATCTTGATATTAATTTTGACACATAGGTACTTTCATAAGTATTATTAGCCAAAAGATATCATAATTAACTTGATTTAATTCATTTTCAGGGGACTTACCGATGAAGGTGAGATTCTCAGATTCTTGCAGCACGGAACCCTTGTGGGCTTATTGCCTGTGCCACATCCAATCCTCATTCGCAAATACCAAGCAAATAGAGGGACCACGGCATGGTTTCGCACATATGTTTGGGGAGTTATTTATCTCAGGTATGGAAGTGATTGACTTTGTATAAATATGTGATTACTTAGATATGAACCTCTAATCTTGCAAATGACAAAGGTTTGTTTATAATTTATAGAAACAAGGCAAATGTGTCATTTTTCAAGAGAGATAAAACATTTCTCTTATTCCTCTTTAACAATGAACCTATGTTGAAAAATTAAGGGAACTTAATTCTAAGTTTAACCTTTGCAGTGTAACCTTCATTCTGAATATATTTGCTTGTGGAAATACAGCCGCGCTGAATAATTTCATTCCGAGAATTAGTGATTTCACTGCACTGAATATTGTTATTGCTAATAGCTATTTATTATATTGTCAACTTTTTAAATCTGTTCTCAAAGTCTTTCTAATCTATATTTTGGAAGTTCCATTATATAGCAGTAAATAATTTATACTGCAAAGAAAAAATATGTCTTCTTTATATAGTAAAATTAGTGATTATAATATTACTGTTTTACAGGAATGTTGACCCACCTATATGGTATGACACTGATGTGAAGCTGTTCGAGATCCAGCGTGTTTAACCCTACAATATAATGAGGGCTGTTTTTGCTGCTTGGGTCTCTTCAGATGAGCTTATTGTGATGGTGGCCCTCCAGCTTAGGATGACATTTATGCCCCTTTGTTATAACCCAAATGTATTAACTCAATGGGTATTTGCTTTTGAAAGGGCAAACGATGAGTCATTGCCTCCAAAGTTAGATATTAAGTGGATAGTTAGAGGTCTGGACTGTGAATATCACTGTCTGTCATTTTCCCAGTGACATGAAACTTAGTTTTCCTTTTGAATGATTATAGGCAATTTATTCATGCTTGCTGCAGGAATTCAGTTACTTTAAATCCCTAATTATTGAAATTTCAAATTTTCCCGGGTATCAGATATTATGTACTAAAAATGAGACTGTTTTATATCTTCCCTGAAAAAATATTACGTCGTCTTCAGATATTTATATTCGTTAGAATATTGTTTTTAATATTTACATTTATTATGTTATAAATTTGTTAAACATTCCAAACTAGTCATATTGCATTTAAAATTAATTCCTAGGGCTGGCATTCCTATATTTTATGATTTGGTAGTGATCGTATTTAGCTGAAATCATATTTCTTATGTAATTTTTGTATTCATTTTGCTTTTACTGAATTTATTTACTGATTGATGGAACCCCAATGATCTTTTTCATCAAACATCCATTTAAGTTCTCCTTGGAATTGAAAATTTTACTTTTATTTTTATGTTATCCTGTTCAGTACTCGGTTCATATAAATTAATTGATGACATCTTTGAAACTAGGAGTTTAATTTTATCAATGTCTTGATTCTAGGTATATTTCACATCTACACTTGAAAAAAGCACCAAAATTCTCCTTTGAACTATGATTATTATGAATGTACTAGAGTTTCTGTCATGGGAATCTGAGAGCCTCCAGCTAAAGGAGGCTAATGAATGAATCTATGTCACATGGCTGCTTCCAAGTAGTATCATGAAGTCAGTCATTCCATCTATTTATTGTGATACAGTATTTCATGTTTTGCAAGTCCTTTTAAAAATCAGAAAGATGGGAATTCTATTAAATTATTTCAGATCAAACGTCCAGTGGTAATATTGACAAAGAAAATATTGTAGAAATGTCACGATTCAATTATTAAGATTTATGTACTTATTTTTGACTGAAAACAATTATCCTTGTTTTATTTGTGTATGAAATAATTTTAACAAATTAACCACCAAATGGTTGGTCAAATGTCATCGTAATGTCAAATGTGATCGTAATGTCAAAAGTCTTGTATATTATATTATATGCCAGGTATGTCAAATGGAAACCACAAATTAGTTACCTATCTCAGTAGGAAATTTTGTTCCATTTAATTTGCGAATGAAATATAGAAAGGAATTCAATGCTTACTATTTTATTTCACAAAACTATTGTGTTACATGGGTCTGAAGATCAAAAAAATGTTAATTCCTAACATTCCTGTTTCTTCTCTGATGCTAAGTGTATAAATATATTTATTACAATGATAAAATTTGTTTCATCTCTTTCAACCAACCTTTATCCTAATATACAGAAGGATAATGTCCTTAACCATGTGTTCAAGGTAAATATCGCAATTAACTTGCAAGTCAATGGAAACTTAATACACTCATTGCTTTTAACTTCCATTGTATTCATTTCATAAAATCTAAGACTAATCTTCTATGGTTTATGTGCTTAACTGATCCTTCTTTGTAAAGAAGATATATACTTATTTCCATTAGAAAACCTATTTATTTAGTTGAGCAATTCCCTTTTATTGGGATAATTGTCTTCTTTAGAGTAAATGAACAGTTTTCAAAAGCTTTAAATATTTTTTTCTTCACAATCAGTAAATTTAAATAAAATGGAGTTCTTTTTATCTCCCCAACATTTAATGCGTATTTCTAGTCTTGAAGCACAACATACCATTCTTTTCACCATTGAAAGTGATCCTCTAACTAAAAATATAGGAAAAATTAGGTAACATTAGTTAAAATAAAGATTTACTTTAAAGGTAAATGAAATAGTCAATAAAATGAATTTGATAAATATTGATACCTGATTTTCAAATAAACTTAAAGAGCTTCTTTGCAATACTTGACTGAATGATGGGTTTAGGTTCACCACTAGGAATAAAAATCTAAGGCAAATTGGTAAGTGAAGCCTGCACATTTAATTCAGATAGCTCTAACATTAATGATGACAAAGGATTACAAGAACCCATTTAATATACATGGTAACTGACATCATTAATTATCATGGTCAAAGATTAATTTAGTGCAGTATTAAATACCTTGCATAAATTAACGAATACACAAAATGCTCCATATCTAAAAGAAAAGATAAACACCACATATTTGTATTCACATTTATTTTTATCTTCATTTATTATGGTATTTATAACATAAATAATATGATTACATTTTACAACCAATAGAGCTTGTTTTGAGACATAAATATATCAAATTCATCAAAGATAGAAGCCTAAATCAGTTCACATAAATATTACTTCAAATATCAGTTTGGTTAATAATTATTATGAAGGCAGCACAACTTTACAACAGTTACTTGAGAATAATTTCATTGAATCTGATTTACAAGATGTAACGCTCTCGACAGCCATTAAGTTGATTATGGGACCTGCTAGTAGAATCTGCAAGATTTGATTATGTACCTAAGATAATCATTGTATGTTAGGTAATACCATTGGAAGGAAGACAGCACTTTACTTTCTGCCAAAAATTATAAGTTCTATTAAAGCTGACTGCGTTATAATCATGACTTGCTCATACAACAGAAAAGGCTTTCCCATACACATGTAATTAAGAAAAACTACCCTCTCATGACTATTTCATTACACACATTACAGTATTTATGTTTAACAATTATTCCATGCTTGAAATACAATTTGAGGCTAATAAACAAATCTCATGCATAAAAATCACTACAATATTGGCGGGAATTCTGAAAAATCAGCTCATATACTACTGATACTGTTTCACAATTATACCAAAAATTAAGAAATGAATATAGTACAAAAGAAGTCTTCATATATTTAAAATGTAACACCAAAGAGAATAGAAGCACATAAAATTCATTCTATGCATTGGATATGATTTTTTAAATTTTGTTCTGAACTTGGCTGTAAAATTTTATTACCCCAAATATATCCTTACACAATCTAACATTTACCATATGAACATTTCCCTTCAGATCACAGGGTGGCACAGCCTTTCATGGCAGCAGCTCGTCACAACGGTTTCATTAGAATGAGGATCGACATCCTCGTCCTCATCTCTGCTCCTTGAAACTATCCTGTGGCCCAACCAATCATCTTCGTCATCCACAATAATGAGTGGTCTGCGAGAGGTAGCTGCCTCCCTGCAGTCATCCATCACTTCCTTCCCCCGACGAGTGCCCAGTAGCCACCAGAAGGAGCTTTCTACTTTGGCTCGAAGTCCTGGAATGGACCGGATTCTGTCCACAGAATCGCTTGACGGCTGCTTCCTCTTTCGTTCTTCTGACTTTGGAGTGTCATCCTCATCATTCCCCTGCGGCGACGACAAAAAAGGTGGTTCTCCGATGGTTGCATTTGGTATGGGCTCATCCCCGTAATGTTCAGATCTGCTAAAGTATGGTCCAAAGACTTCCCTAGAACGTGCACCAATTACTTTGCGCTCGATGGCTACAGTCTCCTCTTTACGCCTCCCTGGACCAGGTGGGTTCCTCTTAATGATTGTAATCACAGTTCTGCTTGGTTCACCAGGTTCAGGAGATCTATCTTCACTTCTATCCCTTACTAAGTTTGAGCAACAACCAACCCTACTGGTAAGCTTCCAGTCGTATGCAGGATTGGTTTCTTTCTTAGTTCCATCCATTCGGCTGGAGGAGCTACTGAAAGGAGCTCCCTTACTGGAATTACTCGAAGGTGAGGGCGATTCAAAGTCTTTGAATCTTGAAGGATTATGGTTTGGTCCATTAGTCACGTATTTGTATTTGTTGAGAATGTACGGTACTTTGCCACTAGATGAAGGATTTCGAGAAGTAATGCTACGATTGTGGCAAACCCTTTTTGAGGGCTGACTTTCATAGGAGGAGGTTGAGGAGGAGGAAGCATCAGCAGCGATTCCAAGAGCACGTGTACAGGAGAAAAGGAGAGTGTGTGGGTGAGATGATGCGTGAATGAGTCGCACTCCACTCTTGGCAGCTGTGGAGGATGCAAACGGAAACAGTACCTTTCCGTGTAGATTAGTAAACGCAACCCCTATAAGAGACATTAATAGATTAAAATTAGTATGCAATAAGTCTTTAACATTTAAAGACTGTATTTACTCGAAAATAATGCACCATCAAATGTAATGCCCATCCCAAAATCTGAGTGTTGGAAATTGAAAAATCGATAGCTTGAGAATCTAAAGTGCACCTTAAGACATGTGGCCACACCATTCATGTATATTTATACGTGCATACCCTGCATATGAAATGATAGTCGTCTACACTGAAAGTCCTACATAAGTGTACAAATTAACCCGTTCAAAATCGGTCATTTAGAAAGTTTGACAGGCTAGCCAATTCAGTTTCAATTAAAAACTATCAGCCTACAGTTTAGTCTATAGTCTTTGGGGGCTCTTACAATGAAAACATAGATAGTGCATCGGTGGAATGTTGGACGAGTTACATGGAACAAGGGCAAGCCGAGGATCTGCCTGACTCTGTACTACGACACATGTACAAGAGTAGAATTGTGCCCAAATCTAGTTTGCCATGGACTCTAATGCCGCCCCAATTCTTGAGCCAAATAGGACCCAAAATAGTGTGGATTATTTTCAAGTAAATACAGTTATATCTAAAATACAGAAAATGTACATAGAGAATCACAAAAGACCTTATAACAAAAAAGTATATGCAAAACTAAGGCTAATATATCATCCAGCTATGACTTGAGATTCAAGATATGATATCAACATTCCAACTAAGATGATTGCATCTCTAGGAGGTAAAAAGTAGCTACCTAAATTAATACATAAGTTATGATAGATTATAAAAATATATTAAAACATTTTATGAAAACATAGATTTCCTTCAGTAACAATTAGAAAAACTCCATCTGCCCAATTCTAGATTTTATAATTTTCATAATCTTTTCTAACTGATATTTGTTGGAGGTCTTCTTTAATGATTTCAAAATAACATTTTTGCTGTATAAAGTAATATCATGCATCGAAAAGAGAGTGCCAATAAAAAGAAAGTTTATGGGAAAAAGAGAAGGAAATATTAGAATTCAGTCAACAAAAGGAATCCCTTCGTAAAGCAGATAATCAGTTTAGTTTGACTGATTCAAATTAAACAACTCTCAACAGTGTGAAAACTACCGTACATGCAGGCGTATAAGTCGACCCCTAAAATTTTGAGGTGAATTTCAGGTTTTAGCCTGCGTTATATATAATATACGAGTAAAATGTAGCTTGCATACTGCAAGCAGATCGACAACACTAATTTCATGTCGGCATCATATCGGGACGGCCCTCAAAAGAAAAAAAAAGGGATTGAAAATATTCTTAAAATTCGCTGCAATTTAATCGTCTGGCATCGAACCAAGGCCTTCCTGGTGAACCTACTATGCAGCACAACAGAAAATCACCATCTCTTACTATGTGTGAAAATTCAAGCAGAAATATTGGCTCCAACTGCCTCAAACGACGTCCTACTTTTCAATAATGTAAATGGCTCTCTGGATTCGAACCAAGGACGATCTAGGAAATCTAAAACATGTTTTTGAAATGTATCTATGTTTTCTCTCTATATACCTAATTTCATGTTTTAATATTATTGGGAAGGGGTTTAAATTAATTCTTAAAAATCGGATAATATACTGATTGTAGATACGCCTGGTGTCGAACCCAGGAAATATTGGTAGCTGTGAATGCCCAGTATGACTTATTAGGACTTCATATTATTTCATACTAAGTTTGAAGTCGATATCATATCCGGAAGTACCTAAAACTTTTTTCTGTTATCTCCATAAGAAATGCATTGAGGAATGTAAATGGCTCTCTGGGATCGAACCAAGGACCATCAGCGAATATGTAAAATTTGATTATGAAATATATTTATGATCTCCAACTTCATGCCGAATTTCAAGTTTCCATGCCATCGGGAAGGGTTCCAAAAAAAATCTTAAAAATCGCCACAATGCATTTCAAACGGCCGATTTTTGCCTCGACCTAGCATCGAACCCAGGATATTTTCCGTGAAACTCATTTATGTTTTCGATAGATCATGACCATATATATAGGCTCCTCAAGTTTTGATTCTCTACCTATCCGGGAAGTATTTTTTTTTAATTCCCGAAAATCAAAGCAATGCATTTAGGCGGGAAAAATCAGGACTTTGGGGCCCTCTGGGATTTTTTGTATTCGCTTATGGTCCTTGGTTCGATCCCAGAGGGCCATTTGCACTCCACAATGCATTTCTTATGGGGATAACGGAAACAAATTTTAGTTACTTCCCGGCATGATATCGACTTCAAACTTTCTATGAAATTAGATCAAGTCCTAGCAAGTCATTTTGTGCATTAACAGCTTCCAATACGTCCAGGGTTCGACACCAGGTGTCTCTACAATCAGTCACTGATCCGATTTTTAAGAATTATTTTGAACCCTTCCCAATAATATTTAAACTTGAAATTCGGCATATATATAGAACTTATAGATAAATTTCAAAAACATATTTTATATTTCCTAGATCGTCCTTGGTTCGAATCCAGAGAGCTATTAACATTCATGAAAAGTAGGTCTTCGTTAGAAGCAGTTGCAGCCAATATTTCTGCTTGAATTTTCACATGTATTTAGAGAAGATGATCTTCTGATGTGCTGCATAGTAATTTCACCAAAAAGACCCGGGTTCGATGCCAGACGATTAAATTGAAGCGAATTTTAAGAATATTTTCAATCCTTTTTTTCCTTTCCGGGACCGTCCCGATATAATGCCGTTATGAAATTAGTGTTGTCGATCTGCTTGCAGTATGCAAGCTACATTTTACTCGTATATATATATGAATGAATCCGGAGAAGCATCTTTATATATAATAGATATTATATACCTATAAGTTGACCCAAAAAATAAGGCAACACCACTTCCCTGTCTCTATTTTTATAGGAAGAAAAACTACGGTATCCATAAATATACGTTAGCTTAAGGAATATTTCCACATAAGATTACGATGCTAGAATTGTTTCTTTCAATTGCCACGTCAACTTCTAGCCCCTTCTTAACTATTGGGCAAGTTTCTTTTGATGGTAAAACTCAGGCTTTACAAAAAAAATGCATTACTAAAAAGAAACACAATGGTATAAAAAATTAATTAGAGAAATAACGGTAATATAGCTTCGTAATTTCAAATCATGACACAGCTAAAACAACTTCCATCAATTTCTAACACTACCTCTAAATGACAACGATTATATAAACAAAAACAAACCACGATGTGCTTATTGATCTTCATTTGTAGAAAGAATATATAGAGATATATATTAAATTTCTGTAAAATAAAAATACATGCGAAGAAATGAATATAATTTGCAAAGAATAAATACGCGTAAAATTTGTTTTCTAAATACATTTGACTCGCCAATAATTATTTTGCAGGGCTTCACATTTTTACTTACGTGGCAATTGTATTTCATGATGAAATTGATATGATATGAAAATGATATCAACATTAATTAGACTTGCCAAAAATTAGTTTCACTTTAAGTTGACCCCTGGTTTTTGAGAGATTTCTTTAGGCTTCATGGGTCAACTTATATGCTGGCATATACTGTAGTTATCAACTTGATTAAAGTGAAATGGAAAACATAACAAAGTATTTTCATAGCATAACAAAATAAAAACTTTCATCATACTTCATTAACTTTTACCAAGTCTTTTAATGAATGATCTGATCATTACAAGACTTCATGTTCATCTGAATTAAATGATTTTCTAAAAATATTTAAACTTAAAAAAAAAATAGCAAATGAAAATGATTGATAAAATAATTCCAATTTCGAATCCTCCATTGTTTAAAGATCGTAAAAACATGCATTATCACCCATGCTAAAGTTGAAAATACTAGTACCTAATGGTTTTCTGTTGAGATAGAACTCAAGCCTGCCATGCCACAGGTCAACATGAACTCCGACAATGCTGCCTAATCCAAATGCAGAGCCATAAGAAGTCCGGTGGCCACCATGCTGGATATTACCTACATTTTAGGGTGCAATTAATAATCAATATATATCAATGAGATAATCTCTTATAAGAGATAATCTATTATCTCTCTCGAAACCAAATGCATAAAAGAATTAATAGAATCTCAATTAGACATTTTTCAATATGCTCTCATTATTTCCATAATTACGGATATATAACAATCATGTTATCAACAAAATAAAACAACAGAAAACTACAAAGATTTGTTAAAAATAAATCAGGTGAACAGAGCAAAGTGAAAGTACTATTGATTCACAAGTGATATCTTTAAACGTAAACAAAATTTATTGAGGAAAAATATGAGATGATCAAATGTTAACTATGGAATCATAAAGGAAACAATGTTTTTGGAAGTTATATTTCTGAAAATATGCATGGCCCAATAAAAGCATAATACAAACATAGAAATTAATTTAGTTCAAAGGACATTCCCAGAGAGAGCATTAATCTCTGAAAATACATGTACATCTCTACTAAACAACAAATTGGAGTATTAGACTCTTGGCAACATCTACTTACATTCATATCATTAAGATAGGTTTAGATACTTACTTTTAAACTTTGAAACTAACCATTATAAGAATATCCCCATGACTCATTATCTTTTCCAAGAAGGCTGCAATAGCTATCTTTACGAAGATCCACTGCAGCAGTACCTACACCAACCATCTATAAACATAATTTTAGTTTTGAGTGATACTTAATGTTGAAAATCTTTTATAATAATCACTATTGTGTATATATTCATTTATTCAATGTCAGCCACTCCTGTAAGAATTACATAGGAGAAATTTTTGAACATTAAATATTCTTGGTTCAACTCTGAATGACTTTTTATTTTGATTGATAGTGGACATTTTATCTTTTGCAGAATTAAACAGAAATTATGTTTGTATGAAATTGAGACGAATACCAAAAGAAAGTAAATTGAATCATGATTCTTATTTTGGTTGTAGAATATTGCATTAGACTCAAAATTGAGAGAATTCAGACAAAAATGACAAAAAAGATGTGTAATTTTGTGAGCATAAACAATTCCCAAACTTTGAAGGTGATATTTGAACTCTCACACGAATATTTGGGAATATGAGGCTCATAAGAAATGTATGACAAAGAAGAGCCAACATTTTATGGCACTAATAAAATTAAAATTCAGCTATATATTTTTCCAAATAATATCTTCTTCTATAACATAGTTTTAAAATTTCAAATGTCTCATGTTTTCGTTTGAAAAAACCATAGAAAACGTTGCAATCAAAATCAATTGAAAGGCAACAATGTACACACATGAAACTAAATTTTAATTAAATCCATAATTTTTTGATGGGGTATTCACTACTTAATTCAGAATTGTCCTGAACATATATCATCATGTTAGTCCGAAGATTACTTAATGGGCACATTTTTAAATTCACCAATCTGATGAGTGATGGATTGAATCGATGATTGTCTCATTACTTTGGATTATTGATTCTTGATAAGTTTAAGAACAGTCCTTTGGTTTATCTTCTGTTTGACAAGATGGCTACTGTTGCATTTGTAACTTGTTGTATCTCCATAATTCTTTAAACTTTGTGTTCATTGATTGTTAAATTATAAATACATTATATGTACTCCATTGTAAGTAGTCATTTACTGGCTTTTTATGGAAATTGACATTTAAATGACCTGCTACTGCCATTAGAACCATTGGCTCTTCTTGGGGAATTAATCACAATGGGTGCGATGGACGTCAGTGGAAAGCATTGTAGATCCATCGGTGAATAAAATTACAGTTTGATGGATCCATCCATGAATTTGAAAACTAGTCAAATATTAGCAAAAGAGTCATTCTTACAATATCTGTTCCATAGAGTGGAGTGAGAATCTTGACCTCCCAATAGTGATGCATGCCTGGCTCTAAGATGCGTTCTCCTCTGACTGCTGCTGTCCCACTGCTGTAGCTTGGATGGAACATCACCTTAATGAAGAAAAAGACTTCTTAAAACCTAAGTCATTCTACCGATTTTCCTTGTGCAGGATTTTAAATTGACAAACAGAGATACAAAAAATTATATCCATGAATCACAAGGATGTCCATAAAATGACCTCAAAACAGGACTGCATGTACATCATTCTCCAAGTATGATGTAATCTTATTAGTATGAAATAGAGGGTCTTATCAGTAGAAAGAGTCTATAAGATGAAATCTAAGATTGGTAAGTATGAAGAATATTATGCAATAATTACGAATTATGCAAGAGAAATCTCTATCTAATCTACATGTTGGTCATTGAATTTTCTATGACCAACATGTAATAAGGAAACCATTTAGTGCAAAAGAGTATCAATTTATCATAGGAGAACACAATCAGAATTTTCTAATCTCTCAAAAGTCATCCTATTTTCCTTAGGTACTTTTCTTTTATAGTCACCACATTGCTCAAAGATTCATCATTACATTCACCATTTTACGCTCTAGCAAAACAATCGTACAAACTCCCCCAACATGGCCTGAGTACATATATTTGGTTGTTAGTTTCATAAAATAATCTTTCACTGTATCAGAAATAAAGCATGAGCTAGCTTGCTTTTTAAGGATTTTTCCATTAACGTCACCACTGAACAATTCAATAGTAGCAGTTTCTAAATAGCTTAGAATTCGTAACTAGATAGCCATTGTATTCTTATTGTTTAAGAAATTACAAAGGAATATATTTAAAGTAATCAGTTTAAGAAAAGTCATTGAAAATATTAATATGTGGAATACATGCTCCAAGCAATAGGGTTAGACTGTAACACAAATTTATTGCTTACATCCTATCACCAGTCCTAGCAAAACATAATTTCTTAATGATACAAAGACATACTCAATTTACCTGTCTGTTATCCTCCATGAGAAGAAGAGGAGATCCAACTCCAGGATGACGACCAAATCCCCTGCCTATGAAACGTGCAGTTCCATGGGGATTGCAGGCTGCTGAGCCTTGATCGCCAGGATCCCAAGTCCATTCCACCCAGCCTTAAATATCAACAATTATTCAGTTGTTTAAATAAGTAGACGATTTATTGTCTTCCATTGTGAGCAGCTCTTTACCACCAATGAATACATATAAGTAGTAAATATTAGAAAAATTCTGATAGCATAAAGGGTCTGAGAACAATATGTATACTTCACTGACGATATTTTAAATTAGTTAAAGGTGTAATTATTGTTTAGGACATAAAAAAATGAATATCACATTCTCTGAGAAACTAAATAATTTCAAAATAAAGGTGCCAGCAATGTCCTTTCAAGTCTCGAGGACTTTATGTTTAAAGGCTTTGAGGCTTCGAATAAGCAGTAAATGTATTTGAGTCTACTGCAACAAATACTACTCTTTCTTCGAGTATGACATTTTTACTTTATTTATAATGGTATGCACATAAGCATTAGACATAAACTCATAAATAATGGCCTTATTCCTTCAATAGTTAAGGGAATCAGAATAAAGTATCGTGTTACGAAATCTGCTTGATTAGTAATTCCGTATCACCAAAAATTAACGCTAAAATTTAAAATATGAAAAATCTTCCTTAAACAAGCTTTTATAAATCACGTAGACAGGCACTAAAAGTACAGACTAATTGCAGAAAAATTTATGAACAGAATTATAACTCAACAATGCAAGTATCTCTGATTTATACTCAATGATTGGATGAAGATACCAGTAGGGACATGAAAGTTTTATATTATAACACGTCATGCCTCCACAAGTGCCAAAGTCTTTAAAGATCTCTCGAATAAAAAAGAGAGTCATTCAAGTAAGCTGCATCAAATGATGATGAAACTATTATATGAAAGAAGAATGAAAGAAATTTCAGAGGATAGTTACCGTCTTCTTCTTCTCCACAGGAACATTCCAAGAGAGATGTACCTCCACGTTTGGATACGCACAAATACGAAGAACAGTCACAAAATGAACTTAAATTCGCTTTTTCCCCTCGTTTTATTTTGCGACATATATACGGCATTTTGAAATTCAACATCAGTGTTTGTATACGAGTGTCAATTACAATATCAGATCGATTATCACTTTCAACAATACACCCAGCTTGCGCAGAATACCATATTTGTGGTGATGGGAACTATCGACTCGTTCGATATCTGTTGTTCATTGGAATGATTGGAATTATACGTTAGGCATTCTTTACATTAAAATTATATGTTTTTCGATTCATTGTTTGATTAGTTTATTTTTTCATCTTCATGGCCGTGTTCTACCTACTTAGATAACAAAGATAAGGGACTTTTCTTCTTCTTGCGTTGCTTATGACTTTCCTTCGTTACCCAATGATCTTTCACCTCTTCATTGACTGGCCCCCGCCTGTTCGTTTAATTTCTATATCAATTCCTGTATTGTCTCCTTAGGTTTGAAGTTTATTTTGCTTTGCATCGATGCCTCGCCTCGCTGTACTTTGTTTTTCAATTTGACAAGATTCTTCCCTTACGTTCTTATTTATCACATTTGTTATTACAATAGTCTTTCAATAAAAGTTGATTTCCCTTCTCGTAGGTATACTGATTTTGGATTTGGTGTAATTAGATGTGGTAAAATATATATATTTATATAGATATATATATATAATTTATTGATTTATAATTGATATATAATTTACCTTTCCTCTTGTTTCCTGTAAAGTTTACATTACAGTTCCTTGGCCTATTCATTCAATTATACTTTAAGTAACCTATATCCTCAAATGACGAACGGATGTAACCCTCTTTTTGCCCATGCTCTGTGGTGTCTTTTTTACCTGCACAAAAATTGAGAGCAAACTAAGAACTTTTTTGTATTCATTCTCATTTTCTACTTTCCGGTTCGATACTGATAAAAATTATTAAATTATTGTTTCAGTTTATCTTAATCCCATAGCAAATCGGTCGATTCACTCTCGGGTGACATTTTTTATGAAAAGTTGGCAAAAGTTCTTTAAATGTTTCAGAAGTCAGATTGGTATAATATCGCGTCTTAATGTTGTCAAGTCTTACCATCAATCTATGATTAATACTTACCATACTTACAGTCCTTTTTTCTCTTACCTTAGTGTCAATCAAAAGCCCACAATGAGAATTGCGAATTTAATGTCTATTAATATTATAATACCCTATACAATACTGTATAGTATTGTATATTCATTTCAATTTAATTCAATCTTTATTTCACAGGATTAACCCAATTTTTTAAAAATCAAAGTATAACACAGCATATATGCAGTTTTATCCTTTGATTTTGACTATGCTATAGCATAATGTTTTAAATAACAAAGCATAAAATGTATTGATTCAATATATAGATGTATCTTCCATTCAGAATCATAATTCTATGCTATAAAGTAAATTATGACCTCAAATGTATTTAAGAGTATGTACAGTCCCTATTGCATTGGAACATCTGAGTCTCCTATTGTTTCCCTTGGTTGGGAATCATAGATACCATATTGTGATGGTCAACTGACTTTGTTTCATGAAATATTCCTTTCATGCTGTATTTCTCTCTCTTAAAGAAATTCAAGTTGAATCTTCAATAGTGCATCAGTTTATTCAGGAGCTGTAAAAAGCACAAACTCCAAAAACTAATCATCACCATCCATCAATCTCATTAGTTATACTGTTGAAACTGGGACACTTTGAGAGAGGTGGACAATATTTATATGATTTCGTGGTTTATGGTTGAATATTTTTCTTTCTTTGATGCCACTTGGTCTCATGGGAAATACTGCGGCCACCAGATATTGTGTCATACATCTCCACTCATTTTTTTTTCTTTTTTTCATAAAGCTAATATTTGAAGAATTTTAGAACACTTATAGGCGTGGGTTTTGCGTACCCGACTAATGCATCAACCAAAAATATTTACAATCAAACAACATTTTTACATACAAAATAATGCCCACCATCCTCTTTTCTTTTTATTCAACACTTACCTTGAAGAAAACCTCATTACTTCAAATCATTTCCAAAATAATGACATACCCAAGTTTGACTTTCACCAATCTTCCAAAAAGCTAAATTCCTGGATTTAAAGTTCATGTTGGGGTGAGAGTATGATATAGTTTAAGGTGAGGTATGACTGAGATGTGAGAGTACAATTATTTTATGACAATATTATGTGCATTTTCCTCTGCATTGTACATCAACTCTATTGTTAAGGATTTACTATCTATTATATATAGACGCTAATACATTAATGACTTTTACCAAAAATATCCTGTGTTCGATTAAAAAATCTGCCCTTTAAAATACATCGAGGTAGTTTTTCATTATTTTTTTATGCACTTATCGAAATGATAGGAAGTTCATGCTTGGCTAGAAGATGTATCTTAAGAATTGTTTTAAGAAAATAAATTAGATAAGACCGTACTATTCCTGGGTTCGATTCCAGAGCACAATAACATTCCTCTCATAAGGAATATAAGGGAAAAGTAGGAGGTCGTTCAAGGCAGTTGCAGCCAATATTTATCTTTGAATTTTCACACATAGAGATGGTGATCTTCTATTGTGTTGCATAGGAAGTATCACCAGAAAGACCCGGGTTCAATGCCGGGCGGTAAATATGTCTCCCATTTAAAACACATTGAGTTAGTTTTCATTATTTTTTTATGCACTCATCAAAAAGATTGGAAATTCTTGCTTTTCTAGAAGATGTATATTAAGACTCGGTTTAAGAAAAAAAATTAGATAAGACCATGCTTTTCCAGGTTCAATGCCAGAGCACATAAGTATTTCTCACGTAAGGAATATACATGAAAAAGTAGGACGTCAGTTGAGGCAATATTTTGTGCTTGAATTTTCACACATGGTTAGAGATGGTGATCTTCTGTTGTGCTGCATAGTAAGTTCACCAGGAATACCTGGGTTCAATGCCAGACGATTAAATTGCTGTGAATTTTAAGAATATTTTCAATCCTTTTCTTTCTTCTAAGGACTGTCCCATTATGATGCCAACATGAAATCAGTGTTGTCAAATGTAGCTTGCAGTGTGCAAGCTACATTTTACTTGTATAATTAATAACCATAAAGCCTTAATTCCACTCTCTTAACTTTCAATGCTCTCTTAGTCTTTCATTTCTATGAACTTGAGTTTAAGTCCTCTTTATTTAATAATCCTGTGTTTCCCATGCAGAATATATATATTTTAGAAAAATGTGTAATAACGACCAAATTAGTCAAACAGTTTTATTTGAATTACCATGAAAGCAGGCCATTGAAAGGATAAAAATATAGTCTTTCAATCTTTTATTTAAGGAAAACTGATCTATTGAAACTGATAAGCAAATAGCAACATTTTTCATTTCTAACAATTCAAATATTATAGTGTATACTATAGCATAACACTATAGTGTAGAAATTGTATTTCCTCATTCATCACTGATTTCTGGTTCAGCCTCCTCATATGGTGATATACTGTACGTCTGTAAGCAAACATTTTCTTACCAATTAATTGCCAAGAAAATATTGCTTTGGTATCTAATGGCAATTACCATTATGTTTCTTAATCCATACATTTTTTTAAACAGTGCTTATAATAGTCCCTTAGTATAACATTATAGTATTTCCCATCTTTCAAGAAGACAGCTTTTAACTTCTTTGTGCCTTGATTCATCCTATGATCACTCAATTCTCTATGTTTAAAATGTCCACCAAATCTTTAGATCTCTTGTTTAACAACCATTGTTCTAACCAATAGATTACTTCCCAAAGGAAAATAATAGTGGCATTAATGGATGACTTTAAAAGTAATTCTCAGTGATCACTTCCGCGAGTTCATTCTAAACCATATTCTCATTAGTTTTTTGGGGCTCAGTTCTTTTGAACTGCAGTTCAACCTATGTATCGCAGTTCACTGGTGCACCATAATTACGGTGCATGCATTCCCCAATTGATTGCAGGAGTCTCTAATGGCATGCCAAGACCAAATAAGCTACAGAATATGAACGCAATAGAGTCATGAATTATAAAATCAAAACAATACTAGGCAGGTGGTGTATTTTGAGAAAAATTTAATGTACAAGAAATTAAATGCTGCCTTTTCTACGTTGAAATATAATAGCTTAGGCTTCTCATATTTACAAATATGATTTAAAAGTAAAGATGGCCTTACTTTAATTACTGAGGTACTATAGGAAGGATCCCGGAAGACTATGGATCATTTGACCACAACTGGAATGTAAGGAGCATTACTGGGCATGTGTGTGTTTTTTTGGTTCAAATGATTACCAAGGGCGCATTTGCTTCCTTATTTCACTTAAAACATGTTCTTTATTTTCCAAATATTTCGTCTTTTAACAAGATTAATCAAACGATATATGGTCAGTAAACATGGAAAGGTAGTTAATGATTTGCTACTTAAAGATCCTCCATACCATCTCTGTAATTACTGCTTTTCCGAGGATGCAAATGACCATTTGGATTTTCAAATAACCCAGGTATATCTAGTTGATAAATTTTCGGTGGAAACCGAAATATCGTATTTTAACGTCATAAATATTATAATCAGGTTCTATGAACCCTAAAAAGTTTCATTGTGTTCTATGGAATCTGTAATCCAAACAGCATAGACATTTCAGCAACTACTAGAAATTATTATATTCCATCTTCGCGACGAAACTTTAAGAAAAAGCGAGGGGCAGGATAACGTAAGCGAAATTTAGTTTACTTTGGATATATATCAATGTTTTAACAGTCTACAATTAAAATGACACACGAAGTAATATTCACTAATAAGATGAAAATAGAATTAGATACATATAGTGTACAAAGGTAAGGACAGAGGAAAATGCTACATTTTGACAACGAAAGGAGAAAAAATTCAGTGTTCAAAATTCAATTAAAATTCAAGAACCGTGGAGGAGAGGAATTTAGCTACTCCTTCCCTGAGGACTAGGGGAATGAGATTTACTTTCCATTATTGTACAGGAGACTAAAATAAAGCTCAGGTGAAAAAACTGAGGCAGAACTTTAACATCCTAATTAATATAAAAAAGCATTTTTCGAGAAGAAGAATTACTACAAATAATCATAATTTCTATCTTACGTAGTGAAGTACGTGACATACTTGCTTCGGGAAAATATCGAATCATTCGGATGGAGGACCATCGACTAAATCGATTGTTTACAGTCGACAGTTGTAGGAGGAGGAGGAGCTTGAGGGACATAAAAAGAGTGCGGAGATCACGTATGAAATCAAATTGGAAGAGTGTAGAATGAATCATAATTCTATTGCTCTACTAGCAGAATATGACAAGGTTTCGGTAATCTTAGGAATGTTATTGCTTATTTCAAGTGTCGCCTTTTCTCATGTTTCTCCAGGTATACATTTCATGAGGAATGTGTAGTCATTTCAAATTCTTTTCTTAATAGGTGTTTTATCAACGTAAATTTTTGCTTGTCCCAGGGAAATGGCCCCCTTTTTTAAATCTTACATACATTCATGAAGCTCTCCGAAGACTATAACGAGAGTGCAATGGAAACGTTATAACCAACTTAAGGTAGTTAATCCTAAAGCAGCTATGTTAAAGCTTTTAAAAATTTATACCTCACCACCACAGGTGCATCTACTAGTCTCTAGATATTGTTTTTTCAATTTCACATTATATGACTATTTTAGATGGAGCACGCTTAATTCATAGTAGACAGGTTTTTTGATAATTTACTAATGCCTGGCTTACTGATGCCTGTATGTCTTTTCCTTTCATTTATACCGGCTTTCAATTTTAGTCAGTTGTTATTGAATCTATCCAAGATTTCAATAGTTAAACACAGTGTGCTTTGCCTTGTACTTTTGAGTATACCACACATATGCATGTAATACTTCGTAACATGAAAGGTAATTACTGAGCAAGGATCCTTTCAATCTTTTTCATATTGAAAAATGCTGCAGAGTTTATTTATCTGTTATTATTTATTACATATTAATAGTGCAGGCTTAGATATTAGTCTATACAAATCACAAATTTTGTTAAAGTTTTTTTTGCAAATGATGCAAAGTACTCTTACTAAAAAGTCAATTCTTATTCCATCCAAAACTCAAAAAATTCCATCCACCAAAAAGTGAAGATTAAAGATATGCCAGGATTCCGTAAACGTGTTGCATCAGTTATGGTTATAGTAAGAGTAAGGATTTCATGTAATTGAATTTATATTACTTTCCAAGATGATTAATGTGGTAATGAACTGAGTTAATGAGAGATTTAAAAAATCAGCTTAAAATGTGTTTAATTTGGGTATTTTGCAAGGTTGGAGCAATGGACTAAAGTTTGGAAATGAGTTGTGTGCACAAATTTTATGCCTCTGGAAACTGCTAGTCTGAAATGCACTTCTGGATAGACAAGCGAAGTCAGGCATGTGGTGGTGCCCCACCTGGTCGTCTGCGTGGTCCTCCCCTCCCACCACACAGGCGGCATCAGGCCCACAGTCTTTTTCGTTCCGGCCGTTCCACAATACCAAGGTGTTCCATAGCAAAGCCACCATACCGTCCTAGATCAAGATTGAATGCTCCTCCTGGACGAACAATCCCCCCTCTCCACCACAATGCAGTGCTACCGCCATCCGACCACCCTCCGACCAGCAACATTACCATTTCTCGACCACCAGATTCACTTCCATCAGTACCATTGGGCCACCCAAGCTTGGATACTGACTTTGTTGCTGTTAGGAATGCAGAGTGCCTACACAGCCAAGGTATACGCCCCCCTCCACCGCATCTGTTTGGAGATGATCTGGTATCTCATGGAAGCCAGAATGGAGGTCCTCCGTCTCCTGAGTCAGTTGGGAAGCTTCGTTGTGGCATGTGGGTTGGGTTTTCCATGGGAATCTTCTTAGTGGGTGGGACCAAGCTTTATTTTGCCCACCAGGTAAGTGATCAACTGATTTTGCTCTAATTACAACTATATTTGGTTTGGTACAATTCATTGAATGGTACCTTTGCTCTTAGATGTATGCAGAAGACTTAGACTACATATAAATCTCCTGGCCTTAATATATCTTTTTTATATATTTGTCATGCATGGGTCTTTCTCAAACATCAATATATAGTTACATGTTTATAATTGGTCTGCCACTTGAACACAAGGAAGAATAAAGATACAGTAAAACCCCTCCTAATGGACACCCCATTACAACAGACACCCCTCCTAATGGACAGTTTCATGATGTCCCAACCAGAAGTATATAGTTTAGAAAATACCCCTCTTTAGCAGTCACCTCTCCGCAATGGAAAAATACCAAGGCCCCGAGACTGTCCCTTGTAGAGGGGTTTCACTGTATATAATTAAAAAATTTATTCTAACTCCTTGAAATACTTTGTTTGGTTGTATGGAAATCGTTATCTTGCTTTAATTATTAAAATGGTGAATTATTGATAAATTTGTTTTCAATTAGAACTATTTCCATGATTTTATTTATATTGCTATTATTTTATCAGAAAATAAATGTGATTAGGGTTGTAATTTCAGTAAATAAGTAATGTATAAAATTAAAATATTTCTACAAAGCATAGCCAGGGAAGGGTGTTATCCCCCCTCCCCAACACAAATGCAAAAGATCTTTTTCATTTTTAGATCCTCAAAACTATATAGGAGCACCACTTCCGAGGAACCACTTTGGACCAGCTCATACTTTGGCTGATAAAGACATATCACTGCCAATGACATTCTTTCAGTCTTTTCTAATAAGCTGAGAAAGTTGAATATCAAACTGTAAAATGTAAATCTATAAATTGTTTTGGAGCTAGATTTTTAAAATTATTTTTATATAACCTAATTTTTTATCATATATTATAGTTCTTTTAAAAAAAAGCTTCCTATAAAGTGTAGTGATCTAGATAGAAAAACTTTTTCAGCTGATCTTCATTCAAACCCTCAACAGGGTATTTGTTTGGCTATGCCATTGTTGTAATGTTACCTTAGTTACCGTATTTTTCATTGGATCTAATTTTTAATGAAAATGTCTCTTAATGTTAATTTTCACTTTTGTTAATTATTAATATTAATCTAATGTTATGCAATAATATTTTGTTAAATTTATTAGGGATCTGGAGTAGAGGTGTTGGTGTTTTGTGCAATGCTGTTGCTATTCTTTCTTGGATGCATGGTCTCAATTTGTCGAGCTAGAAGAGAAAGGCAACTTGAACAACAGTTTGTTGAAGCCTGTCATCACAGCCGAGCTATTGATCCCATCCATCATTCTGAACCTTTGCAGCATGTAAGGAAGTTTTTCAATAATGAAATTATTTAGGTACTGGAGGTATCAGTGTATCACTCAAACGTTTCTCCCAGAAATTTACTCCTGCATTAATTGAGTTAGTCTGAGGATTTTTGCTGAAGATGTGCTGTCATCAGAATGTCTTTCAATGCTTCTTTTTTCTTCAGGAATCAAATTTTGAATTAATTTTACTTGTTTGTCCCTCCTGAACCTGTTTGCACCTCAGCATTTGCTACCAAATGATGTGGGCTTAGTGACTCTTCTAAAACCTGTAGTTTTACATGTTTTGACAAAATTACATGAATACATGTTAAATGTAAGAACTATGTATAATGTAGTGTTAAGTTTTGAATCACAATTGTTGAATATTTTTCCAGTAAAAGACCATCTCGTACTATTTCATTATTACAAAGAATAAACGATACCGATTCTGGGTTAATTTTATGGTACTTATTAACTTGTAAAAAATTCATGGTAAACAAACTTTTACTAGACCACCAATTTAGTATCCGAATAACATGACCTAGGTTTTTGTAGTCTCGCTACATCATCAGGTGACAAAATAAAAACACACTTCCGAATATATACACTCATGAAAGGAGGAGGGGGAGGGAGAAGTTTGCAAGTAACGGAAGGAGGAATAAAGGGGGAGGAAGGTGGAATGTGATAGGGAGGGGGTAAGGGATGAGGCAGGTTACATAGCAAAGGTTCTCAATCACAAACCGTTGAATTGCAAAATATACAGAATTACAAAGTAAGAAAGAAAAGCAAGAGTTACAAAGTAAGGCAAAGGTCATTAAAATCACTAAAATCAAAGAAGAAGCAACGAGTTAAGGTGAAGAGCAAGGGGGGGGGGGGGCAATGGGCGGGATGCTAGGAAAGGTGCATGGATATTAAGGAATGAAGGTTTGTAATACGGGAGAAGGGTTAGGAAACAGAAATTCGTTGGCAATATTCGACGAGGAGTTCCTCGCGATTTCTAAAGTCTCCAAAGCGTTATGTCTCTCACTTTTGTCACATTAATAACAATCCGTCTGTCTTTCACTTCAGCCAGCATTTGCTTGAAAGAGGGCATACAAGTGAATTTGATATGAAGGTGCTCCACCTATGTGACCTATATACATTCGGAAGTGTGTTTTTATTTTGTCACCTGATGATGTAGTGACGCTACGAAACCTAGGTCGTGTTATTCGGATATTAAATTAGTGGTCTAGTAAAAGTTTGTTTACCATGAATTTTATTACAAAGAATACCTCACAGTTTTGGCCAATGAAGATTTTTGTATGTGCTGCATACATGGTGTATCCCAAAAGTCATGAAATGTATTTTATTACTGCACCCCTACTGGTTGCATTGTGTTCAGACTTGTTGAATTAGGCTGTGGTGATCCTCTGCTTCGCATCACACCAAAGTTCAGTCTGCTCCAAGCATAGGTGGAGTCAGGAAAGTTGTTTTAGTTTTGTTTTTAGACCATGTCACAAAGTGCGATGGCATAACAACGTTGGGTGATTCAATTCTTCGCTAAACTTGACAAAATAGCTGCCGAAACTAACAAATTATGTAAAGGTAGAATTTCGCTGGAACTGCCGACGGTAGCGGCCGCAAGAAATTCTCAAACGTGACTGCCACTGCTTTTATATTTCTTTGAAACTGCCAACCGTAGCGGTCAACTCTCGCCGCGCCGCTCAGTTGATTGCAAACCTGAGCAGAGGTAACACCCGAAGTCGGAAAAATGGATCGCGATATCATTCTCGCATTTTTGTTGGAAGAAGAAGAAGACAAAATTCGGGCTATGTTAACAAGATCAAGTCATCATAGCATATACCAAACACGAAAGAGTGAAGGGTTTTACGTTAATCTAATATCTGGCCACTTGAGTAGTGATGAAGATAATTTCAGGAACTTTTTTAGACTAAATCCGTCGCAATTTGACTTCATTTTAAGTATGATAAAAGAAGATATATCAGGAACAGCCACCAATGCAGTGCAAACTCTAATTGAAGCTAAAGAAAAACTGGCAGTGACTTTAAGGTACGTAGGCCTATAAAAATGACGTAAATATCAATTTTTTTAGAAAGATCAATTTTTGAAAATAAGATAAAATTCTGGGAAAAGTTAGTAAGATAAATGAACAATTATGTACTTCTACAGCTGTTTTATTTATTTTTACATCGTCTCAGATATATCACAGCATTTAAATGTTTAATTATTTTAATGTATACAAAAAAGTATGAACTGCTCCTATCGAGTCCATAGTTTACAATTGTACGTAAGTTTCTTCTGAAATATCCAATGTTTGCGACGTTCCGTATAGCAGAGACGTGAACGAAGAAGAGCTGGGACGATTGATAGCGGCTGGTGGGATAACGACAGTTTCTCTCTAGTAGTAATACAGTTTCTTTCTAATATTTAATCAGGATTAAGTAAAAATAGTGACATTACTATAAAATAATGATTTCTGTTTCAACTAACCAGTGTAAGAAGAGGTGGAAAGATATCAGAAACAAATTATTGGAAAATATTGAGGAAGGAAAAATTATCGATAGGATCTGCTGCACCTCAGACTTAAAAAAATGGGTATTATTTTAAAGGTTGAATTTTTTTTGAAAGGCAAAATTGGACATATTAAGTTATGTTCTCTCCGATAGTGCTCGAGAAATTGCAGTTTGCATCAACCAATGCCAAAAGTACAATGGAAAAATAACCTTTGTAGTTAGGGATATTATTCTATCGACATCACGAAAAAAATTCAACCTTTCAAATAGTACCCATTTTTTTTAAGTCTGAGTTGCAGCAGATCCTGTCGATAATTTTTCCTTCCTCAATATTTTCCAATAATTTGTTTCTGATATCTTTCCACCCAGTGGCGTGGCGTGCCTTGGCGGGGCCTCGCATACAAATTTGTTTGGGGGCCCTTAGGATAGGTAAAGATTTCTCACAAAAGAAAAAAAAATGTTTGCATAAAATTAAAAGAAATATTTATTCATCATAATTATCTATCTGTCACTTTTTCCAAAATTTTTACAAACAATTCAAATTAAATATACACTCTCCTTGCCTTTTTTTTGGCAAACTGATTTATTAAATCATTTATAGCTGGGTCATTCCATGTCAACTCAACCAATGGAAAAACTCACCATCTCAGATTTTCTCATAACTTTCCCTGTAGTTAGTTCCAACCTTAGTTAAGAAAGATCCAAAGTATTTTAGTCCAAATGCTTCTACTTTCTTAGATATGAGTTTTTCTATGCACCATGGCACGAAGTAAAAATCTGCCCATGAGTCAAAACATGCAAATCAACCATTTTTGTATCCCTATAAAACATTTAATAAGGCAGCAAAGCTAGTAGAAATTTAAGATGTCATGAACATGTAACTCTTGTTTTCAAAATTGTTATCACAAAGATTCTCACTTGTCAACTTTTTTTGTTATAAATATTCAAAAATGGCAGTTAAGACATATTTCCGCCAAAAAATGACATTTTCAAAAACATGTAAAATTCACATATAACTAGTTAAAGCCATTAAAATTTGTATTAACATTGTAAACATTATCAACTTTGAATTGGTATGAGTTTTGGGCTAATGTTGGACTAATTTATTGAAGAATTTACTGAAAACTACTACTCTGCTTATGTTTTTTGTTGTTAATTGCCACCTTTTCAACTTCTAATAACAAAAAAGGGACACCAAGTAGGAAAATGAATTTTTTTTGCTAACACACACTATCCATCCTCTTTCAGGAAATACAAACCTGAAGTTGCTCCCAGGATTGATAGTGTTTCTATAATTTATTTTAACGATGCATGTCAAACGGTAGGTCACGACACCTATATCTCAAGGCTTCCACTTCAAGGTTCTTTGAGTGTGAGTATTGAGATTCCTCTGAACACATATCATTCTTTTAACTGTCCAGCCAATTACTTTTGATATCAACACAGGGTTCAATGTGATTAAAATGCCACTGTATTAGCAATTATACGCATTTATGATATTTTTGCCAACAGTAAAAAAATAGGAAATTTTTTGTTCAATACATACTTTTATCCTACTCCAGGCCTTTTCCACTACTGCAATTACGTCCTCTGGCAAAGTATACTGCCTTCCTGTGATGGTCCAGGTACCCTGTTTGGTACAGGTACCCAGGGTACCCAGCACTTATCAGGATGTTTCGGCCACATATAAGATTTTGCCTTTCCTTCAGGTGCCATGAAGTTCACTAATACCTCTCAATCCTCAAGTATTTGAACAACACTGCCAATGTACCATCTACTTTCATACACAGCTGCTACATAATTTCCAGGTTAAGGGATATTATTCTTGGTGTATGATGTTCCTTTGCCCTTTCTTAAACTAATTTTCTTTGTTGCCCTTAGCTCTGGTAAAGAAATTCAACTCATTGATACAGCAAATTCACTGATTGGAATGAAGCAGTGATGACTTCTTGTTTCCTCTATTGTTCCTGTATTTTTGTAACAATTCTTCAGCCTTGGTTTCCAAATCTCTGTATCAGTGCTGGAAATATAGAATGACTTATTGCCAGTAACATTTTTATGAACCCAGTCAAACAAGTCACATGCTGACAAAATATGTTCTGTGCTTGGGTGCTGTAAGCAAGCTCTGGTAGCTAACTGTTTCACGGTTCCCCCTATTCCATCGCATACACTTTTTCCATGGCTTGTTGAAAAAGAATGCCATTCGGCAGACAAACCAAAGTCTGAATAATGCATACATATGTTTATAATATTTTTGAAGATTTTATACTGGCTTGCAGCTCCATCACTAAAATATTTACATCTTCTGACATATGGGAACCTCTCCTTTATGCAAGTAAGAACTGTTCCTATGAACACATATACTGATCCAGCATCATGTTTTAAGCAATCACTTATGACACAAATGCTTATGGAAGACACTCGACCCTCTTCATTAAAATAATTAGCAAAAGGATGGACTGCTGCCTGACTGTTGTCCCAAAAAAATCCCTGTACTGCATCTTGCACAACAAAAGAAAAATTCTCAGCAAAGTCGAGTAGTATTATCATCTCATCTTCAGGCATTTCTTCTTTACAATGTCTTAAATACGCAGCTTGAGATACAGAGATGAAATGATGAGTGGTTAGTTTGTCTACCAGAGTCACAAGTCTGTCAACAAAATCTTGTATATTTACCTGCACATTCTCAAATGTAGTACGATCAGTTTGTGTCCACTGAAAATATGTGATAGTAGCGTCATCTGATAACTAATTAGTTAAATGCATAATACATACATAACATTTCATGCAGTCTCTGTTTACCTGGGCATTGCTCACATCTGTGCACCATGCACAGATTGTCATCTATATCACATGCAAGGCACTTAATAGCATCTTTGTATCCCATTTTAATTGAAGAAAGTGCATTTAGCATTAACTTAACATTCTGGTGCTGCATACAAACTCACACAGAATGGGCACCTGTTGCTCCAACTGTCACGTCAACTTACACGCCATTTGGGGCACATTTGGAAAAATTTAGACATGCCTACTTTTACATGTGGGAATTGGTGATTAAATATGCTGTACAACTCTGAAAGATTAGACAAAAGTAATCTTTTTTGAATGTGTACTCTCTGGCCTTTATTAACTACACTCACAATGTCTTTCTTCCCAGTGCGGCTGAACTCATCACTTTCATAAAACTTTATTATAGCTTGTTTGACATCGTTAGGTAGCTGCTTTCCTTTTTTGAGATAATTTCTGGAAGTATGCCTTTTCTTTTCTTTAGCTCTCAATCTTGCTTAACTTGGTATTCAGTCACATTGAATTCTTCAGCACTTATGGATATTGTTCAACTTGATGGTACTAAAGTAAGTACTAATAACTGCTTTTCTCGGCTTCATTCAGCAATTACTTTTTAAGATCCACTAATATTAAATCAAAATCTGAACATTTATCACATTTTGTCTCACACTCAAAATCACGAAAAGCATTTCTGGGTACATCTAAGCACGAGCTCACTTTTTCCTCCAGTAGTGAATTGGCTTCTTCAATTTTTTACCTGGCATAACTAGATCTATCTGATTTCCTCAGTTTGGAAATTTTTATGGGGGAACACCCAAGACTTTCAAAACTTGAATTAACATTCTTCAAAGTATCTTCATGCTATATACTCGGTGGTGGGTAATATGGATCTTGATCATGAATATCCACTAAACTTGAAACTGAAGCTACACATCTAGGACATAGCTTTTGCCCATGTTTTACAGATTTCCCACAATGCATTTCTATTTTCCTTGCTGCCTGCACATTTATCTCCCTTAAACTTTTTCTGTTTGGTCTTGAGTATGACCCAAATAGATTGCAGCATGACCGCAGCAAGAATGTATATTTTTCCACATAAACACACTTACACAGAGGGCATAATTGCAGCAGTGGAAAAGGCCTGGAGTAAGATAAAAGTATGTATTGAACAAAAAATTTCCTATTTTTTTACCGTTTGCAATAATATCATAAATTCGTATAATTGCTAATACAGTGGCATTTTAATCACATTGAACCCTGTGTTGATATCAAAAGTAATTGGCTGGACAGTTAAAAGAATGATATGTGTTCAGAGGAATCTCAATACTCACACTCAAAGAACCTTGAAGTGGAAGCCTTGAGATATAGGTGTCGTGACCTACCGTTTGACATGCATCGTTAAAATAAATTATAGAAACACTATCAATCCTGGGAGCAACTTCAGGTTTGTATTTCCTGAAAGAGGATGGATAGTGTGTGTTAGCAAAAAAAATTCATTTTCCTACTTGGTGTCCCTTTTTTGTTATTAGAAGTTGAAAAGGTGGCAATTAACAACAAAAAACATAAGCAGAGTAGTAGTTTTCAGTAAATTCTTCAATAAATTAGTCCAACATTAGCCCAAAACTCATACCAATTCCAAGTTGATAATGTTTACAATGTTGATACAAGTTTTAATGGCTTTAACTAGTTATATGTGAATTTTACATGTTTTTGAAAATGTCATTTTTTGGCGGAAATATGTCTTAACTGCCATTTTTGAATATTTATAACAAAAAAAATTGACAAGTGAGAATCTTTGTGATAACAATTTTGAAAACAAGAGTTACATGTTCATGACATCTTAAATTTCTACTAGCTTTGCTGCCTTATTAAATGTTTTATAGGGGTACAAAAATGGTTGATTTGCATGTTTCGACTCATGGGCAGATTTTTACTTCGTGCCATGGTGCATAGAAAAACTCATATCTTAGAAAGTAGAAGCATTTGGACTAAAATACTTTGGATCTTTCTTAACTAAGGTTGGAACTAATTACAGGGAAAATTATGTGACAATCTGAGATGGTGAGGTTAGAAACCACCAATTTGTGGTTGAGTTGACATGGAATGACCCAGCTGATAATGACTTTAGTTTTTCTAAAGTTTCTGCCTCTATAGACAAATTTGGGAAGTTTTTATTAATTTTTGCTTACGCATGTTGGGGGCCCCGTATAATTGATACGGCAGATACGGCAGTAGCTACGCCCCTGTTTCCACCTCTTCTTACACTGGTTAGTTGAAACAGAAATCATTATTTAATAGTAATGTCACAATTTTACTTAATCCTGATTAAATATTATATTTATGCTTTATTAGTATTAAACATGACTATTATTGCTGTTACAGGTTCCTAGCTACAGGGGAAAGTTTCGTGTCTATAGGATATGGTTTTTGGATATCAGCAAGCTATGTGAGCGTGATAGTTCGTGAAACACTGGAAGCAATGAGCAAACGTTAGGTACCTTTCTTACTGCCAACTCCCTCTCAAGAATCTTTCAGAAAAAATGCAGAAGAATTCTACTAATGTTGGGGTTTCCCTAACTGTTGTGCTGCCATCGATGGAAAACATATCAGAATACGGTGTCCTGCAAAAAGTGGTTCTCTTTTCTGGAACTACAAAGGTTATTTTTCCATTGTATTTTTGGCATTGGTTGATGCAAACTGCAAATTAGTTGTGGTGGATGTCGTTTCGTACGGGAAAGAGGGAGACAGTGTTTTTTTCATAATTCATTTCATAAGTCAGCATTGGGAAAAATGTTTGCAAACTGGGACTTGTTCCCTCCTGAAGAACTTCCATTGACCGATATTAAATTGCCATATGTAATTGTTGGCGATGAAGCCCTCCGTCTGCATACGCATGTCCTCAAGCCTCCTTGTCCTCAGTGGCCCAGCAAGATAATTCAAAAGCTACATTCAACTATAGACTGTCACGTGCGCGCCGAGTTTCTGAAAATGCTTTGGACTCTTGTGTCGAGTTTTTCGTGTGTTTTACACAACAGTTAGTCTAAAACCCGAGACATGCGATAAACTAGTTTTAAGTTGTTGCTGTCTACACAATCTGCTTAGGGATGGCTATTTAAAAAAACGAGGACGACCTTTCTACGAATTAAATCAGGAGGTCGATTTACCAGAAATTATTACCCCGTTGCCTCGAGCTGGAGGTTTTCTCCAAATGGAAGGGTTTCAAGTACGAGTAAAATTCAAGGATTACTTCTGCTGCAGATCAATGATTGCATAGATGATTCCTATATATTGGATTGCATGATCCCTATAAAAACTACCTTAAGGACAGACTTTCAATGCTGCCTACTATGCAGATGTTATGGAATTATTAAGAAAAAGGGTCATCCACGATCGAAAAGGCATCGCTGCTACCTAGCTGCTGCATCCTGACAAAGCGCCCAGCTACATGTCTCAGTGGATCCATGAGTTCCCGGAAAGCACGACATAGTAATGCTGCTGCAGATACCCTTTAGTCCCAATCTAGCTCCCTATGACAAGTTGATTCATATCAGAAAAGGAGTTCACCAAGGACTTCAACCAGCTACGATATTGTGAGACTTTGAAGTAGCTGCCTTTAAGAGCATGAGAGAACACTTCCCTAATGTACGAATCTTTCTTTTGATGCAGAACATGCCTGCAGAAGAAGCATCTCTGTTCCATAGGGCTGATTCATCAGTATAACAGCAATGCACAATTTACCCTACTAACAAAAATGGTTAGTGCTTTGTCTTTCATCCAAAACAAAAAAAAATTGGAGGAAGCTGCTGAACGATTTACCAAAATTCTACCGGAGGTTTACAATCTCATCTGGAATGGTTTGAGGATTATTATATCAGCTGAATGAATACACAGCAAAATGGTCGATATCCTCCCTTATTTCCTCACTAATTTTGGATTTGTACGAACGTGTTTGGATTGGAGAGATGAAGACAAACAACCGCATAGAGGCAGGATGTCTTCAAGCTGAACTTGGGACGCATTACCCAACCATCTGGAAATCTATCAATGGATTTCATGAAGTTCAGAATGGAAAGGATTTTTATTGTAAGATGTTAATTGCAGGACACAAATATCCAATAGAATTAAAGAAGTATAGAGATGCAGATGCCAGAATTTTAGCAATCGTTGCAAACTTTTAGTTTCGGAAGGGTCAAGACCAAACTCAAAAGATGCTATTTTGTCAGTATTGAAGCTATCTAAGTGTCTATGAGGACAACTTTAAATGAGGTTCCCATAGAGGCCTTCGAGGGGGCATATGCTCATGGAGAGTGCTTTGAAGATTATTTACATTTTAGACTGATGTTGTCAATAAATATTTTTCTTATAAATATACACTACTCAAACCAATTAAAGGGACGCCTAAAATTTTCGAAAAAAAAAACCCCTTTTTAAAATGACCATATCTCTGAGCTGGTAAGGTCTTTTCTGGTACCCGATCCATCAAAATGTTCATATTGATGTCTAGTTTAAGATGCTTGCTTTAGATTGATGTTTTGACTTTTGAAGGAGCAATGGCATTCCGTTGAAGGAAAAAAAACCTTTTTTGAGAAAAAACATTTTTTTTTATCAAGTTGCATGGAGTTTGGAGAATTTCTTAGAAAAAAACAAAATGCAGGAAAAGTTAAAGACTTTTTTCAACCTTAAAATGCTTTTTTGAGATTTTTCCTACAATTTTTTGCAAGTGAGTTATGGCCATTTGAATGAGAACACAGCACAAAAAATTCGAATTGACGTCACCAGCTTCCCGTGTGTCCTATTGATATGAGGTAAAGCGCAAATTCAAGAACAAACATCCTTCTTTCTTGAAAAAATTTCACAATTCATTCACTGAAACTCCGTGCCTACTGAAACTTTAGTTTTTTGAGTACCAAAAATTCGGAAAAATTAGTGGATAGACATTTTGGCGTGAAAATTTCCCAAAAAGAGGTCCCTGGAATGCTGTGTTCTCATTCAAATAGCCATTACTCACTTGCAAAAAATTGTAGGAAAAATCTCAAAAAAGTATTTTAAAGTTGAAATATTTCTCAAACATTTCCTGTATTTTGATTTTTTCTCAAAAATTCTTCAAACTCCGTACAACTTGATAAAAAAACACTTTTTTCTCAAAAAAGGTTTTTTTTCCTTCAACGGAACGCCATTGCTCCCTCAAAAGTTGAAACACCAAACTAAAGCAATCATCTTAAACTAGACATCAATATGAACATTTTTGGGTCAGGGGCCAAAAAAAGACCTTACCAGCTCAGAGATATGGTCATTTTAAAATGTTTTTTTTTTTTTTTTCGAAAATTTTAGGCATCCCTTTAATTGTTGTGAGTAATGTATTTCATGATTTTTGGGATGCACCATGTATTTAACTAGGGCTTCTTAGCCACATATACATTCTTTTTACTGTTCACTGTAATTATTCACATCCCGCTTTAATCCACTCAGAGACTTCCTCTTAACAGTCAATATTGATGGTGACCATTGTATATAACTTTGATTTTATTTTGATTTCATATAATTTATTAATAGTTTCTTTGCTTCCTACCATTGCCGTGTGTAGGGCATGATTATTTTATCTTTTTGAATACCCACTAAGAATTTCAGGGCTGCAGAATAAAGGCTATCTCAATTTTGAGGTTAATATTTTTATTCTTAAAATTTAATTTCCTTTTGAAAGAGAGGCAAAGTTTATGAGACAGACGAAGATTTTCTTTCCTATTTATTAGACTAAATGGAATTGCAAGAAAAGGAAGGTAAAAACATAAATAGAAGTTCATATGTACCGTATTGAAGACAAATTGTAGTATGTTGTTTTCAGTCATGTGTAAAATTTGAAATATTTATCTTTTATGAGTTTTATTCCTGAAGTGTATATTAGGAATTTTGTCTATAAGGTGCCTACTAAGAAATTACATTGGCATGTACCATTTTAATGAATTAGTGGTTTAAAAATTCTCCAAAAGATGCCTATGTCAGTGATTTGTACTGTGCTAGGACTAATTCTGGGAACGATGCAGATTACTGACCTTCCTAAGAAGCACCCTAAGTAAATTTCAATGGCCTCCTCTTACCATGGTAGCGGCACAATTGAAACATACATTGGGTGCTTCTTATAAGGTCAGTAATCTCTACCCTTTCCTTAATTCCAGAATTGGACTCAAGCAGTACGGATCACTGACAAAGATGGCTTTTGTAGAGTTGTTAAACCTTCAACTAATGTAAGGTACCTTGTATCGCCTATCTTTTCCCAATGTTTTGAACTCATGGAAGACTTTTATTTAACTTCCAGATTGTTCGACAAAATGGAGTTACAGCAGTTCCCCAGCCAGAGGTAGTCTCAGCTTCAATGGCTACATCTGACTGTGGTCTTTCAAGAGAGGATGGGGGTCCGCCTCCCCCCTACCATATTGCTATTCTTTTACCACAGCCTCCAGGGTCACTTCCTTCATCACCTCCCCCATCCTACACCAAGGCAACTACTTAAAGCAAATTGAATCAAAGTCAAATCCAAAGGCCTAGCTGAGTGTTATTTCCAAAAGTTTGCAAGTCCCTCTGAGGGACTTACAAACTATTTGATGGAGTATTTCTCAATGCGTTACTTCTAAATTAAATCAATTCCAGTTGTTATTATTGTGACCAGACCAATTTTTGGTTGGGTTTAATGCTCCCAAAAATTAAAAAATAAGATTAGATGGATCATTCTCAAACTGCTGTTTTATATTTTTTTACTCTGTGATAATTGTAAATCTTGAATATTTATGAAGGAATTTTTCAGTGTATTATCTTGATGAGGATATTCTTGTAAATCTCAAGTATTAGATTCTTGTACATAAAATAGAGCCATTATCAATTTCATTTGCGATATTTGTTTGTTTTATTTATTGGAAAATTTTTATGATTTTCGACTCTTTGAATGTATTTCATAGACTTGTAATATAGATGAAAGTGTTTGAAAAATTATTTTTGTTGATTTGCAATTTAAATGTTATAGAGCAGTAACTATTTACTCATAAGATTTCCACTTTGTCAGAAAGACTTAAATAATCATTTTATTATCATGATAAGGTTAAATAATTTTCTCTCTCTCTTTAAGTAAGGGAAGACAAGGTAGAAAAATGAAGTTTTTGATTAATAAATGTATCAGTACTTACAGATGTGGATTTGATCCTAGCCACTATTAATCTACCAAACATGTTTTTTCTTAATTCATTTAATCTTTTCACTAAATTTAAGTCAGTCGTAGAAAGGCATTTAATGAATCATTAATGAAGATTTCAAAGTGCAGCTTTTATACGAGTAAATTGACTGCATTTAACCAATCAAATCTAATATTAGACAAAATCAATGCACTCTATGCTTGAAATTAGTAACTGATTTATATGTATGGAATATGAAATAACCCAAAATATATGGCTAACAGTTACTTAATAATTTGTCTATGTAAAGTTAAAATGTGAGAGACTTAAGACATGTTGGAGACATGAGAATATCAAATAAATAATTTTGAATTCAATTCTGTGCTTTTTATTTACAAATGCAAATTGCATGTAAGCCTCTTTCAGTATTTTTTAAACTGGTATATTTCTAACGTGACAATCTTTAATTTCGGTTGTCAGGAATTATATCATCATCATTACTCCAGGCTCCAGTAAAAGTAATATGGAAAATGAAAACTAAGTGAGAATTATACATTACTATTATAATGTCATGATCTCTTCTTATTGTTAAATATTTCATGTATTTTGTTTACGCAGCTCTTCATAGTTAAGGCTATGTCTGCACGGAATTAAAGAACGATTTTACATTCCTAATGGCAGAAATATATATAGTACGCAAATTACTTATTTACTCTTGAAACGTTCAATGGCAATTTAGCGTCATGAACTGAAGGACTTAAAGCAATAGCAGATGGCCAGGTGCTTACAAAAGAAAAATCATCAATAACAAAATGTTCCAGATATAATACAACTTCTTCAGAACATACTAGGGTAAATATCTCGCACATCGAGACATTTACCCATACTAGTGTTCGGGCATAAGAAGGTACAATACATATAGAGGTTAATTTCTAGTGTTTTTGGTACTTAGCTAATTAGTTAAATATTTGCCTGCATAAAATCTGTTAATATGAACGCCATACTAATTAATTGCTTTCTTTTAACACCAACGTCTTAAAGTTCCCTTCTATTTTATTGCAGAAAATTAATACAGTTATTTTAAACTAATTTATTTACTTATATTTAAGCAACATAAAACGAGCAATATTCATCTCAATCGGTCAGAGTTTAGTGCTGTGGTTTGACAACTATAGAACACATAAACAAGGAAAATAAAGAGAATAAAATTTATTAACGACAATGGGTCCCACGATAACATCTGTTAGAGAAAAACATGCCGTAACTGTCACGATATTTTCCTAAGTTATAAGTTTCATTACCTTCAATTTTTGATCCAGCAAGCAGTTCGTTTGCGGGTGGCGAGCCATTAATCATTCCCTATCAAATCTTAGATATAAAATAAGAAAGAGGCTTAAGAAAAGGCAATCATTCACAATTTCCAATGTTGGTCATACCCTTATTCATTCATGATTTTAACCCTATTGTGTCTTGACTGGTCTTGACTCAACCTGATGATACATCGTGACGCTCAATCCGCTCAATACAGCGACGTTGTTTTCGTATATGACGTCACTTGATTAAGGGGTGAGGCAAGATGGCTACTGCTATGTTGACTTGCTCGTGTTGTCTCCGATTTAAATACAGTCCAGAAGAAATTGAACAGCGACACAAGAGTCAACAAATTGATAGAATGATTGAGAGAGAAAGACAAAGCCTCCGGAGGCAAGTGAAATTGCTTCTTCTTGGTGCTGGCGAGAGCGGCAAATCAACTTTCCTGAAGCAGATGAGAATCATCCATGGAATGCGCTTCGAGCCGGAGGCAGTGAAAGAATATCAGCAAACAATATACCAAAATATGGTCCGAGGAATGCGTGTTCTTGTTGATGCTCGTGATAAACTTGGAATTCCTTGGCAGTATGAATCCAACTCTGAGGCCGGGGAACTCGTACTTCGCACTGATCCAAATACAATATCAGAGCCAGTACCCTTTGCGAGGTTGTCTCCCTTGATTCAAGCCCTTTGGGATGATTCTGGTATAAGAACAGCATTTCAAAGGCGCAGTGAATATCAACTGGTTAGTGTAAACTTAATTATTAGGCGATAGTCTCTCGTATAAATTTTTATCGAGTTAAACTTTATATGACAATTTGTGCAAACTTTTTGAAAGTGTAAAATGAAGGTATTTTTATTAATTTTAAATCATTCTTTTGACATTATAATAATGCTCAGGGTTTCTAAATGCCTGTCTTGTGATTAAAACTTTAACTGCACGATGTATATTATTCATATTCCTTAACGTGGAAACTTTGGAGCTGTTTTCAGTTTAGTTTACATCTGTAGTTACTTCTTCCTGTCAAATTTGATATCCGTTCTTCGTTTACGAGCTGAATGATCAATCCGCGTATATTAGGAATTGTGTAAGAAGAGTTGGACATAGGCATAGATATTTTGGAGAGTTTTCTCCTATAAAGGGTCCTATAATCACCTTAGAAAGATAGATTTATGAAGCTTTCATCTTAATTCCAAAGTGAGTGGTTGGTGATGGCTCTTTTCGAGGGCTGCTGTTTCCTGCTTGGATCATAATGGGTCCTCAGTCACTTTCTTCTTTCAGTACTGGCAAATCCTTAATATTCAATTAGTAAGTAAAACTTGAATTTATACCTGGCGTTTGTACTTGTTTTACCTATGGCCTGGCTTAATGTTGTTGTCTCATAGTGTGTTTTGGTTTTTTATTGCGCTTCTGGTAGTTAAGGCAGTGTTTTTTTATGATATATAATATATTTAAGACATTCTAATGCATGATCGTTCTTAGTCTTATATTTTAATTAGTTTATTTTTGCTAGGATTTATTTAGAACACTTTGTAGGCTAGTGATTATAAAGCAATATCTATTTTATTATTGTGATAATGGTTAGCATGATTTATGTTTATTACAATATCCATTAAATTTCTTGTAAGGTGTTTGTTATAAACACTATTCTTGGAAGTCTACTTTGAAATCACATTTTTCTCTTGATATTTGGTTTTATAATATCTGTTATTAGTTAATATATTGTAGGTCATTGTAAGGCAAATCTCAAATTTAAATAAGTGTTTCTCTCTGATACAATATTTTTGTCAGATGAACTAAATGTATCATTTGAAAATGAACTTGATTTGACAGTAAAGATTTCATAATAGATTGGTTAGCTTTTTCCCAGTTTTAATTTTATTTTGAGAAAAACCCATTTTCTCCATTGGATTTGCTAACTATTCATCATTATTTTTTGTCACATCTTTAAATTAGTAGACACTAGTTATTACTCATTAGTAGATTAAATCAGGAGAGGATAATAATTTTTTCCCTCCAAAGCATTAATGAGGAACTGAAAAATTTCACGTTTTTGGGAAAGTATAAATTAACGAAAAGAATTAATTCTGGAATATTCACATAAATGTAGAAAGAAGAAATAGCTAATAGAAGAATGTAATTCAGGGATTTTCTTCTGGTTGAATATAAGTTTCATCATCAAAGGAGTGTGTTTGAATGTAAAATTAAGGTAAAGTCTTATTTTTAATAGTATCTTATGATTTTTTAAAACCACTTTGTGTCGACAGAGTTGGCTTAGTGTATGTATAAGTTCATGTTTCAGCAAGCTTTTTAGGTTAGATCTTGGAATCCACTGTCCTATGTTTTTTTTGCATATCTGTTTACTTTTCAGCCAACTATGCAGTTACTAGATGTTGAGTGCTTACGTAGATTTGATGTTTTATTTTTATCTGATGAGACAAATAAGCTAATTTTACTCAAAAGGGAAACTGAGTTTAATGAAATTAACACTTGCTCAAGGGATTGCTCAAAACATTTGATTCAATAAAAATGTATATTAAACACTACCAGCAGAAAATCAATTTCACTGTTAAATTTTTGGAAGTTTTCCAACTGAAATATTTGGAATTTTTTAACTTACACTTATAATTTTCAAAGATTTTCTGTGCAAAATTCTTTAAATAACCAAAGTCACCAGAGGTTGCTGTTAGTCATCACAGTCTAATGCTATTTTATCATTTCTATTTTCAGAGTGATTCTGTAGAATATTTCCTGGACAACTTACATAGGATTTCCAGGCTGGTGAGTTCATCATTTCCATGTGACTAATTAGAATCATTTGTAAGAAAAGGGAATATGAAACTTATGACATTAAATCATAATTATTTTAGCTTCCTGTAATTTTATTATATTATATATATATATTATTAATGAACAGTTCAAAAAGCATACTACTATATTATGCATCCTTAGATTTACAGATTCGTCTTTTAAAATTTCTAGAAACAAAATTGATTGTGGAAGGTGTTAACGAGTGGAAATCCATGAAAAGGAAAAGTAGAAATGAAAAACGCATTTATCAAGGTTCCATATGTATCTGCAAAAACCTATTTTGGCAATGATCAGGTCATTGGTGGATCATCCATCATCACTACCTGATGAAAGCTGCTCTTTTCGATGGTTTTTGTTACTATATGTGGAAATATGTAAAGTGTGATTTTCATCCCCCCTTTCCTTATTTTAGAAACATTTTTGTTGTTAATTATATCATTTTTAAATCCAAATGAACTCGAGAAAAATTAAAATCAGAATGGAAATGTTTTATTATGTTTAATTAATGAAAGCCAACATAAAATAATATTTATTCTATTCTTTTGCCCATGTTTATACGATAGATGAAGGTTATTCCATCTACTTTCTCTTCTTATAATAGCAATAATGGTTTAAATATTATTTCATCATTGTTTCTTTGAAAGGTTTTCTAGAAATACTTCTGTATTTACCCTCCAATGTTTCTATGTTTATATTACTATATCTGTGCCGAAAATAGTCTTGTTTCAAACATATGAGTGGAAAGAGTATTTGTAAACATGTGTGAAATAGTGTATGCATTTGTAATTTTATTCTTACCATCCTATTGATATGGAGTTCCGCTCCATAAAGCATGCCATAATCGATATTTTATTTCTACATCAGTGTATAACATCTCTCTGTGTGAGCTAAAATTCCTCATTTTAGAGAAAAAGCATTAGTGTAGTTGGACCTCACTAAGTTGAACTCATAGGGACCTTGAAGAAAATTGACATTCCGAGGTTTTAAGTCAGGGAAAATGGCGTAATAGGTGTGTTAAATGAAAGATAATGCTATTTTGGCTTAATTATAGTAACTGTTTAAGACATTGTCACTTAATATGAAAACAATTACACTACATACGGGTTCATGTATCTACAGTAAGTACATTTTCTATTGAGCAGCGCAATGAAATAACTTATTTTTAGAGAAAATAGTCAGTTAACTTTGTTTGGCATTGATGTGCTGATGCATTGCAGTAAAAGGATCTCTTCAAATTTGTTGATAGCCATTGTAGAAAATAATATAAGAGCTTGAATACTTTTCCTTTGTTTTCTAAACGCATACTCAGAAATTTAGTCTAAGAATAATAATCAAAAGCTTCGGAAAATTCAAGTGAGGTAGGTGCCAAAAAGTCTTTTTAAGGAGGTCTAAAATACATTGGTCTTATGGAAATTTAGCCATAGACTAACAAGTACTTAGGGAAGTCTAACTTAAGGTTTTACAGCAAGGTTTGACTGTAATAGTATATACAGGTGTTACCCTAGTCTATATATTAGATTAATATTGATCATAGTTTTGCATCATTTGTTAGTTAAAAGTGATGTCCTATCCAGGAGATGATTGTATGCTGATGAAGCTGTCATTATAAAAAAATTCCCATGAGAAGAGCTTTAGAAGACTGAAATACTGTAATTGATTTTTCTGTAGAAAGATATTTTGGTCAGTTGTTCAGCTGCTGATTTCAGCATTTTTTGGAGAGTTTCTAGGGAATTATGATTGAATAATGAATAACTTCTGACAATTACAGAAACTGCAAACAAACAGAAAAATCCAAACCATAATTTGATGAGGAAATTTCAATGTGTTTTAATTAGAATAGGCATATACCAATGCATTTTATTTTATTAATTCTTAATATGTAATTGTGTTCAATATAATTGGATAAGTGTTATCTTAGAAAAAAGCCAAAGGGTTACAGGCAAAGAAAATCACATATTTCCATTAGGGCATCAAGCTGAATCTAAAGATGACCACACATTAGGTTGACCATTCAAGAAAATATGTGGATCTTGATTCTTGATAAAGAGAAATAGGAAGTTGTATAATGGTCTAGTTTATGGAAAGTAGGATATCTCATCTTAGCTTTGTTCTTAGTAACAATTTATAACTTTTAATTAAGTCATGGAATACAGATATAATCCATATTGCTCACATTATAAATTTTTCATAATAAATTGAGGAAATTTCTGATCTTTGCCATGAAATTTACAACTGTTCATCATTATCTTTATTTTAAATCCACGTAGGAAGGAGTTGTTTTCTGGAAATCCATCATCAGAAAATAAATGGAGAGAGTACTTTTTCCACAGCCTGAAGATGACGATGATTTGTTGAAACCGGCCGTTTAAAATAAACTGTAGAAAAAGTACTCTCTCCATTTATTTTCTGATAAATTATCTTTATTGTCATAGGCTTGATGATACTTAGTAAATAACATCTAACACTGGTAATTGATTGTTTTAGTGTTTTTAATGGTGAAAAGTAGTCATAAAGTTTTCTGTACTTTTGAGTTTTAGATGCAAAAGGTCCCTCAAGTATCTCTGTTCAATCTGTAATGGGCTTTTCCCTAGTGTACACACGTGAGAATGAAGAGATAGTAAACATGAGCTTGGCTTCAACACTTTAAGTGCGATCAAAAGGTTTTCTTTAATATTCAGTGGTTATGATATAATATTGATGAAATATAAATGAATTTCATCAAATGTGTCATGATTTAGATGAGAAATTAATAGTTAATGATATATAAAAATGAATATAATGATATTTAAAAAATTTCTTATGGGACTTGTCACAACTTCATATTATGGTTATTTTTTTATATTTTAAGTGGATTAAGTCTACAAATTATTAAAGTGAACTATTATGTATTTCTTATAAAAGTATTAATACTCCTCTTATGTTCAACTCTAGATCATTAGGAAAAAGTCTTTGAAGTGTTTAGGGTAACATTTACTTGTATACAAAACCTGAAGGTCAGCCAGAATTTATTTTGTACCTTTTAAGCAGGCCTTTATCAATATGTACTTACACTTTGTTTGCATTAGAATTCACTTGTTGGTAATTTATATTTAGAGAATTTTTATGTCAATCATAATGGAAGTATGGAAGGAATAATAAAGTCATAGAATATGTTTATGGGTATAATTAAATTCACAATTTAAAAATCTTTATATGCTCATAATCCTATGCACAAATATTTATTCAATGAAGGCCTGGATCTTTATGCTTTATCATATTATAAACCTCTTACGCATTATTATTATTATTATTTAATGTATAATTCCTCTGATAGATTTATTAATTCAAGGAATATTATTAATTATCTTTTCCTGAAAATTAGATAAAGTAGGAACTGAAAAAATTCTTTTAAAATGGTAGAAAATATTAACAAAAAATATAGATTTGGACCTGGGAATCTAGCCATTGCAAGCTTATACCAACCAATTTCACCATTCAGCTGTGGAATTGGGGAGCATCAGAGAGGAGTGGACTCCTATCAATTTAATAATAAGTTTGTTGTTCATGAGCATACACAGATAAAAATGGGTTTCCTTTGCCCTTATGTTGATGTTAACAAACTACAGCAATGATTTGGATTGTCAAAAAGCTTCACCGTCATCATTTGTTGAGTGAAATGACTGTTAATTGGAAACTTCATTCCACATACTTTCTTATTCTCAACAATTCTTATGATTAAAATTATATTAGAATTGAACTAATCTAATTCTATTTGATGGATTCCATCACAGATTATTATTTACTGTACTTTGAGTACACAATAAAATTAAATACAAGCAATATACAAAGTACACAAATATAGGTAATGCATGACTGGTATTTTCATTGGATGGTGTACAATGCCAAAACAAATTGTGTGTTTTCTAAATCTTTGATTTTGTATGAATTACTTTTTGGATAGTTATTTAAAGACTAATTTTTGTCTTCGATCACTTCAGTTTTCTTATGTATAATTTGAGTAGCTAAGTTGAGATAAAGTTTGTTGAATTGCTGCTAAATCGCTCACTATTGTCATGAAATTTTATTTTGTAGGACTGGGTGCCATCTAACCAAGATATACTTCATGCAAGACGAGCAACCAAGGGTGTTGTGGAGTGTGTGATACCCATACGTGGTGTGCCATTTCGTTTTGTAGACGTCGGTGGACAGCGCTCTCAGCGCAGAAAATGGTTTCAGTGTTTTGACTCAGTTACATCAATCCTCTTTCTTGTATCATCCTCAGAATTTGACCAGGTGCTTTTAGAAGATAGGTATGTATTTTCTTTTTTTTTAAGTTTACAAATTTATATATAAGGTTTTTGGTCAGATGGATCCAGGTTCTGGGTGGGGCCTCTCTTGTGGAGATGGACTGCAGTACCTCAGATAAATGCTATCAGTTCTAAATTTATTGATCACCCTTGAAAAATATATTGCCAATAGCTATCAAGATATTAAAAATAATTTTTGGCTGATGCCTCTCTGGCTGTGGATGATGCTCAGTTAAAAGAAATATCATTTCCTTTTTCCAAATATGTTACCAAAACAGCTTGTGAAAACGTTCTTGCCAGTTAGCATTGATGGTTAAAGTAACCTCCCAAATAGAGGAAGATCCTGGGTTTGGTACAACCCTGGGGCCTGGGTTAGACTTTTTTCAAGTCTGTTTTTCCTTGGTATTTTTCCTGGGTGCACTCCCTTGTGCATACATATACCCAAACCTTTAACTAAACCAAACTTTTACATGTTCATAGCTAATTTTATCTACCTGAATTCAAGTATTTAGTTTTGCATTGTTCTTAAATGAAATATTAATTCAAGAGGTTTTGTCTTCTTAGACAAAAGCTTCATTTCAAAGGAAGATTGTAACTTTCATATCAGTTGGTTTTTGTTGATGAATTTTAATTTAGGTAATTTTAAGTTTAAGGGTTGTGATCCAAACTTATATTCTTGAAGTTTTATTTCTAAAATTCCTATGACTGGATTTACTTAAATTTACTATTGCAGCATATGGAATGAATATCTCAAATATATAATCAATATCTATAATACAAGATCACTGGTGTTTAGAAAAAATTCCACATTTCGAAAAGCAACTCGCTCTCTGGATTTATATGTTTAATAGAAAGGTTGTAGATTGAGTTTGGAATTGTTATCAATATTTTCTGTTCAAATGAAGTAGACGTAGTAATTCAGTAATCAATGTTTCATTTCAGACGAACTAACAGATTAGAGGAGTCTAGGAATGTGTTTGACACAATAGTGAACCACCTGGCCTTTGGAAATGTTTCCGTAATACTCTTCCTCAATAAAACTGACCTTCTGATTTCCAAGGTCAGATCTGGACATTCAGATATTCGCAGTCATTTTCCTCAATTTACTGGAGATCCAAGGGAACCTACAGATGTTCAGGTGGGTGTTTGATTTACATTTTTAATTGTTCTTCAAAATTTTTGCCATTTCTTTTGCAGGCTTAAGTCTTTTGAAAGTTTGTATAATTGGAATTAAACTGTGAGAGTAGAGTTATGAAATTGTAATTGCTTGTGGCTCCAAATATGTTTTAGATTATCTCTTTTTTCCTAAAAACATCTTGAAACTTATATGTCTACTTTTGATCAATTTGAGAAATTTATTTCCAGCTGCTTTAAAATTTATCATTGTCTGAACATTGTTTGAATTTCATTCTGAATATGTATTTTATTTTAGTTTTCATTCATTGCAAATTTTCTATGTTTAATTTTCTTTATTTATATCTATTTTGATCATGATAATCTTTCATAATTGATTCCATGGTATTGATTAATTTTGATTTAGTGCAGCTTTGCTCATATGATTATATATCATATTTACTCTGAATTAACGTACACCCATTTGGGTATTTATTTGGCTAAAATATTAGTGTGTCTTATAGAATCTATGGCACACTAGATTCAGGCACAATACTACTCATCCACTTGTCCTATAGTGCTCGACTCACCTTGATTCCATGTAGCTTGTCCAACATTCCATGAATATTCTATTAATATTTTTAGGTATTATAAAACAAATTGCTGTTGCAAATGGTTGCTCCTCTTCCCTCATTGATAATATTCTTTAAAAAAAAACAAAGAAAACTAAATATGACCCGCATTTACCACACCCTCACTACAAATAATGGTCTTAAGAAATGGGTTAAAATTCCTTACATTGGTCCTATTAGTTACGGTATCGCGAACTATATCCCTTCTAACTACAAACCCGCCTTGTACACATTACATAGTTTGGGTAAAACGCTTTCTAATATTAAAGATATAGTTGATCCTTCTTTAAAATCAGGTATTTATAAATTAATCTGTCAAGACTGTGGGGGTATTTACACAGGTCAAACTGGTAGGCATTTACGCACCCATATTAAGGAACACAAGCAATGTTTTAAAAATAGTTCCCATGCTTCACATTTCTCCATGCATTTACTTGAAAACCAGCACACCTCAGATTTTCAACCCCACTCAATCCACCATTTACCTAAGGGTCCAAAATTAGATATTTTTGAACAGGTAGAAATTCTTCACCATAAAAGAAGCAATTTTGTTCTCACTAATGTCCACCAATTCTTTGCCACCTCCCCCCTGCTGTCACTTGTCAACCTTCTTCCTACTATCCCTCAACCCTCCACTACCCCTTCATCCTTACCCCTCCCCTCCCCTTAACTCTGTTATGTATTGTTACTTGAACAATTTCTGTGTCTGTACCTGAAGATGACTAGACCATAGTCGAAACCGGTCGTCTATAATAAATTTTCTGTGGAACTGAGACCAAGTTATTTCTTCTCCTTCATTCATAAATTCATTTTCTGTTGAGTATCTTCAAGCAATTTAATTGTCTTTGTATCGTCACATCTGCTCTTATTTTCTGTTCCTGCTTTCTTTTTGAAGTTGAAGTTATTGCTCTGTAAAATTTGGAGACTTGTTTATTTTTCGTAAATGGGAAATCTAGAAGAGGTGAAACCTCATTTTTGTTTGGCATGTAATATATGGGTTAATTTTTTAAAAGAATGCTTTGGACAAATATAGTGTTTTGTGTAATCCACAAAATACTGTATTTACCTTATTAGAATAGGAAATCATGGGTGGTTCAAGAATCTTTCATGTCCTTCAGTATGGCATAGTATTTCTCAATATCCTATTCTATACATCCTATATATTCAGTAATTTTGGTTTATGCTACTGGTTATCTTAGAAGAACTCATTACAAGTTTTATCTTTTATATTCCTGTTAGTGTATCTAAACTCTATATCTTATAAATTTTCAAAACTTATAGTCTATGTAAGAACCCTGCAAGCCGCCTTTCAGCATGTACCAGGCATCTTGACTCTATTTTCCTAGATGGTTGCTTTTGCGTATACTTTGCTGAAAAAATGAATTTTTGAAACGATTTGTTCTAGCATCTATTTCCCTAATCTTGCTGGCAGCATCAGAGTGGCCCATATAAAAGGTCGCATTATATCAATGACATCATCTGAGAACGTTATTTCTCTGAACTTATTTAATAAATTTATCCTTTGAATAAGTCTTTGATCTTCTAATGATTCTCATCCTGCGTCCTGTAACATCTGAGTAACACTCGCTGTTTTATCGTAGCAATTCTTTACAAATCATATCGCCTTTTGTTGTACCTTTCTAAATCCCGAATATGACATTTCTCGGCGGGGTCCCATACACTACATGCATACTCAAGGTGAGGCCTAACTAAGGCTAAGTAACATTGCTCGGGAACTTTTTCTTCGCTCCTACCAACTATTCTTTTAATGAAGCCGAGTTTCTTAAGTACTTTTCCACATATATTTCAGATGTGGGCACTCCATGATAGATTATTTGTGAGAGTTACTCCAAGATACTTTACCAATTCTACTGTCATTAGTTTTACCCCATGGAGGCTGTAAGAATAATCGTTTATTATAGAGTTTCTTTCGAAGAAGTTAACGACTGAACATTTTTCTACATTAAGCTCTAATTGCCAATCATCACACAATTTCATAATTCTATCTAAGTCATTCAAAAGGGTTAATCTTTGCTCTGAACTATCTATTTCCCTGTAAATGACTGTGTCATCCACGAATATCCTAACTTAGCTCTCAATGTGATTGCTGAGGTCGTTACTGTATACTAAAAATAACAACGGTCCAATTATACTGCCCTGAGGGACGCCCGAGGTCACCTTAACCAAGTTGGAACTAATACCATCGAGTACTACTCGTTGCGCTATATCGGTGAGAAAGTCCTTTATCCAGTTAATTACTTCTGCATTGATACCTGCAACTTCTAATTTGTACAGCAATTTATGATGAGCTACCCTATCAAAAGCCTTCCGAAAATCTAAAAATATCGCATCGACTTGCTTATGCTTTTCAGCAGATTTCAGAACATCGTGTACTAATAAAGCCAGCTGAGACTCACAAGAACGAGTCTTACGAAAACCGTGTTGATTTCTAATTATGAAATTGGAAGTTTCAGGAAAACCCATTAAAAAGCTAGCTATTATATGTTCCGTAATTTTACCGCTCAGTGATGTTGAGGAGATAGGCCTGTAATTAGCAGGATCATCCTTAGAGCTGCTTTTAAATATTGGCGTGACATTCACAATTTTTGCCGAATCAAACTGGCAAATAAAGTAGGGGTAGGGTGCACCCAAATTGACTCGGAACCCTACCATTGCAGAGTGAAATGCTTTCCCGATGAGGTGTTGTACACAGATATATCAGGAATAAAAAGATGCCATTGGATGAATATTTGTTTTGATAATAAATATACATGAACAACAATAATATGGGAAAGATATTGTCTCACCCAACCGTGACCCATGTTACTTTTGTTCATGTAAATGTATTATTAAAATGAATATTCATCTAATAGTGTCTTTTTATTCCTAATACTTTTGTGTACACCATTGTTTCAGAAAAGCATATCCAACCCTGCATTGCTATATAATTCTTAGTCATCTGGGTGCACCCTACCCTTCCTAGAAGTTCTGAAATGTTGGACTGAGACACCCTGTATAAGGATTATGGAAATGAACTTAAACTAAGCACAAGGATGTACGCACCTTTAGCCCTAGTTCACAAGAAGTGAAATATAGACAAATGGCTTGGACCTCGAACCCAGGTCTCCCAGTTTCTGGGCAGAAATAACTAGAATACCAGGTCTCCCTCTTTCTGGGCAGGAATACCTACCTGAAAATCAATGACTTGGGATTGATTTCCAGTCATGTTACTATTTTTCACTTCTTGTTTAACCTTATTTATAGACAGTTTGATTTTGTATTTTTATTCCAAAGTTCATTATTCGGTTATTTATTTTTTGTGATAGCCTTAGTATTTTGATGAAAAGATATTGAAGATTTATTTGAGTTGATCTGTGAGGGTACATAAAGTTGTTTAGGATGATTCTTATTCTTTTACTCCAAATGTGGATTATCGAGCTCATTGTATGCCTTTTGCAGACTTTTATTCTGTCGCTGTTCTCGAGCGTTGTGAGGAGGCGTCGAAGAAGTACAGGGTTTGGGGGTAGGGAAGGTGAAGAAAGGACTCAGCCGCTTTTCCATCATTTCACAACAGCTGTTGATACAGAAAACATCAAGGTAAGTCTCTCAATGCATGATTTGTTTGTCACATTGATCCCATCTCTGATAATATTTCAATTACTTGAGATGATGTTGTGATGATGGTCAAATTTGATTTGATGGTCAAACACTATTATAACAGAGCAAACAAGAAAGTTAGAGAACGGGTGTTTACACTCTCTTTCAAATGCTGAAATACAGCTTGTAGTGTATTTATGTAGGTGTGAAATAAAATAATATAATAAAATGTGTCATTAATTTAAATTAACTTCAAATAAACATTATGTAGCCAAACAAAAGGAACCAAATGGATCATAAATAAATGTCATGCAGTTGGTATTCATGATGTAACATTTTAATAATTTGCATAAAGCATTATTTCTAATATCAAATTTCTATTTGACTTTATTGGCAAAGCTATCTCTGAAGTTAATAACTATCAAGTGTTTCAGTGCCAGGTTTCTTTATTAAATAAGCTATGATTATTAACTAAACAAAGGAACTGTAAGTATCCTCCTTCCGGAAGGTTTATGTCTTAAAAGGAAAGTTTTATCAGTATTAACTTAAGCTGTTGAATTCATTTGCAGGGCACTTTATATTTCACATTAAAGTGTGGTATAATTGGAGTATTTTGGTGTAGGAATTCATTGAAATTTAACACGAAGTGGTTATTTTGATTATACATACATTAATTAAGTTGTCGTTATTTTGACTTTACCTGATATATGTCTCAATGGAAATAATTCATGCAGCTCTAATTTTTATTAAAATTCTCAAAGGTGGCTTTTACTTAGTGAAATTGCAATATGATAATGAAGATGTTGATTTTAACAAAGATTTCATACAACACAATTTGATAGCCTTCACTGATCTACAAGAGACTTAGTTTGCAACTAGTTTCAGCTAGTAATAGCCATTTTCATTTTTCTTATATTCAGCAGCTATTTTTTCTTGTTCCAGAAAGTGTACAATTTTTCATTAATTTAATCAATGCATCTTCAGAAAGGCGATTTAAATCCTTGTTACTGGTGTATTTGGTTTTCCATATATATATGATGGCACAGTCCAAAGCTGCTCACCACTGATACATAATTTCCTTTTCATCTACTTGCAGGTAGTTTTTGGGGCTGTCCGAGATACCATCCTACGACGCAACCTTGAAGCCCTCATGCTCCAATGATTCCTCGTTCATTACAATCTAAGTGAGTGCTTTGAAAAAGACAATACTTTATCTACAATCTGTACTGCGCCCCAATTGCTCTCCACTTGCAATCTTTAAAAGTAACAGAGTGTCGCGTACTGCCCAATATATCCTCATTATGTATAGTTTAAGTAACCTCTGTGTTCGAAAAGTGGAGGAGCAAGGGTAGCAGTTTGAATTTCTTGCAAGCCTGATGGTCATATGGATGGAGGAGCCATTTGTACATCCAGAGAAACATGGATGGCATCAAGAGCCAATTAGTGGCAACGTTCTTGTATTCAGTCTGACCTCCTATTGAAATCAGGGTTTCCTTTTACGTTCTTGGGGTCCCCACTCGTTTTTAACCAAAGTTTCCCTCCTTCCCATCATCCTGTGGGATCACCCTACATCTGTCAGTTTTTTCTCAAAAATTGTCTTTGAGGTGCCGACCAAAGTATTCTGAAGCATTGATGGTGTCAAGTACAAATGAAACGATGTTTACTTTCATTATGCTCAATTCCTCACTAATGAATCCTGTCTGAGATGAAAGGTATAATTTTTTTTGAAGCCACTGGTTTTGGAGTTGTATTCTTTATACTATGGATTGAAGCTTGTTTGGTTGTTCGCATCAGTGGGAAGGTATTTGTGATGTATTTTATTTTTGCAGCTCTGCAAGACTTTTTAAAAAATATATCATGGTAGACATCTATGGAGAGGGAGAATTTTATATATAGGCCTGTGCCTTTGCTGTTTGGCAGGGATCCTGTCAGTTTTATCCCCTTGACTGTGGTCACATCGGATGTTGCCATGTTGGTATTATTATCAGTTGTTATCGTGACCATTGCAAGTTTTTATTTGGTTGGGGTGTGGAGAGGTTGTTGTTTTCAGCAATCTTCTCTAATACTCATCAGCTCCTTCCATCCCTTCTCTTGTCGGCGAAGGGGCCTCTGTTGTTGATTTGTAACCAGACAGCTATTCTATTTTATATACTCATCTATACATGAAAAAGATATTATGTTATACAAATCATTTTTAGTTGTTAAGATGTGTAAAATAAATATTATTGAATATATGAGTCTTAAATATGTGTAATTTATTCATTCCATATATTCTTTAATTCTTGTTAAATTTATGGTTTAACTCAAGCCATGAAATTATTGCTTTTTGGCACCTACTTTTATGTAATCTTGCATTTGTAAAATTGTTATTTTAAAAATTTTCACTCGAACTTCATGAAATAGAATCACACCTATTTAAATGTGAATATTTACTGTTATATATTGCTTGTATGCATTTTGGTACATTTAAAAATTGGTTGCTATCTTTGCAAAATGTAAATTATGTAAATATGATTAAATATGTGAACAAAGAGTGATCTTACAAAAATTATGTGGAAAGGTGTATACATTTTTATATGTCGATCTCATTGTTCATGAAACTGTATCTACTTTTTAAAGCACAAAGGGTACCATTGAGCAGAATAGCTTGAAGAAGTGCTGATAAACATGTGAACTCACTGACAAAGAATTGTTTTTGACTCTTTTTGCTCTATTTTTGGATTTTACAATCTATTCTGGCTTCCAAATATTGATGCCATAAGATGAATTGAAAATTTGGACTTTTCCTTTTTCTGAAATGGGGAAATGGGATTCATCATCGCTTGAAAACTTATCTTTGAAATAATTCCTGTCAAAATTATGTACACCTAATTCTCTACTTGAAATAAAGAGAAAAAAATTATCATAGTGATTATCGTTTATTTCCATGATTGCAAAATCTCTGAAAGTATGCTAATAATCAGGCGATCTGATTTTACTGGTTTACTAAATCTAACTTCTTGTCTCTTTTACATCAACTTCAAATTATACTCTGTGGTTTCTAGTATCAGATCATATTGAAATTAGAAGTGCCTCTTTGTATGCAATAGCCTAAATGTCATTATTCCATAAAAGCTTTATTTGAAACCTTTTATAATCTTAAGCTCAAAATTATATTGTAAATCAGAAATTCATATCTTCAAATTGCTGGTTAAATTTTGGTGCAAGGACAAGGGAGTTGCAATTTCTTTTAATAGATCTAATCTAATATTTTATGAAAGGGAGATGCATTTAGTTCATCAAAAGAAAAATCAACCTATTTACTCCTTAGATTACAGTTGCTCTGATAAAGTGTTCATTCAATATCCTAGCATAATTTTGAGCAATTTAAAGTTTTCCAGGGTTTTCTAGGATATCAAAGGTCAATATTGGTGGTGTTTATGGAGAAAGTTTTGAGCTATAGATAATAAATGATGAGTTTGATTTTGAAATTCCAGAATTTTCATCTATTCAAAGCACTACCTCAGATGACTAACTTTTTGACCATCTTCTCAAGTTTTATAACAGCTTCTCCAAAAGAAAGTTTCCATGAAAAATATCTACAACCTTTATATAAAGAATACAGAAACTAACTGGCTTATTTCCAATATATTACTCTAAATCGTGAAGTAAATGCTGATGACGGAAAATACTTAATGTTATCCTGGTAAATATGTACATTTATAGTTATGTACCTAGTAGCTAAAACATCTTGACGATATTCTTGTAACGTGGATAGTATTTTCAGGCACGTATCGTTTATGAATTACTCATAATGGCATCATTTGGTTTTTTTTTCGCACGCAGTAGTTATTCCGCCTTCTTTTGTTAAGTACACAGAATAAGTAATCGAAATGCGGGAAATGGTTGAAAAATGAATAAAATTTTTTTTTCCGACTTCCAACAAGATTTTTTCCGACTGAAGTTAACCTATGTTTGTCATATATGTCAGAATAACTGCTGCGTAAGGTTATTTTCAATCAGAACAGGTGTTTACATACGGTGTCGTGTTAAATTCCTGAATGCCAGTGCGGAATGGGACGACTATATGGAATTGCTGTATGTTCGACCATGGAATTCTATAACGAAAATGATGCTGTCCCTGTTTGAAGACCAAGGTTTCAAGGTTCGAAAATATTTAAATCAAATTACCGCGCCATTTATTAGGCATTTCATTATCGAACGCATGATCGAACGGCCCCCGCAATGCCAATCATCTATTGTGTTTTAATATAGGATAAATTGTGTACCGTCGATATTGGATTTATTCACCGGATTCCGACATCGAAACATTGCATGGACGTTGTTCTAGAGCTGCTCGAATTTACTCAATGTAATATTGTATTGTATTGAATTGTAGGCCCAGGCCACAGCGGTGTTCGAGTCCACTTGAGCCATCCAGTTGCGGCGGCTCTTTCGTTTGCGTTTTAATAAGTAATTAATGTTTTAATTGTCTTGCATTTTGATCTCATGCTATGAAAACATTATTCTGTACTACCAGTTCAATGTGAGTCTGCTAAATCGCCATTGTTGTTGTATGGGAATTAATAACGAATTTTTATCGTAATGATTTAATTAATCAGAGGTAGAGTTCTCAGTCATTTCTCAACTTTGAAACAATTTTTCAATAATCTGTAATGAGTCCATGATAGACATAAAATAATTAACGTAAGTTGTATTATCTAGGGATTGCTATGAATTTATTTGCTAAAATGTTTTCAAAGATTATAATAAATTTAATCAAATGAAATATAATTGCCTAACCCGTTATATTATTAGCGAAATTAATGTGCTTCAATAGCAGCCATACTTAAATTAAATGAAGAAACCACTACAAAAATTGAATAATGTAGTATTCGTAGATATATTTCTGTATCATAAGTTATCAAGATAGTTATCAGTTTCTCATTCGTAGTTTCCTATTATGAATATCTCAAGAGAGGATACATTAAAGCCACTAGCATGGCGCTAATAATCGCGCAATAAATGTAATATTAGGTACTAATAGTACTTTGACATCCGGGGTTATTTCTCACATATGTGCTCCCACCGGGATCCGAGCCCGGGACCAAGTTAACCGAATGCATTATCCACTTGGCTACACGTGTTCTCCGCTAGTTATTACGTTTATAGAAAGCGAAACTGAAGGATTATTTAACAAGGAAAAGTTATCTTGCGCCGATTCGATCCCCTGTTAAAATGAGGACAGATAACGCTAACAGATCGTGAAACCCAGCTTTGACGCACAAGAAGGTTTCGTGCGAAGAACAGAATTGCTACCAACTAGTAGTCTTAAATAGCACAAGGCGGAATAGGAGCTCTCTCTTGGTGACGTTGTAGCGTGCGACGTGATTGGCTGAAATTACATCCTAAAGAAAGGCGAAGGTACGGATCGACTGAATAAAGGAGCAATGCTGAGGATCCTCTGCTCCTACGTTGAGTGAGACTAATAAAGCTTGTGCCATCGCTTCAGCTCCATTTTTCGCCATGAGTAGGAAATACGTGAATGATGAAGAAAATTTTCATGCCTCGACATTTCTTTAAAGCTGCCTTGATTAGTAGTAGTATTGTTAAAAGTGCTTCGACAGCTTAGGTCATTTCGCACATTGGCTCCCACCGGGAATCGAACCCGGGACCGCTTTCACCAAAGGCAAACGCGCTGTCCACATGACTATCCGGGAGCCCCCTGCCTTGATTAATAACCATGAAATGAAAATTTAGTTGTTGAGTTAAACAGCTCGAGAGTACATGCTTATAGAGTCGTTTGAAGATTGCTGAGAAGCTCGGTAGATACACATCTACAAAGGCTATGAAATATACTCAAAGTCACGTAATCAAAGACGTCACGTCTCATTTCTTTGGTTGCCCTGAAATTTTAGAAGCTTCTTATTTTATCTCGTTGGGTTTGAAAAGAAATATTTCTTCCACAATCATCCAATTCAAATTTCGACTTTCAGGATTATTATCCCTGTCGCTGACATCGGTGTAGAATCTGTGATTGTCCTGTGCAAAAATGTTAAGCTTGTTGGATAACCATTGGTGACAATTTCTTGATAAAATTTAAAAAATCCGTTACGCAATTTAAAATGAAATAAAATAAATGGCATTTACTATGTAAAGAAGTGAATTTAAGAGCATTCTATATGCCAAAATATTTGCCAATATAACTACCGTAAATTGCGTAACAGATATTTGAAAACTTATCACGAATTTACCAATCTCAAGAAATTTCCAATGTTACCTTATATTATGTTACTATTTTATACTTATTTTCAAAATGTCCGAATAGTATAATAATAACAAACAACTTTATTTCAGGGCGAGATTGAGACTTGCCTCTTCTTACAATTAACCCTATGTCGCTAAATATTTCAATAAAGAAATTATTGGAATAAGGCAAAAGAGGAAACAAAAAGAGGAAAATATTTGGCGGGTTTACAAAAAAACAAAAGTCAGCAATTAGGAAAATTGTAAAAACACTCACGAGGAGGGGGTTGTGAAAAACCTGCGGAACCTTTTCACTGTTACAACAAAGTTTAAATAATTAATGCACTACTAACGGTGAATCAAAAACGGTTTACACATCCGGTATTTTATTCTGGAATGTGAAATTCCAATCTTCCACTTCAATAAAAATTTTCCGCGTTCGAAAGAGATCGTTTCATCAGGACTACGTATCGCATTAATCCTTGGCCTGGACCAGATACGTAATTGAATCCTTTCTAACTCCTCCGCCAAGCACCTTCGCTTGTACCGAGTGACGACTCGTTTCGGGCCCCCTTGGAGCCCCCTCCTGCCACTCGAAGGCTATAGGTCTGTCCGATTTGCCTTCGGTAAGTTCTACATGCAATTAATTAAAACTTTTTCTCCAATTATTTTATCTTGAAAAAAATTAGAAAAGGCTTTCTTTCAATCGGTAATTCGGAAGTATAATTGACTATTGTGGTGACCGCAAGTTGATGAAATACCTTGCTAGGCCACAAAAAAATATCTATAAAAAGCGATATTTATTGGTAAATGGTGGTTTCCATTTAAAAATATATATATATTTACTATCCAATGGCACCCAAGAATAGCTACGTACGACAAAGCATTATGGCATTTCCCAAGTGAAAAATAGAATAGAATGAACATACGAGAATTAAACATTTTAACAGTTTTTTGATTGACATATTCTACCAAATAAAGTGCTCAGTTTGTTATTCGACATAGTGTAATTTTTGTAAACCACATCATAATTTATCTTTGTTTCAGTTTATTTAATTGAAAATGTTTGTTGAATTTAGCGATCCTGTAGAATTTTTTCCAGCTCATATCTGATGATTGAATATTTACACCATAAATGAAGATTTTTAGATGAGTTAAGATCTTAGGTTATCGTAAGCCATGAATTATCCATGATGCGTAGGAAAGTCTCCCAAACTCGGATTTAAAAATTCCGCATTACTTTGGGAAATTCATATATATATACTTTTCTAATAAGCATCGAAGATATTGACTGATTATTAATCGAATTTTTTAACCTCATCCTCATAACTGCTGCTGCTTCTCTTAATGAGAGAGTTGTAGATTATTAAATAATTACCTTTATATTTTAACCATTCACTACAAATTGATTGCTCACTAGATTTTACTTGCATCGTTGAATAATTTCCTCATGCAATTATAAATCAAAATTTTATCTCATTATTCATTTCTATACATACATTTCTTAATGGGAGATTTGTAAGGTTATTAAATAATTAACATCGTTATTTAATCATCCATTGCTAAATAATTGCAGACAAGCCTTATGCTTTTATATATTTTTATTTATATACATCCATCGTTGAAACATTTCTCAATCAAGACTTTTACTTATGTTGTTCTTTCTTGATTGCTGCAATTGTTATTTAGAGCAACTAAATCAATTGGTTTCTCGTTCGATCGATTTATGAACAGAAATCAAAGTAAAAACTTGTTTATCTCTCATTAGATATTTTTAAGGAACCTAGTGACATCCCTTTGATTTGTGAAATGAAAGTGAAGCTTCGCAGGGGTTGAAGTAGCGAAAGCTTGTGCAAATAATGTATATTTATAAGAATGTTTGTGTTCACTTTGTCGGTGAAAGATGCACGGGCCAGGAGAAACAGTAGAGTTAATTGAATGCAAAGGGGATGGGAAATCCAAGGAGATCGTGTAGGATATCTGGAAGAGGAAGTCAGAAATAAATCCGCGATGACTTAATGGGAAACAGGAACAGGATTAGTACATCAGCGGGAAAGAGCTTCGGTAAGGACATGTTTGAGGAATGGAAGGTACTCGAATCACTGAGAGGATGTTCGGAGTGGAAGCATGTCATTCAAGACGAGGGAAGTTTTGGGTTATGAGACTCGCCGCGTGAAATATCAGGGCGTGATGGATTGGAGGTTGAATTAGACATAACCAGGGTACATTTCTTAAGAGATGGATATGTTTAAATACTCGATGAATTGGTGATGATTGTTGTTTTGCGATATATTTTGATGCAAAACGAGAATAATTAAATCAAAAATTTCTGGGCGAGGTATTGCTATTAACTTTTAGCAACTTAATTTGAAAACCCTTCTCAACTGTCTTTAAAAATAATTTCATTTGTTATTTTTATTTTAAAATAAAATCTCTTTATTACTTCACTACGGAAGAATATAATGTGCGAGATTTTTCGTCGGCATTTTTAACGATTTCATGAAATGGTAATTTCTAATTGATGTCGCTTATTTTTCATGGAAATTAAGTTAAACGTTGCTCAAGAAAGTATGCGTCTTAACCTAAGGTTATTCAAGAAGAGAAAAATAGTTACTAGACTACGAATTGAACACAGGTCTGAAAATGGGAGACCTGGGTTCGACTTCCAGTCAAGTAACTATATTTCGCTTCTTGTAAAACCTCGCTTGTTTTTTTTAACTTATTATTTTTCTGCCATAGTTGAAATTTTCAATTCGTTCGCATTAAATGTGCTTATAGACACTTATGTAGGTGCGTATTAATGATTATTTGGGCCTTTTACGACGATTAAGACAATCAAGTAAAATAAATTTCTCCTCTTAGCAAATAGCACCGATTGGTTTTCCTCTGCTTGTAACTCGTAGCCGGTTGCTGATTCACTGCCGATTCATCATTTCCTCATATAGTTTCAGTTTCATTGGCTTCGATTCTTGGAGATTCATCAAGATGTAATCCCATCTTCTACGTCACACGTTAAAAGGTTTTTCGTCACTGACAACAGTATTACCCTTTTATGTTCCTTGGGTCCTGCATCAATCACAGAAGATTACAGAAATTGCGATTTTAAATATTTCTTTTTAATGAAATTCCTGCCTTTTTATAAAGCCTTATAATGTTATTTACTCCTTGTCATGTGAAACAGATTTAGATACGATTGGAATTTGAGGATGTTTTTCGGCTACTTTATTTAAAAGAAGTTATTACTCACCACATAGCAAGGGCTTATTTCAGTAGTTGGCCTTTCAATAGTATAGAATAATTTGTAATAAAATAGACGTTTGAAGCCGTCACTTTGTGAAACTCCATAACAAGGATGAGAAATAAAATTATTTAGTAAAGTTTTACTAATCTAAGAGTTAGGAGAATAATAATTTAATGATAATGTAATTTAGAAGATTTAAATTAATTAAACTTTACTAAGTAATTTTATTTGTCATCCTTAAGAATAATTTGTATTCAACGGGAGCGTTGGTCTTGAGAATACATTTCCGAGCCAATTTAGCATTCCTCTCTCCAATGTTTAGAGTATATTCATTTAATTAAGCATATCATCGAAGATTGTCTTGTTTGAGAAATCGGTGTAAATATCGACTAAAGAATGAATTATGGTTTACGGGAGTAACTGCTTCCTCGTATGCAAATGCAAGAAGATTGTTAGAAGCGATCGTGAACTGGTGCAGCGAAAGTAGTTTATACGCCGTAAGACCGCAATTTAGATGAGGTATGTTGATAAAACGGTATCCTCACACCATCGGAACCTCGGTGTATCGGGTTTTGTTTCTGAGTCGAGCAGTGCCAGGACAGACATGTGGGCACCTCAGGAGGATGCAGAGACGTTATTCATCAATTAGATTCGGGTTTAATTGTTGCGGTGGTTGCATTCGATGGAAATGCAGTAAAAGATGCGGATTCTTTTGAAGAAACGATAATTATAGTACCTGATTTAATATTCTGGAGGAATTTGAAAGCTAGGAAATGAAGGAAAAGGGTAATTGAGAGAATAGTTGTATGTTGGATGATAATAATACAATCGTCTTTATTTGAGGAGTTTGAGACTAAAAGTCTCTTCTTCCATTTAACCCATCGTTATTAATTATAAAAAATTAAAGGGAATAGTTTGAGAAACAATTAGAAGAATCGTGGACGTAAAAAACCTAAGAGATTATTAGGAAAAAGAAATCCACTGCAGGAAAACACTCACAAAGAAGGGAGGTGTGAAAAACCTGCGCAAACCCGCCGATAGTAATAACTAAATATGTATATATGTATAAACGTGCATTGGATTATAATTATTGCTCGCCATCTTAGGACGCCCATAAAAGTATCTCGCTTATGATGATGGTGATCTCTTTGATGACTCTATCGCGACTACTTGGTTTAATGTCACGGTGGAATTCGAAGGTGAGGATTAAAATGAAGGATTAGGGGTGTTGAGAAACAAATGGCGTTATATGTACTCAGGGTTGTATTCGGATTGGGCATTCAAAAAAACTCTCTCTTATGATGACGATGGTAATGCCTTTGAAGATTCTAGCGACTGTCTGATCTAATATTTTGGTGGAATTTGAGGGTGGAAATTAAAATGAACGAATAGGAGAACTGAGAAAAGAATGGTGTTGGATACATTCGGCGTTGTACTCGGATTGGACGCCCAGAAAAAATTTTCTCTCACGATGATGGTGATAAGTTGCATTTGAAGACTCCATCATCATAGGGCATGCGTCCTCAACATCGTTATCACCCAGTGAAACCGCCGAGGCTCGCATATAATTCGCTCACCGATTCTTCGTATCTTTCCCAGCGAGAAGCCCTCATCGGGTCAGCCTCCAACTCACGGCATTATCTTTTCCCTGCCGCAGCCACCGTTCTCCCTCTGGTATCTTTAGTGAGCAGCCCTGGGTGTGAAAATAGAACCCCAGTGCCTATTCTGCGTGGTCGGGACTCCTTGCCACTTCCGAAACGGATATTCGCTCCCTCCTCTCCGCCACAAATTCCATACAATGTTCCCCCGCCGCCCCCGACCCCTCCCCCGGCGGCTGCGGGGTGGGGCGAGCGGTGGACGAACATGGAAAAGGGTTTGGGGGACCGTTCTCTCCTCGTTTGACCCCATTTCGACTACTCACGGTCGCCTTCTTTGTTAGCTAAATGAGGAGGTGGGCTTCGAAGTCGAAGAGGTTAAGGAGCGAACAGGGAATCGCCGAGTTACGTAAGGACGGCTAGGGTTATGTAAATGCGTGGGTCTGAGGAGAATGTCTGCGGTAAGGGAATGGCTACACGCGGTGACCATAGGGTGTTACATTCGAATTGCCCGTCCGTTTTGAAGAACCTTGTATAAATGTTAAGTCACCTTCAAAATTCTGCATTTCTACCTGCTCTCAATCTAAAATATACTTCTAATATATTTTATATTTTCTCGACTATTCTATGTCGTTTTCTCGTATATGTTTTCGTTGTTTTCGAGTATATCCTCGAAATTATTCCATCACTGATAAATCGAAGTTATAAAATTTTGGAAAGTTATTCTACCAATAATCCAAAAGCTAAACGTGCATTATTTATTATATTTGCGAAGTTAGAATCTACTGGACATTGTGGTAAGTCTCCAACAGGAACAAATGAAAAACAAAATTGAATTGTGCCTGAGGATGACTCAATAAGTCGAAACCATGGTCATTTGAAAATAATGTGGTTAGTAAAAGTTAATTTTTCATTTGTTCTTTTGCGAAGTTAAGCCTATATTTTGATCAATTGATTTATATCTTGATCAGTTCATTTATTATTTTATTTATTAAGCCCTTTAGTTATTGTATGTACTCGAACTGCTACTTATTAACCTAATCTCATTTGCTTCAAATACATATCTATCGCAACAAATTTTGCTCAATAATAATGACTTTTTTAATATAAAAATTTTGCTCTATTAAAAAGCACCGTGGAATTTAAAGTTTCAAATCTGCTACCATGCCAACTCATGTTAAAATAATCAGAAAGATTTCGCTCCCTAAAAGAATCGTGGAGTTAAAAATTTCAGTACCACTATCATGCCAACTCATATTAAAAAAAAACATTCGGAAAATTTTAGTTCTTATCTGACGCAACATTATGTGCATCCAGGACTCTGGGAAATCATGCAGAAAATCCTTCGCCACCCACTCGGGGGACTCTTTCTCAAGCATTCGTCGCAGGTGAAGAATAAGTGACTCAACGTTTCCCAATGTCTCCAGAAGATGATGAGAACCATGTCACTCTTCTATTTTTACCTGGAAAGTCTGCTCGAGTGTCATCCAATCAAGAGATAACTAAATTTACATTATGCTGCAAGATTAATCCCTGCGTGAGAAAATGTTCCCCAAGATCTTGCTGTGTGCACCTAACATTGTTAGACGTGGCAACATCTTTGGGATTTATGGCCGGGATGAAAATTTCGCGCGGAGGAGTTTTAAAAGCGAATGCTCGTCCGCTTACTAAGAGGAGCCGGAAAAGTGATGGATTGGTGAGCGAAAGATCACGGATGAGGTTTACTGGCAAGGTAAATTACACCGCGAAGAACACTCGAAAGCACCTCGGCATGAATCAAGGGGACCAAAAGGTCCACGCGAGAGATAAAGATGTTAGTGAACGTCGCAGAGAGCTAAAATGGCATAGGAAGAGGCTCTTCGGATTCTTTCGCCTCGGCCCACATGATGAATGCAAACTAAACGCGGAGCTCCAAGTTTAATTTCGAAGACTAATTCTGCTAATATGAATAAGTATGGTGAATGGATGGGACATGACAACGTCATGAGGTTTTCCTCGCAGCACTTGACAGTATGAATTTCCACCATAATCGTGTTTTTATGTGCATCAGTTTCCGCGTTTAATTGAAGTTTAAGCGAATCACGCCTGGGTTTAAAAATCTGTTAATAATGTACCTAACCATTCGAGTTTCTCAAAGTAAATTGGGGTAAATATTGACGATAAGATATTGAAATAATATATTTGTTATTGGTTGTAAAATAAGTGGAAAATAGTGACTTGGCTTGGACTCGAACCCAGGTCTCCCCCTTTCCGGGCAGGTATTCCAACTACTGAATTGCTGAGCCAAATCCTTCTAATTTCTGTAAACGGGATTCTTCACGAGTCACTATTTTTCACTTCTTTTACAACCTTGGATTAAGAAGCACACTTTCTTGTGCAAAGTTTTAGTTTATCTCCCATCATTTGTTATTTGTTATTATTTGCCGCTGTTTGACTATCCTCAGGTGGCGACCCCAACCATTGTCTACAACTCAGCACAAATACAACAGCAAGCTGTAATTCATATGTCTTCCTGGCACCCGCTCTAACGCACAAACACACCAGATACCTCATAAATACAGTTACTATTTCATAGTTAGTTTCCATCGCTCCATTGCTATGTCACACATCATTTTATCAAATTATCCATCTTTAAACTTAACATATACAGAAACTATGTATTCATTCCACTATTTTACAATAAAACCCATTATATTACATCATCACATTTAAACTTCCAATTGTTTTTAGGTAAGGTTTTGAAAATCTCTTCAGGGAAAAACATATTCCAATAATTCGATTAAATAATTTGTCCGCTGGAAGCGGGATTCAATATATATGAATTTTGGTGCTTTGCGGAGATTCGTATGGTTTCTCCTTGACCTTATTTATGTTGCATAAAAAACAATGTTTTAGCTATAGGATTTGGCAACGTTGCTTCAGCGCCGATATTTATCCGTTATGTGTAATGAGGCTGTTTCGTTGGAATTTGAGTATTTATCCAGGCTTAGAGAATCCGTATGAAATAAAGCTAGCGGAATCATTATAGAGATAATTATAGATAGCGTCTAGGGTCAATATTACCTTCAACTGGAACATATTGCGCTTTCATGGGGGACACTGATTAGACGTTAAGAGTGACAGTGGCATCTGGACAGTTGGCTGCTCCAAAGTCCTGGAAGTTTACATCTGGCATCTTGTCCTGATTTTGATGAAATCTGTTAATTAATGTCATCGCTGCATTTGCTAAGAATTATTTCACAATTTCGCACGGTTCACACAATCCCCGTAACTTACAGCAATCCTCTATTCATGAAACAACGAGTACTGAATTAAAGATAGTCTTTGGGCGTAGATTACGACGAACCGTTTACGTTTACGTGAAATTGGAATGAAGTTAGATGTTATTGCTACAAAATTATGTAGTACCTCAGACATCATGAAGAAATATATATAGTACATTCTACTTCTAATGAAATGCCTCTCTGCCAACTGGCACCTCGTTTCCGTTCTTGTACATCGAGTAGAGATTGCGTCGTTGAAACATGAATATTTATTACCCTAACAGTCTTTATTTGACGGTAGAGCAAGGCAGAATAAACATGCCAAGCATTATTGTAATTAGGAAAAAGAAAATTTCTGATTATTTCGAATCGGTGGTCAACTAATGAGTATTTTAGAAATATTGGATAGTTAACTGGCTCATTTTTTTTGGGATAAGAAAAATTTATTCCTATGATGCAGGTTGAGGGTATTTTCAATTTAATTTCTAATATACGAATAATTAGAGGAGTGTTTTAGCGTAGATGAGGCAGAAAATTCGGAAATTCGATGATGAAAACCCATGGGGATGTTTAGTTAGGTTATCAGTCGTGGGGATGGAGAGAATATTAGGAGACTGATAAATTCAACGGGAAATTTTCACAGCTAAAATTTTAAATAAATGCAAAAGATTTCCAACGGATTTTTAGCGGTAAAACTTGTTTGCTTTCGTTAGCTACGAATGTTAAATATTTAGAAAATATTGTCCATCGCTAATACACATACGCAGAACTGTGAACGTTTATTTATTACTTAACACGAAAAGTCATGATTATTAACTTTCCGCATGTTTTATTTAATTTTATAACTGTTCGGAATATAACATAATTAGCTATAATTAGTAGTCAACTGCTAAGAACTTCTTAACTGAAAAAGAGGTGAAATTCCGTAACTCTTTTTTTCCAACATCATCTCTCGCTATTTTCCTTGAATTCATATAAATGTTCGATTTTAGTATCAATTAAGCAAATAAATACAGATGATGGAAAGTAAGATTTGACTTTGCACATGAAAGTGTGCGACTTAACCCGAAGTTATATAGAAATGCAAAATAGTGAAAATAGTCCAAGCCAAGTCACTATTTTACACTTCTGTATACTTCGAAATAAATACGGCTTTTTCTCTCTTTCCGGGCTGAATATAATCTTGATGTCCCTGAAATCTACATCTACGTATGTACATTGCAAGCCGCCGCTCAGTATGTGGCTGAGACAGATCTGATTTATTTAATTTTTCTAATTTAATTTATCCGATTTCAAGCAATGTATATTTACGAAGAAACCACAAAAGAGTTATTTCAATATTTCACACCTCTAGGTGTCACTTTATTACATTGTTTCAGCAAGCTATTTATACTATAGAATATTTCTTTGTCATCTTCTTTTAAAATAATAGCGCTAATAGATAAGTAGGAGAAGGATTTCTGAAATAAGTGAAAAAGCTGTGATAATGCTTTGAAAATCGAAACGTCTGACTCACTCTCGCGCCAAGGCGTGAACTTTCCCCGAAAATCTCATCGAAAGATTTTCAAGTCCGCCTCTGTTTTGAGCAGCTCTTCTTTCTGCTAAGAATCTGCCGATTGTCCCATTTATAGTTCCGCCTGCTCCCAAAAAACTCGGCATGTTTTTCTGCCCACTCCCCCAGAGCTGGGCCTCAGTGTCGCCGCATAACCCCTAATGGCCCCCGGAGAAAGGGGCGACGCCGCCGAGAGGAAGGATCATTTACGTCTCTGATGATTCTCTCTTCTGGAGCGCCAAAGCATTTTGCCAAACTAGCGGAGATGCCGTCACCAATAGCAGTTTTTTGCTCAGAATGTTTCGATCTTTCACTACGTGCCGCTCATTTGCGAGATGACCGCAAGATCACATCGGTGGCTATTGTGGTCGGTCTCTCGGACGTCTTTCTCTCGAATTTTGATCTTGCTCGGTGGCATTTTAAAAGGGTCCGCAAACTTGCGGAGAGGTTGATGAAAATAAGGAAGATTTTGTAGAGTCGGATGGGCTAGCACGGGGTAGACTAGCTTAGAGGGCTTCACTTAATCCTGTGTCTAACGATTACAATGATTTTTTGTACAGTTTTGAATTTTTATCAACAGCTTTTTATTTTATTGTTTATATACGCGTTTCGATAACTCTTATTTAAATGTTAACGTGGCTGTGCTTATTGATGTATTTCATACACTAGATCTTTCAAAAAGTTCCCGAACTTATTTTTTCCTGCTAAAACGCCGAGCAGGAGAAATGCTAAATTCTGGTGGAAGGTATGGCGGTATGTAGCTGAACCTACAATGAGTGGCGCTATCTACTACCAGAATTTTACATTTCTCCTGTTCGGCGTTTTCGCGAGAAAAAGCAAGTTCGAGAACTTTTTGAACGATGTATACTTGTTGAAAGTATATTTTGTCATCTTTCTTACCATCTTATAGTTATTACTATTTTCAGGTTGGCGAGGTTTTTCACACCCCCTTCTTCGTGGGTTTTTTCCTGCAGTGGATAAATTTTTTCTTAAAAATTCCTCAGGTTTCTTACATCAAAAATTATTTTCATCTTTTCTCACAATATCTCTTTAAATAGATCATTGTATGTTCTATGACGGCAGAGATGGAAGAGGATGGTTTTTATTCTCAATATCGCCCGAATAAAGGCGTATTATTATTATTATTACAACGGCTTGAGATGCTACTCTTTTCATCGATGCGTAAATTTATGCGAAGGTAGAAGTAAAATCAGACTTATTTTTTAAATTTTGTTATTTACGTAGGATTCTGTGACATCGCCTAAAGAAGGGCACCTTTAAATATACTCATGAGCTCCTTAGCTTTCCCGATTTCTTCATTATTATTGAGATTAACACTTTCCGTGCGGAGAGCGGCATATGCCGCTCATATGCCGCTCACATTGGTCCTACACTGTGGCTGAGAGCGGCGTATCACGCCATAAATATATAAAACCCGATAAATGTTAGCATAAATAAAAAAAAACTTATTGCAGCATATAGAGCTAACATTCTATGTATAATTGAAATATTATTTATATATTTTTATTATTATATTATATTATTATTTTATAATATATATAAATATATTATATTAGAAGTATTCAGCCATGGGATAGCTACCAATGAAATCGACACCGCACGGATCGTGTTAAGGATAAAAATAAAGATGGTATATTATCTCACTTGAGATCCAAATTAAAGTTTAAATGGTAAGTCGCGGTAACTATGAAAAACTAACTGGCTAATTAACGGGCGTATGAAAGATTCGTGGTTTTACAGAGGAACCATAAAGTTCCGTAGCATAAATTATCACGATTCTGATATTTTAATTTCATAAAGCGAGTGAATATTACCTACATAGTTGTATCTGTTGTATCTATCTGTAAAGATGTGCATGGAAAAAATAAATTAAAAAAAATGATTCTTTCAACTTAGATAAAACGGTTGAATGACATGGATGTTAAGCAATGGATGGCGTAAAAATCTTTTTTCTTTTAAATGTATCTTTGGATATTGGATTATTTTACAGTTAAAGTAAGGAGTAGCAAACGTCAAAATTTAATGCTAAGGTTGTTTAAATGAGGAAACCACAAATTATCTTCGAAATTGTGACGCCGGATTTGAATATCAGTAAGAGATTTTGTGAAGATTCAGTTTTATCGCCATATTATCATATCAGTGGTTTATTATTCCATGTTATTTTATTAAAATAGATGGATGTATGATATGGTTCTCACATGATGTTTTAATAGCAGTTAGTGCAGAATATTTCGATAAAATATTATAATCGCCGGGGACAGTTTCGCATTTCAATTCATTTCTTGTTCACAGTGGAGTGTAGTCAAGATTTCCACGGTAGCCCTCATCTTCTGTCTTCTGTGCTTTCTTTTTAAGTCTCTCTTTTGCATTTTATTTTATGCTCTCAGCTCTCCTTATGATGCGGCTTAGTCTCTTTTTCTTTCATTGCCAATTGCTCTTTGTTTGGAGGTTCTTAATAGCTTTCCTTTCAGACAATCGTCCTCCAATCTACTATATCACCTCTTAAAAGCTCAAGTCCTGTTTATGATTTCTTTTCTCGAATACATAGCCAGTCTAGCCTAATAATAGCATGTGTTAGCTGCAAGGCCGATGTTATTCTGGGAGCATAAAAATCCTCCTTTTTAAAACACTCATTTCGTGAATTCGTATTTTGAAAAAGATTTCTAAGCATCAGTAGATTGTTGTTCGATTGGCAAGATTGGAAGGCTTCTCTGCATCGTATTTTTTTTTCAACAAGAAAAATAATATTTTGACATTTAAATATCTCGTTTTGAGTAATTTTTGTGATAATTAATCATGCAATGTTTCATCCCTGTTTCTGCCCCTCCCTCATTTCCTTGCTAATTTTGAATGTGAATGAGTTAAACTTATTTAGTTAATAATTTATTTAAATATTTTAAATTTTGTTATCTCTTTTCTTGCTGTTGAATTGTTGGGTTTATATATTTTTTATTTCCCGTATTTACAAAATTTGCACATATATTTGTGGCTATCTACATTAGTGTGGGCATGTGTGAGTATGTGCTCGCTTAAAACTCAAGAACCAAAGTTTTTAAATCTTTCAATCTTTGCATATTATTAAAAGTTGACGCCAGGCATATAATAGGCTAAATGTATTTTCTTAATATCCCTTGCTCAACCCTAGACGAGTCAAATCTTTCTCATTAGAAATGTACGTACGGTTGTTTTTGCCGTTGCATGTTATATTCATTCTGCAAAATTGAAATCATATAACGCTGGTATACAGTCAAGACAAAAACCGAAAGAAGGAAAATTGAAGGTGAATTTTTATTTAAGATCTGGAATATGATTTCTGACTAGATAAGTTGAGGATTTTGACAAAATAAAGGAAGCGATTGTAAAATTCTGAGGTTGTAAGGAGCCCTTACCCCTGGCGACCACTCATATGGTGTTCTGCCCGCAAGTCCCGCACGCCACTGCCGTCTCCATTCCCCTCTGTCCATAGCCTTCTCCTTAGTCTCTCTATAATTCTTTACAACCACTACGATTATCTATAATAATAATTCTACACAGAGGTTATTCATTTCTCACTAGAATTCGTCGACATTTTAGACCCATATGCAATTAATGCTAGATCATTGAAATACTTTATGAAGAGTAGGAAATTCTACAAGATTGTTGCATTTGCACTAAGCAATCGCAGTGACTAAGTGTCCCAGAAGACCTTGGCCAGGTAGCTTAGATGGTCGAAGCAGCCTCCCGATTAGAGAAAGATCCTATGTTTGATTCCTGGCCCCGTCATGCTTTTTTTCGAGTCCGTATTTCCTTGGGCTTTTTCGTAGGTGCCCTCATATGTAGTGATGGGAAAAAAACGTTTTTTTCATGCGAAAGTTTTAAAACGTTGAATAAAAAACGTTTTTTTCATTTTATTTCTAAAAAAAACGTTTTTTACATTTTATTCCCATATTAGGATTGAAATTAGACATTTATGTGTATACTTCTCATTGACAATATAAACTGATTCATTATCTGTTCCAAGTAATAGTTATTCAACAAAAAATTTAAATTTAACGTAAGTTTATTAATACAACGTAAGTTTATTACAAAATTATGCACAATGATGCGCTGAAAATCACATTTGAATACTCGATGATCTCAAATACCGTAATGATCGTAAATCTTTCTTACTTGTCATATTAAAGAGCCAATAAAGGAACAAAATGGATTAAGCATATAATAGTTATGATAAGTATAATAATTAGTATTAGATATGAAATTATTTCAGCCACCTTTAACAGGTTCTGAATTTTAAAGGAAAATATTCAATTGGATATAAATGCTGAGGAATCCTCCAGTTTTCGCACGGTAAGGGTGGATTTAATTTAAATAATAAATAAATTATTTATAATACTAATACGACTTACCTCGAATAGCAGAAACATCTTCGAAAAATGTTTATATCTTTTCAGTATATATAACGATAGTGTTTTTTTTTAATCTAATGGTATAGGGAGTATAGGGGATTAATTTAGGCTTAAAAAACGTAAAATTAAAAACAAACAGCAGCAACATTTTTGTTTGATATTCCAATCTAATTGTGATGCCACATGATTTGTTTTAACAATTCCGTTTCGTATCTTAGAATGCTTGAAATAAATGAGTGCAAAAGTTCGTAGATAATTATAAATAAGAAGGATATATTTTTACATATTTTTTTAATCATGGACTATATCATCTTTCATGGTATTAATTACAGCCATAATTATATTATTTGTAGTTAAATTACAGTCTGTATTAGTTGCAAATAAATTATAGTTTGTAGGGCACAACTCTAAAGATGCATAAAACTCGATACAAAAGGATAAGAACCAAAGTGGCCATATGTTTTGGATTGGATTAGTCTGTAACTGCGTCTTCAACTTCCTCCACAACGCCATCTAGATCTGATTCCTCGTTGGAAATGAGTGAAGAATTGTTCTCATCTACACCCGTAGGTGTAACAACTTCCTCTCCATCCAGTTATCGAGGGATTATCGCCTGAAATTTTAGCCCTGTCGGTTTCCAGTAATTTCAAGTTGTGCTTGATTAAAATAGGTTTCAAAGCTCTTTCATTAGTCCTGCGGTTTCTTCTTAGGTTGTGAATATTTCCGTGAGTGCTTAAACTTCTTTCCGTCGCCGAGGATGTGGGTGGAAGTGAAAAATCTTTACGGTAATTCAATAGACTTTTGTTTTGGAGCATATTCCCTTCCAAAAAATTAGAGGCGAAAGTTTTTTAGATACTGTAATGACGTATGGTGTCTTCCACTTACCATCGTCAGCCACGTTGGTTGCCATCTCGGAATGAATTTCAGCTATATTCTCTTCACTGAAGGTGGGATCTGATTTTGCGAGAATATCAACACATTTAAAAACATCAAAAATTTTTGATGGTTCCAAGCTCGAAAATTTTCTTGAAGGGTCAAAAAAAATTAGCTGGCAAATGGGCCTTCGTCACGGCCAAATCTCTTCTCTTTTTAATTAAATTTATTATTTTACAACTGCGACCATCAGTAATTTAAGTTGTGATCATACAAAAATGTTTTACTCTTTCAAAGGGATCTAGGAAAATGCAACAGACTTTGCTAAGCTGTGGCTCATCATGTCGATTGTGTAAGCTTTAAATTATTCCAGAACGTCTTGCCTATTATTTAAAAAAATCCAAAAGTTAATTTTCGGACAGAACACGTTTTTTGTGTCGTGACGAAGCCTCAGGGGTGGATTCTTAGGATTCGCATCAATCGCTATCTGTTGCAGCACACTTTTGTTAGTAATTAATGATTCCCGAGCAATAGCTGTGGATCAGAATCGAGTTATTGCAGGGTTTTTTAAGAGATAAAAATTTTTTTGCTCTTTTGAACATCTGAAAACTAAGTTCGAACGATGATACACACGCCCAAGTAATCCATGCAAAGATACGTCTTCCACTCAGAGCTTGAAGCGGAACACTGAATTTGATGAATTGCAACACGTGAATTCGTGGTGTCAAGAAACAACTATGTACACTATTTCATGTTCAGCAACATGAAACTTAGCGGTCACTAGTGAACCACATGGGGCCAATTTTCGAAATGTTCTACACTTTATCATAGGTTGCTTTTACAAAGCTATTAACTCATTTGAAATTTATCATGAAGCCAAACTTCCACAAAGTTACGCCTGAAAATGTTGATTTTATACAATGTATCAGTCTTGCAAACATATAAACACTTTTTTTTATAAAATCGTTTTAAAAACTAGAGAAATACATTCTTTACAAGCTATTAGGTCAGATCAACTGCAAAATTTACTAATCAGGATAGTAAATCTATCGGATAAACCAAAAAGAACGCCATCTCAAAATTGACGAAAAAAACGTTTTTTTCACGTTTTTTTCATGACGAATGAAAAAAACGTTTTTTTCAAACGTTTTAAACGTTTAAAACGTTTCATTTTTTTCGAGGTTCCCATCTCTACTCATATGCAAAGTTATCCAAACGCTTTTCTTTCTTCTGCTCGTATCGAATAAATATAAAAAAACCTTCTGCTTCCATTAAAAAACCGCAATATTTTTTAAAAATCTATGAAGAGATTGACGTATTGGCTGAAAAAGTAAATGTGCGAAAATCAGAAAGACTGTATCGGTAAAAACAATTTCATGGGCGTATTTTTGTAATCCAGTTTAATCTCATATAAAATAAGAAAGTGCGAAAAACAGTTGTAAATCTGAGCTTCGACTTGAATCGATTTCGATAAAGATTTGCATATAGTAGCGCCTCAACGATACGTTTATGGCCACTCAGGTCTATTTGCTAACTATAGCGGTTGAATTAGCATAAATGATAGATACAAGGAGAAGAAATTTAAGTTCTTATTTTACAAATGGTGATCATGAATTTAACATTAAAGGGATCTATTATTGTAATATTATAATGGATAGGTTATTTGGTCACAAACCTTAGGTACTCAATTATTTAAATTATACTGTAGATAATGATAATCCCTAGACAAAGGTTTATTTAACTTTATTTATAATTTTGAATTTAATTTCAATTGGCCTTACAAAACCATCAAAGTAGCAGTATTTTGAAAGTGATTCCACAGTTGAGGTCATTTCGAACATTTGAGCTACCTCTGTGATTCGAACCAGGGATCGCTGTCACCATAAGCGAACACACTACGCGAACCACTAAGCTCCAATTTACATACATACCAAAATAATAAAGAGATAAAATTCTCAAAATTAAATAAGAAATAGTAAAACACAAAAAATGTATGGTGAAAGTTGTCGCTAATAATTGATAAAAGTCTTCAAAAGTTAATTTTATTAAGTATTTATATGCGAAAAAATAATTGTACTACCAAATAGTGCATACTTATAAATAACATCATAAATTCAGCAAATATCGTAAACAAAAAGAGACTATAATATTAAAATTCATCCATGATCCAACCTTTTAACATTTTGATACTTGAAAAGAATTCTATGGATCCTTTTGTAATAGGATATTTTCTTGAAGGCATCGTTAAATTAATTTTTATTTTTCTCGAAGTGGCAATACTTTGTATTTATATCCTTTAAATATACCATCAGCTGTATAAGTTAAGATGCAGAACGTTTGGAATTACTTATTTAGATTTAATGCAATATTTCAGATTTATTTAGATTTTTGAAAAGTTTTGCGAAATCTATTCTTTACTCATTCCACTGTCTTTCAATTGCGTTACTCATCCCAAGTAGGGCGTTTAAGTGCCACAAACTTAGTTAACTTTTGGAACAATTAGCAGCCAGGCGAGGAAATCGATGGATAATTATGCCATGCTGGAAGAGAAGTTGACTCTTAGTGAAGAGTGTTCCAATAAATAAAAGTAGAGAAAGCTTCCTGTCCACTCAGCAGGTACAGACAGGACTTGGAACAGAAAGCAGTGTTCGGGAAGATGTACGATGGCAGTGCATTAGAGATGGGGGAGAGAGATGGAACGAGTCTAAAGATAAAAGGAGAAGTCACGCGTAAGATAACGCGGTCGCGTCACCTGCAGGGTGTCCAGGTATTCGCAAACTACCGGAGAACCCGATTTAGTCGGTGGTTGGTCGGGAGAATAAATAATCCTCAATTAAAATGCGTCCGTTTTTGTCTAGCTAACTGCGGATACCTCTGCAAAAGCCTTGCCAACATCGGAGAAGTGTTTGCCCGAATTAGATTTCGTGTTTGTTTGCGTTGAAGCCGAGAATCTCACGCTATTCGCAGAATAGAAAATTGATTGAACTGTTATATACGTATCGGTCTTAGCGTTGTTCTCATAAATTATATTTTCGGTGCAAAGAATGATCGCTGATGCTTTCGAATAGTGTGATAAGAAACAGGGAACATTTAATCTTATATCAAGGTTCCCGAATTGATTAGGTTTAACCTGGAAGATTGCAAAAACGACTCAGAAGGTGTTGTTGTTAGCTGCTTGGATATACAGGGCCGGCTAAGGGAGGGGATTTGGTGGATACCAAGCACCCGGGATCTCGTCTTAAAGAGAAAGGCAACATCCTAATTTTGTAGAAGTCAAGCAATATATCTATAGAAAATTGTTCTACGTCAGATGTTATACTCAGGAAATGGATTAGGTACCCATTGGAACTTTGCATCCAGGATCAGCTTGTTATATCACCAGACTTATGCATGTAACATGAGTGTTGGAGCCTGATACTCAGACATATTTATTTATTTATTATAAATGAGTAAACATAGAGCAGGAGGCTAATTTAATTATTAGAGTACATGTATAAAATTGAGAGTTTCTGTATAAGCTATAATATATGTCATTACTATCGAAGCTGACAATACACAATAGCAAATAAATCAGATCATTAAATTAAACCATGACATAAAGTATAAAATGATAAAAAATATAAAAACGAAAACATGGATTTATCAGAAAAATCAGATCAGACGAAATTGAAGAGATCTCTTGTCTCATTCAGGATTGATTTAGGATGGAGAGAAAAACGAGTAGATCAAGGTTTTTATGAAGACAATGAATTGGAAGTTGAAAGTATTCTGAGAAAGAATAAGAATTTGGTTCTTGATAAAGTTCCTACTTGTTATTGTAGTCTTAATACTATTCGTTATTGATCTTTTGAATTCAAAATCAAATAATCGCTGGATCATTTCATCTCATTGCAGTTTGCCTTCTATAAAAATAAAAACACCGTGAAAGGAGCGTCTGATCACGAAAAATTTCTTAAAATTGAACCTCAGATTTAAATAGGTGAAACCTGAAATAAATGAATGAATAACGATGAATAGTTGTAAAGTTATTTTATTTTGGAATAAAAAGAATATTTCTGTGATTTATATCTTGGCTACGCAAATTTTTGAGGTAAAAAACAACCAGTTAAATTGGCAGTGGTAGACGTATCTGATGATAAGGAACTTAAGCTATTCCATTGTGACCTTTCGGGAAAAAATAAGTTAAAAAGTAGCACGAATTCAATATTAAAGCCGCAAAGGGAGCTCTTAACACGCCTGTGATCTATATTTTTACATAAAATTGTCTTCGCTTGCGATTGCGACTTATTGAAATTTTCAGAATAAGATTTTACTTTTCCTAATAATTCGTATTTCAATCCCAATCATTCACAAGCTTAAATTAATCCATGAATACTGTAGGAGTTTCATTATTTGTTCACGATTGTTATCTTCGCATATATGCTTCCCCGCGTAGAGGAGTTGGTCGATTCTGAGTCCACCCATCTCGATTATATCATTGTGTGAATTTTGCTCTAGTTTTTTATATTATTACCAAAAATATGTTACAATTGGACTAATCGTCCTGTGGCAACACATATTACATATTTAATACATTATATACGTTCATTACATTAATAAACTAACTACAGCACGTGTCAGCAATACAATAATAGTGCATAAAATACTCAGATACAACTTGGCCCTTAAAGTAAACATTTAATATTACCAAACAATATTCTAACTGTATATATGAAAAAAAATACTAAATTCACTTGTAACTATACACTAACTTGTCAACTACTTACCTTCCCTCGTAATACAAAATTAATATAAATATATTCAGACTATATCAATCGTTTTTGAATGTAAATGAAAACAATTTGAAACTCGGCTGTTAATGAATTAGAGGTTTAAAATCTCCAATAGCAGTCTTTGTCGGTTTATCGTCTCATTCACCGATATACGGAGAAAAACAAGAAAAGATCGAGCTCCCGGTTAGTCATGTGGACAGCGCGTTTGCCTTTGGTGAAAGCGGTCCCGGGTTCGAATCCCGGTGGGAGCCAATGTGCGAAATGACCAAAGCTGTCGAAGCACTTTTAACAATACAACAATACAACAAGAAAAGATCACGGAATTTTTAAGAATATCCTATACACATTCCGAAAGCTATGCTTTCTTCTTCATGGGTTATTAAGTACGACATGAAGATAAAAGCTCGCTTTCGAAATGCGAAAATTCGAAAAGTTCTTAAAAGTGCGTTGATCCTTTCCTGTTTTCTCCGAATACCGGTGAATGAGACGTGGAACGCCGACAAAGACGTGGAGATTTTAAACCTCTAATAAATCGTTTTTGACTCGAGCATTTGGAAGTTGTGACATATGGTGCGAGAAGATGTAAAGAGCTATATTTAGAAAATCTTTGCTATGCTTGCTAATAGGGATAAGATATTTAGTTGCTTGCCTCGGATCGAATTATATCTACACTTAATTTCCTCGGCATTATTTACGATGTTCAATTCTATCTGTTTTGATATTCCTCCTCACCGTTGATATCTCCATCTTTTGGCCATACTTCAGGCATATGAAACGTACTAGCGTTCTTCAAATCCCACCGAGTTACGAATAGCAAAGGATACTAAATATACGTCTTGACATTTCTCAGGAGCGGAACACTCGTGCTTAGCAGTATTCCATAAAACAATGTTTGGAAACAGAGTATAAGCACATGTCTCCCTGAAGAGCAACCGTTTGGTTTTGGAACTGGGAGTCAAAGGGTAAAGGGATTCGAAATGGCGGTGGGCCAACAATATTGTGGGGACACACGGTCAGCGTCGGTCGTCAGAAATAATGGAGTGGATCTTGTGAGACGTGAGCGCGGAAGGGAGTGACGACAGATGGGTCTGAAACTTGAGAGAATTCCTCGTAGAGATGAAATCTTACTGCCGTGAAATCTACTAAGAGGGGAGGGTCGTCATCTCGCGTTGGGATGACTGCGTTCGAGATGAGGAAGATGGCGATAACAAGCCTCGAAGAGCGGGGCGATGGTAACACGCGGCCGAAGATGGCTCTCATTCGAATGCTATCTGACACGAGTGTCTTCTAATGGTCTCTTTTCTTGCTCCTGCTAGGAGTTGACTATCAAACGTTCTGAATTGGTAGAAGTTTAAAAAATGTGCAGTTGAGTTTGGATAACTGATTTCTATCACGTGATCGAAATTCTTCCAGGAAAAATTAGTATTTTTTAGTAGTTTATTCCATTTACTTTATTTATATGATGCAAAAGAATACATTAACACTATTGTTAATATTATTCTTTTTTATTTATTACTGGCCAAGTTAATATTGAATTTCGGATAACGCACATTACACCATCAGTTGGTAAATGTGCCCAAGCGTCGTGGAGTCATAGCGAGAATTCACAAAGAAGTATTAAAGTATACATAAGGTAATTCCGGGTGAGATGCCCCACCGGGAGTGATGCCCCAGTCGCAGTATTTTTAAGGAAAACCACAAGATTGCTCTACTGACGGTATGCGTCAGTCAGTTGGAAGGCACCCGTCTATCTGCAAGAGTTTCACGGCGATTAATTCTTTTTACGCAGTTTTATAACATTATTTCAAGTAGGCACTGTTTTTTTCCACCCTCTTATAAGATAGGCTATAATGTGCCTGGTTGGAATCTGTTTAAATGTTTGAATATTTTGAATTAAAGGGCGAAAACTTGTAGCTATAAGTTCATCTATTATCCACGTGCAGTGACTAGCCATCTTGGACAAAGTGTAGCCCCTCTGGCTGTAAGGGCATCTCTCCCGTACTGAAAGGATAGACGCCCACCTCTTATTGGGACAGATCCCTCAGTGCTATATTTAGGTATATGTGCCCTATTAGTATCAATTTAACTTTAAGGTAATACTGATTAAGGCCTTTTTCAAGAAAACGTTTGTAATCTACATTTAAATTTCAATTCAAATTTAAATCCACGGTCGAATGCATTTTATGCACGATCAAAAGATGATGTAGTGTTTAGTAAGCACTAGGGTGGTTCGTTTTGCCACTTTATTTCTGATCGAAATGTAATCCCCCTGGCGCCACGCGCCACTGGCGGATAGCAGGGTTTAAATGTAAATTAATTAATTCCCGGAAAAGGAGGTCCACCCACATCGAAATTACAAATATAATTTTTTTTCGAAATCAAAAATCATCTTCTGTGAGAATGTTTGCCTAGAAGTTTCGAAATTTCGACAAAAACATCAAAATTGTCATAATTTTTTTCGGTTGAATCGACAGTATTTTTGCGTGAGAAGATGTCACTTGCACAATAACATAGATATATGGGCATGTAAATAGCATTATTTATATGCTTATTATAGCCTCCAAAAAGTTTTGCAAATGAAACTTTTAAATAGGTTTAAAGTTAACTTGAACGTTGTCTTAGATCCTGACTTTAAGTTATATTTAACAATTTTGTATACAACAAGCGCTTTCCAGATTGAATTCAGTTTAAGCTATTGGGGTACCTCTCCCACCTCTCTCACAGAGGTGGGGCGTCTCACCCAGACTCTTGGGAGAGATGGCCAAATGCATGGGTGCAGAAAAAGTTTAATACTTTGAGTGAAAATGTTTAAAAAAAATTGTTTATATTCTGTTAATAATCAATAAATGTTTCATTATATCAAGCAGTTTCACATTCTTGTTATCACTGAAGTCATTGTTATGAAATCATTTCCTTAGGTGGAGCGTCTCTCCCAGAATTACCTTATCAAAGTATATAAAATTCACGTGATTACTTATTTAATTTTGTACGGCTTCCATTACATAATTTAATTTTGTACGGCTATCTTTAACTAAAATTTACTTATCTATTATATATAGACGCTTCTCCGGATATACCTAGATATATATACACTCATTCATTCATTCATTCATAGGGGATCAAAATTCTAACTATGTTCCACAAGTGCCACTGACTTGAAATTTTTACGACGTATTGGCCATAACGTGTAACCGCCAGAAAAAAGGCGATTTTGAACCTCAGTGTCATAGGTTCGATTCCAGAAGGCCCCAAAGTCGCGATTTTCTCCATAAGGAAACATGGTGGGGATTTTAGAATTTTTTTTTGAGGTACTTCCCGGAAAAGTAGAAAGTTGAAATTCAAGGGATCACTAGAAGCTGTGCATATCCAACGAAAATCAAAAAGAAATCTTCGAATATTATCCATGGTTCGATGCTAGGTCGGGGCAAAAATTGCCCGTTTAAAATGTATTGTGGCGATTTTTAAGATTTTTTTTGGACCTCTTTCCGATGGCATAGAAACTTGAAATTTGGCATGTGGTTAGAGAGCATAAATATATTTCATAATCGAATTTTATATATTCGCTTATGGTCCTTGGTTCGATCCCAGAGGGCCATTTGCACTCCTCAATGCATTTCTTATGGAGATAACGGAAACAAATTTAAGGTACTTTCCGGCATGATATCGACTTCAAACTTTGCATTAAATATGATCAAGTCCTAAAAAGTCATACTATGCATTTACAGATGCCAATATGTCCTGGGTTCGACACTAGGCGTCTCTTTAATCAGCAACTGATCCGATTTTTAAGAATTCTTTTGAACCCCTTACCAATATTATAGAAACTTGAAATTTGGCATATGGATAGAGATCATAAATACATTTCATAAACATGTTTTAGATTTCCTACATCGTCCTTGGTTCGAATCCAGAGAGCCATTTACATTCGTGAAAAGTAGGACGTCGTTTCAGGCAGTTTCAGCCAATATTTCTGCTTGAATTTTCACACATAGTTAGAGATGGTTATCTTCTGTTGTGCTGCATAGTAAGTTCACCAGGAAGACCCGGGTTCGAGGCCATACGATTAAATTGCAGAATATTTTCAATCCTTTTTTTCTTTTGAGGACCGTGCCGATATGTTGCCGATATGAAATTAGTGTTGTCGATCCGCTTGCAGTATTCAAGCTACATTTTACTCGTAAATATATATTTACTTATAATATCTTTTTCTTTGTATTTAACATTAGTTATCCTTAATGGTTAGGTGTAAGAGAGGCCCTAATGGGCCTAACCTCGCCAAATAAAGAGTTTTTATTATTATATTATTATTATTATATAAAAATATAGGCATAACATATGCTAAATGTCACTTAGCTATTTACCAAAAAATTTCCAACAAGTTTAAAAATATTGGATTAAGTGTTTTTATGGTCAAAATAGCTGGTTTGAGGATATGAGATTAGAACTGTCACATTTAAGGACATCAAATATCAGAATAACATGTTAAAGCCTTACTTCATGAAATTTTGGACACATACTGAAAGAAAAAGGACTTCCACATTCCATTTATCACGACTGGTTTCGTCAACTTATTGATATCTTCAGGGGAAAATTTACAAGAGTGCAGGTCTTAAATGAACAGCTCAAACAAACATTAAAATCGTTACCTCGTTTCCTATCTTTTGAAATAAAAGAATACATTCTTGATAAATGCTCCCGATGACACTAAATTTATTGCTTTGTTTTTGCTGATTTGTTTTCTCCTATTTTCGGTCATCGATGAAAATAACATCTCACTTTTATCGAGTGAAAGAGGATGAACTTTTATCACACCCTCTCATGTTGAGTAGGGAAGATATTTTGTTGTTAAAAATGATTGTCTGTAAAGTATTCAGCTTGAAGGCCGATTTGAATACTAACCAATCGAGCATGAACTACGAAAAGGTCATGAAAAGAAATGCGGCATGGTAAGCCACGCAAGGAGTGATATGTGATACCCTTGCTTTCCTCACTGAGGTAGAATGCTATCAATGGATAAGCCTGTTTAAGAGCAGCATTATGACCATAGAAATAAATTTGCTACTCATGGACCCTAAACATAGGTAATTTAAATTTACTTCAGTGGGAAGGTACCAAAATGAAAGCAATTTTTCAGCTCCATTCGTATTTAACAAACTTTTATATGGTCATATAAATGGAGAAGAATGACATAAAAGTTACTTTAAGATGCATTCTTCTTTCAAAAGAATAGAGAAAGTACCACATGTCAAAATATGTAAGCAGAAAAGATTTGAAGGAAATTTTGTTGATTCAGAATAACGGAGGCGACATTTCAGCGAAATACCAAGTCATTATTGCATCGATTTCAATTTATTGAGCAAGTCAAAATATCACCTATTTCAAGGGTAATATTTATGGAACAGAGATGTTCATCTATCTCATTTGCTGAAAAATTCATTTGTTGTCAGTGATCATTATCAACCCTGAAAGTATCAGCTGATCCAATACATGGTGTGAATCAGAGAGAAATCAGTGGTTGTACTTTATTCTGGTTCGTAATTTCAATGAACCTGCTTTTGATGGATACAATGGTTTTCCTAAATATCTTGATAAACAACAGAGATCTTCTTATCTTATATCTTCTATTTAATACGTTTAGTCTCAGCCTTCCTCATCGATGAAATAATATGAAATCTACTTAAGTATGAATGATATGTGGTGTTGAATGACAAAAATCATCATCCTGGTCACTTAGTGCATTTTACAAAAATATGATGTGGCCAACACATGACTTTCTCCATATTTGTTGAAAACAGAAGCCAATGCCGGTAATATAAAAACAACTCCAAAACAATGAGTGTTACAGAAAAATGTTTCAAACAAAAGTTGTAGTAAAATACATTATCTATAACTATTGTATATAATTGTATATACCTTTATTGCATTCTGACAGAGATATTTAAGAAACAAAATTTTGTTCCGGATAAACAGCAACTTCCGGTTAAGCGATATTCATCAAAAACTAATCAACTCTTGGAATCGTTAGGAAAATACTAAATATGAATTTTGGAAATGATCGGATATTTCATTTTTAAGGTAGAGCGCCCACAAACGTTTTTTTACCACAGACAGACACACACACAGACACACAGACAGATATGTTCAGGAAAATATCGAAAACGAGCTCTATGGGCCCCAAAACATCCATTTCCGTCGAAATCTGGAGGTCGAATTTTTTTGCGAATACAATACTTTCTCTATACTAAAGTAAAAAGTGTTATTTATGAGTATGTGGTAATTGTGCTGCTCTTATGTTTTATTTTTTCTCTTACATGATTCTAATTCAGTGAGGAAAGCATGGAAATACTATCTCACCTATACCTATCATAGGAAGCTACCTTTTTTGCTTAAGCATTTGGTTGCTAATGGTTACATCATCCTTTGGACTAAATTCCACAGTCAATTCTGCCAATATCATTCCCAGATTATTTCGCATTCCTGATCATTTGAAAACATTCAACTGTCAACAACATTGAGCTTGAATTTCTTGCAGGAAAATCGCATTTTAAATCTGATCCCATAAATGTGACAGTCGTGTTTAAACGAAAGAAAGACCAATTCAATCAGTAATTAGGGGAATAATCAAGTATCAATGGATTTTCCTCTTTAACTCAAAATTATTTCGATCCCCAAGAAACACGGTATGGTTTGGTTGCTTAGTATTCAACTACAATTATCATCAAGTGAATTTTGAGCAATTCAGCTATTTGCAACCAACTTGTCTAGGCTAACTGTTTTTCATTACGTAAGATCTAGATAAGTCGTAGAGTCTTCGATAGTTACAGGACTTTGGAACGTTGCATGATATACACAATCGACTGTGAGATATTCATGCACTCAAAATAATGCGACGTTAAACGATGGGACTTCTCTTAAGGACACATAAAGAAATATATTGATGAGCTCCACGATATATTTTATTACTCTTCACCACCACCTTCGTTACATAGTAAGATGATCAGGTTTTTCAGACTAGGTCACATTATGATGTTTATTTATTTATTTTGATTGAGTTGGTTCCCTCACAAACAACCGCTTATAGATAATTACAGATGGGGCATTAACAATAGACGAACACATATGACCATTTCCTAACCAGAAAAATCCAGTTAGCAGGGATTGGAACCCGGGACCTTGGTGGTGTTACTTAGTAACGAAACCTGTCGTGCAGAATAATAGCAAATTTATTGGAGTTCACCGAGTATATTCCTTAGGGCGTCTTCGTGTAACATTCAGTTCTTAATTGGAATATATAAAAAATATTTTATTGTAGAAGTCGTTATTTGATGATATAACTAAACAAAAGTTTCACCAAATATTTTGTTAAATGCGACCGGACATGTTTCAACTAAAAAAAGGAAAAAAACTTAATCATTTGGGACGTAATGATAATTAGTAATTTTTGAAACCGTTCGCATTACACAAAATATTTTGTCAAACTTTTGCTAAATTATTTCCATCATGAAATATTACGTTTTATAATCCATTGTTTTTCCTTCATAAATTCGATTCGGTAACGAAAATTTCTGAATTTTGATTTTTCGAGCAAAGTAAATTCGTGTGGTTCAACTCAAAGCCTTATTTTGCTGTAGAAGAAAAAAGGCCGAGAATCAGTGGCCTGGCAGGCTTTGAAAACCACGGCTGGCAGAGATAATGTTTTCAATGCTCATGGTGGCAAAATTCGTTTAGGAAGCCATGAATACGGGCGTGAAAAATGCGTTTGGAATGTCTCAATCCACTCCCTCACGAAATGAATCGGACGGAAGTCGACGATGAGTGAATTCCTCGGCGGACCCGGACGAGCATCTTCGCGACAAAAAGATGAATATCTCAGCTGTTGAAGAATCATTGCCGGGTAAAGATGTTGGTAAACCGCCAGAGGCTTGCTCCGGTATGAAGTAGGAGATGCTAGGAGAAGAAGCACATGGGAGGCAGAAGTAGGAAGAGCGAGTTTTACAAGAATAGAGGCAAGCAGGAGAGGAAGGTAGGGAGGGGAAGGGGCTGGATTAAGAGGAGAAAGAATAAAACCAGAGAGAGAGAGAGAACGGTGTGATACGACTTAGAAGGGTTTCTAGGCATGTTTTTCGGAGAGAGTTTTTCCAACGGTCTATTTTCGCGTGATATGTTGTTCGGAAATTTCTTATTTATCAGACCGCTCTCGCCTTCCCTCTATCGGATTCGGAAAGCATGAATGCACGCATAAAATACATCTTCTTAGGGATTGAATCGGTTTCGAGGGGAACTGAATTGAATTTTGGAATAATTTAGAGGTGTTTGATTTTCAATATTCCCGACGTTATGGGAATGAACTGTTCTTCGTTTATAAATAGAATAATGGAGTCTAATGAACTTTGAATAAGTTGCTTCTATGTGTGGATATTGACGCGGTAACGTATTGAATTTCAGAAAATAATATTGCCAATCGAGGAATCATTCTCGCTGGGATGTTGTCAGAACAAAGTTAATACAAATTATATTAATAGAATAATAAAATATATCTAAATTAATAATTACTATTTACTTTCTTTAACTGAAAAATGTATAAACCTTAAATGTCTAATTTAAATATTTTAAAATATGAAAAAAAATACTTTCGCACAATATTGTATTGACTACCAGTTAAAGCCATCTTCAGGTCTCAGATCTTCAAACTTGAAGATGGCTTTGCGCTGAAACCGGTAGTCAATACAATTTTGTGTGGAAATTACCAAGAGTGTTTCTTTATTTCAAATATTTGAATGCGAAGAAGTCAGTAACGCTACAATAGCGTATAAATCAACCTTAAAAGAGCTGTTTTTATTTTATACTGTAATAGATTGGGATAGTGTAAGAGTTACGATACATGATAGTTGTAATAGATAGGTAATTATATCGAACAAAAGTATCCTATACAGTTAAAATGGTTCTTCCAAGAAAACACCTTGTTTGCTTAATTTTTCCGGCAATGTATCTAATAGCTACTCAACTTACAGCTCTTTAAACAATTTTCCTCGCCTCGAAACAATGTGGCTCTAACTTCCTTATGTAATAATCTAAACAGCCCCCGTTTTGTTTCTTAGTTGCCTTAAGTAAACGATTTTGTAATAACAGCGTAAAGAGGGCTGGTGTTATGAAATTCTCTGCGCTGCGAAACGTTTTCAACGTCACTTAAATTAGTTAAAACAGAAGCCAAAAGGTTGCTTTAAACTTTCGCCTCTTTATCGTAGAGCGATGTTTAATGACGGATATAGTTTTAAATGTTTAAGTCAACCCGGTGTCTGTGGGTATTGACTTACTAATCGGCCTGCAAAGCGTTTTCAAAGCTACTTGAATCAGTTAAAACAGAAGTCAAAATGTTGCTTTAAACTTGCGTCTTCTTGTCGTAGAACGATGTTTCAAGATGGATCTAGATTTAAATGTTTAAGTCAACCTGGTGCCTTTGGGTATTGACATGCTAATCGGGGTACATCTAGATAGCAGTGCGGTCTGTTGTCCAGAAAGTTTGGCCACGCCTGAGATGGTAAAAGAGCGTCTGCTGAAAGAGAAGAGGAGAGAAAGAAAGAGAGCGAGATGACGAGAGCAATTGAGTGAGGGATAGAAATAGTATTGGAGAGAATGGGATGAAGGTTGGGAGTGGTGGCAAAATACAGATCGACTGGAAGATATAGAATCCGAGACTGTAGAGCAAAGGAGTCGGCGACTGCAGAGAGCTAACTCAAAAGTAAATTGTATTTCTGCCGAAATAAAGCCTTAAAAAGTAATTAATGATCAATAATTATTTATTTACTTGTTGACGATAATGATGTTTGTTTAAGAGTAAATAGTTTTGTCGCCTTCCTAAAAGTAAATATAGCCATCTAAAGAAAGAATTAGTCCTTCAAAAGAAAGTAATTTTAATAAGACTAGAAGTTTCATATGATTTCAACTAAATGAATTAATTGTGAGCACGAAGAGTGAATGAGTTAGAAACATCTGACATTATGTATTAAAAAGTTGATTGTGGAAAGTATTTGATTTATTTTGTAAATGAAAAAGACATTTGGAACAGAAAACTTCTAAATAAAAAGGAGTAAAATTAAATAAAATTATCTTTTACTAGTTAGAATATTTAATTACTCACTTATATACTATTGTTTTGTTTCCTCGAATCTTATAGAATTAGAATGATTTCAATAACATTTTTCTGGTCTAAATTAAGAATAATTAATGACTTTCATCAGTCTGAAAATTATTCAAAAATATGACTCAAAAACTAAAACCGTGTTTTTCAATAGCCACATCCGTGATGGATGAATATTGGGGTGAAGATATCAGCCGGTTTATCAGAGGAATGAATAGTGTGTGATACATGATCCGAAGACTACCATTGGACGGAGTGCGCAATGAAATTAATTTGTCAAGGCTAACGATTCTGTTTACAATAGTTAACCAGCCAAATGGACGAGGGGCTCGATTAAATCGAAAGGGACCTCAGGTGAGAAACGCGTCGAAGCCGGGAGAAAAACGCAAGCAAAATTAAACGGATTGAACATTTCTTAGGATACATGCGTTTAACCGTGTTCCCGTTTTTCCAAAAAGCGATTGTGATGTTGCCCCTGTTTCCCCCGTGTAGGGGGAGCCTTTGGACCTTCTCCACCACATTTGGCAGAAAGACAAAGGTGCTAGAGGTGATTCCAGCCCCGTGCAAAATATCGGATTACCTCTTTAAAAGCAATACTGTAAAAACTGAATCACTCCATTATTTCCATACCACGGCGGTTAAAATCTTTTCGCGTGGTGAATCGAAGGTATCTGCCGATCGTTTCTCGCCGGCTGCCGAGATGGCAGCGACAGCCTCGCTGGAAAAGCAGGATGTTTATCTTGAAAGGCGTCCATCTTGTGAAATTCATGGGTGCAAACATTGTTTCTTCCATTGCTTGCGAACGCACGGAGAAGTGGGCGCGTGGTTTTGGACCCGCGCTGTTCGAGGGAACGGGAAATCTTCTAGGTTGAAAAAAAATGGTTGTTGGAAAGTGTAAACTGTTTTGTAAAAATGAGAAATATCTAAAATCATTATAGGAATGGTTATCATTGGAAGCTGGATGTATTGAATCACGGGAATTTTTATTTGTTGAAAATGAAACGTATGGTAGAAAGTAGAGAACTGTTAAATGTAAATGAGAAGCATTGAGAATCATAGGAAACTTTATTCATCGGTGACTGGATGTATCGAAACGATATTGGTGGGTTGCGTGATGAGATATACCCCGGATTATGGTGTTTTCATTCGAGAGAAGATGGATGGTCATTCCTCCCAGAATTTTCCCAGCCCGCATATTTTAACTTTGGGGAATCCAGCCTCTCTGCATCGAAGGAAAGTCTGAGTCGAAGGGAAAAGAAATCGTGTTTAGCTCTCGCAATCCCCCCTTTTCACTGCTGCTCACCCGGCCCCGACGTGCTTCGTCCTTCCCCGCCCCCTCATTCTTCTCCCTCCCACTCCCCCCGGCATCCCCATTCCTCCCCCGACCCCTTTCTCCTACTCCCTCAGCCACCGAATCCGCCTGGCCGTCCGCCAGCGCTCCTTCGCCGACCTCCTCCCAAATTGCCGCGAGCGGTTCCAAGACGGAGCCTAATTGATTGGTGGAGGCTTGCTCGGAGATGAGAAGGGAGCGAGGCGAGAAGTGGTCCAGGAAATGCTCGGGTACGGAGAGGAAAAAGTAAACTGGAAGCCTTCGGTGTCAAACACGGTCCATCACTCATTCCTCCGAGGCGCGGAAAATTTTCGCGGCGACACAAAACTTTCGCGGGGACACGAGGGTCGCCCGATCCGCGGGGGTGAATAAAAGAGGCTGGACCTTGAGGTTACGGAGGGCAGGGTGACGGAGAGGGAAAAGGAGTGGGTGGGGAGGGATATGCAGAAATCTGGAGCGGAGGATCGCTGGAGATTTCCGCACCCGAAGCAGATGTTTCAACTGCGCCCCGTGTGGGATGTCATCAAAGGATTTTTTTCCTCCCGTCTCGCTACGTGAAGTATGGTCCTAGATTACGGTCCATAAAGGAAAATGGAAGTAAACATATGTCTCGGAGTTGGAGATTATATTACGGAGTTCCGCGCTCCGTCCGCGTAATCCGTCTTCGGAAAAATTTGGGTGCGCGACGAGTTCTGCGCAGGCCGAAAAGAGACGTCTCGCATCGAAGTTTCTTCGACCCGCATCAGAATCTTTTCGACCCGAATGGAAAACTTTTCGACCCGAATCGAAAACTTTTCGACCTGAATCGGAATCTTTTCGATCCGAATTGGAATTTCTTCGGCCTACATCGAATTTTAAAGTTTTTTTTTCTGGCGAATATGGTGATTAAATTCCTCAAGGGCTTCCAACTGGGCGGTGGAGTCTATCAGGCCCGACGTTTCGGTTGCTAAATCTGCAGACATCTTCAGGGGTGAAGATGAAGAACTTCGTCCGGCGTTCTGACTGCTATCTTTGCAGCCATCTTCAGGGATGTGTATGAAGAACTTCATCCATGAAGATAGCCACAGAGATACCAGCCGAAACGTCGGGCATGATTCCCTTTTTCAGAAGGTTCGAGACCCTACAGGAATTTCTTAGCAGTTGCTTCCCCCCAACATCGCGACTTTTTCTCGTCGAATTCTCGCGCAACCCACGAAACGGCACGTACGCAGAAAGCCAACCTCATACCACGCAGGTGGGGTAGCAAAGTTTGGTTGTGTACATCTTCCAAAGTCCAGAACCCAGAAGCGAAGAATGCGCGACCTCCAAGCGACGTTAACAAATCGTTTCATTATTTCCTCGTTCTTTCCTTTCTCATCCGCTTTCTTCCCAGTGGAGCGGCTTATTCATAGAACGTTCTGTTTGGTGATTGGGGTCGCTGCTGTCCCTCATTTCTCAGCACACTAACGCTTCACGCAATTGAAGAAAAAATAGCGCCAGCCGCAGAAAAGCGTGGCGAGCTCCAGCCGCCAGCTCAAAATATCTATCGCGGTGTAAAGCTTCATGTATCGCCGATGAATTTTGCAAGTGCACCCGCTAGGTCGATCCCTTTCGACTGATACGATAACTCGCTCGGTTTAAACGCGAAATTTTATCTCCCAGAATAACTCCGCCCGCCCGAGATTTTGCGCAAGAACACAAGGAAACGGAGAAGGGGCCACCGGCGTCGTGGTTACTGCCCATTGTATCGCCTTTTTTCGACCGTACTTACGGACGAACTGGGCCGTAAAGATGCTGTTGATTTTTATCGTCTCTTGACGTCATTAAGGCATTAGTTCTACACGTGCAGTATTTTGTTCGGAGGTCGGTTTGACCCTCAGGCCATCCAGCATTAGAAGTCTAAAGCTTTCGAGAGGGAAAGAGGCTTACGAGGCAAGATGAGGAGTGAGGTCCCTTGCTTCCGTACTGAGTCCGAATGCTTTGAGTCTGAAACGTACCCATAAGTTCAGCACAAAGATCCCATGCAATATGATTTACATGCTATATATTTAACGTTTGCATTGTATACACAAAAATGGATGCATTAATGTGGTAGCACTCATACCTTATTAGCTCTCACAATGTCATAGCCAAGAACAAGATTTAGAGAAAAGTAAATTTATAGTAAATCATTTCCCGGTTGCAGACAAGTGAAAATATTCCCTTCAGCAACATATAATGATATTCAGTTTTACTGGAAACGGCAATACTTGCTGATTAACGTTATCTTTTTCTATCGATTTTTCTTCAAACTATTCAATCTAAGTTTAATATAGCATTGGTGAGGAATAGGTGGCCATACATATTTATTTTGCTTCGATGTTTTGCTATTAAATTGGATGAGTAACACGGAGTAAATTTGATATCTTAGTCAATATGGATATCATTAACATATTATAGCTACATCCTATAAAATCATCAACATCAACAATCAGCTAACATCAAATAAAAATGAAAAATCAAGTCTCATTCTATATCGGTGAGAAATAAAAAACCCCTTCCTGCTTATATATACACTAATCCACTTAAATTTTAAGTATACTATAGTTCAAATAATTGCTTAGAGGCTCATTAAACCTAACCATAATAGAGTTAAGATCTTATATCCTCATAAAAATCAATTTTTAATTTTATATTTATCAATGTAATTATTTAAATTAAGTTTTTTTATAATAACAAGGGATTTGATTCCTTCACTTTTTATCAATTTTCACGTCCATAATATACTCGTGATGTAATGCATTACTTCAGTAATTACAAGAAACTGATTTTTGACAATCCAACATTAGCTCCATTATCTATAGATAGCCAGGATGATTTCAACTGTTACATAATGATCTCTCCACCTATCTTCATAAAACAGAAACTTATTTCTTCAGTCTTCGTCCGATTGATATTAACTAAAAAAATCAGTATAACCTATTCAGGATCGATTTTGTTAAAAAAACGATTAAAATTTAGAATTGTTTTTCAAACTGTTATATAACGGATTCCTTAGCAGTATTTTTTAGCCGTCTACATATTTTTAGATTCTTTCTGTTTCTTATGTAATCACGAGGTGACTTTAAACAGCTTTCGAATCTGTCCTCTGCTATAATTGACAATTCATATCCAACAGTAACAACGCCCCGAAACTTTATTCTTCGAAGTTTCATGTCTCGGATTCTGTGACACTTTACTTCAAGCTTTTATGAATTTAGTATTCCTCTTGTTCTATTAGGTTTCACAAGTAAATCCGAAGAACTTCATGAGGCTGACCCTCTGTGTTGACATCTTCGATTCTGGTTATGTGAGAAGTCTGAATTACCATTATTGGGAAATATTATTATTCAAACGATCACCTATTTTTATTGTGTATAGAATAGGAGTCCTCTCAACTATGGGCCGAAGGCGAGATTTGATATGTTAACGGTTTTAATGCGGCCCACGATCATAATGTATGTTAGACTCTAGACACCTTATCATGAGACATTTTAATTCCCATTTGGATTTTGTCAAGCATATATGCTCTTTTTAAATTTCGTTCTTTTTATCTAATTCAGTAGTTTCTTCTAGAGGGAAATATGAATAATATTAAGTAAAATAATTAAATATACATTTATAACTTACCAGCATAGAAATTGCTGTATATAAATGTGGGCCTTACCTCAAAATGTTTTGGAACCCCTATTATGATAAGAACAGTTTAAAACCGTATTAAAGAAGCAACACACTTTGTAATTTTCACATGCTATTTCAATTTTTAAAGGCAACTAGTTTCGTCAGGTCTAAAGATGCCTGTTCGTAGACGAAACTAGTCGCAGTTAAAAAATAAATAATCCGTAGAAATTATCAAATATGTTGCTTATTGCGGCTTCTAGAATTTTGAACAGTCTGCCTGACAGCGTGTATGGTCTCAACTCCTTGTCTGAGGTTAAAAGAAAAATGAAAAAAGAAATGTCCAGTTAAATAGTGAACCATTTATTCAAATAAAACCCCCTGATGACCCAGTTTAGGCTTAGGGGGATTTGAGTTTAATTTTTTCTCACTTTAACTATTAATATAACTATTTTAAAAGAACTGTAACGAATTAAATAAGTTATGCATTTAATTATTGCAATTATTTATACTATGTTATCAAAAAAGTATATGCTGTATTCTCTTATGCATGCATGTGACGACTCAAGCATTAATAATACATTTCTCAATTTAATTGAATTTAATATGGGTTTCAAATGTTATTGTCATTACAGGGGTCCCCATAAAGTCGAGCTAGGAGATTTAGTTTAAAACCGTATCTACGAAATATTTTTGGAATTTCATACCCCATTTAAGTACCGAGAGCAAATGAGTAATTACTAAATAAAGACTAAATAAGTATGCTGCCTTCTGAGAGCGAGAGAGAAGAAAATGTTTCGCGGAGAAAAAATATTTAAGCTTTCACACGAAAATTCTCCTCCACTCGAGAATATTCGGGGAGGAAGCGGAGATAGGCAAAGGAGAATTATTTGCACTTCCGAATATTTTTTCGGCAGAAATGCTTACAAGATGTCCTGTCCTTCCTCTAAGCTTACAAGCTTGAAAGATTATGTTACTTATTATCGACGCCTACCCTTTCAATCATTTTCCCTTCGGCGATTTCCTGTTTGCTACTCCACGCGTCGAAAACCTCGCTTTCGCAGCTCGAAAGCGGCCGATTCTTGCCTTCTGCATATTCCACACCTGCTTCCTATCCATTGGGACCGTTTCTCTTACTTTCTTGGCTCCTGCCTACAACTTTATCAACGAAGGCCAATTTTTCCTCGTCCTCTCACATCATATTTCCAATGCGAGCGTAATATGACACATCCCGGATTAATTTAGTGCCCAAATGTTTTTACAATGTCACAGCTGGAATGTCGCCAGCGCGAACTTACATTTAAATCACATCTTTACTTATATTTTGTCAAAACTCAAAGGTGATGTATATATATTTCCCCGGTGTTTAAGTGTATCCATAAAGCATGATTCCTATCGCCTTTTGGAAGCGTCTGTAACTTCGCCCCATCCTTCATGGGTTTTCGCTCGGCCAGACTCATGCCGACGCTATCTTTCGGTTGGATTTCCGTTTCGAATAGCCTTGAGCGTGTAACAAGCTTAAAATTTATAAAAGTGTTTCCGTGGATAGGCAGCTGGAAACAGTGCTAATGTATGGATTAATGAACCGCGAAGAGACACTGAAATAATTCTTTCAGGAGATGATGAAGTATTTTAAATAAAATATTCATCGCGAATATATATCTGAATGAACTTCTCGTTAGTTTACTGAGATCATTTTCTAGCTGAGATTTTTCGATATGGAACTTTATCATAAAAGTAATAATAAAGATACATAATTAAAATTACTGAAGGAGGCAATGCAAAGTATTCTGTTTACCATTCTCGTGTAAATAAAATCATGTTTTTTGAAATTATATTTTTTCTTGTAAGTTTTATGACTACTGTCTAAGGGGGTTTTTCTCCCTTCTAGAGCAATTGCCAGACAGATGAGTTACCATCAATCCAAGTAAACTTTCTCATTGAAATGACTTTTAATTTTGACTATGTGTATAACGTAAATTATATTTCTATATTTTACTTCTAAATTCTAACTACCACCACCAGGTCCTGCACCTACTTGTAGTGATATATACATTATGTTTATTTTAATATTTTTCTTTGCGCCAGATCATAAAATTATCTTAAATGTCGTAGATAGAAGTAATGAATGACTTCTACGTTTTCGTTAAAATTTAGGAGTGAAATCAACTTCACTGTAAATCAAGACCTTGCAACTTTATTTCTAGTTAAAGCTCTTAAAATCAGTTTTACACCATATTCTAAGGTCCAGCAGTATTTCAATTTCCGGCAAAATATCGAGACATATTTCGAGAGATTTTATCGCAAGCCTTCTAAATCCCGATGAAGCTAAGGATCCTTGCGCAATTAACCAGGTATGCGAGATCTAATTCTGGGCTTTGAAAAAATATCATATGCTACAGATGTTCCAAAACCGAGCTCTAAGGGAGTCCTTGAAAAGATTCTCAAAGGGTTTAAGAAATTAGGAAAGAGTCAAGGCTCGGAGGAAATTATGTCGCATCGTGTCCTAAAAAATGGAATATATTCTCCTTTCGGCCAACATGAAATGAGTTCTAGGGCCAAAGAATTGCCGTGTGACTCGATGACTAAGTTCTAGCAGTTAAATTTAAAGGTTCAGAGCATCACGTAAAGTATTAATGCTATTCCATGCATTATTTAATGTCATTATAAAGGTGAAGCGAATAATTGCTTTCGAAGGAATCGTTTAGGATGCAGAAAAATCAAAAGATGATTTTCAAATTATAATAGTATTGAGTTAGCAGTTTTATTTCTTTCCCATGGATGCGAAAAAATGGAAAAGTTCTCAGACACTAAACTATCCTGAAGACAAATGATTCATTGCAAAGCCTAAGTTTCATTTCCGTAATTTATTACTTAAATTTTACATCTGAGCAGCTTATAAAACTATTATCACCTTAAAAAGCTTCTAAATTAACTACACAGCGCTTCCTAACTTCCACATATTGCGGATAACCATATTTTGGTCTAAACCGGTCGTCTAATAAATAATTGGTGGAAATTACGAAAAACTGTTTTATTTAGAACTTTGTCATGGTTTACCACAATATCCGGCCAAATATTGATTTTTTTATTAACACCTTGATAAACAAAATATGATTGTTCATTTATGAATAATAAGGCATTTGAAACAATGAAATTTCTCAAACACTTATAAGATGAAAACGAACATGGCATTAAAAAGTTTATGCAATTCATTAATTTTTTGTTGTTTCATAAAACTTGAAGCATTTTTTGAATTATGTATTTTTACGAAATAATGGACCCCAAACGAGTTTTTTTATCTTAAACAAAGGCTTTGATAGCTACGGTAAACGTACTGTTAATACGATTACGATTAATTAATTTTATATTATTCGGGAAATATTTTTGTTAGATATTATTCAAAATAAAAAAAAAATAAAAAAACACAAACAAACTAGAGACTGATATCTTGCCAAGTCACATGGACTATATTATTAACAACTTGATAAATCAAATATAATTGTGCATTTATGAATAGAATGGTAATTGAAACAGAATGATATTTCTGAAAGAGTTATCAGATGAAAACGAACATAGATTTGAAAATTTTATGTAATTCATCAATTTATGCCGTTTAAAAAATTTGAAGCAGTTTTGGAAATACGATAGATGAAATATATATGGATAGATAGAAGAACTCGTATGTATTTGTCGCAAAATGTTGGATTCCCAACGTATACTTTTTATCTTAGACAAACGTTGGGAAAGCAGCGGTAAGCATAGTATGAATATGATTAAGATTAATTAATTAAATTACCATCGAGAAAAATTTTTCCTTGAAATTATTCCACTAGAACACTAAGAAGCAATAATCTCGAGACCCAGTATTTATGGTAGAGTCCAGGGGCTTCAAGATTATAATTTTGGACGAGATTTTGAGGCCTACGATGAAGTTCTTAGTGTTGTTCCTTCTGCCACTTCCTTAAATTTATTAGTCACCGTAAAAGAGGAAGGATTCTCGGCAGCGATGAAATCTCGGTTCATTTTTAGAATTATTGTCAGTAGCGAATGTTCCTCCGTAGCGGTAGTTTCCTCTACTTTAATGAACTCAAAGATAAAGCAAAGAAAGACCTCAGATGCATAGTGAGATGGATCCGCTCTCGGAGATACATAGAAATGTCAGCAAGCTTCTTTTATCCGATGCTTAGAATTTTTTAATTCCTCGCCGCGTGGGTTTTTATGGCCGGGTTATTTCATACTCCAATTTTAACCGAGAGAGCGCGTGTTATTCCTGAGGATTCATCTCCGAAAGCGCGGTGTTGCAAAGTGTGCGAGAGAGAAAGAAGATAAATTGAAATGCGTGTTAGAGCCATCGAAGCTCATTACCTGGACGAAATTAACTTGATGTGTTCCGGAACATTAAAGATGGCCACTATTTTTGATTCCAAGGACGTATCGTGCTCATTTATATTTCATGAATGCGATCTTAGCTTAAATGAGAGTAATTGAGTATTGAAGGATATATGTTGGTACTAATCTCTTCTTTAGACGAAAAGGAATAGAATTCAAAAACCTTTAATTGATTTGTAACCATACTTTTAAATTAATAACTTCAATTAATGAATAAAACGTTTACAACTGTTACTTTTACTTCAACGAGAACATGGGAGTAACACAGCTTGTATCGTGTGCTGTCAATCTTACACATTAATACGAAATAATTGTCAGTTATGATTATATAATGTATTGGTAAGACGCATTTTTTCATGGTTATAATCAACTTCTACGCTATACCACAAAAAGTATACTTTGTGTGGTATAGCGTAGCAGTGTGTTTTCTATTTATCTTTATGATAAAAGTCTACCCCGAAGTCAAGGCCGAGTTATTGGCTTCTATGGTTACAATAAATATTAATTAATATCAATAAATTTATAGTATTGGAATTCAAATAGTTTTACAATCGATTAGAATTTACGAATAACGGTACTAACAAGAGCGTAATCAGAATATGTACTCCAGGTAAACATGTTTCATAAATACAATAAATATTTCATGCTAAAGAAATTTTTGGTAGTACACATACACAGAATAAAATAATTAAATAGTAGATTGATAATTTGAAATTTCGTTTACTTTCTATCAGTTAAAAGCAGTTAAAGATTTCAACAAGAGACTTAAAATTTAACAACACTTTTCCTTTAAAACGTTGTTCCTTTTAATTCCTCAAGATTTTTTACGTCCTGTAAATGACAAGAGCAGGCGAGAAAATTCTTTTGACTTTTACGCGAAAAATTCCTCACATTTTTACGGAGGGAAAATCTGTTTACTAATAAATGATTTTATGGTAGATATATGAATCATCGAGGGATTTACGAGGCCGAATGCAGAAATAAATTCTCAGGCTCACCTAATGGCGTGTATCCAGATTTTATGCAGCGCAACTTCCGCTCCAGAGAGACCTGTTCGTTGGATGTTCCCTTCATAAACGAATTAGCATCCACGCAGCGGGGAATCGATGATTGCCGATTCGGAAACATTTCGCGACCTTCTCAACCGTTACTCAGACGAAACGAAATGTATAACCTGTCCTCTTCCAAATTTTCGAATTCATTGGAGCTTTTAATGTGCCAAATGTATCCATCAATCCACCGATGAAACTGGCGTCTGGTTTGCAGGTATAATTTTTCTAAATTCTCTGATTGAGACGTTTTATCGTGCTCATAGATTTACTCCTTAAATCTTTCCTTTTAACCTCATATTTTCGGGAATATATTTATATCGTAGATTGAGAATTGAATAACGTTTGTAAATAGGGTTAAAAAGGAAGGATGCCAGATTTATTTAGCATTGATATCAATTGAATTACGGTAATATATAAACGATACAGATTCAGGGTTAATTTTGTGGTAGTTATTAACTATTAACTAGCGACGCTACGAAACGTGTCGTGTTTTTCTGAAATAAATAGTGGTCTAGTAAAAGTATCCTTACCATGGATTTTTTACGGTAATATATGTTTGGATAAGTTCATCATTTTGACAAAAAACTGATATTTCTGGCTCAATTTAAGCTGCGTTATTACAAGGTAAAATAATTCAAATTAACACTATATTTCCTTGAAACTATAATCAATCCGACTTGCGCTTTTGTGACGCCAACTCAATAATAAAATTTCGAACATAATTGAAAAAGAAAATTTTGCTCACACGTATCTTGAGAATTCTGAATTAATTGAAATATGATACTGAAAATAAATGTTCATATTAATATCCATATCGTTCATATTAAGATTGTCTTTAAAGATTACAATTTTTATTCTCGGTTCTACAAACCATGTGTTTGGTTTCTAAAATGTTGATCATTAAAAATAGTTTTTAATCGGTTTGCTACTAAGGCATTTATATCTACTTTTGAATGCCCGTCTTTTTGCTTGGTTCTACTTTCATAAAATATTCCACAATAATCGTCTCAACAACAATTACATATTGATTAAGGCTTATGTTTTTAGAATTTTATCCGTCGGAATGATGCATGATTTATTTTACGCTGTATATTATTTTGAGGATTCGATGCAAATAGTTTTAATTAGGCATTTCAATAAATGTGTATCCCTTATATTTATCTCAACTAAGTTACTCTGTTTGAAGAATCATGAACTTTAAAAATAATGGTAAATTGTATGGTCATGAAATTTTCAGGTACATACAAATAAAATTTTGACCTGTATTTGAATACTCGCTTAAATAAGATTCGAAACTTGCTCAAGAAAATTTATAACTTGCATTATAAATTCAACAATGTGCTAGAATTAAATAGGATCTAATCGCATGAGTCAGCATAATGATGCGATCCTGATCATATTTCAATCCAAATAGAGACGCTGCGTGTTCAAGTTCCTTGATGTTTATTGTTTCGGCGATCAGTTCTCGAGCAATTAGCTGCCATATGGGTCAGTTCCAATTTCCTTGATATCTGCTCGCAACTGTTCACATCCTGGCCAAACTTGAATTTTTTTTAGCACAATCATCCTTCACCGAAAGTGATTTTCTCTCCATGTTAGAGACTTTATTTATTTTTTCCCGGTTAATTGCCTTTGTGAAAGAGGCACGAAGTTCCAGAATTCAGCCCCTGTATCGCTGCAACCCCGCATGCGAATGTGCATTGTTCTTGCCTTTACATCAGGCGTAGGTTATAGTTGCTGCGGGGTAATTTATGCAGCTCAAGAGAGCGCTCAGCTTAGGTTTCTTCATTTCTTGAATTAAAATTTAAAATAAATGATAAATTTAATTATGCCAAGGTAATTTCACTCTTAATAAGAGTAAGTTCCAAGTATTTTTCTATTGCAAGGGTGGGCAACGTTTGAGATTTGCGAATGAATTCCATACAAACGGCTTGGCAGCCATCAATTGAAACGAGAAAATGTATTAACTGACGATAAATAAATAAATTTTATTTATCTTCGCGTTCATAAAAAATTTATTTTATATTATTAAATACATACATTTAAAAAAATCTTTTTTACCTTTTTACTACACATCTAGAAGATTTCCCTCAGACAATAACCGTAAACAATCAACAATTTAACATTTGAATTAAATCAGTATGTTCAGGTGTTACTTTGCGGAAAACCACATCATAGAAGAGATATACTTTGTAATCTTTCCATGCTTTTTATCATTGTGACAGGTTTCTCTAACAACGTAGCAACTTACCTGAAGATCACAAAGTTATTTTCCCTTCTGTATTTCAATTAATACTGATCAACCCGTAGTCTCTAATCTCCACAACAACTGTACGAGGTCTGTGAAACATCTTTCAGTGAGTAATCGCTTTATTCCAATCGACCCGTTGAATATTATTATGTACATATCATTGGAAGAAGGCGCTGGACTTGGCGGCAGTGGTAACAATTTAGAAATACAAAACTTACTCACAATAAAAATTACATAAAATTTCAAAGATAATGGCAATTTGTAATGAGAGGAACACTCATCTACCTGGAATTTGCTCTAGAAGGAAGGGAAACCTCTCAGATAACCTCCCTTAGGCAGAAGTCATAACACAAGAAAAAAATTATACCTGATAAAATCATCAACCAATACAAATATGATAATAATTACCCTTTAAACAACATTTGTCTAAAATTTTAAGCGTTTATTTATATTTATGATATTTATTAATAGACTTATTGCATTGCAAGTATCATTTTATTGTATTATATGCAGTAAATGCTCAGATACTGAAAGACACTGAAGTTACATTTTCACCTAATGCGAATGTGTATGTCGGTTGGAAATCATAGCCTTTCACGAAGACGTTTCCTGAAACCAGGGCTGTTACTTCATTTGTCCTCCTACGTGCTTTTTAACAGCCATACGGGCGTTTCTGTCTGCGTCTCATCTCTCCCCATTGCAATTACTCACAGCTCCTGGAAACTCTCTTTTCCGCTTTGCTGAGACAAATCAACCGGATCGGAAGTTAAGCCTTCCAGAACACGATCCGCGGTCTTAGTTCGAAGATTTACGATCCTTTCCACGCATTCGACGGATTCGTGCTCTTTTCAAGGTCGCGATGCAACTTCGAAAAGTTGAATGATCATATACATCACGCCAAAGCTTTTGGTGATAATGAAAAAACGTTCTCACATTTCAAAATTATTGATTACTTCCTCCGGTGGATGACGTAGGCCTCCATTGATGCCCAAGTCTAAATTGTTCATCGCAAGATCCCTTGATGATACACAGGAATGGTAGAATGAGATATTGTTAAGAGATACGAGGCTAAAATCATTGCTTTATCTCTATAAAATTATATAACTTTATTGATTGCTCATTAAAAGGAATTCTAAAGTTAACTTATCGACCTTAAATTTAACTTTGTGTTTTATTTGTTAAAGACCTACATGCTAAGTATTCTTTCTTCTATAGAGTTATTACTGAATGGAATTAGTTACCTGGATAGCTCTTAATGCCATTGCCTGATAAAACAAAATCTTTCAATAAGAAATGTTTCCATATGCTGTAGTAATGTAGGAATCTCTGGTGAAGTAATGATGAATAGAACATTTTTAATTTTACTTTTAACACAGGACAGAAGAAAATGTATCATTCATTGACTTTTGTCTTTTTTATGATTATGATGAACTTAATGCTACTGAGGTATGAATGATGCTGAATAATGTGACTGACTAAGGTCTCTGTTTAAGAAATGCCAAGAAAATGTATAACTCGTAACCATTGTTCTTCGCTTACATGTTCCTCTATTAGAAATCTAGTTTGGTGAGGGAAAACTACCTCACTCATCATCTTCCCTCGTAAGCCTCATTTCTCCATAATAGTCCTTGGTAGTTAATGTAAGAGGGAGTGAGGTCCTAACTGAACCTTGGGCTGATTACTCTACAGATCCGAAGGTCTGGCTTTTCATACCGTAAGGCTAAGGAAAAGGGACTCAGAAATAACTAGTATTCGTTCAACTGAAGAAAAAGAGGAATAAAAGGAAGCAATAAAGTAGTATATGACCGGGACGCGAACCTAGGTCTTTCCTCTTTCCATGCCAATGCTCTCGGCTAGTATTGCTATCACGAAAAGTAGCCTCACTCTTTTCTTAGAGATGCTATTTAGGCACAGAGCTAGACTGCTCTGTATTTTACCTTCATTTGTGTAGTGTACAAAATGGAAGACCTGGGTTCAAATACCGGCCAAGTATGACTTTTTTACTTCCAGTTATATTTTTGCTTCATGACTTACCGTGGTTCTTCTCTTCAACATCCCTGGCGAAATGAGCGTCTTTAATTTATCTCTCGCCACACGAGAGAAAAATTGAATATTTACAAGGGAGCAAAATCTGGTTTTTACGAATGGTGCGAAGTAGGTTGAAAGTCTCATAAGATCGACGGTGTGTGGCCCAGCAATGCCGTGTTGAAGAGTTATCGGCGCAGCGGATTTTTGGACCCAGCTCACGCTTCTTCTTACGTTTTTAGAGTTTCTCCGTTCTCATTTTCTCGTAACGATGACCTAGATTTTTCTTGGAACTCTCTGTCTGATTCCTTTTGATGCTTCTTTTCGGTGGTAGAAACTGATAGTCTACTGCCATGCCATACCACAATGACCACTTTATCAGATTCCATTATGGGGCATTTTACTATCTATGTTTTCACTACTGCACGATCAACGCTACTTCATAAGCCTCTATGGTTTTCGACAACGGATGAATGCAGCTAAATTCAAATTTCTTCTCTGGTGAAGAAACTCAACCTGTGTATTGTTTTAGGAAGTCAAAGATTAAGGTGCACTAGCTTGCACGTAACAACGGTTATTTTTAAGGGAAAGGCACGGGAATCAACATTTTTGTCTAATAATTGTCTTGGTATTGAATAGTTCGGAATGTTCCTGGTATCACACATGATGATCTTCTAGATGGAAATCACCTGAACATAGACATAACCTCTTTTTACAGTTCCACGCACGTTTTATTCCACATTATCCGAGTATTTATTCTAATTTTCTTCTATTATACTCCACATATTTAATATTAGAATTTTTAATTAGAGGTTTACTGTTAAAAACGGTTCAAAGCCTTCTTTGCCAGCGTTCAGAACCTGCTTTCTTACCAGTTCTTGAAACAACAGAAAGTCATAGATTCTAGGAACCACCCGATATACGATGCATTTCAATAACCACGCTATGATTTTTAGGGATGGAAGAAAGGAAAAATGTTTATGGTTTGTTTTTTTTTCATATACAAAAAATATATGAAAAACACATTTTTTCTTCTCTCTGTAGATGATAGGCTATTGCAATGTGCATTGGGTGCTTCCTAGAACATTGATAATCCGGGGCTATACGTTGATTCCAGAACTGGTGGCAGCGCAGGTACGGAACGCTGACTAGGACATATTTGGAGCGTTTTTAAATCTTTAATTCATCTACGGCCGTATTCCAGGTTCCTTGTTTATACAAAATGAAGGAGATAATTGGAACTTTTTCCACAAAAATTTTTTTATTTGTACTACCGGTTTCAACCTAAAGATGACGGTCCTCCGTTGAAACCGGTAGTACAAATAAAAAACATTTTGGTGGAAAAAGTACCAATTATCTCCTTCATTTTACATGATGGACTTCCACCATATCTCGCCCGATTCTGTGAATTTTATCCTTGTTTATAATCGTAATTTTAATATTTTATCTACTGTTTCTTTTGTACCAATATACTAGCTTAAATTGTCTCCTACCAACCTCCTACTCCCTAACTTACCTTACTTTACCTGTGTGATGAAGCAGTCTTTTAACTCATCAAGATCTATTCAATTTGGTTTCTCCTTCGGAAATTCTTTTACCCCTCCATTGTTTTTAATGCCGTCTCAATATTGTTTCCATCTGGATACTCGATCTTTTACAAACTACTAAACGCCATGATAGAAAAAAATTCTTAGCAGTAGATTTCCCGCTGTATAGGTATACGCTGTTATGCCATGTGAAAGGTAGTAATCTGTACGTACCATTCCACCAGCCTCATTATTAGATTTTAGTCCATTTTACTCGTTGATGTTTACATGCCAACATGTTGATGTCGATGAATGAAATAATTTTTGTTTGTACTGTGGTGCAATATAGAGGAAAAATGTCTATTTCGTTTACTTTAATCTTTGCCTTCTTCAATGTTTTGGCCATTTAAATGCTACTGAACTACGAGTGATGCTGAGTAATGCCTTTTATTTTGGTCACCTTTTATTGATATTGAAATGTTATTAATAGGGTCCTAGTGCTGCCCTCTTGAAGACATTTTTCACTTATAGCACTCTCGAGGATTACTACCTCATTCGTCATCTTTCCTTGCAAGTCTCAGTCTCTCTTCAGAGTTTTTGGTAGTTGATGTTGGAGGGTTTGAGAGTCAAACTGGCTTCTTGGCTGAATGCTGTACAGATAGAACTGAAAACTTAAGAGGGGACGCAAGAGGAGAAATATTGACAGTATGTTTACGGCCTAAGTAAGGGGTAAAGAAGGCGATACGATGGGCAGTAAACACTACGCCAGTGGTCCCTTCTCCGTTTCCTCGTCCTCTTCTGCAAAGTCACGGGCGAGCAGAGTTAGTACTAAGGAAGGTTGGAGGATCAAACTGTCCTTCGTCCTGAGTATCGTACTGACTCGTTAAAGTGATTCTCTTCCTAAAAACGACCGCTTTATTAGTTTATTAGTAGTAGTCTAGAACCTAGGGCCATTGTAAGTTTCCTACCTCTATTGGTAATATTAATTTTTTTGCAGGAGATTCAATTACTTCTAAGCTAAAGATACCTAATCGGTTTTACTTTATTTCAACGCTCAATTTCATTTTCCGTCATCAACATGCGTAGCTATTTTGTCTAATTTATATTTCCATTCCGTATTTTATGTCGTATATATTAAGTATTGTGATAATTTTCTGTTGACTCTCTTTGTTTACCATCCATTATAGTTATAATTAACGTCGCCATCTATATCTATTGGTGTTTTCATCTGGTAGATTACCTGGATGTAATGTATTTAAGTATTTATACCACTATGCTATACACTAAACTATGTATGTACTATAAGATCGAGTTAAAGTTAAAATCTTGAATTAAAATCTGAGACCTTCGGCTTTCTTCGATGCCTGATTTTAATTTAACAACTTGTGGTGGCTCACCGTTTGTCCGCTGCCATTCGACCGACCGCACGTCGGCCAAGGACTCCCCCATCCCACGGATTCCTCCGGAATTTCTCCCGAATTTCGGGAGAGTTCTGGAAGGATCCGTGGCAGCATAAAAAGCCGAGTCATCGGCGATAACGGGCATTCGCCCGCGAACTGTTGTAGTTATCGCAGCAATAAAGAAAAATCGGAAACGACAACCATGCCTTTAAACTAAAATAAGTTTTCTCCATGTGGCATAACTTATTGAGAAATTAGGTACTATAAAATTCATGGAGTTTATTTAATACATGCACCTACCAGTGCTTTAAACGTCGAGGGAATGACAGAGGATGAAAATAAATGAAAATCTCGTAGGCATTCAAACTTTATTTTAATATAGGTATGTGAATGCGTTTGCATGCTTTAATATCGTTATATATAAAGGAAAATGTCAAAATTTATTTGGATCAGAGCGAACGCATAAAGACAAGGATATAAAAATTTTACAAAGACGGACCCACGTAAAATCGAAACCACATGGGTTGATTCTCAGGGGATAATTAGTCATGTGCAACATAAGAATTCATTTCATTTTTTTTCGAAGTCCAGAGGAAGATGTAATACACATTCAAGTGTTTGCAGTTACTCCAATTCAGTCGTCGGAATTCCACACTCCATCTTACAGTAGCATGATCTTTAAAATGGGGGTTTTCTTAAAACCAATGCACAGGAAATTCTCGAAAGCTTCTTAGCAAACAAAAGATGTAATTGCAAAATATTTTAGATTCATTTAACTTAATCACATTTTAATTTCTGATTCATCTGAGTTGAATTCTTCGACAACAGTAGACGGAGTAGTTTTGCGATATTTTTGTTGTTTATAGTATCCTCCAGAAGAAAAATTTATAGAAGAAGAAACTTGATCGGTGCATACAAAGGCACGATATTTTGCCGAAGGCAGCATTTTGAGAAATAGTGGAAGGATAGAATTACAAAGTGAGTCCTAGGATATAGGATGAGAGGCAGGAAATGTTTATAGGTATTAAGGTTGCGAAACGATTGGTGAACGGGAAGAGCCAGTGAGCAACAAACCAATCTTCCGATTGTTATCGTATGTTGATAATAAGTCACTGGAAATATTTCTTTAAGTAAAGGAATTCCTAGACAAAGCTCATTCTTTAGAACCTCGTATAGATTACAATGTATAGTGACGTCTCTAGAGTTGGACTCGAAAAGAATAGGTCAACAAAACATTTTCCGTCGTAAAACCTCTTTCAAGGATAGGCAGCTGACCTAAAATATTTTTACGGGTGAATTCAACGGATTGAAGAGTTTATTTAAAATATTTTCAAAATATATTTCAATAATAAAATAAGTAAAATAAACATACATTAAATTGAGCCATGATCCATTTGGCCAAGTTAAATGAATAATTTTAAAAATTTTTGTGTGTAGTCAATGAAAGTAAAATTTAAATTTAATTACTAATTAGGGAATGAGCAATTATTTTAGTGATGAATGAAGGAAATATTTTGTGCACTGAAAATAAGTGCATGGTGTTGAACAGCTCGATCTTACGTAAAATCAAAAGTAATTTTCATTCTTGTGATATATGTATTGCTCAACTGTATCGCCTCTCAGAAGAGAGTTGTTGGACATGACAAATAGCAGCGTAAGATATGGCGAGGTATGTGTTTTGATATTTTCCAAAGGACGAAGGTCGGTATTTTGGTAATAAGAAACGCGAAAGAGATAGATATAAACAATAATGCCGTTATACGATGAGTGAATATTGATGCTATTTAATTAAACAAACGGAAGGATCTCATAAAAATGGTTAAATTATCTGAGTAGGAAGAATGAAACAAATTTTAAAGAAAAACAGGAAAGAAAATGATTTCATTAATTTTTGTCTTTTTTGAGATTTTTTGTCATAGTTTAGAAGATTTTCTTCAATTTTATTTCAAGCATTCCATCTCAAATTTTCTAGTCTTCCAGCACTCATTATTCAACGGTATATCGTGAGTGATATTTAAAATATTCACCCATAATTGTTACTCTTTACAGTATTTATTTTTGGGCCCATACTTGCATAGTTACGTATCCAACACATTGTCGTTTGTTTGGGGTCAAATGCTCTAAATGCCTTTGCATCCTCAACACTTCTCAGTTCTTCTTTATGATTACATACATCTTTTGTTCGGGATATCCATCCATCTTATTATACATTCCATCAAAGACGAATAAATTTTGGCGTCCCTTGGTATGTATGTGTATTGAAATTCTGTTATAAAATGATTAAGGTTACGATGAACCAGAAATATATGCTGATTAGTTCAAAAATAAATACTGAAGCAAGTAATTTTTACTATTATATATCTCTTATCATTTGCAGAATTAATAACCGATGTTATTGTATCTTCTGATAATTGCTGAGTATTATAGTACTTGCTGGACAATGTCTTGAAACATTTCGAATTAAGGTTCAGTAAGGCGCTTCTAAGAAGAATGTGAGATTGCTAGAAACAGATTTCCTTTTTCTAGATCTATTTACTTAGCTACCTTCCTTAATGTCATTGCAGGTGTTATATGATCGTGATTTGAGTTCTTTGGATATTTCATGATGGAATCCTCTATATAACGCACATCCTTTGAATCGATTTTTCCATGGGAATGTAATTCTTTTATTTCGATCCGTCCCTTTCCGCACCGTTCGTATCATCAGTCTGTCTTCTCTTTTATCTTAGCCCTTGTCTTTCACACTCCCTCCCTATGTTTGGTTCGAAGAATGAATGACGTTAAGGTGTCAAATCTAATATTTTTTATTCCTCTTCTTCAGAATGAAATTACTGTGTTACGATAATTGGAATTTAGTATATAATGATGCCATAGATTTACTTTATCTGTAGATACTCCATAGAAAATAAGAACGAACCACCATTAGATATTTAAATTCGATATTTAAAAAAATTTCAATGAGCGAGGCAATTCGAATATTTATTTTTTTGAGTCTTTTTATGTATCCGTCAGTTTGTGTGATGTGAAATGTATGTTTTTCTATTCCCCCAATGTTAAGTGATTTACATCACGATAATTTGTTTTTATTCTGATTTCAGGGCCTCTTTTGTCATCTCTTTGTTTTAGCTAGCTGTATCTTTTTCAAGAGCAATCCAATTCAGAAATATAGGTAAATTCCTTCATAAAAAACAAACATCAGGTAGTAAGATAATGTTATGGTTTCCATTTGCTTGGCCAATTTCGATGGAATTCGCAGCAATCAAAGTGATCGTGTTTGCGAGCCAATAGATGTCAATTAACATGGGGACGACTCTGTGCACCATGCGAGTGTTGTCGCAACACATGATGCAAGCTCAGGACCGATTTCAGCAGTGGTTCTTAAATCCAGTCGATAAGTAGGTCATAGCCTTTTATGACAACGAAGCTTGTCTGGAGAAATGTCCAGGTTTTTCCGGCTCAACCATCTTTGGATGGATTTTAATTGGTACTGTAATGAATCCTTAACACTTTCATCACATCCAATTGTCACTGTAAAACAGAATTTGCGGATAATATTTTAGGGGAGGAAAAGCGTCATTAATTGCTGGCAATATCTTCGTCGCTTTCCTGAAAAATTATCGTTGTTATGATATAATCAGTGATGTTGTAGAAAATGGTAATACTCGAAATCGTAATCCTCTGTAGTTGCAAATTCAACGTCAGATAACTGGCAAAACTAACCTTACTCCACCGCCAGCCAGGTTAAGTCCGACAGAATAACATCTCGGAAGCCAATCCAAAATGTTACCTAGCTGTCCATCATAAAATATACCTGGAGGGTGTCGGCGGGTGCCAAAAAACCACCTCGCGCGCCTCCACGTGTAACTACCCCGCGGATCCCATTTTTTCGCGCACCGACGACCGTACTTTTTTCAGCGGAACCCGACGGCCAACCACCGGCCTTCCGAGAGACCTCCGGACATCTGACCACAGCGGACCCCTGATCTGTATTGAGAGGATCCCAAACTTTCCGCTCGGTTTCTCCTGCCGTCGACGTCACCGGCGTCTGCTCGAGGCAATGCCTCGCGGACAATACCCACCCTCCCCCTCCCCCACCCCCGTCCTTCCACCCCGCAGACTAAAAAAGGCCACCCCGCCTCAGACCCAGCCCGGGATCGTACGGTCCTTCCCATTGGTCGGCAGTAAGCCCAGAAACCCCGGGCCGCGGGGCGTCCTCCGACCAATCAGAGCTCGGCTCTCTGCCATCACTAAGATCGAGTGTCCGGGACCCTAGCGGAGCCCGGCCCCCGCTATATATCTAACCTGCACCCTCTGGTCCTCGCTCACCCGGAAGCGGACCGTCGAGGCAAACGTAAGTGTTCCACCAGATATACCCTCCGTCTTTCGTGCCGCCCTCCCTATCCAACCTTCCCACACACGCACACACGACGCGAGAAAAGAGCACCGCCATTTCGTGCGTATTGCATCCTCCACAAAGTGGTGGTGATCGTGTGCGAAGTGAGAAAATCTAGTACCGGGGACTGTGTTTCGCGCTCACGACCAGTGAAAAATTTCCACGGGACTGTTGAGGATTATCACGGCCGATCTGCATCGCCGGGACGCGAGAGGTACACACGAGTGCGTAGTGAAGTACGGTGGCGGCGATCCCGAGGAAGGCTGCTGGTTTTGTGCGCTACTCTCCCTTCAGTGTACGGACTCCGAATTGTATTATCGCTCGCTGCTTGGATATGCCGCTGCCTCTTGTCCTCTAAAGGACGTCTTTCTGCCCGTGAGCCGCGGGGAATTATGGACTTGAAGGGATCGCGCAACTGCGACGGTCCCTAAGATTGTGCCCCACGGTCAGGTTTGAGAATCCGTAAGGAAAGGTGTTTCGAATCGAAGGCGACCCCCCCACGGAGTCTCGGCTCAAGAGGATTGCATCGATTCCAAGAGATTCACGTGTTTTCGGTTGGGGTCGGGTCCTCCGGAGGAATGGGTTCGGATGTGGACGAGAAGACGGGGAAATGGATGGCAGCTGAAATGGGAATAAATTAAGAGTTGAACTGTGTGAAAATTCATTAATTTTGGAATAGTTGTTGGGGAATGAAAATCAATTGTTCAGCTCGCTTAAATTCATAATAAATTCACAGAGTTGAATAAGAAGGGTTGAATTTGATCAAGTTGCCTTAAATTTTGAAGTTTCAATGGGAATAATTCGCGAATTTTGATCCATATCGGTCTTCAATCTCAAAACGACCGCATATTTGCAACTAGAGTCTTGGTTTGATCAAGGGGTAAGTTTTTGATTCAAATTTCAATTCTCCAGGCACTGACCATGGCCGGAACCAAAGATAACGCTCGACTTGTTCAACTTTTAAATGGTCCCACGGATAATAGGGAACGGGGTTTGGGATCGCGGAATGTATTCGCTCGATCTAATTATAAACTCGCTCTGCCCCTGATATTTAATCTTAGAACAAACATTTTTCGAAGTAGCGGATCATTTCCGATATGGGCTTGAGAGACATTAACGACAGCATCCCGGGTCTTTGCAAAGACAATCTTATACTTGCAAAAGGGCCAAAGAATTGAATAGTTCTTCCTTGCAATAATTCTTTTCAAGCGGGAATTGGATTTCCAAGATGGACCCTTATGGCTTCTGGAATATTCAGTCCCCTCCTGCCTCTTCCAGGCTCACAGCCGGCCATTCATGTTTATTTGCAACTCCGTCTTCCTTCGCATAACGCAACTCATTCACTTCCTTTTTTCTCGCGCCCGCTCATACGCCTCCGCTCTCCCATTCATCAACCGTTTCCGATCTACACCAGCTTCCTCCGCATATTTTCTCCACGTCCATCATTCACGTCCGAGTCGTTTTACACCCACTCCGTTTCCCCATCTTCATCTACATCTCTCGTATTTTTTCCCTCTCAAAAGAGACTGCTCGGCTCCTATTTTAAAACTTGCCTCCCTCCCATGTATTAATATCGTAGAGTAGGGGAAAGATGTCTTGGGTTTCAATGGGATGTAGTACGCATGCCTAATGCCGCCGCCGCTTTTTCGCTCCCTTGTTTTTTGCTCTGTGCGCACTTTTTCGCCGCTTTTCTCATCCACGGCGCCTGCCGCTATGGCGCGCACGGATCTCGGAACCAAAAGGAGAGAGGGAGTCGAAATAATCGAGCATCGCCCTCCGTGGAGAAGTCGGCCATTTCGTGAAACGAATTCAAAATGGTTGATAATCGAATCTTGGTCGAGAATTCGGTTTTTTCGATTACGAATAAGTTTAGGTTTGCGATTTTTATTCAACATTGAGCGAAATAACTGAAATTAACAGCTATTCATTTGAATTATACAATTAATTTGAATTGTATGGTAATCGATAGTAATATGTTGATTTAAATAGAATGATCACCATAGTTACGTAGAACAACTGAAATGTTGAAGCGCCGTGTTGAAACATGACACGAAATTTCAAACAGATCTTAAAATAGGATTTTAGACAGAGAACAAAGTAACATGTTTTCACATCTTAATTCATTGTTCTAACTTGTCTGTCCGTTGACTAACCCTCCGGTCATCACCAGCTTTATAGGAGAACATAACTGGAATTTAGGGTTGGAGAGACCGCAATCATCTCAGGGAAGATTCACGGCTACCATTAGGGAACTCTCCAGATTCTGCATCTGTTAGCAATGAACGTGTCCACGGAATAAGTCCCTCTTAGCGCAGTCCCTAACCTTCTGGAATGTTTCCGATTTACGCCCTACCCTGCCAACGCCTGCCGCTCGTCACTGCGTTTATTTCGGTCGCTCTGAGGCCCCGTCATACCCCGGGACCAGCGCCACTAGCAGCCGATTCGATCTAGAACGGAGCGAGTAGGCGAAGTCCCTCTTGAAAGGGAGAACGCGTGAAAATTTATGAATGCTCGGAAGATCTGCAGAATTTGCCCCAAAATCTCAGGAATTTTAAGTGCCCGATTTCCCATCGTAACGTAGATAATGTACGAGAAAGAAGGAGGAGATCCTTCTCCATTTTTAATCCTCTTTAAATCCACTAAGTTTTTCGTGGTTATAAGTGCGCTTTTCACTGCTTTTGTTTTCTTTGTGAAATTCCTGAAAATCCAAGAAAAACAATCAGATAATTTTCTTTATATAGCATTAGTTGGAGAATTCGTTGGCTTATTTTCGCAAGGCTAGGTCTAGTCCACAAGGATAAATATTCTAGAATACCTCCCCGGGAAGTGGGAAACCTGGGTTCGAGTCCCAGCCAAATCACTATTTTTCACTTCTGCACAACTTTGAACGAAGATGCACACTTTCACGTGCAAAGTTAAAAGTTACTCTCAAAAGTTTGATAAATAATTTGTTTTCGAAATAAAATTCCCGATCTCCTCTGAGATTGCGTGGGCTGTGAGATGTAAAATAACAATTCAGAAGTTGTATATAGTTTATTTTATTATACTCAGATTTCGTGATTATTTATCTAAATATTTACTTAGTAATTTTCTCCATAAGAATCGCAGTAAACTGCTGGAAAATATTTATTTATTGGTTCACTAGTATCGTCATCTATACCAAGCAATAGTATTTTATAGCCTGAAATCTTCATTCAAATCTAACAATAGCATTCTTATTCTCAGTCGTACGTAATGGCATAAACTACGTAGGGATAACATGAGATACTTGGGGATCATGGTGCGTAATCGACGAAGGTTCAAGAAAAGCGAGTCCGATCCAAGGTGGAGAAATACCGATTCATCTCCGGGTTTATCTTCAATCGCCCTTCCCTCTTTACAAGCATTATCTTGCTCCAACGCCCCCCTCCGAGTAGAGTAATCCCTGACTCCATATTTCAGCCCCTCATTCACGTACATTTCATCGGCCGAAGTCGCGCACTTCTCGACCGGTCATCCGGGCGGAGAAAGACCCCACAACGGCAATTCCTCCGCCACTTTTCGCTAATACAACCGGAATCCTTTTTCGCCCCATCAATCATCGACGCATCCTCTCTCTGCATCGTCATAATCCCCCTTTCTCTCTTCTCCCTCTTCCCGAGTCAAGAGAGTCGGCCGTCGCCTCCATAAATGGAACGTGCCCGGGGCCACGTGGTGCCTCCTTTGCCCTCCTTTCCCCCCTCCACCCGCCCTCTCCATTCCACGCCGCTCCCCTCTCCCTATCCTCCCGCCCCCCCATGGGAGCGGTTTAATTTTGGCCACGACATCCGAGTATGCCTCACCTAACCCTTCTCCCACGTCCCTCTATTTTTTCTTCCCTCCCCCTACAGCAGCGTAGTTTTCCCGATTTTTTCCCTCTCGCCCGACGGCGATGATGCGAATTTTTTGGCGGTCGCTCCCGCCGCTCTTCCCAGTCATCGGGACACGTAGCCCGCGGGGAAATCTTTTCGGGGACTTATACGTTTTCGGCTAGCAAAATGGTTTTATGAGTCCTGACGTAGGGATTTAATAATAGTTCGGTCGAAGGTTGACAAACACGATAACGAGGTCATTCGGCGATTTTTTCCCCTCGTCTTTTTTTAGAGGGAGTCGTAAATTTTCGGTTTTACATCCGACTGGGATTTTTTCCCTGACGCGGTTCCCTATGCCGTCGCTGCCTCCAACGCAATGTACGTTCGTTTTGGTCCATTGCCACTATACATAGAGGAATTCTTGAGCGGATGCCCATTCCATCGGGGTCTATTTGAAGTCGCGGCTGTATAGACGACGTGCAACGCGGATGGACGTACCCGACCGACAATGGGCGGATGCAATCCGATATCATAAATAATTTTTTGGATGGAAAAGACGGATACGTCAAAGGATGCCTTCGACGGATGGATTTCAAACGGTGCCCAACCCGACGCCCTAGCAGTGCATTTTAATCGTCAGATCTGGAAGGTCTAATATAGCTTCGGAGACAACTATCTGGCACCCAAAGGGATATTAAAGTTAGCGCTGAATCACTCTTCGTTCTGCCCTCGTTCTATACAGCGTGATTTGATATTATTTAATACAAGATTGGGATAACATCAGCAATTACTTCGGTAATCTAAATAGATTTCGAAGATCTTTGTGGAAAAAAATGAGAAACAATTACAATGACCTTCACTCTTGAGGTCCCTTATCTCTGTCAATGCATTTTCCCTAATAAATCCCACGCAAAAAATTTGAAATTTTGTTTCCCTAAGTTTAGAAGACAATAAAACAAATATTAATTGCATTTATATCGATACCAATATTGAGTAATTTTATTTTCAAATATTTTTCTGAATTCGAACAGATGAATGATGTTTCGTTAATTAAATTTAACGAATTCCTTTGAGAACCAATATAAATATTGTAATTTTTATTCCATTCCGTTATTAGCGTAATAGCATCTACTAGTTAGTGATTTTTATTTCATTTAATTAAATTTATGGAACAGTCATTCTTAAGCTGAAAGATAAAACAATTAAAACTCTATGTTTCTATACTTAATGAAAGAGGAATGAGAAAAACGTATTAGTAGTTACTATTAAAGTAGAGACCGAAACAGTGGATATTGTTTCACACCTAAATTTCAAATTAAACTCTATAGCATAAGCCAGCCAAGCCTCTTCTATATCCCAAAGAATGTCTTCCCACATCAATTCAATGATTGCGAGGCCGCGTTTGAAAATAAAGTGACCCGCCTGTAACTTAAATTTAAACCGTGAGTTCGGTGAATCAGCCCCGTTACTCGAAACCCTCCCGATGAAAGTATCCTTCGCCCATGAGGATTCTAATTAAGTAATCCGCGGATGGAAGTCCTCCTCCTCCCACGTTTTCCTCAATGGGGAGGCGACGACTCATGATTTTCTGGAGTCCGCTGGAATTCACCATAAGTTCGGGGAAAAAGGAGTGCAGGCCCCGACTGAGTCACGCGGCCTATAAATAGACCGCCGCCGAAAGACGGGCAGCACTCGGGTCGGGAGAGAGCTTTCGGAAAGGCCGCCTTCCTGGTCAGCGGCCCCCGTGGCGCAACTCGCGGTCCAGAGCGGCTATTCTAAGACGCCTCGGATCCACCCCCGCAGAAACACAAAAAGGAACCCTCTGCCCCCCTCCCCCAGCCGCCCTTCCGTTGCCTAATTTGTGGCGCAATCTTACGGCCGTAATCCAACCCCTGCTTCTTCTCGCGCCGTCATACACGGGGATAATTGAACAAACAAGAATCGCCCAACAGGTAACATAACAGGAGGAAATTGTCCGTGAGCGTATTACATTGGTTGCGCTGCCGGAACTTGGCGAGCGGTTCACTTGCGCACGACCTGTTGTGTCTTCCGTTGCGATGAATTAAACGGAGATGCCGTATTCGCCAAAGCGCTAACAATTCTGGAGATCGGAATCTTTACGAGAGGGCTATTTTTGGAGATCGCTTTACGTTGGTACCGACGTCTGAATTCCCCTGCGTCAACCTAGGTTACATTCGCGTATTTTCCCATTTATCAGGGAGTTGTATTTTCTCGTATAAACCCGCGTCGTATCCAGGTGGAGGTTTAAATGATTTTGATTGCCATGGAAAACTTCTAAAGAATTAGGTTATAAATTAATTTTGAGTCATGAGAGAAATTATTGTTAAAGCTCAAGAATTTTCGAGATAAATTTTCAATAATGATTGTGAAATTTGCCGCTTTTTTCTCTTGTCTGCCCGTCTTTGCTCCTATATTCGAATGTATTATTATCATAGAGTAATAAACTCGCAAATTTCTTATCGCGGATTAAGACATTCTCAAATTATATCCCGTAGTTCTACATGACGGGTTTAACGAAAGATGGGACGTCCATAATAGGTTCTAGTTTTTCTAATAAATGTGGCAACTGTAGATTGTGTTGATAACTTTGAATTATAATTCAATCCATCCGATGGTGGAACTCCACATAAATACGACCTGGTGCGAAGCTATTTTTGCAGTACGGGTAAAAAATGAAGCATTTGATTTCTTAACAAAACATCATTATTAACTAGAAAAAATGGTACGAAGTGTAGTCTAAATATTAAAAGTCAAAGTCTTTTGTATTTACATCTGCATCTTTAAATTTTCGTCGGCTTCGTTCTCATTCGCGTACTTTTCTATTTTTCTATAGGCGATTCGTTGTTTTTTTCCCAAAGTTGAATCCAGCCCAGAACCAGCTGTTAGTCAGTTTTTGTTCTCGGCTTTTTTTCGGTTTCGCCACGGCCTCTGGGCGCTTTCCATTTATATCGCAGCGGGAATATTATTCCGGCGCGGCGGATTTTCGTCCCGCATTCCGTTTCCAAAACTCCCTATTTTGACACGCGGAATACCGTTCTATATATTGCCAATAACGGCCTCCCTTCTAGACAATGGCCACCCAGGAAACTTCCTTCTCAGGTCCCTGGCCGAACTATTTCTGGGCCCACCTCCACCCGCTACCCTATAGCGCTAATTATACGAGGCAGAGAGAGAGAGAGGCATTTTTGGCCCGCCGCCCGCCGAAGGTCCTTTTCAACTGTGCTTTCATAGGATTTATACAGAAAAGAAGAAAGGGAGAAAATGCGTGCAGTTCGGAGGCGCCGGGGAGGGAGCGGGCGAGTCCCGCGGGGAAACCGTCCCCTTACGCGGGAAAGATGTTTGCGAATCCATGCTTTTCGCGAATTCATATATCCTTAGGTGGCCAAAAGACCAATGACCCAATTGGTCCGAATTGTGCGGGAGAATTAAGACATCGGTTCCGTATCGGTCATCGGGTGAAGGGGGCGATGGAGGGCAAACGGGAGGAATGGGGGCGAGGGATACTGTTGTGCTGATGACCGCATGGACGTAAGAGAGGGAGATGGTGGAAAAGGGAGGGGGGTTGGTAAATAGGAGGTTGGCGGGGGTGGTGGGGGAGGGGGTGGGAAATAGGAAGTGAGTAGATAGAAAATCGGGGAGGTTAAGGAGGGTCTTGGATAAATGGACGTCGTAGGGGACCAGAGAATACATGCAGCGGATGTAAATAATACATTAATTAAATTTTTGCCGATTTTGACCCTTTCCCAAATTTGGTGTTCTTGTCAAGGGATGTGAAGACGTCAAGAGATGGACCGTTGTGCTATTGATATAGGTCAGCGATTAGTCCCACTTTCTATCAACAGCAACTGTTTTCATAGGAGATTAAATCACCGATGTTGATTTTAAATTGTTTTTGTCCGCATTGATAATAATTTGAAATTGTCCTGATGTACATAAGCTGAAAAATACTATCTGAATAATACTATTTGAATAATATAATATGAATAATTAGCATTTGAAAGTTGTTTAAAATGGTGCTTATCATCCACCGTAAATGAAATTAAGAGAAAAATGAAAGATAGATTTATTTCAATACTCTCAATGCACTTTTATTTTTGAACAACTTACCCATAAGATGAATTGACTTCTACTTGGGTTTTTATACTATACAGCCACATTATTTGAAAAAAAACTTCTTCATTAATAATGAGGGAGACATCCTGCCAAAGCTTATTCGAATTAACTATTACTTGATGATAGCTTTTCAAAATAATTTTTAACTTGTATCATCTTTGCACTATCCAGTTAAATAATAACAAATTGAATTCCTTCATGAAATCAAAACCTTCTCTCTTAGCAAAGTCAACATTATGGTCAACTTGCATTTATTGCAACTTGTAATTTCTTCTATAAGAAAGTACTAACAGAAGTTGGCACCAACTTAAGAGTTGAAATCTCTCTTTTAATCTTTTGGAAACCTACCAATTATAATTAGGAAGCGATAATTCTTTCTCAAGCATTGATTGATAACTTTTTTAAATAAATTAAATCAAAGTTATTAAATTATCGTCATAATTTATATTGCGTACAGCTTATATTTACTACTTTCCCATCATTGCGAATATTATTCATTACAATTAATGATCAGTTACTTTTCGTACAGCTTACAACTGACCCGTTCTTTACTTTCCTACATTTGCGAATTTTATTCATGCTGCAATCCAACTTCAGTATCTAATCAACTTTAGCATACGTTACAACGGAGTTCACACCTCTAGCATTGCGTTAACACCTCATCAAGCGGCGAGCGTCCCGACATCCCTCACAGTCTGGAAAAATGAGGAAGCCTCCTCAAGCCTTTCTCCCCCGAGATCACAAGGTATCACATTACGTTTTCCCGACCATTCTATTCTAATCTGGCGCCCAGAGAAAGAAAGAGAGAGCGAAAGATGAAGAAGGAGGAGGACAGTGGAATCGCGTCAGGGCGCAGGCGCGGCTTTTTCGAGCAGTACCGGAGGGGAGTCACGTAGGGAGAGCGGCACTCTTAGACCCCTTACATTATCACCGCACACCTCTTGGTCAGACTGATTTCAAGGGCCTGTGTGTGTCCTCATTCCAGGAATTTACCGAAGGCTGTTCTGCTACATCCGTGGTTGCCACCAAGCCCACCAAGCCCGAATTTTACGACCCAACCCATCGAAAAGACTGAAGGCGTTGTTGCCTGAAGGAATCGTCAGCTGGATACAGCTAGAAAGGGGTGGAGTTTTTTTTGGTGAGAGAATTTCTCCTTAATCCTCAAGCTAGATTGTGCGGGATGAGTGTTTTTGTGTGGTGGTTTTTCAGTTTACAGAGAGTAGCTTTCTAGAGAGAGTAGTCGTGTGGCGGATACATGCCGATCGCTCTGTTGGATTTTATGCTCTAGAGGGTTATCCTCTGTGGGTTAGACTTTCAGGTAGGAAAGATTGGGTTGTGAAATTGGATTATAGCTGAGTTTTAGATCAGTTACTATCGTGATGTTCCTAGTAAATATGTAGTAATCTTGGAAACTGAAATATAGTTGTATGGAATTAAATTAGAGACTTGCCAACAATAATGGTTTTCAGTGGTTCAAAAGTGTGGTGGGATTCATCAGTATATTTACTCTTGTAATGACTTGGCAACCATTAGTTGGATCTTGGTCCCTTCGGAAGGCCAATAAATTACCAACGCTCATCAATTCCAGTAATTTATTTAGGTGTGGAAATTAGGTATATTTAGAGTTGAAAAACTTGGGCTTGATCAAAGTAGAATCAACATGGATTCACGTGTCCGCTAAGGCGTATGATTGCTCTAAAGTCATTGATCTCAGTGTCAGACAACAGATAGCAAGACGGAATGTTCTCTACTCTACTATTACCAGGACCGTCGTCGTAAGTTTGGCAACACTCAGGCCTATATCCCTGACAGATTTACATCGTGTCTACAAATAAACACAAAACGGGGTCACTACTGAAAGGGAACTCTAGAGAACTGAGGCTGATAACTTCGGCCATCTTAATCTCGTAGGTTATTCGGAACACAAACTTTGTTTCGACGATGTTATCAACTTGAAATCTTTGAAACTCGAATGAACCTTATTGATAGGAGCCTAGAATCACGATCTGCGCACGTTGACCGTTCACGTGGACACGAACTTTCGCCTCCAAAACTTACGGCGCAAAATCCGTTTGCCCCCTCTGTTTGACGAAAGGAAATCTGGTGATGCGGTGACGTGGCATCGACGTGGACCAATTGAAAGTCTCGTAAAATGAAGATTACCGACGCAGCTGTTATGCAACGTCGAGTGAAATATCTAACCGTGGAAATGCGTATTCTTCTTCAGTTCCCTTGCAGCCGTTACCCGAATCGAACGGTTAGTAGCGTGTGTATATTTGGTGATGTTTGCCTTCTACTGGAGAGATTTAATACGTTGCGTTGTAGTCTCCATCGCCTTAAATCTACAGGTTTACTACGATTTTCAAGTTGACCGAGTGGAAGTGTCGTTAGATTTCGAGTCGATTTGCTACGAGTGTTTTTTTATATACTTTGGAGGTCGCACGTGATCGATGAATGGTTAGATCGTTGAAAAAATTGCCGTGAAACGAATATTTGTTTATTTGTGGTGACTAAGCTGCTTTTTGTTGTTTATAGTTTTCATTCTTGTTTCACCATGCCCAGTGATATAATATTAGGATTGATTTCCGCAATATATACAGTTCTATATTAAAATATATCGTAGTGATTATATATTTCCTCATTGTATACAGTTCTGTATTATTAAAACATAACGCAGTGATTTATGCCTAATTCACAATTTTGCGTATGAATATAAGGAGGACTTTGAGATAATATCTGTAGACTTTAGTTTATATGAAGGTTTGCTTACGAAACGCCGTTACTCAAGATTAGGTTACGTATTCCCAAACGTGAACGTTTACCCCCTAAGATTATACAACCAACAGAGCAATGTGCATCTTGGGTTACATTCACCACAGGATAATTTGTAATTCTAACACGAACATCCAGGTCGTCTCGTCTTGTTGATGTGACTAATACTTGTTACTCTCAATGTATCGTAAATACAACGTGTACATGAGTATTATGAAAAATATTAGCTATGGTTTACTTTTAAAAAGAACTAAGTGTTAACCAGAGCATTTGCGATATTGCGTAAATGCCTTTCTTTCAGTCATTTAAATGCAGTCAAAGAATTACTTAGTTGATTTATTAAACAAATAATTAATTAATGCAATAGAAGAATTTTAAGAGGTGAAAGTTTGACTACTTCTTTGCGAATAGTTTTTAACATATGTATTTTTCTTGGATTTTTTGTTTCATAACTGTGTTAAGTGGAAATAAGATTTGGAAGTTCCAAACACATTTTAAAAAGTAATTTTCTTCTTAACCACTTGCGATCGTAATTGGTAAAGTATTTTTGGTCGCGTCATTTTCAAGAAATTCAGCTAATAGTTATTTATTTATTCGAATAATGTACCATAACCTTCCCTTCCTTTTGTTCATTATGACTTGAATCGCTGATGATCTTTTTGTTTCCTCCGCAGATTTATCGAGTGAGACCGCATTAAGCAGTCATGCCGAAGGTAGTGAAGCAAGAGGGAGAGGACCCCGATCCCACCCCATACCTCTTTGTGTCGTTGGAGCAAAAGCGCATTGACCAGACCAAACCCTACGATGCAAAGAAGGCTTGCTGGGTACCAGACGAGAAGGAGGGCTACCTCCTTGGTGAGATCAAGTCCACCAAGGGAGACGTCGTAACCGTATCGCTGCCCGGCGGAGAGGTGCGCTATAATCCATCCAACCCAAGTCATGAGCTTCAACGTCCTATCTCTTGTCCTTCACTGGCCACCATTACATTTCAATTTTTCTCGGGCAAAAATGCAATTCAAGTTTTCCTATTCATTTCGTTTTGATAAGATTCGCCTCTTATTTTATCTTATCTGCCCATCTTTGCATCTCTACTTGAATTGATTTTTATCCCTTTTGTAAATATTTTTTCTGTAAAATGTTTTCATAAACAGATGACGTCTGAATTGTTTTCAATCTGAGACGTAATTATTATCTGTATAATTTATTCTTGCAGTAACATGATTCAACATTTACTCTTATTGGAGTAATGCTTGGAAAGTGAAGGACAGGGTGCTCACTGAAAGTAGCATATACGCAATTTTTATTCAATTTAAAAGTGCATTTTAAGTTCGAAAATCATAAATGATGTATTAAGTCATTAATATGACAAGTAATCAATACGGACAAGATATTTAATGCTTGAAAGCAAATATTGATATTTAAAAATTATCTGTTACATTAGTTTGACATATAATCAATAAAACATTAAAATTCTTGATTCTCAATCAATCTAATTTTTAAATGTCATTTTCACTCTTGATGATTGATTTCCTCAAAATTATTTTAATAGTTTCAATCTGGAATAATTGATAATTTAATGATTAAAGTTCATCAATGATTGCTCTAAATTGTTGATCAATGTAACTTGATAACTTTTTGAAGTGTTCTGATTATTTTGTGCAATGTGCTGACCAGTTTGTATCCCTCAGTTTTGAGCATCACATGATCCTTGCCACCACTTAACAATATCATAGTCTGAGAAATATTTCCCTTGGCATAGTGTTCCATTATCAGCTTTTACAAACATTTCAATTTAGCGATAAAGTAATTTACGACTTGAAAATACTCTCTCTATTCTTTCTCCCGGGATTTGAATGTAAAAAATATTTCGGCTTCTTAACTTGCTTCACTTGCCCTGGAAATATTACACCGCTGTAATGACATGTTTTTTCAATCGAGTCTGTTGCCTATTTACACCAATTGGTTAAATAATGTGGAAACGACAACTCCGCTCCACGGATCGGAAATACCACTCGACACACTCACGTGGACACCGCACCTCTCGTAAGAGCAGGAAAAGAGCCTGAAGAAAGACCTCATAGGTCAGGTCAATCCTCCCAAGTTCGAGAAGGTGGAAGACATGGCTGACTTGACCTACCTGAACGAAGCATCAGTTCTGCACAACCTCAAGCAGCGCTACTATTGCAAGCTGATCTACGTGAGTGCAAACTCGTTGATTTATGCATAAGAGTAGTAGATCGCGAATACATATTGTAAGGGTCTACATAAGCAAAGCGAGAGGAAACTTACTCCCAGTCTATAGGCTCACACAAAATTTAGCGTCACACCACGGATCGAATCCTCCGGTAAGTGGCGGTCTCTGTTAACTATTAGTTGGCAGAACCGTTGAAAAAGGTCTCTCGATATTACGGGAGACAGTGAGCCTTGTTATATTTTGGAACTAATTTGATATCTTCTCTTTCGATCCCTGCGCCCTTTCCATCTGTTTGTTCCGTCCATCCACTCCATCTTGTATCAATCCCTCTGCCCACTCCGTTCGTTTGTATTGTTCAATTTCTCGCCGTTTTGTTGGGCATCTCCCCTTATCTTGTGCTCGTCAACCCCTATTCGTTCGCCCTTCCCCCCTACGTTTGTTCAAACGTCTGCGGCTCGGATGATTACCACCAACGCAGGACAAGACCTTCAAGAAGGACATTCTACAGCAAGTGAACCCGCCCAAGTATGAGAAGGCTGAGGATATGTCCAACTTGACATACCTAAACGATGCCTCCGTCCTGCATAACCTCAAGCAGCGTTACTACCACAAGCTCATCTACGTAAGGCAGTTCTGCACTGTAGTGCTCCCCTTCACCTTCCCGTTGCTTGCTTGCATCGAAGTTTCATTCTCTAGTATCTTAGTCTTGCATGCTTCCAGCACCAGTTAACACCGCCATTTGGTTGTACAGCTTAGCATGCCATAGAGCAGAGCCAAATGAAGTCATTGTAATAATTTCACTATTTAGATACATTATTTCATATGGCTATACTATTTGAATTCATTATTTACTCCAGTCACTGTTATTGCTTTTATATCTTTATTTTTTGAAAATACATGCTAAAATCTCTTTCAATGGCCTATTGTTTTACAGCAGCAGATGAATAACTTCGTGATGAACTATATTTGCTTTTTAGTGGAAATATCAAGTTGATTTGTATCCACCGCGTTGCTATTTCGGTGGTTTATATTGCAAAGTACTTAGTGTTTTAGTTGCAGTAGTTATCGCGCATAAACGTTTTAGCACATATGTAAAGTAAAATCGCCGTCATTTTCTCACTCATTTATAATTAACTCAGTATCTACTAATCCATTTGATTCCCGCATATTTTAGAATCCTACTCTCACTTTAATTGCACCGCAATGCATTTGCCAAGCCAGCACAAAACTTTCAAACCCCCCATGGAATAGAATAGTAGACGCAGCTGGCAAAACTTTGGAACTCTAACCCCGCTAACACTTTCATGTCAAATTTTTCAACAAGCTCGGTACTTCCGAAACGAACAAATATGTTTTTTTTTCAATGGTGCTTCATGTTCTGTTTGTTTGTGCTTTGTCCTTGCATGCCTCGTGTTGTTCCGGGCATTGCTTGCAATGCTATCAAGCCATGAATACTCTCCCTCACAAAAACCCTGTTCACCACACATCGCCTCTAATGAGATGGCTACATAATCCCACAAGCACCGATCCCAAGCTCACTTCCTTTCCCTCTTCCAACTTTCCGCCAATGGCTGGCGCTTGCGCAAATCCACAAAACCACCCCTTGTCGGCGACCAATGAGAAGAGGACCCGAGATGGCACCTCCCCGTTGCCATTTTCTTCCTGCGGAAGAGATCCGTGGAAAGAACTGCCCCACCCTTTCCACAAGGACACGCCCCTCTCCCAAACCTCAATAACATATTCCAAACATATCTGTGTATATATACATGTGTATAAATGTAACCACCCGACAAGTGTCGAAAAACGAGTTCGGAATCCCATTTTTTTGTATGTTTTTCCCGAACGGTTTGTTTGAATGAACTCGAGATTTTGGAAATCTGCGATTTTTGTTAACGGTTTTTGTGGCGTCCATCAAATTATTGTATATATATTCCCTCTCGTCATGTTTTGTTTCCCTTGTGATCGTCGTTGATGGTGTTTGGTTTGATTTTTGATCCTGTGATGTCACTGTGAATGTATCATGTTTTAGTTTGTAGATCCGTGAATGTGTAAAGTTGTGGATTAGCGAATATAAATATAAATATGCCGAAATTTTCATATGTTTCGGTGTATAAATTTTAAGTAACTATCAAATTAATGCATGCAATTGATATCTATGTATTATTCAGATATATGTGTTTTAGTAAAAGTAGTGTAATTAGTATTGTTACCACTTTAATCTTTGATAAAGAACCGTTAAAATGCGACTTTCGTTCAAGATGTATGTTTTGCCCTTCTGACTCAATCTTACTATTCCTGCAGACCTACTCTGGCCTCTTCTGTGTGGCCATCAACCCTTACAAGCGTTACCCCGTATACACCAACCGTTGCGCCGCTCTGTACCGTGGTAAGAGGCGTAATGAAGTCCCACCCCACATCTTCGCCATTTCTGACGGTGCCTACGTCAACATGTTGACCAGTAAGTATAAGTTATTTCCTAGAGTCCTTGAGATTTCAACTCCACCAAAAACGTGTTGACGAAATACTGACGACAAACTACCTCTCTTTTCAGATCACGAGAACCAGTCTATGTTGATCACGTGAGTATGATTTGTTGACTGTTGGGGGACTTAGTGCTTAGACTACCATAGGAAGCCTTTAAAGAATTAGTTACAAATTATTCCTTAAGCCATAAGAGAAGTTATTGTTCAAGATTAAGTTGAACATAATTAAGTTGTTATGGCTCAAGCATTTCCAAGATAAATTTTTCAATAACTTTTATGAAGAGATAACCGCACATTGATATTGCTTGAAAGATTGTTGATTAACATCAGACGGGAAATTCCTTTGCGATGAACATTTCAAGTTCAAGAAATAAAATCATGGGACTAAATATACAATTGAAATAAATGTTCGTATTCAAGTCAATACAGTGAAATGTCCTTTATAAATATGGAATATCGCGTTTAAGATACCGTATGTTATTGGTTCAAATTATGTCACTGAAGCGAATTCATGGATTTATGTTGCTCCAGTGACATTTACTTCATAAATATATTAAATGTCAGTAATAAATTTAAATTATACCGAATCAAACTTACGTTGGGCTTTCTCTCTTTATTCAATGTTTTAATCTCAGATAAATTAAAATTCAGACCGAGTCAAACTTACTTTTGGCTTCCTATGATTATTCAATGTTGATTTTGTTGCTTGATCGTCGATAATGTTCTGTGATTGTCTGTGTCCATTGTTTTGTTACCCATCCCAACCCCACTCGTTCTGCACCCTTTCCCACCCCAACCCCTTCTCCAACCGTCTTAATGTCTCTCGTCTCGTCCCAATGTGTTCGTCTGTCTGTGTGTCGTCCTCGTCTCCTGATCTGCCTGCAGCGGGGAGAGTGGTGCCGGAAAGACGGAAAACACGAAGAAAGTCATACAGTACTTTGCACAGATCGCCCCCTCCGGTTACAAACAGACATTCTCAGCAGGAGTAAGTCCTCCTCTCAATCGTCTGCATCCTAATGCCAGCAACAAATCCACAGTCGGAAGCACTGTTCGGTGTATTTATGGAACGACGAAAGTCAGTTCATCAATGAAAGAACTTGAAACATTTCTCTTGAAGTATTCCCTCCAAAATCCGAATTTTTAATCCCAAAATCAATCCAAATCGATCCATTGGCATAAAGAATGCATCAAAGGTTCTTGAATTTAAATTTTCTCCCGTCTCACGAAAAATACTTAGTCAGTCTTAATTGACCAAATGGTATGAAAACGGTTTAGTGTAAATCTTTTCTCTCATGTCACGAGTAGCATAGTACTGTTAGTAATAGTACTATATTATTGTACTATTACTACTTATACTATTCTATAAATTCTATCACTATGGTATAGTAACAGAATAGCACGTTCCAATGAATACGACAGAGCTTCCGAACGAAGTGAACGATGTAGGGAAATGTTGCAACGGAGCCAACTCCAGCTTTCGTGAATGTGCAATCTCTATCTTCCTCTAGAAAGAATAATGTGCCATCTCTCGTGATCGCATCCGAATTTTAAAAGCTTCAACTCGCGGCAACTTTCCAGCACGCAACTACGTGGCTCGGCCGCAGACTAACATACCATCCACGAGAATGTTATGATTAAGATAATCATTAATTTATCGATGTACATACCAACGACTAACTCCTAGCTCGAACTGAATGCCCCATGTAAATATGCACGACCAGTAACCTTGGATGCAAAGGGGTAATGGGTAACTCTTCGCCGTACTGGCAACTCTCACATCATGCGTTTCAAGATCTGTCGGTGATCGAAGGACCGAGAAGAACAAAGAATGACAAAGCGTTTGTTTCCCTATGGAATCTGCGAGTGATTTGGAAAGCGTTGTCTCCGAACCCCACTCCCTCTAGTCAAAAGCTGCATTTTCGAGGGCAATTACCGTGAAAGGAAGACTTCTGTGTATGTGGCGTCTAAAGTTCTCCTATGTTTTGTCCGTCGTCCATCCCTCTCCCAAAGTTTTTGTCCGTCTTGTCTTTTTGTAGTTTTTATTTACCGTAGTGTCATTCGCCGTTTCTCATGCATTTTGTTCTCTTTTTCTCTCTCTCTTCTCTCACATTGTCCTCATCGCCCTTTCCCACCCGCCTTTTTACTTCGAACTCTCCCTCAAATCAACTCCCTAAACGCACAATCCACCTTAAATAAAAACATGATCCACCACGGGATCTATTCCCTTCCGTTAAAAACTAAATTGCGATAATCCTCACCGTCATTTTTATCTCCGGTTTCCTTTAACTTATACCTTAAAATCATTTTCTTTTCACTTCTATCTTTAAATCGTGTTCTTTTCACTTCTATCTTACCTTCCTTACCATCATTCTCATCTTCGCTACCATTTTTCTTTAACTTCGACCAAATATTAATTTTCCTTTCACTTCTACCATTTAATCATCACCGTCATTCTCATCTCCACCATCATTTTCCTTTTACATCTACCTTTTAATCTTTACCGTCATTCTCAACATTTCCCTTTCTCTCGTATCCTCTCTCGCCAACCCCAAAACGAAACCATCTCTCTCAAACGCCCGCCCTCCGCCACGTTTTTGCCCCGTCCTTGCCACCTTGCCCGCCGTCGCAAAATCTCGAAAAACTCGCTCCCACCCACAGAGGAGAGTCTGGTGCCGGAAAGACTGAGAACACGAAGAAGGTCATTGCCTACTTCGCCACTGTCGGCGCTTCCTCCAAAAAGAAGGACGATGAAGCCACAAAGAAGGTAAAAATCCCTGACGAAACTTCTCTACATTTCCCCTCACCCGTCATATCATCATACGTTGGATGGTAGAGACCTTAATATAGTGGTATTCCATACAAAAGATAATCAACTATAAAGACAATTTATTTATACTAAACCAAAAGAAATTTAATAGATATACGATCTAGGTTTCAGAGCGTAGCTCCATCATCTGGATGGATGGAGCCTGATGCCTGAAACCTAGGTCGCATATCTTGTAAATTTCGTGTGACTCAGTATAAATAAATCGTCTTTGTAGTTTATTATCTTTTCAGTACCATCATACCTTGGGAGAAACAAGGATAGCTTGCTTCTCACCGCCTTGTTGACGAATGCTTGCTTGATACAAGCTCCACTAATCATCTGCTTTCTGATCGGCCGGTGGAACCATCTAGAATGCAAAGACGCTTTAACTTAAAAATCTTCATGTCATGATTATCAATCCGCCGAGCCTTGTTTACCTATTCCGCAAATCTGTGAAGCGGGATCTTTTTAATCTCTGCCGGAAAGCATGGCCAAATTACCATAATACGCATTTTGTCAATGGCCGAGTTTAATTGCAACTTCTATGTACCTGCTGTAAAAGTTTCCGGTCTATTTTATAATTTTCTCAATGTTGATCTGTTTCATTCCTAGCCCGTGCAAGTTAAATCTCATTCCATATCCTTCCTCCCAGAGCTGTCTTCATGGTCCCTCTTTTTCTCTCTCCCTAGGGTAACTTGGAGGACCAGGTCGTCCAAACTAACCCCGTACTTGAGGCCTTTGGTAACGCTAAGACCGTCCGAAACGACAACTCCTCCCGTTTCGTAAGTATAAAACGCACATGCATCTCACCATGTACGCAATTTTGCTAAGTCCTGCTCTGTAAGGAAATGAAACCATTGTATTGCAACTCTGCTTCCTCTTTACCCCCCAGGGTAAGTTCATCCGTATCCACTTCGGACCCGCTGGAAAGCTGGCCGGTGCCGACATTGAGACATGTAAGTCGTTTTCCTTCCTTCGTTTAAACTTAGAACGCGCGGTACAAGGAACCCAAAGAATCCATCTGCTTCACATTCATCTTTCATTCGAGTCTTACTTTCATCTCAAGCTCTATGAGGATCGGCCTCCGATGTAATCATTCCCTTAGAAAAGTCCACGCGATTCCTCGTCTCTTCTGCCGAGATCGGAGCGAGAGATTAGAGCTTTGACATTTCCCAAAGCTGCCCTTCATGCGCTGTGAAAGGCCCGTCCAAGTAGGACGAGTGCCAATCTTCACTAGCGTTCTCCAGCCGCCCTGACAGATTTCTGATGACTTACACTTCCCCGCGATATCGTCCCTTAAATAAACTTCCGAAAATTCTCGAAATGTAAAACAAATCTTTCCTTTTCAAACAGATGCGTCTTTTTCGCAAGTCGTGGCTTGAATTCGTGAGGCGTCTCTCCCACTGTTTTGAACAAGCCAAAATCTCGGTGAGACATGCTGACTCATGCTACGAAGTGTATGAATCAGCGTTCTGCACAAGTTTTCAAACTTGGCAAAATGTGCGCTGAGAGTTGAAAGATGAACTCCAAAAAACTCGTTAGTCATCTCGGGTAATCTGATTCCATCCTCTTTTTAATTAATTGGTGGAAATAATGAATATTTTAGCTCCCATCATATGGAGAAGCAATTAAAAGTAATTAAGTGATCATAACTGAATTTATCCCTCTTTTGACTCTTTGGAAAATATTCTCATTAAAGTTATGTTGAATAAATTAATGTCTGTTGGAGTAATATGTATTTATTGAGTTATTTATTTGTCTCGACAAGGAAGATTATCACATTCTTACCCTTCTTTTGTTCTCTCTCTATAGACTTGCTTGAGAAGGCTCGTGTGATCTCCCAACAGACCCTTGAGCGATCCTACCATATTTTCTACCAGATGATGTCTGGCGCCGTTGAGACCCTTAAGCGTAAGTATTTAATCTTAAATGATGCCCAACACTTTACATTTAATCGCCTTGAAACACATCTCTTCCGAGATCAGTCCTTATACTAGAGGTTACTTTGCCTTCAATAATTTGTCAGCTACTGATGGGGAAGCATATCTTATTTCCGTTATAAAAACTTTGTTTCATTTCTGAAAATACTTATTATCTTGTGAATTATGAAGGCTTTTGTCCTCATTAACATTGGTGCATCAGAGATTGAAAGAGATAACTGAAAACATTTTCCTGCTAGTATTTCAAAAGTGGACTCTCTCTTTTGAGATGTTGTTGACCAAGATTCCTTTAGATCGATGTTAATTTAAGTTTTAAAATTCTTAAAATAATCTTCATTCAATCTTAAATATATAATAGATTTATTCATCTTAGTATAAGTATTTAATAGTAATTTTTAAGTTAAAATTATAAGAATTATTAACCAGTTCAGTTTTCGCAGGATCTTTAATGAAGAACGCTGTAGCGGATTATCTATTAGTTCATTAATTATGTATCTTTTATTTGATGCTCTTCTAAAATGACTTTAAATCCGTGATATTCTTGGAATATCTTTGAAAACTTCTTCGAATACCTAGAATTATCGGAGTAGATAGAGCCTTGTTCGGACTTAGGGGTGGAGGAATCCTCTCCCCTTCCCAATTGGCTTCTTTACTCAACGTAAGGAATGCAATGCAAATGCAAAATTTCATCCTTGCCACAATATATTTTTATTGATGATTATACGAAGAGTTGAAACTATAGTCCCAGAGTAAAACATATCGTGGCAGGGGTAAAAGTTTGTAGCGTTTCTTTCCTTACGTTATGGACTTCTACCACAAAGTCGTGCCTGAAGCAATTGATTATATTCTTTACTCAACTTCACGCCTGTGCGTTGACTTCCTTCCTCAGCAATGTGCCTTCTCAGCGACAACATAGAGGAATACTATTTCGTGGCCCAGGGAAAGACCACTATTCCAGGAGTGGATGACGCTGAGGAACTGATGCTCACTGACGTAAGAATCTGACTCGGAAGGAAATTCACACCATTCACACAGTTTTCATACGATTCCAAACATCTCGTTCACATCCTCCACACTTCTAAGCAACAGGTGTAGACACGCACGACTTCATTCGACTGAGCTGATCTTTCGAGAATCGCTATCCAATTTTACAATACTTCAACTTCTACCATTCACTTCTTCCGTTGGAGATGGAAGCCAAACCAGCAGCCATAAGGGAGATTTTAGATCCTAAAGATTTCTTAGATGGATAAGTCCAGGAACTTATCTAGATCTTAGAGATTGATGGATATTAGATCTGTCTTGAATCCAGCAGTCCTGACCTTCTGGGAGGATGGATTAGTCCTTCCAGAAGGCAGGATCGACGCTTCAGGCGCCTATCGAGGTGTGCGATACTTGTTTCTCAGTGGACCCGAGCCTTTGGGATCCTGTGTCTTCGTGTAACTGCATATGCACCGGTGAAATGGCATGTACAGTGCAGTTTGTCCAACGGGTTTGGTTTTTGTCAAACGTGACGTCCGAGTTTATTTTGTCTCGTCCAATGGCATGTTAGAACATAAGAAAATGGTTTTGTTCCCCCTTGGATTCCTTATTTAGTATTTTAATTTAGTGTGTGACTTTGAAAGTGTGTTTAACTATTGGACGCAGTTTTCAAATGATGAGCAGTCGTCATAAAAAACTTCATCTATTTCAAAACATTAAAACGACCTTAGTAAAAACTGCAAGTACTTCTGCTTGATCCTGAACTTGTAGATTATCATTTGGTTGCTGAACTTAATTTTTCTTGATCTGGCTGAATATGCTTTTAAATTTATAATTATGAGTTGAACCCTTTGAATTTGTAGTTACATTTACTTGGTTATGAAAATTTTCATTCAAAGAAATATCATTATACATAATATAATAATGTCTACATTTGATAGCTGCGTTTATCGTCCAATTTGATACATCTTTGTTTATGGTTCCAATTGTTTGTCTTTGACGATGACCACTTTTTCGATTTGTCCTGTGATGGAGACTTTGAATGTTATCATCCCTAAATTCATATCTCTTTTAATTGTACCGTTTGTTTGCACATGATTATGAACCTTATGTGAATTGTCCAATACTCGAAAGTTTGAATGTTTTCCATCCCTACATTTATAAATAGTGATGTCTTCATTGGTATGATATCTTCCAATCTATAAGGATATCATTCCGGTCCATATTTTTTTGATAGTTCATACATTTAACTTTAGAACCCTCTCCATGCACATTCTTTTGTCTTGTATTTGATTTCACTCTCCCTGACTTGTACAAAATGACCCCTACCCTAGTGTAAATGATTGCTGGTGGTTACCATTTTCCCCATTTTGCCCTTTTTGTTTTTGTACCATTGATGCATTCTTTTATCCTAGAGTGAAGCGTCCTTTACGTCAGTTTGTTCTGTCCTCGTCCTCTGATGGTTGTAATTGTCCCGATTTTTTGTTCCCCATGTCGTTGAGTCAGCATGCCCCCAAATGTCTCTCGTTGATTATATGTTCTCTTTCACGCGTGCAAGTGGCGATTGGAAGATTATATTTTCCTAATTTTAAGGGAAGGTAAGCCGAAACATTTATCCTTATCAACCATGTGTCGTCTAAATCATTGTCTTCTTTCTCTCCCCATTCACCTCCACCGAAAACCTCTCCTCTCCTGATTATACACCGACCACGTTACATGTACAGCAATCTGCCTCCTATCCGACAATGTCAACGACTACTACTTCGTCTCCCAGGGCAAGACTTCAATTCCAGGTGTAGATGATGGCGAGGAAATGCTAGTCACGGACGTAAGTTTGGAATACGCTTTGAATACGTGGTTAAGGATGCAATAAAAGCCTTGCATTTCGGGTGCTTTGATTCAGAATTGCATTCCAGAGTTTTGTTCATGAGTTACGATACTTCATTTCCTTAAAGAATAGGAATAACTCGGTCAATCTTTTAAAATAGGAAAGGTACACTCATTCTAAGGTGAATAAATCTCAATTTTTGTGGTGGTGATTATTTGTTTACAGATAGTCAACACATTTGTAGATCACTGGCGCAAGACTGATTAAGAGTTAATGCAATTAACATGTTTTTCTTATACAGCAAAGATAGAATTTTGATAAATAATTTGCATTCGCCTTATATATTTAGCTTTGCAATCTTTATTTTGCTTCATTTCTACATGCACTATTTAGAATATAGCACACAAAGACTCCTTACCTATTTCACGTGTTTTATAATATATGCAATTCTCCCGCAAAACCTACCTGCCCTTGCACCTTGACTATGAGCGAACATTATCCTACGTCGCACATTACCCTAAACCGCGTGCTTCGCCACTTAGAAAAGCGCCTGTTAACCGACCGTGTGGAAGATTATCACTTCGTCAGTCAGGGAAAATCGAAGATCCTTGGAGTGGATGACACCGAAGACATGGAAATAATCGACGTAAGTCGAAGACAAGTAGAGAGAATCCAGAGAAAGCAATGCTATTTATATCGGCTGAGAAAAATTGGCATTTCGCATCGCGCCTTGCTCGCCTCTTTGTAAATATCTATGTTTATTCGTTGCATGCTCCTCTGTGCTTGTCTAATTGTTATCTATCAGCGCACCACGATGGTCACATGCAGCTCACTGCTGGCCATTCGAAATGGTTACTCTATGCTAGGCAAATGTCTACGCTTTAGTACTTGGGCGAACCGTAACATTCGGCTGGGATCAGGCGATCCCCGGTGGGATGGCTGCAAAGGGCTTCGTTGGCTTCCTTGAAATACATTCGCAAAGAAGAAATTTCGCTGCTGCTTACTCCGATTTTACGCTTCCAACGATGCTGGCAAAATGGCTGTGGAGGATCTCCGGCAGCAAATGCTGCTCTGCTTCGCTTGCAAAAGCATAAACACATCGCTTCTTTTCCAGCTCTTCACATTTCGTGCTTGAACGGCTGAGTGTGCATCTTTCTAGGATTATCTCTTTCTGCTTTCAAAGCTTTGTATTTGCATTTTCTGAAGCTATATTATTTTCAGTTCCGCTTTTTAAGATTCGTCGGGGATCTCTTTATCATTTTATGTTCATGCACTATCGAATTTTCTAGCACTTTCTTCCTGCAACGCCTGCCGCTGATTTTTTTTTCCAGCGAAGCTTAAAGAATTACGCTCTTTAGACGTAATTCATGTGCACCTGCTTAGTTTTAATATGTTTCATTTTATGAAATAAGGCTTCAGCTTTGATACGCTGATTTACGCTTGATTTTTGCTGTAAGATTATTCTTAAGTTTTCTTAAGGCACTTTTAGCAATCTTAGCACTCTCTTTAGAAATAACTTTCTACTCTTTCTTCTCTGCTCTGCTATCTATAATTATTTATATATATTTGCTTATTTAATCTTATTTTTAAGTTTATTTTTATCTCATATTGCTGTCATCCGCTAAAGCGTGACTTTACCTAACAATTGTTTGCGTGTTTTACTTTATTTTCATCGCGAGAATGTCTGATATATTGAGTCACATCATGTCAATTTCATCTTGCGAGAACAACCTTTTTCTGACTTTTTTCAATTATATTAATCTAATTTCTTATCCCCGCGGCACAAATACTTTTCTTTAAGGAGCTTTTACTTGCATTCAAACGTTTCCAAGTTTCGCACTTATAAAATATAACACCTATATCGTAAGATAAATCAAACTGTTCCTCATCACTTGATTTTTTTCTGAATTTCAATCAGTTGTCAACAAAAATTCTAATTCAATCCGCAATCTTGGTATCTGAATTAGTGTACCAATTTTGCTGTTGGTTCCTCTTTAAAAATAGTTGTTCTTTATTTACCAATAAGTAAACTAACTATAATGTGCTCTATTATTTACTTTCTATGTATGTAATAAGAGTAAATTCTCCGTCATTTATCCTAGAATTAAATGCTTTGGTAAATTTTATGCTTAAGTATCGGCATGTTAGCCTTTATGTTGAATGTATTTTTAGTTATCTTCGCTTTTGCTTGCTTAGTAGAAATAAGCTTTGTGCATATCATTCACCAAATTTCGTCTCTCAAGGTTCCAACTTAATTGTCAGACCACTCGAGATTTGGCTCCTTGATATCGCACAATAACTGGGCTATCTAACAAATAATTCAATGAGTACAAATGCGATTGAAGTCTTTTATTCCGAAGACTTCCATCTCATTGCTCCTGGGTATTGTTGCAATCCTGGGTAATAAGTTACTCTATGAAATTTCGCTTGTAGTTGCTTATTATTTATAATGCTTTGAATGTCGTGTGGAATTTTGCTCTATGCATGAAGTGCAAACATCCCTCACGGTGTTGACGCTGTCGCTAATTTAGAAATTCTCTTCTTTTTTCCACGCGCTTCTGCTCGGATCAATCGCTTTTCTTTCCCCCCTCACCTTCTCCTCCTTCGCTAACTTTCTCAAACTTCGCTAAACCCTTCCTCAATACGTTCCTGAACGCCTGGCAATGTTCGCATGGCAGCTATGTGCGAACTCAGTGACAACATTTACGACTATTACAATGTGTCCCAGGGTAAGGTCACTATTCCCAATGTGGATGACGGAGAGGAAATGACCCTCACCGATGTAAGTATTCAACATCGCCTAAAAGCTTCAAGCTGCAAACGCTTCAAACTCCACAGTAACCACCACACACGATCTCAGACATCTCACTTATGGAATCACCACATGAATACAAAACAAACAGAAGTTTTTGGTTAGTCGAGGAGACCGGCGATCTTTTTCCTCGTGAATTTTACGCCGGTGACTATTTTGGGTTTTCAAGATCTTACACCAACTCATGCACAAAACTACTCACATATTTTTAGGCTTATCTAACAGCTAAATACGGGACCATATCATATTTTCATTTTTGTACACTTTTAAAACTCACATCTTTAACTTTCCGCATTTTTAAACAAAGGAAAGTTTTTGAAAAAATCAAACTACACGTTTTTTGACGTCGAATCTCATAGATTGTGTCTTATTGTTGAAAAGACTCAGCCTATTTTTCAAATCATTTATAAAATGACAATCTTTAAAATTAAATTATTAAAGTTCTTGACCTAAAAGACCATTTAAAACTGCATTGCATTTGTAATTTTTTACTTTTTATTTGATAAAAATATTGTCAATTTTCAGTTAATTTTCATGAAGAAGCACTTTGCAATGATTCGAATATCCAAGAATTATTTTGTTCTCTCGACTAATATAAAATATTTTTTCCATGCTTTCCTTTTCCTTGCCTTTCCTATTTCCCATGAGTAGCAAGCCTTCGACGTCTTGGGTTTCACCCAGGAAGAGAAGGACAACATCTACAAGATCACCGCCGCTGTCATGCATATGGGTGGAATGAAGTTCAAGCAGAGGGGTCGTGAAGAGCAGGCTGAAGCTGATGGCACAGCTGTAAGTTATACAATTAGGGCTGTACCTATATACCCATCATTACTGGAAAGAGGGAGATACCCACCTCTTTCATTTACAAAACACTTCTATAAAGCCCAACCTTATACACTGGTATCCCTCTTATGATTCATAATTCTAGTTTTCCTATAATTTCTATCTTTTAGATCTAACTCACCCAATCAATCGGCTTTATCTATCTTCCTTTTCCTTTCGTACCAGTCTAACTCCCAAAGATGAATCTTTATCAGTATCACTAATACTCTTTAAACTCACCTTAAAAACTCCTGTATTACTTCCAGTCTGCATTAATTTATTTAATCACTGTTTTGCCACTAAAAGCATATAGAAGAAAAGTTGGGTGCATATGTATTTTTATCTTAAAGTATGACTTAACGTTATACTATATTCAAGCAAACAACTTCATCTAGATTTTCTTATACCCTTTTCTACCCTAAATATTAATCCTTATTTCTCATTCTTAAAAGAAGAAATCCTTTATAACAGTATTATTTTTCCATACTTTTGTTACCTAATTACTGATGATTTCTCCATCTCCTTCGCTTCGCAGGAGGGTGAGCGTGTTGCCAGGCTCTTGGGTTGTGATGCCCAGGATCTCTACAAGAACTTGCTGAAGCCCAGGATCAAGGTCGGAAACGAGTTCGTGACCCAGGGTCGTAATAAGGACCAAGTAAGCAGCATACTTCTTAGCAAAAGCTCCTCAGCAACGCTCCCTAAGTTTGGAAGAACAAAAGTTCGATTATGTAAAGATTTAAATGAAAATTCCATAAGATGACGATCAAAGTTATCTTAGTAGCATTTTAAAGAGCGATTCACGCCCGGAGATGTAGTTAGAAGTTGAAGATCAAAGTTTTCTAATATTCTGAAAAGCGATTCACGCTCAGAGATGTAGTTTTGAAAGTCCTTTTGCAGTTTTGTTATTATGTTTTGCTCTCTCTAATACCTGTTTCCCTGATGTTCCGTAGGTAGCCTACTCCGTGGGTGCCATGTCAAAGGCCATGTTTGACAGGCTATTCAAGTGGCTCGTGAAGAAGTGTAACGAGACCCTGGACACCAAGCAAAAGAGACAGCACTTCATTGGTGTGCTTGATATTGCTGGTTTTGAGATTTTCGACGTACGTTTACTTCTATCCTACCGAATTCCTTTTACTTAAGTAAAATTTTGAAATTTCATTCTCACTCAAAAAAAAATGAAATTAATAAGTAATTAAAAAATATTCCAATTAACCTGAATACTTTGTGATATTAATAGAGTTCACTTTGAATTTTTGAAAGTCACTATGAGTTCATTTTTGATATTCTTCAGTCAATATATAAGATAAGATTTCAGATGATAATTTTTTTCAATTCAATTTTCATTCAATCCTTAGTTTTTATTTGGTTATTTCCCCTCGTCATACCCCCCTCATCCCTTTTCCCCATTGACAATTTAATTTTTTCCAGAGCCCGATGGCGCTCATAAATACCATTTTTCTGCAGGATGATTTTTGAAACCTTCTCAAAACCTCCCTTAATAATAGTTTGAAATTTTTAAAATGTAACATTCTCTGAATACAATTCCCCTAACTGATTATTTCTTTTCAGTTTGTTTGAGATAACTCTTCTATCACCTTGGGTGAGGAGTTAGTGAGCGCAGTCATTGTAAATTATCGAATTTGCGGCATTACAAATAGCTTCATTTGAATACAATACTCGATCATAATTTAACTCATAAATTTATTATAGATGTCTCATCTAGTAATTTTTGAACGATAATTGATCGGAGCATGTTTTAAGTATGCATCTTTTTTCAAAATTGCTGTGAGAAATTTATCATGATGGCGCTCTCTGACCCAAAAATGGCTTCAAGTGACTAACTATTATTGACCGAATGTGCCAATTTCCTCTCAGTACAACGGCTTCGAACAGCTTTGCATCAACTTTACCAATGAGAAGTTGCAGCAGTTCTTCAACCACCACATGTTCGTACTTGAGCAAGAAGAATACAAGAAGGAAGGAATTAATTGGGCCTTCATTGACTTTGGAATGGATTTACTTGCTTGCATTGAGCTGATTGAAAAGGTAGACTAGACTCTACCCTCATACAGCTTCCCCGAATAAGTTAAATATCCTTAATTTAAGCCATTAACATTAGATGTAAGATATCTGTAAGTTGAGTTAACGGGTTTGCTACTCTCCGCGATAGTTATGGACATTCATGTGATAGCGGAATGCCATAATCGTTAAGGAGAGATATTTAGTTCGATTCCGCCTTTATAGACATAGGCAAGGATCGGATTCAGTTAACCAGCGAGAGAATCTGTCTTTATCGTCGATTACTTCCGAATCCTCTTAAATGACAGAGGATAACTTCAACATCTCCCGACAGAACATTGGGAGACACTTAACCTCATGTTGATGTACCCCGAACTCTGAGACCTCTTTCGAGAGCAAAAGATGGTCACTCCAAAACTTATAACATTAACAGCCAGTCAGGAAAGCGATATTGGCCCCCTCCTTGAGAGCGGGAGTGGGAGCTGAAGCCCAATTAACCAATTGCGAGAACCGTTCCCCACGTGACGGTGAACGGAAATTTCGATTCGGCATGGGAATTCTGCATCAACCACTAGATGACTGATATTGACCTGCGGAAGAGCGCTGTCCAGGAAAACCATTCCTCTGTCTCAATTCCTTCCAAACCCAAAACCTTCCTTCCCATTTCACTCGATACCTGTCCTTTAGATCTAATTAGAACGTTTATTTTCTTCTCCAATACGGAAAATAACCTATCATTGAACATTTTTAACATCCTCCAATATGGCACCGTACACGACTGGTGTCCATGTCCCGTTTACCTCTTCCCTCCAACGCCTCCCTATCTACCGCTCTTGACGAATCGCGACCTTTAGTACAACGGCTTCGAGCAGCTTTGCATCAACTTTACCAATGAGAAGTTGCAGCAGTTCTTCAACCACCACATGTTCGTACTTGAGCAAGAAGAATACAAGAAGGAAGGAATCAACTGGGCCTTCATTGATTTCGGCATGGACTTGCTGGCTTGCATTAACTTGATTGAGAAGGTAAAAATGGAGAACTTGTAGGTTGTTGGTGTCATTTCTGTGAAAGGGAATAGAGGTGTATTGCCTCTTGTTATGGGTATGGGGGTTTGCGATTCTGAGTTAGGTTTCTGAAATCGGAAACCGGAGAATAAGTCGAAACTCTGGAACACTTGATGAAAGTTGAGTTGTCCGTGGGAAACAAGCGAGTCAGTTAGATCACGTTCCGATCAACCATACATTACGAGTTCGAAATATGATCATCGTCGAAGAAAACTCACCACACACATTCAACGAAAGACAACTGAAGCTGAAGACATTGACACATCTTGAAACCACCCTGTGCCGTCTCTTGCACTTGTTGTAAGCGTGTGTGGCGTCTTTTTTCTAGGTTGCACGTAACAGTGTGAAATTAAGTTTTAAATATTAATAATTACTCTTCTGTCCAAACGTCCAGTCGCTGTCCTACCTCTTTTTTAAATTTTTTTTTTCAGTCCACTCTACCACCTTCCCTGCAATCTTTTATTTTTGTCAGCACTCTTCGGATGTTTGAAGAACGTGTTTTGTCTCTGTTTAAGTCTGACGTCCAGGTTTTTCTCGACTTTTAACATATCTTGAAATTTTGTCTACTGTTTAACCACTTTTGTCCCATGTCGATTCTGTTATTGCCTTTACTTTTCAAGATTATTTGGTTTTGTAAGCGTCCTTGTCTCTCTCGTACTTGTTTTTAAGATTTTCCATTGACTTTTCATAGTCCGACTAATAACCGCAGCGTTCTCTCATCTATCTTTTCTATTATCTTCATCTCCCATCTTTATGCAAGTTTTTGGGTTGTGTGAACGTCGTGTGGACCCACGACCTTCCTTCATTCTGATCTGCCAAATGGATTACACCCGCTGTTCAATTTGGTTTAGTATAACGTTTGGGCAATGGCATTGAAAACAGCTTTGGAGTCAATTCTTGATTTGGAAGAAATGAGTTGAGTAAAGCGGGTTTGACTTTTGAGCAGGACAGAATCAGGGAATGGTCCCAACCCCTTCCCCTTATCATCTGGCCCCGTCTTTTACAGCAGCTACGTCCGGAGATGGATCCCTGCAGAGTGTGAATCCCTGCCCGAAATGTACTCACTTGGTTGCATCCAACTGATACAATTCCCCCCTTCCCCCCACATCGCAAGCGTATCTTTGTCTTTGGATCAGAAATTTCCCAGCGCTGTAGAAGCATTTATCCTGCTTCGAGCGCCTTATAAAAGACTTAAACTTAATTTTCTCCTGAAGTTGGCCCGTAGACTATTATCCAAAACTTTTCTGCCCGAAGTCACAACATACGCTTGTCCAAAGGTTGTTTTGAGTGATTATATTTTTTTAGATGTTTTGATTGCCTGGTTCCAACTTTTCCCTTTGCCCGCATCACCTCCACCCTCTCCCGGAACACCCATTAAGTAATCATAATGCCGCATACGAGGACCTTTTAAACCTTTGACCCATTAACCACCTCCCATCCCGAGCCCAACCCCCTTACTGCACATGAACTTGTTCGTCTTGCCTGAAATGTGTCCCAGTTGATATAACGAGAGTTTTTCTCTTTTTTCTCTTTCATACCCTTGTCGCACTTTTTCCCCATCGCACAATTTGCACCTTCCGTCGAATAACCGGCTCTTTTTTCTCTCTTCCCTCTTTTCTTGCGTCCGTCGCCCCGCCGTCCGAATGTTCGCATCGCACCAAATCTCCCCGAAACCCCAATTGCACTTCATTCGTCAATTTGCACTCCCCATCCTCACGATCCATCCCATCGACGGACATCTATTTTTTTATAAATGTAACCACAACTGCGAAACTTGGTTTTGCACGCAACTTTTGTTACGCTTCTCACCGCCCGACCCCTCAAAATATATTTAAAACATACTCTCCATTGCTAATCATAAAAACGATTCACCCCGCTTTCACTCACAATGCACCAATATATCGTCGATTTGAAAACATTTATCATGTCGGAAATGTAATCCACCCGCGACCTTTTTGAACAAATGAAAATATTCAATGCCAAACAAACAAACCCTTTTCACGCGCTCCTTCTTCACGAACACGACCGGTCACCTTTTCTGCACGTGCGTCACCCTATGTGTAACACAAAAACAGTTCAACGGCTTCGAGCAGCTATGCATCAACTTCACCAACGAGAAGCTCCAGCAGTTCTTCAACCACCACATGTTCGTGCTCGAGCAGGAGGAGTACAAGAGGGAGGGAATTGAGTGGACCTTCATTGACTTTGGAATGGATCTCCAGGCGTGCATTGAGCTCCTAGAGAAGGTAATGCGGAGGGAAATGCTGAGGACGAGCCACAAAATAGGAACCGCAGCTCACTTTCCAAAAATATATGTCTCATCTCAATCGACCCGACCAAACGCGATACCCAAAAGAGTATTCCTCGAGCACGGCTACATTCACCCCCGCCGCCTGCTTCCTTTTTCCCGCAGCCACACGAGTAGTACGATAGAAAACTGCATAGATATGTGTACCATGCACGCAGAGTAGTCGATGAGAAAGATTGAATGCTGCCTCCTCCTCTTTCTTCTTTTCCTCCTCCTGAGCTCCCGAATGGTAGTTGGGAAACTTCGAGTAGTTTGCTAGTTGAACCGGGACGTTTTGACGGAAGGTCGTGTCCTGACCAGCGGGACAGACCTCTCTTTCAAAACTGTCCTGACCGTGGGATGGGCTAAGGTGAGAATCTCCCTCGGACCAAGAGGGAATTCAGTTCTAGCGTCGTCAGTGACTTCAACTCTCTTTCTGTCTCCTCTGTCAATCCTCTATACTCGTCGCTTCTCCGCGATCTTTCCACACCTTTCTCTCTTTTGTATATACATCTCTTCCTACTTTCCTTTCTGCCTATCGCTCTCGTTCACGGTCGCTTTCTATCTAAAACAAACCGCGCCTCCAGCTTGAAAATACTCCCACGAGGTCGCAAGCCGCCTCCTTATCTTCGGTGGACTACCATGAGGACCGATTCCCCATTCCAAAAGGTATCGTGCCGTTGCCTGTTGTGCGAGACTGATTTTCTATGTTGTCATGGTTTTAGCAATTTTTGCGTTTTAAAAAATGTTTTACTCCTTTTTTGTTTATATTTTTCGTTACTCTCACCGCTTCGATTTTAGTTTTCTAAATTTCGTACGTGGATGTGGATTTCTAATATGCAACTGGGAGTGCTACTTCCCATAGTTACAGCCAGTACCTTTTCTTTTTCTTTCCTGTTGGCGAAACTACGCGTGCGTGCGAGTCGGCACGTGCTTTGAAGTACTTCCTCTCTCCCATCTCTACTTTCACAACCATGATCTGAACCGAAAGCCGACTAACGAAGGCGCACCACCCCTCCTCTGCTGCATTGTACAGCATCCGTCTCACATATCCTCTTTCCACCCGGACCCTTGATCCTAATCCTTCCGTCACAAGCTATGCTCTTAAGAAGAAGTGAGCCAAATAGTGCAAAGCATGCTTCCGACTCCGCGACGCTGCCTTAGCTAAACCGGCACTGTTCTCACATTCACTTCCCTTCACGTCTATCACGACAGTTTGTTGTTTGTCATTAACACATACTCCCAAACACTCACATCTGATCACCACATCTATATAACCCTCCCCCAACCCTTAGCCTTCATCTTCATCATATCTTTTCGATATCCTGAACTTGAGGGTTGCATTGAAAAATTGGGATTCTTGATTCTTTCTTTTTCCTCAGTGAACGTAATACCAATTAAATTTTATCTTTCTATTTTAAATATGATAATGGAAACAAGATCTATACTTTCACTAAAATAAATATCAAACAGAGATAATGTTTGTACAGTTACCTTTCTCAATCGGTTTTCACATATCTCTAGTTGAAGATTGAATATTGTTGATTATCGATGTAATATTTAGTCTTTTGATCTTGATAGATTTCATTTATTGCAATTTCGCGTATTTGTTGTGGAAAAATTAGAATACTTTTAAATTGGGGAACGATCGAATAAAGAGATATATTCCCTCAAAGCCTCCCTTATCCCTATCTTAACCAATCTATAAATACTTGTTACCTTCAAATACCTGTATACCCTTGTTATGCGGCCTTCAAAAACCGTACTTCATATCCACAATCCCCTCCTTAATCACGCGTTTATAATATTATTGCACATTCTCTATCTTCTCATATTGGTTTTTGTTAACATTTTTTCTCTTATTTTTATTTATATATAGCTGCGGTGTATATACCGTTGATTAGAATGTTTTCATTCCTTTCTTTCTGGCGCTATCATTTTTGGCAAGGAAGGAGACAGTGACGCCAGTATTTGTTGCTGTCACCACGTAATAATTGTGGCGACACTGTCGAATTCTCTCTCTGCCGCCATTTTGCTGTGCCTTGGGAATCGGAGCGCCAAAACCAGGTGTTCCTCTCCTGTCTTTTTCTTTCTTTCGTGTATATATTAAATGTTATTTGTTTATAGATGTGTAGACCTGCTGATCGATGCGGTGTTTGATCTTCGTTTGTGAACGTTTTCATGGTTCCCATACTTGTGATACCCACTGTTTCACCCGTCACTATGTACATAAAACTTACCAGTGATGGGTGGTCTCTTTATCACCTCTTCTAATAATTATGAGTTTCCCCACTTTAAATCCGTTTATGTGTTTTCCTTCCATCATGAAATTACGCATTCATGTATGTTCAGTGTGTCTTAAAAAAAACCGTGCCACTGACTCCATCTTGGAAATAGTACGAAGGCCATCTTTTCATAACCTGTGTCTGATATATGAAGCAAACATGTCTGAGTGAACTTATTGTGTTTAATCATGCGTATGGAAACTTAAAAAAAAACTGCATTGAGTAGGATGTGAAATCATGTTGTAACCCGCAGCAAATGCTGACCACGAGATAGCTGAAAACTGCACTTGAAGGTTAGGAGTAACTGATGATAATGTAGTTACGAAATGGATGGTCTTTTTAAAGCATTGCAAATATCAGGTTTTACTTTTCTTTTTTTTCTCTCTTTTTCTTTTCGCTTCACACCTCATTTTTTCTGCTCGCGTCCCATCTTCACCGCTTCGTTTTCCAACCACTCCCATCTTTTGTTTCTCACCCAATATTTTTGTTCATTTCGCGCCATCCTACACTTCTGCCGCTTCGCGCGCAACTTTATGATTTTATCGTTTTTAAATTCATCCAACGCCTCCAAACCCCTCTTCTCTCTCACACCAACCATCCTCCGTTCGCAATAATTCGCTTTGAAACTTCGCCGACTTCCTCCTCCACGCTATCGAACCGAATGGGCGAATCCCTCGCATCAGATCAACAGCTTTAATCAGCTCTGCATCAATTTCACCAACGAAAAGCTCCAGCAGTTTTTCAACCACCACATGTTCGTGCTGGAACAGGAGGAATACGAGATACAGGGGATCCCTTGGACTTTCATAGATTTCGGAATGGACCTCCAGGACTGCATTGATCTGATTGAGAAGGTACTCGGGATGGGAAGTCAGATTCCCCCAAATACACACGCTCGCAAGTTTTGCATCGATTCCATAAAAAGAGAAACTCTTTTTCGCGGAGATGATTGGCGATGATTTTTGTCTTGAAAGCTCATTGCGGAACACACTAAGATCTCGGGGGAGCGGGGGACTAAGGCGTGTGCATGCGAAAGCAGTGCACCGCCTTTTAGTTCCCCCTTCCCGTTGTGTGTGTGTTTTGTTGGCACTCATATGATCGCTTTCGTAGAGCCAAACATGCTATCGCTGAGTACTAACGCAGCGGTACGTCTGCACACTCTTTTTTTGCTCAACTCATGGTCGGAAAAGTTTGAAGCACCTAGCTTGTAATCGTTGGCCAGTGTTTTTGAACGTGGGGTCGTTTGAAAAATGCTGTTCCCCCAGTAATTTTGGAAAAGTAGATTAACCCCAAGTTGCTTCATGAATTGATGGCGTTAAACTCCACCGGGGTCACATTTTCGATGCAGTGATTGGAATGAAGATCGTGGCTTGTCATTGTGATAGTTTTTGCATTTTAAAAGTCTTGTTGCAAACATAATGCTTACCTCTTTACATAAATTGGTAATCTGTGAAAGTTTTTACGTTTTCATCCTAGCCAAGCGTTTGTGAAAATGTAGGTAATCGAGTTGGCCTTAATTATCTTTCATGATTGTCATTGGATGAGGGAATTAAATACTCGCGACAGGAGATTCGTTTAGTCAATATGATGCAGGTCAGTGATGAATTAGGTTTCCATTGTGTGACACAAATGAATATTTCTACCATACGTGAAACGAGTAGGGATCATTTAAAGTCATACAATGACTCAATGGAGATTGGTCATTAACTTCTTTATGTCTGTGACTAAATGTAAACATTCTGTACATTACCGTGTAAATATTCTCATTCGTCCTTTTTGTACATATTATTTAAAAATTGTATTAATAAGAGAACCAACTATTCGTCTGTCACTAACAGTTTCAATTGCTCAGATTTTTCGTTGTAAATAAATCATTCCTAAACTTGGGGACCGAATGGTTTCAATCCAAGTTCCTTTCTGTTTCATCCAAATCCTATCCACTTTCGATGTTCCACTTTTTAGCTGTATTTATCAGCTTTTACACTTTCCAAAGAATATTTCTTAGTGTCCTGAAATAAGGATAGACATCCAATGAATATTTTCCAAGGTCATGAGCTTAACATCATTAGCCATGTGTTTGTGTTTTGTCTTACGCATGTATCGATGTTGTAACTAACATAGAGATAAGGTTCACTTGGTTCTGTGTCTAATCTCTATTATATAGAGGAGGAAGTGAATTTATACCTTCCCTACCTATTCTACGTATTGTATATGTATATCACTAAATATATTAAAATTTTCAGAAATATGCCCACTGAATTGTGATAGACTTTCCGGAAATCTTTCTAGCACTCTTATTAACTTTTGAATCACTCTTTATAACTTTTGAGTGAGTATATTCTTTGGGCTTGTAACATTAGAGTTATAAAAATCGTGAATTGACTCTTTAAAATTATTCCTTTGCTGGTTCTATTAACCCTCGATTATTCTTGCAATTTCACATTTTTAAACACAATTCATATTTATGTGTTTGTAAAATATCTCATCAGAATAAAATAAGGATTAATTTATCGCAGATATTTTGATAAGTAACTCATGATTTTTCTTGGATTTGCATCCTTGACGCATTCTATTTAATAATTATGTTCCTACTTGTTTAATCATAATCATTTAGCATTCGTGATAATGCATTCAAATTAATCAGCATTTCGAGGGTGTAATCTAGAAAAATTGAAAAAAATGTTATCATCAGTAATATAACGGTCAAGATAAAATTGCATTCAATTTTTCTTGCGTTAAAAATAATCGGGGTGACAGAAACAATATGGTTGTAATACGGAAAGTAACTCCAACTCGAAGAAACGTAAATATAGCTGAAACGTATACCTTCACCTTTTTTGTAGTTCTTTCATATAAATCCATCCCCACTGCCTCCTCTTCTATCTACTAATTTCACTGCATGCTGATTTTGTTTCACTAGCCGATACTTGGCCAAGGTAAGGCATTAAAAGCACTGATTGGCTGCAATTACGGGACCAAATGACGGGGAGCCGCACGGCAGTAAGTATACAAACACTTTCCTTCCTTCGTAAGCTGAAGCGGAGGCGGCTTTCTCTCCGAAACTCCCACATCTTCTCGCATTTGGCGACGTGGAGAGATTTGAAGCGCATTTATGAGGCTTTGCTGCACAAACCCGAGATAAACGAATGCCCGATGGAGAGCAGTTCCATCAGTATTTTCTTAGCGATTCGCTTCGAGTAGATAGCTGCGTAATCAAGGGGCGCCATTTTAGTGTATGTGATTCAAAGCAAAACCGCTTCTGTAGTAGTTTGTAGTTTAACCTAGATCTTAATTATTGGTATACTGGGGCTTTTTGGAAGTAATTTGTTATCATTTTGCTATCATTTACTTTGGAATCAAGAAAGTACAAGTCATTCACTAATGAAATAATTTTTTGAATAAATTCCGTTAATTTGCTAGCATTAATTTTGAACGTTTCGAATATTTTGCTCTTGAAAATATTTTAAATATATGTCATAATCTCGGTAGCAGTATTTTAAAAAGTTTTGAGTAAAATTTGCAATTGCAGTAGCAGTAACGTTTCGAACATTAATGCTTCTCAAGTAAAATTACCCGTGGAAAATGCAGTAATTTTTAATGTAATGACAATTTGGGCTTGCTAAAAGCTGGCAATTCCATCACATTAAGCTGAAGTCAAAGTAAAATTAATTTATTTGCATTTTTTGCAATTTTATGTTCAGTAAGCTATTTGTTTGAACCTTAAATCTCACGTTTAATCTCGGCCCAGTCGCAGCTTGTATTCGCTCAGAGCTTAGCAGCATATTGGCGCTAAAAAGCGCTGCATTTTTAATCGAAGCAGTAATTATTATGTCATGTCAATAACTCTGGGGCAAATTAAACGTGGGCAGCGAAGGTTTGATTTCTGTATGTGCAAAGACCAGTGGGGATTTCCTGTCTCATTTCTCACACACTATTCATTCCTCTCCAAAACGCAGCCTATGGGTATCTTGTCCATCCTAGAGGAAGAGAGTATGTTCCCCAAGGCTACTGATAAGACCTTTGAGGAGAAGTTGAGGAACAACCACTTGGGCAAGTCTCCCAACTTCCAGAAGCCTAAGCCACCCAAGCCAGGTCAGGCTGAGGCTCACTTTGCCATCGTCCATTACGCCGGAACCGTAAGTTAACACAACTTCTATCTTTCCTTTCTTATCTACCATATTCAATAATAAGTACAATTGGATCATTTTCTCACTGATTCAATTGAATTGTTGCTCATGTACCAATCCATTTTTGGAAGTGGTGTAAAAGTATTTACTCTGTTGAAATAACAGCCGTTACACCTTACTTTTAGAATATTCTATCTGGAAAAGTACCCGTTTGTGTAAGTGAGGTTTAACCTGCCTTATCTAATCAAATTTTATAATTAAATGGAACTATTACATCTAATTTCAAGGTTGTAAAATTCGTTAGTATACTAAAAGTAAGCAGTTTTCTCCTCACTGTGATAGATGTTGCTAACTTGTATTGTTTGTAATCTGGGAAACAGGTCGCCTACAACTTGTCCGGATGGCTTGAGAAGAACAAGGATCCCTTGAACGACACTGTTGTCGACCAGTTCAAGAAGGCATCCAACAAATTGTTGGTCGAGATCTTCGCTGACCATCCTGGACAGTCTGGTGGTGCTGATGCCGGTGGCGGCGGCAAGGGTATGTTTCTTCGGAATCCATCCTGAATCTCTCCGAAATCACCTCGTGCACCAAGAGATGTCAATTTGCCATAATCCCCATGAATTACCGTTTACATATTAAAGAAACATTCATATGATTTCCTTTACGAAATCAAAGTTCCCCTTTGTCCCCGTTCATGTTTCTTAGCATTGTGTTTGATTTCTGAAGATCAGTTCCTTAGAATTTCATATTAAGTGAAACTCATTACCCACGTATATTATCCCTTGATTTTAAAAGTTAATTTCATGTTTCTTAGCATCGTGTTTTATATCTCAAGATCAATTCCTTATAATCTTATATGAAATTAAATTCATCAACCAGATACATCATTCCTCTAAGTTAATTTCAGTATGTGTATTAATTTAACTTTATTTCAGGTATTGAAATCTCACTAAAAAGTTTACTATTTTTCGTTACCTTGCTGTTATTGTTCTTTTTGTGCTCAATTAGTATAATATTTTATATCAATTGATACCGATAAGTTAGTAGAGCTAAACATTTAAACTTTGATTATTTTAAATTAGTTTTTGAAAAGCTTATAGCATTGATTAGAGTTTCAAGTTTTGAATTCAGTATAGCACTTTTTATTAGGTGCTGTTAAAGTTGAGGGATCAATATTGTTTGTGGAAGTTGTATTTCAGTTCCATTAAAAAATTGCAAGGACTTAAAAAATTGAGTTGGTTAATGCTACTAGAGGATAGTTGAAAATGATTGTTTACACAAATTATTTGTACATACCATTTACTTACATTGGAAATTGTTAACAGATAGACATCCTTCAGGTTGAAATTATTTCATAGATTTCATATCACTAGTTCATCGATTGTCAATTGATAGGGTATCGCGGTACAGGGATAATGTTTTAATTGTTTTGTGTCGAGTTGAATGTTCACCCCAGAAAGTATGACTGTGAATCGTTGCTCATAAATAAGGCTGGTTATGTGGATAAGTGTTTCAATCGGGCTGGAGAGCGCCAGGATGAAGCACTCAAGGGCATCGATGTGGGACTTCGAGCAATGCCTTGATCTGGTGTCACCGTCTCAACGTCTTGTCTTTGTCTACCCTTTTAATGTGTTGTCTCTCGTTCTCCCGGCGTCTGGGTCTACCCTTCAACCATCCTCGTTTGACGTCACCCCCCCTTCGCAAACGCTTTTCGCATCGAAAGGCGGCAAGAGGACCAAGGGTTCCGCTTTCCAGACCGTCTCCGCCCTCTACAGGGTAATTTCAACGACCGACGAGGACCTCATGTAGAATTTGCCGAAGCACTAATGGTGGAATACTGCAGACGAAAATTTCTCGTCACGGATGGCGATGTATTTGATCTGCTTTTTTGAAGAGCTTAAAAAATAAACCTCGGTTTAAAGTTTTAAACAGTAAAACAGACAACCCATGCAGTTGTGTCTCTACCAAAGGAGATTTTCAGCGGACCGGTCGCGATGTTTAAAACTGATCTCGGGACAAAATCTTGATATCTCTATCACTGAAATGAAGACTACATTGTACGCGAAGACTTCTATCTACTATAAGTGCTAAATTTCTGAAAATTAATAGGCCAAATGTGACATTTTAAGCTTCTCAAACTTTCAAGATCGGAATAAAACTTAAAATTTTCGTCCTCAGTATGAAAGATGGGCTTTAGGCTTCGTTTTGAATACTTGTTGTATGTTAGAATCCTCTGTTCAATATTTCCTATCCGCTCCTTAAGGGAGCACTACTTGTTGTGTACAACATCTAGCGCTGTTTCAGCTGCATACTCTATGTGCCTATATGTTTTCCGTTGTGGTTTTCACTGTCTCTCTCTCCAACCTCTCTCTGTTTCTCTCACCTTCACTATCTGTTCTAGTGCCTGTTTTTGTTTTGATCACTGTCGTTCTTGATGTTGTGGCTGTCTCACAATCTCTTGTGGCTTGTTCTTTCCGCTGTGCATGTGTTCTATGTCTGTGTCGAGACACGAGCGTCAACAAGACATCAAAATCTGACATCAACAACAACATCAATGGAAACATGGGAGGGTTTCTGTATCAATCACACCGATTTTCTCAAAATCTTAATGGGGTCTCTTGCATCAAAATCCAACGAAAATCTTTATCCTTTCAGTATGACTTGGGTACAAAAGAACTACTCTAATAACATAATAATATTCTCTTTCATATTTACACCGAAATCACGAACAAACAGCAGAATCAACCACACAGAAAAACTGTGTTTATGTGTAAACAAGATGCATTCTATCTTTCGCATTCATAATCACTCACTTCCACATCACTTGTACAGACCAAGTAAGGATGCTTCTTACGAATGGTACTCTTAATTCTGTGTGCTTAATTTAATCGAATGATGCCATTTACCTCTGTGTATCCTCCGTAATCTTGAGGCTTCCACGAAGCCCTCATGCTAGAGGATATTCAAGTAGATGTCTGCCGAACGCCATGTGCTAATCTCTATCTCTCTCTCTCTTTCTCTCTCCTTCCCAAATTTTCCGCTCTTTCTTTCTCTGTTTATTCGTGTTCTTGGACGCAGGCGGTCGTGGCAAGAAGGGTGGTGGCTTTGCTACGGTGTCCTCATCATATAAGGTATTGCTTTTCGCTTCCGGTTCTGCTCCCCTAACCACCTTACCACGGCATGAAGAGCCCTCACCAGGGCCTTCCTCATGCACGCTGGATTCCCATGAGATACTTTCCGGAATGGGACTTTACGGCGAAGCCGTTTCTTTCTTCTCCCCATCCAAAACTCCTGCAAAGCAAATAAAAGCATCGTCAATAATCATGATCTCCAGAACTGCTAATACTATCTTGTGACTGACCGCATGAGGCTTTCAAGGCTTTAGTATGACTAACGGAAAAAACATTTAAAAGGTGGTCACCCTATGGCTGAATATTCACTCAATGACTTCGTGCAAGGATGAATGGTATCAAATTGGATATACATGAAATGCTCCAACTGAGGATCAGTTTCCTCTAAAGCTTAACGACAATAAATATGTAACAGCTGACTTTGAAGTAATCATATTGTTTGATAATAATTGGGATGAACCTGTATATCCCAACCTATGAGTCGATCATAGATTTGGATGGCAGTTTCAATCTTTTGTTTACCGCACGAGACGAAGCTCAGTTACCAGCCATAGAGTGATCCCGGATATTTTCAAGCGATTGCTTGCTATAAATTCCGCATAAAAACCTTGCTTTCATTGCGAAAGGTGCGGCTTACCGAAGAGAATTGAATTTATTCAATCCTCCTCGTGTTATATATTGACTAACAAACTGAGTGCCCATAAGTGATTAAATGCTATCCTTCCTCACCACTATTGTAACATGTTATCCAAAATATTTTGATGATAACCTGATTGAACCTTGATTAAATTCATTATGATTTTTCAAAAGTAAATTCTTGATGATTTCTAAAATTGTATTTAAATTAATTTCAAAAACAGTATTTCAAAAGTAGTATTTAAATTAATTTCAAAAACAGTATTATAGTGTCACTACTGTAATTCTTCAGATTAAAGTTTTTGCTATTCCGTCAAAATTCAGACAAGTATTGAATTACCACGTTCTAACGCATTTTTCATTTCCCCATTTCCTCAATCCGTCCCCGTTCTCTCCGCACCCTGTCCTTAAAACCACAGGAACAGTTGAACAACCTGATGACCACCTTGAAGAGCACCCAGCCTCATTTCGTCCGTTGTATCATCCCCAACGAGTTGAAACAGGCCGGTAAGTAACAACACGAAAATAAATAAATTCTTTTTGTAATCGGCTCCCGAAATCACGACCATACATTCTGATAACATTCCAATAATCTTCCCTCTTGAATTATCTGCCTTCTTCTTTCGACTCCCACCTTTACTGAATTCCGTTTCCCTTACTGTTGATATCTTTTTCCTATAAAAAAGTTGGCCCACACCACATCTGATCGTAATGCAACAACCCTCTTATCTATTATCACCAACATCTTTAACTTTTAATTTCTCTTTCCCTTTCATTTATCATGTTCGCAAAATTGTTATATTATCACTTTAAATTGTCTCATGCTGCATGTGATAAATTGATAAATGAATAAATAATTAATATTCTGTACGCATTATCTAGTGCTATTCCACAAGTTTCTTGCTTGCAATCTAAAAATGAGTAGTATAACGGAAGATGAAGTCTCGGGTCATGTATTTGAGAAGTAATAATCTTGTTGAAGTGCTTTTCTTAGAGCCGACTTTATGTCCTTTGTTCCGAGTGCTTTTCGCGATGATGAGACTTGTTTCCTCTCCCTCAGGTGTTATCGACTCTCACCTTGTCATGCACCAGCTGACTTGTAACGGTGTACTTGAAGGTATCCGTATTTGCCGAAAGGGATTCCCCAACAGGATGATCTACCCTGACTTCAAGCTCCGGTAAGGTTTCAATCCACAACACACAATTACATAGTTGTACGGAATACTTTGAATAGTTAATTGACACCGGAAATGCGGAGGTCTAATTGCTGTATAAATCCATTGAATAAAATCTGGATAGTAGCTTCTTCTCAAATAGTTTACTGCTAGTAGCTCTTTTGGTAAAATTGGTATAGATGAAACTCATGGAAAGACTTATTCATGAAAAGCATATGAGAGCACTTGATGACAATCATGACATAACAACTTCCGTGGCTGTACTTTTACCGGATCCTCGCAACTTAATGAATTATAATTCAGTAAATTCAATTCACCAATTTCAATAAACATTTTGAAATGTTTCATTAGAATTTGGCCTTATATAATAAAAACAGAACTTAAGAATAATACCCATTTGCAGTCCAATTTGGGAAAAAGTTCATTTTATCACTTAATCTCTATATTTTTTACTTCCTGGCTTACGTATTTCTGGTATCACTTTAGATGTATGCTAAAATAATAAGATCTCTTACAGGTTTCCCCAATCAGAAGAAAACTTTCTCCTGTAAATATAAATATTCTTTACTTTCTCGCTTATATATATATTCCCTAGACGTCTTTGTTTTATTTCGGATAACTTAATGCAATTTAAATATTTAGTTAACGTTTACCTTGATTCAGATTAGTGATAATGACTTTGAATGTTCATTATACCCGTAATACTGCTAATAGAAGATAATCCATTTGAATTGGAGACAAATTAGATATTCGTATATGAATCAATGAAGCAAGATAAATGAAGCATTGGAATCCTATTTATCCCTGTAATTAAATCCTGAGTAGCGTGACTCCATGAATTTTCCACGATAGAGAAAGGCATGAAATTCCTTCATTGCCATTAAGTCAGAAGATGAATCAACCAACGTGGAATATTTATCTCAAGAAGGATCATGAGTAATTCCGAACATTCAGTTCAATTTATAATCACCATATGGTTCCATTTCATCCCTCCCCACCCCTAAAAGGTACATGATCCTGGCCCCTAAGACAATGACTGAGGAGAAGGACCCCAAGACCGCTGCCGCCAAGTGTTTGGAAGAAGTCCAGTTGGACCCCGAATCCTACCGTATCGGCCACACCAAGGCTCGTCCCGTCTTATATAGAAATTCGATTTTTCACCCCTTTTTTATGCCTGACCCTTCACCCAAGTTTATTTCTTTAGCACGCACCACCTAAAGAATTATTTACAAAGGAATGCACTTTTATCTTCTTTAGAGATGAGATCACCAGTGGATGTCCATGGATTTCACCAACCCCTTTTATTTAAAATCACTTCCAATAGTATGATTTATGCACTTCTCCTGCACTTTGTCTTCGTCGTTATCCTATGTCTCCCTTGTCGGCAACAGCCACAGTTTGTTTGTGACGTCTAGGTCTCGGATGGGACTCCTATGACCACCGTTTAGATTTAATGCCAACCCATGGTAATGTTATCTCTTTCCCATGCACGCACCAGATAGCGATGGTCCAATCACGGTATTATATTCCAGTGTATTGTTTTTAAAAGTGCCCTTTGTCTATTATGAGTTGTCACTCGGTGTCAGCAACTGGTCTCAAGTGGAGGAACCCTGGATGACTCTTGTTTCGGAATGTTTCACTTAGAAATTGTCCTCGTGGATTTCTCCTCTTGATTACTCTTGCAAAGCCTTTGGCACTGTGTTTCGTTTACATTGTGATTGTCTGAATAGTGCATTCTGAGAGGCCGAAGGGGTCTTTTGACCATGGTCTGACTCCTCTCCGAATGCCACCCTTCCCGATTTGTTCCCTTACCTACGGCCTAACCGTATTTCCAACGCAACCTCTACAGCTATAAGATCCTGGCACCGCAGCAAGTGAACAAGGTGGAAGACCCCAAGCAATGCGCAGAGATCATTCTGGAACAAGTGGCCCTGGATACTGAATCGTACCGTTTGGGTCACACTAAGGCACGTGATTTATCGTGGAAGGCAAAAGCAAATTCAAGCAGCTATGTTTAACGCAAAATAAAATCTTTGGGTTCTGCCCCCGTGGGCCCGTTTAGTTCTTGGTCCTCTGTCTCTATTGGAGTTGCACCATTAGAGGCAAAGGATACTCAAGAAAAAAACGCGCCATACTCGAAGAAGGTGTAGAGCTCACTGAAGGAGTTTTTATAAGTCCTTTCTACGTATAATTTCTTCTTCAGTTGGCACCCTTCTAGGGTAGACCCTCTATGTACATACAATCTTCCTTCCGGAACTTGAACAGGCATTCACGATATTATCCTTATCGCATTCATTCATTGACTTTTTCAAATCGAATCGATATCTAAACAATATCGAGTCTAAATGCCTCAAAATTCCATTACCGGCAAAGAATGATTTTGCCAAACATTCACGGTATCCAGTGTTAAATAATTTACGCGTCATAGAAGCGTTATATAACGTGATGCCTGTTTACATTCGGAAGAATTCTCTCATCGTGTAAATACGTCTTTACTCGTAGCAGCGCATAATAGCTATCTTCGTCTCAACTATATGTATCTATGTGTAAATCTTTGTGACTGTACTTCGTCTGGTTCATGTAATTCATACTCCCATCTAGCGTAACCTGCCTTCCTCTCCTTTCATTGTATGTAAGCATCCTCTATATTTTTTTCTTTGTACATTGTGTAAAATATTTCTGTCCATTGTTCTTTGTCATGTTTATTACCCTTTTATCCTCTTTATGTTCGGCCATGTAGTTCATAAAATCGGTGACGAGGCAGATAAGTTTAATATTATCATTTAATATCTAGTATTCTGATCGCTTTAGTTTTGACTATCGAGCCGCGATTTGAAATTTTTTTCAGTCTATGAGAGAACGTAAACACGGTTTAAGAAGCAAATGGATTCAAATTCAGGGGATACTTCTAAGATAATTGTGGCGTTGGAAGGTAGCTATTTTTAACTTTTTCTCTTAAATGTTGATCTGATTGCAACTTTTTGAGCCCTAAGATCAGAAATAATTTATCTGATAAATATTTAAACATCGAAAAACTTATCGCGCTGGCATTTGCACGGAATTCCAAAGTGCTTCCTTTCCATTCAAGTAAAGTAAATTAGTTCCCGCACATCAAAGCAACTAGTTTCGCGAGATATAACAACGGCTAGGAGGTGGAAATTATTTCTCCACGGCATAATCTTTATGATATTCCTAAAGTTCCTTTGACGAATCTCAATTGCCCTTGTTCAGGAAAGGGATCGTTGAACGGAGACCATGGCTGATAAACCTTATACCTTTCCAAACCAACCTCAACTTATCTGTATGCCCTCACACCAGTGATCCTGCCACAAAGTAGATGTGAAAAAAAATCAATCAACCACCCTCCCCATTTCCCACAGCTACAAAATCCTGTGCGCACATCGCATCGAGGAAGGAATGTCTTTGGAACAAATAGCAGAAACTATTCTGGAGACGGTGAACTTGGAGCCAGAACTGTACCGAATGGGCAAAACAAAGGTACACGGACCGTACTGGGAACAAGGATAGGGAGCTATTGGGGAAAGAGCTCTGGGGAGATAAATGATAGCCATTTACCAATTCGCTTTTTGACGCAAAACATAAAAAAATGAGCTTTTTCATGATCATTGTTTTTATTTGCCGCGCCTTCATCACGGATAAGAAATTAAATAAAGCACAGCAATAACGAAGAAAGAATCGCATTTGGGGAAATCCAACTTGAGAGTGGTAGCTGTAAAGCATTTAACAAAAAGCACATCTTTATTTCAGCTTCGTATACTGCTTTTACGCCGCAGATATGGTACTTGCAGTACAACGCTTACATTAAGTATATTATGCGTAGAACAGTGTTCACACGTTTAAATCCATATCGTATGCTTGCGATTTGACACAGTATCATGCGCTATGTAGTCTACGCTGTCCTATGAATTTTGTAGATGCTTAGCTCATATCCTTGCTTACGAGAGGCTTGTTAGAAATTATTTTTAGATTCACATTCGAGTGATTCACACAAGGAGGCCGTTTTTGGCTCAAGCAGGAGTTATAAATCATTCATAATGCTTGTATGCTTCAAAATAACTCTTTTGAAGTCAGATTTAATACCGATTTTGAAAGAAAGTTGTTTTGATTTCAACGGGAGGATTATTAGATTCAGGAACTTTCACCCGCAGCTTACGATGCACATCTTTGCAAAAAATACGGCAACGCTTAGTATAGCTTTCAAAGCCTAACATATTTTAAGCACAGACTCTCGTCCTCACACTCAGCAACCTCTGTTTCCTATCTTTGTATAATTGGCCTCTTGAATCTCAATGTGTCATGTATGTGCTGTCTTACTTTTTTGTGTTATTATCTAAGTGTAAAAGCTATTAGCGCATTCGCTGCTCAACCGCTGCTCAGCTGCTGCTCAACTGCTGCTCAATAGCTGCTAAATAGCTTAAGAAGTCATCATCAAAAGTGATGTAGGTCACTTCAGCCGACGCCAATAGAAGCTTATAGCGAAGTAGCCAAAATCAATGTTCACCTTATATGGATCTAAATATCTAAATCTCTAACAATTATATGTCAACCTATTAAGATGAAACCCGTATTGCCCTAGATTCCTGTCGCTTAAAAAAATCCTCCAATGTTTGCAGTTTTCCGACCCTATTTCACTTCCAAAATGAATGGAATTGAATCCCTGCTCGCTTTTCTGCACGCTTGACATATGATGCCTTATGTCGAAGCAATGTGTCAATGCAAAACATTATTATTTTTTTGGTAGTGCGTTTGTTTGTGTGCTTTTGTGTAGTTGCCCCGCACTTTGTTACTTCCCAGCCGCTAAATTATGTACGGACGGCAAAATTAATACGGGAATATAATTGAGGAACTTCATTTGTTTGATACTTTCATGCTCCTAACTCGGAGCGGCCATTTTGTGGAAGGCCTTTTTCTCAATAGAATACTTCAAAGTTTCAGTATTTTTCAAGGGACGGCGAGTAATAATTTTCCACCACGTCCCCTCTGGCTTGCATTCATTTTAGCCTTGCTTTTTTCACTGTTGAATTCATTGCACTGATTTGTATCCTCTGTAATGACTGCCGTCCGTTCCACCTTTTTTGCGAGCGATAGGCAAAGCATCGGGCCGATGGCACATTTTTCTGACTTTCTTCTTCTTCGCCCGTTCCCTAATCCCTTCACTCGTACCCGTCTTGAATTCCCTTCGAACGAACCGATTCGAAATCGAACAGGTCTTCTTCCGTGCCGGAGTCTTGGGTCAGATGGAAGAAATGCGTGACGAGCGTCTCGGCAAGATCATCTCCTGGATGCAGGCCTGGATCCGAGGTTACCTCACCCGAAAGGAATACAAGAGGTTGCAGGACCAGAGGTGAGTTCTCCCAGTTCATGGACACTTTGAGCTTTCCTTCAATCCAACCCCATACCGCGACAGTGGATCGTACAACTGCTTGTGTTCCTTCTCTGCAGACTCGCCCTCCAAGTCGTACAGCGCAATCTCCGCAAGTACCTTCAGCTCCGCACCTGGCCATGGTGGAAGCTGTGGCAGAAGGTCAAGCCTCTTCTCAACGTCACCCGAGTGGAGGACGAGATGAAGGTGAGCTCTCAAATATTCCGGAAGATCGGCTACCGAATGCTTCCCCATCCTCCCCGTTTAGGAACTCCTGAATTTAGGCTTAAATTTAGATTTTCCGTCCATTTATAATACGCGACTGTTTGGCGCAAATAGATCTCACCTGGCGGTAGGGTAGAGCGGATTACCTTACCGAGAGAAGTGGGAAACTCTTCTCGGACGGAGAGTGTAACTTAACGGGCAAACGGTACACAGGGAAGTTATGGGTGCGCGTGAAATAGTCGTCGGTTGAATAAACCTTACTTTATTCCCATCTGGGTGACGCATCTACGCCGTAATACGCTTGCATCAAAGGGATGTGTCATGCAATCAAAGGAGCTGGCACCTAACTCTGCCACCGCTTCAGAGCGGGAATAATTAAAACGGATTCGTCATAATTGTGGCTAATGTTTCCAAATACACGGGTTTCGTTTATCTGCCATGTTGCTATCCCTTTGAAGCTATTATTGGTTGCGCATGCGAAACCGTTTAGTTAGGTAAACACAGTTAATAATAACATTCTCAACTCACGACTTTTACGAAAATAGTAAAACGCTCATAATTTGTGATGTTTCACTAATTATTATCCCTAATAGTTTTATCAATTACTAATATAGTTTACATCATATTCTACGACTTATTATTCGCTATATTAGAATTAAGAATACAAATTCAACACTCTTCATCAATAAACATTCTTACACAACTTTTTGTTTTATTTCTTTTATATTTCTCATTTATTCACCTCTCTCTATCCTGTATATGTTTTCTTTTATATCCTACATTATTATTTCCCCAGAAATATCACATAATTACTACATCCAGCATAAACGAACATGTCTCTGACTTATGGAACACGTAAAAGTTCGCACTTTCGGCATCGAGAGCGAATGGGAATTCCATGAAATTCCTTTGAATCCCTCCTTTGAGTTTTCCGACTCCTCGAAGCGAACAGTTCTCGGCAATTAGCCTTTGGAATTGAACAGCCGTGTCGCGGCCCTCCACCCGGAAAGAATCACTTCCATTTAGCATCAAATAACATTTCATCGTCCGAGGAAGCGGTTCTACACTTCCACGAGCAAAAGGAAAGCAAACCATACGGTCAAAGCCATCATTATTTGTCGAGCTGGTGAAATAGACTTCGGGGAAACTTGGACTTCAAAGAAAGGAAGGAGGTTATCCGAGAAATCCGCGAGGAAAGATTTCGAAGAGACTCAATGACGCGAGCGAATGTGGTGTGGGGCTGTTGCTTTCGCCAACCGGTGACAGCGTTTTAACGGCTCTGGAAGGCCGAGTTGGAGATAGCGCGATGGCAGGAAATTCTCGTTTAATTGCCTCCATTAGTATCACTCTGCTTACGGATGGGAGGATGGGCGGGTCTGGGGATCGAATGAAAGAGTCGCATTCCGCGGCAATGCGAGAGGGAGAGGGTTAAATATAATATTCGGTGGGAATGGGGAGGCTCAAGGTACCCTTCTCTTTAGGGAGGCTCCTCTTAGTAGGAGTTAATCCGATCCCTTCTAAACCATAAGGGAAAGGGAGGGGTGGGGGGGAGGGTGGGAAGGATCCAGAAGGGGACGGGGGTCGGGTCGTGAGATATAGGACGAAGGGAGTGTTATTTCTGAATATGACAGAAGTGTCCAAAAATGTAGCTACCTAGATGGTGATGGAGGTGCTTGCGTAGGAGGCGATGGCTTTAAAGGGGTTGATGGGGTACTGTAGCAACGAAGCATGAATCACGGATCCTAAAAATTCGTGCCTCTCCCTCGCTGGGGAAAATTGAAATAGGATCGCCGCCTGATAGTTAATCAAGTCGAAATTTTGCTATCTATGGGGAATAAAAAGGGTGTTCTAACGTTTTTTGGGACTTCATACGTTTTTATGGGGGAACGTAATTGAAATAGGATCGCCTCCGCCGCTTAATCAAATCGAAACTCCGGGATCTACGAGGAATAAAAAGGGTCTCTTTACGGTTTTTGGGACTATATACGTGTTTGGGGGATACGTAAATACTTTTGGTACCGAAGGAAATCATCGATTGCTTCACCCTACAGCTCCAGGGTCTATTTCCGATGGCGAACGGGTTTGAATCCGCGGAAGCGATAACTTTCGAAAATTTTTGCGGGAGCGTGGGTGGGCGGAGGATGAACGGGAAAGAGGAGCCCCCATTAACCCCGCGAGGATCCCTCTTGGAGAAAATTAACGGCTCCCATGCAGCGGGATGAGTCCTTCTGAGGGGAGAAGTCCCTCTTATTTTTGCACCGAGTCTCTCCCTTCGGGACCGTGATGTAGTGCACGCCCATGGGGTACCTTTCGGGCTTCGAGCCACATCTCTATCCGATAGACATCGGAGAGGAAAGCTAGGAAATAGGCCCGAAGAAGGAGGGATGGAAGGGGGGCAAGGAAGGTGGGATTGCGGAGGGAAGAAGTACCCAAAGGGGTCCAGGTAGTTGGGAATTCCAAAAATATTCGGGGGACGCTTGCGTAGAGGCTGGGGAAATCACTCATGCAGGCGAGCCGGGATTCGAAAAGGGGATTTAGAGTGGGAGGGAGGGGGTGAGAACCCGCATACCTGGGGACACGCGAAGTCTGGAAGAGGGGGGGAGGATAGGAAGGGATACCTTTCATCCGTGTGTGGGAAGGGGAGGATGAATTTTGGATCCTGGAGGAAGGAGAGGAAAATGAGAAAAGCGGAGGTGGTGCTGGAGGAGAAGGAAGAGGGTGGGGGGGCGATATACCGCGGGTATCCTGCTAGCGACCAGCCCTTCCGAGTCAGTCTCCCTTCTAAGGCGCCCGGTGCGCACCCAAAAACCCAAGAATCCCCTCGAACTCCGGATTACTCGGCGACACAGCTACGGGATAGCAACCGGTGTCGCGAGCATTGGAGGTCTATCGATACGAATCTCAAGGAGGGAATACGCGAACCGACAGTGCGAAATATTTTACTGGTTTTCCAGTTCCTATCATCGTGGTTGTGCGACACCCAACACATTTCCGTTCCTGCGAGGGACTCCGACACCTCTTTCTCAGCGCGATCTCCTCGAATCTCGCGAATTTCTCTGATTAACGAACCAGTCCGCAATGGACCCCCCGGCAAAGACAACCAAGCGAAAGAAGTCCTCCGCCGCTAAGACGGAGGAGGAGCCCGCGCCTAAGATCGAGGAGGTCGCGCCCCAGAAGGTTGTAGAGGAGGTTGTGGTACCTAAAGCCCAGGAAGTTGTGGTTAACGAGGTGGAAAAGAAGGCTAATGACGTTTCGCACGAGGTGGAGCCTCAAGTGCCGGAGGTTGAGCTGCAGCATTATCATGAGCCCGTCGGTTCAAATTTTTCGCAGAAACTGGAAGAGAAGGCCGCCAAGGCTGAGGAGGCCCTCGCGAAGGAGGAGAAGTTGAGGAAGGAGCTGGAAGTCGTCGCCGCCAAGCTTAAGGAGGAGAAGACCGCCCTTCTGTCCCAGCTTGAGGGCGAGAAGGGGTCCCTCAGCGAGCAGGCTGAGCGCGTGGCCAAGTTGAACGCCCAGAAGGCCGACTTGGAGACCCAGTTGAACGTAAGTATTGCCTTTTCCTTTCAGCACGCGTTTCTCTCAGAAATTTAGAGCACGGACCGACTAACGGCCACGTATTCATACGAAAACTTTTTTCAAGGAAACTTCTTTACGCGAATATATTATTTCCATATTAAAATTCTCCAAAATTAATTTATAAGGATGTGATCATTTCCTTCAATTTTGAATTGAACATCTTATTATGGTATAAATTTTTATTGCAGCATTCATGTTCAAAGTTTATATTATATTGACCGAATTTGAATTTTACTAAAAATTCACCATTTAATAATATAATCGACCATTTCATGATATTTCGGAGACATTTATGCAATTGGTTACCTTTTCATGTACAACTTCCGCTATATTTTTTCCTCTCATGGAAATTCCTCGAAATCGCAGCATCGTGAAATTTAATCCTCAAACGTAATATCGAAGTTTTTCCATACTGCACTCCGATGGTATTACATTATCATTACTATTACTTCACTCTTACATTAGTTAATTTATTATTTTAAGACAAAGTTGCCTAAAAATTACGTCAAATCTACAGCATTAACTACGAGTTCGAAATTTGGCTTATCCTTGATTTAGGAAAAAATTATTTTTGTAACGGAATGAAGAAAAACGCTTCCCGATGAAATTCCGAGTTCTTGATTTATTCTGTAGTGTGCGTTACTTCTTAAAGTTTGTCAAATAATTCATATTGCAACTTTACATCAAGCAGTAACCGGAGCGAAATTAGTAATTTAAACAATATAGCTCAGGCCTATATCCATTTGATAATAGCTCTCTTAGGATATTTTTTACATTATTGATATCAATATTTACGTATAGATTGTATAATATCATACTACGTAATATAGTTATTGGAACGAGATGGCTACTGCGCTGGAATAATTACGTCAACATTGCAAACATCCAGGAAGGCAGTACATTTCTCAGTCAATGTTTATCCACTGCAACTTTCCTTATAAGAACGCTGCAACTCAAGAATCCGGATCAGCGGCGCCGGATCGCCAACTCGCGGCTTTATCAGTCATAAAGCGGTATTTAAAGCCGAGTTGGAGACTTGCCTCCGCGCGAATGAATAATCCCGAGAAATTATGCTATCCGCGAGATATTTCAGCGGCTATTTTTGAATTAGGGTCTGGTTTATTTCCCGCTCTCTTATCAATGGGCAGTCTTTCCTCCACATTGCCAATTCCTCCGAGACTTCTTTGTCAACCCTCAAATCCCCGACTATTCCCTCCCCCGGAGTCCTTATCCAACCCTCCCGTAATCCGTAGGCTCTTACCGAGCTCCAACAGAAGCGCGAGATGTGACCCTAACACTATTAATGGGTCTCATTATTAATAACCGAGGCACTTCCTCCATCCGCTGCACCCCATTCCATCTCCACCCAACGCCTCCTCCCAGTCCCTCCTCCAAAGTGTCTCTAAAACGGTGACGCGAAAAGGAGACGAGATTTTTTCATCCCTCTACTAAATCCAAATTAAATGGATATTTGTAAGATAAACATATGATATGCGTATATTTTTATAAATGATACGAAATTTCTATTGATCTCAAACTAAAAATTTTAGATCGCTTTCAAAATCTTTATAAATTAAATCATATAACTTCATTAACTCTTATTATTAATAATGAGAATTTTCTTCTTCAATGAGAACTGCTTAGGATCTCGTCATATTGTAACTATCCAGTCTTAAGTTTTACTTATCCACCATTACTGAATTTGAAAATATTCCTTCACGAGAAACAATTTTCAATCAATCGTAGAAAGAAAGATTAAATAAAAGAGGAACTCGTGCTTATGCGGATTAATTTCTGAATGAAGTATGAAAATATCTAGTCGGTGAATTATAATAAGTTATATATGCAGATAGATACATAGTTGCCTGTTACTTGCTATCATTTTCGTCATTGTAAATTTTTATAATCTGATACATCTACTATTTACGTAATCTGATAATACTCAGGTAATTCCTCGCGATCACACTTATTATAATTATAAAATATATTTTAATTAACTGATGATTAATACTCAGTTCATTTGTAGTAATCGTAGTCTCTGGATTCTCCTCTGGCCAAATATTTCCGTCAAAATCTTCTTCTTGTCCTTAAATTCTTTCAGCTCCTATTAGCAACGAGGAGTTAATTTAAATCCCTTCCCACACACATTGAGACCGACACCTCCCCGTATCAGTGAATGAGAACGGGAGAAGATCTAATTTTTTCTCCCATTCAGAGCGATCCATAGATAAAAAGAACCCTAGTCCGAAAGTGGATTCTCGAGTAAAGCCCTCCCGACCTCGTTCGCCTCCCTTGTTCGGAAGCCCTCTCCTCACCCACTTCTCGCCTACACCAAGATTCCTTCTCCTCCCTCAAAAACCTCGCCTCTCTTCGATACTTAAACCGCCGTCACTTCTCCAAGAGGTTTCGCCTCCAGCCTCCTCCCTCCTCGGAGACTCCAGCTATTTCAGGAACACAAACTCCGCATCCATTTCACGGCGCTCCTACCTGCTCCCCCGAACCTCTTCGTCATATATATTCTTCCCCTTTACCTGTCCACCGAGCGGCAAATATCTCCAACATCTTCTTCTCTTTCGGTTTCCACTGAGGTGTGCAGACCTTAAAAAAAAGGACCCCGTTGAGAGACTGCCAAAGTTTTGAGGGAACAAGAATCGCCGTTCTTTCGGAATCCTTAAAGAATCAGGATGACCCTCTTAGGAGGAAATTCAAGAGGAAAAAGAATACGATATTTTTCTTCCCTCGGTGGAAGAGCTTCCTCTTGCAACACTGGGGAAGGTTTATCCAGCGCCGGAAAGAGGGCAAAATAAACATTTTGAGAACTGCTCCTCCGCAAATATACAAAGTAGTCAAGCGTGTAATCTTTCTTTCAGTACGGAGTAGACATCGGATGGTTTTCGCTAGCGATTGTAAACCACGCACGGGTTTTCTTAATTCCGGGGAGGGATATCTGAACGATTAAGAGAGCTTTACACTGGTCTTAAAAGTTTAGGGTTTTTAGGGAGTTTGGGGAAAAAGGTCAAGGATGACTCACGGAAAAGGATACATAAAAAGTCGCTGCTGCTGGTTTATGGGGTGGTAAAATTTGTTGCGTTTACGAGCGCGATGATTTCATAATAGTTAACTCCTCGGGAAAGGAGAGGACCCACATGGTCGGAGGGCCTCATTGGCATCGGGGAAGGCTCCTTTAAGTCTCTCCGCGAAGAGATTTTTAACTCCCCCTTCCACTTCCCTGCACCACCCTTCCCGCTCCCCGCGCCACTCCGCGGGGCGTCTCTTAAAATAGTTTGCGTGGTATCATCGCACCTGCCCTTCTTCATTTTTCCCGTCTAATGGTTAAAGCTAGTCGCGGGAGCCGATCCAGGAGGCCACCGCCCACTTCTACCGACGAACCCTCTCTGAAAAACACGGCATGTTCTCTTCTAGACGTCAAGAGGCCGACTGTCCGCCGCCGTTTTTTCCCAACCGAACTGATAGCATTATTTTGACTCCGCGAACCACCCTTCCATCTCGATGTATTCGAGATGCACGGAATTAGCTCAGTGTGAGGAATTCACCTCAAACGTAAGGCGGAGAGTAGGGCTTATGGAGCCTTCAACCGTCTTTGCATCTCCCGAAAGATCGAAATGTTAATTTTACGCGAGCCTTCAACAGTCTGCATGATCAAAATGCTAATGGGAAGAGGGTGAATGTAAGATGAACTAGCAAATGGACTGCTCCAGCGGTCTTTCCTAAGTATACACTGATCTACTAAGGGCTTATGGAGCCTTCAACCGTCTTTGCATCTTCCTGAAGATCGAAATGTTAATGCTACGAGAGCCTTTAACCATCTGCTGAGGAATCGAAATGTAAATGGGTGATTGGTGGATGTAAGACGAATTCGCAAATGGACTGCTCCAGCGGTCTTTCTTAAGTACCATCCGGTCTCTTAAAATATTCCGCAAATATATTTTATATTCTCACCACGAACCTCAATAAGTAAGAGGCTTTATTGACCCTAACGGCCCCTTGAGGTTTTTCTTTAACGACCACTTAATTATCCACAACTCGTGGCTTAAGCACTCCGCTGACTCACTACGAGAAGAGCGAGCCTTAAACTTTATTTAACGAAATAAGATTCGAGACTTTCTCGAAGGAGAAACAGTTTCCCTCTCTGGGAGGGACATAAACCGCGGGAGATACATGGGACAGATCCGAGGCAGTATTTATTACGAAGGAAATTTGTGGATCGCGTCGCGACTTTGGAAAAAGGCGGCTCTAAAAATAATCCGGATGCCATCCCCGAGGTATTTCTCGGAAAACCTGCAAGTCAAGGCTCCCTTTGCAGTCGCCGCCGATTTGATCGGTGCCTTGGGCGTTAAACTTTGTTGACAACATTCGCGGGATGTATTTGAGCCCCGCACGCGCGTGTTACGAGCGAAAATCTCAAAGGGAAACGTCCGTTGGGAGGATATTTTCCACGGAGGGTGTCGGTGGGAAACCGAACCTGGCGGAGACTTGCAGTTTACTTTGTGGGGTGGATACGCTCCGGCGGCTCCGCTTTTTTCTTTAAAAGGGGTTTCCACTGCCGTCTCCCTTTCTTCGCGACCCTCTCCAGCGGCGCCCCTTCCCTCCCCTACGCGATGAATCGAGTCCGAAAATATTCCCGGTGGCCCAAAAATATGAACGCGCGTGGGGAAAACAGGAGGGAAGCGAGAAAAAAGGCGGAGGGTGAGGAGGAGTCGAGATTGGGTGTGGAAGGGTTGAAGGGTGGAGAAATGGGAGGTCTCTGTTGCCGGGAGAGGTGATATCTCTTCGGAGAAAGGAGTAGAGATTTAGTGCAAGATCCTTCTGCCCGCACTTGTCTATTTCCTCGGAAGATTCTATTTCTTCCTCCAAAAGCTCCCTCCTGTCTCCGTATGTTTTCTAAGAGGATCGAAAAGTTTTTCGTCTCGTCTTCCATCTAACTACAACCATTAAATTTATCTTACGGTCTGTTATTCAATGCGTGTCGAGTTTCATCGCGGAACACTTTCTGTGCTACAAAGAGTAAAATCTGCTCGTTGGAGCTGTTTTTATTACTTAAATAATTAATATTATTAGAATAATAATTAATTAATATTTATTAGATGAGTAATAGAATAGGGGAAAGGCAAAGGAGATGGCAAAGGCGAAAGATGCTTCATAATATAAAAAGCAGGATAAGTTATGGAGAAGTAAAAGAAATGATATAATATGGGAATTTAATAGTACGTGAACCTAACGAAAGGAAAATCTATCAATATGGAATAACTAACGGAAAAATAAAAGAAGATGAAGAAGGGTAATAAGTAAGGTAATATTATGACATATAAACCGAATGAACCGTAAATTCATCAATTTCCATAATAATTTCTTAGACACCCATTAAAAATAAACCGGAAGAATATTACAAGGTTGATGATATATTGGGGATCTCTCAATTTAAGCGAAGGAAATGAAGAAGAATCTCTCACTTTTAACCGAGATAATTTTGAGTATGAAAATAGCAACAACAGTAACAACAGGCTTCCCCATTATTGGGATTATGACACGAGGAGAGGATGAGTCAAATCGCGAACTCCAACCCTCTGACAAATTCCGGAGGTTAATTTTAACTCCTAAAAAAATCTGGGTCATAAGCGAAGAAGATGACGAGGCCGTATTTCAGATCCGTCGAAGGTAGGCGCAACTCGGAAAGGTATATGCGACTCTTCGACACCCTCCGGGATGAAAAAGTAGCGGAATCCTAACAGCCGCGAACAACACGGAACGGCGTATTTCCATCCACTCGTATTTATCCAACCGGCAGCTTACTCATTATGCTTCAAACATGACTCCCCATCTTTCTCTCCTTCGAGAGAGAGACGTCTATTTCGGGCACTTTGAATCATCCGCGGAGATAATATTTAGATACTCCGGAGAGATATTTCGGAAATCGGAAATTTCCCTTTCGGGAGCGACGCTGCCTCGCAAAGTCGTCCCGATAAGTCGAGCGGGTAACCGACGCCGGAGAATGGATATAGGCCGCCGAGGCGTCAACAAACGATCCGATCTGTCATCGGGGACGAGGATAAACTCCCGGTTTCCTGGATTCTGAGCGGCCCACCCTTGTATCGGGACAGGTCGGCGTGGGGAGAATGGGCTCGTGGGCGTACCTCTAGGGTAGGGGCGGGGGAAGATAGAGAAAGAAAGAGAGGGGAAGGGTGGGGGTTGAAGAGAAAGAAACTCGTCGCAGAGGGGTGTCTGTGGGTGGGTAGGGGTGACAACGGCAGTTATAAGCGGGTGCTAGTTGTTCTCTGGGAGACACTCGTTGGTGGCTGTGGTATTGGTGCTGGCGGAGTAGGTGCGTGAGTGCGTGCGTGTATGTGTATGTGTTAGTCTGGTGCTGTCCAAATAAGGGTTCCGAGCAAGAAAAGGGGCGACATGGGCTCTCTTTCCATAGATCCCATCCTGCTTTTGGAGGTACGACGGGGACTATACGTCCACCATGTGCATCGAAATGAATCGAGCGTTGGTTGTTAATTGGTTGAAGGCTTTTGGAGACCGCGGTGGTTTTGGTGTGCTCCGTTGAGCTGAGAGGTGGTGAATCGGTCGTGTCAAGTTTCCATGGCTTAACTCGGTCGCGGGTTAACCAGGTTGTGTCAATGGGTTTTAATTGCCCGTGTCGAGGATACGGCCGTGGATTCTCCGAGCGTGGGGACAACGAGGGAGGAAAGGTGTGGCGGATCGGAATGCGCCGGTGTCTCTTTAGGCTGAGGGATTTTTTGAAGCAGTGAATCGTGGAAGTTTCTGTCTCTATTTTAGTAACTCTGTAATGGAGTGCTGTAAGTTTTCATGGATTTCCAACGTATAAAAATGCTTGACTCGTTCTACAGTAGATCGTGGTTGGACCAATCAGAAAGGATTCTCTAGAAAAATTTTGCTAACGATTTTAGGGTTTCCAACGTAATAAGATTTGCTCCACTCGTTGTAAAGTAAATCGAGATCATACTGAATCAAAAGGATTCTCCGGACAAATTTCGCTAGCGATGTTAATTTTCATGCTATGAGGTGGTTAAAAACATCTGAAAGTACCACAAGCTGATAATATTGGGGTTAACTGGAGAAAAATCATGTAAAGACCTTTCCGTTAGTTCAATTGGTTCTTTTAAATAATGCATTCATTTAAATTTTACTATGAATCATTAAGCTATTGGGTTGTTAAAAAGAACCAGAAGCACCGCAAGCTAATGATATTGGTTTTAAGTGGAGAAAATTCATTCAAAATTCTTTACGGTATTCCCATTTATTTATAAATTTATTTGACTTTCGCTTTAAATTCTTAAGGGTTTAAAATCGTAAGCAACGGAGAAATATTGGCCCTAGCATCCTGGAGAATAATTCCTCTTCCATCACTCCTATTTCACCCCATTAGAGTATCATAAACTGGGAATTATTACCTCCGCTACGGATGTAAAGTATTAAAATTTGGGCCTAAGTGTAGCGTTTTCCACTCTTTCTGAGGGGAGATGGGTAAAAGAACATTCCTATCGGCGGCGCATTTTTTAAGCCATCCACGGCTGCGCTGAACTCTCAGCCGCGGTTTATTTTTAACTCTTTCCTCAAATTCTAGAGCTTACGATGCGCTCCATTGCGTCTGAAAATCCCCTTCTAAGAACCGTTCGCGGGTTCCTTCCCCGCGGAGAATCAAACGAATCAGGTGTATGAAAATTGACGGTAAGAACCTCCACGATAGAGCCTCGTGTATTACCACCTACGTAATCCCTCCACCCGTGTAATTCATTACGTGTACTTCTCGAGAAAATTACGACTCCCGCAACGGTGACAACGCGCGCTAACGGCTCCCGAAATATCATCTTCGAAAGCAATTTAGCGACCGTTCCTCACTCGTTACCTCAAAATTACAGCGTCAACATTCTTTTAACGGCTTGTTTGTATGTCTTCTCAGTTTATTCTCAGAGGAACAGGTGATAAATCTTTCGTCAGGAGCAAAGTTTCTATATGTAAACATTGGCTATTAGATTTCCTCGCTGTGAGGCAGTTAGAAAAACAGACGAAAATAAAACGGCGGTGAAAAAATTCGCTCGGAAATATCTTCGGCCGTGCGCGTGCACTTCGCATGCAAGAAGTGTTCGTGTAACCCTAGGAAAGCAAAAGGTGGCGCTTCCAGTGGATATCGCGTCTAGTTGGGGCTCCGGCGCCGCCGTCCCCACTCCTCCAGTGCTCCAGCGCGGATTTCAGATCTCCGTTACTTGTAAGGAGGTGAAAAAAGACACGAGGATGCCTCCCTTCCTCTGGGACATGCGAGGGGGGCAGGGTGGGGCGATATCCGGAATGGGAAGGGGTTAAAGGCGGGTGCCAGGAATAGTTTGTGTCGAAGGTCCCTTTCCCCTGCGGTGCAAGCTGGGAGGGGAGGAGGGGGCGATGGGGTGGGCTCCGGTGGTGATTTATCGGCGAAGAATGGGTTCCATCGAAATAAATCGGTAAAGGGATGATATACGGGTTTCCGGGCTTTCTTAATTGGGATCGAAAATCAATTAGAGGTGTTGAAGGCTATAGCACGCTTTCACTATGTTAACCTGGGGGAAATGAGAAAGCTGCGGAAAGAAAGGGTGCCAAGCTACCTTTCAAGAGGAATATCCTGGTAAAATATTCGTGAGGAAGACTATTTAATCATTTTCGATGAGTGATACTGGTGAACAGTAATTATGTGCGTCAGATACGTTTTAAAGACGTGACACGAAAACTGGATGTCACAATTTGATCTATATTGCATTCGATATTCATACGAACAGTTCAAGAGTGAAATTCTATCCTTTGTTCCGCATTGAACTAAAAAAGAGCTCGTTAAATACCAAAAGTATATCTTAGAATAATTCCAGGAAAAGTAAGCTTCCGTTTACAATAAAGGGAACTAAAAACAATTGCTCGTATTACCATCAACTTTCAAACATTACTAATTACTCGCAGATGTACCTCTAAATATCTAAAATACCACGTTTATTACATCGTCAAAACAAAATACCTACGTTCTTAGTATACTGTCAAGGTAACAACTTCACAACTGTCTTCGTATATTTCGGTCTCCTCAGTAAATCCTCGTTATTTAATATAATCGCGTACTTTTCGCCCGGCGAGTAAAGGGCGCCTTTTCGTAAAAAGGAAAATCGAGCCGTTCATTTCTGTGTAATTCGTCACTCTTGTGTCGTCATTCGTGAGTTACTCAATCGCTTTTCCCAATCGATCTCCAGGACACCCAGGAGCGTCTCCAGCAGGAGGAAGATGCCCGCAACCAGCTGTTCCAGGGCAAGAAGAAGTTGGAGCAGGAAATCGTTGGCCTCAAGAAGGACATTGAGGACCTCGAGTTGTCCGTCCAGAAGGTGAGGATAGTGTCCTTGTATCATCAAATCTTTAAATCGAGCAAGCCTTACGTTTCGTTAATAATTTAAAAAATAAATTTCAGAACTTTCTAGTAACAAAATGAAACCTTTCAGGTATCCATGAACATGCAACGAAGATTAAATTTTAATATTTATCGTTGCAGACAATTTTCATTTGACAATTCATACAAAAGAAAAGTGAAGAAGTTAATCCAGAGTATAATTCCACAACCAATTTGAAACAAACTAAAATTATTTTTTTACGATTCTCCACCCATAGACTGAGCAAGACAAGGCCACCAAGGACCACCAGATCAGGAACCTCAACGACGAGATCGCCCACCAGGATGAGCTCATCAACAAGCTCAACAAGGAGAAGAAGATGCAGGGTGAGAGCAACCAGAAGACCGCTGAGGAACTCCAGGTATGAGCGATTCCTAAATAACGTAAATTGCAGTGAAACTTTTGCTAAGATTCAGCTGGAGTTTAAGGCTTTTTCTTCTTATTTATCACGACTGTTACTCTTGCCACTCCATAGGCCGCCGAGGACAAGGTTAACCACTTGAACAAGGTTAAGGCTAAGTTGGAACAGACCCTGGACGAACTTGAGGACTCCCTGGAACGCGAGAAGAAGCTTCGGTTAGTATTAGATGACTATTATTAATCTTAGATGTTCATAAATACTTTTCAATGATGATTTCAATGAAATTACGTACTTGAATATTGTATTTAAGTATGTTTACAGGAAAGTAGTCATTTATTTATTATTTCTAACTTATTTCACCATAAAATACACACATTATTATATAATCTACCTTTAGACCATTTGAAAAATGAGATGTAATCTTAACAGTCACTTGGACATACTTCCCTGAAGAATATTTGGACTATTTTTTACGATTGGTTGCTCTTTCAATCCACAGTGGTGATGTTGAGAAGTCCAAGAGGAAGGTTGAGGGTGACCTGAAGCTCACTCAGGAAGCCGTCGCTGACCTCGAACGCAACAAGAAGGAACTCGAACAGACCATCCAGCGCAAGGACAAGGAGATCTCATCCCTGGCCGCCAAGTTGGAAGACGAGCAGTCCCTTGTTTCCAAGAACCAGAAGCAGATCAAGGAATTGCAGGTGCGTTGCCATATTATGCATCCCTCAGCACTTTAAGAATTATCTTATGGTATTCGTCCATTATGAACTTGACGTTTATTCAATTACATTTTCACCCGGATAACGTCAATTGAATTTCAATAAATATTAAGATTTTACGTATCATAACTTTCTTGATAGGATTTCTAATCAATTTAGTTTCACGATTATAATTCTCCTGTATAATTAGAAATTTCTTCTATATTTTAGACGATGGAATATTACAATATTATATTCTTCTTCTAGGCCCGCATCGAAGAGCTCGAGGAAGAGGTCGAAGCTGAACGCCAGGCTCGCGCCAAGGTAAGCTCACCCTCCATTTCATATACATTACATGGAATCATATGCATTCTCAGCCAAGTTGCAAATGGTCGTATCGTAATGTGGAACTTCCAAACATTCGTAACCAAGAACTTCCACATTACTAGATTTTCAAAATATTTCCGATGAGCAAGAGAATGCTTGATTCAGTGTAACTGATGGGGAATATTTGTGTAATAACTTGGGACATCGGTTCCTCTTAGGCTGAGAAGCAGCGCTCCGACCTCGCCCGCGAACTCGAAGAGTTGGGCGAGCGTTTGGAAGAAGCCGGTGGTGCCACCTCTGCCCAGATCGAGCTCAACAAGAAGCGAGAAGCAGAACTCTCAAAGCTCCGCAGGGACTTGGAGGAAGCCAACATCCAGCACGAATCCACCCTCGCTACCCTTCGCAAGAAGCACAACGATGCCGTGGCTGAGATGGGCGAGCAGATCGACCAGCTCAACAAGCTCAAGGCCAAGTGAGAATCCGACCGACATTCGAGACACACCTCCAGTTCTTTTCGATGCGATTCGGTCCCTTGAAATTCGTGCCTTATTAGATAAAATCTCGGATTGTAAGCTACGGGTTATAGCAAGAATTGCTGGTTCACAGAATTATTTTATCCGAAAATGTTTTCATTCGAAGATTGAAAAAATTGATTGATTGAATTTTTATCGGTGGTTCATCGCGAACAGTTAGTAACCTACAGCTAACGGGGAAATTGATCAAATTTTCAATCAAATTTCTGGTTCACTTAATCTCAGAAAATGTTTTAATTCAAAACTTTCTCGTTTCAAGACAATTATAATCGATGAGGTATTTATACATTACTCAACGCCACCAGTTTCTATTCACAGCTAATGGAGAAACCTATCAAATTTTCTAACGTGTCTCAATTATTTGAATATCCTGGAATTAGAATGGTACCATTTCTCTTAGATATTTATAATATGCTTTCATGGATCTAATATATTATTATTTTCCAATTTTAACTGTTTTAGACCTTTTAGCACCGGGAGCGAGTAGACATTAATCAAGTTGTTCATTCAAAAGAATTGTTTTATTTATTCCTCACAAAGAGAAACGAGTTGCTAAGGGAGCATTGTATCGCATTGAAAAGTTCCATTTCTTAATTTTGTTACTTCATTCCACAGATTTCACGGATTTCCTGACTCATTTTCATGCAATATCTTTTTTAAAGAAATTTTTATACCTAAGAATCAATGTTTGTTCTAAAGAAATGCTTGAATATTACGAGCATTGAAAATGGACGATCTGGAATAATTTAGGTCGTCTAAATTTTGGAATTTATGAATTTTCCCAACATTTGGTTGTTGAGCCTTTTTAGTTGGAAGACAAGTAGATAATTAGAACGGAAGGAAATCACGGTTTATATCTTGTTCCTCTTACCAACCACCAGACCCTATTCCTTACTTCCTTTAGCACTCCCTTACATCGTGCCTTGCTTCCGTTCTATCCATTGTCTTCGTCACCATATTTATTTTTGTTTCTCCTTCATCAATCCAATTCTTTGACCTCCTTCCATCCCCCTCATGGAATTACTCGCGTTATTGTTAAATGGGGCGATAAATGACGATTTGATCTCGTGCACCACAGGGCCGAGCATGACAGGTCTTCTGCCCACAACGAGCTTAACAACACCCGAGGCGCTATTGACCAGCTTGCCCGTGAAAAGGTAATGGTGGTGTTTTCCTCGACCGTCGTTTTCGGTTTCAGAGTAGCGGAGCATGCTGACGTGCGTTCCCGAATTTCCACCTGCAACCACCCCATTTCACTCCCACCTCCATTTTGAGAATGCACTCCATCCTTCTAGTGCCGATATTTTTGTGTAGACTCACCGTCCATTCCTCTCCTTACCCAAACCCTCTCAACTTCAGCTTTTTGTGCGAGGCACTTTTTTGTCCTCGCTCTTTTTTTTGGAGTTGCGCTGATTTTTTTAAATAGCCGAACTCCTCACCTGTGTAATCAACGCTTACGCCATGGGAAACTTACTGGGTGGTTACCACCACACTTAGGACAGCGAAGAACCATTAGAGACATCACGTCGATCATAGCCACACAGCTGACATCAACTCTACAAATCGATCACAGTAAACAAATAATTGAAATGGGAATTCCATCATCGACGATCAAATTTGGATCACTCGAAAGCTTTGGGTTACCATTGCTTTTACCGATGGAGATATTTCGACAATTTTATGAATCCGGTAGTTTTTTAATGGGACATTTTGCTTAATAAATACAGTAATAAATTTTTCAAGCAGTCGCAAAAGACGTCGAAACTTTTGCAATCGAAAATCGAAATTTATGGGAAAGGGGAAATTGCATTTTACCTCATAATTTTACTAAATCAATGGGAATCGTAATCTTTCACTTGCTTCCATTAAAAGAGGGACCTAATTATTTCAGTAGGGACAGTAAAATATGGGCTTGAACATCTAAAGGGGATTATTAAAACGCAGCAGGGGTATTTTTCGTCATCATTCATCATTCTCCATCAATCACCTCTCCTGATTCACACTTCCACAACCTTTCCTAAATATACTCGGATTGAATCGAGACCTCCGCACCAGATTTTAATCTTTCCATTTCTCTGTTTCTTCTCTTCACGAATCGTCCTTCACCACGACACTCAATCACAACACACGAACACCACGCGCAACCAACATCTCTTCACTCTCTTCCACGAAAACAGGGCTGAGAAGGATAAGGCTCAATACTACGGAGAGCTTAACGACCTGAGAGCAAGCGTGGACCACTTGGCCAACGAGAAGGTAAAGATAGAGGGAAAGGGGGTACGATAGATCAAAAGAAGTAATACTCATTACCGGATGCTGGCTGATCTCGGATACGCTGGTCTCATGGTGCATGGTGGGACGAAACATGGATTACGCAAAGCCTAGTTACATTAAAGAAAGCTGAATTAATTCTAACACAACGCAAAACATCCACCTAGATCTATATAGATTAAAAATATAGGATTATGTCATTTGCTCTAAGAATTATAGAAAACAAAGCTTATTGCTCTCACTAATATAGAATATGAATAAGAATTGCTTATAGAAACATAATCCAATTAACAATTAGGACGGCGTTAGTCATGAATATATTTCGAGAGACAAAGATATATAACAATATTCATAATTAAGCATGAAATCAGCTTATTTTACAATGCAACTCGCGAATTCATACTTTTTGTTTTGATTTTACAAGGAAAAATCAAATAGATATATAAATACTACTCTCGATTTTAATGAATAACGCTAGGAATATTTTCATCGAATGAATCTCGTTGCTAATATAATAGTGTGTCAACTGCTATTAAAAACTTATTCACCTCTTACACAACGCCTCACCTTACTATCAAACAGCTTTTCTTTTTTTTCCACCTTCACTTCCACAGTGAGCAGCTTGGAGGTTCCTAATTTAGATATATATGAATACATTATTACCACGATCCTATTCCAAAGCTTCCTTTTATGTGTGTCTACGAAATTGATGCTGATCATCCAAGCAACCCCATAACGCCATTTTTCCCTGTGCTGTCGTCGTCATTGCTGATACTAATAAACGTTCCGTTTGAGCCTATTTAACATCGTAGGAGTGTGTGTGCCATCTGCATGCTTAGCATGCGACCTAATGATATACTTTTAAAAGGTGAGATTAAGTTATTCAACTTTTAACAACTCATGTATTAGCTCACGTGAATAGAATCATGATATTATAAAAAGAACTTTATCACTTTGATTGAACGAATTGAAAATTAAATGAAATTTATACGAGCATTATTTATTGCTTTTACCGTTGATCTTTTGGAAAGTTATGAAATAAAAAGAATCAGAGCTTTCGGTGAATAGGCAACTTTTTCAATTCCTGTGTATTGGTTGATTTGGAGAAGTTACGCATTGCTTCCTTTTTGTCTGACGGAAATTTACGGTTGATTTAAAACCTCTAAAGGAAGTTTTTATTATAAACAAAACGTGAATAAAACATAACCAGCCTTTTTTAAACCGGGCTATCTTCATATACATCGAGCACCAGCTCCGATGTAATACACTAACATTGGAAGTGCCATATGATCACAATGCTTACTAACGATGAACTCTTGCCCTCCACGCGGCACACCCACTCATTCCCATGCGCAGGCTGCTGCTGAGAAGGTCGCCAAGCAGGTGCAACACCAGCTCAACGAAGTCCAGGGCAAGCTTGATGAAGCCAACCGCACCCTCAACGACTTCGACGCCGCCAAGAAGAAGCTGTCCATTGAGAACAGCGACCTCCTCCGACAGCTTGAGGAAGCCGAATCCCAGGTGTCACAGTTGAGCAAGCTCAAGATCTCTCTCACCACCCAGCTCGAAGACTCCAAGAGGCTCGCCGACGAAGAATCCAGGGTAAGAATTCAAACCTGAATGTCCCAAGATTTGAACATCTGACCCTTTGCCATGTAAAATAACTCTTGCTATTTCATCCTCTTACACAATCCTATTATCTATAGGATTATATAAAAGAAGATGGAGCATTTAAAGACCTATTTCACTTTAATTACCATAGTAACTGCTTTAGAATAATACTTAATACTAGCTCAGAATGCCCATTTTCTATCGCAGATAAAGTAAAACAGGATTCATTTTGTTCTTGATATTTACATTTGCCCCAGAACATTCAACAGACAGTTCTAATTATCAGATCTAGATAATTGCTGAGGTGTTTTAAATGGTTAATTGTTCGCTCTTTAGGAACGCGCTACCCTCCTTGGCAAGTTCCGCAACCTCGAACACGACTTGGACAACATCAGGGAGCAGCTCGAGGAAGAGGCCGAAGGCAAGGCTGACATCCAGAGGCAGTTGAGCAAGGCCAACGCCGAAGCCCAATTGTGGCGCTCCAAGTACGAGTCCGAGGGAGTGGCCCGCGCCGAAGAGCTTGAGGAAGCCAAGTGAGTATCAAACCGTGGCTCATAAACAATCAAAGAATTTTATATGGAATATAGATATGTCTTCATAATTTAACTCGTGAGAATATCATTTAACACATTTCTCCATGGTGTATTCCAGGCGCAAGTTGCAGGCCCGTCTCGCTGAGGCTGAGGAAACCATCGAATCCCTCAACCAGAAGGTCGTTGCCCTCGAGAAGACCAGGCAGAGGCTCTCCACCGAAGTCGAGGACCTTCAGCTCGAAGTCGACCGCGCTCAGTCCATTGCCACCGCCGCCGAGAAGAGGCAGAAGCACTTCGACAAGATCGTCGCCGAATGGAAGCTCAAGGTATACTCATGTTCACTTAATTATAGAGCCAAAAGGAATTACCTCTCTAAAACATTACCAATGAAGAACAAACTTTAAACAAATATATATTTATTTTTCCTTTAAATACAAATTTATTCTTTTTGTTTCTCTTTCAAATTTACATTTATTTTCCTTTGAACTTTTTCATGTTTTTGAGAGAGACATTGTAAATTAAATTGTAATTTATCTACTTACCACATTCTCACGCTTTGAAATCTTCTTAGTTTGTAAATTTTCATTCCTAAAATACGCAACTTGCATTTGAAAGCATCCGTCATTTAACAACTGCTTTTTCGCTTTCGCCTAGGTTGATGACCTCAGCGCCGAGCTTGATGCATCCCAGAAGGAATGCCGCAACTACTCCACCGAGCTCTTCCGTCTCAAGGGAGCTTACGAGGAAGGCCAGGAACAACTCGAGGCTGTCCGCCGCGAGAACAAGAACCTTGCCGGTAAATATACCTTGAGAACACGAAAAAAATCATTACTTATACTAATAATGACAACTATTATTGGGCATACATAACGCTAATAATCGTCCCTCAATTCCTGCAGACGAGGTCAAGGACCTGTTGGACCAGATTGGAGAGGGTGGCCGCAACATCCACGAGATCGAGAAGGCAAGGAAGCGCTTGGAAGCCGAAAAGGAAGAACTCCAGGCCGCTCTCGAAGAGGCTGAGGCAGCTTTGGAACAGGAGGAGAACAAGGTGCTCCGATCACAGCTTGAGCTCAGCCAGGTGCGACAGGAGATCGACCGCCGCATCCAGGAGAAGGAAGAGGAATTCGAGAACACCAGGTAACTTATAAATGATTTTACTATTACCTTCAGGAAATGAAATCAAATACCTTTATCTCCCTCCAGCAGTATCATTCTAACTACTGACGGTAATAATTGTGATTACTTACGATAGAATTTTAAGACGCATTGAAATTTGGTCAAGAATCTAACATGACTTACCTAACGGGAATTTTTTACTTAACTTTACAGGAAGAACCACCAGCGCGCCCTGGACTCCATGCAAGCCAGCTTGGAAGCCGAGGCCAAGGGTAAGGCTGAGGCCCTTCGCATGAAGAAGAAGCTCGAGGCTGACATCAACGAGCTTGAGATCGCTCTTGACCACGCCAACAAGGTGAGTTCTATAGAACATGATTTTTTACAGATATTCATACAGCTTAAAACACCACTGAAATCACTTCGTAGAACAAAAGGATTTTTAATGAAATTTAATAACATTAAGAAGTAACGTAACTACTGAATGTTTCTTACATTCACAACAACGAATCATCATCAAATTTTTATTAATCATCAAATTATATATTAAAACAATGAAATTATCAATACAATAATTCAGAATTAAGCCCTACATCAGTGGTGCCACAAGTGTAGCGAAGTAGTATGGCAACATAACGAATAGCGTCTAACGAATTTACCTTGATCACCCTAAATCACAGGCTAACGCTGAAGCCCAGAAGAACATCAAGAGACACCAGCAACAGCTCAAGGACACCCAGAGCGCCCTCGAAGAGGAGGTCCGCTGCCGCGAGGAAGCCCGCGAACAGCTCGGAATCAGCGAGCGTCGCGCCAACGCCCTGCAGAACGAGCTCGAGGAGTCCCGCACTCTCCTGGAGCAGGCCGACCGAGGCCGCCGCCAGGCCGAGGCCGAGCTTGCCGATGCCCACGATCACCTCAACGAACTGGCTGCCCAGAACACTTCCGTCACTGCCGCCAAGAGGAAGTTGGAAGCCGAACTCCAGACTCTCCACGTGAGTATTCCACAACAATTCCCATGTCAACAACTGCTGATCGTTCGATCTATGTTTTGATTAATCTCCTAAAGAGTAGCGAATTTTGCTTCTTAAGGATGCATTAAGGCAACTTAATATCACTGTATTGGTGGTGGTCATCGAACCTTTCTCATTTATAATTATATCCTCCCGGGACCATCAGTACTCACCGGAAAAAATATCGAACGATCAGAATTATCCCTTTCACTACCTGGGAACCGACTTGGCAACTAACATCAATGTGTTTTCTTTTTATAACCTCAGTCCGACCTCGACGAACTCCTCAACGAAGCCAAGAACTCAGAGGAGAAGGCCAAGAAGGCTATGGTCGATGCCGCTCGCCTTGCAGACGAGCTCCGCGCCGAACAGGATCACGCACAGACCCAAGAGAAGATGCGCAAGGCTTTGGAGGTACAGATCAAGGAACTCCAGGTCCGACTGGACGAAGCCGAGGCCAACGCCCTCAAGGGAGGCAAGAAGGCCATCCAGAAGTTGGAAATCCGAGTCCGAGAGCTGGAGAACGAGCTCGACGGAGAGCAGAGACGCCACGCCGATGCCCAGAAGAACCTCCGAAAATCCGAGAGAAGGATCAAGGAGCTCAGCTTCCAGGCCGAAGAAGACAGGAAGAACCACGAGAGGATGCAGGACCTCGTGGACAAGCTCCAGCAGAAGATCAAGACTTACAAGAGGCAGATCGAGGAGGCGGTACGTTCCCATTTTTAGACGAATACTTATAATGATTCTTATTCACCGGACTTAGACCATGGGGTATTGTTCATATAAGGCAATCGGCCTTATGATATCAACCTTAACATTGGCTCAAGAAAATTTGTATTTTTCTAGTTACTTCTTTTAGGAACAAGAGATACATATGATCTTGAATTTCTACTTCATATGAAATTCTTTCTTTTGGATTTCACATGATTCAGTACTTCGAACTTATAAAATCATAATCAGTAATCATTCAGTAATCGCACTTATCAAATAAATAATAATAATTTGCTTACACTAAATTAAGCTTTGGTGCGAGAAAGAGATACTTACTTTCCTGTATTTTTACTTCAGTTGATATTATTTCTTTAAGATTGTAAATGACTCAGTACTCATGAACTTATCAAATCTAAATAACGAACATTATAATAATACAGTAACCAACACGGAATCATAGACTAAATGCCATTACCTGACAATTACAGGAGGAGATTGCAGCCCTCAACCTTGCCAAGTTCCGAAAGGCCCAGCAAGAACTGGAAGAAGCCGACGAGAGGGCTGACCTCGCAGAGCAAGCCATTGCCAAGTTCAGGGCGAAGGGCAGGTCCGGGTCAGCAGCCAGGGGAGGCAGCCCAGTGGTGAGTTATCCCTCCTAGTAAATCACCGATAAATATTTAAATGGTTTAGTCCGCTAGCTAAAATAAATAAAATAATTTGATACCACTTTACTACTTCGGTAATATTTGAGATTAGGTTGGACTTCCTTAAAATATTCTGTAAACATTAACCCAGTAGTTTTTATCTTAATATCGTTGCTGATTAAATTAACTGAAATGATATTCAAATAAATATTCATATTGGAAATTTAACCTCATTCTTAGACAATAATTTGGTCTTCTTAAGACCCTTGAGTAGTTACCTTGTAGTTCTCACTTCTACCTTACGTAAAACAGTAGCTGACCATAAATAAAATCAATGAATTCAAATTTGCTTACTTAATATTATCTCATTGAGATAAACAGTTACTAACCAGTACAAAAATCCCTTTGATCGAATCGTTGGTTTAAGTATAAAAGAGCTCTGCTTCCGCAATTACTTCGATTAGCCACAAGCTAACTAACGCTAGACGTTTTCTCTTTTTTCTACCCAACTCTATCGTATCGCCCTACAGCCAAAGGCCGCTGCCAAGGTGTAATATCAAAAACCGTTTAAACGAAAAAAGCCATCTCATCCTCGTAAGTTTTCATCGCAGCATTCTTGTTTGTCCGTGTCTGTTTGGGAGTTGTGATGAGAACGTGATTTTTTACCCTAGTTCTCCAAATAGGGGTCCTTGTGCTGTCGATATCGTCCACTATGTTACCTTCCTCTTAAAAAGAGTTTGTACCCCTCTTAACTGCACGTCTCCTTTAAGTGGGAATGACAATCCTTTTAGCATATCATATAAAAATCCTTTTTCAGTTTCGTTTAGTTTTCTCTTCTTGATTGACCGAGTTGATACCTACCTTGAGTTGAACCCACTAATATAGTCATACTGGAAATTTTTTCGTTATATTTATCCTTGTTCGTTCCCTTCTGTTTCGTTTCTATTTTTAAGAATTCATTTGTCTGTGATGTAGTGTGGTTTGATGTTGAGTTGAACCGTGTGAAACTTTAGACTTCCAAATTTCTAATCGGAAGTTCAAACCCTTATGGATTCGAAAGCATAACGATTAATTTTCTCAAATTTTTCTAAAGGAAGATTCATGACACATCCAGTTCTACGTGGATTTGAAATTAACGAGATATTTCTCAAAAAATATTTTAAATGTCAGCCTTTATTCTTCCTTGAAAACTCACTTTTTAGTATGCTATCAAACCGATTCGATATGTTCATTCTGTTCAATCTAAAATAAAATATTTCAGACGAAGAGAAAGCGAAGTCTTTTACAATATATCGCTTTGACTTGCATTGGAAGATTAAATATGCTTTCATGTATATTTGGATTAGAAATTAACGAGATACTTCAAAAACAATTTGGTTATCAGCATTTAATCTTCCTCTCAAGTCATTTCAACAAGTTTTCAAATCGATTCAAGAATTTAATTCTCTTCAGTGTGAAATGAAATAGTTCAGACGCGGAGAAAGCTTCTACTTTTGCAAATTGTCGGTTGGTTTCAAACTTGGAAAAATTTTAATACTTCTCTAAGATCGTGGTTGTTCATTATTGGGGATCACCTCGCTACGTAACCTGAAAAATACTTCGTGGGAGATGTGATTGGATCGGGAAGCGCCCATTCCCGTACACCCACTATAAATATCCGAACGTTCTTTAACGCTCTTTGTCTTTGTTCAACAGCCTCACCGCCCGCACCAGAAGCCATTGCATGCCCTCGACGGTGGCGTCTTTCCTCCACGCTTCGACCTTCACCCCGATTTCGAAGCCTAGAAGACTCAGAGGCAGCGCGTATGAGGAGAGAGGATCAACTTGGTGGAAAACTATAAAAATGGAAAAAACGCCCCCAAAAAGGGCTTGACAAAAAAATAAAACTAAATTTAAAAAGACGCCTCGCCTTGCTAAATGTATATCTATACCAAACTCCACATCGAGGGACATGAAGAACTACGCGGAAATCAAAACAAACAAACCACGCAAAGCGATGCTTTCCATTCGAGCGACGATTCCTATAACCACCACCCTTATTTTTTTTTCCTTTCCCTTAAAAACTTCCCTCCCGTCTCCCTTCCTCTCTCTCTCTCTCGAAAAGCAAAACAATAAATGTTGCCTTGGTATTCCACTTCCGGAGCCGACTGACCCCTTCCGAAACTCTAAAGAAAGGAGGAGTTAAAAAAACGAGCGATTGAACAAGAGGCGTTACATATATATACCGAGTCACTCCACGTTAATAGTTATATAATTTTTTATATATATGAAAAAAGTTGTGCTTTCGTTTGCCCACGTATGAATGATGGCGAGACGGTGATGACAAACGATCAACAAGATGGAGTGGCCGCGATTCCAAAAATGAACGCCCCCTCCGCCGCTCTCCTCCCCGGTCATCTCCCCTTCCTCTTCCGATGAGAAGTCGCGTGTTGTCTGAAACACAGGAGAGTCTCCAAGCGAGCCGACCCCGAGTATGTGCGGTAGGAACAGGGAAAGGCAGGGAGGGAGGGAGAGAGAGATGTGGGGAGGGAGAGAGAATGAGAGAGAATGAGAGAGAGTGAGAGAGCGAGAGAGAGCGGGAGAGAATAATATATATTGGTATGGCAACCATCGTGATGCTCCCGAACAGCTTTGAACTTTGAAAAAAAATGAAACAAAATGTATGTGTCATAGAAATAACATCAATAAAAATCAAAAAATCAGTACTCTTGCCGTGGTGTTATTCAAAAAACCTTCCATCGTCTGGGGATTCTGGGAAAGTGTCTGGGAGCGGTACTGGACCTTGTGTCATAAAAATAACATCGATAAGCATAAAAAATCAGTCATATTACTGTGGTGTTATTCAAAAATCCTTCCATCGTCTGCGGGGAATACTATGAAAGTGTATGAGACGCGGTACTGCATGTTTATCGGAGTGTTTTGCTCTGAGATAAAGGGATGAAAAGCAACGCAGAGCTGAACTGCACCCAAAGATAAGGAGTAAGATTACGAGTTTACTGCAAACAGATCGGAGGGAGTAAATCAACGTGCAGTTCCAGGAATTTGCACGGATATTGGCGTCGATGCTTGAAGTGATTGGGTAAAAGAGCACGCCATCCCTTAGTTAGTAGCTTCAGTAATTGAGATACTTAATGAATCAATTAGGCTTTGAATTATTATCAGAATAAACGTTAAAATCTTTGGCTGTGAAGTCGAGTAAATCAAACATACGCTCAAATCTGCAAATCAATTCTTTCTGATGAATTATGGAGTTGCACTTGACGAAAATATACTTGATATGGTATAAGATTTAGAATAATTAGTAGTCCTTAAATTTTGAATTCACTTTTCAGGTTAGATAGCGCTTGGGCAGTACAACATGGTTTCACCATTGCACCAAGCCGTTTTCTATGTAGAATAGTTTCCGAAGAGTATCAATCTTATCTTTGAAAATATAATTAATATAAAAATTAAAATGTAATCAACTACCGAGAAGTTAATTCAAAACTAAAAATCTTTAGGAAACTCTATAAAAACCAAAGTAACCTAATAAAGCAAGATGGAGATTGTTGTTTCTTGCAATGAGATTGATTTCTCAACGAGATCATGCAATAAATCTAATGAGAATTAAAGACTTATTTTCCCAAATATCAATGATTATATAATTAAAGACGACTTCCTTATGTGAGGAATCGCAACCTTTCAGTGCCATCTCTTTGATTTTAAACGGTCTTCCTTCGGATTCTTTTGCAATGAATCCTCGTTATTCATTAATTTAAATTAATTTGCGGAATGATTTTTTTAAGTGAAATATTTTAACCAATAGTGAGATCTATATCCATTATAGCAATACCTAGCTAATACTTAATAATTTTTGGTGCCGCGATATATGCATTTATTGAGGAAGGAAAATTTCTCCTGCCCGTCTGATGTTTTTACAAAAGAAGAAAAGCTCTTCAGATTTTCATAGTATTATTTTTTAAGACAGTTTTTTGATAGACTTGTCTATCTAGTTATACGGTTGTCTAAAATTAATTACTTTACTTTTATGATGGAGATCTTAAGAATATTGTTCAAGTTATCTGACTAAAGATTCATTATCTGAATCATCCCTTCATTTGGTGCTTTCCTGAGAGATATGAAATCAGAATTTTAAGCAGTAGCAAATATCCCTTCAGTAATAATCATAAATAGTTTTAGTATTACTGCTTAAGATATATAGACTGCATATTCAGAAAAGGTTTACTCAGAAATATACTTAATAATACGCGGATGGCTTTACTTTACTGATCTACTGATGTTTATATTTAAATTTGAAGCCTTTTTTTTTCCTGAATCAATAACGGCTATTGATGCCCATTATTGCCTACATTCATGATTTCAGTATTCATTATAACCATATTCACAGATCAATAACATTACAGCTACTACCTTTGTGTTTGAAAAGAGCGCGGTACCTACACATAGTTCACGGTAACTGCCACAGATGGCATTTACTCCGCGCTGCCGTGTAACGAGGCAGCCCCGAAGCGGAAAAACCAGTATTCCTTAACGAAAGCAAAACTAGTTCAGTAATCAGGATTCCGGATGAGCTGAATCACAGCGATTACCAAGATTGTGCTTATTTTATAGTATATTAAGCCTGTGTTTCGTCATTGCAAATCTGTATCGAGGAAGCCGTAAGGAAAGAGGGCATAACACGAGGTTTTCCACTCGAACCAGGAAGTACCTTTATTTTCTATCAAACAATCATTTACTATTACAAACATTGAAATCAATCTAGCCATTCATTTCTTCACAATGCTGAGTAATGCTTTGATCGATCGCTGATATGTAGATTCGTTCTCGAGTTAAGATGTTACTAAAATAACTTTTATATCCTCTCTCATAGCCGATTTGGTAGCACGTTTACTTTTGGTGAACGAGCTCCCAGCTTCAATCACCGGTGGAAGTCCTGTACGTGCGAAATGACCTCAGCTGTCGCATTCTCCTTTTGAAATGCTTTTACAATTTCAGCAATCTTACTCTCTCTGCTCTATTTATGAAATTAATGAAGTAAAAATCAAATAGCCATAGGACGTAAATCACTCGAAATACTTGACATTCCCTGCATCTTTTAGCATACGTCTTACCCTAAAGCCGTTTTCTCCCCTTCTACCTAGAGTAAATTTAATTTAGAACTAACAAATCACATTTCTATTACGTTTCATGCTCATAGATATAGTCACGCTTGGATTTACTTGCAATTTCACTTCGCTCGAACATCCCTTTGCATATGACAGTGAATATACAATTCACAACTCACAATTCACAGGATATCCGCCTTTAGTTTATACTTTAGTAGGAAGTTCCAGCATTTAAAAGCATAATTCAAAACTCATCTCATAAATCATAATTAATTACGACACACATTGTGAATCTTTATAAATATTACTAATATTGTAATTTATAGGTAATCTAGAAATATTTTTAAATCCTTTTAATATTATGCTCATATCATGATATTAAAACATTAAACAGCGTGAAGTATTAAATATTCGGTTTTACGGCGACATAATTTGTAAGCATTAATTTTGTAATGGTAATTAAGTACTTTTTGGGATATAGTTTATCTAGAAATTTCATTAAAGTCTGATGTTATACTCGTGTTTAGAAACTCAATTATTAAAGCAGTATTGAAAAGTTGGTTTTAGAAAATTAGGAGCCACACCAGACTTAATTTGCTAAAGAATTCCATTATCTCTAAAATATTTTGCCTAAAATATTCCACTCAGAATTACATGAAATTTTTATTTAATAAAGATTACTCAAGAATATTTGTGAAGAAAAAATTACTATTTATATAATGGTATACCATAGAATTCCAAAATTAATTGATAATATATTTTGTGCTCCAAGCAGTTGGAAAATCGAAACTATGCACATTAGAAGTCGAAAAAAGCTAATTTATTGTACATACCTAACTTTCTTATTAATTTAAATGGTACTCATACTGAAATGAATAGCCAGCTGTAGCTGTTGTTACATGGCTTTTGGAGCAAAAGGTATATATTTTTACGGGGATTTCTGCCTCGACCTCTGAGATAGACTAAACATAATACACATTTCAGCATTTATCGATGCGCGAAGGTAGAATAAATATAAATGGAAAAAATCTAGTTTTGATTTAAATTTCATTATATAAATTGCAATTGACGTGAGGTACTAAATGTTTGACTGGTTCAGTTGAGAATCGTGGAAAAGCGTTCTCTCTTCCAAAGAATAACCGATTTAATGTTATAATTTAACAAAAGGGTTAAAGGTAGCACTGCACTAAAATAAACAAGGTAGTTCTAAATAACTAATTTTAATGTTATTATGAGACATTTTGTAAGATGATAAAAATTTTTTAGATTTTTTAATTTGCAGATAAAAATGAACCTCATAGAATCCTCGGGTAGGGCTAAGATTTATTTACTGAAATATTTTGTAATTACAGAAACCCACTTCGAGAGGTAAGACATTCACAAAGGAAATTAGTAGTCATAGAAAGATCGCAACAATATATTTCAATGCAAAATGAAAAAACAGCTATGGATTTAAATTTATTACAAGCTATAATGGAATAGACAAACATATACCCATTCACGTTGTCAGTCTTTTGATATATCCTTGTATCCTCTTTTACTACCGGTCACTGCTGAACGTTAATGCTAATGTGTCATGGAAGGTATAAGACATAGGTTATGGCTCAGACAAGGGATCTGACTGTGAATTTGTAACAGTTTGTGTTACTTGGAAGGCTGGGAGAACAATAGCAAAAAGAAAATGTAGTACCCAATGTACTTGATTCAGCAGATTATAATTAATGAGAGGAAGACGGATTGAAAGAAGTGGTCGTGAATATTGAAAGCGATGCTTGATGCATTCTATTATAATAAGGTGAATCAGTGTCATGCGACCAAAAGAGGAGGCGAATTTACAGTGAATAACTGAGAGCTTCCTCTTCAACCACTATACAGATTGTATTTGGATAGTATTTGGAATTTAGGGAACCGTCTCGACGCAGAGAGAGTAAGCGCCAAGAATCTAAGATTGCAGGGTTCGCAACCACGTTTACGTCTTTCGAAAAAAAATGGAAAATAATTTTCAGAGACATGATATATCGGTGAAGCCTACATTTTTATTAACTCTATATATGAGGATAATCAAATGTCTTTGAGACACTGAAGTAAATTATTCATCTTTTAAAACCTGTCATTAAGTAGTTGAATGCTAGCGTAGTACTTCATCGCATGAGTTAATTGTGCTCTCAAATTAAAAAAATCATAATTTCTATTGTATAATTCTACTATATTGTTGTCTTAAATATTTAAACAGTTTAATTCAAATGCATTTTTAATTTAATGGTGATATGGCTTCCACATTCAATATTCCTAAATTCAATTGTAGAATGAAATTAACCTTCATCCGGGCGCGTGGACGGTAGTTTACCGTCACATTCATAAAAGCGTGTGCAATTTTTGCCTGGAGGTGTGCGGTGTGCCCGGATGAGGGTTAATAAAACGGAAAATTAATGTGTGATAAAGGAACAGGAAAAGAGTCAAAAGCTGACAATTACAAAGAAATGTTTATAAAGTAATCATTTTTGTAGCGATACAGGTTTCATTGTATAATAAAACATCCATTTTTTATCCCCCTACTAAAATCGAAAGGAAATCATATTAAAAACTCCTAATTCAAGAAATTTCAGTTATTTAATCCGGTTTTGCATTTACATATAAAAAATCATCAGCTAACTTATTATATAGAATGGATTCAAATAGTACAAGTAATCAAGACCAATTGTTATTTATAGTAATTGATAATTAACTCGTTTTCGTAATTGCACGGATCATTTCGTCTTTCTTTTGTTTGTTTGCGCAACGAGTAAACAAAATACTACAATGTAAAATCCTCCAATGTATCAAACGATTGTATAATCTGCATAATACTGTTGAACGACAATTTCCATCAGAATTGGAAATATTCATCGGTGAAGATACATTGTAGTGATTAAATTACTTTCTGTGTTAGTGTAGAGAATATTTTACCTAGAAAGAATGCAAAGCTGGATATTTACATAAATTTAAGGTCATTCTCGTGTATCCTGAATTTTGACAAAGATGTACTTGTTTGAGGGCTGCTAATGATACAAGCATTCAAAGGTAAGGAAATTGGCAAATTAATATTTTATTTATACTTCTCTGTTTCAAAATTATTCATCTAAAATCAAGAAAATTTTGGTAAGGTGTAGTTTCTACATTGACATTCTGAAGCTATTCTGGAGCCATATGCAACTAAAATGCTATATAATCAAAATCATGCAATTGTGCTTGTAGTTTAAGTTTTAAATAATAATAGTTTAAAGTTTGCATTTAAAATGGAGGAGAGAGGCATATATTTTCTTTACATTATTTTAATTTTTAAAATTTTGTGGAATGTTTCGTGTTTAGGCGAATTTTGTCATCCCGCCGGGAGTTCGCCTAGCGCAGACCTCATTTCCTTTGTTTTCATGTTTCCTGTTTTTTACCTGGCCACGAGGCAACCAGTCTCGAGCCAGACGGCGCACCGAAAAGTCGCCACTTGTAGCCTTTTGCGAAATAAAGCAAATTTTCACCTGTACAAAATTTGGTCCTTCGGGCCGGATAGCCATTGCTACGCCGGATCATCGTATCTACGCTGGATATCCATTCATACGCCGGATCGTCTTTACTGCACCGGATCATCATATCTACGCTGGATACTTTCTCCACGCCGAATCTTCGTTCATACTCAGGATCGTCTTTACCACGCCGGAACTTCCTATCTACGCGGGATATTCATTTCCACCCTGGAACTACGTTTATACTTCGAATATTCCTTTCTACGTCGGATCTTCAAATCTGACTGAGTTACGAAGATGGACAAGTGGTGATTGCGGAACGTTCTGTGAGTTAAACGCGTTCTGTCTCTATTCTTCCGATCGGTCGTCTCAATTCGACGCGCCCTACGGCGCTGGACTTCGGACTCACTTTCTCTTTTTGCCTCCTCACTTCGTGGTCCCTTCTTTACCTGCTTCACTATTTACCCTCACTTCGACCACCCCTCTCGCCATCGGCAGCGGTTCTGTCGTGTTGTTTTCATTTTCGAGGCTGCTCCTCATTTACTGTTATTGTTCGTCGCGACAGCTGTTCTGTCGTGTTTTCATTTTCGAGGCTGTTCCTCAATTACTGCTATTGTTCGCTCCGACAGCGCTTCTGTCGTGCATTTACGTTCGAGGCTGCTCTTCAGTTACTGCTATTGTTCGCTCCGACAGTTCCTCTGTCGTGTATTTCATTTTCGAGGCTGTTCCTCATTTACTCTTATCGTTCGTCGCGACAGTTCTTCTGTCGTGCATTTACTTTCGAGGCTGATCCTCGTACACCACTATTGTTCACTGCCGACATCTTCTGTCGAGCATTTACTTTCGAGGCTGATCCTCACATTCCGCTATTGTTCGCTCCACAGCTGTTCTGTTGTGGTTACATTTTCGAGGCTGTTCCTCGTATGCTGTTACTCTTCGTCACCAATTGCGGTTCTGTCGTAATCTTTTAACTTTCGAGGCTGTTCCTCTGTAAGACGTTGGGTTAGTCTCTTGGACTCCTTAACTTCTCGCGCATTGTTTTGGACATCCGCTTAAATTCGCACCTCAGCACTCCTTTGTATCTTAGTGTGAATCATGTCTCTAACGACGAAGCAGTTGATCGCGCAGCAGGAGCAACGGGAACGTTTGATTATCCGATTTGTTCCGAATTTGAAAAAGAAAGGAGTCGCAAATATCACAAAAGAAGCCATTGAAACGAGATTGCGCTCTCTTGAGCGTTACTGGAGCGAGTATTCCACGACGAATTTTGAGCTAGCGACGCGTGAGGACGCAATTAAGGAGACATATTTTACTGAGAGTCGGTACGAGCAGACTCAGGAGAGTTATCATGATGCGGATGCTGAATTACGCGAGATGCTTGCGCGAATCACCGTAATACCCCTGCCCGTACCTATCCAAAGTGACGTCGATCAGGCTAACAATATCAATAATCAGTTACCGGTACAGCTTCCAAAAACAACACTCCCAACATTTTCGGGTGGTTATGCCGACTGGGAGTCGTTCTGCGATTTATTTACGGCAATCGTAGATGCGGAGCCTCGATTTTCAGCAGCAACTAAGCTGCAATACCTTAAACTGTGTTTGAGAGATTCTGCCGCGGATTTTGTCAAGAACATCTCGGTAACGGATGCTAATTACAAGTCAACCTGGGAGGCTCTGAAGGCTAGATACTGCAATCCGCGACTCGGTTTGCATACTTATCTTTCCATCCTGATGAATCTTCCGAAAATTATGAGGGAATCAGCGTTGGAACTGCGGACTTTAGTTGACAAAACACATCAAGCGGTTCGCGCACTCGAGAATCTCGGCCGACCAGTAGCGACATGGGATGACTGGCTTGTTTTCATCACAACTCAACGTTTGGACAAGGAGTCACGAAAGTCCTGGGAGGCGCACCTTAGTTCCAAGGACGTAGTGACCGATCCGACATTAGAGAATCAGTTGGATACTAACCCTTTTCCCAGTTTTAAGGAGCTAATGAAATTCCTGGAAGGTCGCATACGGGCGTTAGATATGATAACTACTATTCCAGGTTCGGGTAGAGGGAGCGCCTTTTCCTCTAAATCTTTTTCGTCGGAGGCGAAGTCATTTCACGCGCAAAGGAAAACAGGATCTCCCAAAACCGCTCGCAAGTGTGGACTCTGCCCATTGAGTCACTATTTAGCCACCTGCCCTCGCTTTACGGAAAAGACGCCCTCAGAGAGAAGAGATGAAGTTCGTCGACTGGGCGTTTGCTTTAACTGCTTGGGTCATCATCGCCTCAGGGACTGCAAGTCGGAAAAGCGATGCTTACGGTGTCGTGGGCGGCATCACACGCTCCTGCATACGGAATTAGTGAACAACGACGCCCTTCACTCTGCTACTGATTCGGATGACAATCATCAATCAAACCAGATCGCTGCGACCTCGGGATTGGCAGTCACCTCACTGACCGCTATGGCTGCTCCACATTATACCGTCCTTCTCGCCACAGCACGGGTAGTGGTCTTGGGACCACATGGAGTTCAAACTCAAGCTCGAGCCCTGCTGGACAATGGCTCCGAAGCATCTTTCATCACGGAGTCCTTGGCGCAACTTCTGCATCTACCTCACCAGCGAACGCACATTCCTCTGTCAGGACTCGGGGCGGCTGAGGCTGGCACTGCACTGAAGTTAGTTCAACTTACACTCTCTTCTAATTACGACCAGTCGTTCCATCTCGAATGCGAGGCATTGGTGCTGCCGCGTCTGACAAATCAACTTCCTGCGAAGGAGATAGTCGAGATGGACCTGTCTTCTTTCTCCAATTTGCAGTTGGCTGACCCACTATTTCATCAGCCGCAGACAATTGACCTCATCCTGGGTGCTGACGTTTATGGTCAAGTTCTTCGTCAAGGGCTGCAACGATTCCCTCAACGCAAAATCATCGCCCAGAACACTACTCTTGGATGGGTCATAACGGGCTCATGTGAATCGAGTGGATCACGGCGGGCGGAGTCTTCCTCGAGTAAATCCCTGGTTTCGTTGCATTGTTCCGCTTTCCAGGATCTTGAAGATTCTCTTCAACGCTTCTGGGAAATAGAGGAAATTCCTCCTTCCACCAAGACATTACGCCCAGAAGAGGAACAATGTCTGCTGCACTTTAAAGATACTCACTCACGTGGACCGGACGGAAGGTACATCGTTCGCCTTCCGATTTCATCGGAGCTTCCTGATTCTGTGGAGGAGACACGTCGGATGGCGCTTAGGTCTCTTGCATCAACTGAGCGACGATTCATACGGGAGCCAGAGCTTGCACCTCTCTATCGTGACTTCATGAGGACGTACGAAAAACTTGGGCACATGGAAAGGGTCCCTAGTTTCGACTCTCAAGTCAAGCGGGCGTGGTACTTACCTCACCATGCAGTCATCCATCCTTCATCATTGAAACTCCGAGTTGTATTCGACGCATCACGACGTACCTCACAGCAGCACTCTTTGAATGACTTCCTTCTCCCTGGTCCTCCTTTACAAAATGACCTTGCGCTAGTACTCACCAAGTGGCGAGGTCACCGTTTTGTATTCACCGCCGATATTGTGAAGATGTTTCGGCAAATTTTAGTGCATCCAGCTGATCAGGATCTTCAAAGAATTGTCTGGAGGCCTCATCCAGATACGCCAGCAGTCGATTATCGACTTAGCACTGTGACTTACGGTACTTCCTGCGCACCGTTCTTAGCAATGCAGTCCCTTCGGCAACTCATTGAAGATGAGGGGCATCACTTCCCTCTTGGAGCTGCTTGTCTCCACAAGGATGCCTATGTAGACGACATCTTCTCCGGGGCCGATGAACTCTTCTCAGCTTTGAGGATCAAAAGCCAACTATTGAAATTGCTTGCCTGTGTCGGATTTCAACTAGATAAATGGGCCGTCAATCATCCTGCTCTGCTTTGTGAGTCATCCTCTCAGAATCGAGATATCGAGCAGGCGAAACCTATCGACTCCAAAGAGTCCGTCAAAACTCTCGGGCTTATGTGGAACCAAGCAGCTGATCTTTTTAGATTCAACTTTCAGGTCCAAGACGCTACCAAAATGTTCCTCACGAAAAGAACGGTACTCTCCAACATAGCACGGCTCTTCGATCCACTAGGCTGGGTAGCCCCTGTCTCCATTGGGGCAAAAATCCTTATGCAAGATGTGTGGATCTTAAAGACCGATTGGGATACGCCTCTACCTACAGATATTGTGGAACGATGGACGACCTACTGCAATGCATTGTCTGAACTATCGGAGCTTAAAATTGATCGCTGGCTGGGAGTAACACCATCGTCACGATGTGAACTTCATGGATTCGCTGATGCGTCAGAGAGAGCCTACGCGGCGGTAGTTTATATCCGTGTCCTTAATGACATGAACCAATGCCGGGTGTCACTACTTGCAGCCAAGTCCAAGGTGGCCCCGGTTAAAACAATCTCAATTCCCAGGTTAGAACTATGTGGAGCTGCTCTCCTCGTCCGCTTAATCAACTACCTGCGTAGAATTGACACGCTATCATCGCTACCAGTCTTCGCCTGGTCGGATATTCAGGTGACTCTCGCTTGGCTACGGAAACATCCCTGCTCATGGAAAACCTTCGTAGCTAATAGGGTCTCATATATACAGACAGAGCTGCCCTCCGCTGTTTGGCGTCATGTACCGTCTCCTCAAAATCCAGCGGACCTCCCAAGCAGGGGCTTGGATCCAGTTTCTATTCAGAGATCATCGTTATGGTGGAGAGGACCGGAGTGGCTATCATCCTCATTGGAAAACTGGCCACGACAACCAGATGCCTTGCCCACCCCCCAAGTACTCACTCTGCAGAGGATGGAAGAGGAAAATATTTTTCTCAAAAGGTTTTCCACTCTGTCTAGGCTAATCAGAGTGCTGGCATACTGCCTAAGGTTTATATCCCGATGCAGGCGTCTACAACCTGAGGCGACTACTTTCCTCAGTACAAAGGAACTCGCTGCCGCACGCTACAAAGCCATCCAGTTGACGCAGTCATGGGCCTTCGGAGCAGAATTAAAATTATTAGGTTCAGGCAAACCGTTGTCCCGTCGTAACCCGTTGCAACGTCTGAATCCCTTCCTTGACGAAGAAGGTATTTTGCGAGTAGGAGGACGCCTGAAATACTCATTCCTTTCATTTTCTACCAAGCACCCGCCAATCTTGCCCAAAAATTCCCACCTGAGCCAACTTATGATTGAATCTGCGCACCTTTCCTCACTCCATGGTGGACCTACCCTTACACTCAACGTTCTACGGAACAAGGTTTGGATATTGGGCGACGTGTCACTAGTCAAAAAATTAACTCGGCAGTGTGTAAGATGTCATCGTGCAAAACCGCGCTTTGGAGCTCAACTGATGGGTGATCTTCCCGCATCGAGGACAACACCAGCGCGCCCTTTTAGTGTAGCTGGTCTCGACTATGCCGGGCCGTTCTATTTACGTACCACTAAAGGAAGAGGACATCGCTCGTACAAGGGCTATGTGGCATTGTTCGTATGCTTTGTCACACGAGCAGTACATCTTGAAGCTGTCAGCGATCTCACCACTCAATCGTTCCTAGCAGCTTACCGGCGCTTCGTTGGTCGTCGAGGAGTGTGCAACACCCTGTACAGCGATAACGCGACGAACTTCCAAGGGGCTTTCAAGGAGCTACGCAAGATGTTTAGTGCTGCTTCTGCATTCTACGCGGAAGTTGCATCATCTCTGGCAAACGATGGAACCCATTGGTCCTTTATACCACCTGGTTCACCTCATTTCGGAGGCCTCTGGGAGGCTGGTGTAAAGTCGACCAAACATCATCTGCGCAGAGTCGTTGGTGAACACACTCTGACATTTGAGGAATTCACGACTCTTCTTATTCAGATTGAGGCCTGCCTCAATTCTCGACCTCTCTGCCCTCTTACCTCTGACCCTGATGACCTGAATGCCCTGACTCCTGCGCACTTTCTAATCGGGGAAAATTTATTTACAATTCCAGAACCCGAGTGTCCTAATGATAATAAGTTATCTAGGTGGCAGCTGGTGCAGCGGATGCGGCTAAACTTCTGGAGAAGATGGTCCCAAGAATATCTGCACCACCTTCAACAGCGGAGTCGGTGGCGTGATCCAAGGAAAAATTTTGAAGTAGGACAGCTGGTGATCGTCCGTGACGAGCGCTACCCGCCTTCTAAGTGGCCTTTGGGCCGCATCACCAAAGTGCACCCTGGACCTGACGGGCACGTTCGAGTCGTTACCGTCAAGATGTCGAATACGGAGCTACAGCGGCCAATAGTGCGACTCAGCCCACTGCCGATGCCGAATGCAGCTGCCTGATATCCGGAGCCTCAGACGTATTTCGTCCTCCGGACGAGGCGGGCGGGATGTTTAGGCGAATTTTGTCATCCCGCCGGGAGTTCGCCTAGCGCAGACCTCATTTCCTTTGTTTTCATGTTTCCTGTTTTTTACCTGGCCACGAGGCAACCAGTCTCGAGCCAGACGGCGCACCGAAAAGTCGCCACTTGTAGCCTTTTGCGAAATAAAGCAAATTTTCACCTGTACAGTTTCGTATAGAAGATAGTTGAACGTAATTATAAATCAATACATTATTAGTTTTTATGCTATGAGTCTGCTGATAAAATTTGATGTTTTCATCTTTTTTTGTTACAAAATAACTTATATTTTATGAATTTTCACTTTGTATTGGAGCTCTAATATTGTGTATCTATTTTATAGCAAGTTAAATGTTTTACGTATTGCAATTTCCGTTATGTATGAAGCATAACTTCTACATTATGAAACTTAAACTAAAAAATATATATATCGGTTGTAATACAGACATTCAATAGCTTTTAATTATTTACTGTGGTTGGCAGCAAGTATCAATTAAGTTGATTAGAAAGGAAATTTAATTAGTGCGGGTTATCTTTTGACTTAGAGGGAATGAGAGTGACTTTCATAGAAGCAGGTAACCAACAAGAAATGTTAGTTGGGTTAACAGGATGAAAAAGCTTTTTAAACCTCATTCTTATTTCTATCTTTATCGGGCTCACCACTATTTTCATGTATTTATTCAGTAAGATCTCCCTGATTAAAAAAATTTCATCTGAATTCAAACGATTTCCTTTTTCCAACGATGACTCAGGTACATATATGTTTCTGAGATTGCAGTGAGAGAAATAATATTAAGATGAAACAACTCGCTATCGGCAAACCATTCCCCATTTTATGCATTATCTCTGATTTAGTAAAGAGTTAAACATTCCAGTCGTAAATCCTTGTACTTACCAACTCTCGAACACCTCTCGGATTTTCCTTCCAGATGACCGTTCAAGGATGGTTGATGTAAGCAATTGATTCTTGGTACGGATCGACACGCCGGAGGCAACGCCGAAGGTCCGTCTGCTGCTACCCACGAAAACTCAAGGGTAATGGTAAGTTGCCATGCTAGAACAGGCTGACTTCCGCAGTCTATAAGCAAATAAACACGTCTAAATTTATGAATGCGGACTATCTCTCGATTCAGAAGGCAATCAGGATGAATATTACATATTTGATATATTCTTCAAATATTTCATGAGAGTGTGCCTTTCTCCATCACTGAGGAAAATGGCTCTATGTCTACCGGTTTCAACGCATAGAAACCAGTTAGTTCTGTTCATAAAATTTGTGTGGAAACCGAAATTTCTTGTCCATTTCACGATAAATGAAATAGCTAGATTCTACTAATTTAAGGCTAAGGTGGTCAATTACATTATTCGATTCAACTTAACTATCCCAATTATTGGAAAATAAAACTCTTTCAGAGCTGGAATTAAAGCAAGTGATAATAACTTATTTGCAACTGACATTGGCTGTTTTCTTCCGAATTTTTCATTGACACGCGTCATGAAATTGTATTTTAGCTCTTCTTTATGTAATTTTCACCATCATATATAGTAGTTAAATATTCCGCAACGATTCAACCTAGGATTCCTTAGCTGTATTTTATTTTCACTTACTCCTTAATTAAATTCTAAACAAAATTTAAATTTCTTATGTAATTGAGATTTATAGCACTTCGAGACTATCTCATAGCTCACGCGGTGACCAAGTGAAGAAAACAGTCACTTGGGAAAACCTACTTCTCTGAGAAGAACATCCAATCTGCACTTCAATTGCAAAGCATTGGTTAGAGGAATACTTTATGAATAAGTTGTTTCACTTTAATAGCAGTGATACATAATTTCTCCTCTTTCAAATTTCTATTTGATCTTACATGCCACATTGTAAATGTAACAGATAGCTATTTAATTAGTGATTTCGAATCAGAACGACTAATATGTTTGTTTTCAATTGCTCGAAAGAAAATGATAGAAGTTACATAGATGTTGATTTCCTAAGCAAGTGTGGAAAATGTGTTTCTGTTGTATTTTGCATTCGATTTAAAATATTTCATTTACATTTTTATTTCAAGTACAGCTAGTATTATTGAATTAAGCTCTCAAAATTTTAGAGCTCTAAGATCTGATGACTGAGGAATTTGAAATCCATGCTTAATATTTATGAAAAAATAGATTAAGATGGAAATTTATAATTATTAAACTTTACAAAGGTGTTCTTTAATGAAAGCGGATATTCGAATGTAATATGTATCATTTAAGGTTTGCCAGTTTTCAGCCGCCATTCCCGGAGAACGCAATTCCGCTCTCAAGGTACCCAGGACCAATGTAGAGAGATCCTTATGATATCGATATCTCATCCACCTACCAGTCATCTTTTCTTATTAATTGGACTATATTGCGGGAGAGACGTCAAGAAAAATAGATTTTTTGTGTAACTGAGCTCATTCTGCATATAATAATTTTTACATATGATGGGAGTGGTAATAGAATATAAAAGTTAAGGAAAAATTAGCGTACATGAATGTCGTAATTAGATGGAATATTTGTTTACTATTTGAAGTAATATCCGCTTAGGGATGTAGCTATCTTTACTTAATTGTTATTGTTAAGTGGCTTTCCAAATAAATCCGTTGGAAATAAATTTGTCTATAATATACGTTATAAGGGAAGATGGAAGATAGTAATGGAACTTCCATGTACCAATTTTTCCTAATAAAGGCATTTGTTTATATTTATGTATATCTGTGGATATGGATACCTGAAAAAGTTATGCAAATTCCGCCATAATGACATGCATCCATAAAGATTCGATATTGGTAAATCTATCTCGGGGGAAAAACCAGTTGCGCACATTCGAATACTATTGACGTATTTCTATTCTCCGAATTCGAAAGGCATCGAGCGACACTAAACTTTTTATGTCATCGGAGAAAGAAACGGAGGCGAATGAATGAGATGCATTTCTCAATCGTCGTCTTCGAAGACCAAAGGGCTCGGCATAAAAACCGGAAGATGTAAATCGGCAAAAAGCTTCTGTTTCCTTCGAGTTTATTGAGGTCGATCATGAAAATAAACAACCAAACGAGCGTAGTTGCCGATTCATTGTCATCATTGTTTTCCGCCCCTGAGAAGCACGCTCGTTTCAATTATTTCGCGCGCTATTCCCGTCTTCGGAAGTATAAATAAAATAGGTCTACTTCCTTCAGAAAGTAACTCAAATGTAGCGACGCTTTACGCACGTTTCCGACTTGGAAGATCATCCCTTTAACGCATTTACACAGATTTATGTTCGAGTGAGAGGAAAAGTATTCAAATGTATCCTTTGACCGAAGGACGACTGCCGAGGTGCGGTTAGTTTTAAGCTTCTCTCCTTCAGAGGAAACTCCGTCGAATGGAATTTAGGGTCTTACTAAATCATCATGCGTATGCGACGTCAAAGACTTGGGAAAATACTGAGCCTATTGCATTTCACCATATATGAGTATCGGCGAATGAAATTTCATAAATTAGAATTATGATATTTATGGACATTACCAGAGGACCTCGCAATTTCCTCTTCCGCGACTATTAATCACTATTTGATAACTGATAGAAACGCAATACAAATATCGTGGTTTATTTATTATTTTCAAGCTAAAATACCTCTCCTTGCAAGAACAGATGAGGCATAAAAGAAAGAAATTTCAATATTGGAAAATGTTTACATTTCTCAGTTAGGTTAATATGCGATGGATATACTTTGTGGAACACCATGACTAAGATGTTGTAGAAATAAAACTGTAGATTTCACAATAGATCTATTAGAAAACCTATTTTTTATAAATTTGTATAACATTTTACTTTTTAAAATTCTCTATAATATTTTTATAACATTTTAATTAGTAATATTTAAATATTACATGAAACAAACGGTTTCGGAACCATTGGAAATATGAAATAAATGATCATTTGAATCTGGTTGGACAAGAAAATAATAACTGAAAAAATTAAATGAATCTCTAGCTCCTTTAAACTTAAGTTGCCGCATATTATTTTCGAGCTCTGAGATTAGGGATAAATTTCTATAATATATATTATATTATAATAATATCTAATAATTCCTTTATTCCCTTGCCATAAAATACCACTACTTCAGACTACGATTCAATTCTCAGAAATGTTTGAAACATTTACTCTCATTGTGCGTAAAAGATAGATTGTAATAACGCAAAAAGAAATGAAATTAGTTTTCGCAATGAATCGTCAAGATCGGTCGTTTGATTGCTTATTCCACTGCTAGAAGGCGACCTTAATAACAAACAACACTACCATCATTTTTTGTCGAAGAAATTAGCTTTTGTCTTTTTCGCTTTTTTATATTTTCTTATTTTTGTTTTTAAAATATTTTCCATTCCATTCGCTAATTTCCAATATCATTTGAAAGGCTGCGTAAGAGGATGTATAACAGTGATATAAATTAAAGCATGCCTGCAAAATCCTTTGAGATTCAATATCGAACAAAATCTTCGGATCCTACGTTGAAATATTTTTCCAACAGAGATTATGTGTTTCTTCCATAATAAGGCCGTGGAGTAGCTATTTAATATGGAATTTATGCCTTGTTTCAATTCACTACCCGGAAGCCATGGGCCCCTAGGATATACGTTCTTTAGGTGTGATTTTTCCTTCAAGGTGTCCACTGAATAGGCAATTTGAAGCCAGCCGCCGCATAATTGTTTCGGCCACAATAAGTTTATAAATAAGCCAATCGATGATTTTGACACGCTTTTTTATAACTCAGCGTCACATCTCTCATTCCATTTGGGTTTTACCGGCATTTCCTCTTTAGAGTCGCGATATTATTGCAGAAACCCTGCGACTCCTTGTTATTTAAAATGCATTTTACGTCTCTCGTGCTTCATTGTTTGAAAATAGGATTTTTTCTCCTGAACGCAAGCAGTTTTTGCCAAATAATGTGTGGCATTACTCCACAGCAAATTTTGCATATATCCTTCATGCACAATTCTTGGGCATTACCAATGATTTAATTCGACATTATCTAGACAAGGTATTCACTTCAGCGAACAAACATCGTTCATCATTAGTGCGGAAAATCAATGAGGAAATACGGGATGACCTTAAAAATGCTAGAATATAAATACATTTTAAATATAAAAGTATATTCTATCCTAAGAAGCTTTTCAAATACGGATTGAGTCAAAGTATATCCACTAAAAAATCTAAGTTGAATATTTAATCTAGTCTTTTTTATACTCTTTGTCTTGTTCGGTGATAACTGTTGAGTAGACTAGAATTTCTTGAAAAAAGCGTGAGCACTACTAAGCATTAATCTATACTATCCAATGAGGAATTTCAGCTCAATAAAATGAAGTAAACAAAAATATTAGGATTGCACATTGTCTGAAAACATATAAAAAAAGGAAAACATCAGAAAATATGCGGCAAAAAGTATGACAAAGTAAGTGTGAGATTCAAAATGGCCATGAGCCTCCAGGTTTATTACTCTGCGAAATCCTTGTACACTTTTATTGCAACGGAAAGGTCCATCTTTGGTAGTAATGAGATGCAAGCTGTTACGTTCAATTAAGAAGAAGGTGTTACCTCAAGTTTGATTGCTTTGAGGAAAAGGCAGGTTGATACGCAGAAAAAGAATTCGCAAAAGCTTTAAAGCTTGATTTAGATATATGTCCTATCAATTTCTTTCATTCAAGCCATAGGAAGAAAATTACATTAAAAATATTGTGTAGAGGTATCGAAAGTTCTTAGTATTTAGAGATGGCCAGCTCACATTATATCAACAGCAATCTAAATAAGACAGAAGAAATTTGATTGTTCTCGAATGGAATTAACAACAAAATTAAAGATTTATTATTATATTATACTATATATAAAGCTGCAATCCTGACTCATTGATACAAACTGTTTGGCTATTTCCAATCGAGCTAGAAGGCTGAGATTTTCAGGAGTGGTTTATAATTCACACTCAACCCGGGGAAAAATCGAAAATTCCCAGATTTTGACCTAGAATTGAGCCCAGAGACGATTATATTTTTCAATGTATTTAAACGGGGAAAACGAAAAATGGCCATGCAGAGAAAATTTCTTTCGTTAATTAAAATGCGAAAACGTAATCGTAAAGCAGTGGGACTTGGTCTATATTACGTCTAAAGGATCAAAGTTTTCTTTTCTTGCGACCGATGTTAACATTCCGGCAGGAAATTTGCAAAATTTTAGTTTGAACGCCAATTTATTACGTTTTTTTCTCCTCATTTTGAAAATTAAATCTATGGCAACAACCATTGTTTGAATCGAAAACAAGTTTGTTTACGATCCTATTTTCATATGCAATGATAAAGGTTTGATGCATTTTTAATTATTTTAAATCTTTCTTTCGATACATGTTAATACTGAACGCTGAAAAATGTAAATTTCGTTAAAATAGACAGTGGATATCTGCACGGTCAATGAATCAATCGTGAATGCATGCTGTGATAACATAAGTTTATGTAGAGAATACGAGACCATTAACAACGAAGATAATCGTAAAAGTCATGTAAGTAGTGAGATTATTCTAGAATGAAGTACATAGATACGAATATAAATTAATAAATAGGGATATTAATGTAAATTAAAAGGTTTAACGACAATCTTTAGAAATAACATAACTGTAAGCATTACGAATCATTAGTTTCGCGAACACTATAATTTATTAATATATTATAATTCATAGCTCACTTAACCAAATACAATTATCATATACTGAACTCTCATCTAAATGAACAACAAATATCTAATCAGGAAATACATGGTATTATTGAACTATGTTAGGACATTGTTGGTTTACGCATATGGTGGATTGCTTTTCGTGTGTGTGAGTTTCTGTTCTTTTAATTTTATGCCTATTATGTTTATTCTTTTCTATTTTAATTACATATAATTATTCTGTCATCCTTTCCAAAGAGAATTTAAAATTAAGTTCTTTTTCTACGTTTCTTTAATTAATACGTAGTACACAATTAGTTCGTAATATATTACGTAATTCAATATTCATCAAAATAAAAAAAAAACAGAAATTTACTCATAAAATACTCTGATTTCCTTCAAAGACTTTCTGATTACGTTGTTCTACGCTGGATAATTCTTGGTTAGTAAAAACAATCTTTGCATGTATCATTGTATGAATATTATTTTCCCATCTTCTCCAAACGGACTTTAGAATAAAGTTCTTTTTCTACGTACTTTAAAACTATTTACATAATTACGTTGCCTATTGTCTATTTGTTTATTTAATTAGAAACGGAGCTCATTGTCGTAGTAGACAACATTTAATGAATATAGGATTATTTTGCAGAATGTCTTGCACTCAACCACATACTACACAGGTAATCGTCTATTTATTCCGCATTTTTATCTTATGCAGATTTTTATTCTGACTTTACTTTGTTTGGCGTATTTCTTTAATATAATTTTACGAATGCGTATTCATTACAGACTCCGGTATCTCATAAACGCGAAAGGCTTTAGAAATGATTATTTTACTATCATATTATTTGGCGAATCTCGATCTCACTTATTTGAAAATTATGCATACAATAGACAGTGGTATAATTAAAAAAAATTTCTTTCCATATATGTTATGACTGAAGGTTGAAAAATGTAACTTTCATCAAAATGGACAGCGAATATCTGCACGGTCAATGAATTATTCGGGAATACATACTGTGATAACATAAGTTTATGTAGAAAATACGAGACCATTTATAAACGAAGATAATCGGAAAAGTCATGTAAGTAGTGAGATTATTCGAGGATTAAATTTAAAAGTCTACACTGAATCTATATAAGGGGGATAAGAAAGCAATTTCGATGAAAAATACTCATTAATTACTGATGAAGAACGTATTATACCGGATCAAGTCTACCTATGCCTGAGTAAAAGTAAGTACAACTGAAATTTACATCATCCTAAAATATTACTATCAGAATATTAATGTAAATTAATAGTTTCAACGATATTATTTAGAAATAATATAACTGCAAACAATACGAATCATTAGCATCAAAATCGGTATAGTTTAGTATAGTAGTATTTCACTTTATTCTCACTTAACCCAATGCATTTATCGTATATTAAATTATGTCTAAAAACTTCCTTTGCAATGGCCATTTCCGATTCCTACTTTATGGCGTTATAATTAATAACAATATTCATAACATCTCTGATGAAAGCAGGAAGATCCCAATTACCACCATTTCAATAACTAATACTATTAACAAAGACACTCAACCATTCTATAGCCAGAAAAATCTTGCTAGCCGGAATTCGTACCTTGGTGTTGGAGTCCTAGCACAGTGACCACTTTCTCACCGCACTCGGTGTGTTTGGTATTTTGCCCTTAGTTTCTCTTAAGATCGACAGATAAGCTCCAGCGTCCTGTCTCGCGTGCCACCTCATAGTGTGGCTTCTTTAGATGATGTTCCTTTTAGGAGGGGAAGCTTTAAGTAACGTATGCCTCAATTTCATACTACATACATTGTGATACATTGTAACCAAAAAGCTCATACGGGCAGCCAAACCCGTTGCTGCCCGCCTTTCTTGAAGGACCATATTATAATTGAATATCAAGAAAGTGTAACTTTCATTTAAATGAACAACAAATATCTACACAGGAAATAAAATTATATCCTTGAACGATGTTAGGATTATACGTATATGTTGGATTGCCTTTCGTGTGTGAAAATTGTGCTTTTAATTGTATGCCTATTATGTATCGTCTTTTCTATTTTAATAACATATATTTATTCTGTCATCTTATCCATACAGAATTTAAAATTAAGTTAAATTTTCGTTTTTTTAATTAATACGTAGTACCTTACGTAATGATATGGGATACTGCTGGGGAAACGATAAATGTCCATGAAGAACCAAATGTTTTCATTCACATAAGCATGAAAAATGTACGTACAGTGGAGAGTATTTAACTAAATTATACCTCAAAGAGGAATTTTCATTTTTCCTGCATCCAATTTCGCCATGTCGGCAACATCTTAAATTAAATACAAATTAATACTGTTTTTATTTGCACCCTTCCCAAGATAAAAACTTTGGCTACGACCATTATTTACGTGGAATACTAATTTGTTTGCAGTTCAAATAACATACGCCGTGATGAAAGTATGAAGTTTTTGAAATATTTTTCAATATTCTTTTGTTTGTAATATTAATATACATCAAGAACATTTAACTTTCATCAAAATAAACAACAAAAATCTACTCATAAAATACGCTGATTTCCTTGAACGAACTTTGGATTACGTTTTTCTACGTATCAGCTGGATGATTCTTCGTAAGTAAAACAATTTCTGCGATTAAAAATGTATGCTTACTATGTTTACTCTTTTCTATTGTATTCACCTCAAATTATTTTTTCATATTCTGCAAACGGGCTTTAGAATTAAGTTATTTTTCTACGTTTTTCAGAATTATTTACATAGATACGTTACCTGTAGCATATTTGTTTGTTTATATAATTGAATACTTCACAGGTAATCGTCTATTTATTTTCCGCATTTTTATCTTATGCAGATTTTTATTCTAACTTTGCTTTGATTGGCGTATTTTCTTAAATTAATTTTACAAATGCACAATCATTAGGAATCAACTCCAAATCTCCCGTATCAAATAAGCGTAGAAGGCCTTTGAAATCCAAAGGGGAACGTCCTAAAACCTTGAACGACCTTCGGATTATGTAGTTCTACGTGTTCGCTGGATAATTTTTGTAAGTAAAAACAATTTCTGCATTTATCATCGCATGCAAAATATTTTCCCAACATCTCCATATGGGCTTTAAATTCAACTTCTTTTTCTACATTCTTCAAAATTATTCAACTACGTTGCCTAATTTCTATTTGTTTATTTAATTAGAAACGGAGCTCATAGTGCCGCTTTAGACGCCATTTAATGTGCATAGGAATCAATTGAAGTATGCCTTGCACTGAACCGAGTACTACAGGTAACGAATCATCTATCGATTTCTCACCTTTTTATCTTACGAAGACTTTTATTATTACTTAAATTTGTTTGGCGCATTTCTTTAATTTGATTTTACTTATGCGTATTCTTTAAGGTCTCAACTGCAAAACTCCCGTCTCAATTAAACGTGAAAGGCTTTCGAAATAATTATTATATTATTAGATGAAACTCGATCTCATATTTGAAAATTAGGTATACGATAGACAGTAGTATAATTAAAAAAACACATATCCCTTCATAATTTTCTTTGCTTGCAGTTTGCAAGCACCCATTTACTAGTTATTATATATAGCACTGTGGCATCTCTCCCAAGAAGAGGTGGGCGTCTATCCTTTCAGTACGGGAGAGACGCCCTTTCAGCCAGTGGGGCTGCACTTTGTCCAAGATGGCCAGTCGTGGATAATAGATGAACCTATAGCTTCAAGTTTTCGCTCTTTAATTCAAAATATTCAAACATTTAAACAGATGCCAACCAGAAACTTTATACCCTATCTTATAACAGGGTGGAAAAAACAGTGCCTACTTGAAATGATGTTATAAAACTGCGTAAAAAGAAGTAATCGCCGTGAAACTTATACAGATAGACGGGTGCCTTTCAACTGACTGACGCACACCGTCAGTAGAGCAATATTGTGGATTTCCTAAAAAATAATGCGACTGGGGCATCTCTCCCGGTGTGGCATCTCACCCGGAATCACCTTATAAGGAAAATCTAAGTGTGAAATAATAAATTTGGATCTTATTTGGGAGACTTAAGGGATATATTGCTACCTTAATCTCTGCAAATGTAAACAACAATTAAACTTCGAATATCAGAACTGTTTTTGTTGAAGTTTAAGAGACCAGTTTCACGATAAACGCCCTTAATCACTCATTTGATATTTACATTTATATAATCCACGGGTAATTAAAAGTAATAAAACTTAATTGTTCTTCCTTAAATTTCATTCGACCCTCAGCATTGTATGTATCAAATTTAGCTTTCGTAAAGGAAGTTGAGGAGAAATTAAAATTTTTCAACTGAGCGAAATTGACGTGTTAAATTTCGAAACCTCCTCTGAAAAATTCCTTGAATGATGACTTAGAATAGAAAATTATTTAATTACTAATGTTTAACAGTAATCTCACAGCTTATCGTATCCCGTTGCATACGAAGGTCATTTCCGTATCACGTACTTTTGAAAAAGAAGCCAAAGAAGAGGTCCAGTAATTATACGTAAAGGGAGATTTCAACGAGCGACTAAAGGTCTATAATAAGGTAGGCTTGAGTAAGATTGATTGAGAGAAGAGTATATTTAGAACAAACATCGGATAATTATTATTTACAGTTAATAAAATCGAATTATTAAATTTTCCTCAGCGGAATATGCGCATAATATCGGACGCGAGTTGATAATTCTAATTTTTTCCGATTCTCCAGATTCCCGCTCGACCTTTAGGATATCTCTATTTCTAAGACATACGTACATGTAATGTATACAAACCGAGCCTATATCTGTTTCAAACTCGATAAACCACGCTTCTTTGCAACCGCAGCATCAACGACCAGCAATGACCTTCGCTTCTTCCCATAGGCCTTAGAAGACATGAAAGATTTAAACGCCTCTTCAAGGTCGATTTCAGACGCTCTCGTGTATTATTATCTCTAACCAATTCATAATTGAACAATAAAAAATAATGGGACCCCAACAGCTATGTGTTAAAGTAGTTAATGGAGATATAGCAATTTCAGCTCTCCTAACACAATCTTCACAGCTCTTCTAGGAGAGATTTATATTCTTTTCACGTATCTATTTCCGCAGAGCAACTGTTGGATTAATTCATTGACAGTTCGTTATGGAAAATCTGAATTTGCTTCTCTGAAGCTCTGGAGTCTTTAATGAAAAGGTATTGTCGGTCGCTACCATTAAGTTATAATATAAAATATATACTCAAATGTTATTACAAATACGTGTTGAATGGCTAAAAAATGTGAAGTGAAAAGAAAAACTCTCAACATTCTGAAGTTAAATAATATAATAACATACATTTTCTGATGTCAGGATTTCATTTTTAATACAAAATTATATTCATGGAACACTTTCTAGAGGAGAATTTGAATAGAGTCTATAATATTTCATTTTGTGCTCGTATCAACACGTAACTACCTGTTATCCTATATCAATCCCATTTTTATTTGTGGGGAACGGGGAACTGTTGAATCAGGTGACAGCTAAACCATATAATTCGAAATAAAAAAATATCTTCATCTCCAAGAAATTCTTGTACAGTAGCTGTCATCAACATGGTATTTTCATGTTTTTATTCAATAGCTCACGGGGAAATTGTCTTCATCTTTCGTATAAATATTCAAAAGATATTCTGATTAAAGAAACATACGCTATAAGGTAGGTATGGAGTGAAATTGCATCTGTAAACCTTTACAAGCGATATGTTAACTCTTTTCGAGGCTAGAACTTCTGCATAAAGTTTGGTTGATTAGAACTCATTATCATACTGACTATAGATAGCGATTTCTTAAGCGACAAAGATTTATTTGTTATTTTTAAATCGATAATCCTCATGTCAGATATAAATTGTACTTAGCCGCAGTCTTGGTATACTAGTACTAAATTATTAACTAATAAATAGATATAGTGAAAGTAGTCCCGGGTTCGATTCCCGGTGTGAGGCAATGTAGGAAATGACCTAGGCATTTTAAGAAACAACAACTAGCTTTAGAACTTATTACAAACTAAGCTTCTAAAAAGATGCACAAAAAATCGACACAAACTATTTGATCAGAAAATATTTGTATTTTCTCAATAATAAATTTATAGTGATTTCTTTATTTCGTATAAAAAAAACCTTCTCGTAGGCTTTTAAGGTTCTATGAATTTAAAAATACTCGATTAGCATATAATAGAAAAGGACATATACCACTGCGTTTCATAACCGAAGATAAGAAATTTTGCTTGTCATAAAAATTTTCCCGGGCCATAATTATGTCGAACCGTTCTTGAAGACTATGGAAATGAGCATGATTGGTGAATTATCAGCAGGAGGTGTAATTAATTCGGCCGTTTCATTCTTCGCTCGTCATGCCACTTACTCCGCAAAATTTCCAGGTCTTGGTTGTTACTCAACTGCGGTGGCAATGTGACTGTGACAACCACATTTCCCAGAGCGCATCAAACTCAACTTCCCCAGCACTTCCTGCAGCACCCTCCCGACCATCTTCGCCAACCACTTTTGAGTCAATGGTAATAATTTCCTTCGATCCCATTTCTCGGCCATGGACTCTTTGGGAGGAAAGCTCCGCACTGCAGTCTCATTTCTAGGTCTCGAGATCAAATCCCCATCCACCTGAATTCAGAACGCGCGCATATTCTAGGGCAGTGCCTCCCAATCTTTTCCTCTACGACGAACTTGCTCCTTAATCGGATCGCTAAAATAATTCGTTTTTCCTTACCAGTACAGTATTACCAACTGAGCGACTTGGCGATTGAAAATCCACATGTCTTTGCTACAAAATGGTCCATAAAGATCCTGTAACTTTGAGTACAAAATGTACAGTCAAATTGAACGTTTATGGCCCCTGACTGCATAGTTTATCAGCGTATATTATCAGTATGAAAAAAGTCTGTTTTTGTCTCACTTTCGAACATTCATTCTGACACATTGCATTCACTAGCTGACCAATACCACCAGTATTTCTGGAAGGTTTAACCTGTTTGGACTAGAAAATAGCTTCTGTGCAGGGGCCGTAAACTTTCAATTACACTGTACCACTGAACTGCGAATGCAAGGTAAACAAAGACGATTTGCGCTGACCTGACTTCGTGTAATGACATGCTACTACTGTAATTATAGAGCTTAGAATTTTTAATACGTTATTTAGCATAGGTCCAATTTCGTAAGTCTACTTGCATCACCAGGACAGTGTTGCGGTGTAAAGGTTAGACAAGTTACCAAAAACCTATATGAGACAGATTCGTACATCAAATTTAAGAAAGGCTTACAACGGTAAATATCGGAATAAAAGTTAACAATAAGCTGAACAAAGACGAAAGCATAGAATGAAAGAGGTAGTGTTAAAGAGGCCATCAACAATCCAAAAAAACATCTTGTGATATGAATACTTACATATACAAGCACGTCTTTATTGTGCGAAATTGGGACAAGGAAGTTCCATCCTCTAGTTAGCCATTGTCTTATACAAAATAAATAAATAATAACAAGAAAATAATCTATTAAAATATGATAAAACCAATATAATTAATGATAAATATAATTAAGATTGATTTACGCAGCCCATAGTCGGCTCATCTGGAAATATTAGGAAGAGAAATAGAGAAAATAACCGATGCACGTAAAATGTTCACACAGTCATAGCAAATTCTAATTGCGCGATAAAGTATCTAGCAGTTTTTTGATAGCTACTGACATAAACGAGCAACTTTATTTGGGAATCCGTAGGTAGACAGGTTGAAAACACCTGTTTTAGGGCACCTACTGCACAACATAGCAAACCGCCTCGTGGAGTCCAATTCCACGGGGTTACATTCGATTTTCTCCCGGTTGGTCGAAGTTCATGGCAGCCCACACTGTCAGAGGTCCAAAGGACACCCACATGGGCGTCTCCAACACGGTGACATAAAGAAAGAGCCTCGCGGGAGAGCACCTACATTGCCTAATCTGCCCTCCCCTACCGCCAGCAACTTCCTCCGGTGAAGCCCCACCTCCGCCGACTCCCTCCTTCCCGCGGCGGCTCTCACCGCTCGCCTCAATCAGTCTGCCATTGCCATCGCAAGAGTTAAGGTGTGTTGCCCCTCGTCGGCCTATCCAAAAGCGCGCATTGGACTTGTCGCTGTCGTCCGATTTTACCGGAGGAAGGCGTGGGCAACCGGAGTCGTCGTCGAAAGAGGACAGCCTTTTAGAGTGCCAACGGAAGTTTTCGTGACGGTGAGTGTTGCCCGCCGCGGCTACGGGGCGTTTGACGCCCGTCGCTTTTACTTCGCGTCGTCGCACGGGAGTTTCAATGCTCTGCACGGGAATTCCGCTTTTATTCTCTTCGTCCATTTCGATGCCGCCGTTCCAGAAACTTGGGTGTTGCGAGAGGTTGCCGGCAGAGGCGTTCGTCCACGCGATTCGAAAGTGGTCGTAGTGCGGGATTTCTCGACTCGCTCGTGAACTCCGCTTTCGGTCGCTTTCGATTGATTCGATAAGCGAGTGTTTACATCGTTTTGGGGCTAAAGAAAGGGAATTATTTGCTTGTTTGCGGGGTATGGGATCGACACCCCTTTCCTCTCGCCCTAGAATTCTTCCGACGTAAACAAAGAACGCGAAAATAATCCGCGCGCTATATTTCCAGTTATTCCGACCTTTAAACGTAACGTCCAGGTCCGTTTTTACTGCCCATTAAACGGGACCAGTATAGTTGTTTCGGCGGTGTTTATTTGGCGATTCTGCAATACGTACTGGTAACTGAAAGGAAAAAAGGAACGTGGCGGTGTTATTAACATTAAGAGTTAAAAGAGCTCCAAATAGCCGTTGTTTAACAACGTTGTTGAAATAACGGCTATTTGGAGCTCTTTTGACTCTTAATGTTAATACGTAATGCTATATTTGATAGTTTTCATTTCTGTTTGGTAGTTGTTAGGTGAGGAACTTCGGAGAGCGGTTTTCAGGTGAGAGATTAGATGACCTTTGGATATTCGTCGAATTCTCGCGAGAAAGTTTTGGTCGTTTCGTTTCCTCGTTTGAGTTTTTTTGGAAGAATCGTGCGCTGAAAAGCATGTTCCGTCCTCTATATCTTTCTCTAAGATTTCGCGTGCTTATATCTTTCTCAAGAGAGCCAATATTCGACCCGGATGACGTCTTATGCCGATGATGCTCGTGGTTCTCGCATCTTTTCCTGCTTCGCTTATCCATGTCTCCTGGTTGTCTAGGTTGATTTCCGAGCGGAGCGCATTTCTATTTGTTTTTCATCTGCGTGACTCCTTTCACTCGGAGGAAACGCATGGTATTTTGAAAAAATAAACTTTCCCTGTGCACCTGAAAAAAATTGATAAAAAGTGCGGATCTTTCGCTCGTATTCTTAAATGTTAATGACGGCGATTTCGTGTCTGATAATTCGCGAGACCGATAAGGGCGCGAGTTAATTTGTCTCGGTCGAAATATTTCGGGCAATTCTTTCCTGTTCATTTGGGTAATGAATATTGAGGTTGTGCAAAAAATGTTTCCTTACTCTTACTCTGCAGATCTGTGAGGGAATTTTACACTTTCTTGTCCGATAACCATCTGAGGAATATTGATTAATTAAATGAAATAAATCGAAACTTCAGTGCATTGGCGTCCTAGTAAAAAACCGTGGAATGGAACTTTAGATGCATTTACCTTTATAGAATTTCTAATATTTTCGTCAGAAAAATATTTGTATTAAGCTTTGTTGACATATTACCTTAACACAGCTTAAAATTCTCTTTTTAATGGGTTTTATAAGAGCAATTATTTCAGGATTGCAAAATATCTATGAAGTCTAGCATCTTACGTTAACAAAGAGTATTCAAGATATATAATACAATAAAGAGTGTTTAAGTTAGCTATACTGTGCTATTAACTAATGTTTATTTGAAAAATAATACAGGTATTTAAATCAAAATTCCAGTATTTAGACGAATGAATCGCCAACTACACTAACAAACGATGTCGATATCAAGAAGCAGAGGTTTTTATCGTCATATTGAAAGAAAGTTAACTTGCTTTGCTAGAGATAAAATTCATCACATGGATTTAATCTTCACGAGCATCTGTATTTTTGCGCTAGATGTACTCGCGGAAAAGCATCAGTGCGCAGTCATAGACTCTGCTTCGACAGAGCAGACCACCGAGACCACATCTGACCACTGTGTGAGATTAGCTCCATATAAAATTCCTCTTCCGCGTGCAGTGTAACTTCTTGGCAGATGTTATTGCAGCAAATTATTTAGCTCTTCCTTTTAATTAGCTATACTTCAAATCTATTTTTATTGAGCAATTTAATCGTTATGCTGCTTGATGTTTGAGAATTCAGTTTTACAACAGGATAAATTTATATAGAGTTTTTGTAAATATTCTAGTTTTTCAAAACATCGATTTCATTACTACTCCTCTCAATATTAGAGTATTCAAGTGTTTACCTATTTCAATTCCAACCTCTAGCTATGTGATTTTTCTTAAACCGTAGATCTATGTTGTAGTATTAATTGTCCCAACAAGAAAAATGTCTATCATTTGATTTCATTCTCCGGAATTGAGTTAACAAGGGAATAACAAAATATTTTGACATTTCTGTTTTCGATACTCTGAGACTTAATAAGACTTTTTTAATGATCTTCAGGATGGTCTGATTTGCGATATCACCTGTTTAAAATGGATTACATTTTTGAAATAGTGAAATTTATGTTAATGGTAAACAAAAATATAAAGAGCTAAAATCGTTAATTGCATTTAATGGTCACCATCCTTTAAGTCTCCTTTTTGTCAGACATTATCGGATGCCTTCCAATAGCCTTTCCATGTTTTTTGAAAATTTATTCTTACCGTATATTGATTCATATCAATTATTCATATTTTGGATTAGATTTATTTTATTATTGTAGGATAATTAGTTTAGAAAAATAATTTTTATCTTCCCATAAAGCAAGATTTCAATAACTGACTTTGCAATGGGTTATTTTTGGGTAGGGTTTGTGGAGTATTGTGTTCACCAAATGTACTTAAATGAAATTGGAAAAGAAAAGAAAGGTTATCAAAAGCCATTCGAGATATTTGAATCAAAAAGTGAAAATTCTCATTTCATTCATATGAATTGTTATAGAATCATGTAACCAACTAATCTAATGTGAAAACAGGAATAAGCTAAGGTTCAAAGAAATAAAGATTCTATCTGGACGAATATAATTCAATATGTAATTTATGTAACGGAACTTTAAGATTGGATGGCCGAATCAGTCATTTTTTTAGTTCAAATCCATGACTAGTGCTTCCCGATTGAACATGCCAGCTAAATGACCGAATAAATATAACAAACGATTCGCAAAATCGGTTGAAATGACTCATTTCGTTGAATCAACCTCGGTGCAATTCAAGCTCTCATTGTTCTGACTCACTTTTCATAGGAATCCTCACGTTCTTATCTTTGATACGTTATTATCTAATTGCGGAAATGACAGCATAATCCAACGTGATAACTGCAGCTACGGAGTATGAATCCGATAACTGGCGTTAGATTCAGTAATTCTCTATGATTTACATCCGGATGTGGTCGTTTTCCATATTTAAATCCATCCGGCATTTAAGCAAGTTTTTCCTCCAAATTGACCGAAAAAACTACCCAATATTTTGAGAGGTAACAGTTATAGCGGCTGTAAAGTGCATTACAGTAGCCCTCAACTCACCATTGCACAAACTTATCATGCGAAACCTCGCGTTACCATCTCTGTCATGATGTTGTCTCATTGCGATGATTGTTACAGATCTCGTCTTGTTTGCCGTAGCCGATAAAAGGTATCGCATCCCGTTTTCTTCCGTGTTTACTTCCTTTCACATTTCAGTTAACTTGAACGCTTCATAAAATGAAGAGTTACTTCTTGTATTTACTTATCTTCAATTTCCTCTTCGACCTATAAACGTTCTTCCTGGGTTCACGAGCAAGTCTAAACGTTTCAGCAAGGATATAAATCTTGTAGTATCAAGTAATTTTGTCTTAGAGCAATAGTATAATAGCAATAATATAATATGCTATTCAGCTGAGCAGGACTTCATCGAAAAGTATTCTTGGTTTTTATTTCCCTTTCGTGATATTACCGACTACCAAGATATTCGCGATAAAATAATACTTACATAACATAATACATTGCTAATTTCATTAACTACTGTATCATGATGAATTGTTGATTGATTTCTAGATGCCTTTGTTTGTTCGGATAATTTTACTATCTTAACTTTTCGTTTTGTGTAATTAGTACCTTGTACATATGAGCTTATTAATTTATTCCGGTAAAGATCATTAGTGTTTATCTTAAAGGTATTAGTTACGTTACCTATGCTGCTCATACCAACGGACTTTTTTTAAATGAAATGTAGTGCAGTTTGTTTCTGTAACTTAAATATCTAATTTTGGAAATTATTTTATTTTTGTCGGTAATCTTTTGCGTCTTACACTATAAATTCACTTACTATGACGATGATATACTTTTCTTATCTTATTTTAACTCATAATTAATTGCCATTGTATTTTTAATTACATACTCAGGTCGTAAAATTGTAAATTTCCTGAGTCAAAGAAACTCACAGCTTCTTCTTTCTTTATTTTACTAGTTCGATCAATGGTTATTTTGTCTAACTTTTATTGGATTTGCATTTCCATTGTCTTCTTATTAACATCCTCAGAACGTCTAAATTACAAATTTGTAAATTTCCCGGGTTGAAACCTTAAAAACCCTGAGCCCACGAACCTCATTGCTTCTTCTCCCTCTGTTTCTCTACCTCAATTGTCATTTTGTCTAATTTGTATCGTATTTGTATTGAATGGCAAATGGATCTTTACAGCCTGAAATTTGCCGAATTAAGTCCTCTCTGAAGTCTCTCTGAACTCAGTAACCTCTCACGAACGAGGGAATTCATGGTCAACTAAACGCGAGCTTCATTCCTCCATTTGCCGCTTTGCAATAGAAGTTTCACGCGTAATTTCGTACTTTTTTATCACTTTCCATCAAAGTATATGCTTCTTTCGGAATAGCGATCGAGAGAATGCTTACTGTGAACATAGCGCGAATAGGGATCTAATTTTATTTCGCTATGAAATCCGCTTTCAAGTAAAACCTCCCAATAAAACGCCCATATTCCAACGCCGACGCTCATCCATTAGAGGAGTCATTAAAGAGACTCATTTAGCCGAAAATTTCCCATCGTCTCGACTCGGAAGGTCATTTGGCTATCCACGAGAGCAGTAAACTAGAAGAGACCTCTTCCTCGGTGCGCAGGCATTCTCGGGACGCTCTCCGCCGAAGTGAGAGAAGGATCGCCGAGGAAAACACTGCAGGTATTAGATGGATCTCGTTTCCGGGTTCCATGGTGCTCTCATCTCACCTTGGAGTACAACGACAGCCAATGTTAATTCTCTCAGTCGCTTTCACCTTTGGTTTGGAAAGTGGGGAAGTCGGCGCCAGATTCGCTAAATGTATAGGTTTGGTGATCAACCGCGGTTGGAATGCAAACAATACTGTTAGGCAAGTGTTTCCTTGATGTGGTGATCGAGAGATTGTGATGTGTGTTTGGAGATGTTCTTTTCCGCATTAGTGTGATGCCTCTGATAGTATACTCGGGGTGAAAACTTTGGTCGGCGAAGGATTCTGATTTGTTTTTTTCACCAATACTCATACCCTATCATTGTTATCACATGTCGTATCCTTAGTTACATGCGCTGGTATTATCATCTTCTTAATCGTTCGATGGTTTTAATGGTATTTTAAATGACTGTTAATTTCATTAACTATTGTTTCATTTAAAACTGTTGATTGATTTGTGAGAATTCATTTTTGCTCGGGTTGTTTACCTCTCTTAGGTTTCCGTCTTAATAAATAAGTACCTCGTCAGTATTTATCACAATTGATACGTATGTATCGCATGCATTCGCAGCAAGTAATAGTAGCGTAATATGTTTTGTAATTTTAGCAAATGGTTGGTTTCAATATCCATAAACGTTCGGTCAAATATAAAAAAGATGTTGCGGAACTTCAACCTTTTTTCTTCCACACCAGAGTTGTTTACAAAATTTGCGGCACTAAACAACATGTTTGTTAAGTTTAGTCTGATTTCGGGGTGATAATGACTATAACGGCAAATGTAAATTCTTCTCGCATCGTTCTAAAAGCCTATTAAAATTCTTATAGAAACATTTTTAGCATATTAAAGTTGAATCTTATGGATATTTCACAAATTCAACTTTCGTGGAGAATAAAGCATTGCCTAAAGATTCAACAATAATACTATCTCTGGTTTCGAAGGCTCCCATCATTTACTCGTATCTAGCGGCACAAATAATGTTGGAATGGTTTCAGGGTTGTTCGAAGTATTAACCTTTTTTGTTCTATCTACATCACACATAGCTAACAATAGCTAGCGGAAATTAGGAGTGAAGCGGAAAAAACACATTCAGAAATTGCAATATAATGATCTTTGTGAGCTTTGAATTGTTTCAGCATCAACGTACCGGTAGACTCATTTATTATTATTATTTGAGTTTATACGAGAAATTTGATATTCCTTACGTTAGATATGGTTACGAGTTATTTTCGGCCCACAATTTATCAAATGGATCTACAAATAAATATGTTTTAATTAGATAAACACACTTGATAAATATTTTGGAGGGATACGTTTACCAAATCAATATCGTATCATTATCCTGAAATTTTATAGGACATTTATTTGATGGAATGGCCATAGATGTAAAAGTTTTTGAGTTTGATATTCTACCTCTTTGTTAGTTTTAATTAAAATTGAAATGATGTATACACTTAAACTAAAACTAAAATAATAAAATTTCCTGTAAAGGAAATGAAGGTATATGTGTGTATATTAAAAGGCTTTTCAGACATATAGGCCCAGAATTTAAATGATTGTAGATCTTGGTTTTGGATGTGAATCACATACGACATGGAAAGAGTCTTTTTTCTTTAATAGGTATTTCCCTATAACAGGGTTTTTCAAACTATGATCCGTAAAAAAATATTAACCACAAAGATTTATTGATAATGTATCCTACCGTATGTATGTATGTATACATACCGTTTATATCACACAAGGTGCTCCGTCGAAATCCAAAGACCCTCAAAAAGCTCCATCAGAGAAATAAGTTTGGCATATTCTGCCATCGAAAGATTCATAGTTTTCAACCTTTGGATGCATAATTTCAAACAAACCCTATCTTTCTGGCAAAATTTATCGGAAAATGAAAACATGCCGAGTTGAAGACAGAAATTTTACTCGTAAAACAGTTGAGTTTCGATTGATAATTAAATTATTTAAATCAGACGAATTGATCCCTGCAGATTCCTGCATATAGATGTTTTTTATCGATGAAGACATATTTCTTATTTTCGAAGGTCGATGGAAAGCGAGCCTCCAAACAAACATTTTTCCTTAAGTACGTGACGTACGCTGTTAATGGGCTTTCGATTTTAGCCCACTTATATATTTTCATAAAGAGCCTGGTTTATAATTAGATCTAATAACGTTTGGAACATTCGGATAGCAATTACGAAAATAAAGTGAAACTCAAAATGACCACTCTCCGCAGTAAGTAATTACAATACTTTGTGATAGCGCTGACGGAAACGATGTCTTCGGAAGAGATAATAGGTCGATTTAGGCTTCTCCGCCGTCAGTTTACCCCGAATTACTAAGAAAATCAACATATTTTATTTTGAGATTGATAAATTAGATTGCCGTGCTGTAACGGCGAAATAACGCCCACGGGATTAGGGAAGGCTAAAAGTGTGCCTGCGGCTAAATTAAAAAAAATATGCTGGAACGAGATAGAAGTGGTTTAGGAAGGATGGAAAGTTTACTCGAGTCAAGCGAAAGATCGAAAGGAATAGGGATAGCTTCAGTTTCTTATCATTGATAGATTTTTGAAGGAGAAAGGAAACTAAAGTTGAATTTATAAGCTACAAATTTTGGCATTATGTTCTATATTCTTTGGTATTATTTCTTTAGTTATTTTAATAGGGGCAGATACAAATGTAAAAGATTATGTTTATTTACATATGTTGAATAGTTCCTCGCTTTCCTCTCTAAAGGTACAGTCGTATAAACAGAGATTAATTCCGGACTACTCTAGTTCTCTAAGATAATCCCTAAGTAAAATCAGGAGAGGAAGTTTCGCATTTATCTTTAGTAATACATCAAAGACTCCATATTAAATTTACTTAGATCCTTCACAAAATTTTCATTTTACGATTTTATTATTTCTTCCTTTGGGAAATGTTCAAAGGAGCTGAAAACTCCTTCTTGGGGGATGAATATCAAATTAAATCACATCCCTAGTTTAGTAGATATATCAAAAATCGGACTAAGCGATTAATTCCTCATAATTAATAGAGTTATAATAATAAATGGTATCTATATATACAAATTAAAGGATTGATCACTTTGCTTGCGTTTTATTTAAAGTAACGAATTTGTGATCAACCCATGTAGTGAATTGAATTGGATTTTTATAAAATCATGGAATGTGTATTTTCATTTTAAATTATTTAATTTTAATAGTTTATTCGATACCGATTTAAATTAGAGGAAAATGTATTTTGCTTTAACTATTTATATTTTAGCAATAGTAAAAATCGATAAAAAGAACAAGCCTAATGGGAAACTTATCTATGGAGATCGAAGTTACGTTAAGAATGGTTTTTCTGCAAGCGACTCAATTAATTACGAAAGAATTCTTTCTTCGTTATATTTTAAAAATTTCCAACAGAAAAAGAATGGAGGTCCTTTCAAAATACTGAAATATATGGTATAGAAAAATTCATGAGCTCGTCGAATTGTTCTGAATTGACAATGCTTTTGGATGTGATTTTTTAGCGATTCAGAAACCTTCGAGAAAGGAAAAATCATCAAAAGAAAGATGAGATGGTTACAATCACCGGAAGGAGAGCAATTTCAAGTTGATTAAACGGTATATCTTTTCCTACGGGTTATTATTTGGATGGCTGAGTTTCGTAATTGGGGATGATTTCAAGGTACGCTACAAAGAATTTATTCTTTTGAATCTCGAGTCGAATTTGCCGACCTTTTCACAGGTGTCCCGTTGGGTAATTCTTCCGAATGTAAAAAGATCCCTATCCAATAAATTTTAGTAGCAATTAATTTCATGCTAATGCCAGAACGTTAAAAAACAATAATTAATCAGGCTATTAAAGTGTTATTTCCGACACATGTTTGCTCCATCGAAAAATCTCTCCTGCTATCGTTCACGAATATCAGGCCGAGAACCGGTGGCGGTAAAATCGCATAAAAAGCTTTTCTTTTTCTATAAAAATGTGACGGGTTGTCTAATCGCATCAACGGGGACTCCGGACTGCCTCAGGCTCAATATCAATAATCGAACCGCTTACTCAGTTACGTAATGTTTGTAGGAATAACTAATTCCGCCGTCCCAAATTGCGGAATATCCATCTTAAATGGTAGGTAAATAATTTAAGAGTTGATGAGAGTTTACGAAATGTTTAGAAAAGCCGCATTCCGTAGGAAAGCCTACAATCTGATATTTTTTGAAATCACGGCAGATCTCTAGGCAGGGAAAGGTCAGCGTTAACATTTGGAAATTCGCGTGTTTTTCAGCTGGCCATAAAGAAAAGTAGTGGAAGAATTCTAGATTTCCGACTTAGATAAATAGCGGAGGAGGGGCCACCCGTGAATTAGTGAAAGTAGCCGAGATTTGATCATTAACCTACGTTTACGGTTTGGTGATTTTCCACGGTGAGAGGCAGGTCCTCATAACTGAGTTATTCCCAAAACAGGTAGCTAAAAAAATGAGCAGACGGAGAGATAGCTAAGGAGTATCACGTGGCAAAGGATAATTAACAGCAACATATATTGGATTGACCATAGGTTGGAGAAAGCCAACACCATATATGTATATAGTCTTTTTTGTTGTAATAAACCGTGTTAATGCGGAGAAATTTAGAAGGAGAAAGTCAAAATTTGGGGATTTATTTCGGGCAGTCGTATTCTCATTCCTAAACAACTATAAAGTACACAAAATTCGAGATTGATAAAAAACATTTTCTTTATTCCACAAATAATCAAAATTGTTAATTATTTGTGGAATAAATACAAGTCATTCAATATTGTTTTAGAGGTTGAATTATTCTCCAAGAGCTTTTGTGAGTGCTCCGTACCTGCGTTGTCCTTAGTTTCGGAAGCAACGGAAAGACCAGGATTACCTTCTAAGAATCATCTTTGGCGCATACCCATACATTTCAAGTCATGATTTAATTTTTAGTAGAGGAAAACTATTGTATTTGCTGTAAATCATAGCATGCCTATTGAAATGTAGGTACATTAGGTATTTCTTAGAAGGTTGTTAATCCGGGACTTTCCATTGTTTCCAGAAACAGTACCGACGTAGATTTTCAGATTTAGATTTATACCCCGCGATCCGCCAGTGGTATGAAGTAGGTAGTGTAGTAACACCATCACCTAATTTACCTCATTAGCGTCTATAATTGCCTGCAGAAAGAACGATTGAAAGTAATTCTCTGTTTTTGTAAACGTTGATAGCGAATGCTGACAAAGATGGCTTTTGGAGAGTTTTTAAACTCCTAATTCACTAACAACCATGTTCGATTTCCTTCTTTACTGTATCAAACTTGTGTTTATATAACCACAAATTCCAATATGGTTAGTCCGATGTGATTGATTGAATTTATCTTTATTATCCAACTCAGCATCAGGTACAGCATAATTTCACTCAAGTTAATGTATAGATACTGTGCTTAATATCAACGATATTGAAATACGATAGAGGAAATAAAGCAACAAAGTTGCGCAGAACATGCCTGCTGATGAAGGAGCTTTGATTAAACATTCACTCGTTTTAGAATGTGCATCCGGTGATGAACATAAACAACACGAACGCAGTGGAAATTTCAATCCTAGAACTGTCCGTAAATCTAGGCATAATATAATTAACACCTCATATAGGCGATTTATTTATGTGACAGTGTCGAACGAGTTGGTATGTGTAATATATATTGATTTGTAATAGTATGGAAAGGCAGATAATTTACATCGAACGCATATATTTTAATTAGATTGGATCGAATCCTAAGATGTTGGCGTAATCTACCAGTTTAGATTGTTTTTATCTGTTTATAATTCATTTTGATAGCAATACTCATGAAATTCCAAACTGGTGTGTAAGGATTTGCTCTTGGAAGAGCATAATGTATAATCGTTCTTTTGGTTTAATAGGACAATTGCAAAAATATTTAACCTGTTTTTGTAGCCTGATAATAGGAATATGAGAGAATATTTTCTCTAATAGCTCCCAAAATTACTCGGAATTTCGACCCATTACGGTTGTTTCGTTTAATTTTCTTTCTTAATATGAAAAACAGCCCAAAAACAGACACCGAGAATGGGAAAATTACTTCTGTCAGTAGAAGATAAATAATTTTTCCATTTTTCGTTGTTTTTTCTTAGGAAGGTACGTATACCCATTATACATACATCGTGTACTACTATTTACATCTACAATCAATTGCCAAGTGATTAAAAGATTGGAATAATAAAATCACAGGACAAAGTTAAAAAAATTGAATATGCTCAAAACTTGCGCATCGTTAGCATATTTCAAATCTAAATCTGATATAGGAATATCTCTTGATAGTGTTCCTTAATCTCTGATATGCGATAGACAATTCTGATTTGAACATCAAAAAATATTTCGGCAGTCGCATTGATTAAAAAAGGTTTTGGACGCTTTAACCAGGTTGCTTATCGAATAAATCAGCGTATAAATATTATATATGCTATCAAAAGAGAAGAAATTAACACATCTTCGCGGATTCTGTGGATCTTTTTCATTGTACTGCTCTTTTTGTCGAAGAACTTACATAAGTTGTAGCGAACAGATAAAAATGCCAAGAGGCGATGAATGGCAAAGATCTTGTGAATGCCAATATACCAAAAATACGATATTATCACTTTCTTATTCACTTGAATTTTTTTGTATTTTACTTTATCAGAGTACCTCTACGAAAAAGTCTGGTAAAATATTGAGAGCAGGGTAAAAAGTTTTGAATAACTCAAAAACTCCCTTGCTCTTTCCCTTCACATTCGGTATGGTGAAGGATCCCGTTTGGGGACCCTGGAAATGCTTTCAAGGAAATCAAATTTCCTTTTCGGGGCCGTGTGAAGTATAAATTCCACCTCAAGTTTACAATTATGTGGGTTTTGGGCACTTCTGGAAATAGACACGAGTTATTTGGAATGAATCGCAAGTTATATTGATGTTTAGTTAGAGATTCTTTCATACATCGAATCAGTAATATATTTTATAAATGATGGAAAGTAAATTTTAACTTTGCACACGAAAGTGTGCTACTTACCCAAAGTTATACAGAAGTGTCTGGTTCGAGTCCCAGCCGAGTCACTATTTATCACTTCTGTACAACTTTGAGTACATTTTATTGCCCTTTTAAGCGTACCATAGATACATTTACTATGAAGCAATCCCGTTGTTGTAAAATATGGTAAATAGGAGTCTTTTCCTTTAATTCACGCAATTTATTTGATATCTGATATTTGATTTATTTTTCCATGTAACGTATGAAAAGTGCGGGAAAGTTTTAACGCATTTGCTGAAATCAAAGTAGACATTTTGAGTTGAAGTTACCAGGTTTTGATTTCATAATGGGCTTGGCTTCATGATTTTCGTGTGGTGTAAGTTTTCAAAGACGCATTCCCACGGGCACACAAAGAAACTTTCCCACGAACGCAATGGACAGAATGACAATTTCCTACCTCTCGTGGTTTTGCGACATCCTTAAATATGTTTTCTTTAGTAGTCGTACGCATTGCTTCAGGAGATATTTGACTTTGAAAGGAAGCTGGTGGAACATACACTGCTGTTTTCTTCTCTCAACCTTTTTTGTTTAGCTGAAAACAAGCATTTGGAGAATATATGGGAATTCCCGAAAATTTGAGCCAATAGAAAATTTCACTCATTATATAAGTAAATCATCGACGATGTTAAAACAGCTATCTGATATTTTCCATTACATCATTATTGTATCATAACATTGTTTTATTATATTAGTATTATTGTACTAACTAACACTTGTTGTTGGTAACAGAGAAATTAGAATGGACTAGGGTTAGTTTCCTTTCTCGATTTAAGACTTTTCGTTTATATTATAGAATTTCCTAAATATTCTACTAGTGTATGATGATTACTGATATTCGCGTCAATGGGAAATGGATAATCATATTAATTATTTTTTTCTGTCTTGAGAGTAGCGATTTCCTATTTATTACAGTTATTAGGATTACTATTTTTGTTATGGCAACTTTATTTCTGTTCTGTTCCCTGAGCATTCATCAATTTTGGCTGAAATGTATTTTTAACGTTATGGTAAAGTTTGGCTGCAACATCGTTTATGACTTCCCTATGGCTACTTTTATCAACGACAACTTTTGTAGTCTATTGGCTTTCTATGATGTTTATTTATCCAAATTTAGTTAACCTTTGTAATTTAAATTGATATTATTAATTTATTTCCTAACAAAAGAACTTATATAGATATTTAACTTTGAACTAAAAGAGAAATTTAGGAATCCCAGAAGGAATTGTAATGAAGGGATTCCATCACTTGAATTAGACAAAATACATTTTTAAAGGTTAAAACGAAATATATACCATTTATTATAAAAAAATAGTTACAATGTATTGTGTGAAAGAAGCAGAGAATAAAAAAGTGAAAAATAAACAATAATTATACTATATAAATACGCTTCAATAACATTATAGAAAAAAGTAATTCCTTCATTCTGTGAATAAATATTCTTTCATTGGATGAGGTGGATCATCTTCCGGTAGTAATGAGAGTAGTTTATAATTATATTTAAAATGATCATTTTTATTATATTATCATATTAATTAAAACATTAAATACTTAAAAATTAAAATTGAAAGTACTAACTAAGTGAAATCTGTGGGAATTTTATTTTTAAAATTTTTATTTCTTCTTCGACTCAATAATTAATTATCATTGTTATGATATTATTGTGCTATCAATACTATAATTTTTATTTTTATCCATTCCATTATATTTATGATGGTGTTATCATAAAAAAGATAAGCAAATCCCATGAAGGAAGGTGTGTTCGTATCTTTAGATTATCGCAGTGAATTCGTAATGTTGCAGGCGTCTGCTTCCGGAGGAAATTTTAAATCGCTGCTTAGCATTCCCTCTCGGGGGCAAACTTCGCTTCAAACAGCAACGATGCTCGGCGAGAGATTACACAAAAAGTTTCATCCGCCAAGATTCATATTCCCTTTGTCCCCACCGCGAAGAGGACAACTGAGAACCGCTTTTGAATTTCAATTAGCGCGCCCGTCTTAATTTCCGTGAAATTTTTAGGAGCGCTCCGTGGAAGCGGACTCGTTGATACAAATGTGTCGCGTGTGACGTCACACAACTTCGCCTTCCCTCGGAAAATTATTCACGGCCACATTTTCACTCTGTGGCAAACCTATGACATACTTCCCGCACCGATTGTCGCCCATTTCAAATGTAGTGAGCAACTTTCTTTCCCTCGCTCCGCCTACCCCACCGGGCTCACGTGTAATTGGCGACTCAAATAGTCGGCAAAAATGTACACAGGCGAAACTTCGCTGTTGCGGAAATTTGTTTATCAAAGTTGAAATCGCGGGAAAGCGTTCGAATGACGCGTCTTAGAACACAAAGTTTTTGTCGCTTATTTATACGACTGCTTAACTAGGACGAGGTGACTTTTTGTTTTGAGGATTGAATGTCTCTTTTTATTTTAGATTGTTAAGATTGTATCGCCGCTAAAATGGACGGAAGTGATTATAATGTGATTGAATTTCATATTGTTGAAATATATTTTGGCACGGATTCTAAAAATGTAATCCTGAATTTTATTAAATATTCACAAGCATTGTTTGATTTTAGATAAAAATCGAAGAAATATTATATAGTAAATAAGTCGGAGTATTAACCCGATATAAAGTTTTAGCATGTTATTAATTAAGTGCTTACTTACTTTGAAGTCGTTGGTGTGCCAAAGGAAGGCCCCTAAAGAGTTTGTTTACGTTTATGACGAGTTACTGTAAATAAAAGCCGATTTAGAAAGCAAACTAATTGAATTCTGTTCATTATTTTGTTTTATAAAATTTCGTGAAAGTTATTTTTATCGTGTAATTATTTTATAATGTAATTAGTTTTATAAAATTTAACTCTACACTAAATAAACCACAATGAGATAATATAAATCATGTTTATTAGCAAAATAATATTTTAAATGATAATATTTTAAATAATAATAACATTGTATTTTGATTCATTTAACAAAGAGCCTAAGAAATACTTGTAGCCGATGAATAATATTCACTGTATATCGCAATATATGTACACAGTGGAGCATAGGTAATAAAGTTGCTTTAAGTGAATGGAAAATGAACATGCAATTTTCTCCGAGGGAGTCCTCCACCTTTCGCCTTGAACTCTTTAGGATAACTGCAATCCTGTTTGATAGTAATTAAGAAATCTCAACGGTCAGTTCCATATAAGTTTAAAATTCAACGTTAAGATGAAGTATTACTGACTATTTTTGTTATGAATTTCGTTGAAAAGATTATAAACCTATGATTCACGTTGACCTTTCATGTATATTATTAAACTGTAAAATGAGGTTGCACATAATATCTAAAACAAAAAGTTCACAAGTGTCATAAGTTCATTTATTTTTTTAACCTATTCAACTGTTTTTATTTGGTGTTCTAATTTATTGGATGGGTTACTCTATATTATAACTTTGTATTAGAATACTTTTGGGAACCTGCTGACTAGCATTTTCTGCTTAGCAGAACAAAAGAATCTCATTTTAAATATTTACATTAAACACATATGAATGTCATTTTTCGTGATTTATTTAGAGATGGAATTATTCGAATCCGCAAAAACTTTCATTCTTATTTGAATTCACGGAGACTTTTATTCTCTCGTAGGGAAAATTTACGAACAAACACCTCTTCTCCCTTCTTGATGTGTGCCGAATGAGTCACTCAACATTCTTCATTTCCGGCAACCGTCCGTTTCTAAGTAAACAACGGAATATTACTTCGATTCGTTCGTCAATTGACGCAACAAACAAAGCGATATCGAAAGAGACGATAATGGGAATGCCGACTTCCATCGGGAAAATCACCCGCGAGGTTAAGTGGAGGCCGGAGGGGCAATTCTTACGACTAAATCAAGAGAAAAGACGATTTATCCACCTCCGCCTACGTAATATTTCATCCCCTCCCCTCCGTTGCCCTATCTCATGTACACTCATCCGTGCCCCCCGCCCCACCCCTCCCTCCTCACCCTTCCCTTATCCATCTGTACCGTTTACCAGTCGGTGACCTTCACCGTTAGAAGAACGCCCTCCGACGTCTCCGCCTGCAACTTACCACCACGTGCGGAGACATTTTTCCCTGCTCAGTCAATCAAAGTCCATATTCCTCCGTGGTGTGGGGCAATAGGTCAGGTGTTAAACAGCGGAATTTTTTCCGCTGCTGCCCGTAGTACGCTTCTCGAATTGTGCGGAATAAACCGTCTCGCGTCTTTCTGTCCGAGGAATATTTTCTGTCACTCCGTCGACCTCTTTTTACCTCCTGCTTGTCCGTGCAACGATTCGTCGTGCGTCGCTCGCAGTGGGATTATGATCGGTGGATACGGCGAAAATTAAACGTCGATCTAAGGTTGGTCACATTTTCCTTGTGGTTGAGGGGTTTGTTCTGTGGGAAGTTGACGTGAAGAATAGGTAAAACTGTGTCTTGTCTAATGGTCACTTTGTAGGAAACGAGCTGGTTTTGTTAGTTAGGCCGAGAATGTACGCTGAAGAAATGTGCGCGAATTTTACATGTGAATTTATGTATTAAGACGGCTTTACTTTACATATTTTAACTTGTAATGTTAGTAAATTTGCTCAATTTTTTTCACAACCCCTTCTTTGTAGGTGTTTTTCTGCAGTGGATCTTTGCTCTTAAGATAATACCTTTGTTTTTTCCATTCACTTCTAAAGTTTTCCTCTAAAGTTTTATAATCTAAATATTATTTATGTTTTCCATTAATATTTATTCATCTTTGACGATGTGTTAGTTGTGGCTAGATGGAAGAAGAGACATTTTAGTCTCAACCTCATCTTAATAAAATTTCAATGTACCTTATATCACAGATGAGTCTACAGGATCAGCAAAAGTAAAATCGAATGATTAAAAAACGTTTTCTATCTTCAGTATTTCTGTATATATATGCTACCTGCATGAAGGTGATTCAAAGAGTTGAAAGTGTATAGTAAGGCATGACATACTCGGTTTCTAGTCGATGCATCAACGTTTTATATCAAGACGTTAATTAACTGTTATCTCCAAGCTCGAAAATGATCGCTTAAGTATGAACGAACGCTGTGGTGATTACAGTTTCGGTTCACTGATTTTGTAGATAAATTATTTAGTTACTCTACGAAACTATGATTTTGATACGAAACTTCATAATAATGACTAAGGTGATCATATTTTCTTTAACTTTAAGGTCAGTCCTTCATTTCAACGTCATGCCCTTTAGATATTTTCAAATTTTGTGCTTTAATTTATCGAAGAGATTTTTTTAGCCTTTGGGCTATTTTTCGTTGGACCAATAGAAACTATTGGAGTGAAAAGACTTACAAAGGCCTTTGTCGGACCTTTTCAAAATTGATTATTTTGGACTACCGAAATTGTTTGAACTCCATCTATAGAGATTTCAAACACTAATATACACGTATAATATAACTAATATTATGTAATATGATAATTATTTTTTAAATTAGTTTTACAGAAATATATACTTTATTAATAGTAACTGCAAAATGACTTATTTTTACAAATTAATATTAATCAATATATTACGGATAATATATAATATAATAAATATTACGTAATACGATACTTATATTTTTAAATAATTTTAAAGAAATACTTAAATTATTAATAGTAACGGCAAAATGACTTAGGTATTTGTTTTTACAAATCAATTTTAATAATTTTCTTTATTGTCCTTAGCTATTATGGTATGATTTCGCATACGTCCTTAATTATTATAAAAAAATATTTACCGTGAATGTACCGTAAGGAAATGGTAGAATAATGGTTGGTATGGGAGGCATTTCCTCCCGCCTTCTTATGAAGCCATTGAAGTGGATGAAGTCAGAATGGGATAACCCGATGTCATTTTCTGCACGCGTTTGTGTTGAATTATTGTTGTGGGTTGGTTCCGTGTGGCGGGCAGTGGAGAGGATGAAGTTTCAAAACACGGTGCGCGACCGCCGAGTTATGCAACCCTATTGGATTAATGCGGACGACGAGACGTAATTGAATTGAAAACTGGCATTATCGTGTAGGATGTGGAAGATAGTGGCCCGAGAAAGAAAATGAATGAAACACCGCTCATGCGCCTGGGCTCCTGCGGTCATTTCGCATTCTACTGAATTAATGGTTTTGGTCTAGGTTTGTCCACGAGAATTATTCAAGACTTATGGTAATTCCGCATCATTTTTCATGGTTTATTTTCCCTTTTCTGAGATAGGCATTGTTAATATAAACCTATTTTATCCCGCGGTATTTACTATGCTGTCTGAAAACTGTTTTTCTAAGAAAGGACAATGTTAAATTTGAATAGCTTGAGTTTGTAATTTCGGCGAAGTTGCTGGAGTTTTATCACCGTTTAAATTTGAGATTATTTCGACAACAAAATTGTAGGCATAAATAACGAATAGTGATAAATGTGCTAGAAACTTAATTTAATTAATCACGAAATGACGAGAAATACTATTTCTTGCAATGATGACCGATTAATATAAGATGATTTACGAACCAGGTAGTGCTAAACATTTATATAAAGCCTTTTATAAGCGTGCCTTGGAGTAAACACCGAGTAATGAATATTTATTAGAGTTCATTTTGCATACGTCTGGTAGCATATGGAATGAAGTTGAATGAACCAGTAAAGAGAGAGATAATGAGGGAGATGTGTTAAGTGTGGCTTTTTCTAATGGTTTTACGTTTGAATTTTCTTGAGGTCACGAAAAACGTGTGATGTATGTCGCGATGTTGATTTAAATATTCTTTAGGGGATAAAAAATTTTAAGAGTGACAAACGACTTTACTCTTTAGAGGGAAGAATGTTAACTCAGAATTTATGTATATTTTAACCTCGCACATCCCAAGTGGGTAATTTATGGTTATGACGTTCCTGTGTACTTGCATTGCACTGACGTTGTAAGGGAGTGGAGAGGATGCCCCGAGCTAAAATTGGAAGGTGATCGAGGAGTAGACTAGACTGCAGACACGCAAGGTTTGATTCACTATCGGAATACAATGACGGGCTGGTTAAAAACTCTAGCTAAAGAGGCTAGCTGAAGCAGTTTTGCAGTTATGCGAATTGAACTCAACTCCTTCGTATTTGAGGGTTGTATTCATTCATTACATCGCAGGTAGGGGTTATTCTACAAAGGTGCTTTTAATATTAAAAATAACAATTATACACCAACGGATTTCGAAGGATACCCCAAGGAATTTGTATCCCTTGAAAGACGAGGTATTCGTTTATTTATTTACATACTACTATTTCACTCTCGTTAGGTGATAGCCCCAAATATTATCAAAAAATACAATCGTTTACGTCAGAAAGCCTCCAAAACATTAACATTACCAAATAACGTGTCACTTTTTACTAACGGTATTAGGATACACACAAATTTAATAGCAAAGATTAACTTATACAACGTCCCCAATGCAGCCGCATTAATACATTTACACCCGATATCATTTTATCAGATTGATAATCATTGTGCTTACAAATGAACAAAAAGTTACAAAAACTCATTACTCATTTCACTATTTTAAGGCAACATCTACATCTAAACTACTTTTTGGTTTCGTTATCCATTCAGGCAACATATTACAAGCTTTAAACCCTCTATTTATAAACGAAAACTTGTCGATATAAGTCCATTTGTTTGCTCAGCTTTAAATTCTTATGACACCTTCATGCTATATAATGCCGTTCCTCTATTCTGCTTTTAAATTCAGCCCATGCCTCGGCTCCGTTTCTAACAGGAAAGATGCCCACTAATCGATTTACCGTCCACTTTTGTCCTAACCTTTTCCAACCGAGAATCTCTAACATTTGCGTAACTTATCTTTCTGATAAGCCAGGAAGAAGGACAGAAAATTTGCTAGCACCTCTCATTTTTCCTCATCTCACTTATTTTGCTTTATATTTGTGTATAAAACTTATTCATCAAAATGTATCAATTAATTGATTTATTATAATTTTGCTTATCATTCACTTATTTAATTTAAATAATTAATGCACTAATTGATAAAAAATACATCAATTTTTCAACTCTTACCCGCACTACAGCCAAAAATACAATGAACGAGGAAAACGAGGCACTAATTAGGTTATTTTAAAGTTGTCTTTCGAATGTTTTTTCGATTAGAAGACTGGACTTTCTAGTCACAATATCGCCAAATACGGATGTGTGTATTTCTTGCTCGTTTTTCCATAATCACGAAGGCCTTAGAAGAAAGAGTGGCCTTGGGTTGTCAAAATGCGAATGATAAAATCTAAGCAACAAAAAGATCGTGCGTCACAATGAAGGATGTTGAATAGGGCCGCATGACACTTAGCTTTTCACGTCGGGTAAATTTCGAACAATTAAGGTTTTTCGCACTATCATACTATATCTTTTCGGACGAATCATCATACTGCGGTTCGCAGGTTCTGAATCCCCGTGATGAAGCATAAAATGGGTCTTGATCGGGCAAATTGCGCTCATTTGCCGTTTTTTTTTTCTGCCGCGGAGTGGTCAAGGATATCCACCTGGTGCATTACCATTTGTAGTGCAAATTCTTAGTGATGAAAATAAAATAATTTCGGGCGCACATGTTCCCGTTCTCTTAGCCGCCTCTGCATGTTCGTATGAAAATACCAAGAGAGTTCGTGTGATTGATTGTTTGCGAGAAAGAGCATTCTGAAAGTTCATTATATTTAATTTTTTGCTCTTCTTGCATCTTCATTACTTTTCGAATTTTACTTTTTTCCACCCACAAGGCCATATGTCTGGAAAATAATTAATATTCCCAGCCCCCTCAATTCTATACTGAGACATATAATTCACTGGTAAGATGACTTGCATTCATAACTTCTTATACCTTTATCACCTACTTTCGTTCTAATAATTGGAAATGCCTACACGTAAAAAAAGAATAATAAAATAAGAATATTTGGATGAAAATGCACGTGTTTAGGTCATTAAATACAGAGAAACCAATAGCACGTCAATCAAGAATAGCCGTAATTTGCATGACATTAACAAGGTTGAGCGGTGAATTCCAGCGGATACCCTATTTTTTCTTTCACATTCGCTCCAGTTTTTATTGAAGGTTATTCTTCCATTTAATACTCCAACTGAGATCACGGCATAGCTATCGGAAGTATTTCCTTCATACGGTCACAGCCGATATGCTGAATAAGAGCCGCAAAATTGCGGTATTCGATTAAAATGGTGACTAAAGGTGTTCTCTGCTATTCGTTCCCGACCCCTGAATCAGCAACTGTTGGAGATTTGTTGGTGGGAAAATAATTAATTACTTGAGTATCTTAAGGTAGCAATCGCCCCGTTTTCTTACATGTAATTTGTAACCTTCATTATTTAAAAGGAATATGTTTATATCGTGGAATGCTTTGAGAGATATTTATTAAGTATCTCATAGGTAAACCGACGGAAATATCATGTTTAACACTCACTGCGAAGGAAGCATCTCTGTGCCCATTGATGATGCCTACTTCTAAGAGTGGAAGACGCATTTGTGCCTCCTGTTAGCTTGGTCTTTTAAATCAGCGTGAAATCTCCCGACTTTGTGTAGGGCGTTCTAAAACCAATTGTAGCAATGTATTGACAATTTTCGTAGACACTCTTAGTTAGCAAAAATTTGAAGTAATCATTGCTAATTGCTAAATTTCCCTGCATCTCTATGAAGTCAGAAAAATGTATCGAAGACCATTTATTGTCAGGTTTTTCGTAAGTTTTGTATTTTATAATTTACAGTTACTTTTTCTACTTGAGATGTTTAAATGTTCATTTCATATGTAAACTATCAAAAGGCATTTTCGCTTCATCCCTTTACTTTCAAGTACACTCTAATTGTAAGACCAAGTTTTCGATTTATTCAGTATTGAGGTATGCGGCATATTGCTCCCGGGTAAAGGCAACGATGTGGTTGCGGAAAATAGTATGTTATCACTACATCAATACTGTTTTCATGCAAATTAGGTACTGAGATCTCTAATGCGTTTGGCAAAATGGCAAGAATTCAAGAAATCCATAACTTAAACGCCTTAACGTACGGATTCAATGCTTGGCCGAATCCAACGCAGCAGCTATGTCTCTGAGGCAGCGACTGAACCGTTATTCAGTAAGATCCCAAGTTCGCCAACGGACATCGAACCCGGGATAGTTGTCTCTGTCTGCGTACGTGCTCGTCTCGTCGTGCTCAAAAACAAAAAAAATATGAGAAATCGACAGTATTTGACTTTCAGTATGGTATAGATTGGTATTTTGTAGTAGTATTTTTTATCAGATATTATACTTACAAATAGTAAATATCAATGATATTTATTAATGACCAGTAGTATTTAACCTCGAAATCAGCAGCATTGCATCACTGGGAATTTCTTTTATATAGTATGGTATATAGATTTCTATTTTGTAATAGTATTTTTTATCAGTTACTATAGTTACAATTAATGAATATCAATAACATTGAACTGACGATTTAATACCATTGAGCTTCGAAACCAGTAGAATTGTTTCAATGGGAATTTTTCAAGTGAGAAATAGTGTGCTTTAGGAAAAATTATAGCATAGGAGCAACCTTGTCAGTTTGTCGTCCTTCTATATTTTCGAAGCGAACGAGAGAATTTCAGTTGTAAGCAGTTTGGAAGAAAGTATCAGAAACTTTCTTTATCTAAGGCTCGTGGCGTATAGTTACTCGTCGAGAACTTTCCTCCGTCAAGCCGAGATAAATTGCATACGAGAAACGATTCGCGAACGAATGACTCAGCGATATTCTTCGCCAGACGCTCGCTTTTCTCCACAGAAACGCGTTTAGCTCATACGATTCCAAAAGCCTTCTTTCGGGTACTATTCCGTACAACCTTCGGTTACAAATCGAAGCATAGACTCTCATGTTACGTAGAAAATTTTGTAGACGTTCTTCAGTGAAAGTAGAAGGGGAAGGAGAGTCGCCGTACGGTTCGACAGAAGTGAAAGTCTGATGAAAACAAAGACTCTCTGATGCAGGAACCAGATTTCTGGCAGCCTACGCGATTTAAAGAACTAAGTTGATTTGATGTTTGGTTGAATTTGAGCTTTCAATTTAGATCAGCGGATTTCACAGCGCATCGTTCTCCATATGTTCATAGGGTCTAGTGATGATAACAAATAGACCAGTAATTTTGTTTTGTTCCGCTTAGTGATTTTTAATGTTAAAATCTCATAATTTGTCATCTGCTTCTTGATAACTTTTTTTGAGAATCTAAGCATGTTTCCCCGTTAATTATCTGAAAGAAATAATTAGTGCTTAAATTGTATGAGATCCGTACGATTTCTATGGGGATTACTGATGACTTGATTGGACCAACGAAAATGTATGCTGCGAAGTAATAACAATATGTTCTATTACTCGAGTAAGTTTTATTAGAATACCATAGAATCTGTTTTCGAAACTCTTGTGGGTAGATGCACATTTGATCAATCGCCGTTGCTTGTCTGAAACAACTACATACGTTACCATCTAATATCTGATTCAACGGTTCGAAAAATTCTACCTGTAATTCAATAACTACGCGAACGCTACTTACATCAGAAAATTATTTTTATCTTTTTTATTGAATTCGTAAGCTCATTCGCTATATGTAAGCTGTGAGTTTTTGCTTACTTTCAAAGTTTACTGCTAACGGCTATCGACATTTTTTGACCAATTATTTGAATCAATGTGGGGGTATTTTTATTTACTTTGATAATGGACGCATATTAGTAATTGATGAAAGCCATTAAAGCTGCTTGTTTTTTAAGTTTTAACTTCAACTAAAAATGTTCGTAGAATTTGCACTCAATGCAGATACCTTTTAGTGCACTTATTCTTATGAAATATCGTATTTGCAAATTATGAATATAAAATACATGTCATAGATATTGATAGTTTCCAACTATCTTAATTTCATGAATTATTCAAGTGTCATCTAATATGCTAATGTGCCGTATTGACGATTGAGTGCATCATTTATTCATTTCTCTTAATTAATAATCATCCTTGAAAGCTAGGCTCGGTTAGGAAAATTAGTTTTTTTCTCAACTGCCTGGAAATATTTTGAAAGGTTAATAGGTTAAGGTTTAATGAAAAACAATCACTGTCGAGCGGGTTCAATGACGAAGCTATAAACCCATTTTCATTTTCGTATGCAAGAAAAAATCCTCCTCCGACACCGGTGGAACGCATAACACATTGCAGTGACTGATTTATTCGCTGTATTAAATGGATCAGAGGGTTTTAATCTGGATTTTCTACGCTTAGTATTTGAAGCATACTGTTTTAGAGATTTCATAATCGGTTTCGAATGCATCGCTAAAGAGGTCGAATTGCCGAGAGTATGTCGGGCGATTCATTCTCAAGGACTCTTTCTGTTCTTTCTGTTTATGTGGATTTACTTGGTTCGCGTGGGATCGTGAGGCGAATGTGAGCATGCCAAAAATTTCGCGAAACACTCGTTTCATATTCTGAGTCATAGCCTCTGACTATAGAAACAGGGTACCGCATCAAATACAGCAAACGCATAAATCCGAGCAATACAATGTTATTTTAACAACGAAATCCATTTCTATGAGTAGCTTTTACCATTGGACTAGGATAGACATTCTAATCAGGCGAAAACAATAATTTTACGATGAATCTGCTCACTGTTACGATTTAGGTAGCGTTACACCCTTTCTTCATATTTGTTGCCTGATGTTTCCAATCTGTGTATTCCTGGGCCAATAGGAATAATTGATTTTCATATTTTGGCGCATAATAGAGAAAAATGAAGTTTTAATTTATCTCCCTTCTGTAAATCCATCTCAGTCAGGATATTCATTTGCCGAAATCTAGTAAACCTCTGCGAAATTCTACCAATTAATTTCCTATTTTCATTGATGGAATCTTTCGAAACAGCGTCTTATTTTATCGTATAATTTTTTTTAACTAATTACTAATTAAAATACTACCACTATGCTGTACATCATTGTGAATGTTGTACAACTAAGTAGAAATATTTTAAATAAGAGTAGAGCATTGATATTCTTTGTAGCATAATCCTAGCTTATTTGCTGTATATTGGCAATCTTTCGAAAAACGTACCACCGTTATTAGTCTAAAGAAGTATATGATTAAAAAATAATGCAGTAATATCCAAAGTTGATATCCGTAATCTCTAATATACTTTATTGATGTATAAAATTCTAGAGTGGAAGATGAGACTCCGAGAAATACCATAATCAATAAGAAAAAATTTGAATTTTTTAACAGGAAATTTAATTATGACCGGCTTCACATATCTTCTAATCTTTCCTCTCAACTTTTTCAAGTATTTATTTCCAATCTCCTCAACTATGAAAATATGCACATTTTATTGTGTTTGACTATTATACGGCCAAAAAAAAACAGCCCGGCAAACGATAAATATACTCAATGACTTATATGACAATATTATGTATTATTAAATTAAAATTTATTAACAATTATTTGTAAACAAACGGTCTTATAAGAAGTTTGTGGAAAAATGGGAAGAGTAAAAAAAAAAATCCTTAAGTAAATCTCATTGATTTCACATTCACATTTCACACTTGGAATGTTCCCTGCATTTTAAAGTACAGCAATTCGAACGGAGGTGCAAGAGCGAGTTGAATGCGAAACAAATCGATAAACTTTCTCGCTCTTCTTTCGTATTCAGAATATTCAATTTGACTTCCTCACTTCACGTTTCAACACATTCAAGTTGAATCGAAAAAGAGCTTCCTGGGGACTATTTATAAAGTTGAACGAAATGGCTAAGGGAACGACTTAGTGAGATTGACAGATGAGGAATGATACAGAAGCGATGAATGCTGAAATTCAGTGTTTTTGCAAGGAAGAATTTAGTTTTAGTAGAGCGAAACCTTACAATGGCAGGATAATAAATTCATTTGAATCTTTTCACCGTAAACACTGTTGTAAATGTTCAAGTTTATTATTGTTATAGTGTGTGACAAAAAGTCAAAAAGCAATCAATATCAGTATCAACTTTATATGACAGCAACGGCCATGCAATTTTTGCAGCATCCATATTTGTTCGTACATATTCATATGCACACTGTACACATTTATTTATATTTAAACATTAAAGTTCTTGGTGCATTAATTTAAGCTAAAAAAAATATATTCCACCTTATTTCTGACTTATTTAAATTCATTTCCGACTTAAGTTATTATGACCCTTTATATCATCTAAGCTGTGGTCACAGTATCTCTTTTGCACTCACATCTCTTGCCACTCTGCACCATAACATTCATGTCATAACATTCACCTTAAACTTTAACTCACCTTCAAAATCCTCATTGTAAAGGCCACAAAAGGTTACGTTCTCTTTAAATTCTCTCCTTGAGATCCAATTTTGGTAAAATGATGGATTTCCTTCTTGAAGATACTTTCACGATTAAAGCGCACGCAAACGACGACCTTTCCTTTCGCTCAATATCTTCCTGTCAGTCTTCCTCACTTCCTTCCGATACATTCATGAAAAGGTACCTTGGAACTTATGGAGATTTTAAATACCTTCAATCTTTGGGTAAATAGTTTTATGGAGAATCATGACTCCCATAATCAGTCTTATTAATCCATTTTGTTGAATATAATGCCGTGCTTTGATCAGTTTAAAGGCAGAATGGATTTTTAAAGTGTGCATAAATAATAACTGACCAGTTTAGCTTCGTGGATCGTTTAGAATCCTTGAGAAGTATATTTGTTCCTCACGCAACTTCTTCCGGAAAGATATACCTTGTAGAGTCTAATTCCGGTGATTGTAGTCATTTAATCATTATGATTGAATAGTAGAGGACTTCAAGGTTAGGCGGCAGCTAAGCTTATCCATAAAAAAGTGCGGTGCGTATGGTAAAGCAAGTTTCAAAGACGGTATAGGGATATGATGTTTAATTTTCAATGATTCCATCATAAGATTAATACACAGTGTCGACGGATTAGAATGTTTCTTTATCAATGTCGAAATGAGAAAGCCTTGACAACCGCTCAACGGCGGAATATGCAAGAACTTTAGTTTAAAAGTGTATTCATAAAGTAGCTTTATTACGCTGAACAGCATTCATAGACCCTCAATAACTACATAGGCAATCAAATTTCAGGATTTGCTGTCTTGATCGAATTGATTGGAGTAGAGATACTACCAATAACAAAGGTTTTCCTTTAAATTGATTCCCGTTCTGCTCTACGAGAAACGCAATGAAGTTCAGCGTAGGAGCATTATTTTAATTAGCAATGTGAGTGAGATTAAATCAAGGCTATCTGTAAGGTTTTAATACCTCCATAGGAATATGAATTTTTAATTTCTGATTATATTATATTAAGGAAATTGGGTGTGAGCTTTTCAGTTAAATGTTAATTCACAGGATAATCAACCCATAAAGAAATTTTAATACTTTGGATAAGAAAAATTTGAACTATGGATAATTCAAAAGGCAGGATAAACTCTTCCGCGGCCCAGAACCAAATTGCATGCTGTAAGTTGCTCATCACTGATATTGCTTATTTTTGCAGGGAATTTGTAATCAATAGATATTCTAATTTTGAAGTGGTACATAATATTATTATTATTAAAAATGAACCGCTGTGAAGCTGGTTGCAGCTATTTACCTACATATGTACAAGTTATACTAGCCACAATCAATATAGAGTATTTACATGATATACGGTCAATACCCTTCGAATTATCATTTTCTTTCGTGCATATGAATATTACATTTACCTAACATCTAAATAATGCATGCATAATACAGTGTTTAACATGTAACTGCTTTTACTGGATGTTTAGGGATTAATGACAGGTCTTCTCGGCTGCTGTGGCGGTCACAGGGTAGAACCCCGCCGTACATCATCCTGTCAAGTCATCCCTTACCTACTACAGAGGTCCCTACACAACCACGACCCACAGTATTATTAGTACTCGCACCATAACTTTCGATTCGGACACTTTCCGCAATGTAAATTCATGAATACAATACCGAAAGATGAAAGTACGCTCTTTCACTTTCAACGGTTCATCCAAATCCGCCGTGAATTTTTCTGTCGACTGAATCCACGCTAAAAAAAATTTCGCGAGTAAATAGGCGCGGCGAGCCACACTTTTTTCGGCGGAATTCCCCGTTCCGAACCATAATTTCCTCCGTCACACAGACAACCGCAAAATAGAAAAGAATGAGATTAATCGACCTTTCGGTTCATCCTTTCGCTCCCGTATGAGGTTAAACGAAACGCGTTCGATTATGCAAGCGTTCCGAACGGGTTTGAAGTGCTGCTTTGAAATTCCGTTTAAGAGCGTTGACCGTAATGATCTCGGACGTGTCGTTGGATAATGGCGAAGAGGGGCAGATAGAGAAATCTAGGATTGACCTAGGAAAGCGACGATGGGCGAGCCGTGAAACTTTCCATCAATTTGCATCGATTTCTTAGCGCGCCCCGGCGACGAATTAACGGAGTTGCGTCGAACGTATGAACTGACGCCTGAATACGACTCCGTAACGGGGGTGGACGATTAGATTGGAGTCGAAAGATCTCAGTTATTGATAGGCTCTAATCCTCTTTGTCTTGTGGAAAATTTAAAGTAAAGTCAACCATCATATTATCATAAATCGAACCCTATACGAAAACTTATACTCGGTAATCGACGTAAAAATAAATCATTTTGGATGATTAAATGCTATTAATTAATATTCGAAGAGACGACCGTGTTGTTCTGATAATCCAGTCTCATTCCAAAGATTCGATAATTTCTCCAGAATTATATGAAATGAATTTCTCCATAATTGTATGAAATACTAAGTTAGACGGGATCTTTCCTCAAAAATCAGATAAAATGTATGCAACTGAAGCTTTCAAGGTAAATTTCAAGTCGAAAGAGTTTCTTCTTGCTTCTCAAGCTTGACCCCTTCACATTTACTTGTGTTAGGACGTTATGATTCAATTCATACTCAGAAAGAAATGGAAATATCAGATTCTTCGTTATAGAAATTAAATTACGAATTGCATGGTCAAATATATTTTCTAAATGACGGTGAGTTGGTTTGATATAATAGAATGCAATCAACACCACGGTCTTTTTGGTTTATATACATCTCCTTTCGTATTTCACCACGCTCTTTTTGGCTATTCATCAGAATTTATCTTCGCGTATTAGTATAGACAAATAAGGAGCTATCTAGGAACACTGTCTCCGCATTCTCAAGGTATTTTCTTCAAGCTACTGTTGCCCTTAACTGGTGAAGTCTTCCTAAACTCTGATGAACTTGTCAGGAAGTGCTTCACCGAGGCAAAATCAACTACGAAAACACACACAACCATTCCCTGATCGGAAAACTCCGACCAGCCGGGATTCGAACCCGGTACCTTGGGGGTAGGAGCGATAGCGTAGCCATGCTATCCACATGGCCATGAAGGTCGGTTAATTAATAAAATAAATATGTATCTCGGTTGGAAGCTTATAGAAATGTAAATACCTGCTTAATATTTAAATTATTGACTGCTGAGCTGACTTGTCTACAATAAAAAAGGACTATTAGTTGGGAATATTGATTTAACCATCGGAAATTAAACGTGAGGAATCGAAACGCTTTGTGCCATCTCGAGACGAGGCAGTATTTCTCGCTAAGTGACGATGATTATAGTCTAGAATATGCAAGATTTGCCAACTTCACGCTTGAAGTGTCACGGGAGATTGCTATTAATGCTTCCATGACATTTATGCCACTAAACCGCTACCTTCTGCACGAAGATTCGAGTTGCAAAAACCCATACGCTCTCCACGATTCACATTTCGCTAACTAAAAACTTCGTGGCCTTCGCTCTGAGAGCAGACAACGATTTTCAATTTCTCCTTAATTGTTCGTCGATCCACTGTCGACCCGCGTACCTAAGTTCTCCCCTTTGACTCGAATCGACTCGTCTTCAATCCTTATCAGGTATTCTAGAGTTAGCATCTAGTCTATCTGGAATTTATAAAACATTACAAAATCACGGTAAGTAAAACATAGTATAGTAAAACAAGAATGAGATAAACATAGAAAATTATGTTTTCTCGATATTATAAAAGGTATAGGTAATAAAAGTTTCTGTAGCCATATTCTGATGAATGGAATATATTTTTCATTTGTCAGGTAACAGGATGGAGAACATTGTATCATTTATTTACTTTTGTCATAGCCTTGATGATGGCTTTGATGATAAGAAATCTACGGAGGTATGAGTGAATAATTGTACTGATTTAGGGCTCTTCTTATGCAATGCTAAGAAAAGTGTTAAATCTTGGAGTCATTGTGCTTTCCTTACGTGGAAACATTTCACTTGTACTACTATGAGGAAGGCTAGATGAGAAAAGCAAAGGCAAACTACCTCATTTCTCATTCTATCTAGTAAGCCTCATTCCCTTTAAAAGCTATTTTAGCTAGCTAGAGGGGTGAGGTAACAAACAGCCTTCGGGGTAAGTTCTTTATTGATAGATATGGAAAACTGTATAAAAGGTTAAGTCCTGTCCTACTTCCAAGCTTCGCATTTTTGTCGGATGGCCATTTGTGATCCTCAATTTCCCTCGGACAATGTGACAAAACGGATCACATGCTGTTGCTCCAGAGGAACGGGAGAGTGAAGAGGTGCACGAAAGAGACAATAGGGAGAGGCAGGAGAGCGTAACGGAGGAAAGCCGGAGAAGTTTTTTCACGGAAGGAGTCACGCGATCTCTTAACGCATGGAGCTAACCTCTCGACAATGCGGACGGGAATGCAAACCGCGCGGAGGGGGATTTTTGTGCCGACGACTGGGTGACGTTTTACTTGACGGGGAGGTGACTGACGTACATGTTTCAGGAATTAGAAAGCGGCGAAAGGGTAAAGCGATCGCACACCTGATGATGATTCCAAGTTGTTTAGTATTTGCATGTTAGACTGGAGTTGGTCTTGTTATTACCGCGAGATAGGGATGGGGGATTGTCCAAATTAAGGAGTTTACAAGTGTTACATAAGAGGCATGTGTCAGTTGTTTATGGGGTGCAGATCACTGGTGGTCTTTCCTATTGGTTTCATGTGGTAGAGACATAAAATTACTTAAAGAAATTAAATGCAGATATTCAGTAAAATAATAATTACGTAATTATTGTCATAAATATAATTAAATGGTATTTGGTATAATTTCATACATTTTAATATGAGTTAATAACGATTTAGAAAATTTATCAGAATAATATATAATAATTATATTTTTAATATAATTATGTAATAATCATTTTATATTAATATATATAATGATGAATATTATATTATTATTATTATTCGTGTGAATATGCATTAATATTTATATAATAATTATATAATTATTTTAATTTCTAATGAAATGATTTTATAATAACTGTATTCATGATGACGCATTACATAATAAAATAATTCATATTTATTAAGTATCTTATACTGGCTGCAATAAATTTAACCTGGTGATGAGCTTGCAAAAGTTTTACAATTTCATATTTCTTAAATTATCTTTTGGTAGTTAAGTAAATAATTTAATCTTACGTAGTTTATAAACACCATTTATTAGTACAGTTATAACCCCTTCTCTGTAAACAATTTTCTCATCTTATCTCCTTAAGGAAATTGTATAAATCTTGCCGATTAGTTTTGTCCATGTCTTGAGTATGCGAGTGTTGTGTTTCTTTGAGGAGAAGAAAAAAAGTTGACTTACATGTAATTATGGCTCTTATTACTTGTTACTCGATTTTCTTATCATAACGTTTGCCTTCAATTTATTCACCTTGCACAGCGGTTTGTAACCTTTGAGAATCAAAAGAAACTTTTCATTCTTGTGGGCCACATTTAGGAAATATTCTATAAATAAACAAATCAGCTTAAATTTAGCTTCGTATTTCTGAATGGCTTACCGCATTGGCCACAAAGTAACTAAGAAAAGGGAATACATTTTCCTTTATTAAAAAATAAGTTACAACAACTTATCTGCAAAATATAGTGAAATATTTGTAGGAAACTAATCTTCACATATTTTATTTATACTTCTTCTTTTCTCCCGGTGTGTCCCTAATTTAAATAGCTTATGAGAATTTTACAGCGAAACTATTGTATATCCGAGACAAAAATACATCGGTACATTAGTTCCTTTATAAGAGCTAGGGGATCCTCGGACTGCATTAATTACGGTTGATGCCACATGCGTCCCGCGGGCCACGAATTGTACCCCTCTGTCCTGGTATGTCACTCAAGGAAATTTGAAGGCGCCGCTATGTCATATCTCAGGGTGACTTTCTAATGCATATCCTACATACATTTCTCACTTACCTCACCCAGGTTGAATGAAATCATTTCGCATGAATCCTCCATGACGACTTCCCTCATCTCTTGCATCTTCCTCTCGGAATAATTCATTCCGGTGCCCATTCAAAAATTCTGTTTACCGACCTTGAGAGAGTCCCATTCGTAGACCCAACTTTGGATTCTTTGTGATTTTAAGAAACGCAGCGTAGTGATTTTCCTTTATTAGCTCTCCATCTCCCGCAATTTATTGACGTAACGTATTAACGTGTATTATCTCTATCGAGCCTAGGTTTACCTGTCGTTCGGACGGCCTTGGAGAAATATTTGCTTTTAGCAGCGGGTACACCGCGGGACGCTGTGACCTAGGTTTTATCGTAGAAGGAAACGAATAGCTCAAATGCGATATGTCACCCACTAATGACATCACTCAGATAATTTTTGCATGAGTGTGTGAAACCAGAAACGTGGAAAAACCTCGTAACCATATAATCTGGTTACGCGTTATGCTTCAAATATTCTAATTCATTTCCCGTAAAGTCCCTTTCGTACGTTATTTTTCCATTTGAAGTAATAAATTTATCTTACTCTTACAATTCCGCATTTTAAAAGCTAGAATTTTATATATTGTCTTGTAAACACTTGATTAGAAGGGTGTAAAACCAAGGGATGGAAAGTATTTCTTCGGTGATCACAGCTGAACGCCTGGGAAAATGACACCTTGAAATCTGTAGTACGCAAGAATTTTATCATAAACTTTAATGCGCTAATGTAATTTTGCTTTCAAATATATTATTTCACGCAAGCTTAGGCAGTGTACTTTTATGTAAATTTTTACGCAATTTTCTTTAATCGCATGATATTCTAAAATCATAAGTCTGTCTGACATGATTACGATAGCAATTTCGAAACTCGCGTGTTGGAAGAATATATTTTATCTGTACATTTAACGGAACTGGTATCAAGTTTATGTTATTCCATGACAAGAGAAATAAATCAGGAATAAAAAATTTCATGGAGCTAGATTGCTTAATTTCATCTTCGCAATAGCACCTCAGCACAAGATGTCTTTCTTTCTCTGGTTGAAATATGTTCGTTTTTGGAGGCCTTCTCACTTCAAAATGAAGGCTAATACGTTGAAACTAGACGTGTGAATATTTGTACCGTGGTTTTGCTTCAAAGTGAAGATTAAGCAAGATCCAGTTTAAAAGAATCGAGATTATTTCTTTTAATTTTCACCTGATAATAGTTTTGTGCTGAAATCAGTCGAAAAAATAAAACTTCTCGTTGAAATAACCAAGTTTCTCTAATCCTTCAGAATGTCTTTCCCCGAAAACTGGACGAGTAAGATATATATTACGTCAAAATCTTGATTACTTGAAAAATTGATTGCTGATTTATGTTTATTGAATTTCTTCTTTAAAAATGAAGTTACTTCGTTCATCGTTACAGGAACGACGCATTTCTTGCGTTGTTTTCAAATCGTCGAATAATTTACGCCAAAATCGTATCCTTGGAGAGTGATGTTCTGCACTAGAAAAGTTAGTCGTTTGACGTCAAGGAAAGATCAGTTTTCCTCTCATTCTTTCGCAATTCATGAATGTTTCAAAAGTCGCGTCGCGCTCAGAAGTTTTCCCTATTTTTCTATGACTTGGTCTCGAATCATCAGTCCGGAAAACTATCACATATAACAGTTTAGAATTTGAACAAAAATGAGTTCATCCCTCGGAAGGATGTAATGAGATTAAACGACTACGCTCTTCCTCACGATTTTACGGCTACTTCGTAAATTGGTTGCAGTTCTAACATTCCGTGCCAATTTTCAACGATCTGGATTATTTTTTGCGTGATCTTCCGTTTTTTCCCTTTCAGATTAAGGAGGACCTTGAGTCCTTTCGCACGCTCAACATATAGAAACCCTAAAGTGGGAGCTTCATTCGGATAGATTTTGCAAAGGACGCTTGTGACAGCAGGGGAAATATGATTGGTGAAGGTCATTCATTTCTTGTTTTGTAGTGGAAAGAGAATATAAATAATGCCTTCATTTTTCTCTCGTATACTGTCATAGCTACAACGTATGAAAGCTACTGAAAAATGAATGATTGAATGATGCTGAATAATCGTATTTATCTCGATCAATCCCTATTGAATGGTGCGGAAAGAGTTATTTTACAGGGTCATTATGTACTCACGTAAACTTTTCTCACTTTCAGAATTCTATTTCTATTGGGAAAGCAAGGCTATAAAGTTCATCATCGATCTTCTAGCCTACTGAGTCTCATTACCACCCCGAAACTATTTGTTGATAATGGTGGAGGGAATTGGGTTAATTTACATCTGCATTAATAACCTAAAAGTCGCATGCATATGTCTTCCGGCATTCAGTTTGGGATGCAAACACCAGTTGTTTAGCTATTTTTTACTTTCTCCCTATTCATAGTATAGAGAAAGTATTGTATTCGCAAAAAATTCGACCTCCAGATTTCAACTTAAATAGATGTTTTGGGGCCCATAGAGCTCGTTTTCGCTATTTTCCCGAACATGTCTGTGTGTGTGTGTGTGTCTGTCTGTCTGTGGTAAAAATGTTTGTGGGCGCTCTATCTTAAAAAGTAATAATCCGATGATTTCCAAATTCATATTTAGTATTTTTATAACAATGCCAAGAGTCTTTTGATGAATATCGCTTAACCGGAAGTTGCGGTTTATCCGGGACAAACCTTTGTTTTTTTAATATCTCCGTCAGAATGCAATGTAGGTGTATACAATTATCTGCAAAAGCTATCGACAATATACTTTACTACAACTTTTGTTTGTAACATTTTTTCGTATCACTGATTGTTTAGGAGTTATACATGAATAGTGGTTAACCGGAAGTTGTTGTTTATCCAGAAATGGACGTTTTTCATAAATATCTCTGTCAGAATGCAATGTAGGTATAGATACAATTATCTAAAAAAGTTATAGATAATGTACATTACTACAACTTTTGTTTGATACATTTTTTGGTAACACTGATTTTTAGGAGTTATTAGTGTATACTCGCAAACCGTAAGTTGCTTTTTATCCAAAAATTGTAGTTTTTCTTAAATATCTCTGACAGAATGTGATGTATTTATATACAATTTGTAAAAAATATAGATAATAAATTTTACTACAACTTTTGTATGAAACATTTTTCTGTAACACTCATTGTTTTGTAGCTATTTATATATTACCGGCATAGGCTTCTGTTTTCAATTAATATGGAGCAAGTCATTTGTTGGCCACATCAGATTTTTTATTCTGTTATCATCTTGTATCATTTGCAGAAGAACAATTTAAAGCATATTAATTTACGCTAATTATTGAATCGGACGAAGAAACGTAATACAGGTTGCGTCTTTCGCATATTTGCTTTTCCTAAATTTATCAAAAAATGTAGCCCAGATTTTTAATTTCCTTTTCTCCCAAGATTCTCAACCTGCGTCTGATTGTGGTAGCATTTTTGTAACGCTTGCTTTTTTATCGTAGCACCTTCTAACAAGCAAACAAAGGTTGGAACTGGCATAAATGTTGAATTCCTTAATTATTGACATACGGTTATTGAAATTTGTATGAATATATTAAATGCTTATTGGGCTTGTACCGGAGAAAAATATCTCTATGAAGAGGCAATGGATCCCTTTATGAGCTACAATACAATATGTATCATTCCATGTAATATTGTCGCCATTATATGGTAGGAAAATCGCCATTTATTCATCCTAATTCACATTTCTCTTTTTTATTTTCTGTTTTCACAAAGAGTCTTCCATCTACGAAATATTGGGAATTTTTCCTATAGGTGACATCGTTAAAGTATGAAGTACTTGATATTTTTAGAGGGGTGGAGGCTTTCAGAACTTTAATATATTTTTAGTTTTTCGATAATTTGATTTATCAGTATTTTTGGTATTGATTGATGCTCAGATATCTATATAAATCTCGTATTTTCATCTCCGAAATTCATTCTGCAGCGTTCTGATTTGCGATTGAGGCAGGTTTTGATAAATTCACGCCCCAAATACCTGAGCCGAATTTCGCTGAGTCGATAATTTGAATCTTCAAAGAACGGAAAATATTTCAGGGTCCCATTGCGAACCGCTCGCCTACGAATTCGACTTCGGTAATTAAATTCCTTTAAAGACATCCTCGTAAGCTGCGTGGAAACGCGAAATTAGGGTAGCACTTTGTTTTCTCTTGCATAACCGTCCCGACATCGCAGGACATTCACGCGCTTATTACCGAGAGACCCAATTCTGCGTTGGCATCGCATAGGCGTTCCACATGACGGACAATTAAAATTTCTAAATCGCATTCCTCAACTCCGTTGCTCTGGAATGACCATCTCGATATCAAACCTATCTCTCGTACCTCGCCGTTTCACCTCCGGAATCGTGTTGACTATATTTCGATGGACGCGAATTTTGACATCCTGGTTCCGCTAACCGTAAACTTCAAGGCTCCAACGCCAAAGGAATATTTCTAATGTAGTTCCTTAGTCACGCTTCGGTCTCGTAAAAAAGATGGGAGCTGATTTTTTTTACCCAAGGTCCTCCTCCGAAAGAGAAATCTCCGGTTAGATTCAAGGACGGCTGAGATCCGACGCAAAAATTTGATAGACGCGTGCAAGTGCGTCGTTAGTGCTTCTTTCTCGCTCTATCGTGATTAGGGAAGCCAGATGTGCACCATAATAAACTTTTACTGATTTAAATGTATGGAATACCCTTACCCTCTGAAATATTAAATGGACCTTAATGGAGTTTCGGTGCTGCGTCTGAGAGTATTTTTGTAACGCTTGCTTTTTTATCGATACAATACTCTTTTAGTTTTATTTTTTGATGAATAAACTAGTAACAATATTTCAAATTCATTAATAAATACTGGTTCAATATTGTAAGTAATCCTGCTAAACATATCGCGGGAATAAACCAAGGAAGTATTAAATTCTAGATTAAAATCAAGAGAATGTTTATGAAAGCTTACATTAGTGACTATAACCGTCAAAATAAAATATTCAATTTATCAAAATAAATTGATACACTTCTTTTTCATTTTTCTACAAATAATACGACACATTACCGGTTTCAGTAAGTTGTGCACTAATAATTTCTTTTGAAGATGAAGCTCCTCAAAGTTAAGGATGATCATATTGATTTTATGTACATAATGATTTGAGACTTCTAACGATAAAAAATTCCTAATTCAACCAATAGTTAAATATGCCACGCATTTGTTTGCTGTGAAAAATTTATAATAATTAAGAGTAGTGTATTTAAAACTGTGGTATCACTATTCTAAAAAATGCGATTATTTCCAATTTTAATAATAACTACTACCAAATCTACCCGTAAATACCACTGTTGTATACTGTAACTGCATATACCAATATCTGCATCAATAAAAATCAAAGGGGCTTCCGGATCGCCTAGTGGGCAGTACGTTCAAGGTGAAAGCGGTCGCAGGTTCGATGGGAGCCCAAATCACCTAAGCTGTCGTAGCACTTTCAGCAATACTGCTATCACAATAAATATCAACTTCTATATATGATTCCCAATTACCCAGCTTTTAATCTGGTCATCCTAATCCCGATTGAAATCCCACTGTTTTCAACAGGTGCTCAGTACCGAATCGGTGAGTTTAGAAGTTTGGGGTCGTTTGGTCCGTCCACTCAGATCGCGGAAGAAGGAAAGAGAGTTTCAGAAATCGATTCGTCCTTGCACCTGTCCCTCTAATTTATCGTCCTCAATCCGCCCGTGTCCGCAGGGAGTTTAAACTCCACTAACAAAACTCAAGACTTGCTGAGTAGACTCGATCTTGCTTTGTTCCACTTTTGTCTGTATACGCCTAAAATGCGTAATAGAGCTTCTCCAAATAAGTTTCAATGTTTACGTGGCAGATTTGAGCACAATAGATTGGCTATAAATTAGAAAATTTCTACACGCTTACTTTGGCGTTTGTAAACTCCTAGCCTGGCGTGTCGAGTTTTATCTTTCGCAGACTTTTCACATTCCTTCTCTTTGTGGTTCCTTTCCTTTGTTGGTAATATTTAACTCTCAGTTAGACATTTATGAGTTTTAATCTCATTGATCGTTGATATCATTTTCATCCTCTTGTTATCTTTATTTGAATGTATAATAACATTCATGAGATTCTCTCCACATCAATAATAGCCTGTCATTCGTCATACTCCGTATTATTCTTTACTTGGAATGCTTTCGCAATCACTTGGAATTTAATCAAAAACTCAATTCGATATTTATTCTCGAAAAGTTTAAATGTATTGAGTCGATTTGATGCGTTGAAGCTTTTCTCCAGCTTCTGTTCTCTTAGGCACTTTATTTATTTAATCATGAATCGCAGTACATTTTCAACATCCTATATTTCGACATAAACTCTTGCTCCACGGGGGCATATAATTAAGGAAACTAATATTTTTATTTAATTTTTAGCTCACCTAGCATTATATTTGTATTCGCATTTATGATGAGATGGTGGAGTATAGATTTTGAAATTCCAATTTTATTTGTGATAGGCTAAACAGTTAAAATTGTTGTCAGTGAAATTGCTCGCATAAAAAATTCTGCTAAAATTTCGATCTCTTAGGAATCAAGTGGCTCACGGGTTAGATCAGTCTTATGTCTACCAAAGTAGTATCTAACTAAATTATTAATTCTTGAGTTAGTAAGAGCGAAAAGCATCACTGCTGTAATACATCCATTGTCGCTTTTTTATTTCTTGTATTTCATTATGTGACAATTCTTCGAGATTTGGATTCTAACTTTTTATTGGGGGAAAACTTCATATAAATTCGTAACTTTGAGTTTTTGCTTAAAAACCGCGAAAGTGATGGTAAATTGGGAAATTCCCCACGGATAGTATTTTTTCGTCGTATTTTTTTACAGATTTTCTATTTGCCTAACCATTTCATAGCGTTACGTATTTTCTTGTGAAATGATATGGTCATCATCATATTAGAATTTTCTCTCAAGAATGGTTTAATCCAAGTAACAATGAGGATTATGCAAATACCTGACGGGATTGTGAAACGTGAGATTGCCAGCGAGTCGCGCTGTTCGGAAATCAAACTATCACCACAGTGGAAGTAGAAAATGATAATACCTGCGTACGTGAGTATTCCGAAACAGCGTGTGACCTTTGCACCTCACATTACAATCAACTCGGAAAGTTTACGGTAAAAGCATTTCGTAATTACTAGGATTCATTCTTTAAATCGTCATCTGCAGGGGTTACTCCGCACTGCAAAGGGCGGGCGTTAATTATAATTAGAGAAACATGCGTTTGACAACGAAAGCGTGACAGTTTGTTTTACCGCAGAATGGCAGCTTAATGATTCTAGGATTGCATCCCATCAATTTTAATTGTACACCGAAAGCAATTGCAACAGAAGTGAATTCGAGCCTTTGCATAGTGACCTCTAACAATAGATTCTGTGTTTTTGCTCTATTTCAAAGCTCTTCTCCTTTTATAGAATAAACATAATATAGATATATACAAAATAACGCAGAGTTGAGTTGCAGCAGGAATTCCATATCTAATTGACAATTATTAGGAATGGAAATAAAAACACTATGTCGAAAATTCCACTTGAGTTTTAATACACGAACGGTTTCGGACAATTTGTGTCCATCTTCTTGAAGATGGACAGAATTGTTTGAAACCGTTCGTGTATTAAAACTCAAGTGGAATTTTCGACATAGTGTTTTTATTTCTATTCCTAATATGGAATTTCATATAGTTAAGGCTTCTTCAATCGATTATATTGACAATTATTACTTTAAAAAGTTATAAATATTAAATAGGCGTTGATTTATGAATGAGCGTGGTATTTTGATTGTAAAAGGCTAGCCATTGACTTTTGAAACAATGATTCTCAGTAACAAGTATTGACTAGGTTTCCTTTTTTCATTTAAAAATTTTACACCGAACCAATTAAATATTTTCTTTGCAAATTAAACTTCTAATTCATTAATAGCCATGCTCAAATGTTCTTGTCTTCCGACTGAGTTTAAAGTTAGTACAAAGTAAATAATTATATGAATAAAAAAATTTAACATTCCAACATGATTGCTCCATTTATCGTAATTTACTGCAGTTGTGGGCAAACTTTCACAAAATCCATTTTACGGAATATATGGTACGCAATATTGATCTATTAATCGAGGATATTAACAAATAAAATCGCCGCACCTTGAACTAGAAAGAGTAATTGTATCATACTTTTGTTTTAAACCCTTAATCTTCGTAATGAAGTGTGCTGGGTTCGCTTTAAAAAATTAATTAATAATATAATAAAAGTAGACACTTGTGAATGGCTTAATACCAAGTATTCGCTTTGGATTAACACAGAGACTCACATATATTACATGTTTTATGTTATGATTACGGCAGAACTATTTTTTACCTTTCAGCAACACAGAGTAAAAGTTTATGGATAGAAGTTTCTGTTCCACAATATTTAAGCTGGGAGATTAGTGTCTACTCGTATGGATGGCAATGCATCCGCGGTTTCCATAAAACACCTTCAGATTTATCCCTAAGGCATTCCATAACGACCTCTTGGGAAATCTTTCGTTCATCCTACGTACTATTGTGTTGACATGCAATCTTAAGCGAGAACCATTAATTTCCTAAGGATGACTTAGATTTCACTGCAGCGGTGCTTGAGACAAGACCTTGAGCGTTTTTGATTAATCAATTGCATTGGCTGATGTGTGGCTCGGATAAATATTTTCTTGTTTTCACTGATACATTTAATACATTCTGAATCTAGAAAAATATTAACTTGGATTGAGATCGATTACTCGGGACGTACAGAGGTCGACTTTGATGCGATGAGGTAGAAGAGAAAATAATAATCGTTAGATAACTTCATCTTTGGAAACTGTGTCACGGAGATGGGCGGTGGTAATCCGAATCGGGAAAATTCATCATATTCGCGCTTTCATAAGTTGTTTGTAGAAACGGTCATATCCCTTCACTTGTTGTATTCACCTTCATGACCTCTCGACTTTTATTTTTTCACATTACGTACTAATTGTGCCAGATTTCTATTCTTGTGCTTTCATGTAAGGAATAATTCTCCTTTCCATATATGAATCACCATACTTTGTCTTTTCGAAATAAGTTTTATGATAATCGAATATTTTCTACATATTATAATTATCTCTGCATAAATTAAAAGATAAAAAACTATTTTCGTCATAATGGAGAAATTATATTAACATTGACTTATCAATTAAACACTATTTTGAATACAATTATGAATAATGGTTTATTGTCATTAGATGTTTAAATTTCTACTGTCATCGATTGACTCAGGCTTGCAATTCAAAAATTACTCTGCAACATAAAATAAATAATTCATATTGTTGCACGAAGTATAATGTCATTGTCATAAGAACAGATCTCGGTGGAGAAATGGTTAACATGACAGCCTGCCTTCATCAAAGTCCCGGTTGATGAGGTTTTCCATTGTTAGGGAAGTGTAGTGAATTGTATCTTCCCCAAAACAGTGAAAAGATGTTTGCGAAGGAATTTTGAAAGAACTAGGTGTAGTTTTTTCAGCTTCCTCGTCTCAAAACTTCTGCTTTTCCTTATATTAAGTAATCGTTCAATATTATAAGTGTGAAGTTAAATTTAAGAATAAAATTAGAAGCATAACCAAAAGTTCTTCATATAATCCACCAGAGTTTTAATAAACATTGTTTATGAAAGATTTTTATTAAAAGTCTGGTTTCAGATACCAAGAATCTTGGTTTTATTTTAAACTTTGTCTTGGTTTTCCTGATCTAGCTAAAGAATATATTGAATATTTTCTTGATTTTGCGATCATTTCCTCTTCCCCATGTTATTTCATCTCCAGCCTTTTACAGTTATTTTCTCACCTATTGGTGTTATTTATCGATCCCATGCCGATCTCCCGTTATAGAACAACGCAATTATACATCCAATTGACATATAATTATTCTCTACTTTACGCTTCTGATAGAGACAACGTCTCAGAATTTAAAATCATTCTTAGCTAAAAGTTTCAAATTATAATATTTTCGTAATAATCGGAAATTATGTAAATTATCTCTTAAAAAAGTCAGACGGAACTGAATTTTTGCAAAGTATGTACTTACGTTATTTTTCAAAGTCAGGAATCATACCAACGGCGCCTGCTATTTAGATGGAACGACTCCGAAGAGAGATAAATTGCGTCTATGAAAATTGGAAGTAGGGGGAATTGTCCTAAATTAGGGTTTCATTAATCAAGTTATCTGAAGGTTTGGAGGTGAGCCAAGTGAGACTGTACTGAATAAGTGTTAGAGCTTCGAAAGCTCGAATTTAGTATGTTAATGTATTTTTGATTAAATGCACCGATAATAGGCATCATTTCTGCATATACCAGTGTAGATACTCAAATTACGTATGTATTCGTTGTGAAACAACCCCTAAATGACTAAGGTCAATTCAATATGGAGCCATTAGCTAGTTATGTTATTTTCCTTACCAGGTAAGGTCATACTCGAGGGAATATTTTGATTTGTTTTCACATAACTCCGATATTGCGAAGGAAATATTTTTAGTTATTAATGCTGAGAATATAAGCAGACTGGGTTGATCCGAACAATACGAACATTAAATAAATTATATTAGTAAAAACTATTTACCCTTCTAGATTACATCATTTCTTTGACTCTATGGTAGATTGTCTAGATTAGTCAAATCCTTAGCGATTCAAATGACGAAATGTAAGATGAAATATAAACGAAATGACCTTTATTGAAATAAATGAATGGTTGAATCGAGAAATATGTAGGAGAGATAGCGTAATTACGATGAGAAGTGATTGAATTACATTCACACATCAATTATAAGTAGCTGTAGAATGAATTATACGTGTGGCTTTCTTGGCGAAAGGAATGATTTTCTACGGAAATTTCCCGTATTGTATTTTATTTACTTTTGATATGGACTTGCACTCTTACCTTGTTATTCAAATCTGGATTGGCGCAATTGAAGTTGAACGACCCTTCCATATATGAAAGGGGGCTACCCAACTTCAAATTTGAATGAAATAGAATAATCTGACAACTTACGCATAGAAAGAGAATTGAAGCCTTCAATAAGAATGCCAATTCTTTATTAAACTAATTCCCATATTTTAAAATTAATATGTAGTATTCGAAAGGTATTTTATGACCCGAGACTCTCGCTAGAAAAGTCGTGCATTAAAACATCTAATTCATTAACAGCCTTATTCCAAATGTTCTTTCTTTTCAAACTCTAGCACTCTTAGATTTCGAATTATGAATATGGTCATTCCAGTATTACCTTTTTAATTCGTCTCAAGTCTTCCAAACGCATAATTCTCTTGCAATTACGAATAAGATAACGTGGAAAATGTGATAGAAGCCGAAGAACTAAGGCACACCATGTGTAAGCGTAGGTTGGTGGAGTCTATTTTAACGCCATGGGCTTAACTCATAGTGTCTACAATTCACTATGGGAAATACACCAGTTAGTCTTCCCATTTAGAAGCCTAATAAATCTCTGGGCGATTTTTTCGTGCCTTGTTTTTTGTTTCTATTTTCGGGACTCTCTCTCTTAAACTTGGTGATCTAATTCCATCGCCCTTTGGTTCCGTAGTTGGTCGGTGCGTGGGTGTGGAGGTTGGCATGCCCGGCATCACCCTTCTGGGAAGGAGGTGGCAAGCAGCCTCAGACGACTTTGTAATCCCTGCATCCATCGACGCCATCTTCAGGGCCATCTGGTGAGTTACCTACGTCGTGTCTTCATTCCCCCAAAGGTTGCGTCCCCATATTTTTAATGTTATTATTATTATTATACAGAGTTGCGAATAGGTCATAACTTGTCACATCCTTCCTAACCTAACTTATAAATTACTGTATTCAAATTGCTATTAAACATTACAATAACCATTCAATTGATATTTATACATTTCGTGTAAGGAACATCTTATTAATTTCAAAATAAGTATTGAGGAAGTAAATGAGGAATATTGGTCCTAATAAATCAAAATAAGCGTGAAAGAAAACTGATCACGTTTCAAAAATTGTAAAATAATATTTTAACATAGACTCGAAAATCAAAATAAATTAAATTATTTATTCCATATTTAATTTTTATTCTTGTAAAATATTCTGTATCAGTCTTTAATAAGAGAATATGTCCCAACTTAAAATTGACGTCATGAATTTATGTCCTCTTTGCCTATATAGATATAGTTAGAAAGTGCCGGTGAATTCTCTGTAAATTAAGGCTACTTTTTTGATTATGTTTTAAATATATAAATTTGTTTCGTGAGAAGGGGCAGAAAATTTCCTTGAATAGGCTATTCAAAGCCACTGCAGCTCTGTTTTTGAACTAGAATTTTCCTACTCTTCCGTGGCCCTCCGTTCTGACTTTAAATTCATGGTCATTTTTCTCTGTAAAAGAGGCAATAACCTCTCCAGCAGATCTTTCAGGATGGTTCTCCCTCGTATGTCCGATACATACATGTCAATCTATTGACCTCTCACCTGTCACTTAGCGCTTCCCATTCAAGTTCTTTTGACATTTTTGAAAATCTCTTCCCTTCTAAACCGTCCCAATTCATATCTTGCAGCTTTCCTCTGAATTCTTTTCTTTCCGTATAGTCCAGTAAAATTATACATCCGACTTTGTAAATGGTCACATATTGCAGATTTCTATATATATTGTTAGAACCTATACCCGTAAGTGATTGATTTTTCCGCTTTGAAAGACCTGTGCGGGCTGAGTTATGACTAAAAAACCAGTGAAATATGTTTATATTTTTAGTTTTTGTTCAATATCTTCTAAAGTATGCCTTCTACAGAAAATCTTGTCATCGTTCGTTCGGCATTTTGAACTCAAATTAAAGATAAATAAATATATTAATTATTCAGAAAAGATAATTTTCCTCTTGGTATGACTACTTTTCCCGATATTTCCTAAAATACATGACGAAAACGAAACTTTCACTTTTTGGAAAAAATTGCTAATTTTCGGAGAGCTGTTTCTTGGAAAGTTCTAGACGTTCAGAGCTGATTTTACGCTTTAATTGTAGGGAATTTAAATTTTATTTAAAAAATATAAGTACAATATTCTCTGTAGAGGGCATACTTTAGAAGATATTGAACAAAAACAAAAAGGTACACAGATTTCACTGTTTTTTGAGCATTACTCAGCCCGCATATGTCTTTTGACTCTGCAAAATCAATCAGATACTACTGGTATAAGGCCTAACATAATATGAAAAAAATCAACCGTACATGACCTTTTGCGAGGTCGGGCCCTTTTCGGTGTCTAATTTGACTGTACTAGTAGCCGAGGAGTTATTCATCCGACTGTAGTTCAGGTGTTACCAGAACACGTAATTCGTTTATCTTGAGCGTCGTCCATCGAGACGGAAATGGTAATGCCGCCAAAAGAAGCTGGACGGCGATTTACGAGCGAGGGATTGGAAAGTGATACGGATGGCGCGTGACGTAAGATAAAACATCGCGAAAGATATGTACGCAGCTTCGAGATCGATAAAGGATGCAAATTCGAAAATATTATGCGAATCGATTACCAGCGTCTCAACGCGTCCGAGAATCGCTTTCTTTCCCGGACGGGAATTTTTATTCGTTGAGAAACACCTGCCATAACTAGGACAGCGGGAATAAGGGAAAGGAAATGGTAATCTCTCGGTGATGAAAATATAAGGAAAAGCTTTTTTTGAGGATGAGTTGGTGTGAAGTATGGCCATGTTGGTTGCGAAATTATAAAGGAGTAAAGTAAATTGAAGAGGAATAGGAAATATGCTAAGCGAAAATTCTGAGAATGTAATGTTTGGCGAAGGAGGCGAAGGGCATGGGGAAACAGGCGAGCGGCAGTCGACGTCTTTTCAATATGCTCTCGCACATAAATTTGCTTGTCATTCTTCTTGTGATTAGATAAATATATAATGGTAGCTACAGAACGCTGTTAAATTGATAAGGGCATTCATTAGTCAAGAGAGGTCAAGGCCCCAGACTTCGATTTTTAGATATGATTAGAAGTAGAAGCAATCTCCGCCAACATTTTGAAGTAAATGGAGGAATATTTCGTTTCCCTTATTATGGAGTGAGAGTTGTTAGTAACCGAAGTTATAACAAATAACTGCGGAAAATTGATGATTGGCTACATGTATGGACAAAATGAAATCCTATCGATTCTTTTGAGTGAACTCGTGGATGTATGTGTATAAGATGGCTTTTGTACTATCAACACTATGTTTGTTAATTTGAAAAATTGAAACCAAACTTCGTACAACTATAGCGTGCAAAGAAAAAAATGTCAAAGAGTAAATAATAAGAAATACTTTATTTTATGTAAATTGATATCTATTAGAATATAATTTTAAAAGGTTTAAGTTATGCTTTAATAAGATAACATAATCTCAGTTATACTTTCACCATAATATTTAATACAATCTGATATAATACACATGAAGTAATCCATATTTATGAGTTATCACTAAGGCATTAGGTAAACAAAATTTGTGAGATATTAACCCTTATATATCTGGTGATACTAGTGAGGTTTCATGAACTAATGGATTTTAAATTTTAGGGGATTGAAAATATTAGTTTAATTTTACAAGATTTTGTCTCAGGTAACACAAAGAAAGCATAAAAATATAAATAATTAATCACAAGAAGGCAATAGTGTGACATGTGAAGGTCATAAAGGAAAGAAAGAACATGCTGATTTTTTTTCAGACAATTAATTGGAAAAATACTTCCTGATTTCCATGGTATAGGAATGTAATTCTATACCAATTTTGTTCTTAAGCTCCGCTTATCTAAAAACTTGAATTCAAGATTAAAATGAATAGACAGCCATGGAAATAACTAGTGAAAGTCAGAAATAGAGGGAAAATTTACAAAATAGGGCACAAATCATGCATGTAGTGGCGAAATTCCAAGTCTACGTGCGCAAGGTAGAGTTTAAAAGTAGCAAATAATAAAAAAACTTGCCAATTTCAGAACTCGGCGGACCTTGGTGCTTACTGAAATAAATACATCAACAGGGCATCGAGTTTCAGGAGCACATGCCAAGAATTTCATACACATCAGCAGTTTAAACCCGAGACTATTGAGTTCATACGGATTATACAACAACTTTCGTTTTTTAGCGCGGCTTGAGTGCTGACAGTTCACATTTTGCCGTAGAATAATGAGGACATCGAATGCGCATTACCTTGAAAATTCTTTTTGGCACAGTAGGAGCAAGTATAACAAAATTAATTTCGTTACTCACAGAATATAATTCGTTATTACGTTGAATAATTTCGTGATTAATATCTGAGAAGTTTGCACATTTATATTTAATTATAGTAAATAATATAGCAAATTTTATTAGTGCGAGATTGAAAGTAATAATACTTACTTATATTTAATTATAGTAAATAATATAGCAAATTTTATTAGTGCGAGATTGAAAGTAATAATACTTACATATAACGCTTCGTCATGTGAAATTTAAAAGAAAGAGATACCTTGAAAAACAACACACAGAAAGAAACCTACTTTGTGGCCTAAAAAACGCAATTTTGCACTTAGGAAAAATACCATACTGCAGAAAAAACATCTGAAAGACGGGATGTGCGAAAAAAATGTGGAAGCTACTATAGCTAACTAAAGTTTAAATAGAAAGCAGAAGAAGACGGATCTGAAATACAAATCAAGAAGTACAAATACATTTTTGTATAGATAAATCAATAGAAATATGTCTACATAGTAATAAACGAAAAAGAAGCATAGCAAAGAGCAAATAATTCGATTAAAAAATTGGTCAGTATACAAAAATAACCATGAAAATAAAATAAAGTGATCGAAATGAAAGAGTTTATCACCAGTACCCGGATTCTTTAACGCAAACTGATAAAATTAATTATCTTTGTTCTTAATACTAAGTTAAAAACCCTAAAGGATATTAGAAATGCGATATTATATAATCAATTCATAGTTTAAACTACTCAGATAAAAATTTTCAATAATTAACGTATTTATATCAATCTAAAAATTTTGATTGATGTGGCACATTCAGAAAATCGTCGAGTTTAATAATCTAAGTTGGAATGACCACCAAAAGGTTTAAATATTCTTCATATGTTTTGATGAGGAAATATTTCATTCCACGTGAGCGATTAATGTTCATATAGTTCATAATTCTATCTCTGATGCGCAGATTTAAAGATAAAAACGAAAGCAGCGTTTTCATCGTATTTATAACGTTTCGCAAAATTACTTAATTAACAGTTGAGAAACGCTAGAAAATGGTATATTTCACGCTGTAATTAATTCGGATCATAGAGAAAACTTGTTCTGTGGTCGAAAGGTTATTATAGCAGATTATCGCCCGGAATGTGTATAGAAATTATAAACGTTCGTTACATCTCGAAGCTTCTCTTCGAAATATTTATGAGGAAACGTGAGGATAGTGGTAAAATGAAAATTAAACGAAGATCTTTGGAATATATGGTTTTATAGAAACCATGAATATGTATCACAAGCGCGCAACCTTGAATTTTGTCCAAATGCACTCGTAATTTTAAATCGTCACTGATGATACTACTCGGTGCTTTGTATGGAATATTTATGTAATAAATTATATAGAAACTTTGTAGCTTCTCGTCCTTTCTAAACTACCTAATGAGTTGGTGGAATTTAAAATTAACTTAGTTTGAAGAAGCGTGCGTCTTGAAACCCTAAGCTAAACTGACAAATCACGATGTATCCTAGATTAGAATATCTGCACGAGGAGTGGGAGGTATGGGTTTGATTTCCAATCATGCCACTATTTTTCACTGACATGGTTAATTTCCTTAGGTTTCAAAGTTTCTTGTTATTTTTTTCCTAGTGACAGTTGAATTAGAGAAGTACTCAGGGGACCTTGCTGTTGCTAAGTGGTCAATGGAAAGGATGACTTTCCAGCAAATCTTTCTAGAAGGATTAACTTTAAAGATGAGGTAATAGAGCTACTTCGCTCTAGAAAATTATTATGATTCCACGTGCCGCACAAAACTGGCTTGGAGTGTGATTCCCTGCTCTTGAGTAGACAGATCAACTCAGTCATCTGATGCCTGCAATCAAAAGCGTTTTTGCGTTGTTCCAGGCAGACAAGTTAATGGGGACTGTCAAGGGAGTGAACAATTCCCCATTTTAGCATACTGTCTTTACGTAATGGCGAAATTTCTCGGAAAGCAAACGATTTCTTTTCGAGAGTTGACCTAGGGGTGCACGGATCATAATGACACTTATCACTGAGATTTGTCTTGGGATTCGTTTGTTTTGCCAAGTATTACAACATCCATCGATTTCAGTGTCAAGAGAGAGACAGTGTTAGAAGGGCATATAATCAATTGACAGCAGTGGTTGCGCAATTTTTCTCCAACCATATTTGATTTCTTCCTCATCTCGTAAAGATCATCATAAGAGATCCACTAATGTTCAGTTTTTTTGTAAATTAGCAATTTCATACTGCGCAGAACTTTCGATGGGCCACATTATCCTCGAATGCCTTAAAAAAATCGGTGTCCTTTACATAATTTATTTCGCAATTCTTTTACGACTCGGAGTGTTCCGGAATTCATAGGTCGTTTTTCCTCATACTAGATGACAGAGGTGGATGCCCTCTTCTATGGCGATGCGTAGAAAGGTTCGGTTGCTTGAACGAATGGGAATCTGGGTTCACTTTTCTCCTTGCGAAAACTAGCGGGAGAGGACTCACTAAGCTCCATTTCCGGCACAGTCATAATTAACTTAATCCTTACCTTAATTAACAAAGGTTCTACTTAAGAGTGAACTGTTGGATAACTGTAGTACGCAGATATGGGAGGTTGAATTTTACAGGTTCCTTCAAACAAATAATTGTTTCGTAATGTTTTTATTATTAGCCCTCCATGAGATCGATGGTTGTAGCCGTCACTTCGTGAAGCTCAATAACAAGTATAAGAATTAAATAACTTCATACAATTTCACTATTTTATTTTGTGATGCAACTAGTGCCCGACTCAAAGAGTCGAAACTAGTTGCATTCACAAAATAGTGAAACTTCACAAAGTTAATCAATTCTCATCCTTCCATAACAGTCATCTTTGCAATATAACCTCACTCTTTCAAGACCATTTGTCCACTATTTTAGACAAATTTTGAAGCTCGTATTCTTTTGTTGGATTATCGCTATGCTAAATTTAGCGTATCAGTCAGAGTACTGAATGAATCCATTCCACTCTAGCTAAATCTATTTCCGAAGGCTGCATCTCAAGGCAATGCATTCGCCTCATTTCATTATATTTAGTCATAAAAATCAACTTCTGATGTTATTTTTCCGAGTAATTAACCAGTAATTAAACTAGCACGAAGTTAAATGAAAATGCGAAATCAAATTGTTGCATTGTTTTCCTCTTGTAAACAGAGAAAATGGTGATAGAAAAAATTGAAAGCGAAAATATCACATTCTGAAATGATTTTTCTCGATAGAAGGAAAAATGAATGCCCCATAAGTGAAGAACGTGTGTCTCTGAGGAATGTAAAATGGTTTTCCATTTCAAACGCTCTGCAGCACTTACGTTTCTCCACATGCGTACGAGGAATTCAATCCTTTTTTTACTTAAATATGGAAGGTATTCCGGGAAAATCACACAAATAAATTGTATACGTTTCAAGATTTGTAAGACGCTCTACCTGTCTTAACGTAAAAATTATAGAAAATCAACAAATAATACTATTTCCAACTAGTTTTTTTTTTGAGTTCATCAAAATAGTTCTTCCGAATTAAAGAAATCGAATTTTCCCAATTCAATCAAACTGAATTATATAAAAATAATAATAATAAAAGGACGTTATAAAGGGCGAGATTGGGACTAAAAATATCTTCTTATTTCCAACGCATTGTCATGTTAGATACCAAGGTAGAGATCAAGAAAAAAATAGCACTGCAGGAAAACGCCCTCAAGAAGAGGGTGTGAAAAACCTGCGGAACCTACCGATTGGAAACTAAATTTAATGATGAAATCAGATTAAATATTATCAGATATATAAGACAAGAAGACAGATGAATAATATCATAAAAAAGAACAAATGGTTATACATTTACGTGTAAGTAAAAATAAATAAAATAAATAATAAAATGGAAAAGAAACCTGTCAAAACAACATATTACAACAGGATAAGTACTAAGAGCAGTAAAGTAATGTCACTGGATGGACAGGACAAAATAAAAACAACATTAAAGAATTACGAATATAAGAAAAATATCAAGGGAGAACAGTATCAGGATCGCCTTAAAATTATTCACAACGGCTTGCGTATTCTAGTTAGTAGTTTTTCGACGTTCGCAAAAAGCAACCGTGATGGTTTAAATTGAAAACGAGCATCCCTTTCCGGGCCAAAGGTATTTTGGGATGGATATGCTTTTGGAATGTAATGGTGAAAGTGTATTTTCACTCGCGTAAGTACGAAAGATCTAGAACGGAAAACTGGAGAAGGAGCGGTCTTCATTGTGGGGCAGAAGTGAAAAGGTAATCCTCAATTCTTTTTTTGCCATAGGAAGATAAGAATCGGATGAAGAAACACATTTTTCATGTAAGGGAGAGAGATATCTGTTACGAAATATAGTTAATTACAGCGGTGAATGCTCCGCGGTATAGCATGGGAAGGAATTATTTCTGTTTGGTAAAAAACCTTAGGTTCACTTAAGGTCACATTCCTAACTCACTGTTCTGATTGTCAGAAGAACACGTAAATCATAAACGCTTAACGTTTACCTATCGGCGAGAGGTTATACGAGGAACATTTCCCTGTCTGCAGATTGCGTTCTGAAATCAACAAAAAAATCAATATCGCTAAGCGATGTCAAATTATGCGGAACGAAAGCGGTACCTCTTGATTACAAAATTTCCTGGAGCATTGCATAAATCATACTGGGAGATTAGTTGGTCTTAGAGCTGAATGAAAGTTGTACCCCTCAAACAAATCGTTGCCTCAAAGGTGTTAAGGTGCTCAGTGGAATTGTTCCAATAATTTCAGGTGAAGGATCAGTTACTTTCACCCATCATTTCTCTGGTGTTCCATTTTAAAAAAATAATGAAAATAATTTAGTTTTATAGTTATGCTGACTAGAACAGAAGATTTGCAAAACTTTTACGAATAAATATATTCCATGTTAGTCTTGATTGTGCGTTGCGACCGTTCTCAAGGATAGACACAGTTTCCTCTGTTTTTGTCATTGAGAAGTCATACTTGTTTATATAATCGGCGGGTTTAGAAGTAGGTGGTGGGGATATTGCTCCATCCCCTTATATTAACTTATAAAACGAGCCTATTTGCCTATATTGACAATGATGTTTCATCTAAAACGTATTAGTAACAATTTTTAACGATTTATATAAGGATTTTAACAGGAAAAACAAACGATTTGTCTATGTTAACGGTAGTATTTAAACTATATACTGACAGTGAACTTTTTTTACGATATATCTATGGATTTTATTGGAAAATGGCACTTTAACAAGCAATAAGAGAGCAAAAAAGTACTATCTTTCTTGCATCTTTATGATGATCGTATAAAAATACCCTAAATAAGCCCAGTCGCTGGGATTTATCTAGATGCACCCCTGAAAGTTTATAACTCGGCAAACAGATTATCCTGCTAATCTCTTTTTCGGCAAATCAAAATAATTTCTTTCTTTTTCGGATGAATAAGATATACTAATTCTACAAACGAATCCGACACTGGTTATCTGAGGACATACATTCAGAAAAAAATGTAAGTGTTGAGGTTTAAGTCCTACGCCTAATACGTCTATACGTTCAAATTGCTCTCCTTTCCATGAAAAAAGAGTAGGTATTAGGATGTTGCTCATATTTGCCTCATAATAGAAAAACCGGAGGTAAACTCAGGATAAATAATATCAAAGATGAATTATCAGAAGAGTCGAGGCATAATTTAGTCTCTCATCATAATTAAATTAATTTTGTGTTCTTGAAACTAAATTATTCGCCAGAAAATAATACAGCAGTATTCTTGGCATAAGAAAACCCAAATTAAGAGCTCAGTAAGAAATGAAATCACCGGGACGATTAACTGAGAGGAAATAAACACTGTTTCGTTTCCATCCGCCGCTCTAGTGATTAGCTTGAATCACTTCCTTGCACATCAAATCCATATAACTTTCATTGATACAATCAGGGCCATGTAAAATTACAGAACTGACAATAGTTATCCAAGCTCATCGTTAATAAAAATCGAAAGAAGCACTTCTACAGCGCATAAGTTAACTTTCTTAATCTTTTAAACTATTCCTCGTTCAAATCTCTCTTTTGAGTCATAGTTTAATGACTAGTCTCTCATGGACAAAGGACTAAGTTGAAAAACCAGGAAGTGAAATGAACTTTTAATATTAAATAAAGCATTACTTCTCAGCTAATTGCTAAATTAATATAGGTTTTCTTGGATTTCTTTCATTCGGTTAACATTTGGGAGTCTGAGTATTCAACATTATTTGATGATCTTAGGTTATCATAATTTAATGCGAACCCAGAAAAGTTACCATTCCTCGTATTAAGGTATATGCTAAGTCGAAGGAAATGGAAAGATAAAAAATCTATAAGATAAATAAGAAAATAAAGTAAATAAACAGAAAAATCATGGAGGAATAGGGTTGGTCATTCCACAATATGTTTTACTTCGAAAACCGGATACATCCTTTTATATACAATCCATGTTTCGTATTTAAGTTACATAGAATATATTGATATTAGGTAGTTAATTGTAAATGTTATCAAAGTTTGATATTCATGTTAGTATGTACGTGACTGTATTTATTGTAATTAAACCTGATGATGGCTTTGTAATCGTAACTGGTCGTCAAAACTAAATATCTTGCGGGAATTACCAAATTATTCTATGTTCATTCAGAACGTCTTTCTACTAATTCCGGCCATACATCATAAAATGTATAGATAAGTCTCGTTTACCATTACAAATCTACTCAAAAGAAATCTATGGATAACAGATTCATTGTGTAATACTGTCAGTCCGTTCGATTTTTTGTCCACTAGATCCCTTCACTTAGCGCACGAATTCCACGGTCAAGTCTATGACCTTCTAACAAATGTGGTAAATTTACCGTATCAACAAAACGCTAAAGAAACAGGAAGAGACGCTTTCGAGCAGTAATTATATTCATGGACCATTGATCTCCCGTTCAATGTAAGCATCTCTGCATTTCTATCTAATTACGAGCTCAAGTATGCCATCGACTGAAGGGTATCGAATGAATTTAAATTGCTCACAATGAGAATAATTGATCATGCGCGTCGTGCCAATGCTATCCACTACAACGTCACTGCTCTGTATTGGTGGTTAAGTGGAAACGGAACTCGTAGCATTCCGTAGCGTTTCTCATCAATCGCTGGGTCTTAAAACAAAAGGGAATAAATGCCTAATAATCCATTGCAGTAGATGCGGTATGATATAATCTTTGGTTCACTGTTTACAGTGTTCCATGTGAATTTGGACTTATGCTATGTTTACTTTCACTTTAGTTGCGACTGAATTTGTGTTTGTTTTTCCTTTTTTTGTTTTAGATTTTTTATTTCCAGGGTAAATAATAATAATGGAAGTCTTTGTTCAGGTGAGATTGAGACTGAAAGTCTTCCCTCTTCCGTCTAGCTCATCGTCATACAATATATAATAATCTATTTAAATGTGAGATGGGACCATTTTGTATCAATTTCGATGTAATTTAAGTCGAATGTATGCATACATTCTAGGAAGACTCCTTAAAAAAGCGAATATTCTCGTTTTTCCGTCTGTATCTTACGTACGATTTTGAATGTTCAAGTAGGAGATATCTCGCTTAAGTGATTTCAAAATTGTTTTCTTAGTACAGGAGAAAGTCAGTGGATGAATTTCAGAAAATTGCTCTCTTGGTTTCTGGGAATTACAAAAAATTGTGGACCATAGTAATATGTTTTGTGTGATTGAGTTCAAGAAACTGATAATAATGTTGATTTCTGTAAGCAAAAAAATATCGAGTTTTATTGATGAATTTTTATCGCTAGTATTTTTTCTTATAAATATTTACTTTGCTACTTTCTTATCGAGTGGAAAGTTTGTTAGCTATGCTAATGTCCCATGAGCTTATTCATTGCAAACGTGAATGGTAGTTAACCTTGGGGGAATACATTTTATCCTATGTAAGCAAATTGATATATCTTTGTCGGTCTATGCTGAGGGGAATTGCTGTTTCAATTTTAAATTTTGCTGAATTCCTTGGAAATTTTAAAAAAGTCACAGCAAACATCTAAGCTGTCGCATTGATTCTTCAGTAATCTACTACATATCTTCTAACGATTTAAACCTTCTTCTGGAAATTTAAGAGCGTAGTTTAAGAGACATTTTGCATTTAATCTCATCATCCTATGATTCTAAAACTTAGAAATTATTTAATGCCTCCTTAGTTACATATTGGAGCTCCATCAGTGGGCACTGGTCAAATGTCAACTTAACACCTTGTTGGAGATCTTTATTGTCGACGTATTTCACAATGTAATTGTAGTTCAGATCCAAGTAAATCACATACTCCACGATGATGCATCAAATCAACAATATATTGACAAAGCTCGTTTTCTCCTCGATAGCATTTTATTATGATGAGACTACCAATTTCGATGTTAATAAGTCACCTTCAGGTCACATGGCCTTAAATAAATAAGTATTCTTATTCGTTTTTATCATTTCTTTTCTATCTTTTCATTCCTTGATTTCTACAATGCTACGGACTGCTTAACTGTCTTTAGTAAATTAACAGTTGAAGTTAACTCTTCAAAATAATGCTATTTTACTCTTTATGAATTAAAGTAAAATCGACTGTGGTAGGCTTTACTAAGTGGTAATCCATATCAAAGGATTGTAACAATTAATTTACAAAAGAAAAAAGTGCCTGTAAGTTTTTCTTACAATCCTGTTTTACGTACTATATTCACATGAAAATATTCTACGCAATATTAAACGTATTAGATTCGACAGTGAAACTATACTGTTCGTTAATGATGTAACATGTTGCATGTAACGAAGAGGAAACAAAATATTTGACCTTTTCCAAATATTGAACGAGTATCGCATACTCAGAATGAGGGAAAAACAAAACGAAACCATTAGCTGCTCTCCTTCCTCAACTTTATGTACCGATGGTCGCATGCAATTCACTTCGTATTTAGCCTTTACAGTCAGCCTCTGATTCACATAGCAATGGGCAACTCCGCCGAGAGGAATTGAAATGCAGACGAAGGTCGTTCACAATTTCACGAGCAAAACTAGTGTGAGAGAAAATTTCTCGAAAATCCTGAGATTACTTTCCTCAGTCACGACTAAAAGGTATGGCAAGAACCGCCAGCTTCCTCTACAGCCCACCAAATCGCCACCGTCCCACTAAAGAGGTACACGTTACGTAAAAATTGGTGGCTCTCCGGAGTAAGTAGGTCAACGTGGGCAAAAAGGCATTTCTCAAAACCGGGTCCACCCTTTCTTGCTTCTCCGATTATGTTCCGATTTCAAGAAAAAGAAATCACCGAGGAAATTATTATTCGGCGAGCTTTTTTTATTTCGTACTACGTCATTGCGCAAGAAATAAATTCGCCAACTTCTGATTTTCTGGGAAAAAGACGTGGTCGGAAGCTTTTTTCGTGGAACGTTCTGTTTGGGGCCTGTCCGTCTCTTGCAAGTCAGTCCGTCTCGAAAGTCATCCCGTCTAACACCGTTCTTTCTTGATAGAGGTCGTTGATTCGGAATGAGCTCACTGCTGGGATTCACTCGTTCCTAACATCTGATTCTAGCAAAGTTGGTCTTCTATAATATTGAATTCTCCTTTGTGGGCCTAAAGATATATTGGAATTAACTTGATTGTACTCCTTGCCGTAACTGCTTGGCTGGCAACTGCTAACGGGCTGTTTCGTCAAGGAGTATCAAGCTTATTTCTATGGCAGCCTTGTTCCTTGTATTACTTTTAGCAAAAGACTAGCAGTTAGTTAGCTGTTTTCAGTAGCAATGTAATAGCAGATTCGTATTGAATAATGTAAATTAATGATGAAAGAACATCAAAATAGAAAGAGGTAAGAACAACAAGAGAAAGTGGCAGGATTAGAAATCTCGTCGAAATAAAATATAGAATCATAGACAGAAAAATATAGTTTTCAAAATGTAACTGTTCAACTCACCAAAATTGCAGCCATTTGGACACGCTTTGAGTTGTTTGGCAATCAAATGAAAATCTTTGCTGGGTAGAAAACTTTCCAGACTACCCATGTAATAATCATAAACTAATTTATTTAAGGGCGAAATTGAGACTTACAAGTCTCATCTGACATCTAAACCTACGTAATTAATTATTTAAAGAGAGAGATTTTAAGGAAAAGAAAAAATATTAGGCAAAAGGAGGGTTTACAAAAAACCTATGCTTTTGAGAAAAAACATAAACCCTCTAGGTTGACGCCCACAGTAAGGTAGGTGTGGGAATCCTGCGAAACCAACTGATGCTTACAACTAAAATGAACTGTAAATACAACTATATGGACGTATCAGGAGGTAGTCAGAAATAAAAGATTAAAAACGCATACATTAAACTACCAGGGATAAGTAGTAGAGTAAAAGGAAAGGATATTAGAGCCCAATCGAGGAAAATATCTGCTGTTCTTAATTTTACAAACAAATTTAATAGAGAATACAGAATTTACTAAACTGAGTAATATCTTTGGTGTCTCACAATACGCCATTACGAAAAGGAGTAACATTAACATATGCAAGTGTTCCGGGTAAGGATCCGGAATAATTACACTGGCCACTCTCTCTTCCTGGAGATATATATGATGCAGCTGATCAGGTCGGAGAAATTCTACCTGTGCTGCACAGCAGGAAATACGCCATAGATTTATCTGTAAATTTTCATCTTAATGAGGTTCCCCTTAAAACCAGCATAGAGTTCTGTTTATATTCTGACTGCCTGACTGAATCATGGGAAGTTGCTAAGTTTACTGCCACATTGAGTAAATTAAATAGTATCGACCTTTTTGTTTAGCTAAACAAAGTTTCTTTTGTTGTTTATTTTTTTTCTGAAAACTTTGCATAGATTTGAATGCCACATATTGTTAACAAGATGAAATCTAAAATAAATTAGTATAATATTTTCAAATTTGGATGAATTTTTTTTTGTCGTGGAATTTTCCTTTTGAAAAGACGCTGATGCGTTTTTGAACGAAATACCCCTTAAGAAGAAAATTTGATAAGATCAAGGTCCTCCAGGGAACGAGATGGGACTAGTTTGAAAAAAAAGAGATAACTTTATATATTACACTTGCTCAATGAATTCATAAGGAATACGTTCTCGAAAGTCACAAATATTATGCGTCAATCCCGTTATATAGCCTGATCATGTACAGCAAGACAATGTGACTTTTAGAATACAATAGAACCCGATTTAATTTAGGGCAAGATTTAGACACCAAATACTCCTTTTATACCATAGTTTCACAAAAACGTCTAACCTTTAATGAAAGAGAAGTTACGAAAATAGAAGCTAGAACGAAAAGTTTAAAGAATGTATTATTAAATACACGACAAGAAAATTTCAGTGGAATGAAATGAATGTATGGTAAAAACAGCTCATGTCTTAGGCCGAATGGTTTGGGAAAGGAACGTTTGTAGATCTAGATCTTTTAACAGTCGACAATCATGCTACGATGATTGAATAAGCCGTTCCTCCCTTGTATGAAAACTAGAAAAAAATATCTTTTCACCAGTATAAACTTATCTTCATGCTATAGTAAGGACTCCATCCGCAGAATAGTCAATCAGCTCAGCGCGATTGGCCTTCCATTCGTTTGCGCACCGCTTCTTATCAAGTAGCTCTGGATGCGCAATTGTCTTCCTGGAGTGGAACATTGTGCGGAAGCGAAGCATTACATTGGCTCGGATATTCAATATGCCCCTCTGCACCCGGCCCACGCCCACCACCCGGATCACATACACAAGGCACGATCTCGGAGGTTGTGTCATAGACGGGTCTCATCAGCGAAGCATCGCGCACGTGCAGTTAGAAAGCTAGTGAAACGCGCCACAATTTCCCGCTCTCGGAGGCGAAATTTTCCGCGCGAAATGAGGGGCATTTGGCCCCAACAATCGGAAGTGGAAGGCGCTAAAAGAGGAAAAGAAAAGGAATAATTCGTCCTTAAATCAAGAGAGAGTATCCGTCCTTTGCATTTGTTATGTGTAGCCTCACGTTCTTTAACTGCAACGTCAATGTGCAGGAGAATGCAAAAACGTTTATTAAAAAACAGCCAAGGATGACCACCGACTGGTTTTCAAGACCGAAATGCACTGCGGAAAAGAGGTCATCTTCTTCCCACTTGACTTTTTCTTCTCCAGGAGGTCAGCGTAATGTCAAGTTACGTTAAACAAGTTGTTTCTCTTGTTTTTGGTCGCGTCTGCAGACTTTTTATCTTTACTCTTTTTACTGTTCCCCTCTTGACTACTTTATTGACCTTCGGTTATTCGTGAATCACTCGTAAAAATCAAGTTATCGAATAATCTGTAATAAATAAAACCTTCAACATTCCCGTTTTAATTGAATAAAACATCTCAATATGCATTTCCTCCTGTACTCAAAAGGAAAAATTCCACAGATTCATCTCAATCATTTAGGAAATGAGTAAAGCACTTCGTAATTTCCACAATATTATTTATTTAAAAAAATAAACGACCAGTTACGGCTAACGCCATCCTCAGGTCAAACCTGAGGATGGCGTTAGCCCAAACCGGTCGTTTTTTTTAAATAAATAATATTGTGGAAATTACGAAGTGCTTTACTCATTTCTTATTATGGCTTTCCACGAAGTCCGGCCTAATACCATAGAATTTATCAATCATTTACACTAATGTTAAAACTCGAATGTTGTTAGCGTTTTAATTTTAATAGCGTCTTATTCAGCTCCTTCATATCACCTCCTACTACGTTTCTCGAGAGATCTCTCATCCTCTGTCCTTAGTAATGTTGATAATAAAACCTTTGACATTATGTTGAAAGAAAACCCTTTGTTATACATGAAATTCGTTTTCTATGATGTTAACAAGTATTTACGAAGGAGAGATATTTCTGATGGAAGAGAAAAAAATAACCTATATATTATTAAGGGGTGAGCCAAGAAAAGGTTAGTTCGACTTGAATTGGATATAGCAATAGATAGAGTTCCCAAACTATTTGAGAGGCACATATGAGTGCATAAAACGTAATGTATTGCTATAATAAAAAATCTGATGTGGCCAGCACATGACTTTCTCCATATGTAAGATGTAAATATTTATCTACGACAGAATTTTCGAACTCTAGATTCAATCTAAACTTATAAGATGTATACAAATACATTTTTTGTAATTTTTGTAGATAACTGTATATACCTAAATATCAGATTAATGGAGGAATTTTGCAAAAACGGAAACGAGCTTCGAAAAATAAAGCTCGACTTCCGGTCAACCGATTTACTCCAAAAACGAATCAACTCTAACGACACCAACTAAAAAATTATATATGAAATTTGGTGTTGATACGACAAATATTTTTCAAGTTAGAGCACCCAGAAAGTACATAATCAGCTACTTCCTGTTCATCAGTATTTCACGAATAATTCCGAAAAAATTAGTGATACAAAAATATGTTTCATACAAAGGTTATAGCAAATTAAATTTTCTAAAACTTTTATAAATAATAATATATACATAAATATCATATTCATGGAGATATTTTGCAAATTTGCTTCGAGGAATAAAGCTCGACTTCCGGTTAACCGATTTACTCCTAAAACTAATCAAATCTGACAGCACCCACCACAATGCTATATATAAAGTTCGGTATTGATACGACTAATATTTTTTTCCGTTAGAACGCCCATAAACACAGACACACACACACATACACACAGACATCATTCCGAAAATAGTCAAAACGTGTATTTCTTTTGAAATCTCGAAGTCGATTTTTTTCATGAAAACAATACTTTCTCTATACTACGTATATGGAGATAGTAAAAATGTATACAATTCAAATGCACCAGATATTGTTGATAATGAGAGTTAATCAACAATATTTATCAAGATTGTTAAAAAGGTCTTATCATGAGGATGTCGTAAGTGCAACAGCCAATTTTTTTTTGACGGCCGTGTAGTAACCTTTTACGATTCCCATCTGACCCGTGGGCTTTCATCTGGAGAAGGGCAAGAACACGGAAAACATACGGATTTGACCCACGGGTTAAAACACCCGGAAAACAAAAGTTTTAGTCTCGGTCACCTTAAACTACTTTACCATCTTTTATCCTTGCGTATATGATAGTTTTGAGGAGATCGCATTCGGATATTTTAGCGTCCAATATTGTATAATTAAAAATATTAAACTTTCTAAATGAAAAATATTTTTTAATCTTATAAAAGTTGCTCAAATAAGTTTTAAGAGTCTTCAAAATGGAGTAACCTTAAAAGTATTCCCCTTAAAAATAACAGACTATTTCGGAAGTCAAGTTCTTAGGAAATTCTAAAATAACGAGTCTTAAAAGGAAACTTATAAGAAGAATTCTAAATAACATCAGTTGAAGTATTTAAAGAAAAATTACTTCGAGTTTTGTGTTTTTTGTATTGGTTTCGAAGGATTTTTTTGAGGCTTTTGTTAGCTTCGCAATTTTTCACGGAATTGCAGCCAATCTCTCTTCGAGTACCGCTCATTGGAACGAAATTTAGGAAACTCTCCTTGACTTTGCATCTTTCCTTATTCTGAACAAACTCCAATTAATATCTAAACTTACTCCATTGTGACCATGTTAAGTAGTGATTAAACTTAAGTAACCCTACCAAACGATGATCTTTGCTTTTGGGGAGTTTTTGGAGTATTAAAAATACCGAGATATTTTTATCCAGTTCTTATTTCGAGCCACCAAGTGCAATTCAAAGGAAACCCATACGGATATGTTGCCTATATTTATCATTTTGACAGCGGTGCGAATAGTTTATATCACGAGGTTTCATGAATACGTTTCCGCTCTCTGTTCCGACGTGAAACGCAAGCATTCATCCCTTTACAAAAATAATCTTTCCACATCTTTTTCCTTCACCCAAATCGCTTTAATCTTTAAAGCCGTGGAGGAGTTAGGTCATCGATTATTCTCAATAGCACCAAGTAACACTCGAATTGAACGCATATAATAGCGTAAAATTTCCGTTGTTATAGCTCAATTTACTCTAAAAGAATTATCTATCTTACGCCGGGTTAATAATGATAATAATAATAAATCGTCTTTATTTGGGCGAGATTGAGACTTAAAAGTCTCTTCTTCCATCTAACCCATCGTCATTAATAATGTCAAGAAATAATGAGAAGAATTGTGGATGTAAAAAACCTAAGAGATTCTTAGGGGAAAAATCCACTGCAGGAAAACACCCAAAAGGTAGTGGGTGTGAAAAACCTGCGCAAGCCTACCGATAGTAATAGCTAAATGATAAGAAAAGAAAAAACATTCAAAAATAAATTAATACTAACCAATAATTACTTACATGCAATACATAAATAAGAATCAGTTCACATTAGAAAAAGAGATTGCAATATACAAAATAACATAAAAAACAAAACAGAAACGCAAGGAAAACGTACATGGATTTTCATAATCTATGAAGTACATTATGAGGAAAAATAAAAGAATATTATAAAAACAGTATCAAAATAATGCATACAGTAAGTAATAGTCAAAATTGTGAATAACATAGGCATTTAGGTAACTCTAAGAAAGAAGAGAAATGCTAATGGAACATACCAGTCCAAAATCTGCGTCTAAAAGTTAAATTTCCTCTCAATTTTTTACCTCCATTGGCTTACCTTAGCCCTTTGCTGCATGTTGGTTTTATCGCGAGACAACGTATCTTGCAAGTAATGGCAATCGGACACAATCTTTCAGGCTTTGCTCTGGGAATTATTTGTCGTGGATAAGGTGGACTAAAAGTACCAAGATGTTTTAATGGAGTTTCCCTCTTCATTTGTCTTGTTTTTCTCTCTCGGGAGCTTTTTATTCCGCGTGCTGCAAAGAGTTGATGTAAGAACCCCGTATACTTCCGAGGAGGATTTATAAGTTACAGGGTTTATTTTAACTCTGTGTTCTCACCTCGGGGAATTTCCCAGAATCTTCCTCAAGAAGGACCTGAATCGTGAGAAGTTTACAGACCCGCCCTTTCTCCCCACGATTTCTTTTATCTCCGTTTGTTTCAAAAAGTCATTCCGCTGTTCTTTGATGCGGTCATTCACCTATTTCTTATTGACAGTCGTAAACCGAATTTGGAGGCCAGAGGTAATCGTTAAAATCAGACCTCAATCACTTGCTAGAGTATATTAGTGGAATGAGCCGTAATATTAGCTGTAGCATGTAGTTCGGTCGTTTTTCGTTGGAAAGTCTTTACTGAAATGCTAGGTTGAGATTTTGATGACTTATTTAAAAATACTTTTGTAATTCTTCGAAGAATCACTAGTTTAGTTATGAATTAATTTCTTTCACTGTTGAATAGAATAATGCGATAATTTGATTAGTTGAAAGACGTACGTAAGTTGTGCCAGCGTCTATTGTGCATTCTATCTTAGGTGTAATAGTTCTCGAATAGTTATGTTTCATGACGTTTATACCCTCAGATTTCGGCGATAACGTTTTTAAGCATAGCCCATCATTAATATATAGTCTTCATCTATCAAAATTGTATGCATACCAAAAGCAATTTTAGGATGAATTTCGCCAAGGTTATTCATTTTGCAATAGGAAATTAAAAAATAATTTTAGAGTTATTTATTACTCATTGTAATTATCACTGTTGTAAATGCTAGCGTTCAGTAATTCATCCAAAAATTTTCCATTACATCCATCCATCCATACATCCATTTCCATATTCCATCGAATAAACAGACTGATTAAGCCAATATGATTGGTTTATATTCCTTTGTACTGACTTTAAATATACATTTTGTGGGACATGTTACATTAAATTAATCAGGAAAATTTCCATTGCAACAGGGATGATATTAAAATTAAATTTCTCGATCTGTTTTAAAACTTCTAACATACATTGTTTTCTTAATTGTATATTATATGTGTAATATTGTAAGTTAATTGATATAAAATATTGCAATATTGTTATATCACATTTTTGTAAATTATGTGATTGGTAACATTGTAAAGATTAATTTAAAATTGCTGCCAATAATATTGTTACTTATATGTATCTATAATAAATGTAGCATTATCTAAATAAATGTTTTTTCTCTGTGTGCCTGTCGTAAATGCCATTACTATTTTAAAATGAGTTTACTACTTGCTCATTCATGCCATCTATAGTATATTAGTATAACCGTAAGAAGATGTAGCTGCGGTGTTCCTCTAGAGTTAAATAATGAATCAGATTTGCGGTCTTAAGGATCCAAAGATTTCTTCGAGTTTGCTAACTGCCTTTGTCTACCTGTAAACTTTATTACGGGCGTATGTCCTCCTAAATTTTAAAAACAAATACTATGTAAGGTGAAATGGAACTAAAAAATGATTTTTTTTAATGTTGTATACATTTTTATAGAGTAATATAAAGAAAAATAGTATAAATATAGAGTATAAAAATAAGTCATAAAATGAATAATTAAGATAAATCATAATCATCGCAAGAAGATGCAGTAATGATGTTCCTCTAGGATCAAACAGCGAATGAAATTTGCGATCCTCCCTCTGTGGATTCAAAGTATCTCATCGAGTTTGTTACCTGTCTTTGTCTATGTATAACTAATCCCTCTAAAGGATCTTATCGAGTTTTCTACCTGCCTTTGTATAACTAATTCCCCATTCCTTTCGCAGGTTAGTTCTCATCTGCTATGTAATATATCGCCTCTATCCGTCGTGGGACTGTTTCGACCAAGATGTGGCGGATGACGAGACGTGGAGCGGGCGGAACGGAATCCGAGCCCTTTTGGCCCTTTGTTCCATTCTTCTGCTTTCCGAGGTGATCGCGGCAGTGCTGCTGGCAGGGGAGAGCTCAAAGGGAGGAATAATGGATGCCCACGCCCGACGCTTTGTCTCTCCTCTCCTGGCTTTCAGGTAAGATATTCAATTCCCGCCATCGATTCCGAGCACTTGTTGCCCGAATTTCGTGACGGATAACAGCCTTATAAATGCCGCCTCCGTTATATATTAGGGGACTCGGGCGGCGAGGGAAAGCTGCCGAAAGAATTACGCTTTTCGCTCTCGCGAAATTAAAAATCAGGTTCCCTTTCTCAATTAATTTCATTTCGCGCCGCTTCTTGCGAAGGGCCCGAACTAATAGACTGCTGCCGTTGAGAACTAATGAACCGAAACTCTCGTTTTTTCGATAAATAAAGCTGGTCTCTCGGATACAGAGCGGTCCATTAAAAAGGCGTTTTCTTCTCGTTCGCTCATTTAAGCGTGACAAAAAGTTGTGATATTGGCTAAACCCGTCCATATAATATTTTAAAGAGGCTATATCGATGTTAAAGAAAATTTCTCAACATTAATCAGTCTACCAGCTCTACTGGACCTGCTTTGGAATTGAAATGAGGAGTAAAGTCCTTCAGTTGATGAAATAAAATGTATTCTTACTGTTTTCTTAATTACAATAATTCACTTATATCTTTTCATCTCGCTCTTTCAATTTATATGAATATATATTAGGATTAAGTATAAGCAATGCGGAACTCTCATAGTAATAAAATTATATTGAAGGCCGAAGAATAACCTTTCGCAGACGGAACTGGCCCTCGGGCCATCCAGAAACCTCACCTCGCTACAAAGTACTGCAAGTGAAATCAAGATTTCACATGCAGCAATTAGCCAATTTACAGTGAAATAGTAACTATTGTTGATACAATAAAAGAAAAAACAAATAAAAAGATAACACGAAATGTACTAAATAGTGTATACCATGGAAGGCAATTAGTAATTGAGTAAGCAAATCTATTTCCTATGAAGAAAGGATACTCCTAGCTTTATAAATATATCTATGGTCAATGTAAATGGATTCATATCAGTTGGAAGAGAATTTAATAAGGAAGGAAGAAGATATTAGAGTGAGCATTTAACAGGAAAGATTTTGGGTGTAGGATAGTGGAATAGGAAGAGTTAGTTTGGTGGTTCTACTAGAAACTCGAAAATGAAATTAGGCAAGTAAATTGGGACATTCAGTAATGCGATTTAAAATACTTTGTATACATTAAAGATCAATTTTAGTTCTATAGACAGAAAGACAATCTAATTTTACTTTTAGAAACATGTTGATTAGAAAGTATATGATAATTAACAATTCTGAGAAAGAAATTAGTAATTCTATCTGGTTAGGCAAGATTAGAAAGAGGGTACAAAGAAAGACTTTGAGAATGCTCTGTTCAATTAACGTGCAGCACTGGACCGTTCTTATATAAGATTGGTGATGCTTGATTTAACTTTTGCTATTCACTCAATTTTACGTATTATGGCTGATCGCCGAAAGTGCGATTTTTACGTTACTGTCGCTTGTCGCTCTCGGACGGTGTCGTTAAAGTAAAACCTTCACTTTTCAATGATAATATTGCAGTCAGTATTGACACAGCAGTACAGATGCAGCATACCACAGTTTTCCCTACAATAGTGTCTGTATCAAAACATATCTAAGTCTCCTTGAGATGTGTCTGAAGGACGTCTAAGAGTTTGGTTCAATTAATCTTCTCTGTGACCATTATGACTGCAAGACTGATGATATCAATCACTATGTGTTACGATATATAACTAATGAATTTAACTGCAGAAAAATCTATCAGTGTGTTGCATTCCATCATTATATTCCTTCTGCTATCTAATCATTCGACCAAACCACTCATTTCTCGAAAATTATTAAAATCATTTTCTCTTCACTCAATCTGCGTTTGCAATCCTTGCAATGTACTCAGAAGCATTTTAGTTCAACTGTAATTTCAAAATAGATTTCTCAATTGATAATTAATTAAACTGACCTAGCTGGAAGAGGTATCAATCTATAAGCATGAAAATGATTTATCTTAATACGAGAACACTGTTTCCTGAATTATCAATTACGTGTTTTCGCAATTTATTTAAATTTCAACGAATGAAATATTAAAAGCTGTGAAGTAATGAATTTCACTGATGGTTATTAATTATTATTTCATTTAACATTTCGATTATAATTAACATTATTATGTATAAAAATTGAACAGATGGATTCATAAATGTATCAATTTCATATCGCCGCTGCTTCTGTAAAATATCAGAATTGTTATTTTTCCTTATCTATCCGTATTTTTACAAATTAAATAATCTACCGTGCAAAGTGAACTATAAACGGAGATAAAATTATCGGCGAAAGTTGCATCACTTCAAAATTCTGATTACGTTTGCATCATAATTCACTTAAACTGGGACTTTGAAACGCGAATTGACTCTTTTTTGTTTACTTTTTACATAACGGAACTTAAAACGTAATCGTATTATACAATATCCGTCGAAATTAAGGAAGAATCGCATGAAAGTAAAGCTTAAGATATATGTTTGTAACTGCAAATTATTTCCAGAAAACCTGGCTTGGTTTAAAAAAGAAAATTCGGTTGAAAAGAGGAAGGAAATAGATTGGATAAACTTTTCTCTGTTAGAAATGTATGTCCCTACTTTTCTCATGAGTATTACGTTCGAAGTAATCCATCGGTGAAATTCGCTAGCTAAGGTCATTTCGCATTGGAAAGCAACGTGATTACTGTCTTTGCGTTCGATCATTATGAAAACTTGGGCGGTGGGATGAAAAAAAGCCCTTTCACCTCATTGCGTGTTACACAAGGAAAGTTGGGACAAGGAATCTTTCGGATCTGAGGGAGATTTCGACATCTAGCGAAAGGGAACCGACTATTTTTTGAATTGGGATAGAAGCATTTGAGCAACATGACTTTCATGTAAAATTATAGACCGCTGTCAAGAATGTAATTACTTCATGGCTATTAGATTTAGGTGTATAATTAAACTTGAAATAAAACATTAGGAGACTAAGATGATGGAAACGATATTTTTCTTATCACGAAGAATCATGCATTATGAAAACGCTTTGATTAGGAAGTTACATAAATAGTTTATACTTGTTTGATTTACGAACTTATTATATATTTATTATTATATTTACACTGCAGTTAGGCAAAAGCCAGGTGGCAGTGCCGGTGTCAATACTACCATAATCACATACAACATTTTTATAAATGTTTACAACAATGTACATCTTAACAGCCAATTTTTTTAATGATTTTTCTTAAACTTCCGTTCTGTAGCAGGGAAAGGATTGAAAATTTCTTCAGGTAACGCATTCCAGTCCAATATGGCTCTGTTTAAGATTGAAAATTCATCAACCTCTTTTCTTTTCGTAGAAGTACGTACTTTGTACTCGTGATCGTTTTTTCCTATATAATTAGGATCAGACAGTTTAGAAGATAGTTCATTCCAGTCAGGTTTACCAGTATATGCGCGGTAAAAACACACTAAATAATTTAATTTGAGAATATATGTTTATTTATTATGTATTTATTGAGAATATATGTTCATTTATATCGAAATCTCATCAGAAAATCGATTAGCATTTAGGATGAAATAGTATGAATTTCGTCATATTTGTTATTCCAGATATGTTATTTTATGTTATCTGTAAGAGGTATCAATACGCATGAAAAAGATTTGTTATCTTAATACGAGAACACTGATTCCTGAATTCAGCCGTTTCTATTTAAAATAAAATGTGTTTATGATCGTTAACTTCATCATGGCACTTAATGGCTTCAGTGCGCTTAGTTGTAATGAGGGAAATTCCGGTATAATAATTTCCTTGTTAAAATGAAGCGTTGGAAAAACTCACAGTGTGTCAAGATACTGTCAATAGAATGAATAATTTTAGCATGTGATAAGTGTACAAGAAGTCACGACTCTTACATTAAACCCACGCATATTTCCTTATCTGCATTGGACGAACATCAGGCAAAGCTTCGATAATCCGATACCCAGAATTTAAAATCCGATTAATGAGATTCAACACTAATGAATTTATATTGAGAAACCAACAAGAGATTGTGACGCAAGTCTCACACCGCCACTGCCTCCTAGGAACGATCCAAGAAAAGAGAAATATCTAAGTGTTGATCTTTTCTGCCAGGAATTACTTTCAATTTATAATTAACATTAGTTTGGGTTACAAAATGAGGAGACGTTATCTGCTACTGATTGAAGTGTTATCATTAAAATATCAAGGCGATTAGTTACTCTACGATTTCCTCGGTTTTAAATACAAATATGGTGGTTGGTATTGGAGATAAATTTGGGCAATGAAATTGTGTTTATATTCTCCTTAGATTTGAGGACTATGGATACTTCAACTTTCAACCCACTGTTATACACGTTGTTGAGGACAAACTGATTCTTTTCCATCTGTATGAAATCATTGTGAATTTTAAAGGGCTGTCAGAACCTAGGGTAATAAATTTAAACTTGCCTGAAAAGTAAGGATAGGTGATTGCTTGATGTAGTTTGCGATATGAACGAGGAAGTAAATTTGCCGAAGGTTACTATGTAGGTGTTTACAATGAAGGCTACTTTGGTGAAATACACCTTTAACCTCCACCTCAAGAGCTAGACAAGGCAACTTCCATCCGAATGTAAACACTAAATTATGAGTAACTCAATAGTCACTCGGAAGTTTAAAATCAAAGAAAGCTAACGGAGAACTAAAGTTTCCGTGTTTCCAGTCCCTTTCCACTTATCTACACTAATAGATTAGTGAGATAAGTGGAAAGTTAATACACTATCTCCATGGACATTTCACGTGTATCGTAATATGTCACTGAAAATGACGACCGTGGTTGAGGACAGTTACCGTAGCCTATTGACAAGTAGGTGCCCCCAAGTATCTATAGTTTATAGAAATACGAAGTCTGCTTCCATTTTTTTCAAATATGTTAATCCTACATACGCAGATAAACGAATCAGCATAATTATCGAAAGTTATTTTTATATCAGTCATAATATCAATAATTTAAAAAGAATCATCTTATGTTTAAATGAGTGAAAACCTCAGCTAAGATGTTGAAATACAGCGATAAAAACACAAATTATGGTTAGGGCTTCAAAACAGAGGTTTCAAATCGGTGATGCTCAGTTTGACACTACACAGATGACTACCCTTTATTTATCCTTTCAGTTTAGGCATAAATAAGTAGTTTTATGTTCGTTTGGACCTCAGGACTCCAGTCTCGTATGCTCCTCTCCTACTTTTACAACTAGCCATTATAATAAAACATACACTTAATTTTGCTCTTTAAATAATTCAACATGCTCAGATATAGACTTACCTATTTGAAATGGAAATAATAACGAAATTCTACAGGTAAACGTATGCGCAAAGTGAAGGCAATATCTCTCAATCAACATTTCGCCGGTTTATGATCCCAATTTTCCAGTTAAATCCATTAGTTAAGACTTCACATACTTTCTAATGCCATATAATTGCATCAATTTTACGCAAGGTAATGCTTGGAATTTTTTTTATTAATTTTGGTATAATATTCTTCTCTTAGTTATTAGGCGAAGAAAAAAATGAAATTACAAAAAATCCACTATTTTGGCCTTAAATTTTAACTTAGAGCACAACTTTTACCGCTTACCACAGATTTAAATTTAAAGTTTTATTTCATAATTATTATTCACTTAATCCTTTACCGCAAATTTAAATTTAAAGTCTAAATTTTGTTGACTGATGAAAATTGTGCTTTTATTCCTTCATAATGAAATTGTTCACATCCTACATAAAGAACAAAAATTGAACTTCCTGTAAAATACAATTTCTCTTTTAATTCCTCTCCTTTCTTCCCTGTATGAGTCTTTTTGTTAAAATTTCTCCACTTTATGATGACCGATCTATGTCAAAACCGGTCGTTTTAAATACATATTTCGGAAATATGGAAAGTGTAAACTTTATTCCTACATTTTCCGGCAATAAATTTTCCCACCGAAATTTGCATTGCAACTTTCCGCAGTTCATTTCACAGGGGGAAAATTAAAACACCGACCCACAAAGATCTCTGCCTAGCCGAAACTATAAATGTAAGCTTATGACAATCTTATTCGATGTAACATTTCAGGTAGCATACGTATATAATTGAATTTCGACCTTTCAGTTGGCCAGGTGGAACGTGAGTTTAGTGCATTTAAGTGGTCGACCTTGTTCAGGAACGAAATCAAAACATCAAGAGTTTCCACGTTGTCTCCCACAACTAAAATTATCTCATTAAAACACGCGCAAGAAGGCGCTCTCGAAATATTTGCGAGCACTTTCATCCACAACTGGAGCTCGCCCCAGTGCTCCACGCAGTACTTTTCCCCGCCTAAATAAATCCACGCACTCTTAACCCTCGACAAAACAACCGTTTAAAATCTCGTCGACCCATTAACGCGTGCTTTATTTTGTCATACACTTCTGTCGGCTGCAAGCTCCCCTAAAATTACCGCCTGACACACTTCGGTATAGCAAAGGAGAACTCTTTACCGAAATACATATGCGTTTTGAATTTTCCCAGCTTTTGAGGCTCGAAAATCCTCTTCTCGCCAAGTCTCCATTGTTCTACTTTTAGCGCTTTGCACATTAACCCAGCAGATTACGAATGCTTTTCTTGGCGATAATTAAATTTCGTAATAGATTGTTGTATCGGAGAGAAATTATTCCTTCTTTGGTCACAGTCGATATGATAATTAGTTTTTCAGTCGTAAATTAGTAAATGAAATATTGCACTCGAGCAGTATATTCTAAGAAAATTTTACGGTAATAAATTATTTTATTTATCATATTTATTTCACATGAAGTTTTTAGCCATTAAGGAGAAAATAATATTCTCCCTCTCCAACTTCTGCAAACGCAGTTAAATAGGCTATTATTATAAATATTTCCCCATAATTTTTATGGCGCTCACATGATCCGAAAATATCTGATTTCTTAATAACAAAATCCAAAAAAATGAGAAAACATTTCATTCAAGTATTCCATCGAACGTTGATTTTTTAGTGAAACATATGAACAATACGAAAAATTGTTAAGTAAAATGAAGGTTTTTCAAACAACACAGTAACTGTTACTATCCACATAAGGTATAAACAAAATTCGAAATTGTTAGTTTAATTTTATAAACATACTAGTTTGATAATCGTAATAAGCTATATTGGAGTCAATAATATAAGTAACTCATAATGCTAACTTTTTTATAATAAACAATTTAATATATTATAACAAGTTATTGTAATAAATATTTAATATTAATTTTATGCATACAATTTACTAATATAATGACTGAAATTAATTTAAATGCTCAGGAAAATTATTGCTTCTTATTTACATGCCAATTAGACCGTTATTAATTACCGTAAAAATGAGGAAAATAAATCGTCATTTATTAAGGTCTAAGTCATTCGTTTAATCAAAATGAGAACGTATCGTCAGCAATATTTTAATTAACTCTAGGAGCCGAGTCTTAGCTGGAAACATTTCATCATTAAACTCACGCGTGATCGGCCAGTCACGTATTCCCGGGAGAGGGGAGAACATAGAACACGAATCGCAAGTAACAGCTTGAGTATTTCATTAACGAATCCCGCGATAAGGCAGTGAACCTCCATGCCCTCTCCGCGGAATCCCGACTGATTTTCTAAATTTCATTTTGCAAAACATTCATCATCGGCTCTGAAATCGCCTTTTACCCCAGATATTTCCCAATCCCATCTCTCGGTGAGTTTTTATCCTCGCCAACCTGAAAGGGACTCAGAGGCGCTTAACCTTAACCCACTCTCTGCCTTATCCCTCTCGCCAGCGAAGTAACGCAGTCTGCGGCCAATCGAAGAGGTACCCGACGTTGGAGAAATGAAGGTTGCCCTCACACCGAATAATTTATTACCGAGGAACGGTCGTTCCGAGCAAATGTACAATGCAGATTATATGGAGGGATTATCGGATTTCCATCCTTGCGTTAACTCGGTAATGAGTCGCTGATTTTTCCGTGCTCGCGTTGGCTTCTGGGAAGAGAAAAGGCAAGTGTAGTCGGCAAAGGCAATGCGCGCGAGCGGCAGGCTTCGATGCATTCTTGTGGTGTTGCAACGACTCCTACTTCGGGTCTCGGCGACGAATACGGCTACTGTAGTAACAGGCAGGCGCTCCAAAGGAAAATATAAAGGAAACTGTTGGCTGCTTGCATTCCGTAATATCGCGTAATAGAGTTCTATGCACGACTATGTAATTCTTCTATACATAGATATCAGAATTACATTAAGAGCGTACAAGTTCATTGGAGGTTTCTATACATAGAGTTATGGAGGGCGAATCGGATCACGAAAAGGAAAATCGAAGATTTCTCCATTTTTGCGAGGGGGAAAATTCAAAAAATTGAAAAGTCATAATAAACCTGTATCATACACGAATAAATAATTCTTCCTTAGATAACTCCCTGCCTTACACATCAGATAGTACAAGTTCATTGGAGGCTTCTATACATAGGGTAAAGGGGAGTGAATCGGATCACGAAAAGAAAAATCGTCGATATCTCCATCTGTGTGAGTGAGAAAATTCGAAATTCAAATTGAAAAGGCATAACCAACGGAAGAACTGATATCTGTCTGTCAATGTAATTTTCTACCTGATGTCTATGGAGTTTACGGCTCTGAAACGATTTCTTCATTTGACTGCAAGGTGCTATTCGCCCGATGACTGAAGGGATTAATAGATATGTTATGCAAAGATTCGTAGATTTTCTGCAATTTAATTCCATAAATTATACATTTACGATATCGTCGTTAGTAACAATTCAGTATAGTCTGGAAGTCTGTTGACGATTCTTGTATTCAAGCAAAATTTTTATAATAGAAAATCTCTGAATTGGATATCAGGTAGTTCAGTTTAGTTGGAGGAAACACTATAAAACTGCAAACTCAGAAATGCTATCGCTTAAATTTTCACCGTTTTCCGGCTAAGTTTGGCCCTCACGAATATAGATGTTATTTATTGTTTTAGTTTATCCGCTGTAATAATTTTATTTCTTGATTTCGCGGTCAATTTGTTTGAATTCGGTCCATAGTGAATTGTTTCATAGAGAGAGCTTCCTGCATGAGTGAGTTCTCGCCATGTTTACTCGAGTTTGAGAAGCGAATTCCTGCGGGATTTACAGGCGATTCATAGAAAATCGAAATTTGGCAAGTATAGCTCAATTTTCCGAAGTTTACGGGATTTCGAGCCAACAATAATATTGGATTGTAAACTAGGGGCTATTTCGAAATTCTTCTTTCAAAGTTCCAGCTAAAAGATTATTAAGCATTAGATATAACTCGTTTTCATTTTATCATGCTTAAACCGATTATTAAAAATTTACTTCAATGATTGAAATGCACGATAACTTTGTATTTATTTGCGCAGTTTGTTTGAGATGATCAAGAGTAATTTGGTAAATAACTATATATTTCTATATCACTATGTTTCATACCAAATGCTCAAATCTCAGCTAAAAACAATTTATAATAAACAAAGAGCTCGAAAAATCGATGCCAAATCATAGAAAAGCATATCTATAGGCTTACTTAACCCCCAACAGGGCTCACAAAATGTTGCCTATGAGTGAACAGAATTACTTCACGAGGTGGTTTCACGATTTTGTAAATAACTCGTACCTTTGGTTCTTTCAATTAATATTTTTTCGGCTTGAAACATTTAAAATCTGGCATTAAAATAACAAAAAATGTTAATCGGATGCGTGATGATTATAATCACGAAATAGGATGCGTGATGATAGGATTGTCATTTCTAAAAAATAGTAAATATGCTGACTTGCCTTTTAAAAGTTTCTGGGAGATATTTCAGATCGCTCAGATTTTCGAGGAAATGAGAACTTTTTCCCTTCATTCATTGTCGGAGAGTGATGAGTCATTCGAGTCCGAAGAAACATTCGCAGGAAAGCAGATTAATCAGAGTGATTAGATTTTAGTCTTTCCGCTGAAAACGCCGAAGAGGCGAATTAATTGTTTCCTTCAGACAAGAAAAGTTTTCGCGTTTCTTTTATCTTCTTTTAGGATCTCCACCGAAGCTGAGATACTTTTGATGATGATTTTTTTCAACGCTCAAGGCCCCCGATATAATACAATTCATCTCCATTTAGATTACCATTTTAAAGTACTTTTTAATTGCGTGCCTTTTGGATGATTGCATAAAAATCGCCCGGTATAAAAAGCCAAAAATATTTCGCTGAAAATTATTTCGAATGAAATTTAAGTTAAGGTCTTTTGATAGAAAATCTGCAGGTTTAAATTTTTGCTTTTTTATATATAGAGAGATAAGGGTAACTTTATAAACGTTTAAACTTTCTATAGCGTTCATTTAATTCTGTAAATTTAACCATCCGTCGAAGGAGGTTGATAGTTTTCGAAACAATAACGATAATTAACGAGAAGTAGATTTTATATCGGAACCGAAATATAGGAAATTTATGCTCTTCTTAGCTTATCTTTCGAAATATCGCATGAGCTACAGAACCTTCCTTGAATTCGCTCTTGGGGATTTGGATATTTTGATATTTTATATCTGGGGTGTGTCCTTTTATCGCTTGTTCTTAATGCGGATTGATTCTTTCAGAATATCTCAGAGATATCTTAACCAATAAACCCTATGTTATGAGTCAGGATTTAGTGGTTGAAATATTATAGCTATTCTAATATACCATCGAATATATCCGTATGCATTAAATTGGTATTTACCCGAATGTAATATTTCACGCATCAACTACATTAATCCAAATATTTACCTATACTTTTTTTGACAGTAATGTACTTGTACTTATGGGTATAAATATTTTATAAGAAACGAAAAGAATTGGAGTATGATATTATTATTTGATATTCTCCGTTTCCTAGTTTAATCAGGTTCTTCTGCGCTCAGACAGGTTTTAGCCCTGGACGGAAAAAAATCTTTAAAAAATTCATTTTTAACCAAGTCTTGAAAAATACACCACAGTGCTAAAATTTCAGAAATCTAACTTGTGATATTTATAATGCATTCAGCTTAAAATGCTAACTAATTAACAGCTTGAAATGCCAAACGTTATTAATAAACACCAGAGCTTAAAATATTATTTTAAATTTCATTTCCCTATTCTAGTATTTTTACATTATTTTTCCTTTTTTGTCTCTGTCACATAATAACTAAATATTGACGTTATCAGATGTATAAGACATTTAAAAAAATATATAATGTTCTTCTTGAAAGTTGACGTATGGAAAAATATTTTACCCATTCCATAATGAATTTATGTCTTGCTTAGAACACGTAGGGCTAACGTTTTGTAACAATATGTCATGGTTTTCAAAATTTTCATTTTCCGTACTCGAAGGAAAATGTCTGTGCCATAGAGTGATTTCTGCTCTTCTTTCGCGACTTAATTAATTAGATTTTGGCAAAGTTTATCATTGAATCCGCGCTCTGTTTGTCAGCCTCTTTCACGTGCCTTTATTTCCAGTTAGAGAAGACATGTCTATTTGGACAGCCTTTTCTACTCCTGTCTTTGTTCTTGCTCTCGAAACTGCACGGAAATGCTCGTCCTAGAAGTTCCACGGCTGACCTTTTTCTCGGGTGTCTTCCTCATTGCATTGCCGCTGAAAGGAAGTGGTTTCCTATTTTATGTTACTATTCTTTTTCTGCCGACTCAGCGCTGGGAATGCAACTATCATTACCGGAAATTATTTCATATTTGGGAATCATTGTTGCGTAAACGTTAGGAAAATTATGCCTCTTTTCTCTGTGAAAGAATAAACTCACTCAATATAATGCCTGCCGCCATAGATTTTTAATTCTGATCTCATTTTTTTCTTTCGTTCTTTGTGCCGAAGAAACGTAAATTAAATTCCATTCTGAGTAGAAGACCTACCTCAACTATAATATATTATTTATACCCCGTTAACTTAGCAAGTTATTGAATAACCCAAAAATCCACTAACCTATCTTTTACTTCTTCTTTGCTGCCTCCCAGTTATCACTGTTACGAATGATTTTTTGTTTCAATAAATCAGTAATTGGTCTGATTTGATGTGACTATATAACAATTCTTAATTTTTTGCGAAAATGTAATATTATTATTTAACGCTTAGATCATTCCTTACATTTGAATGAGAAAGACTAATGAACTTTTTGGATGGTTTTGTCGTTATATAAGGTGGAAATAATTGTGGTTAATTGTAATTGTGGTAATGGTGGAAATTGTTATCCGCGACTTGCACTATTTCTGCATCACTCTTTCTTTCAACGTGGGATTATTTTCTAATTATACTTTCCCTTAGGATTAATGAATTCCCTCTCCTTGTTTCAGGTTGTTCCTTACACTCCTGGAAGTTCTATGGAACGTCATCGGCACAGTGTGGTATTTCGGAGGACATTGGCCTCGATGCCACTCGGAACCAGTAGCGAATTCCATCGTAGAAGGTAAGCCATAATTTTAAAAACATCGGTCAATCCCACACACTATAAAAATGGATTTTCCGTATAGCATTTGAGATATATTAATATACTTACTTCGCCATGCCAATTTACGGTGCTCCTCTCCGTATGCTTAACTTTGAGAATCTTCGAGAAAGTTAATGTATTTGTATATCTATTATATATAGATGCTTCTCCGGATTCATTCATGTATATAGGTATATATATAGATAGGATACTAATTCACAGCCTAAACCACAAGCGTCATTGACTTGAAAATTTTACCACGTATTGGCCATAACGTGTAATCACCAGAAAATTGCGATTTTGAACCTCAGTATCATGGGTTCGATTCCAGAGGGCCCCAAAGTCCCGATTTTTCCCGTTTAAATGCATTGCTTTGATTTTCGGGAATTTGAAAAAAATACTTTCCGAATAGGTAGGGAATTAAAACTCAAGGAGCGTATATATATGGTCATGATCTATCGAAAACATAAATTAGTTTTACGGAAAATATCCTGGGTTCGATGCTAGGTCGAGGCAAAAATCGGCCGTTTAAAATGCATTGTGGCGATTTTTAAGATTTTTTTTGAACCCTTTCCCGATGGCATGGAAACTTGAAATTCGGCATGGAGTTGGAGATCATTAATATATTTCATAATCAAATTTTACATATTCGCTGTCGGTCCCTGGTTCGATCCCAGAGTGCCATTTACATTCCTCAATGCATTCCTTATGGAGATAACAGAAACAAATTTTAGGTACTTCCCGGCATGATATCAACTTCTAACTTTGCATAAAATAAGATCAAGTCCTAAAAAAATCAAACTGCGCATTCACAACTACCAATATTTCCTGGGTTCAACACCAGGCGTCTCTACAATCAGTAAATTATCCGATTTTTAAGAATTAATTTAAACCCCTTCCCAATAATATTTAAACATGAAATTAGGCATATAGATAGAGAACATAAATACATTTCAAAAACATGTTTTAGATTTCCAAGATCGTCCTTGGTTCGAATCCAGAGAGCCATTTACATTCGTGAAAAGTAGGACGTCGTTTGAGGCAGTTGCAGCCAATATTTCTGCTTGAATTTTCACACATAGTTAGAAATGGTAATCTTCTCTTGTGCTGCATAGTAAGTTCACCAGGAAGACCCGGGTTCGATGCCAGACGATTAAATTGCAGCGAATTTTAAGATTATTTTCAATCCTTTTTTTTTTTCTTTTGAGGCCCGTCCCGATATAGTGCCGAATTCAAATTAATGTTGTCAATCTGCTTGCAGTATGTAAGCTACACTTTACTCGTATTAAATTAATATATACAAATACATTATTATTACATTTGAGTGAACATATTTTATATTGCATATATTAACTATATATTAAATTTAATGTCAAGATTTTAAATTACTTGCCAATTTCGATTGGGATCGATTCGATCGCATTGGATTATTGTCATTTTTAATGCTATACCTAAGCATTCTATTTCAAGTTAATTTCAACGATATGAATAAAACGAGTACTCAGGAATATTAGTAATTAAAATGTAGTTCTTTTTAATATTTCCCTTGGCAATATTTATGAACCTTATGAATCTGAGGAATGTTGCGAATTAAATAGCAATAACATTTTTTTATGAATAGCGACAGTTTGTATTGATACCTAATGTATACCTACAGTGTTGCAAATAATTCTTGTATCACTTTATTTAGTCTCTTGCGGAAATTTTTTTATTCTCTCTTAATCATTGCGTAAACTCTAAATTTATTGGATGTTGCAATGTTATTTGCCCAATAATGACGAAAATTACAATACAGATTACTAATAAAATCGCAAAATGCATCGTCTTAATTTCTAGCTGCTAAGTATTGAATACACTCAACTTTAGAGCAACTACATATGACTCATTTACTTGGAAATTGGCTGGGTTACATTATGAAGAATTCTATACATGGAGAATATTTCTAATCAATTTTAATTTTCTGCAACAGTATAATCATCATACGTAAACAATCCATTGCGTTTCGCAAGAATGGGAATCAAAGGGAGTGAAATAATTGAATTCATCATTCTTCTCCGCACTTTCATTTGGATGGTAATTGTATGATGGTGAAGTATCTGAAGTTGACCTTCATTCATCGAGGTTAAATAATTCAACTTATTTTATTTGCTTTTGAAACTGAATATTAAGAAGCGATGCAGTAGTAAATTTTGCGTGAGAGCAATTTGATTGCATAAGGAATTGCAACGCGCCCCTGACTAACAAAATTAATTACAACATTAGTGTGGAAGAAAACGATGCCATACATTCAACCTCGAGCTAATTCGTATCGTGAATTATTGGAAACTTTCTGAAGAGCGAATTAGAGTTATGGAGGAATTTTCTAACCGTAATTTCTTTAGGATTAAGCCTCTATTCACCTAACATTTATTTATATAAAGATTAGCAAAATTAATTAAATTTGAGGTGTATTAATTTGTTTCAGTATTTAATCTGTTTCTTATATTGTTGATGCTCATATTTTTTTACGAGAAAAAAACAAGAAATTTACATAAATATAATTTAAATCGCACATTTCAATAAATCATTAATTTAAATCGCTTTACTTTTTCTTGCTTCGAAATTTAAGATAGTATTGCCTTGATGAGAACTGTCACTACCTAATATTGGTGAAAATGTCAAATTAATCTAATATATATTTGGGGGTGATCAATTAGATATATTTCATACTGTAATTGGTATGTATTGAAATGTAATTTCAATTTAAGAATGGATAAATAAATAGGAAAGAAATGAATAAAAAGAAATAAGATTCTCGTACAATCATAGCTTCACCTGTATTAAATGAATCAGCTCGACATATTATTATAATAACAAGAATCATTAGTGTGAGTAATTTACAGCGCATCTAGTCCAAATTCGAGTATGAGTATATATTTATTCATCCATTCAATGGAAGAAACAATGCGAACGTTGACTTGTGATGCCAGAACCCGCTTGCGTGTTTAACTTTCAGTAAGGAGAGAAGGATGTTTATTTTGAGCCACTTCCTTTCCCTCTTTAACTTGCAAACTGCACCCGTAAGCATCTTTATGTCGGGGAACAGACAGTGCGTCATTCCTCTCTTCGTAGGAAACCTCGGTGGTGGCGAAACATTGGCACGTTAAACGATTCGCGTTTGCAAAACAACGAAATGTTAAAAGCGAAATTTATCATATGCCCTACTCTCGAGGCGATTCGGATCGCTCAGCAGTATCTCGGCTCCCACGTAAATCTCGGCGTAAATGCTAACCGCATTCATTTTAAGGCGCGATCTTATTCCAAAGTTTCCGCTTATGGGGCATTCACACATTTCGTTAATTTTGGAGACTCTGCAAGTTTACAGTTTTTGGTGTTTCCGTTTCGTCACTTACCTCACGCACCTTTGGTTATTTAGTCCTCTATAAGTGGTAAATAGAGAGTTTAGTTTACTTTTTCTTTCTAAAGAAAGATCTTGCATAATTTTTCTTGACTCAATTTTCTGCAAAATATCCAGGAAAGTTGTAAGTAACTCCCAAGGACGTTAAACTGTAGCGGGAGGTGTTTTTACTGTACCTGTCTTTAGTATCATTGGTTGGGCACTTAATATGCATAAAAAATTATTTTCACATTATAATTCTATTAATTATTTCATTCTGGCTATACTTGGTAGAGCTTATTCATATTCGATTCATGAAAATGAAACCAAATTTAACTATGTACATAGAAAATATATTTTTGAAAAAAACACGACCGGTTTCAAGGGAAGGGGGTAGGCCTAGAAATGAAATAAATCTCTCGAAACCAGTCGTGCTTTTCCTAAAATAAATTTTCTGTGGATATAGTCAAATTTTGTTTCATTGAATAAATTATAATTACCAATATTATTATAAATCTATTGTTGCATTGACCGAAGAGGATTATTACTACTTTCACTTTTGTGGTACCCTATTGCGGCAGTGTTTCCTGAATTTTCTCCCACCTAACCTAACTTACCTAACTTCGCAGCACGCTGAATCAAAGAAATATAATTCCACTCCTGAAAAGGGAAAAGGAGAAAGTGTTGAGTTAAAATTGAATATAATACACGGTTTGTCGAGAATTCCCATCAGACAACAAAATATCGTTCAAATTAAAAATTAACTATGAGGTAATTTCTTTAACATAAAATCCTGTTAAGCACGTGGCACAAATACGAGAAAAATATATATGACACAAAAATAAATGTTGAACATGAGACAGATTCATCAACAAAAAAACCTGTTACACATATGACACAATAACGAGCATATTAAGCGAATTATTAAAATACAATCTTAGGCGTCATATCAATCATCCGACATGTTAAATGTATCGCTCCCACAGCAGCTCTGATGTTGAGAAATACTATCATTAAAGACTTTCACGACATTAAGCGAGAGTTTACTTCTCGTTCTTTGGTATATCTCATCATCTAATCAACATCGAGAGAGGCAGCGGATAATTAAAACCCGCACAATATTTCATCCCCTTTCTCATACGCGACCCAGAATCTAGTCATAGAATTGCGAAATTCCCTCGATCTAGGTTACCCGAGCTATCACAGCGGCATGAAAGAGACATCGATGAAAAAAGCTCTTTGGAAAAGCCTTATAGAAGTCTTTTTCGATTGTTGCTCCCCTGAGATGGGAGACGACCTATCTCCAAGTGCCTATTTTCACACATCTCTCTAGCGATGGCAACTGCGACTCCTTTTAGTGAGTCGCAGTCGAAGTCGCCTCAAAGCACACAGCGTCCTAAAAAGAGTCGCTCTCGCACACGACTCTCCGGGGGTCGTTTGGGGAGGGGGATTATGTAAGATCCTACTAATATTGTATCATTATTTTGAAGGAAGGTTCATTAAATACAGAGATCAATTGATGTAGTAGTAGTAGATTTATTTAGAAATACATTCTAATAAGTACAAGTGAGAATTACAAGTAAAAGAACAAGTAAAAAAAGAATATATATACATCAATCTTACAAAGTCTTGCATATAAATTTCATCAACTTAACACTTTATGTGCACACAATACACATAATTACACATAATTATACACAATTGTAGAGATTTTAAAACATACAAGGAAAAAACTATACATTTCTTTAAATTAAATTAAATTTTAAATTCAACCATTATTCCCTAGTTTATTTTACAATCCTGATACATTCTCTTCTAAACATTCTTCCATTCTCATTCTTCCATTCTCAATGAAGCATCCAGATTTCTATTAATAAATATTTAAACTCAAAAATATCGAATCACTAAAATTAAATTTACAAATATAAAATCACGATAGTTGTAAAAATAAGCCGTATTTTATATGCGTGTATTCTTCAGGCGTTTGAAAATTTTTTCAACGATCCCGCAACTTTTTATAGGTTTCATTCCCTTGCATATTGTATTCTTAAGAATGATTTACAAAGTCCGAATAAATATAAATAAGGGAGAAGGTGGGAGAGTAGATGAATGGTCTTATACGAAGATATAGTCGTGCGCTAAGAATGAGCTGTGAGCGGAGAAAGTCTTGAGCGGAAAATGAGTCTTGTGCGCCTAAAGAGGTGTAAGGGGAGGGAGTCGTTCAAGGCGAAGGAGTCATGACTCACAAAATACAACTTCTTCCCCTCATAGCTCACAAAAATAAAACACATAAAATCCTCAGTCAAAATTGAGAGTTTCCTCTTGAAAGAACGAAACTTTTGGCAAAATTTGGTCAACTTTGACCCCATGTACACTCCTGGCCAAAATTAACGCAGCACCTCCCTAGCGATCCTTACGGCTAGTGCTGCGTTAATTTTGGCCAGGACTGTACAATTTTATGGCCCATGAATCAACGAAAATTACTGAAATAGCTGTTTGTAATTTATTTTGCAGTAACCGCGAGAAGTTTCAAAGTCCGCTCTAAAGAAATACTTTTCTCTTTTGTCCAACTTTTTTCGTTTTAGTCCACTATACTGCGTTATTTGTATTAGAATAAGCGCAAACTATAAGGTAATTAATACGTGGAAGGTAAGAAGATGAAATTAATCGCAATAAGATAAGTTATCCTTAAAAAAATAGAAGAAAATAATCTCCTAAGTGGAAAATCTCGAGATCTATATGGTAATGCACGTGTATGGCGTGATTGTCTAACTCCGATTTTCAGTTGCTAATTATTCACAAACAAAGGCCCATTGAGTTGAACGGTGGGGCATTTGCCCACTATTTTTAATCAAAGAACGTGATTTGAAATTGTCGTTAGAATCCGTTTCCCAAAAACCTGGTGTTCCCCTTGTCAGTTTGCAGAAATGTCTATCTCACACATTTCCCATCACTACATCTCTCTACTTTTTCTTCGTAGGTTTGGTATTCTGCCTCTGGGGCTCCTTCGTGCTCACTCTACTCGGTATAGTCTCCATGTACGACCCCATGGGCTCGGAGGAGAAGAAGTGGGAGAGGTTGAGGAGGCAATGGCACCTGCAGCAGGCGTCGGTTGCGTCGACGGGATGCGTCGAGGAGGGCAAAGGGGTGTCGGCGAGTCCGCTGGATTGGGAGGAGGCAGACAGGGAGATCGAGCGCCAGTGGCACCAACTGTCCTCGTCCACTTGGAGGAAGAGGTTCAGGGCATTTCTGCTGTGCTCGTGGGCGGGAGATAAGGACGGCAGCAGAGAGGCGTTCCGAGAGGTGAGAGGTGTTTTAATGCGTGGGCAAAGGAGCTCGTTTCGTCTCTGCATTTTTCGAGGTGAAGATGCGATTTCATCTTTATGGGGCTGTTGGAATTTTGAGATGTCTGGCTTAGCTAGGGATATTACTTAGCTTACGATAAAGGTATTACTAGTACTTTATATTCCCATTTCGGATAATTCTGCTGCGATCATTGACATGATACAAAGGCAAAATAATACGAATCCTGTAAGAAAGGTGATAGTCATGAAAGATATATGATATAATGAGATAAATTATCATTATATATTCATACGCTAAAAATTAATTGCCTAAATAAATGCTATTATGGTATGGTATTATACATTATGAAATGATAAGACGCTCTTTTAAGCTTTCATTGGTTTTTAGTTAACAGTCTTTGTGAGTTAATATGCTGCCGAAAGCGGTCCTAAATCTTTTTAAGTTCTTCTTAAATTAAATTTTATTCGAAATTGAATCTAATATAGAGTAAATATTCTCAGTTTCTGAAATTTAGTTAAAACACTATCTTTTCATCGTCAATTTCAATTATCGAGTCAAATTACAACCTCAGTTTACGTAGTAAGAAGTGGAATTTGCAATATCTTTTGTCGCTGGCTATAAAAATTTTAATAATCATCCTAATTAAAATTTAAAAGAATTTTTTAATCCTCGTATTGATGTCAATAATATCATAAATTTAAAATTTATAAGCCATTAGTTTATGAAATAGATGCTCTATGCTAGTCATTGAAATAATAAAGAATATGCCTGAAATTAATTTTCTCATTGGTCCATTTTACATTTTTTTTACAGCTTCCAGTCTCATGTTCGAGTAAAATTAAACTTTAATATAAAAAGATAATTACTGGTCATAACTGTATCCCAATTCACTACCATTCTTTCGCCAATTCATATTCATTTTAGATTATAGTTGTTTTTGTGGTGATCCAGAACAGCTTTTCATTCTTTAAATTCTGTAATAGAGGCATTATTTTGGGAGAACAATTCGCAAAGACATATGCAAACAGAGATTTGTTTAATGTAATGCTGTAATGATGATTAACTGATGTTATGGTTTCTATGACTTCGTTTTCTGGACATTTATGTAATTTCTTAAAAAATGAGCTCAATATACTTCCGGAAATTAGAGAATACGTATGCAAACGAGACGAATTCAATTTCACAGTAATTTACGTTCAATTCAAACGTAATATTTATTATACTATTCAAACGTACTCGTTGTTGTGGATTTATCTGTTTAATTAGATACCTGCAGTTTCTCTGTGAAAATCCCTTCGCCGATAGAACTCTCCCCTTAACCTCCAACCGGGAAATCTTTTCCTAACCTCTATCTTAAGCTAACACATCCTTCCCAGATAAGTCGTCGCTGTGGAAAAGGGGTTGACGTATGGATTTGATTACGCGCGTTCGAAAGGCAGCTTTGACACTCCGCCGTTGCAATTCATCCCCCATCAGAGCCACGGAATGGCGTCAACGGGTCAATGGCCCCAAGTTCAAGAATGAAAGAACTCATACCGGATCTAGGATTCTCTGGGTCGCGCCTCAAAATATGCTTCGCAATCTCGGCATGTTGATGTAATTTTCTTCCGTATTTTATATGAATATCAAATTAAGATCCTACTAGACCTCCTCTAACATTTTGATTCGAGTTGGCTCATTTTACAGGAGTATTTAGAGTTACGGTTATATTTAAAGGGGCATTTTATATGCTACAGCGTGTTCATTTTTAAATGTAATTGCAGATAACCTGGAATACGGATGCATTTAAGCGCAAACTTCCGGGCAATATTTATACATATATACAAACGTCTTTATTGGGCCAAATTGGAACTAGGAATCCCCATCATCTATTTTACTGTTTTCTAATATAAAATAGGTATATAAAATGGATACAGCTTTTAAAAAATAATTTATACAAAATAGAAGATAAATTTGGAAAAGTGTGGAGCAAATTAAGAATTATGAACATTTCGATCACAGAATAATATTTCCACTGCAGGAATACTCGCACAAAGATTGAACTGAACGTATAATATAGAAAATTGATGCAGCTTTTAACGAGTGTATAAACTATAGCAAGTTTTTTTTAAACAAGTAAAGTGGAAATAGAAAGAAATGTGGAAAGTATGAATGGTGTTGTGGGAAAATAAAAAAAACTAACCATTTGGATTTATTGATTTTGAAAAATATTATACTGCAGGAAAACTCGCACAAATATTGAGACATTTATGAGATTTCGAAGAAGAAAAGTAATGAAGAATGGATAGTTCAATTTTCATTTTAATCTTTGCGAGATCAGAAATACAAACAAAATTGCGATTTCTTTATCTTTCTGAATACCGTTATTGGTTTAATTAATGTATCCAATTAAGGATTCGCAAGAGAAGCACCTCCTGACCTTAGTTTTCCTATCTTTTCTTCCCCGATACGCCGTGTTTACCGTCTCGAAACAAACGCAAAGCGGCCTTGACACAAGCGAATTGAAAACCGAGTGGGTAAAGGGAGGTTTGGAGGACGATGATATTCTCATCTTCGCGGCAACTTTCTTGCTGAATCCCTCTCAATTACGAGGCTCTTCCCGTCGTCCACTTCGTCACGACGGACTTTTCTTTCTCCGCGACCTCGCGATGGCTCTTCTGAGACCCTCTCTCTATTGATGCCGTAAAATCCGTTTCCACTTGGAGCTTCTATGAGCAATAGCGAAGTATAAAATCTTATTTCGCTCGGGCCGAATCTTCGTCGCTAAATTTTTCCGAGGATGGCGAATCATTTTTCATGAGACGGTTATATCCAGTGCTCCCTTTAAGCTGTGCTAACGCGGTCACGTGAGGAGTGTTGCAAGGAATTGTCACCGGAGGGGATTCGGGTATTGGAACAAATCGTCGTTCCACGGAATCAGTTAAGTCAGCGGTAACTATTATTCAGTAGCTAAACAGGTACACTCTCAAGAAGTTAACACAAATATACTACTACATCTCTATACTAAATCTTCTTTCCGGGCTACAACCAATTTTAGTTTGGTGCAACTGTTGATTCGCCCCGGTAAAATTGAAGTTTGGTAAAAATAATAAAATGCTTTACTGCCAGGCGAGATTCAGGGTTGTGACTTTTCTTACATCAAAATTTATTTTCATTAAAGATTTTTAAGAAAATACTTTTAGGAAATAGGCAGATGAAAGAGCAAAAAGAGGGAAATATTATTTTTCGGGTTTACGAAAAGAACAAAGTTACTTTGGAAAAAAACAAATAAAACCCCTGCAGGAAAACACTCGAGAGAGGGAGGGCGAGAAATTTTATGAAACCCTCTCACGGATGTAACTAAAATTAAAAGAAAGAAAGAACGGGAAAAATATAAAAAATGAAAGTATAAGGAAAAAGCTTGTAAAAGGTTAATCTAAATGCACATTCACTTAAGCAATACAGACAATACCAGAATTTGATATCAAAGAACCAGAGATAAGCAGCAGAATCAAAACACAAGATATAAAACAACAAAAATATTGAAGTAACGACAAATGACATACAGACTCGTCATTAATGTTCTATCTTGGAAATTTCTGGACTGATTCTTTTTACACTACTTCTCTAAAAAATGGAATCCACTACCATTTAGTTCTAAAATCCGTCTGCCACGGAATTCTGCTACTACAACTGCCTTTTAAAACTTTTATGATTAATGGTGATATGTTCCAATTCTTCGGATATTCATAAACCTATGGGAAATATTCTGAAATAATTCTCTTTTGCCTGTCATAGTCTAAATCTGCTGATTCATCGACAGTAGTTTGGCTGTTCGGATAGCGCTTACTCGAAAAATTCTTCATAGGTCCTATCGGTTAAGACAATAAGCCCATTCTCATAAATCTGAAAATCAGCGGTATTTCTCTATGAAAACATGTGACGCCATGGAGACAACTTGGTTAATCTACTTTCTCCTAACTCAGCAGGGTTTATCGAAGAGCTGTGGATCTCCGACTTACATCCTATATTAACGTTGTAGAAATTTTGAATAGCTGAACTAATTTCGAGACCTGTTGAAACCGGAAGGAATGATTTCCACAGTTTGATTTCTAGCGGAGATTATAATAATCATTGAAGGAAATATCTTTGAATTTTCATCAATATCTCATCACAGTTTAAATTGTGGCCAAGGAAAATTTTAGCCACTAGTAAATGCTACAAAATAGGATGTCGATCGCTTTGCGGAAGCATTTAGTTTGCGTCGAGCGGAACTATCTTAATGCTCTTAGATCGCTGATTGGGTTTCTGATGCATCTCATTTACGTTAATAGATTTAATTTCCCCCTTCTCCTTGCAATTCCTCTTTTCCTGCATTCTTATCTCGATCCGAGCTAATTGCGAGCAATTTCAATGGATTTCTCTACTCCAGCAGCAGTAATTACGGCGTTAGGCTTTCGAGATTATTTTACTGACAGTTCCTTTTATAGCTCTGTTTACGACCTCTTGATGATCGCATTTTCCAGTTAAACGTTCTCAAAGTAAGACGAAAACTGTTTATATATATATCGACATGTGTCTAGCGTACTTATGTCTACCTTGAAGATTCTTTCACCTAAATATTTTACGGTGACAGTGCATTAATTTATATGGAGTAATCGATGGTATGAAGGTGATCTGGAATTCACCTTTAGCTACTGTTGGATTCATTTGTATGTATTCCAGAGATAAACGTTTGTTTAAAATAAAGGCGTCCCCCTATTTAAAATAAGAGCTTTAACATCCGGGTCACCACAAAGCTAATATAAAAATACTTGATTGAATTTTAAGAAATAATTATTTTAATTATAATGAAATAATGACGAATATAGTGATCTGAAATGAAATTTCCTCGCACTGTTAGAGGGCGTACAGTGGTAGGCAGATTAGAAATACATCTTTGAGAGAGGAACTAGGTGTTTAATCAATATCTGATGAATTCGTATTTTCAGTTAGTTACAGTTTTACAGAAACAACGTGTATTAAGATGCCTAAGGAAAGATATCCAAAGCAAGATTTAGACTATTGTCCATTGGGGGAAAGAAAAGTCGGAAGACAAAGAATGAGATGTTAGTGTGAAGCTGGAACAGGCTAATAGCCTAAACCTGAATAAAGGAGAATAGTTCATGAATATGACTTTGTTTAAATGCTTTATTACAATTATTTTTGTTTCGAATGCTTAAGATGAAGATTTCAGTCCAAACTCGATATTCCCCAATTCAGTTATGAAGATATATTATAGAAACTAGTATGAATATGTAAGAAAAGAACGGTGCAGTGGGCTGCTTGGAATTCGTACAGGGCAACATTCAGGCCTCGGGTTAGACTTGGTTCAGACTTCTAAAAAATTAAAGACGGTTTTAGACCTCAAAAGTTTTCATCTTTCAGCTCAAGAGAGCTTATTATTAGGATATTAAGTATTTAATGAATTACACATTCCACATGTATCACTACAGAAAGGGATTACTTCGTATGATCATATGAGATTTGAATGTCTGTGATTAAATAGCTATCTGGCGTTTTCTACGCTCGATGCTTTGCTGTTTGTATTGTTTGCTTCGGTCTCACCGTAGTCGTGGCTTAACTGCAGCTTCTTGGGCGGTCAGATTCTCCTTCGGTCGACCATACGAGTTTATATTTTTCAACTCATGACGAAGCTACTCGAAGCATTTGTTTGTTTGTTGCTGGTGCGAAGGCTAATGTCCTTACGGTTTATTTGCGGGTGAGTGTGACTGTATGTTTACCTTACATTCTGAGGTTGGCATTCTTAATCTTTCCCTTTCCTTTTTCCATTTCTTTTCATGCCTCTCATACCTCATAAGCACTTCCATTCTTTTTAACGATTGCCGTTAGGATCATAGGGTTACCAATCCGAGGTCTTACAAGAGGCTTTTGAAGCAACGTATCACAAGCCTTTTTCGATTACAGCTCTCTCGCCCTATTTGCTCGGAATGGTTTCCGGTCTCCCAACCGATCAATTGGGTTATCTAACATTGTCTCGTCGAAGAATTGCTCAAAGAAGGGATTCAAGCTATTTCACTTGGCAATAAACCTGAATCTAATATCTTTATGTTTCCGAAGTTCGACTGTCTTTGAAGACTATTCTGGGAAAAGACTCAAACATCTTAACTCCGTTCTTTTAGATGAGGGATTCTTTCGAGGGACATTAGAGAGCTCGAATATTAGCCAGTTGTCCAAATGCCAAGCGGCGTCCTTTCCTGAATCATGACGACAATGTTCGGAATGTGGATGCAACGATTCGCTTTCCAAATTAAGCAAATATTTTGAGCAGGTTTAGGAAGAATTCGTCGACAAGAAAATACAGCGCTAAAATATATATTACGTCACCTAAGGTAGTCACCAAAAATATTTTATATGATTTTTTTTTTATTGGACTCAACAATTTTGAGAAAATTCAAGAAGAATAAGTTTCGGAATTTGAAGTTTTTTCTGACTGAATGACGAGAGGAGCTGTGACGAGAAATGTTTTTGCGTCGGTTAAGACACATATTCAGTTATTCTAGAGGAAAAAAGTCAACCATGAATCTCAATTATTTGCGTTCAAATTACATTAAATTTTAATAATTTCAGTTAAAGTTTTCTTTAATTCGAAAAAAATTCATAGCTCGAAAATTTTTAAAAAGCGGACACTTTAAGTGGGGTGATTCAGGTAGTCTGGTAGGAGCTCTACCCCTGTGTAACACCCTGTATATACGATTGGCTATGCCGGTAGAAAGTTCTCTCTTGTAGTTAAAGATACTGTCGTATCATCCCTCGAAAGGCGCGACTAATTCAAGAACTGTGGACGAACTTTCCGTTGGGTCTCATTGCATGAGATCGCACCTATCTTAACCTCGATATTCGCATGGCTTACAAAGCGGCTCATGAGGGATTAGGTAGAGCTGGCGGAGGAAAAGGCCGAGTGGCGAATTCCGTTGCCTAATTGCGATTCGATGGCTGCATAGAGGCACAAGGGCGGCGGCATCCAAAGCAGTCAAACGTGGTCGGTGATTTCGGATATGCTAATTGCAGTTCCGTTTTGTACTCACCATCCTCTACCCGAAGGGAATACCACAGGCGATAGTTGTTGTTACTTCGTTAACTCTGTCATTATTAAACGATGAGTAGGCTCGCAAATATGTTTTTCGTCATTGCAGGATGAGAGCCAAATGAGTTTGAAACAAATATACATTCAGAAAATATAATTTTCTCTTGAAACTCACTACAGTTGTAAGTCATTTGTCCAGCAAAATTAATGAGAGGATCACTAATTGCTGACGAGAGGGGATGTTTTCTGTAGATTTCTAAGCGAATTGTGAACGGAAAAGGCACAGTCTGATTTCGAACTCAATATGCTTTTTTTAGGGGCTGAAATATTTCTTTTTTTGAACGTTATTTATAATTGGAAAAGACGGGGAGATTAAAACAAGACAAGGAAAAGAAAAAACCTTGAGATGATTCAAAAAGCTCATCCTCTGATGTCATAAGGAAACTTCAATTACTCGAATATTACTGTAATAAATTTCAAAATAAATTTATTGAATTTTTACGGAGGTCGATACGAAAGTTCTACTACTATGATCATGACTACCACTCATGATCATGGGGAAGCTCAGTTCGGAGTAATTCTTAGATATAGTTCTTATCGTAATGAACATCCTATATTCATAATTGATCGGTATCTAAAACTTCGAAGACCGGATTTGTAATGTAATTCGAAAATTATGGGAGTGAAGTAGACGGAATAATTGAAAAGGCTCAAATCTGTAATTAAGTATGGATCGTGTTGAAGATGCTGTTATCATCAACATTAAAAATAATCATTTTCCCATAATCTCTTAAAACATACCATTGATACGAGAAATCATCCGGACATGTCGTGAGCTATTCCTTTCATGACGTAAAATCACATTTCCAAGCCGCCCATTTTCGAAAAATTTTAAGGTAAAACATGTTTCCTGGATCAAATAAAATTATAGTTCACTTTGTTTGCCTTGGTCTGTTGTTCTCAATTTAAGATAGGTAGATAAGCTATCTCTGGAACAGACGAATTTAATTACAGAGTCATAATTGATAGTTTCAAACTGCACGATTTCAGTCTCCATGTATGAAGGCTTTCCTAGCAACTATCATAATAGAAAAAGATGAAAAAGACGCTAGCAAAGTCTTTCCAGTTCAAATTCCTTCTCAACGAGACGCACATATCTTCAGATACAGCATAGTCTGCGTTTCTTCACTAATGCTGAGATAGCTGGCAATAACCTTCCGAACTTCCGTTTTCCAAACTTTTCCTCTGACTCTTCAGATTAAACGGAAATCTGAGTTTTTTCCAGGTTAGATAGGTATTAATAGTACGTTGACCAAGCAGGCAACAATAGGAGTTTGGCGATTAAACGATTCTAACGCCAGTTCAGAAGCTCCCGAGCTCAAATGTGCAATTAAATTCGATGAATTCATAAAATCACCCATCAAATCCCATTTCTCACAACGCTCATTGGCTTTCGGTGTGCTGTTATATATAAAAACGTGACCTATTGTACAATCAAAAATAATTCTAGAATTTTATCTGAAAGAAAGAATTTTATATTTATGTAAATACATTTAGGGAAAGTAGATTTACAGAACACATAACCTGTGTTATACCATCTCCCTGCTATATAGGCCGATCCGATAATTGAGGGTAGATTAATAAAAAAATAAGAAAAAAAATTAAAATGTAAAGACAATTAGTTTCAAAAATGTATTCTTTCCACAAGCAATGGATACTTATAATAAAACCAATGAAGTAATTCGAATTCCTGTTAAATGTTACAATGTTTACATCCTCTGCCACACGCCGAAAGGTGGCTTCAAGGTTATTGATGTATAGATGTATAAATAAGTAAATGAAACATCGAGTTAGAGTTTCTTCACTTTGCCAGACAATAGCGAAAAACCACCGATGTCACAAACTCTATTAACGCAAGATTCTTTTTCATAGGTTTCGGAGCTGTTCTCGTCTCTTCTCCGTGGTTCTCGGCTCGTGCCCTCCGACATCGCCGCTGGTCTTGTGCTCCTCCGCATCCGAGAGAAGAAGGAGAAGAGAGAGCAGAGGCTGCAGGAACAGGAAGAAATCGATGGAGACTGCATCCGATGCATTCCGGGAATCCCACCGCCACCCTCCGGAAACCATCACATGACGAAAGAAGCTCCGGATTGGATGGTTTTAGACAAAAATGTTGCGCGCTACCTCCGATTTTCGCAGGGTGCATACGGCTGGCCTTACCTTATGTACCTTCACTGCATCACCGGACTGTGCCGTCTGGTGCCTTACACTACTTGCTGTGGTTGCCTCAGGTTGGTACAGCAATATTCTAGAAGAGAAACTAATTTATAATTAGAAAAAGTCTTCCCTTTGAAAAAGACCATTTTAAATAAAATGCCATAGCATAGGTAACATTGCAGTCTTATTGCCGATCCGATCGAAAAATTTAAATTGATGAATATTCAGAATCAACTATTCACATTGTCAACTATAGCATAATGAATTTTTGTTTATATTAAATTCATCAAAAATATATCAGAGAGCTGAACCATGAAATGCTTAAAATTGAAGCATTTAATTGAAGCTTAGTACAGTATTTTTAGTTATTTGATATGTTCTGTCCAGTTTTGTTTCAAAATTTTGATAGTACCAAAACATCTAGCTTAGATTCTAATGATTTTATAACTGTAAATTTTTTAATCTATCGAACAAGGTTTTTCTAATCATTAGAGGAATATGAAAAGTGTCATGAGGGTATTTAACTTTTTTAAATGATAGGATATTTAATATTCTTATTCACTGTTGTTATATATATATATATATATATATATATATATATATATATATATATATATATATATATATATATATATATATATATATATATATATATATATATATATATATTCAATTAAAATTAAATTTGAGAATATGATTGTAAAAATCCATAATTTTCCTGATTTACTGCTTCATGACTTACCATTCACTCCCTTAAATTTGTGCCCATTCGTAAAATATTATCAGTGCAAGCTCTTTAAATTCATTCAGGTAGAACCTATTAAGAATTTTTTCTATTGCTACTTGTGCAATTCATTTAATTCAAAATATATAGTTGATTATTGAAGAAAAAAATTAGGCAGAGAGAATTAGTCCTTTTCCTTTGTTTCAATATACATCTTGCTCTAGAGTATATCAATAGCAACAGCAACAGCAATAGCAATTGTAATAGCAATAGCAATTTCATTTGATAAATTCTACACAGCATTGGGGTGATCTAGTCTTTTCTTCTGATTATTTTCTAAAAATAATTAGAAAAGTAAAATAATCAGTCATGATTAATTTACAATAAGGGAATAAATTTAATCAATTAATGATGAACGTTTTGCTGCTATATCCTCTCTCTCATCTCATTGTTGAATGATAGGAAAGTTAATCTCTGCAGAGCATATTTAATTTTAATTCCAGAATGTTGTCAGTTTAAAAGTTATTTAGATCTCTATTTCATTTAAAGTTATAGTTTTTTCTCTTCTTTACTTCATACGGTCCTAGGAATACTATAAAAATAACTTTCAACTCCAATCACAACCTTGATCATTTTTATTTTTACTGTAAAATATTATCATCTTAAGCTATATAATTTTCAAATGACCATAAGGAAAATACTTCTAGGTACATACATTGTTATATAGATCAGTAATAGTAGATTAATAATTAAAAATTATATGTTCATTACATATTGACTTACTCTGAAGAAAAATGTGCTTAATATATATTTAATAGTTAAGAATGATAGTCTCATTTTGTCAAATAATTAGGCAAATCTACTGCACAATAACCTCTATAAAACCAAGGCTTATCCAAGCTCTTTTAAAGAGTGACATATAGCTTCAGTCTATGGGCAATCATTTTGGCTTTCTATTGCCTTATTTGCTCTCTCAGATAACAAAATATTCATAACCTCTTGCATGGAGTTGCTCTCTGATTTTATACAAATAAAAAATTAATAATCATTGTCATGGTTCATAATAGAAATAAATTTGGTACCACTTTCAGATTACTATTTCACATTATTACATATACAAGTATTTAATTAAAATATTGGTATATAAATACATTATGAACAGAGTTATTGGCATATATTGGTAGGTATAAAATTTTGTGTTTTATAAATGCATTCATGAATGATTGGATGCAGTATGCATATTTTAGACTTACTCTCACCATCAATGTAAATAAAAACATTGAATCATAGAGAATGCATGATAATAATAGTTTATACTAACGCTACTATTAATATTGGTTCCAAATGCAAAAAAACTATGCTATTTGTGGCTTTTGTGCCTATATTTTATAAGTTTTATGTGATTTGATACCATTACAGTATTTGCTATATTAGAATAAGAAAAAATAAGATTTCTTTAGATATAATGTTGTTGACATGATGCATCTATTAAGTATAACTACCCAGAGTTTAGTCTCTAATACCAATTTTAACATTTAAAAAATTATTTGTTTATTTATTTTAACATGCATATGCTTGTTATATTATTTTAACATTTATTTATGTATTTTAACATGCATATTAACACATTTATTTATCATGTAAAATATTTGTCTTGATATACTCATACTAGTATTTTCTCTTATTAAAACCATTGGTTTTGTTCCCATATAAATCAGAAGGGAAGAACTCAATAATTCTGTAGGCGTAGAAGCCATTCTAGCTAAGTTTTTAATAAATATGTTGAATTGCAGCAACAGCTTTTCTTGATCTTTTCAACCTAGAATCTAAAATATTCATATCTTAGTTAAATTGCAAAACTAGGTATTGCTGGCAATCGCATATAGTGATTGGGATATTATACTTGGATGATTGCTACCATGCCAGAAGACAGCCAAGATCAAGATTGTTTCTCTATCCCATATTTTTCTTGGAATGAATAGTGAGCATTATATAAATTGCATCAGTTAAATACCATATGAATTTCTTTGATTTCAAGAGCGTTTTTGGTATGATTTCATCTTGCAAAAGAATCATATTGATGAATATCTATTAATGTTTAGGCATGAAAATAATCATTATTTACATTAATAAATCAATTTCAATTCTTGCTGTACTACGGAAAGAGAAAATAAAGCCCATCATAACACTGTAGAGAAAGATCTCAAGGAAGAATAATACACAATTTGAAATTCAATGTAAGGTCTAAAAATGAAGAACTTTTATTCATGAAAGACGACATAATATAAATTAACTTATTTGAACTTGGCTGAAATCAGCCAGACTAACTAAATTGTCATATTTATCCATGCGCAACATATAAGTCAGAAACTATGCACTTGAAATATTTCACTTCTGTTATCTCTCATGGTAAGAATAAGCAAAAAACTCTGTTTTGTAATCACTTATACTTACACTTATATGTATTAGAGTGTATTATTTGCATGCACAGAAATAATTTAATCCTTAATTTCTACTTCTGCTATGAATTCAAATATTAATTCTACACTACTACTTCTAATCAGAAAATTTCTTAAACTTATTTCTCATTGCCATTTATGCAACCCTGTATCAATCTGTATTACATTGCATACAATGCATGCAATCATTTAATAGGATAAAAATGCTGAAAGTCAGTATAAAAATAGCTAACTTCACAAATTAAAGAAACAGAATTTCATTCAATCAATTTTCTTTGCATATTATCATATTTCATATGATGAAAGTTTATGTTGACATATCATTCAATGGAACCATATTACTCATTACATAAATTTTTCTGTGGCAGAATAATATACAACTCATATTAAGTATTACCTTATGATAATGAATAGAAGCTCTACATAGAATTTCAATTTTTAATAAAATTTGATCTTCTCTGACTAAAAGGAGCTGTTGACAAGAAAAATATAACTTGCTAGAAAGAAAAGATTTTGGTTCAAGATTTATGTGGATATTGCTCACAAAATATGAAAAAAAAAAATTTTTCTCTAAAAACTGAAGAATAAGATCTTAGAATGAAAACGTAAATAAGTGAAGTGTTGGTGCAGGGATAAAGTAATGTACTTATCAGTGTAATTGATTTTGGAATATTTAGATGCATTAGTTGATTAAATGATGCATAGTTAATTGACTGAACTTCAAAATTAGCATGAAATTTATACTTTTTGTTCTGATAATGAATGATTTCAGTTACATGGAATTATTTCTCTAGATCTAAGTGTAGAGTAAATGTCTTTGACTATTTGTCGGATATTAAAAATGTATAGGTAATCCTTGTACACCCATACAATTGTATTTTTTTCCTTTTATTTTACAGGAGGACTAAACCTCCAAAGGTCCATGAAGACAATTGTTGCCTCTGTGGCCTAGCAGCTCTCAGGGTCATTTCCAAAGTTCCAAAAGAAGACATTCTCTATGTTTCCTTTCAAAATGGGTATTATCAGGTAAAAAAGTTTTGTTCACTTATTATTTTCTTAATTATCAACTATCGTGCTATCATTTATATGAATGAAACGTGGTTTTATTTCTATAATAAGCTAACGTAAAATGAAAATTCATGAAGATTTATAATTATTCAATTTCTTTCTTTTCTAGGCTCCTTTTGTGATCTTGCTTGACCATGAGACCAAATCTCTTGTTGTAGCAGTCCGTGGATCTCTAACTGTTAGAGATATATTTACTGACTTCTGTGCAGCTTCTACTGAACTATCTTATCCTGACTTACCACCTGGAAGTGCAGTAAGTTGCATGGTCATCATTTCTTGATAAATATATACATCTTTGATTGGATCATTGTGCAAAAGATATACAAAAATATATGCATATTTCTGAATTTCATCATCATGAGTATTTCAAGCATAAAATTGAACTGCTTCAATGCTCCTTGGTGGAATTCCAACATACAAAGCATTTCTATGTCAAACATAGTAAACAGTGAATCTTTCCTGATCAGCATTATCAATATATCTTCAAAAAATCATGAATTATGGTAATTTTAGGAGCAATTTTCTCATGGTTACTTTTGTGATAAGATCAACAAGAATTTCAGTTCAGTTGCTAAAGATGAAGTAAATTTAATTGCAATGAAGAAATATTGGAATTAGTTTATCCTTTCAGTATTTTTTCATGGTCGATTCATCTGTCAACATTTGTATTTCATTTCAGGCTCATAAAGGGATGCTCCAAACTGCACATTATGTGAAACAGAAAATGGAAGAGAGTGGTATTTTCCAAAGCACAGTGGAAGCATATCCACATTATAAACTTGTTATAACAGGTAAATTTATGAAACTCCTATGGTTTAGATGTTAATTCACTTAAATCCTTCAATAGGAGTATCCTAAAAATTGATTTCACTAGCGTTGCTTTTTGTTAAAGTTATGAAGTACAGTGTTGTGATTCCAAACATTGACTCTCTAGATATCGTGATAAGAGCCAGCATGGAATTTGAAGGTCAATGTGGATTTTCATTGATTTCACAAAGGCCTTTGATATAGTGTCTCACAAAAGGATTATTTTCAAATTTGATTGTCTGGTATTACATGACTGTAATGGGCTAGTTCAGATATTTTTTCACTGCTTGGAAAAACAAGGGGTATTTGATGGTGCCAATTTGGGAAAAGTCAAAGCTGCTTCAGGGGCCCTCCATAATGATCTCTCCTCTAATTATATATCAAAACTTAAGCTATGAGATTGATAGAAATTTAAAGATATTTACAAATGATTTATAAACATACAGCAAACATTAAAATGAAATCATTCATTCTTCATTCATTAATTCTTCAATTTATCAGTTATCCACAAAAATATGCAGAAAGTGGCAACTTATACTCTTTGTAAGCAAATAGTCCTTTATGATAATGAATTTCTTAAGGAAGAAGTTGTATCTGAATTAAAGTAATAGAAAAAGCATAAAATAGTTGATTCGATTGAATGTCTAGGGGTCGTACTTACATTATCTAATGTTTAACAAACATTTTCAAAACATCTGCTACAAAGAGATCAATAACTAAGCTTTATGATGCCTATAGTTGGCAGGTGTGTAATGGTAATAAGGCTTTGTTTTAGCATGGAATATGTAGCAAATTATAGAAACCTGTGGATGAAAATTTTATGAACTCAAGAGAACTAAGCTAGAAATCTTTAGAGGAGAGTAAAATCTAGATAACAATGCCATGAAATTCAGAAATTTTAAGTTTTTGGAGGAAATGATTGGCTAAAATACACAATATTACTGTAACTAGTGAAAGCATATATATAAAAGTACTCAAATCTAAAGCCTCAAAAAGATAATAAAATATGAAAGTATGTCAATGAATATTCAATATAAACTGAAATATTGTAGTTGCCTAGTTATGTGTACTTAGCAAGAAAGAATACCATTAAGACTAATTTTTCAGAAAATTTTCATGATAATATACCCAGCATACATCTGCATAATTATGTTTTACTAATTCTTTCTTTGCATGGGATTGAATGATATCATATGTTTATCTGAGGTAATAAAAAAATGCATATGTTCCATCATTCTTAATGAGTGATACACTAAGATTCATTAAGGTCATACTATATAATGGGTTTATGCCCCTTAAAATTCCCTACCAAATGCCCTTTTTTATTTCTTGATAACTTAACCCATACCCCTTATATCATGCAATATTTTGACCCCTTACTTTTCCAACTGTCTCTCTCCTTGCATTAGGCACTTAAAACCCTTTAAAATTGTTTATGAATGCTCATGTATTCTACTCCCTTATTCAGACATAAGTAAATAAATAAATACTTCATATGCTGTCTAAAATAGGGTCTTCTTTTAACAAAATGCAAAAATATTCTAATTACAATGATGTTATGTATGTACTCTGGAGAATCATTGGTGCAGAAGGCTCAATATATTCCAGGAATTAACTTTGCTCAAAGAACTTTGATAATAAGTAGCACTTTAGTGTCAGTAGTCATAAATAATGGGTTTGATGAAACCTCTTCAAAAGTTCTATCTCATATGTTACAAATATAATATATAAAAAATAATTGATTTTTTCATGATGATTATGTTTAAAGCAGAGAAAGAAAATGTTTCACAATACTCACAGATGTTCAATTATTCTTAGATTTTGTTCAATTTAAAATCTCCTTTTTTGTTCCTCTTTTTAAGTTATCGAATTGGTAATTAATGTTGATAATTTTTCTGTAGGTCACAGTTTAGGAGCTGGTGTAGCTGTGCTGCTGGCTGTGTTAATGAGGCCTTCATTCCCAAATCTTCGTTGTTATTCCTTTTCTCCCCCAGGTATGTCACCAGTTAATAATAACTATCTTGTTTATTAATTAACACGTCACAATAATATGAATCAATATTTTCATTTTGGCTGTAATATAAATGGTAATTTCTTACTCTTGGGGCATATTAATTCTTACACTAATATGTTTTAATTAAAATTAATGCATGTTGTGATAAGAATGTATCATGAAGAAATTTTCATTTTTAACATAGCTGTTTCACAAATATTTTGCAAAAAAATTCATTCAAAATATCATTATAATTGCATTAAAGTATAGCTGCAATGTGTCAAGCCTGCTATTATGTACTAAGGCTGTTTTTTTCTATTAGCTAATTGCATTAATGAGATGATACAAGTAAATTTTCTATGTGAACATAAAATCTTATATTTTATTGAATTTTTCACAGCGGGATTATTATCAAGAGAAGCAGCACGATTCTCAGAGAGTTTTGTGCTGACTGTTGGATTAGGCCATGACTTGGTTATGCGCCTTGGAGTAGATACTATTGAGGATCTCAGAACCAGATTATTGGACACTCTAAATAAATGCTCCACGCCAAAGGTGAGATCTTATTATCAGTAAAGAACTTTATGAATTAGAATATTGACTTTTTTCTATGATGGTTTTTGCACATTGAAGTATGTATGTATTTCAATTTAAATTCAAGGTCTACATTAAACTTGATATTTCTCTTTATTGAGGTTTAATAATTCTTTAGAACTTCTTTAGAATCAGGATCTCAAAGAGATATAAAATATTTCTTATTCATTCAATATATTACTAAAACAAATATATAAAGAAGCATTATGTGGATTTACTTTGAAATGTGTAATATTAAAAGTAAAAATTACTTTAGGGAATGATTATCAGATTTAACTAATTATTTAAGAATTTAATATTTAATTAATTTATTTACCTAATTACATAAAAATATTAGTAGTCGTGCCTCGGTGAAGCACATCCTGAAAAGTTCAGTAAAGCTTACTAGTTGATTTCACCGGTGAAGGGCAACAGTAGCTAAGCATAAAAAAAAAGTATATAACATTTTTATATATCGGTTTGATATTAATAAAGTGTAGGCTATCGATACAAAAACTGAGAGACTTATGAAATTTCACCATAAAGGGAAACATTTTCTAATCCAAACCTGTTTTTTTTAAATTTCAGTATCGGGTAATAATGAGTGGCTTAAACTATAGCTTTATGGGTATACCAACTAAGGCTCTTGGAGATGATATGTGGCAGAGGGTAGACCACGGTGATGATAAAAGTCCTGGAGAAAAAAATTCTAAAGAAGTAATGCCTCGGAAACATCTACCTTTACCGAGCTATCATGGGCCACCTATATCTCCGGTAAATATTAATATTATAATATTATTAAATGTTTGGAATTCTATGGAAATGGATATCATTTTTGTTTGTATAATTAATTTTTGAAAAGAATGCGAAATATTCGGATATACTGTCTGCACCTCGTAAAATGTTGATATGAAGATATTAATTTGGTTGTAGTTCAGGAATTTCTGAACCAATTATATTCCTGATGCTGTAAAGACTTTTCCTCATCGCATTTCCTATCCCTTCCAGGAAGCAGCAATATTAGACCGTGAGATCAAGAAAAGACGCTTTTCGTGTCATAGGCTTTACTCTCCTGGCCGAATTCTCCATTTAATGTACAAAAAAAGATCTCCTGAGGAAAAAGGGAAAAGAAGGTAGGTCAAGGAAACCATTTATTTTTGTAACGTATATCTTTGATTTAGAGACGAAGTTGCATTCGGAAAATTTCCGTTTTTGTTAGCTCAACGAAATGTTAAGTGGAGGTTAAACAAATAGCGTATTCTTTTAAAAATATTGATCGAAGAGATAAAAAAATTTGGTAAATGTGAAGGTATTTATTTCACATTTAAGGGTCTATGAACAGATCGAAACTAGTTTTTCTTACGCATCATTAATTTTAGGTTCGTTATAGAAAATATCTGTGGTTTTTCAAATATATTTTAATCCAGAGCTAAACGACGCGACGTTCCCCGGTGCCTACCGAAAAATAAATATTGGTTGACAGTAGGGAGATTTCTCATAGTAAAAGTTATAGTAGTTTATTGATCTAAGACATTCGCCATTACTTTACAGAAAATTCAATGAAATTGAATTGATGTCTCGTCAGATACAAAATGATTATAAAATTATACACAGTATCACATAATTTAACACAATTTGCCTAATTATTTATACATCAAATTATACTTTTACATTGTATTTATTTATTAATAACCATAAATATATATACATAAACATTTCTGGTTTTACTTACATTTTTATATAAAGAATACTCATTGTCTTATACACCCTTATTATCAGAAGTCCTAAAATTATGTCTTAAGAATTAATATAAGATCGATGATAATTATCATTCGAGATTTTTAACGATTTGGTCTATTTTAACATAGAAGAAACAAAGTTTATTATTTTTATTTTACATAGAAATATGCATAAAAAGGATACATATTGGCTTATGCACCCTATCTATTGGAAGTCGTAAAAGTATGTCTTAAGAATTATTATATGATGGATGATAATTGTGATTTAAGATTATTGACGATTTTGGCCATTTTATTCTGTGGAAATGAAGTTTATTCTGAATTCTCAACGTCATTTCTCCAGTTTGCCTCAAGCTCAGCAAATCAAATTGTGCAACATCTCGAAAGATAGGACGAATCCTCATTTCTTTCCAAACGAAGGAACGCCCTATTTTTCACGTCGGAAGAACTCGAAGAAATTCGCGTTTATCCGGCGCGAAATAGCTTCCCATAAAGAAAATCGCAATCGCTCGAATAATTCTTCTCCATCAGACTCATCAGATCGCTCTTTCCACTCCACGTGCAGAGTGGCGTCATCGTTAGCGTTGATTAAAGAGACGCATTTGGATTATGTGGGCGAAGAACAATGGGATCCTCCGATGGCTTTTATCGATTGGAAAAATTTTCACGTAGCGTCTGCGGGAAATGCGTTCGGTTCCTTTGTCCTTTTTTCCGATGCTCAATTGTCTCGAGAGCCGCATTCGTCTCCGAGAGATCCCACTTCCGCGGCCAACTTCTCGGACGCCGTTTTTCCATTCTCTCCCGGAATTTCTCTTCCGCTCGAGAAGACTCGAATCCCCTCATAATTGTCGCCAAATCGACTGCCAAATCCCCCGCTCTATTAAGAGCATGTCTCGGGAATCTCGAAGGGACTTCTTCTCCCATCGATATCGATGAGAGGGTGTTTCTTGGCATGCGCTGCTCCGCCGGGGAAGTGTTGTTCCGAGATTAATCTCCCCTTTGTTTCGTTTTCCGCGTCTTTTCACCTGTTCGCAGGGTTGCTGCGGTTGTATGTTTTTGGCGTTTGTAGTTGATCAATCGTTGTCGTTAGCGAAATAAAATTGTATCCTTTTCGAGAGTTCTGCAGCTTAACATATTTTGGCAAATTAACAAAGAATTGGAAATCGTAGTTTCATGAGACATCGTTTTTTATACATTCTGAATTTCGTAAAAGATCGTATTTACGTGAAAAATCGCTGTAGGGAACCATATATTCTGAAAAATACACAAAATGGTAAGTTCGCGTGATTTCGCTAAGCATAATAGGAGCATAATGAATATCAGACTGTTTTCGAACTGAATGTGAAAGATGTTCCTCGAAGGCCGGTTTTAACCTCAAAGATAAGCTCAAAGTTACGTAGAGAGAAAAATTCGTTCTAGGTAAGGTGAAGTCACAGTCCTGCCACAGTTCACATAGAAGTCGTTCTTAGGCTTTCAAAGAACACTGAAACAGAATACTAGTAGTGCAAAATACACACAGTGATTGCAGCGTTATGGCACAACGAATAACACTCATAATAGCATTTAATAAGGAGTGACAAAGATGAATATTAAGTATCACTCATATATAAACATTAAATTAAACAATTGAGGTTAGGTGGAAACTTTAGTCTAACCTCGCCTTAATTAGAGGTTCATTAATTCAGTAACTTTCATATTATCATAGACGCGAACGTGACAAAAGGAATTATATGGGCCAGTATTATAACTTATCGTTAAAATGGTGTTTTAATGTAATCTTCTCTTTAAAAGTCGTTATATAATCAGTAGTGAAGTGTATCGCCATCTCTGGTGATTAAACTTACGATTTACGTAAGTACCAGAAGGAGTTAAAGTTGAGTAATACCAGTTGAGATTTAAATCTTAAAATTGTTTCTTTACAATGAACGTCATGCAGTAACGCTTGATTTTCTGATTTTTTGTGGAGCAGATTTGACTAGACATAATAAAACTTACTCTGGTACTCACTAATACTTACGTAAACCCTTAGTCGCGTCAAAAAAGTTCCTTAATTAGTCGTGTAGGGCCAATATAACCACAAAATTCGCTAAATTTTACTCAGCCTTTAAAATAGTTAATAGATTTAATCCAATTTTTATGTTAATCATATCGTAATTTCATTAAAAAACAGCTTTATAACGTTATATCTTTTTGAAAATATTAATTTAATAAAACGTTTAAACGTGTACTGATATTGCAGCTACTTATAAAATATAAACTTTTCGTATTAAAATTGACGTTGGGATTTCATATTTTATGTAGGTTAAGAAGGCACATAATATAGATTTTACATAGAGATATTACTTCATTAAGTGCCATGAGTAGGAAAATTTTTAAAATAGCTTTCATTTCTTTCGGAAACATGTCAAAATATGGGGTGACATAAATTTTCATCGTTTAAACTAGTAGTGAGGCATTAGATATGGATAGTAATACGGTTTGCAAGAGTTGAAAAGATCATTGAAGTTGGACCTCATGCTGACTATACATTATAATACCTGGCCAAAGAATCATTTTGCTCGTTCCCCCTCCAGAAGACAAACGATAAAGGGAGAAACGTAACATCGTTTCAATTTAGCAGACCGGGCATTCTAATGCGGAACTAAAGAGATGAAAACTTATTTCATACGCTCGTAAATATTATCTTTATTCACGGACGCCCTTTATCGACGGACTCGAACATCTGCTCCGTGAAAGTTCAATTCGAACGGAGGAAACTTATCTCTTTTATAGCTCTTCGGGTGGAAATAGTCGTGCTCTCTTAACCGAAATCCCGTGGAATATGAATGGGCGGGGGATTTCCCGCTCTGTTAATATATTTCGAATCTCTCCGATCGAAAAAATTAAGCTCGTATCGCGTCACCTTCGCTTCGATTCTCTCGGGAATAAAAAAAACGCTCCTTTCGCTCAAGCGATCTCGATACGGAATTTTTCCAGGAACGGGTTTCATACAGTTCCCATCGCAGCGATTTCTTCCAACTCGGCGGTGACAGGGAAAGAAAAAGACATCCGAAGCAAATGTTCCGTGCCTTTTCATTTAAAAACCCGACGCGTGGATGTTCGCGAACGTTCGTTTCTACATTCCGTACTCCCGCGCGAAATGTCCAATTTTACGATCCTTCCCCTCTTTGCGGAACCTGAAATTTAACAAAGGATCATTGTTATCAATCTTGATCTGCGTAATTGAAAAGGAATGGAGGTGGGGGTGGAATATTTGACAAACGCAATGAAACATAGAAGAAGGAAAATAAATATCATTGCCCATAAAGCTGTGTGGCGTAAAACCCACGGATAAACAGAAGTAAAAAGTAGCCACGTGGCAGGGACTCGAAATCAGGTCTCCCGATTTTGGGGGAGGTATTCTAACCACTAAACTACTAGACTGTTATTAGAATGCTTTCTGAGCAAAACGAGTGGCACTAAACACCGCCAGAAGTCCTCATAGAGGCAGCCGTCTCACAAAGCGATATGAGATGAAATCCCCCGTAGGAATGACACCGAGAACATAAATGAGTGATCTACCTTTCATGTGCCTTAATATTCCCAATTCAACGCTATTACTTTCGTTTCTAGGTAGCTTACCTTACCATTAACATCAACTAACATCTTCCTTTGTCTTCCCCTCTGGTTTTTCCCTTGTATTCTACCCTAAATTCTCGAATTTTCATGAGCAGCCCCTCTCCTCTCAATATTTGACTCTACAATTTCGCCTAGCATATGCCTAATTACTTCAATTTAAGTCCTACCCTACCATTTCCAGCACCTCCGCTTATATTTCCCTATGAATCCAACTTACCTTTTCCATTCCACGACACTTCTACATCTAGAAAGTCTCCGTTGGACTTCGTCTTTTCCTAATAATAATAATAATAAATCGTCTTTATTTGGGCGAGATTGAGACTTAAAAGTCTCTTCTTCCATCTAACCCATCGTCATTAATTATGAAATTAGAAGAAGAAAAAATTAGAAGAATTGTGGATATAAAAACCTAAGAGATTCTTAGGAAAAAAAATCCACTGCAGGAAAACACCCACAAGGAAGGGGGGTGTGAAAAACCTGCGCAAAACTACCGATAGTAATAGCTAAAAGATAAGAGAGGAGGAGGATAAAACATTCAAAAATAAATAAATACACTACCAATAAGTACTTACATGCGATACATAAATAAGAATCAGTTAACATTTAAACAGAGATAGCAATATACAAAGTAACATAAAAAACAAAATAGAAAAACAAGGAAAACGTACATTATCAAGGTCTAAGTTTCATATTCAAACAGCAAAACACTCCACATCAAAGTCTTTATCGAATATTTCCTGATGCCTTTATCGAGATATCTAATCATCAATTCCCTTCGCTTCATGATTGCTTTTTTTGCCAAGGCTTTCTCGAACTTTATCTTTGCATCTTCGCTACCAAGAAAGAATACTTCCCAAGAGAGAGTACTTTCCAAGTAAGAGAATTTATCCACCACACAGGGAGCAAGAATAGGAAATATTATCACACGTGATTTAAAGTAAAGACCTGAGTTCGAGTCCCAGTCTTGCCGCTATTTTAACTACTGAAACATATTTTAGTTTAATGGAAGAATTCTCTTGCTCAAAACTGAGTTGTTTAGATAGGAGAAAAATGTGGCCGCAGATGGGTATCAATCCGACTGCGTTTACTTCCCCCACATGCAGATTGTACCGATTTTAAAATTAGGATGAACTTCATAAAGCGTGAAACATCGTGTTCCCCAGAGTGGTGTCCATTATCTGCAGTGTTTCGTAATTTAAGAGTCGCTCGATTAGAATCACCCCAAATATCTCAAATCTCGTTCATTCCCTCCCATTCTCCCGCGTATTTTTCCTTCCGGAAAATCGCTTCGCCCGAAAAAACTTCTTTTGTCGGCCCGGCGAACCAGAAAAGGACGCAAAAGGTAAAATAATCAATCAAATCGGCATTCAAAGCGAAGCGTGTTTTTGTGGAATGCGGGATCGGTACGGGCATCGGAAGAGCAAATGGCGCACTCAGGTACTTCCACAAGGCGAAAATGTATTCATACGTAGAGTTGAGAGATCGAGGTATTCAAATTGAAATCGGCTGTGATCGCATTTTATCTTTAACTCGTTTTATGACATTTCTTGATTACGTTATTACAAGGGATGTCGCTGTACTTCTGTAGCGGTTGGATCCTTTTTTCTTTTATTTTTTCGTTTAATATTGCATTTTCGTATTGAAATTTTTCAAGTCAATTCCGTAGTGGCTAAAATTCGCCCTAAAAATAAGACGCCATTATTATTATTATTATTATTATTATTAGTTATGCATCATTTACAATGAGAGATTACATTACTTTGTAAGGTTTTCATCCTTTTCTCAATTTCATTTTATTTCAGTATTAAATTTGAATACTCGTCGCTAATGCTTCCCCATCCCACTGTATAAGATTATGCTACAATTTTCGTATTGTATGTCCAAGTCCAAATATATCTCCTTTCAACATCACAATTTTATTTCACTACCTTCATATACACAGCTCTGAGTGGAAGATATTTTTCCGTAAATAAAGGCTGAAATTAAAACTCAAAGCGCAAACTCAGATATTCTGTTCATATCTCCTTTTCAACAATTTGGCTCAGAATAAGAAAATTCCTTCTAAAATTCTCAAATATTTTCCCTTTAAAAAGTTTCCGCTTTCTCTTTCGCCTTATCCCTTTTCAGTTGCTATTTGTTTGGTTGTTGTAACAGTGCCTCTTATATGACAATGACGATCATTAGTCGAAACTGGTCGCTTTTATTTGAAAATTAATTTTATGGAATCAACCAATCAAAGTTTCCATTTCGATAAAGATATCCATAATGCCTTATGCTCTGAATTTAATTCGATTATAAAACTTTTTAAAAAGACTTTTAAAAATTTAACATTTAACAATTTCTAAAGAAGTCTTTATTACTCATAGAAGTCTTAATTATAAAGATTAAAGCACTTTATACTATAGTGTAGTAAAGGTATCAGCGCTTTATTTTTATAATGGGGGACTACCTTAAGTCGACAAGATTAATAGATTATAACTCATAGTTATAATCAGCTTCTAGTATTTTTTTAGTATTTTTAGTAGGTGCATCAATTTTGTGTAATAATTATAATTAATGGAATTTTAAAATTACAGGGAGGGTCCAAGGTATGAAGCATTCTGGCGGCAACCGGAGCATTTTCTTCAGTTGGAGGTAATGCCTCGCATGGTACTCGACCATCTTCCGGAGAAGGTCCTGCATGCGGTTAATGATGTTCTTCACCATAGCAGTTCTCCAATTCTGACAACATAACCAAAATGGAGGCGATTATATTTATCGCAAATGAAATTCACAAAAAGAAACTTAGTGAGCTAAATGCTGCAATAAGTTGGGCATCATTGGTTTGAGCTGACATGGTGATAAAACAAGTATCAAAACATTCCAGAAGATCTGCACGAAGCCAGCGTGGTAATATTTTCATATCAAGAGGGGAAGCCTGGCAGCAGGTCCAATATGGTGTCTTAAAATTTAGGACATACTGAATCGCTCTTTTCTAATTCTTAGTTTTTAACTAAGAGCTGTTCTCAAACTTCCAGAAATATGCCAAGCTTGCCAATTTTATCTTCCTATTTGGTTCTCAGTGTGGTTCAGTTACTTTTATCGGAGGGGTCCAAAGAAATGGCGGAAAATTTTAATTTTTCCATTTAATAATTGAATTTTTATTATCTTTTATTGAAAGGCATATTGGGTATTCTCTCGATGGACTTCAAAAGCTTTTGTTTTGTTAAATATGATTTACTAATCTTTTATTCGGTAGTATGAAACAGCTCTTGGCTGTGTTTCCCTATCAAATGTTATCTTTTTATTAGTCAGAGGGTTAAAATCTCCAATGGCTGTCTCTGTCGGCTCTCCGCACCTCATTAAACCGGTATTCTGAAACAATAGAAAAGCCCAGATGACCGATCTTCTGAGAAATACATTTATCTTGTTTCCGAATACCGATGTAGCGAAGTTCGGAGAGCTGAAAGAGACGGCTATTGGAGAATTTAAACCTCTGATTCATTAACAGCCGTACATGTCCATTTTTCCTTTTATTAATGGTTTAAAACTTAAGAATCTAATGTGTCAGAAATTTTAACTTCTTATATTTGTTAGTTCCCCAAAATATTAAGTAAGAATTAATTTTATCGTGGTGTTCCTGAGGATATCTCCAGCAAAAGGCATTTACTTCATTTGTACATACACATCAGAACATTCGCATTTTCAAATTCATGGCTTTTTATCAGATTGCGATTTTAAATTAAACTCTCTCCATTTCATCAGTATTTTATATCCGTCCTATCTTATTTTATACCATGAATGAATATTTCAAGAAAACTTTCATAAATGCGAGCCTATTATCATGTCATGAGTCCAATGAATGGCCATGCTCTCTTAAGTGTAAAGTTATAAAAGACCTGAGAAGTTTTACATTCAGGATGTTCCTGTAATAAGAAATTATGACCAATATTATCTCCATTAAGATATATAGTTTGGTCATGATTTCTGTGTTGATCTGTAATTATTTTATAATCATTGTTATTAAAGTGATATTCAGGGTATTATATTTTTGTAGAAATCTTTCACATGAAATAGTTGAGCTATTCCTTGAAAGTGAAAATAAACTATATTGTTTTAAAATGGCTTTGTTGTTATTAAAGCATATTTCCCAATCATTGATACGGTAATCCAGAAACAATATCCACCGAAAAATATTCTTAAGAGTTCTGAATTGGTCCCAAATCTACACTTTTCCTTGTCTTGCAATCGCAGACATTAATTGATGACCGTCGATACATGGAACTTTAAGTTAGAGAGGAGCTCACAATATGAGTGATGATTCTCAAAATTTTAAATCCTGGAATCGAAAGGAACCCATAGCAACCAAAGCTCGCGCCATACATCTTTCGTAAAACGACGAATGTATTTATGCAAGGAATAGAAATACGACACACAGATGTACGGCAAATTGCATAAAATCTTTCATTAGGTGAGACATCATCTTCGTCTTCTGTCATGTAATATGGATGTAATGCTCTTTTATTGATTGCCTTCCAACCGGTGAACCGCCGAGCCGTCGAGTACCATAATCAAACCCTTGGTACGTAAACTGTGTAATATCTACTTCAGTTTTGTTTGCCGCAAGCTATGATTGAATAACTAGGTGTGCCGAGGAGAAAATTACATTTGAGAGGTAGGTAATTGTTATAATTACAGCAGGGAAACTCTGATGGAGGTTTTGAAATTTGGCATTAGAAATGATAAGTGCATTATTCGATGGTTAATTTTAAAAGGAGTCGCGGAAAGATGAAAGAGAATAGGGAGGGTTAAGAACTTAGTTGTTCGGAATATTTTTCACGGCTATAACTAAAAAAGGAAGTTTCATCAGCTTGTAAGGCAGCCGCTTCATAGGCACGGTCGCCTTTACTCGTCAAGCAAGATTAGGTAAGGATCGGGAATCGTATGGACTGAGCACAGGGCATGCCTTTTCTTTTACCTCATAGAAATAAACCGGGGATTAAAGTTTGATATTAAACCGAGAGCCGATATCTTCCATTCTCCATAATATTTCCTTAAAATTCCCAACCTCACTAAAGGAATGTTTGATTTCGTACGTTAATCTTCTTTTGTTACACGAATGACTTATTACGATGAACCATAGGAAGAAATGCGCACCGAGCACATGGCTAAGACATGCCTCGTCGACCTTCGGAACGTAATCAAAGGTAAGTATTCTTTGAATTGGAATTAATTGTCAAATGTTGTAGTGAACAGGATTTTCAATATATTTGCTGTGTATTGCCATAAGGCAGAATAGTTTGTGATAAAAATCCTGGAAGATATATTAATTGAGGGCAGGAGGATTAATTAGCTCTTCAGATGTTAAGTCGTCAGTTTTACAACTTCATCATTTCTTGAGTGTGTCCCATTTTCCTTGGGTTTAGTCTCTTCATAAAGTGCGTTTCGTTAGTAATGCAGATTATTAACTTTTGAGATCTAAGCCGCTACTCTCAACTTCTTCCGCCAAGGTCGAACAGCTCGAAACCCTTGATGTGGCAGCAAAGTAAGGATTGGACAAAGTCTGAAGAAACCGCAGGTACGAAGCTGTTAAAGGAGAGTTGCTGAAGCCAAGGAAGAAGCTGAATATAATCCGTCATAGTCAACCTGTGGCTAAGTGGAAGTTAGGAAAGATCATAGCTGAGGAACAGAGGACAACTGTATGGAGGATAACCTGTATGTAGCTTCTCGAAATACTCCATCATTCTTAGGATTCAGCATTAAGAGAGTCTCTTTACTTGCTGATATTGGGGTAAATATTGTCCATATTCATGGTGTAACTCTTTAGAATTTTATATAAATTAATTTGAGAATTAAATAAAATATATGAAATATTAACTTACGAAAATTTATTATCCAAGATTTGTACAAAATACTCTTCAAGATAAAAGAAAATTCCTGTCCAAAAACTAGGTCCAGAAAGTGAAAATTAAAATATTCCAAGTCATAAACGTACACACGAAAAAGATTCTAGCAAGGGGCGACTCTCACTTTTATTCGGAGATTTCGATGGAAATTTTTATTGTGATGCAAGAAGTGAATTCATGAAAAAATATATTGGCATTCGAGTAAATGGGCCTTAGTTTCGTGGCAATAATTAATTGAAAATTGACAATCTGGCTATAGGCAACCATGCATTACTCACCAGCGCTAGCCATTTCTGTAGGGAATAATACGCAATTAGCGAGCGATTCTCTGCTTTTATTTTCATTTTCTTTAGTTGTATTATTTGTTATTACTCACTGATAGACTTTAGGGCAATGTTTTCATTCTTGCATCCGATATCCGATCAAATAACCTTATTTCAAACAAATGAATTTCGATGATGGCGAGTCTCACAAAATGTTTGATGAATGGTGGTTTGTAACATAGCTTTCTGGAATACATCGGTATTCGTTGGTATTAATTACATTAGTTATCTTCTTAAAATTGATAGTAGTCCTATAAAATAGCACAGAAATAATATAACGGTAAAAGTGCCGCATGCAATACCAACACCCAACCCAACCTTCAAGGAGGTTTGTAGTTTCCTGAATATAATTAAACTCCGAATCGGTCCCTTTAATATAAAGTTTGGATCACTTCAGATTTATCAGAATATTTATATATTTTTGAGGAATTCATCAGTTGAAGAATTGACCGTTCGAAGAATTTCTATGCTCCAGACTGTAGAAGAAGTTAGGAAAGGATAATCTTTAGCTCTTTCCAGGCAGTGAGTCTGAATGGAGTCAGGTCGCATTTTTTAGTTTTAGCATCAATTCATATTGCTTGCTGACTCCATTTGGACTCACAGGCTGTAGTATATAATTCCAGCCGCAGGTTTTATGTATGAAGGTTCAATTCTGATCTTGATCTGTAGATGAAGATTGCTGTACTCATCCTCGCGAGTTATTGTCAGGTTGTATCGGTGGTAGTGTTCACGTTATTGAAAAACTAACTGTAAGTGAATCATTTTCTGGTATAAGACTTTAAATCTTTTCCAATACGTATTGAGAAATATAAGTTGTATGTACAGGGAGGCCAAATGCTTAGTCTGGCCAGTATAAATTTATGTAAATAAGGAAATATTTATATTCCGAATGAAATAGACGAAAGGACGTGGGTTTGCTCAAGCTGCCACAATAAGTCTGAATAGTCTTTCCAGTAATTAGATATTTTGATGGATTGGGCATTGCATATTTTAAATTGCTGCAATTCTGCATTAATTATGTTTTTCTCAGCCTCTCCCTCATATGCATGTATCAAAACTTCAATGCTATGGTTTCGGCAAAAGTTACAGCAGAGGGTTCACAATTTACACATATTTTACGAAATAATGACAAATTGAAAATGCAGTCTCTTAGATCACATAATATAAATTGCTCTGTATTTGTTTGGATAAATGCAATGTATAGCTATCCCTTACTAATCCCTCATTTAGTTGATTAGTAATAACATTAATTCAAGTCATCAAATCAAACGGAGCGTCAATGTGTATACAATAATATGCAGTTTTCGTAGTAGGTAATATGTTATCTGGGTCTAGGGTACAAGACATTCTCACATAGTCCACTTAACTGAAAATTATAATATAGATTGACTGAATTGCCCGTCCATATCTACGGGGAAATATAATCGATAACTACCATAAAAATGATGAATAAAATGCTTAAAATGCTCGCTCGTAATTTTCATCCACTAATTTTAATTTTTCCTCTCCATAAATTCCTTTCCATAAGGTACAGGTATATGCATCATAATTACTCTACGTCTTTTTGGTAAAATACGTATATTAAGCAAAGTTTATCAATTCTACTAAAATACTAGAGTTGATGATCATTTGAAGGAGGTAGAGACAGAATATGCCAATCATTCGCTTATTTATGTTAATTAATATGATCAACAAAGTGAAAATAATAATCTCAAACTTAAAACCCTACTACGCAATAATACAAAAATGCATGTTAAAAAGGTCCAATAAGCTGCAATCGATATTGCATATCACAAGTAACCCAACGGTATCAGCAAAAACGTTTACTAAAAGGTGACGGATGAGTATATATAAAAAAAGGTTTACATTACATATAATTTCTATTAATACCATATAATATATAAAATGAAATAGAAAAACTTTTACAAATGAAAGTGAATATGTTCTTAAGAAATAAGATAGCTTTTTATAAACATACATGTATTTAAGTATGTAAGATGTTTGGTGTGATGATTTTTATCGATATACGTTATATTAATTTTACAAAAAGTAAAGGTAAAATAAGAATTTATGATTCACTACTTATAAAGAGGAAACTTTCTGATTTTTATTTATTTTATTTATTTGGATAAAACATTTAAAGAAAACTGAAGAGTAACCATCTTTTTAAATTACTGAAGTCAATTTTTGACAAAACTTCAAATCATGTTGCACCAATGATCACCAATAAATGTTATAATAAATATTTAAAAAAATTAGTCTAACCTCATATGAAATTCACAGTAAGTTAATATTTACCAAAAGAAATTCCACTTCTGGAGCGGTCGAACCTCGTAGGTTGCTGGAATTCAGCTTTTTAAGACTGCTGCAAATTGCATGATTGGAAGTGTACTAGAAAAGGAGTTTGTATGAATAATATTAGTTGCTATAATACATTAGAAAATGAGGTTACATACATGGTTCGTGATAAAAAGATTAAAATGGAATTAGCTTAAAATACATGCTGAAGTCGAGAATATATAGAATACATTGCGCAAATAAATTCTGGCCGGAAGATAATACTTTTTCTCTCAAAGATATCACTATTTTAAGTTTCGTCCAGCATAAAACTTGAACGATCTTCAGAAATCATACTTGAAAGTCATAAGGCCTACTCAACTGCGCACACAACTTCAAACCAGTCAATGAAAAAATTGGGTGCTTTAGCAATAGCATTAATATCATAAGCGATCAAAATCTAAACTTAATCTTTCACAGATGATACCTTACCCATCTTTGGAAGCTCTAACTTTCCATCCCCCACATGAAAATATTTGATAAAACTAGAAAGAAGAAATCTCATTACTTAGGTTGATTTACGTGCGAGCTGCGTAATTCTTCCTGCCCAAACCTTTCAAATCCACTTCTCCTCCGGGTCTTATTGAAATCTCGCTATTGTTGCAGCAAAGATCATCAATCGAGCAGACAGCGAATCATTACGGCATTAGATGTTTCCTCCCTCGGGGACTGTTACAGGATCTGATCAATGCTCCCCTAACGTAACTGCTGCAGTGAAAGTGCTGTTCTGAGCATCGAGGGCAACATCCGGAGTACTAGGTAACATCTTGCTGCCTGTAGCATGGAATGCTGTACCAGTAATGGTCTGGATTCCAAGTAGCGGTTGAGGCCGAAAGCAGGAAGCGAAATGTCTGATAGCCCTGCAAACAAAATAAATTTAATCTATTACATACTTCCCAATAATAGTGGGAGATGATATCAAATATAATTGCGATGAAATTAGTAAGTCTTTCACTCATGAGCACACAACTTATGCCAATCTATGCCGACTTTGTGAATAATTAAGTGCAGTGGAAAATTATATGCAGGATACACAAAAGATTGAAATAACATCTAAAAATAAAGATTACGAACAACATTTCATAGCAAACTAAAAAGAAAAAAACTTTCACTTCACAGAGTCAACTGTATCTGCAATGGCAACCTTACATCTCAATTACTCTATGCAATAAGGAGACGTGTCCTCCAATCAAATGATCCTATTTCTAACAATCTATGGTAAAACCGATAAAATACCCCCTCATAGTCAACCTCGTCCGGGCTCATCTTGACACACAACTGTTTCTTTCGATCAGCAAGGGTCACTTCCTCTTCAGAGTTGACATAGTTCAGAGACTCTTGACCTTATTTCCCCCAAAGCACATTAACAAATTAAATGAAACATTGCTCTCTGCTAGACCTCGCAATCGATATCAGCCGACCATTTTTCCTAGAACTTAATCATTAACTGGATAAATAAAAAAATAGTAATCTAAACTTAATTAATAAATAAATTAAAAGTAACGTCGATACGAAAGGGCAAAGTAGATTTCAGATGCTTGGAATGAAAAAAAGCCGTGAGTATATATCTATATAAAATCTGAGTAAATAATAGTGCGTCAATAAATAATGTCAGGCAATGAACAAGGCAAGGCTAACAAAATTTATGCATTTTCTGGGTTTATGGGGTTCATCAAGAGTTTGCTCGCAGCACACAAGTTTGCAGAGCATTCTAGCTGAGAGACTCAGGCGTATTTACGGAAAAGGTTTCTCTCCATTTCTCTGTGAGGACGGTTTTTAATGGGGTAGCGTACTGAAGTGCTTTGAGTGTATGAGGAATCCATTCTCGAATGACGGATTTCACTTATTGCTACTAACCCAACTGAGAAATGAGAATTTGATTAGCAAGAACGTTTACTAAGATAAGCTTTAAGAACGGAGATGGAAAAGCCTAAAATTATTCCATTGTAAACGCTGAATACCTTAATTTATGATCTTGGATGTGGAGAATTTACGGTCGACAGCTGCGGGGAGCTTTAAAAAGAAACGCATTTAGGTTTTTAGATTGAGATATATATACCCGTGAGCCGCCTGTGGTGTATAGCAGGGGGTGCATTAACACCATAATCCCTATCTAATATATCCAATTAGATTCTCTAATAGACTGCGGAAAGAACGAAAAGGAGTTCCTATAATTTTTGGCGATTACTTACTTGTAACATTCCATCGCTGCTTCTGGGAGATCGCGTTCGTTCTTTACTGGAACTAAAATTTAATTTTCTTCGTCTAAAAGTTATAAAGCGACGATATTTTCGAAAATTTTCCGTCGGTAATCAAATCTTCTCACTTACAGCAAATTCTACAGGAGAGATTCTATCATAGTCGTGACTCTTCTATCGAATCTGAAATCCCCTCTAACGAAACGAGCTGCTTTACGTTGGACCACCTCTAAATCTGAGATTAAACCCACTTCATAATTCACTCTTATTGCAATAAACTGAATATGAAAACTTATTGAATTTACATGTATATTACCATAATGTAAATAGTGAAGTAAGTTCGACCCGAGTTAGTTTTAGTGTTTGAGATCTTCTCACTATAAAAAATAACACTGCTGGAAATATTTTATTATTCAATGCTTAGTTATGACTTGCGCCTCAAAAACTTGTGGCCTCCACTATCTAAAGGACATCGTTAGACTTCCTCGCCAGAAAATTGATATCCTAATCATTTTATCTGATAACTTTCTCCCCGCAAAGCTCGAAAACCAAAGGGCCGTTGAAAGAATTTTAAGCTTCCACCGAAAGGCACGATGCGGCCCTAAATACCTTACGGCCAAGAAAAGTTTACGGCCGAAACCTCTAAACCAGATTTTATTTTCTCGGAGTGTTTGGGTGGCTGGTGCTTCGAATACAAACACAGTGATCTCAGCCTCAGACCCAACAGATTGTGGACTTCAATTGACCCTATTCTTTCATTTCCAAAAAATAGAGAAAAATCTAAAGATTTTAATTTTATACCTGTTTAGGAAGTGTAAGTTCCAATGGATAGGAAAACTTAAAAGATTTTTGTCACCTTAATGTGTCATATTCCAATGGTTTTCCGATAAAATGTGTACAGGATGACTGTGAATGAAAGTTAATCCCTTAACTGCTAAACATATATTTAGGCGTCCATATGTTTTGGCATCCTTGCTGCTATGTATGACTTAAAATATGAATGAGCAAGAGTTAAAAAAATATTATTTTACGACTAAATTTGGGAATAACTCATCATAGTCAAAGACAAAAAAGAGTTTTACTGTTATAATTCAAAATGCATAGCAATTGGAATTGGATATTATTCAGCAGTTACAAGATTCATAAATTAAAAACGATCGACACAATTGGGCTTTTATTAACTACAACTTCAATTAACCATGGTTAAAATATCCACGCAAAAAGTGGACGTAGAATGACATAAGGTCCGATGCCTATGTAAGTATCTCTTGACAACCTCTCCCTTTCGGAGGGGGCGGTGTAAGGCCTGGGAAAACAATTAGACTTGCGAACTTAGAAATTCTTCCAACCTCGGAGTAAAATGAAGAAAATGTAGTGGCTAACGATTTAGCCGTACCTAGTTTAAGAGGTTAATGAAAAGAGTCTAAGAAAGAATTGTACTTTTACCACAGATTCATTATGAAGGCCGTTTTGTTTGTTTTGAAGGCTAATTGTTTTTTACCACAAACCTTTTTATGTTTGTTTCTTAGATTCTTTCCATTATGGATTACCACAACACTTCGCCAGATTCTTCGAAGTTTAAGCGGCTAATGCTCACATTTAATCTAATCAGGATACTCATCCCGGAAACAATCTGTTTGCACTTTTTTAAGAGCCATATTTATCATGGATGTCTGTGGTTTATGTGCATACATTACATTTTACCGACGGCATCAATACATTTCTGCACGCAACCTAATTCAAGATTATTTTAATTATATTTAAAATGTTTAAGATGGGACAATAAGAAGAACCTTGAAAGGTAAACGAGGGAAAAAACCCAAATTAAGTTTTACAAGATGATGGCAGTCCCTACTATGATGTAAAAATTGGAATGTTGGATAACAAAACAAAAAGAATGAAAACAGATATGAGTCCTCTGAAATGAAATGTCTTCAAACAGTTAAGGGGTGTACAAGGAGAGATAAAATAAGGAGTACATCTATAAGAGAGGAGCTAGGAGTTCAGGCGATGCCAAAAAGATTAATAGATTACAAAAACAGATGGAAAGAGCATGTATTGCGAATGCCTAGAGAAAGATTTCCAAAGTAAGTTTTACAATAAAAGCCATGAGGTAAAAGGAGTCTTGGAAGATCAAGATTAAGATGGTAAAGTGAATCCGGAACTGGCTTAAAGGCTAATCCTGGAAGGAAGAAGATGATGTTTAAGATATAACGGTAACAAGTGGCAAATGATATGAAATACAAGTTAATAGCAATGAAAGAAAATTTGGAACACGGCTGTTTAGAATCTCCATTAGCCGTCTTTGTCGGCGTTCCTCGCCTCATTCACCAGTATTCTAGGAAACCAGAAAATGGTCCAAAAAGTGCGGCGAGCTTTTCCTAGTTCCTCAGAATATCGGAACGGAACGACTACTGGAGATTTTAAACCTCTAATGCAAGTTAATAGTTAGGCATATTCTTTTACAAAAGTTTACAGGAATAAAAATTTTCATCGTTACATTTTATATTATGAAAGCGAATTGAACATTTTAAAAGCCCTTAATGTACACATAATAAGGGCTGTTATTCTTCCGGTAGTCATCATAAGTTTAACGGATAAACTCTTTCCAGAATTTAGTTGCGATTTAAACTTTGTTCGCAGACGCTGCGTACACCATGAATTTTGAATGAAAAGAAAATTAGATTCCTGTTGGCAGCGGGTGGAGGGTTAATCTACAGAGATTATTAAAATTCCGTTACTGCTTATCTTTTGATAAGAAGGTTTTTAACCCCTATAAAGTTACTCCTTTAAAAGCTAAGCGATGAAAAATAGATAAGAGAGCTTTCCAAAATAGAAAGGACCGAAATATTATATGAACGTTTGGTCCTCGCGCATTATTTTTCAGCGCGTTGTTACACGTTGAATTATTATCTTCAATTGACCGTTTAACGAGCAATTAGGACAGAGAAGAAGGTCTTTGAGGGGATTATGCTCGTTAACCGATCTTCCGCTGCAAGTTTTTCCTTATTAATGAAAGAGATTTCGCATTTTGTGAGATTGGAGTTAGTACTTCATCGCAGCATACAAAATCTATTACTTATGCCATAGAGGAGTGGTTCCCAACCTTTTTCAGTTGGCAACCCACCTTTTCTTATCGGAATACCTATACGGTCCATCGGTCCATGGTGGAGTAAAAAAACCTTATTTGTACCCTACCCCTTCCTTATGTATATATAATTTATAATATTTTCTGATGGTTTATAAGATGGTTTCTGATAGTTTTAGGATCGAGTCGCGACCCACCTGTAACCCTTCCGCGACTCACTAATGGGTAGTGACCCACCGGTTGGGAACCGCTGCCATATAGAGTATCTTATGCAGGGCAATTCTGACACAAGTTAAATTAATCTCTAAAAGAGCTAAGCTTACATAACTGTAACACTCTTTTCATTGTAATTAAAATTGAAGTTAATAAATATGAGACTCTAAATTTCCTCTCCTCTTGTTTCCACCAAAATCTGCTGACCTCGACGATGGAGGATACGTGTGGGGGTCAGCTGGCTGGAAAGTAATGCCTCCACCTTCGTAACTTGCGTTTTGATGGGAATATTTTAATAAATCAATCGCAGAAATAACCCTTGGAATGTGCTCTTTAATTAACGACATTTATCATTCCACATACTTACCTGATACCTTTATACACTCTGCGAATGATGAACAAGTTTTCTGAAGCAATCACTGAAGAAGTTGACACTCTGATTCTGCTAACAGCCTCTCACAAGTCTCTCAACTTCTTCATCAGATGCATAGTGATGTCCCCACAGATCTCCTTTCATTATCTGAACTTAATGATTTGGTAATTAAAGAGCACATTTTAAGGATTATTTCTGAGTTTAATTTTGTTAATACATTCCCAACCAAACCCTAGTTACGAAGATGGAAACATTAATTTTCAGTCGAACCTCGTATTTATGAGCTGAGTTGTGTTGGTTGAGTTATTTCATACCAAATGATATCGCTTTGACTGAATATTGAGGTTCCTAGGAGGAATGAGGTTACTTTCCTAAGAGGAAGTATTTAGTATTTTAATAAGCATTTATGGTGGGATGCTCAGATATTTTCCGACCCAAAATCATTTCCCGGAGTTAAAATCCTGAGACAGCAACAAATGGAAGATAAATATCGAAAAGGTAATATAATATAATGATAGAAGGTGGCTTATTTCCAAACCAAGATAGCAAATCACTGGAAGATTTATCTTATAATATACCAAAGTGTATAATAAATTCAAACACCGATAATATTATTTAACAAATAATATCATTTCCCTCATTAAATAATAAATAAAGTTATTGATATTTCTCTTTTCAATCCTTTCATTGTTCATTTCTTAGCATGCGGTCATTCTTTCGCAATTTAGCAGTTTACGAGCAAACTATTTTGAGAGCAAGGCATACACTTATTATTTATCCATTCATACATACATCATAATAATATATACATTAATAATCAATACTAATATACGTAACATTGTTTCATTTTGAACAAGTTTTAATATCAGAGAAATCGCAATATGTGGTTAGATATAACTACAAAAATACTGAAAACGCTGAAACTATAGCCATATATGGAGTTTTTTGAGGTTATAAAAACGTTTTCTTTTAAATAATTGTTTGATATCAATGAAGAAAACCACTAAGTCAAGATCCATTCTATACGTTAATACAGTAACCACTGTCACAGTGTGTAAACTAAAGATTAAATTCGTTTTCCTTTATTCCTACAAACTCTGTCCATAGCTGTGTCCTGATAGCAATACCTTACCACAGCAATATTTCCGACTTCAACGCCTTGCATGCATATCGAAGCTGCGAATCAAGATATTTTCCACGCAAGTTTCAAATCATAGACGGCAGAAAATTGCCCGCTTATGGGCTGAGAAAGTACTCGGGAAGCGAGATAATGGCAAAAAGTGTGTAAAAAAATACAATAATCTCGATGAGTGAGGAGAATTAATTATTATTCTGAATAAATGAGAGGATTAAGAAGGTCAATGTCAATGTAAGTCAGGGCCATCAGAAACCAATGTTAAATATTCTGAGGTATGTACCAGTCTACAGAAAATTTAATAAATACTAAATGTAATTCATACTAAAAAAAGTGAATACATACATACTAAAGTTTTTACTATGGATTGATAAAATGGTACTGACGCGTTTAAAAAGCACTTTTCTGTATGCAGTATTGAACTATTTCATTCTGTAATGTATTATCATATTATTGTTAGAAGCATAAAGCAAAGGTGGTGAATATGAGTTTATATTTTTTCTGAAACTAAGCGCTCAAGAGTAAATCCATTTTTCATAAAATGCCAAACAACTCAAATATTTTTATTCACTCGGTGTCCTAAATAGATGAAGCTGGAATCAGCAGACCTATTAGATACCATGTCTACCTGAAGTTGATTATTCCACTAGTTGAAGGTGATAGTTTGTGAAAAAAATTAAAAAAAATGAATCTTACGAAATCTTAACTCATTCGAGTAAATCTTGCGGGTGAAGCTGTTAGAAAAATCGTGAACCGACGATTGAGCGTGTTACAACTGAGCACGGACAACTGAGCGCGTCTCGTTTGCAGACGGTACTAATTAAACGGCTATGTACAAAGTAATATTAAATTATGAACACTGAAACGAGTCTTTTAACCGATTACTGCTGACATTAGATTAGATATTTATGGTAAGTCAAAAGTTATTGTTTTTTACTGTACATTCTTAAATATTCTTTCTATTCTTATAAATAAAATTCCACCTACCAACAGGAATACATGCGGGAAACCAATAGCAACCAGGAGAAATTTATTCACCAAACAAATTCTGCGGAAAACCTATCGGAACCTGTTAGACTTCATGAGATCAATTCCAAAGCATTCTGTCCCAACGAGCAAAGAATTAATTAAAAATCACGTCACATCTCATCAAGCCTATCGGGCCTCAATGGTAGAAAAGAGGAGGAGGGTTTGAATAGGCATTGGGACGATGACTTTGCTATGTAATAACCGACAACCGAGGACTATAGCTTAAAAAGGAGGACACATTTTCTACGTTTTTCAGCATCACTTTAATCATAAAGTGTTATTCATTGAATTTGACAATAGATCCTTTTAACTCTCCTAATCATCGACGACTATGATAACTGGGATTTCAATTTTATTTCAGTCCCTCTTTATATACTGCCTCGGATTCGTGAATAAGAAATATGTACCTCTTGAAAAGAGCCCGCGGAGGAAGAGAAAGGAAAGCGGTGGCATTTGAGTCCTCCTTGGAAAATTATTCTGGGAATAATTCCGCCGCGCCCGCGGTATCTCGCGGTGATAAGTGTCGCGCGAGCATTGCTTTCTTTCATCTGCGCGGATTACTTTGGGATGTAATTCGCCGAGGAGCTGCTGACACGGCAGCCGGGGGAGAGCACATCGCCGAGTACATCCGTGCGCGACGGAAAAATGCCGCTATCACACAGCGCCAGAGAACCTGCCACACGCCAAACTGAAGAGTGCACGCCGCCGTAGATACCGCTTCTGGATTATATACGACTGGAACTGAGTATTTTCGGGACGTAAATTGTAGCGGCTGATCTATCTGAAAACCCAAAACTTCATTATTTTTCCGAGAAAATAGTTGATTGTAGAAATGCCGTTTGTAGGATGGTGAAGTGTACCATATACTGGTACGTGGAATATTTTTTAATTTGTGATTTGTTAAAGTATAGAGAAAAATGTATCTGCTATCAGCTTTGTCACGATATACTTCATGTCTATGATGACATAAAAACTATTGAGCTATGGGTGATGCTGAATAATGGCTCTAATTAAATTATCCTTACGGAACGCCAAGAAAAGTGTAGCCCATAGAATCATCTTATTTTATTATGTGAAAGTACTCCACTAATAGCACTTTACTTGAGGAAGTCTCTGCTACCTTACCAGTTCCAGTACTACTACAAGCTATAGGGAATCTCTACGTGTTCCTGGTACAATTAACGATTGAATGATATCATATATTTATCCTAGTTAAAACAAAATACACATATTGTGAATCATTTGTAAAGGGTGAGACACTAAGAATCATAAGGGTTTGGTGGAGGGTTTACGCGCCTTAAAATTATCTGCTAAAGACCATTTTGTTTATTTTTTAATTTTTTACTTTTATCATTATCTCGATAACTTATCTCACCCTTTATATTTTCTAATATTTGCTTCCCCTCGTTCTCTCTCTTTGCATTACACACTAAGAACCCTCTTAAATTATTTTTCATGGAAGCTTGTCCATTCTGCTCCCCTTCTCAAACATAACTAAATAAATATAATGTAAATGCTGTGCAAATAGGATCTTCTCCTGGGATCACATAAAAATATTGTAATTCCAATGATGTAACGTATGTGTTGCTGATACAATATCGTGATGAATGTAATTTTTTGACTTGTATTTTGGGAAAGGATAGAGAAAACAGTATCTTTCACTTACTTTTGTCTTATTGTTAGTCTTGTTCAAGGCTGTGATTATATGAATGATTCCGAGGTATGCATTATGATGAATAATGATATCACTTATAGCACTTTACTTATACTTTATTATAAGAATACTTCACAAAAGATATGGTTTTAAGAATCGTTACGTTTGATATACTTCCTTGACATATTCTATTCTCCCGTATGGAATATTATCAATCGATATTGTGTTTCGATTTAAGTTTGATCATATTACGTCCAAGTAAGTGTAGTCAAAATAGCTGAAACCATAGCGAGATTTTTAAAAGTATATTACCAGACAGAATGTTGTCTTCCGTAGAAAAGCAATATCCTTTTTACTCAGCTTACCTCCTTGTTAAACTGTACTGTTTCTTTGAATTTATCCTCCATCGCTATCAGGATCTAATGTAAAATCCATTATGAATAATAAAAATAATTGTAATAAGGAAAGGAAATTGAAACACGGCACTTAATGAATTTGAGCTTTAAAATCTAAAAAACACTCAATGCACATTTCAATAGCGATACAATCATCTTCAGGGGTAGAATGGTATTATACTGAAGATTATAGCATCACTATTGAATTACACATTGGGTGTTTTTTTAGAAAGTCGGTAAGGTGAGCCTTTCTGTTCTTTTTCGAATACTTGTGCAACGAGATGCGGAGCGCCGACAAAGACGTCTATTGGAGATGTTAAACCTCTAATACAGTCATTGTGCTCCACTTACGAGTACATGTTCCGCCTATGGTATTCTGGCTGGATAAAGAAAGAATGAGCAAACTACCTCACTTCTGATCTTCTTTATTGTTATGAAACCTCATTTTCCCCTAACTGTTGGTAGCTAACGTTAAAGGGGGTGAGATGCAAACCAGCCTTCGGACTGAATACTTTAAAGACAGAGTGGTGATAAAATCGCGCCAGATTCCTTCTCGGCGTAGAGCGAGATATTTATAAAATAAGATAGAATTCCGTGTCGAATAAATTGATTTCTAACGACGACTCGAATTATTCCATTGAACATGACTGCTTTATGATGGAGACAAATACGTATCAGATTTCGTTTCCCGCGAATCGGCTCTTTTAGTATATAATTCGAATTTATTGCGCCGTAAATTTAATGCGATAGATTTTTGGGTTTTTATTGCGACGGAGGAAACCTGAGCTCCGTGCTACGCGATGTTCCACGTCGTTCCCTTCCCTTTAAGCGGGAAAATTATGTTTGCCGCTAAATGCCTTAATTAAACGACCTTTATTAAGAGACTTCCTTAAAGGGATCCATTCGAAGCACGAAAGTACGTTTTAAACGATAAAATTTACGATTTTGTTACTTCCGAATTCTAGTAAGCTTAAGTCAGTTAATAGGAAAGTCTTGAGAAAATACTAATAAATAAATTTGATTATTCAATTAAAGAATTTATATTTTATAGCGATATATTCTGCTGGATATTACAATTATTATTTTCAAACAAAAATTCTTAAGCTCTACTTCGTAAAAACAGACACCTTCGAAGAACAACTTAATAAGTTCAAGGACAATTTTATAATTGAAATAAATAAGAAATAATTGCAAACACAAAGATTTGGTTTTAATCCAAGATTATTATTCTATAACATATACATTACATTTATTACATAAAATGCCGTATTCCTTTGTAAATTCCATGTAACAATTGCCTACGTGAACAGCTATTTGACTTTGTGATATGAAATTACGCATAATGTAATTCGCCACAACCATTAATACACCAATGCTACTAAGGGAAGTTTGTGCGTTCATTTTCCTCTTTTGTTTAAACTTGTATAATTTGTGAACAATTTTCACACGCTCTTGATTTTGAATTGTCACCAATTCAATACAGAGTTTGTTCTGCGCACCTGAATGCAATTGTAATAAAGTGAGCTATGTTTGCTATTATTAGTCTTCGTTAAGATGTATCTGCCCTGTACTTATAATACATTTCCTTGAAAATTTTTGGAAAAATCCTATCTTCTTCCACTGACAGCTCTCCTGATAGACTTATGAGAATTATCGGAGAAACGACAAACTTCGTGATTTATTGTATCCTCTAATCCATTGATCGTCCGTGTCCAATTAACTGGGTACTGATATTATTCTACATCCTTTAGCTCTAAAAATGCAGGTCTTTTGAATTCAAAATCAATTCTATAGAGTCGCCATTCAAGGAGGGTATATCCATTACGTTATTAGATGTTTTTCGCCAAAATTAGTCAATGATAACAAAGCGATAACATTTCTATCTATCCATGTACCACCGCCAATTTCTCAGTATTTTCACACCTCCTTGATTATCTTGGGAAAATTATCGAACTATAATCCTTCATTGAATCCATAAAATATACGATTTTAATAAAAATAGTGAAATATAGTGAATTTTTCTGATGCTTAGAACTCGAACGGCAGACGTCATTAAAATAACGAAAACGGCGGAGACCGAGTAAATTTTTACCCACCCTCTTGCTTTTTCCGATTCAGAAACTTTTATAAATAAAAATAAATTAAATAAAAAAGTTTTGTTCTTTGTTATGGTTAAAACTAGTATAAAAACACCAATTAAAACAATCACTCGTCGCGTCACAGTTAAGCTGAGTCTTACTCGAAGAAGCTTTCGTTGCTGTAAATATACGGAGTGCAACGTGGGAGCGGGTAAATGGCAGTGTATTTATCTTCATTTAAATTCTACATCCACATTAATACTCTGCAAGCCGCCTTTTGGCGTGTGGTAATTTTGGGCTCTAGAACTGTTTACAACTATAGAACTTTATCTGTAGAGAATATCCGCGTCCCATATCCTTTTGTCTTGAACACGTTTATTCGTATTAGTTTTAAGCTACCTAAAAATCATGAGGAGTTAGAAAATTTTTATCATAAAATATTCTAAAAGGAGAATATCTAGAAGTAAGAAATACAAGATTGAGCAGAATATTGAAAATATCCGAAAAAAGTCATGTCCGGTTCAAAAAGAGTCCAATATCCGTCCTTTGAGTGTTAAACAACTGCAAATTCAGTTGTAACATCATTGTGACTTATTATATTCGTTTTGAAACATTGTAATGACTTAACCATATTTTTATTTCGGTATATGTTGCAATAACGTATTGAGAATATTGCTACTCGTTCTTATTGTGTGAGAATTCTGGTGAAACAGTAACGCAGTAGAATGAAACAATCATTTTGGCAAGGTGAAGAATAAATCCAAAATCAAGTGAATGGTGTGTGTGAATCTGCAGAAGTATTGCATTTCTTTCACGATATCACTCACTAACAGAAAAATTTCTTTGGCAGTTGTCTTGCTCTTAAAATGACTTTTTGGAGTACTCGAACAACGAAGAATGAAGAAGAGTTAATTTAGTTGAATATTTGAAAAATTGAAGAGATCGAGAGCCAAACTTATTACAATTTTTATTATTGAGTATTTGTTTTCCAAATTGTAATTCCTTTCCAAATCTTTGAATTTTTTAAGACTTTGAATCGTAAAATGTCTTCGCAACGATAAATTACGAGATATATATTTTCTTTCATGACTTCTTAAATAAAAAATAGTCTAAAATTAAACCGTTGAAATTAAAGATGAAAAATCGTAGAAATATTTTCTAAGAAAACGGCTATTTAAAAAAACGTAGGAAAAGAGAAAACACAAAATTCATACTCTTGAGAGAGGAGATAAGATAAGATAAAGCAAATAACAATTTGGATTACTCGTTATTAAATAAAAAGCAATACTCTAAAAAGGGATTTGGAAGATAAAGTATTTGGGGCAAAGTAATTACAAACAGCCCGACAGGAAGAGTCAATTCGGCTTGAAGAATCACTCGAATCAATCAATTATTTCGGCGATAGAGAAAAGAATCGGGGAGAGAGAAAAATACGAGGTGATCTCGGGAGAGAAATGATAGCAGTGGAAGCAACAAAAATTATCTAGACACATCGAGAGCTTGAGAAAATCTGCTTCTGGATTGCGACCATTTCCGCTAAGTAGGCAATTTGGCAGTGAAAAATTAGACTGCGGTCGATTCTCTCCCCTCATAGAGACTCGAATTTTTCACTTGGGATTTCCCGACTGCTAGACTATCTCCATCAATCTTGGGCCGCTGATACACTGGCATTCGCTTGCCAAAGCAGCATCCAAAATATTCCCAATGAATCATGGGGATAGAGTAAATGAAAAGGAACGGCGAATTAGATTAATGCACGAAAGGATTTTAGACGAGTTATTTACTATTATTAACCTCGCAGAAGATCAAATGCCAAGGTATTGTTTTAAAGCGATCGCGGATACAAAAGTCATTTGTTCAATGTCGTTTATTCACGGCGATTAATCTTGGCTTTGTTATTTTAAGGGTGTAATTCGATTGCTTTATAATCTGGTGAATTTTCTTGTCTTGTTATTGAAAGATATATATGTAATATAAAACAAAATGTTATTAAAAGCTATATTTATTTGTGTGTTTATATATACAATATTGTATAACATTTCATAACAAAATACATAACATATTTCATTAGGAATTGTTTAAAATATTCCTTAAATTATACATCGATAATGTAAGTCTCGTCTTGGTGGTACTCTTTGACAAATACAGTAGATAAAATTAGAAACTGGTTGTTTGGTTATCTATTATTTTTAAGGTATAGTACGAATACATTTTTATAAGTTTATTTTATTGTGCTCTTTAAGTTGTTTTTAAACACGAAGCTTAAATAAATATAAATTGGCTCAGTAAAATGTAGCCCTAATGTAAAGTTAAACTTGTAAAAACATTAATTGTAGAATAAAACGAGTTTTCAATTGTAATTAATTAGATTTATTTGATCATAACTAACTGATATAGTAGCATTGGAAGCGAATTTCACCTATAGCGATAAAAACAACAATGTTTTACATTAGGATCTCGGTAGTTTTTTATGGCTAAATATAAGAAACATACATAAATTGTTGATAATCTGTTAACAATCCGAGACAGAGTTATGATTCTAATCAATGAATACCTTTCCAAAACGCTTATATATGTAGCTTATAAACGAAACTTTCAAACAAAACCACGCCCAACGGCATTGCTTTAATCACGCAGTGACATAAATTAAATCAAAAACGAATCAGGAATTTCTTACGACATGTATTTGCATATCTTTAAAGTAAATGGAAATTTTATCAATAAACAGCCTCAAACATCATAAACTTGTCATTCGTTTGTTTTAAAAAGTCTTCAAGTACAACTAGGATGGTTAGGTTTAACACACTGACTTAACTTCCCTCGTCAAATGATAAAGATCTCAAGGTTTGTTGATAAATCGTCCTCTCATTAAATGTGATGAGGATGCGAGATGTCGAATAAAGGGTTAGAAGACGCCTCATAAAGTTCGACGTCATTTTCCTGATAGTAACGTGATCCCAGCTCCAGAAGTAGGGATGATGAAGATCGGATAACTGCCATGTAATTAAGATATGGATCTTCTTAACCTACAAAGGTGACTTAAGACGATAAATCCTTAACCTTTAAGGCTAAAGTATGCCAAAAACAGGATACTTTGCCATAAATTTTAAGTGTGTTCTTTCATTCTCCGCACTAACTAGTAACAAAAAACCTTAAAAAATACACCAAATTAAATTTCAAAAATTTCTTCCAGATATAGTTCGTATTGAAGCTGCGAAATTATATCAACTTTTTTATCGTCTACAATATTTTTCATATCGCTAATTTATTTATACTTTTTGTCTTTGGTTCTATCTGAGGATCGTCAACTCTTTCCTATAATATGTTTATTTGTTAGGTACAATTCCACTTACTTCATTTCTGAAGTATCGTATTATCTCTCTGAAAACAAATCCTAATATTAGATACGTATAAAGTAAATGACGACCTCAATTAAAAAGATTTCAGGTAAATTTTTATATCATTTACGAAAATGTTACAGATGCCGAATTTTTCATTAAAAATCTGCTGATTCAATGACGATTTCCATGAAATTAAAATATTGGACAATGCGATCGCTAAATTTTTTTTTTGTTCTTTTATGATTTAGATGTTTAAAAACTCCAGAAGCCGTCTTTTTCAGCGTTCTGTACCGCTGTTGCTACTGGTTTTGGAAACAGTAGAGGGTCTCCGATTACTGAAAAATTTCCAACTATATATCAAAGAAATTATTCGCTTGTGTACATATCAAAGACAATACAATAAATGACTTATGCTCAAATAGGCTTGGTAAATCTTCACTATTTTTTAATACTTGTAATTCTTTATATTTCATAATATTTCCTTTTCGGCATCATTCGAACGTTTTCCACAACCAAATATTTACTAAGTATTTTCCTGATGTGTGTTTGATTAATTAAATTCATAAATCAATTAAAACAATGCAATCGAATAATATTAATCATAAGAATGAGATTGCGCACTTAAATCATATGATAGTCTTCACTACGTAATATTATTGTAATCGTGTACACTTTATATTCTTGAAGGTAGTTAAATTTCAGAAATCCTTAGTATGACCATATAAAAACGCTTGCGCTGTACTGTACTATAATATCTACGCAATTTTAGATAGTGTTCACAGGAAATTAAATAATTTCAAAACCGTATTTGCTGGAAGTCAATAAATGTTAAGATTTGAGAGCGGGAGCTAATGAACCTACCAATTTCATTCATGTCAACTGTCATCGACGTATCTGTTTACGCCCTAATTGCCTCGATGAAACTCGAATTTAATGAAATGACGAAATGCAATTACGGAGCTGGCTCTAGGGCTCAAATCGGATAAGCGATCAAGGAATCTACTTCCGTCATAAAACGGCAATTAAAAGTGATATGGAAAGCGGTACTACTCGACGGTTCTTCAGAAATCGCAGCGAATCAAATCTTCGCCAACGATTTAACTGTCGGAGGGCTGAGATTGATGGCTGTATCGTTCGTTACGCCAAGTGTAAATTGTTCTCCCAATTTATCGACGCCAATACCTGTCAGCAATCAGTGGCGTGTCTCACATTGAATCGAAGTAATTGGCTTTATCGCAAGTGAGCCGCACACATCCACCTCATTACGTGCGATTCGCCTACCGGCGTGTTTGTTTACGCTCTTTGCAGACGGCCAACATTCTTTAATTTAGAAAATTTGAGAATCTTAGTAAACGACTCGTATATATAATTCCAGAAGGGGAAAAAAAGCTGTCTATTGCATAGCTCACCAGTCAGGTTGAGAATGTTTGATTTGAGGAAATCTTTACTACTGCTTTGGGATTATGATGGTTTAAGGACTGTGACCGCAAGCGGAATTACAGTTCGTGGCACAATACATATTGATTGTACCCAAGCTAGATTAAAATAACTAGAAATACTTTTAGAATAAATTGTCACTAAATTCCAAAACCATCAATGGATTAATGTTTTTGGTATCAAGTGACAATTTATTTTATTACTTTGCCATCAGCGGTATACCTTTATTAGAAATACTATTATTAAAACATACTATTTAAACCTAGCCTATGACCCAAGTATCTACAAAGATTATACATTGCATAAAATATATACAGTAATACTTACAATATTGGCAAGGTTCAGCATAATTTTAACATTAAGAGAACACTTACTAAGCAAGTGATGCCACATATTTTTTTTAACTTTTTTTAAAATCTTTTGTATATTTTTGAAAAATCCCATGATTCAGTATAATAAATGACGGGAACGGATTAATTTTCGCTTTCTATTTTCCATAAGATGGTAATGTTAAAAAATGCCCTCGTATGTCTATGTCTACGTGAGGATCCCGCAAGCCGCCTTCCAGCATGTGTTAATTAACTTAATTTCTGAATCGTTCAAGCACCTTTTTCCCTTGTCTTCCCCTCAATATTAGAACGGCCTGTATAAAAACTGTCCAATTACGTCTTTTAGTACTGAAATAAGCATGCAGTGTACTTCAAATGGATATTCCTGGTAAAATTAGGAACGACTGATTGCTATCGCTTTCAGTATTCTGAATATATATTCTGATGAAATTGGAAATCATAGGTAAGTTTTAAAAGTAATTTTACACTGCTAATGCTAAAGCTACATTGAGCTATCCAGTAAGATCATTTATTATTCTCAATTAATAATTTTAAGTTATTAAATAGAAACAGCGCGGACGGTTATATGAATGAGAAATTTATAATAAGTAATATTTCATTATCCTTTTTTTGCTAATTATACTTAAACTATGTAAAGAACTCGTGTAGTATGAAATGTAAGCACCAAGACTCCACTTCCCTAATCTATTATTTTCGCATATGCTTCGCGGGAAGATGAATTCTTGAATCCATTCGTTCTTGCTTCTATTTCTCTTCCTCGCAATTTCAAAACGGCATATATTAAACGGAGGTCGCGTTGTATCCTTATCTTCTGAGAACGTACTTCCTCTGAACTTACTCAGTAAATTTATCCTTAGTATTAATCTTTTATCTTCTAATAACTCCCACCCCGCGCCCTGAATCATCTTGTGAGTAACGCTCACTGATTTATCGTAGCAATTCTTTATAGAACGTATCGCCTTTCGTTGCACCTCATGTATGAATGATTCTTTCCACGTGTGAGTCATGCATGCTTGTGCCTACTTGAGGCAAAGAGTTTTCTTGCGTAATTAGTACGCTGATGGCTTCTCGTATTCGCAATATTTCTTAGAGCTTCCCTATCCTAGCATTATACTACTTTTGCTTCAAAAACATCCGGTAGCGTATTCAGGGGAAGTACAAAAGACTCTTATGCCTCCTCACAGTGAATTACTCTCCCGGATTTAAAATTTAAAAATGAAGTTCTATTTAAGATGTATCCCCGGTTAATGAAAATTTTTTATATGTATCTCAATTTGTCTCCCGAGAAAAGAAAATCAAAGATAATAGTATAAATCCAAGATCACTGAATTCCTTGATTTTACTTTTACAAAGATTTTTAACGTTTCAAAATGAGTTCCAAGACTTTGAATTATTATCCGCAATAATTTTTTTGTGTCTTCGCTTATGACGGTACATAAATGCGATAATTCATTAAGCTCACAAATAGGTTTTCCTCTATTTATTTTCTTATATAGTTATGTATCTCTTTTTCATTTTATATGACGAAGGTTCAGATGTTAAAAGAGATGTAATAGTCTTACCCAAATAAAACTTATTATTATTATTCCTACATCTTTTGAAAATTCATCACGTTTCATCACAGACCGCATTCTTTTCTACCTGCATTCACGTCTTCCCATCTCTCCCTCCATTCCTAGAAAAATTCTCTCCAAAACGAAAATCACCCCCCTTATCTACCACCATTTAACAAGGAGGGCACACTTCTTGTCACAGTCCTCTTTCACTACGTGCGATTCCTATAGAGTATTTGAAAAATCGCGGCGTAAATTTGCTAGAAGGCATCAACGCACGTACCGTTTTGCACTGAGAGAATTGTAACGCGTAACACTACGATCGATTGCATAAATTCGCCTTCGCTTTAGAGCGGACATCTGCGAAGGAAGTAACTTTTCATGAGCCCGAGGGGAAATTACTCGAACTTTTCATTTCATTACTGTTTCCACAAAGTTTAAGCTTTTCTCATTAATGAAAACCGAACGATCGAGTTTATCCCGGCGAGAATATTGGATAATAATTGAGAAATTGCTTCCCAGTTTTCAATCGCTGTTTACCATTAAAAATGGAAGGAGAGAACTCTCCATTAAAATGTGTTTGCATCAAATTTAGACAATTTAATTATAGTGCTAACTCCGAAAAGATTTATCTCGCATAAAAGTTATCGCTTTTATTGGTTTTAAAAGCTCCCACTCCCACCTCCTCCCACCACTCCCACCGGGAATCTAACCCGGGACCGCTTTCACGTAATATTTAGCAATTATATTAAATGAATTAATATCAGAGCGAGCTTGAGACTTATACATATATGACTCTCATATTTAGGTAGCAGCAGAAATAAAAACGAAGAAGAATTTTCCTGGCAAATAAAGCATAAGAAAAAAAAAGAGCTCGCGTTATTGCTGACGGCAAATAATGCAAGATTGAATACGAGGAAACGCATAAAAAAACCAATGTATGGGGTGTCCTTTCGCTTGTGAAATATGAACTGTTGAGTCAGCAGAGGTGAGAATATTGGACGCAATAGAGAGGTAAAGGAGAACGATGACAATAAAGTGGACAGACCGAGTAACTAATGAAGAATACCTCCGACGGGAAAATGAAGAGAGAAGTCGAACTTTGGTGAACAGACGAGAGATATTGATTGGGAGCACTTTGAGGCATGGTAGTCTGCTGAAGACAGTACTGGAGGGAATGTGGAGGAAATATAGAAGAAGGTCGAGGTTGGATTAAGAGACCATGGTTAGTAAATTAAGGTTGGGAGATATGAGGAAATAAAGCGATTGGCAGTAAACAGGACGACCTGAAGTGCCGTAGCAAATCAATCGCCGTATTATTTAACTTATTATGATGATGTGAAATAGTAATAATTATAAAATATTATTATTGATTCAAATATTACAGGCAGACTGATCTACTGTCTACTTACTACTACTATCTACTAAATTACTATCGTAATTATAATAATCCAACATTATTGACTATTATAGAACATTTTCCATCAACTAGAACAATGTAATTATTACAATGCCCTTATCACTTAGACAAAGCATTCCATCATTTGAATACAACTGTCTCCAATCTAAAACTATACATTATTATTAAACAATTGTTACCTTGCTACAAAAGTACACCATTACAATGAAGTTGTTTATCTTAAAAATGGTATATTTTCGTGTAAAAGCTAAATTACTCTATAACAATTAACGTATATTAACGTTACTTTACAGCACTTACTTATCATAAAATAAAATTATTTAAATGCAGAATGAGATGATCATTTACTTTGACGGAATTAGATCCGCAGATATTCTCAGAAGAAGTTATTTGTCATCCTGGAATAGTAAAATATTCTCAAGCTTTTCTCGTACTTATGTTGACGAGTTCCGATATGATGGCTCATTTAAATTCCACAGCAATCCTAATTTACCATCTTAGGCACGCAAAAATTTCGTTAATTACGTACTCATTCTTCCTTTGAAGAAAGATTCGACCCATAATTAAAAATATGAAAGTCGAGAAATAGAAAATTCGAGTTTAAGGGAATCTCATGACAAAATAATCATTTCCACAAATCATTAATTTTCTGTAGCCAAGAACGACCGGAAAATAATGAGGATGAAGGGCGACGCTGCTATGTCAGCAATTGGCAATGATGAACGCAAGGAGGCTCCACTGGTTTAATCACATCAAGTCGAATGCCTGTGGCGCATTGGTATTCCACAATCGAGGGGGAAGAATCAAAAGTAATATACGCTGCCCAGCGTATCGCTTCTGATCAGTTAAAATCGAGCTAACTTCTTAATTCACCAGTTAACTCTCTTCCAAAGAGTGATATGAACCATCGGTCCTATCTTGCGAAGTCATTCAAAACGCAATTTCAATTGCAAATGCATTTGATATGATTCCAGAGGATGTTCTGCCTCCGACTATCAGGGGACAAGTTGACTGAAGTGGATTTTGGGGAGCGACCCGAGGGCATTGCGGTTCTATTCCCTACCAACCTGTTTACCTGAAAACCAACGATAGCGCCGAGCCAACCGTCGAACTTGGAAAGGGGATTTGCGGAGGCCAAAATTGGAAAGTCGCTCGAATCCAGTCCAATGACACAGTCCTAAAATTCTTGTGGAAGAAGAAATACAACTTCTGATGGCCTTCTTGGGCGTCATTGATAGTAGGAACAAATTTAATTCAAAATGACTACGCTTCCTAACTTTTATAATACACTATTCTCCTTTAGCATGCCTTTTAGGTACTCAGCCCCAAAACAAATTAGAACACAATCCCCTTCTCCATTAGGTTTTAATGGCTGTACAGAGAGAATTTGGCTTACGAAGCAAGATGAGGAGTGAGGTAGTTTACCTTTGCTTTCCTCGCGGAGCCGGAATGTTTTGAGTGGTAAACGTCCAAGTTGTTGCAGTAATATGACCCTAAAAATAACACTTTCCATAGTAGTCTATAAGGAGAGATCAAAAAGTAATCTCTCACGAGTCTTGTAAAAATGCAAATGGAATCCCTAATTAACTTCTTTGACCTTAACCCTCGACAGACTGCGGATGCCATATGGCATCATCCGACACCAACTATTATTAAGTCGTATTTCAATTTGTATCACAGAATAGGAGAGCTCGATGAAAATGTTGCAATTTTGTATTTGTTTGGCTAGTTTTATAAATATGTTTGGCATAATATTTTATGGGTATTGTTTTCAAGCAATCAATAAGTGAAATACGTAAGATTTTAAAATAATTACAAAAAATAATAATTCCGGCCTTGGATGGTTAACTTCAAATACCATCGAAAATAGTTTCCTTTTATCTTAATAACATATTGTTGCAGCTCCTCTTTTGAATCCTCTGTAATCTGTAGTAGGGTCCTGATACCAAAATTATTTAATTTAATTATTGAAACTACGTATTTAAATAGCCCTATTTAAAAAAACATAAATATGGTTGCATTTAACAACTCCTGCTCTTGACTCTGTTCAAATGTTATTCTAGTGATACATTCTCGACTTATTGTATTCCGCAACCAAATCGACTTCAAATACGCAATTCTGTACGTAAACAAGAAGTTTCGCTCTTCCAAAATTCTTAGGAGACTTAAAAGTGTTTATGTATTTTAGATACAAATACAAGTTAAACCAAAATAGAAAAAAATGATTAGACTATACCGTTTACGTCTAGAAATTATTATTTACTATCCTCGTTATTAAGAAGCGGCAGTAATAAGGAATCTTGCTCAAATTTAATAATAGAATTTGAAGGTCAAAACTGCGTTACCCTTTGCTCATGTCATGTCTACAGCCTAGTATAAAAGTTAAGAATTCCTAAGGAATGGCGTAGAGGTTTGGGAAATAATTAATATCTAATTTATAATATCATCATTGTTATACACGTGTAATAAACAGGTCAACATTGTGTATATTTGAGCTGGCGGGATCAAACCAATTTCGGATATTCACGTGTTTGCATCACATTGATTTTTATACCCTGAGGTGGTTTCTTCACTAGCTTACCTTTAGAAGCCATGAGAATTTCCTTTCAATTTATCATGCCTAGTGCCGACAGCCTGAGCTCATACAAAACCACAGAAGTCCCTACACTCGTCAAAACCTCGGTAGTTCTGGCATTAACTTGGTCTCAGAAAAATGAAGTTTCGTATTAAAATGACGATAAATGAAGCGTAGGATTAACTAACGATTTCAAAACTAGCGATGCCACAGTATGGAAGAAACTAGACCCAGAAAATTGATAGTAGTAGTGCTTTCACAGCTTAGATTGGGGGTGGCGAACCTATGGCACGCGTGCCCAAAGTGGCACGTGAAACTCCTATCTTTTTTGCATTATTCACTCAAGAAATGAAGTTCCACAGTGAAAAAATGTGGATCCTGTTTATTAGTAGTGACAACTGACGACCATTTAAGTCTTATACCACATCTTAATCGCATCGTTGACATTAAAAAATGAATAATATCACCATCTCACTGTATGATTCGTCAACACATTACACAAGCCCTTTATATTCATCAAATATAGCACTTAGCCGCAAAAAGTTCACCAACCCTGGCTTAGATAATTTCCCACATGGGATTTCACCGAGAATCGAACCCAGAACCGCATTCAATAAAGCGGAATGCGTTGCCTACAAGACTCTACTAGGAAGCCTCTCTTAAAATCCATCTTCCACCCCTGTTCGCGTTTCTTCTGCTTCTATGAATTCTTACGTTTAAAAATCGTTCACTCACACTAATTTACGTTTTTCTTAAAAATCGTTACCAGAAGGGCAAGAACTGAAGAAATCGTCTTTACCAAAATTTCCGCATCGCAACCGCTCAGTTATTCCAATACCGCGACACCGCGAAATTGGAATTCATTTGAGCTCGCGGATATATGAATCACGTTTGCAGCAAAAGGGCACGTTGAATGCGTGCGACTTCCTTTCACGACCGAATTGCGAAAGGGGAAGAATGCGCTCGGAAAACACGTCCCACTTCCCAGAAAATTACTATTTGAGCGCAATTTGGAAGTTTTGCGATGAAACGCTCTAAGACTTCACAGAGAGCGGAAAGGTTATCGGGAAATTTGCGCATGAATGAGGTCTCCTACGGGACTCCTTTGTGTTTCGCCGCGCTCTGTTTTTAAATTAAATTTCCCAGGTGTCGAGAATGGTTTTTCTGCCCGCAGACGCGGCGTTTTCCGTTCCAATCCGGCGAGGAATCTTCCGACTTTGGAACGAGCACCAATTTGTCGCCGAATCGAGAATATCTGCGACATTGCTGAAGGCCGAAGAAAAGTTTATGCTTATCCTGAATGTGCATTTCCACCAAAACAAATGTGATTCCAAACTATGACGAGGGTTTCTGTGGATAATGTCACACAACGAAAAGCGATGCGGGCTTTGGCGAAGCGTTCTATTTCAATACGTTGATAAAAGTAATGAATCGGAGGTGCTGGAGATGGTTGGGGAGGAGAGAGCTTTAATTGAGGTGATTAAGCATCGAAAGAGGAAATGGGTGGGTCAAATATTGAAAGGGGAGTGGATGCTCAAGAAAATAATTGAGGGTAGAATTCAAGGGAAAAACAGAGTGGAAGACAAAGGCAAAAGATGTTGGATGAATTAAAGGGTGGGGTGAGCTACGAGGAATTGAAGGAGATGGTGTTAAATAGGGATAATATTGATGCACTTGAACCAACCGGAAGTACCAACTTCAGCTTTGATGACGATGCATTAGATATTATCAAAACCCTCGGCAGGGAAACTCTTAAGAATAGAAGTACCGAGTATAGACACAGCCTTTTCGACCGAATTTTAATGAGTGATTTTCGTTACAAAATTTGCGATATAGAGTTTCCCACCTCTCTTCCCTATATAATTGTTTCTTGCTGATCTCCGTTACCCGTTCATGCAGAGTAATATACAGTAACAGGCAATAGGGAGTCGGATGTTTCACCCCCCTTTTGTATTCCACACACGGCTCGCAGAGTACTAAAGTAAAGTAAAATACTAGATGGTACTCGCCAATCAAATAATTTCATGTCTCCTATCAATAATTAAGTGTGTCACCTTTTCTTTGAATTTTTGCAACTTTAAGATATTGAGCAGGGTTTTAGTCGATTATTTAAATATCTAAAATGATAAATTTTAAATTGAAGTTTTCCCCCACACATATATTGCGTTTTTATTCCAGGTAGAATCGATCTTTTTCCTCCTTTATTATCAAAAGTTTGATTTGAGCAATTCTACAAAAATTTAATCGTCTTTTTGATGCCTGACAAGGAAAATAATTGAGCTGAGAATATGAAAGGAAAGAAGTAGTGAAACGATTGAGATTAAGAGAATGGAACACATTCTGTGCTCATAAGGAATCATTAATACTTCTTTACGAATCGAGCTCACAAAGAGAAAGAAAAGTCTTCCAAAGGAACTTCCAAACTCCCTTAAATTGAAAGACGGATCCTTATGTCCCCGCACTTTTCAAGAGCACTGAAATTCCGGGAAAGAATATTATAAGAAGATAACTATTCACTTTATGAAAGACTAAATTCAATCTGATTCTCGGAACTTCTGAAATTATTTACAGGCTCAGTTGTACTTTTTATTAGGTCGAATTTTCGAAATTAAATCTTATTTCATGTACACCGAACTAATATTTTCTCTCTTTTATAAAATTTAATTATTTTAGAATTAACAATAAAATTTGCATTCCTAAATTAAGAACATAAATTTTATTAATTTTCCATATCATTTCATTATTCAATCAAGATTTAATTATTTTAGAATCTGATATGAAAGTCACATTCCTGAATTGATGCCATCAATTGTTTCATCCATGTCATGAAAAATACTTCCCCCTGTTTTGGATTTATATAAACCATAATTATTAGAATTATTAATAGAAGAGAGCCTTTATAAATAGAAGACCGTGGTATTACAAATTTAAAATACGAATGGTACTGCCCAAATTCTACATGCGAAGTGATGAGTATTCGATATCAATTCCAAGACGCAAACGTCTTGTCAACTGCCTTCACTTTAACTCAAAACCCATTGATATATTCGTATATCGCTTGTTGTGACGGGAGATTAAACATTGACAACAGCATTGGTCAATCTCCTTCACTTCTCTTGTTGGGCTGGTAAACATAAGGAAACCCACTGGACGTGAGATGAGATCATTCTGCTTAGGGTCAATTGGAAGGGGAAGACTGCGCTTGACCGCGAGGTCCTGTTGCAGCCGTGCTGGAGTGGGTTATCGTGGTCGCTGGTACACAGTCGAGGTCTGCATCGTCTTTTGCCTTGACCTTCAGGTGCTCTCCTAGAGTTAAGGCTGTGTAACAAAGTCCGCAAACAGTGTCAGAGTGGATTCTGGCTTTATTCGAAGATATATAAGCTCTAAAGTCTTCTCTGAAGTCTCGAATTAATCACTTAAATATATTAAGTCAATCGAAAGAGCTGTTACTTAGTGGAACTCTATGATTAAACAAGGTAATAAATTAACTTTGTCTGCGCCTGATGATGACTAGTTCTTAGGCGAAACTAATCTAAACATCTTGAAACTAATGAGTTTCGACTAAGATATTTAGTGTATCTTATGGAATAAAAGTTGTGGAACTTTGACAATCTCATCTTATTACCTTTTGCTTAGCACATAAAAATGTTAATTTCGATGGAGTACATCAGTCTCATAGATTTAGAAGCTGAAATTTCTCATAAATGATAATTTAACTAATAGAATACAGATTATTGTCATGTATTAATGAAAACAAACATTGAAAATATATTGTTTTTGTTATTATTGATTTATTGTAGCGGAGTATCAATATAAACCCCCAGAATTACTATATAGTTACAAGTATTAAAATTCGACGTTTGTATTTCTTTTTTAACATGTTAAGGGTTTGCTAGAAAATGGGTCTTTAAGGCGGTAAGTATTTACACTAAGATACTGAAGTCTTATAAGATTCTAGAACCAATATTCGGCCACAGATGTTTGGTACATTGATATATGTATATGAGTTTTAAGTAAACATCTGTATGATCAAAGTAAAATACTCATTATATTTTATATTTAATTTATACACAATTTTCATGTTGTTCCTTGCTATTCTCCCGTTACCCGTTAACACTAGGTAATAACTTGATAACCGTTATGATTTATTTCTATTAATCCTGCATCTATTTGCAACTCGAATCGTCATGCTTAATCCGTATACAGTGTATAATTCAAGCCCACTTATCTTTCCGTGCGTCGAACCTCGCAGCTTAATGTGGAACGAATTTGATAAAGGGGAACATGCAGCACGTGCAATTAGATGGTAAAACAGGCCGAACGAATTTCAGACCTAAAACATACTCGAACCTTTGACGGTTTAAATATTAAAGGGGCAGAATGAGACGTGGAATAAAATTTTCGACCGGTTCAAAGATAGCATGAGGCACCCTACTAAGAGTGCGGTTGGTTCGTAATCGACCACCGGTAAACGCAACGACCGAGGCTTAGCTCAAACGACAGTCAAAGATGTCCTCTTGCGGTACTCGGAGGAGCACGCAAGGTCAGGGATGGCTTTTCAAACGCCTCGGTGCTCTCGAGCCCTTGGAAAAATGTACAGTAAGAGCAGCGTCGAGCGCTGACTAAGGAGTGCACGTCAATAGAGGCAACCCACCGAACTGGGGGTCGAAACCCGGTCGATGATTTGACGCCTTCCCTTCCCACCCTCACAAGGGCTAACTCGCTCATTTGTTATCCTAATTACGTAAAAACGAACAAGAAGATAAATGGAAGGAAACAAACAGGATCGAATGACAGCTGTTTGACATCGCTTCTCAACTCTAAATGTATGAAGAATAAAAAAATGGAGTGGAAGAGTAATTGAGTCTGTTAAGTATTCAGCCGGAAGACCGGTTGATACCTCGACCCATCTAACACGAGCTATTAAGAGGGAGATAAGGCTTGCTAGGCAGGATGAGGAGTGAGGTTGTTTGCCCTTGCTTTTATCACCATTCAATAATGCACGTAAAAACAAGCAAGAAGATAAATGGAAGGAAACGTACAGAATCGAATTTCAGCTGTTTGACATTTTCAATTCTACAAACACGAAGCATAAAAAAATATAGCAAAAGGTGGGGAAGAGTGATTGAGTTTGTAAAGTACTCATATCAAAGACCGGTTAGTACCTCAACCCCTCTAACACAGACTTCTAATACTAGGGGGATGAGGCTTCGCAGGAAAAATGATGAGTGAGGTAGCTTATCATTGCTTTCCTCACCAGTTCTCATATTTGTTATTCACTAAGAAATAATTTTTTTCTGTCATCAGTATATTTCAATTTCTCATCAAATTATAGAATGAAATTCCACCAGATTTCGCTTGAGACTATTAATTGTATTTATGTTCAATAACACACTTCTTGGAATTCCATAAGGAGAGATTAATTACGAGCACGCAGTTTCACTATTTAGCATCACTCATTACTCAGTTATTTCCATGTCTTAACAGCCATCAACAACACTGTGACGAAAGTAAATGAAAGATTTATTTTTCTCTATCCTCTGCAAAATAAGGAATGAAAAATTTCCCATTCGTCAGTATATGGTAACACGAGTAATTACGTATTATGAGATATTTTTACGCCAATTAATAGACAACCGATCGATTGTTGGACAAACTTCTCTCTGCATAAATTAATCTTAAAATATTTTTCCTCTAAAATACTCGAAAATGAACGGAAGTTTGAAACACTGTACATCCTCAAATATTTAAAGAAAGAAGTTGAACACTGTTTCTATTGTACCGAGTAAAGCGTATTTTTTTAAGTCTTCTATCAATCTATCTATTATGGTTCAATTCCTCAGAAATTATATCATACACTGGAACGTGCATCAAACAATGAACATGAAGTTTATTTTCCTACAGCAATATCAAGTCATTCAGTTTCGGGTAACTTCAGTTATTTGATTTTTAAGTGAAAAATAAAGATCAAATATCCTGCAACTGTTTCCAAAAGAAGAAAACTTATATAATCTAAATATCTTCATACGGAAAGAAAGAAGAAAATTAAAAACACGAAGGCAAATGCTTCTGAGACTTCTGCAACGAAATACAACAATACGCTTCGTAAACTTAATAAAGTTCGCTTCCGCGAAATTTTCAAATTCAGCTGACTGAAAAAAGATCGCATACAAAAGCTTCGCATATTATTGTAGTGATATTTAACTTGAAATTTCTTATCTAAAATATGTTCAGCAATTTCTATGCATAAGCTTCCGTCAAGCAGTGTATAGTATGAGGAGAGCTATAAATAAATATGAGAGACTAGCAATATGTAGCACAATTTACCTACTGTAACGAGTTCCACCGATGCAAAAGAAATATATTACTCATTCAAATTTTACTTTTGAAAAATATACGAACAATAAATCCACAATCATTAAGTTACGATTACCTATTATTGTTAAAGATAATATTGTATCTTTTTAAATTGAGGATAAGTTAGATGGAAGACGAGACTTTACAGTTTAAATTTTGCTAATAATTTAAGGCATTATTTATTTATCTATTAATAAGATTTTAGTAGGAGTGCATATTAAAAACAATTATAATACGCCCAGTTCTGTCTATTCCACAAAAATTAATTTCTGTAACTAAGTAACACACTTCACACACTTCAATGCAAAGATGTTATGCTTATAAATAGCTCATTACAGAATGATGATTATTATAATAAATACCAGCAATAATAATAACGATAATGAAAAATAGTAATATAATATCCTAGAACATAAACATAAAAATCATACTTTAAGGAAAAATCAATACATAGTTATATAAAGTATATAATCAATACGAGACTCCATCACATCGTAAGAGATATTATTCCTTAACATAACTCATGGTGAAGATCAGATAGAAACACCTAATAAAAGTGTGCCACACTCAGACAAATTTATGCACCTTATCGCAGTGTATATCGCGGTCCCAAAAAGGGGGGAGAGAGCATTAAATCCTTTAAAGACGTGTTTGGTTCCCCGGAGAAAAAAATGTCACCCTAGATTTGATTTAAAAGACATTGAGGAAGAGATTCTTCTTAAGAGAAGCAGCAGCGAGACCAATATGGGTCAGCCAGACAAACAAAAACGGAAGCGCACTCTGAGATGATCATTGAGTATTCTCCGAGCGAAATATGTAAGGAAGCGAGGTGAGGAGCAAAAACAAGCGACGGAAGGGAACCTAAAATGCTTCTGTCATCTGTAAAGAACGAGGAAAATAGTAAAGAAAGAAAAGCAAGCCCCAGGGGAGAGAGGCATGGGTTACGTGGGAATAAAAATGTCTCCCTCCATATCTCTTGCTCTCTATCTCTCCATATATACAGAGAGAGAGATAGAAAGGACATGTCTGAGTATATATACATTATTGATGTAAATGCTAAAGTTCTCTAATACATATATATATACACTGGTAGAGAGGAAATATTGTTGTGTTCATATGAATTATTGATGCAATTGCTAAAGTCCTCCAATAGATTTTTTGTCCCCTTCCCTTTTGAAAAGCTTACTGATTGTACTTGCATTCTATAATAAAGTTCATTACATATTTTGATATGCATTTCTCTAATATTTTATCAAAATTCATCTAGTATGTTGGAATGTATTTCACTAATATTTATCAGTACAGAGTAAGATTCAGATAGACCTGAAGTTATTACATTCATTCTTCATTTTGTGTTTGGAGATAGGTTTTACAACAGTTATTTTTAATTCTTTTGGTACAGTACCTTGGTTCAAACAACAATTCATAAAGCGCGCGAAAAATTTGAGAAGAGTAATGTGATTCTTGATATATTTTTTATCAGTGTTATCAAATTATGTTTCTTTATTGTACATTTAATTATATATACTATATTTCCTTCCTTAATATATTACCACAATACTATATCCGACGTCGAACTGCTGACTGACTGACATGATGGTAATTATACGTGTGTGTTTGTATGATGTACAATACCAACGTCTCCATTGTATTGTACATACATTCATGCACAAAAACATATAAAACCATCAAAATCATCATCAGCCATTATCGATCCGATATGTTTGTATGTATAAATAATTCCATCATCATCAGCGTTGTATGAAGGTCTTTCAGATTTTGCTGCCCTTGTATGTGTATATACATCTTACTCTCTATCTCTCCTCTATATATATATAACGGAGGATATAATGGTGTCGGAGTAAAAGAGTGGCAGGAGAGGAAAAAGGCAATTGAAGAGACGAAGAGATTGCCTTGGGAGACAGGAAGCCACGGAAAAGAAGATGGACTGAGGCGAGCAATCCGACGCCATAAAGACTAAAGAAGAACGAAAGGGATGAAATCGTTCGTTGTGATCTAAGGTCCTTAAGGAGGAAGTATGCCATCACACTCTCCCTGTGATACCTACAAGTTTTTATGCCTTGCTATAACATGTCCTATATAGCCAGTATATGGCATAAAGCTTCCCTTCCGCAGATTACGGGGATTCAATTTCTTTCTCGTTTTTGTCTCTCCGATCGGTAGATTTAGCACGCTTGAACTAGTCCTCTCACACTCGGAATGGCCGTTGCTTTATGTCCGTGGCCCTTATAAATGCGAATATCGCTGGCGTAAAAACTAAATGCGAGGATGATGCGCGTTAAATTTTACTATGCTGATGTCGAGCGATAACTTAATGGATGATTATTGCCCATCCCTTTATCGATGAATGTAATGATTAGGTGCTCGTTGATCATGATACGTATCTGTGACCTGTCGAAGTAAAATGCTATAGATACTTCCTCATCGAAATAGATCGAATTGGAGTTCGAAAAGTTAACTGGACTGAGAATTTAAAACTCAGTCTGTAAGTTTTATCACCTTATTCCAAAAACTTTGTCTCCATTAAAACTGAAATTATATTTTAAAATTTTCTGTGCTTAGAAGTAGAAGAAAATTCAATCAATTACGATACGAAACGCAATCACATTTAAATATTTGGTAATTATTTCAACTTCTTCAATGGTTCAACTTCAATGGTCTTCAAAATAATATTCCCAGACGCGATAAATGATGAGTAATTGCACTGATTAAGTTCACTCCTTGTGGAATATTTAGAAAATTATTATTCCTAGAATATATGTTCTATGCTTATGTGAACATGTTCGAATTATAGCATTCTGGTTCGGTGAGAAAAGCGAGGGAAAACTACCTCACTCCTCATCATTCCTGGTAAGCCTCACTACCATCAACTAGCTTCTAGTTGCTTGCTTTAAAGGGGAAAGGCTCCTATTGAGTTCGTGCTTTTCAGACAGAATCAACTTGACTTCGAACGTTTATATAGGTATAATTAAGAATTATAATTAACGGATTCGCTACCTCAAATTACTGTTAAACATCAATTTATTTCCTGCAAAATTACGCTTACGTATTACATACATGAAGGGTAGACTTGCTAGTTTACGTGCCTCTCAGAAATATTGTGGCACACCGAGCGCTTCCTCAGCGAACCGGTCGAGAGGAGGCGCCGCCTTACGTCATTCCCAGTCGCATGCAAAATTCAGATCCTGAATTTTTCTCTTTGAAGAACTCCTTAATTCGCTACCTTCCGGCGACCTATTTGACAAATTAAGCATTCCGAACGAAAGGTCTGAGGGATGATCCCGAGCCAGGCTTTAAAACTAAACAACGACTCAAAATTAATCTTCTCCAAACTACGCCGTGCGAAACGTTAGAAATTTCCCTCTCGAGTCACAGAACTTGGGAAGAACCTCATCTAAGCCCCCGGATTACCTTAAAATAATGCTGCAATTTCGTCTGCTCCGTCGCCGATACCGAATTACGGCGGGGGAGTGGTGTTTTCGAAACATCGCGATATTCGTTCGTCTTCGTCAACTCCCTCGCACCGGATATTAGTATTGAGTTCCCGTAAGTGGCGCTTCAATTTGAGAGATTGTCGGAGGAGCGAGAGGATTAACTCCGTCATTAGCTTCCAATTGATGACAAATCCGGTTTGGCACTTTGCCTCCGCTGCTCCTCTGCCAAGAGGTGAGCGCACCGCACCTTTTGCTCTTGCCTTTTGGGAGTAGCTCATGGGAGATAACATTGTCCTTTCTCATCTCTTCCCTTATCGAGGTACTTTCCCCGATTAAAATCGCTATCGCCGATGAGTAACGGGCGTTCGCCATTGTGATGCCTATCGAAGCTACGTTAATGCAGCGATATGGAAGGTTCATTCATTCCGTCCATTTTGCCATCTCATGTAGGTAGTGTATTCCATATCTTGATCGATAGAATGCTTTTGTCTCTTGGTTCGGGTGGGAGAAACATGTATCTTTCCGTTACTTTTGCCTCAGTTTCCCCCATGCTTGTGAAAGTAGATACAGAGGTATGAACGGTGCTGAGTTTTGGCTTTCATCTGGGTTATAAGGTCATCTAGGGATACCTATCGAATGGCGTGAAATTTTTCACATCGTCATCGTGACGATCTTTAAAAATTAAGAATGTGATTTAAAAATATTTCCGATTCATACACTACTCTTCCCACTCTTACCTTATTGAGGAAATGCAAGATCAAGGGAAATTATCTCAATCCTCATCTTTTCTAGTTACCTCATTCCCTCTCCAGATCATTTGGAGGAGGTGTAAGGTTCAAAGCAACCTATGCGATCAATATAGACGGAATGCAATCAACAGTTGCAATGGGCATAGCATGAACTCTACTTTAATTCGCAAAAGTAAATATTCAAAGTGGCAACGACTACGACAAAATAATAAATGGTTTATACATGCTACATATAAGTAATATGAATCATATGGTTTCCTTAATGACTTAAGAATAGAAATAAAGCAATTACTTTAGTGATGCACTCAAAATATGATACTGGACCCTAGTTATCATTATCAGTCAAGTTGCAGTACATGCAGATTTATTCCATTCGGATGATTAGTGATATTATCTTGAAGTGACCTAAATTTTACTAGCATCTCCTATTAATCATCATTTAAAAGTCTTATCATTCTGCCTCGTTTATACCAAAATTACTTTTATTATTACTACTACTTTACATTTAAAATTTCTCTAATTCCTTCCCTCAAGCTATTCTAATTTTTGTCGAAAAATACTTACCTAATATTCATTCCTAGCTGAAGATGTTTGGATATTGAGAATCGGCAGAGGAAATGGGTGGGCCAAATAATGAGAGGAGAGGGGCTGCTGAAGAAAGTAATTGAGGGTAGAATTCAAGGGTAGAAACAGAGGGAAGACAAAGAGAGATGTTGGATAATTTAAAGGGTGAGGTAAGATACCGAGAAGTGGAGGAGATGGCGTTGAATAGGGATTGTAGAATTTAATTTCATGCACGTGAAGCTACCGAAATATAGAACACTCATGCATATAATATTTAATCTCTTTTGAGTCATTCCCTTCAATGGAAATATTATAAACTTAGCTAGTTATATGAGTTAGTAATTATGAATTAGAAGGAATAAGAGACCTTAAGTCTCAATATTGCTAAAATGCAGACATAATTTTTAATCGACCTTCCTAAGCCGTCCAATCAAAACTTGGTTTTTCAGCTAACATTACTATGAAAAGAATAGCAGATTTCAGTGTTTGGTTAGTTAATTTTTGATTTATTTATTTAATGAAGATTTGCATTCATATTTTCTCAGGCTTATTGCCTGTCGACAGGACTTATATAAAACAATTCTTATCAATGAGAAAAATATCTATTTGATGTTAAGCAGCCTAGACTCAGATGAGCTTAGGGGGCATCCATTAATTACGTGAGGTGATTTTTGCGATTTTTTGACCCATCCCTTCCCCCCCTAGTGAGATATCGTGAGATTTGGCTCGACCCCCTCCTCTAATCTCACGTGATATTGTTCAAAATGCGTTTTTTCAGTGTAAATATGTCAATCTATGTTTCATTGTATTGGATTTATCCAAAAAAACTCGCACGTCGCAGCGCTCGTCGAATCGCGTGTTCGGCTAGCCGGTGGTTAAACAATCGACGGGCTACTATGCTACTTTGTGGCGCTCAACGGTGATAAATATTATTGTGTAAAATTTAGTCATAATTTAGTAGAGAAACACGTTTTACTCAATTTAACCCAGTTATCTCATAATTCTACACTGTTTTTTGCGGATAAAAAATTACGTAATATTTGCGAGAACCCCGCCTCTCCCCCACGTGAGAGTGAGTGAGATTCGGCTTAACCCCCCCACGCCCCTAAACGCCTCACGTAATTAATGGACGCCCCCTTACAAGTTTTGCTCTGCACTTGCAATCATAAAAATATATTAAGATATATCATTAATTAACTTGCTGTGCTGTAAGAACTAAGATCTGGAGCTAATAAAAACGCTAGCAAAGTGTTATGTATGGAGCATGGCAATGTATGGATGTGAGACATAGACGTCAAGGAAGTGGGAAAGGAATAGAATTTGAAATGTGGGTGTGGAGAAGGCTAGAGAAGATGAGATGGGTAGATATGGTGAGAAACGAGGAGATCTTAAATAAAGTGAAAGAAGGATGATGAAAGAAATGAGAAAAAGGAAAGCTAGCTGGTTAGGCCACGTAGTTAGAGCAAATAGCATACTACAAGTGGCATTAGAAGGGTCATTGGAAGGAAAAAATAAGAGGGGAAGAAGAAGAATAAAGATGTTGGATGAGATAAAAAGGAAGAATTATAGAGAGACTAAGGAGAAGGCTATGGACAGAGGGGAATAGAGACGTCAGCGGCGTGCGGGACCTGCTTCCGTGCAGAACACTGGTGACATCTCATGATGATGATGACATCATTAATTACATAAGGATTCAGAAAGTTATTTCTTATAAGATATTTGTATACTTCACTTAATTTATAGAAGGATAACAACAATAATAGCATTACAGTATCATTTGATGAAAATGTACACACAGTTATAATGATAATGCAAGTAATTACCGTTGAGAACGAGTTCACTCATACTTTGGAATTAAATAGACCATAAAAACATTTATCACCACAAAGCTGTACTTCACAATATCTTGACTGCCAATTCCCCCCCAGACGCTCTCTTACTCACTGCAGCGTAATGTTGGGTCGTATATATTTTATTACCGCCCAAGTTAAAGTCTGCGACTGCTCATCCACGCCGTCCTCTTCATTATGAATGGATCCGTCAGGAATTGCACTTCGGAGTGTAGCAATGAGATCACCCACCGCCATTTGGCAATCAGCGCAGCGTCCATGCGCCATTTATTTTACTATTCGGGATCAGACCTTTGCCAGAAGGAGTGATTTGGCAGCGCCCGGAGAGAACGTCTTGCTCGCATACGAAGTCCTTTTTTGCCTCTCGATCGACCCCTTACCTATGCAATCGGCGCTCGGCTACACCGCGTTTGCACAAGGGTTGCGTCCACCCCATTTCCCCGGGGACGGGGGATAAAAATCTTCCCTCCCGCCGATCGGAGGTGACGGAATGGGGAGGAAAGTCCGGGATTATGAGCGTTCGAACAAACGGCGTCACATGCTCCGCCCGGCAAATTACGGTGGTTTTCTGAGTGCAAAAAGCGGTATTTTCTGCATCCGGAAGCGTCTGCGAAGCGAGGCGCTAAAATCGGCGGGGGTCGTTTGAGTGTGATGCGATGTCGCTGGCACGGCGAATTGGACATCGTTCAGTTTAGGGCTTTTAATAACATCGTACTTTGTTTGCTCGGGGTCAGAGGTCTACAGCCTGCGGTTCGCGGACCGCATGGGCACGTCCGCATGGACGCGATGGACGTTTTACTTTTGGTTCGGTCGATCCTTCCGCGGATTTGCGTCCTACGCGATGGACTTCGAACTCCAATCACCGAAATAACTCCTAACAATACCATGGAAATTCCACGGGTTCTCGAATTTACGATAGATGTTTTTTGACTGTCAAAAATGTCAAAATAATTCCCTCTTGTTTTGCTACCGTTTTCGGCGTATCAAACATATCATGGATCGGTAGATGGGATTTATATTTCAGTGTTATGGATATACGAAAAAATAATTACCCCGGGCATTCCCTAGCGTGCGATATAAAATAATAAATGCGATAAAAATACGAATAATCGTTAAAAAACGATTCCCGGACGAATCGCATTCTTTTATAAAAGTTGCACATCATCGCATTTCATTGCGAATTTTTGCAAATTTCATCGCGCGAGAGGTATGCACCGAAATTATTGTAGCACACGCTATGAGTGTTTCATTAATTTGATAAATATTTATAAAATGCATCATATTACACGGTGGATATTTCAGAAATCTTTAATCCGTGAACCATGAATAAAAATCAATAAAAGTTTCGGAGTTTTTCGAGATAGGTTTAATTTTTATATGGAGAGAAGCAAGTAAATTTTTACTCCAAATAAATTACTATGAGACAGTTATAAACCAGTTACAGTATGAGATTTACCATGATTCTAATTGATTTGAGTAATTTGACTGAATGAGGTAATAGTAAACAAACAGTTTTCGTAATCTTCTTCAAAAAAATCTATATTAAAACTCCACAAGCCGCCTTCAGGTCCATGACAGGGGAATAATGTAATATTAATGAGCTAATTGAGAATATTTAAGTAATGAAAAGCTTAAAAATATGATTCGCTAGTAGCAATATCAATCAGCTACTAAGATTGTAATCTTTCTGAAAGAAAATGCAACATATTGCATCAAAACCGAAATAAAACACTTCATAAAGGGGATTTTAGATCTGGGATAAAATCACAATGGCTTAAAGTGTTTGAAACTCAATAGAATACGAATTAATCGTGCACATTTCCTCTGCAAATCCGATTTGCAGTCATTCGACCTTTCCAGTATCGAAATTATCTTGCCTCGAATTACTTAAAACCCAATAATAAATGCATATTTTTAACTGCTACAACAATTCGTGGCCATAGGTTGACATAAGCTACATTATCACGACATATGCTCGCACTTTAGCGTGAATGGATTTTCCAGCGCTTTATTCTGCGATTCGAATGAGATAAATACGACATTCTTCATTACATAACATGGCATTAGAAAGTTCAAAGAGATGAGCGAATCAAATAAGTTATTTCTTTTCGTACGGGCATTGGGGACCTTCCATCTTATACTATTTAAGGTCATTGCATTAATTATGGAGTTTTAAATTTGCGGCTTTCGTTCAGCTTCATCTCAATCTTGTTAATAGCCATAGTGGTAAGAAAATTACCGAAGAATGACTGATATTTTTACTATTCCATTCATTTTATTCCTTATTCATTGGATGCTATTGAAAGAGTTAATCATTGAATCACCGTGCAGAAAGGTTAATTTTATAATACCTGCTGACGTTTTTCAATGACATCGACGAATTCCTAAAATATTAAGTTTGAATAAATATTACTTATTAATTATTGTTATTTCAATGCTATACTAAATATAAATTCTTAAAGTCATCCTTATTTTCTGCACATCGATGTTTTCAGCTCTTTCCGCACAATTCTTCAAATAGAGAAAGAACATAAGCTAATACACTTTCCATTAAATTTGTCTTTTACCATGGCCGATCAGTGGTACATGAACTACTAGTTAAGAACAGTACAGTATCTGCCCGACAGATGAAACATACGGGTCTAATTCATTTTGTTCTTTGTATTATTTAATATTCCCTACTTTGATTTCAAATCTTAAGTTAAATTCGTATCGGTACATTTGAAAATTCCTCAATTAATAATAATCACTCCTCTGAAAACGGTTTCGTATTTCTCGAGAGTTCGTAGATATCATCAACCGGAAGCCTATAAAAATTTCAACCATTTGCGTTTTAGGTCGAATATAATAGACGTCCTGCCATGAGAGAATTGCGGGCGTATTAGAGACCCGAGGCCGATAATTTGTTTACCCCGGATGGACGAAGAAGGATTATATCTAGGCAGAAAATAGCCGAGGGATGACGTCAAAGTTTTCCTATCAAATGGACGGAAAGGAGTAAACCAGAGAAACTGCCCCTCTATATATAGGGAACTCTCCGAGAGCTCCTTTCTTGCGAAACGATATAATGGAGCATCATTATCATCTGGTCCTCTTCTCTGAGGAAATTTTATATTCACAGTCAATTCTCGATCATGGGAGCTATTATAGATGCGGGAGCCGGCCTCAAATTTGTCCTTTCCTCCTTCCTCGTCCCAAAAAGAACGCCATTACGGCTGCTCTTTCACGAGAATGAAAAATTCTCCGAATGGTTGTGAATGCTCCAGAAATCGCCAAAACGTATTACTCCCATTTCATAACAAACCAAGACTATGGCCTGGTATTATAATGCCTAGTTTGAACGGATTTTAAGTGTAAAAATGACATTAATAATAACTTTAACGAGCAGTATTATAATCGGTAGTTAATCCATCACTGGTATTTATAATGAGGATTAACTTGAATACTAGATTGAGTGAGCTTCAAATGTAAAAATTACGATCGATTTATAGTATAGTAGATATTATATAGTAGATCTATAGCGCTAAACAGCAGGCACGCTTAATCTTCAGATAAGCTGATTTGAACTGATATTATAATAACTGGAACTATGATTTCGCTAATCATCATTTTCAACAACTGTGAAGCTTTAAACGTAGATTATAACATGCTTTGTTAGAGTTACAACGAAGATTACAATGTAACTTCATTTTAATTATACATTATAGTACCAGGCCTATGGGCTAAATAAATCACCGAATTTCACCCAATATTGAACTAAATTCAGTCACTCCTTAGGTCGTATCCATGAAGTAACCGAACATATCATAACATCAACTTTCTCAATAGTAACTCTGTATTATCTCCTTAGTAAAAAACTGTACATCGTATCAACCTTAGCTTTGAGGTACGCCATACATTACGAAGGAAATAAGTAGAGACAAGTTTTAATTCATATAATGCCGCAAACAAAATATACACGTCCAAGGCTTTGCTGCTTATCATCATCGTCATGTTTGTGACGATCTATTTTGAGGTATAGTATAGTATTTTGAGGTATAGTATTGTATCCCAATTGTGGGAGTTTTTACTTTCTGATAATGTAAAAATCATGGCTTTAGAGTGTTTTGTTCCGGACAATTGCATCCTGGGACTTTAGCATCCTAGTTGATTGCTTCTCTAGAAATAGTATGAATAATTGCCAGAAAATGTATACATTTACACTGAATAAGTAAAAGTATGCAAGTAATAAAAAACCATGCCCCAACCCGAAACAACAAAACCCCTTACTTACGGGGTGCAATTGTCCTAGTCGGGGGACGCAAAAGTCCCAAGGACGCAAATGCCCACACCCGATCAAAATCGTTAGTTTCCTCTAATTTACTTTATTAGTAAAAAATCATCCGCGTAGGAGTTTCCCTTCTTTAATAATGAAAAAATCGATAAAGTGAGTTTCCAAACTCAACCTATACCAAGAATTATCCTCGAAAGATTAAGGTTCTAGGGGCGCGTCCATTAATCCATGGCTTTTTCGTTGAATTTCCGCGGAAAAACACTTCCCCCCTGCTATTTGCAATTAAAGAAGGGATACCGGAGGGAATTAATTGAAGGAGGGACGCTAAATTCCCTTAATTATCCCTCCGATCTCAAAATTTCTCTCGATCGACTTGTTTCCCCTTTATTATACAATCACTGCTCTCTTTAATCTCCAAAGATACTTGGTATTCTTCCTTTCACTTTCCTTTCCCATCAAACCTCAGCAAACCTCAGTCTTGGACTCCCCCTTGATCTCATTATATATTAAAATTACATAAAAGAAGTTCCCAAGAGCAAGCAATCTATTCGAAAGAATAAAACATATCTGACCATATCTTTTTGATATGCATACAAATCTTTCCATTTATTTTTTTTCTTTCACTTGAAATATTCACTTTGATTCTTTATCAAATGCTTGTAATGATTTATTATCCCATACCAAATCATTGCACTTAATTGAGCTTATTTTATATGCTCCATTATATTCAAGTTCTTTATAACTTATGTTATATACTTAACACGAAGTTAACATTGTAAAAGAGATATTTGAAATTGTTATGAGTTTAGCTATATATTTGTTTTAAATATTTAATTGTGTGCCATGCAAATAAACTGTTAAATGTATGTTATTTTTTACTTGATCCATTATATTGATAATTATATATATTATTTCTATCATTTTATGCTTATTATATATTATGAATTAGTGAATGAATTTTATATTCAATTAATATTATTAATGCAAATAATGCAGGTAGGCTGTAAGCCTGGTGGCAGCTTTATATACATTATATAATTAATTAAAGATTTTCTCTTACTATCATAAGATTTTTGTGATATTTCTCCTTCTTTGACTCTATTCTTCTGTAATTCAACTACATGCGAAATAATCGTAGTTAGTTGATGTGACTTATTTTATATTCTGCATTTATATGTTTTTGTTCGATTCAACACAATTTCATTACTATCCGTAAAAAGTAAGAGGCCAAATGCATGTAATAAAGTGTATTGTTAATAATATACCGCTATCTTACCATAAAGTCATCAGCACGCAAGCGTGTTTAATACTTGATCCCTATTTGGCTACCAAAAGCTTTGGAGAGGTAATGAAGCATGCTAAGCAAGAGAGTGAAGTAGTTTGCTCTCTTCGCCGAGTCTGAACTCTATGAGTGGAACAAGTCCACGACCACGCGATACAATGACCCTACGAGTAACACTTTCCATAGCAATCCATATGGAGTAATCAAGTAGAAGTTCATTAGACAACATCAATTACATCACAGCAAGTTTCATGTTATCTCAGCCACGAAGAAGAATATTAAAGAATAATTATAAATTTCAGCAAAATATACGAAGGAATTCAATCAATTCATCAAGATACGATAGCGGGAGAAGATACAGTTGAAATCTAAGTTAAAGCTATTGTCTTTTACAATTAACCCGCCGTTACTCGCGCGGGGTGTTTCTACACCCCAGCCGTTTTCAATCAGCGTCTATTTTTAAACGCTTAGGTTTATTGACCCCTTCTTCTCAGTAGCTTCATTTTTTTATGTTCCCGACCTTTTCTGCAAAAATCGTGATTTTCTTGCCATTTCTTGCAGAGATATGACGCTTTTCATTTGATAATACTCCTATTTTTGGTTAATTTTCCGAAGTTCATGTTTTATTGATTCTTTTACGGGTTATTATTAGAAGTTTTACGTTTTTATTCGTGTGTTCCATGATCAATGATCACTAAGTAAATGTTATAATTCATGAGTGTTATTGGTAAGTACGTTGATGTAATTTTATCTCACTTGTAATCTCTAATAATCCCTCTCACTATTTAGCTCCGCGAAGCTTTCCAAGACGAGGTTTCAGTTCTCAGGCCAGTTACAGAATTTGAGATAATATTAATTAGAAATTAAAAGATAAGGAATTTATTTATTGTATTTGTTATTATGAATAAATGAAATATTACGTAGCGGACACCGTTGTCCCCTGTGGCAATGGAGCGTCGCTCTCAGCGCAAAGGAAGACCAAGCCCCTTTTTTCTCTGAAGGAGCGCGGCCTTGTTTATTGCCCCCTACTGTTTGTTCTGAGAGCACGTAGGTCTTACTTTTACGAGACATAACAATAAGGATTTGCTTCTTCGGTCGCATGGCTAAAATAATTGTCGATTGACCGCGTCGAAGAAGAAACAGGGACAGTCCTTCTTGGGGTGCCGAAACTCGGTTCCCGAAGACAGGGGTGGAAATATTTCGTTTCTCATTCTATTTTGTGGTGCCTCATAGATTCGACATTAGCGAGTTAGTGTTCGAGTTTGTGCGATAAGTTTACTCAGTGAAGAAAAGCAACGCAAGGGATGGAATGACTTTACTATTATCCTGTGCTCTCTTCTATACCATTGGGAAAGTGTTTCTTCGTAAGTTTATCCATCTCCTCCACCAAGATCCTGGTAACTAATTAGTAAGTGAGAATTTTTTATACCTCAATTATAACATTCTTTCGTCACTGTAGATGAACAATTGATTCCTTTTCGAGGCAGATGTTCTTTCCGTCAATATCTACCCAACAAACCGGCCAAGCATGGGATAAAGATTTTCGCTCTTGTGGATGCTGGAGTATGTTATACCAAAAACTTAGAAGTTCATGTTGGGTTTCAGCCAGATGGTCCTTATAAACACAGCAATAGTCCCAAGGACGTCGTAAAATAGATTGTCAGTCCGATTGTGTGGACAGAGAGGAACGCGACTGCTGACAATTGGTTTCTAAGCGTGTCACTTTTAGAGGATTTACTCCAGGAAAAGTTGACGCTAGTCGGAACCATCCTAAGAATAAAAAGGAACTCCCTCCACAAATTGCAGAATTAAAAAAGCAGCTTGTTTCTCTTCAGGAAAAACATGACCCTGGTATCATGATTCCCAAAAAAGAAAAGGTATGTGTTGATCATTTCAAGTAAGCGCAAAGAAAACAGCATTGATGCGTCCACGGGCAAGAAACACAAGCCTGAGGTAATATTTCGACTAAATAATTCGACTTCGAATAAAATTCGACAAAAGGCGGCATCGATAGTGTAGATGAAATGTGTGGGACTTAAAGCGTGGCAAGAAATACTTGAAGATGGCCATTAGCAATATCTTAACATTTGCTAAACACTTTGGGTATAAATGTTTTTATTGTACATAGAAGCGTATATCCAGACATCAGGATAAATAGGAGGATGTTCCTCAGAGAAATCCCTAAGTGGTTGATAAAACTCTTTATAATACAGCGGGCCTCGCAAAAAAACTTGCCAAAAGAACTAAAAAGAAAAGCAGAAAAATTTGGAGAGCCATCGAAATCAGAGCCTCAAGAGAAGATTATAAAAGGAGGTAGTGGGCGATGTGTTATATGTCCCAGGAATAAGGAAATAAAAACTAAACTGCATTGCGAATACTGCGATAAACGCATGCGTGTAAAGCACTTTGTTAAAATTTGAGAAGAATGTTTAAAAAATATTAATAAATAAGTCAAAGGATTTTCCATTGTTTACTCTTTCAAGCCCACTCGAAATATTTTCCTTAACTTTTCAGCTTCATGAACACGCTTCCCAAAACAAGCAGTAAGTTAGCTTCAAGGTAGCATTAAATGGTGTTAGATGGAAAAAATAACTTTCTTTAGTATCTTTAAGTATTTTCATAACTACAGAAGCATTTATTCGTGCGAAGATATCGTTTCTAAAACTTTTCCATGTCGTAGATTACAATTACTTATAACATTTTTCAGGCGTAATATTTTCAGTTTTTTGTAAAACTAAAATTTTAAATATCGTCATTAAACTTCTATAATATAACTATAAGGCTTTTTAAGCTATTCAGAGTACAATTAATCGTAAAAAAAGGATATCAAAGAAAGACCGGTGGGGTGCAAAAACACTCCGCGCGAGCATTCACGTCACAAAATTGAGCGCGAGTAATCGCGGGTTAAATTGCATTAATCTGGATTAATTTTTCACTTTAATTGTTTTAAAATGTCTGCTTAAAACGAATACGTTGATTACTACAAAGATATTTCATCTATAAGGTACACGAGTCAAATTTTCGTTTTATTGTACAATTTGTTTGAGTATTATTATTGAATAGCTCATAAAAAAATTAAAAGTCGTAATATCAACGTAAAATTTAGGTATCATATCCAAAAAGATCTAAATATGATAACAGATAAAAATAATCAGGAATGTTTTCGTAGATAACCGTGATAAATGAAAAAGTCCGGTGGGGTGTAGAAACACCCCGCGCGAGTAACCGCGTAACAAAATATGGCGCGAGTAACGGCGGGTTAAATACGGAAGTAAATGGTATTTAAATATTTTCTCCATTCAGTCACAAAAGATTATTATTTTCATAACAGTAGACTTAATAACAATTTACTCCACGAATACTGTTTTAATACATATTATGCCACTTGTGATTCCGTAAAATATTATTAAAGAAACGGGTAGTAATGACTCAAGTAGAGGTTCGAGGAATTCAGGCAATTTTTCAAAGAAATAGATAATCTCTTGAATTTTACGTAAAGCCCTATGAATTTTGTCAAACAAACATTATCCCTTATTTTCAAAATGTTCTTATCAGAGAAACAGTTAGAATTTATAGCAACTGTTATCTATTCCGAAAAATGACTGTGACAAGAGTAAACGATGGTTTTCCGATACTCAATTTCTCTCTGCTAAATATATTTCCATGATTATTTAAAAATATACAATTTCAAAAATCGAGTCTAATCTATCGAGTATAAATAAGAAACACACATCAGTTTTCAATCTCAATTACAATAACAGAAACCTTACTCCACAAAAATTAATATGTAAATGAAAAATTGGTTCAATGGTTTATGAGCAAAATTTTTGTTTGGAAATAATAGTTCATTATAAGTAAAAATATCCGAAAAGAAATTGGTTTTGCATCAGAATTGGGTGAAAAGCCCTTACTTAGTTCTAGCTTACCCTTATAAAAAGGATAATTCTTGAATATTTTTCGGAAGTTGATCGTATCTTACTCCGATTATCCTTTCTAGAATATGCTCGTAACGAAATACAATAAAGAGAATTATTATCCAGGAATAAATGGAAGCGAAAAATTCACACATGGCTAACATCCAAATCTGGATCTTCTATTTCCCGGGTGGATGCTCTAAGCCAATTAAGCTATAACACTGAGCAGGCTCAGTCCGTTTTTTGGGAAGAATTGTAGATAAAACGAATGTTGAATTCGACTTAGCGGCACCAACAACCACCACGGTCCTCATAGATACAGTTAAACATATAAAGAATTAGATCGATTAGCCGGGAAGCTGAAGGCCTAAATCTCAATCCACGTATGACTATTTCAATACTGTTTATTCCTTAGGTATTTTTAGAAACACGGCTTCTTGCGCTATTTTTTCTATAAAAAATACTGTATTATAAAGATATTTGAAACGAGAAATGTATACCGTCGTATCTAATATGTGTACTAAATGTCCTAATTTTAGAGAATTTTTAATTTAGGAGAGCATTTTGGGTCAAACGAATGATGAATCTGATATAACGGCACCATGAGCCGCTACTGTCTTCATAAAGACAGCTAAATTGCTTACAGTTTAGAACTACCTTAGTCTAGTCAAATTATACATCCGACCTTGCAAAATGTCATGTATGGCTGCATTTTGCTTTTTGTTAGGACCTATAACAGCGGTGTGTGACCGATTTTGCAGCTTCGAAAGACATGTGAGGCAAGAGAGCAATGCCCAAAAAAAAACAAAGAAATCTGAGTACTTTTTCATTTGTTGTTCAATATCTTCTAAAGTAGTACGCTTTTTACAGAAAATCTATTTCCCAATAAGATAAGAAAATAAAACGTGCTACAATTTAAGTGCAAAATCAGCTCAATAAATCTGGAACTATCCGAGAAACAGTACTTCGAAAATTGGCAATTTTTTCCAAAAGGTGAAGAGTTTTAGCATTGGTTGTGTAATTTGGCAAATATCGGGAGATGTACTCATACCAAGAGGAAAATGATATTTTATAAATAAGCAATATACATGTATTTAGCTTTAATTTGAGCTCAAAACGAAGACCGTAGGTCCAAGTCCACGTATGAATAGTTCAATTTATTTTATAAATCAGGTATTCTGCGGCACATCAACTGGATCAAGTTCTCCCATGAGAAAGATTATATTTTTAAAGTATTTGATATAAAAATAGATGCCATCTCTTAAAGAGTTTAAAAATTTGCCAAAAATCAAGCAGCATCAAAAATCCGAAAAGAGTCAAAGTTTTCAATCAGATTTTTTTTCTCATAAACATCAGTTATTCCGTAAGTTGCCCTCATCCAATTTGCGTTTTTACTGCCGACTATTTTAGGCTTCATAAATAAATCCAGCGAAACATGATTTGGGTTTACCAACTCTCAAACATCCCGGAACGTAAGTTTATGAAATTCTTGACAACAGGAGCATTACCGAAAATCACTCTCACGTTTATTAAAACTTTCTACGCGAAAAGTTTTCCCATATATACCCCTAACGACGGGAAATTGGATTTGAATCTGTTTTCCCCGCCACGCCGCGATATTAGGCCCCTTACCGAGAACTTGAAAAATATTCGAGGGCGAATAAGAAATAAATCGTGATCCGCTCGAATTTTAATTCAAGACCATATCTCGGATGCATGAAAAAACCAATTCCCTTAACCTCCATCCCTCGTCGGGAGTACAGCCCCAATCCCCCCGCGTTTACATGAATTACACGGCCATATTTTCTTTTCATCTCGACAAAGCTTCGACCTTCTTGTCATTTTATCGCCGTTTACCCCGAGGCATTCCGGGGAAACTTTTCCCCGGGGATGGAAACAATTTTTCAAGATTCCCTCCCCCCGCGCCTCCTAGCGCATTTCCGCGGAAACAGCTTCGACAAAAGAAAGAAAGGAGGCGCGCATTTAAAAATGGCGTCGCAACAGCAGTCGCGAGGAAGCTGCCGAGAGTTTACTTAGGGAGAATTGAAACTAAAAGGCAAAAGGGCAGCAGTTTGCCAACCGCCGGTGCCTAATGGAAATGGAGCGCTGGCACCCGCTTCCAAATGAGGGACGGACTAGGACGTGGCCCAGTCAGCGCGTTGCGACTGGAACCGCACCCAGGGCCAGAATTAAGCTAGGAAGGTAATCTTTAAAGGGTGTATGCTGGAGGGAACATGGTCCAGCACAATTTTCACACAGAATATTATTCATTTTCATTTAAGAATAGCGTCTTTTTTCCTCACATTTATATCTCATGGTAAATTCAGCCTCTTTAAGGATGTATTAAAAAAAAGTGCAACTTATTTCAATCAAAAATGGACTCTATGCTCATCAAACCAGTATTTTCCCAGATTCTAGATTTTTGTCTCCAATGGAATAAATCATACAGTGATACTTATATAGGCAATGCTTTAAAAACAACTAAGGAGGATTTTCTCTTCCTTAAATCAGGTCGATTCGCCACAATGTAATAGTTGCTCCGCTCTACTTTTCGTGAATCGGTCAAAACAAGTAATTGGATTACACCTAGAGAATTAATTAGCTAATAAAAAAATCGATAACTTGGTAGTGACATTTTTAAGTGTCAATGAAAACTACCTAAGGTTAAAAAAGATAAGGTTTCATTTAGGAAAATGTATACACCGCAATAGGATAACACCGGCTAGAAGAAACCTACGGATAATTAATTAAATTGTTATGGAGAAGGTTAAAGTAGATCTGAAAGGCAAACAAAAAAACACAAATTAATATTCACGTAGAAAAAAATAATAGAAATATATTTTTATAACAGTAAAGGGAAAGAAAAACTTATTAATAAGCAATTAATTAGGGTAGTCAGTCAATAATTAGGTAAATTATGTCAATATAAAACATAAACAAACACTAAAATGGAAGTATTGATGTATAATTGAAATTTGAATTTTAAAAGTAGCGCTAACAAGATTCGTCCTAGATAACTGATAAGATTAATTAATTTGGTTCTTAGTACTAAAATGAAAACATCTATAATATTAGGAATTAGGATTATATAAAATGAACTCATAGTTTCACTTTCTCATATAAAGACTCGTTAATGAGTTCAGTAAAGATTTGAATGACAAATTGTATAAACACATGGATATCGAGTAACTGAAACTTGAAAAACACGTCTTCCATTCAATCCACACCATAATCTCGTACGTTTGGGAATTATGGATTGTAAGTAGTTCAGGGTGCGGCCAGAGACCTCCCGTAACGGCTGAAAGCCCGGCACTGTTCGGACCCGCAAAACAAATCCGTAGTCCCAAAAAAGGCGATTCGCGCGGGGGCGAACGCAAAAGAGTTTACGCTGCACTCGGCGCCTCTCAATAATTTTTTCCCCCAAATTATTTATTCCGCGCCGACACGCCCAGAGTGGCTTCGTTACGCAGAAAGAGGTCGGAAGCTCGGGAATAATCGAGAGCTCGTGGAAAACATTTTTTCCCTAATTCGCCAAATTACGGGATCCGATGAAGCGAATTTCGGGGAAATTCGTACTTTTTCCACCCGAGTCATGCTCCGGGCAGGATGAGAAACGATCGACGAATATATTTCCGCGGAAAGAAAATTCTTCGCGGTTAATTCGCCGCCGCGGCGAGAGTGCGTTCTCGCTAACAAGTCCTTTTTTTATTTCGGTGGAAAAGCCGCGCGGTTTGATGCCTGCCAATTTCCGCGTGTCGGAGACGGAGGGTACACGGGGAGATCGTACACTTAACCCGAGAACAGAGATGGCCGGTCCTTTTTTCGTTCGAGGGTCGTTGGCGTGTTTTGCCGAGGCCATTAGGACGCACTTGTGCTGCATTCCGACCCTCCGACATCAAAATTCTACCTAGGGAAACGATTTTAATGACTAATTAAAGTACGGCTGCGTGCTCTTCTTTTTATTTTTACGGAGTTTTTCAGCGAGTGTTTATAGAGCCGCTCGGACGACCGCGCGGAGCCGCGTTGAGTCCCGCGGTCTTCCCCAACCCTGTCCTAGATCGCGTTCCGTGCTGTTGAATACCATTTTCGATTCATGAAGATCTGTACTTGTCATTGAAAAGTAAACATCATGTCATGATATTCTGTCTTTAAATCCTAATTCGTAAAAATGCCGTTTAAAATGTATAGGACTTCCATTCCTGCAAAATCATTAGTAGGGAGGACGGTTGAATTTTCCTATCCTCCACCATTGGATACATAATGCTTTTGAGATGGAATGAGTGTTGAAATGTAATAGGAGTGAGGCAGGTTGCTTCCTTTTCTCATTGTGCCTAGGGCATCGGACCGAAAACCGAATCCGGTTATTTATTTTTACGAAAAAACTTATTATTACTAGTGCGGGAACCGAACCTGAATCAGAAAATTGAAATTCTGTTACCCGAACTGAAAGAATTAATGTGTTCCGTTCCAATTTTCGGTGCTCAGAAAGAATTTTTTGCGTATAAATACGAGTGTATGTCTAAATATTCGTTGCTTGCTCTGACTAAAATGAATTCTAGAACTTTATATTTACTTTCTTGGTATTATGATCATCATTTACTTAATATTAAATACAAGTATTAATTTTACATTTAGTTAAATCTAATTTCATAGAATAATGAAAGCATTTAAAAATTTCAGAAGCATTTTTATTTAAAATTTCAAACAACCCGTTTGAATTAGTTCGAAGTTGGCAGAGCGAAACTGGAGGTAGACCGAAAGTAGGGTTTCAATCGAACCTGAACGAAAAATATGATGACTCAATCTCTGCAATACACCGCATGCAACGAGAGGATTAAAACGGATTTTAACTGTAATCTTCATGTTAACTATAACAAACCGTCTAAAAATCAATAGCTATTCACTAGTCTTTAAAAAAATGTTTGGTTCCAGATTGAATGAACTTAAAATCTTAATATTATTGTAAATTAAAATACACAATTTGCTGAATTTCGTTAACGCTTTATCTTCTGACTTGCAGATAAGAACATTTGATTAGATAGTGTAATACTGGGCTTCCACCTGGTACTTACAATTACTTGGTGTAATCAAAATTTTAATTAGCAGTGAAGTTATACTTAATCACTATAATACAGTTTTTTTGGAATTAAAGAGAAGATTATGTATTTGTGTATGTGTGATTAAAATGATTTTACTACACATTATAATTTCGTTAATACACATGAAATACCTATAAATAAAATAAATAATAATATCTTCAGTAACCTTCATTAAATGCTATCACAGCCATGTGAAAGACTAAGAAAAGGCAAATAAAAACACGTTTCTCTATCCTGTGCCAAAAGAGCACCATAATGATTAAAATCTAAACATGGTAGAAAGGACATCGGAATTCCACGTAGACCAAGTAAAGAATGATGGTGGTGAAATAACTTTTATGTAATAATATAATAAGTGTTCCAATATTCGGTAGACTCAAGTGCCTTAATATTCCCTATTTAAAACTATTTTTAAAAATGTTTGGGTAATTTATTCCAACCTCCATAACATTTAACATCTTTTGCCCGTATATCCCCTAGTCTTTTCCCCTGCATCACACCTTCAATAACTTATATTATAATTAGCTGTCTCTGTCTATCTCACTCTCCTCTGAATATATGTATAACCTACCAATTTCCTCTGTAGGATAATTTAATACCGCAACATTAATAAATAATAGCTATTATTAAAATTAAATGAATACCTATTTTTATTAATTATTATTATTTAGAACATTTTAAAGGAATATTATCTCCGAATAAAATGCAATTCCACTGATTAACTTCTGTGAGTAATGAACTCATTACAGAGCATCACCAAGAATATTATATTAGCTCGAAAAAACTCATAATTGACGCCTTAAAAATATTCTTTTCCTCCAAATATTGGTAATGTATTAAAAATTCGTAATGGTATTGGTAATTTATTCGTCTATCAACTTTAAAACGATCACTCTTTTTCCGCATTCCTTCAAGTTTCGACCCCTCTTCTTCCAACGTTAATTTCGATCCTTTCTTCTTTCCTCTTAAATCCATCCGAAATATAGTTGCAAGAGATTGAATTTTTATAATCTTATTAATTATTCAAATTTTTGAATATTTTGTTGATTGTTGTTGCATTTTTATCGCTGATTGTCGATTATTACTTTGCTTTTGTTATTTCATCAACTGTAATTGCCTTCGTGCTGTTTGTTGATGTTTATCGATAAATAAATAAATAGAAATATACTATCTAAAGAAAAACTGCGAGTTAAAGAAAACGCAATATCAATTTTTTTAACTATTTAAATATCCATAGCGTAATATTATATTTTATCTGCGTAGTATATTGGAAAAGTTATTCTCTCCAAACCTTCACCGACAATCGCATTACATCTTCCCCAGTCTTAATACTTTTCGTCGAGTTAGCGATTCCGGCCCAGTTTGCCCTCCTCCAGAGCGTCACGTCCCGCCTAACGAAATATCAACTCCACAAGAAAAATAGGCGAATGAAAATTTCTTGCCCTAAACTCGTTAGTTCGGCTGCAATTTCATTTCCAAGTCTCCGGCGGGCGCAACGTTGTACAGATTCCGCGGAACGTTTTCGGGGACGAATGGCTCGGAATTCAATTGCGAGCAGAAAATGCCGCACGTAAAAATGCATTTTTAATGTAATTACGCGGGATGAGGACGAACGTGTGCGGGATTATTCGGAACGTGATGAACTGGCATCGGAACACGAATATTAATAGAGGAAATAGTTTATTTTATCCAAATTATATTATGACCGTAAAACACGGAAAAATGAGGAGTCGCGTTGGGGCGAGGTATTCGTTTCATTTACATACAGCGCTGAACATTAATTGAATTTGTGACGTCGGTGGCAAAGCTCTAGGGGGAGGGGCTGCCTATGGATTAAAAAAAAAAATATCCGGAGTACGACGGCGCGAAAATTTAATCCGCTCCGAGATCAGATGACCGGTTTTTGAAAACTTCGGACGGTTGGGTTCGCAATCCGTCCACCTTTTTCGGGGGCAATTTTTCGGAAGCTGCGTGTGGATATCTCAAAGGACAAGGGAGGGGAGGAAAGATAACTTTGCTGAGACAGAAGACGGACATTTGCAAGTACTCCTTCTTAAACAGGCAATACATGGATGGAATAACCTACCCGGGGAGGTTCTCGAACCTTTTCCCTCAATCTCGTTGTATATTCACAAATATAATGAGAAAAATAGTTAGTTGTAATTAATACATTTTTATCTGCTTTTCTAATGTTTTAGAGGGGCTTTTCTCTCTATTATCATTTTCACTATTATTTTTTAATTCTATTATTTATGGTGTATAATATTTATACTTTTTTAATGGAGAACATATTTATTTATCAAAATACAATAATTTTACAAGAAATATTAAATCCATTAAAGAAGATGCTATGTAAAAAAAGAATGACTTACAAAGAACATTACATTTTAGAACATACATATTTCAATTTTTTACATAAAAACAAATATGGTCTTGCGGAGTCCAGAAGAGGACTCGTCTGCAAGTGCCACTTTTGCATAAAAAAATCGGTGTAAATTAAAAATTTTTTTACCTATCTTATCTTAAATATATACATCTATTCAAAATTTACAAATTTATCTTCATATATAAATACATTAAAGAAAACAATAAATATGTGTTCTACAAAGATTACTTATGATATATATTGACTTATAATACTATTTACTAATTGCAGCCATTTCAACAACAATAATAATAAACACCTCTCGTAACTTAATGCATACCTTAAAGACGATGTTCTCCTGGTGAATAAGTAATATTTTTTCTAAAAATATTACTTATCCTTAAGAACTAAAAATAGAGTAATAAACATTGCTATCGTCCAATTACAAAAATGGCTGTCCATTCATAGTGGATTCTTTATTATTATTATTTTATTTATATTTCCATACTTATGTTACTTTATTAATTTTTATAGTTGTTGTTATATATATTTCTTTTTTCGTTAATAACTTTTTCCTCACTTATTATTTTAAGTATTGTTGGACGTTTTTAAATGATTTGTGAATAGAAAGAACACTGAAAAATTCAATATATAAGGTTATATATATCATGGTATTTAAGAATTAATAATGCTAAAATATATTACTAACACATATTTTAGACTAAATTTCACATTGTTATTATATATATTATATATATATAGTATATAAAAATTAGATTTCTAATGCTTCTTTTTCTTTTTGAGAGTTTTAAGGATTAGCAATACAAATTTCTGTTCCTTTATTTTTTTCATTATTTTCTGATAGGTGTTTGGGGTATAGCTAAAAAAATTTTAAGAAACAATTAGATGTTGTATATATACCCATATGTCAATCTGGGTCTTTCTCTTGTTTGGTATATTTTAGACCTGAAGAAAGCCCTGAGGAAGATGGCAGAGATGGCCATCGAAACGTTGGAGACTTCATGGTCACCTCAACTGGGTGTTAAACCGAGAACAGTTTATGTAATGCATTCATTGTTTCGTCAAAATGGAGGTCGTCGGCGACACGGCCCCTGACGGGGGAAACCAGATAAAGAGCCTCCGGAAGAATGCTCCGTTTCAATAGCCCCATAAATCGTGGAAATGAACTCCTTTTATTATCCGACCTTATCGGTCGCCGATCAGCGGGCGGCATCTGGTTTATGTAACCACCTTTGTGAGCCGAAAAATTCTCTCTCTTGTACGGACCGCAGTGCAAATTAGTACCTAAACTGGATAAAGGACTGCAAACGTGTGGATTGGCCCGAAAGGATTTTCAAAGGCACTGATATTTATTTTTACGGTTTGCCTGAGAATTATTTTGATTATGTCGCGACCCTCTGACGCATCATTTTCCGAGAGAAGGACGCGTCTGAATGAAGTCCGAATGTTTTCGCGTCGAGCGATATTTTTCGTGCCATAAAAACGTCTAAATCATCATTTACGCGCGTTTTCGCGGTTCTGAAGTCCATTTCCTTTGTTTCCGTGGAAAATTACGGACCTGGCTGTAGATTCAGGAGCTTCTCCCAAATTTAAATTTAACTCACATCAAAAAAATCCTTCTTTCCTCTCCGTTCCGTCACTCATATGGTGGAATAAAAATGAATATTTTTTGGGAGGATTTGGATAATTTTTTACAACGGAAAAAAGAGCCAAAATTTAGTCGGAAAAATATAAAAAAATATTCACTTTTTATATCCTATCCTCCTACGCACATATGATGAAGTAAGGTATTTTTTAGTTGTGCATACATTTTTACAACGAAAAACCAAAACGAACCAAAATTCAGTCGGAAACTTTACAAAAAATATTACCTTCTATTCTCTGTCTTCCTACACACATGATGCAGTAAAATTGGTATTTTGGGTTTGTCATACATTTTTTGACCAAAATTTAGTAGGAAATATGCAACTTTCTATATTAGCATATGGAAAGAGTTAAAGAGTAGCAATTCTACTTCACATGCAACGAAAATCAGCTAAAATATGCATCTACGTATGTACCCTGCAAGCCGCTTTTCTGCCTGTGGTAGGGAGTGCACGTAACACTAAATAATAATCATTACGACTTTATTAAATTGCTAGATTGATATTTTAAAGTCTTAAATCATATCTTAAACTTTCTTTAATCAGTTACCGCAGATCGTCCGGAGAAAAAAAGAATCTTTAGAAAGTTGTCGTAGCTTCTATGTTCCCATTTTTTATTAGCTGCATCTGTTCTTCATAAGTGAGAATGCATATAATGTGCTACTTCTCCGGGGATAGTTAAGTCTGAATTTATCCCGAGAGGGTACAGATTAAATTTATTGAGCAAGTCGATCAAAGAAATTAATCTCAATTGTTCCAAAGACTCCCATCCTGCGCCAAGGTGCATATAATGAACTCCATATGCGACCGGTTCTTCCGATTCGCACACCCATTCTCATCGGTTTACAGATCGCTGCAACTAACTCCGGAAATTTTCCCTCGCAATCACTCCCTCCAACTTTTCAAACCGCGCACCAAACGTCTGCAAGCCCTCGATTCTTCTCCCTCTCAGACCCAACTCCACCTCGACTCCCACACGCAACCCCATTGAGGCCCCGACGCCGCGGACTACACCCCTCTGCACGCGGGCAAAAACTTTAAACCAGGCGGTCTGCAGGTGGGACGCGTGCCGTAACGCGCGGTCTACAGCCGCGCGGCCTACGCCCACGCTCGCTGCGGGGCCCCCTTCGTCTCGATGGCATCCTGGGATCTCCGTACCCCTCCCATAGTATCGATCATCGAAACCCCAGGGCCCGAAACGGAGGGAAGGCAACGCTCGCTGAGGGGCACCTACCGCCACTCGACGTCCTCCGCACCCCGCATCGGCACACCAGGATAAACGGAGACCAACCTAACGCCCTCCGAGAGACGACAGCCTTCTTCCACTCTCTCTCTCTCCCTTTCTACTCCGGAGAAGAATTCCCTTTAGCTCTCTCCTGGGTGCACCAAACCTCAATGCTTTCCTCTCTCCCTTTGTCTGCCGATCTTTAATCTCTTACTCCCTTTCTCTCCGTCCCCAGCTGCCGCGTACGCTTTGCTCTCTCGTTCGCTCCTCTCTGTAAAGTACTCAGCCCGAAGGCCCCCCTCGTGTTAGCGACCGAGAGCTGGTGGGGGGGAGTGAGGTTTACCAGGGCTGATGAGGAGTGAGGTAGTTTTGCTTGTTTACCCTTGCTCACCTTTCCTTACCTCTAACATAAGCTACCGAGAGTTAGTAGAGAGGATTACCAGGCTAGATGAGGAGTGAGCTAGTTGTCCTAACTTTCCTCAACAAGCCAGAATGTCATAAGCTGAAAATGCCCACGTATGTGACGCACAATGACTCTATTCCAAAATAGATTTACGTCAGATTCGGAGAACGATAGTGGATACATTCAAAACGAGAGTACATTGTGACAAGAAAGTAAGCTGAATAAAAACAAATATTGCCTCTCCATAATAGACTCTGTTCTTCCAGGTAATGAATTAAAAAATATCTCTCTAAAGTTTCAGCTGTTTTAACAACCCTAAATCAAACGCCTTACGATTATACTTAAATGGAAACACAAGAGCGATTGACGATATAGCCTAAAGGAGAATAGACTACGGCAAGGAAGTATGTCGGCGTCGATCAAACGCAGCGATTCTGAAAACCATAATGCCGATAAAGCATTCTTAAAAGTATAAAGTATATGTAATGTGCTATAAGTGGAGTATATTCACGTAAATGAAGCACAATGATTCTATGGGTAAACCTTTTACAGACATTTCAAAAAGAGAAGCCTTAATCAATGCCATTATTCAGCATAATTCATGCCTCAGAATCTTCCATATTATCACTGCCATGATCAAGACAGAAGCAAAAGCAAGTGAAAAAACGATTTTCTCTATTCTGTACCAGAATATAAATAAAAATATTACATTCATCACGATATTGTATTAGCAACACATGCATAAAATAATTGGAGTTAAAATCTTTTAATGTTATCCCACGACAAGGTCCTATTTACACAAAATTTAAATTATATTTATTCAGTTATGTTTGAAAAGGGGAGCAGAATGGACAAGCTACCATGAAAAATATGTTAAGAGGGTTCTTTGTGCCTAATGCAAAGAGAGAGAAAACGAGGGGAAGCAAATATTAGATCATGTAAAGGTTGGGATAAGTTATCGAGATAATAATAAAAGTAAAACATAAAAAATAGAAATAAACAAAAGGATCTTCATTAGAGAATTTTAAGGTGCGTAAATCCTCCATCAAATATGACCCATATGAATCTTAGCGTCTCTCCCTTTAAGAATGATTAAGAATATCTGCATTTTTTCTTAGCTCGGATAAATGTACGATATCAGTCAATCGTCGATGGCAGCAGGAACACGTATAGATTCCCTATATCATGTAGTAGTATAGGAACTGGTGCGGTAGCAGGGAAGACTTCCTCTTACCCTTCTAAATCGCCGTTTTAAAATCCTCCGTCTATCTAGCCCTCATATTTCACGTTTTATTCCCCTTAAAACCCCATCTCGAGGGTCTACGCTCGCATCTAATCTCCTCCATCTCCCCTCCCACCTAAACCATCTTCCCCTGATTATCTATACATTCCATTACACGAGAATATCCCTCTCTCTCGGCTTCCGCCCTTTTTTCATTTCCTCTCCCAAAAATTAAAACTCATCCCGATGATGGCTCCGGCGATAACGCTTGCACCTCTGCCCGCCTCTTGGCTGCTTCCATTCAGGGGCCCGCCGTTTTTTGCGCCCCTCTCTTCCTCGTCTCGCGAAATTTCGCGCGCGCTGTAAACGCCCGGTATCTCCGGGAGAAAGCGGTGATAATTGCAACAATAAGCGGCCCGTCGGGGAGGGGAAATCTGGAAAAAGGAGGGGCGAAACGCGTGTTCGTTTCCCGATGCCGTTTTTGTTTCCTCCGCTGAGATGATGAGATGAATTTTTCGGCGCTCTTGTTTACCTTCGGCCCCGGATGCTGGGGCGGCCTTTTCCGGAAGCGCATCCCCGACTCCCAGTCTGCTGAGTATTCAGCCTGATTTCCGATAAGTAACTCACGCCCTCCAACAAGAGGGGGGATTAGCGACCGAAAACAAATATGGGGGCTTAGTAGAAAGATGAGGGGTGAGGCAATTTGCCCTTGCTTTTCTCATCAAGCCGGAATGCTATAAGCGGAAAATGTCCATGTAAGTGAAACACAATGACTAAAAGCATAACACCTTCCCCCTCCAACATAAGCGACCAAAGGCTAGAATTGGGGAATTAGCGACCAAAAGCCAAAATGGGGGCTTAACAGACAGGATGGGGAGTGAGGAAGCTTGCCCTTGATTTCCTCACCGGACTAGAATTATGTAAACAGATTTATGTAAATGAAACACAATGACTCGAAGAATAACACTTTTCGTGAGATTTCATAAGGAGAGAGCTTAATTAGTGCCAGTATTCAGGGTACTTCAGGGAGTAATGGGGCCTACTATGCATGATGAGGAATGAGGTAGTTGACCCTTGCTTTCCTCATCACGCCAAAATGCTATAAGCAGAACATGCCCACGTAAGCGAAACACAATGATCCTAGTGTGAGTGACTGAGTAAAACTTTTCTTTGAATTTCCACTAGGAGAATTCTTAATTACAGCCATTATTCAACGTACTTCAGTAGCATTCATATAATCATAGTCATGGAGAAGACGGCGACAAAAGTACACTACATTTTTTATTTATCATGTACTAAATGGTAAATAAAAGATACTCCTTTTATCAGGAACGTATTTTTATGAAATTATCATATATAAAGTCGTATAGTAGTATTGTTAAAAGTGCTTCGACAGCTTAGGTCATTTCGCACATTGGCACCCACCGGGATTCGAACCCGGGACCGCTTTCACCAAAGGCAAACGAGCTGTCCATATGACTATCCGGGAGCCTATATATAAAGTCTTAAGGTCTTTCAAGAGATATTAAGACTAGAAGGTTTCGTCTAAAATGTCGTCAATGATGTTATGAAAATAAATAATGTATTGGTTAAGAGGAATATAGAGAGAAAAGCTTATCTTTAGAATGAGATGATCTAAAGAATACCTCGTTAAAGATAACTAAACATAGTCAAATCCAAAATATATTTTTATTAAGACCGATTTCAGCCATTGGCGGCCATCATCAGGTGATAAAGAAAACCGTAAATAGTACTAAACTATATCTGTCATACTCTACCTATCCAAGGCTCCCATTGCCTTCTCCGAGAGCAACAAAAACCGGAGAAAGGAACTAGAAAATATTTACCGTATTTTACGGACTATAGGACGCTACAGACTATAAGACGCACCTAAATTTTAAGTGATTTTTTTAAATAATATCTTTAGCATTTTTATTATTAGATTGCAAAGCCAGACTTAAAAAAAATTGGACAACCAAAATGCCGCTCAGCTGCTTTATTTCCATGTTCTTCTACATATGCTATTACTTTCAATTTTTAGCCTGCATCATCACCTTTATTTTTTTCATTGCAAAGCTAGCTACTAACAAAGATATTGTAATGTTACCGATAGCACAAATCACTCTCAATTCAAGTTCACTTTAAGCACCGTAGGCTGTAATGACGAATCATAGGCTAGACATTGTTCTGGGTTTATGATGGCAGGGTGGGAGGATTTTTAAGACTGATGGGAAGTTTAAATCAAATACTGGACATTGTAATGTTAATTTCGAGTATAAGATACACCTGAATTGCTGAAGCATTTTTAAAAGAAAAAGAAGTATCTCTAGCCCATAAATTACGGGATGGCAGGCGGAGGTTTGCAGCATTTGTCATATTTGGAGTTTGTGTATCACCGGCTGCATAAGATTCGGGGGCTGTCGTAGAACCCGTTCAAATTTTTGTAACGAGATGAATGAATGTATTTTTGTAATGAATTTTGTAACGAATTGTACCGCTATTCAGCGTTACCGTACTTCAGTAGCTTTCATGTCATCACAACCATGAGAATGTGGTGTAGTATATGAATACCTAAGTACATAGTACATGTATGATACATTTTATTTATCCCCAACCAAAGAGAAATGAAAATATTCCATTCATCGGAATATGATAACAGGATCACCTCGACACCCAATAGCATTCTAATGGAGCATCGGGAAATTTAATTGCGTCAGCGTCGCCTCCTTTTGTGAGAGTTATCGAATACTTCTCCGCTGCGTTACGTCTGAAACAACCCCGTCCTTTGCCTCCGACGGGGATCTCGTCGCAGGGGCGAAAAAAGATCGAAAAAATTCGGATTAAAATTCCGCCCGATCCGCGGGCCCCGGATTAATTTAGCCATTAATCAAATTATGAATGGTTTTAACCTCCGAGAGCGTTCATCCTTTGATTACTCTTCGGAGCAACCTGCCGATACCGCAGACCCGAACGCCCCCCGCACGCAAATGCCGGCAACAATTGCCTCGCAGCATCCCTTTTTCCTTCCCCTTTTCCTCCCCCGCAAACACCACAACCCACGTCTAAACTCGCACAAAAAACCTTACCCCGTCCGAATCCACGAATACCACCGCCAATTACAACTCTCCTATCCGACTTCGGACCATCAGAAACATTCCCTCCTTCCACATCTCCTCGTCTGCCTCCGAATCTTTTTGATCATTCTTTAATGTATTACACAAACAGGGAAGCCTTTTTCGCTTTAAACTGTCTGTCGGTGAAGTATTCAGCCCGGAGACGGGCCTCAAACCCTTCTTTATTAGCTACAGTAAGCTCCGGAGAGGAAATGAGGCTTGCTGGACGAGATGAGGAGTGAGGTAGTCAAACACCTCATTCCTCACTCATCTGGAACAATATGAGCGAGTAGAGAATAAAATTCACTATGTTGCGTCCACATATATACCTTAAATTACACGACCCGGGTTTCGTTGCCGTGTAACATCATCACCTTATATAATTTAAGTGTATATGTGGAAGCAGTATAGTGACTTTTATTCACTGATCATTGAAGAACTTCCACCAAATAACGCCCTAAACTATTAATATGAGTGAAAGAATACCATTTAATTACATCTTAATGAACAGGAATAACACCTCGTTTCGATGATTATGGGCCAAAATGAGTGGCATGAATTAGCAATCTTCGCATTACGGTAACTTTCATATTATCAACGGTCAACAAGACAGAAAAGGACATGGAAGAAAAATTTTCCGATAGTCAAGATTCATTAAATAAATATCATTGGTGAAATTGGGACTAAGTAATGATAGCAATTTCCACACTAAATTTGTTAAACACGACAGGTTTCACTTCCCTAGAAGCATCTTCAGAGAAAATCGGTCGTGCTAAGTAAATTTAGTGTGGAAATTGTAAAGTTTTCTTTAATCTATGGCTTTCCACAAAGTTGCGTCTTCTCACATCGATTATATTGGGATCAATAGTAACCCTGTCTCACACACACTCCGAGATTTAGTAAGATGAGCCACTTCAAATTAATGATGGAAAATTTAAGGGCTTTACAAATCCCGCAATCTTTCCTTCTCCGCTTCCATCCCCGCCACCATTCTTTCGCCTTAACACCAGACTGCAACCACTTCGTTTTGATTATTCTTTAACGCATCGCGTAAACGTAAGCCGCAGCGTTCGTCTTCGTGTTAGAACATGGTTTGCTAGTAGTTAAATTCGCACTCTTTCGACGAAATGAGATTCTCGCATATTCTAATGCCTTTCCTCTCTCTTACTACTTCTCTCCCCTCTTCTGTTTACTCCCCATCCTGTTATGCCAATTTTCAAAATTACTATAAAGCTTCAAATAACCTGGGAAACTTAAAACATGATTTTTGTTAGCTCTAAGAAATCTTGTATTTTCAAAAAATAAATATTTATTTTAAATAGTTTCTCCTAAGGTTTAGACCAGGCGTTCCCAACTTTATAGTAACTGCGTACCCTTGAAAATTTTGGCGTACCAACAGTCCTATTTTTTTAGAAACATATATTTAACGTCAAAAAAGTACCCAATGGCTAGTTTTTTAATTACATTTCTGAGAAAACTTCATATTTAATTATTAATGGACTTATATTTCGGTTTCTTCATCCTTTTACCAAGACAACAATAAATTTCCTTAGATTTTTTTCAATTATTTCTTGCTAATTTTATTAAAAAATACAAAGAGACATGTGTATATTAATAACGTATTTATAATAATAGAAAAAATGAAACGATTATAGAAAATTACAGTTTTATTTATTACTCATAGGTGGTCTCATTACTCGTAATCGCTCGTATCATCCAATCGTACCACCTGAAACGCTCCCACATACCACCAGTGGAACACGTATCATCGGTTGGAGACCCCTGGTTTAGACAATTTCTGGCTGAATCTCAGACGAAACTAATAGAAATACTTTTAAATTCTGTGGAAATGATAATAATTTTCTTTTTGAATATGATAAATTTCCACAAAGTTGAGTGTGATCTCATCAGAAGGCTGAATGAATAGAGAGAAGCGGAACTTACACGTTAAGAAATCCGTTCCTTTCTCCTCACATTTCTAATAAAAGTAAAATCTATTCTCCAGGAGAAACCGTAAATCAACATGGTGATATTCTTACTGTATTACCTCAGCCTTGAGGACCTCGGCACTTAACCAAATCCTTCTATAATACACAATATATCTTCTATTTATCGCAAAATTAAGAGTTTAAGATGCGTTTACCTCAAGGTAGGAGAATTACGGTTAGATATAAACGAAAGGAATCATGTGAGAATCGTAAGCTACATATGCATCATCACAAGGACTAATATACATTTTCGCAGCTTCCTATGATGATAAATGACGGCAATTTTCTCGCAAGCAATGCTATTACATATTTCGATGGCGTGAGTACATTGAAGTGTCCATTCAATTCAATCGGAAAGAGTATTTCGTTGTAATTGCTTTCTTCTCTCCTTTCCCGGTCTATATACCGTAATGGTTATAGTTGTTTCTATGCGGTTCGAACCCCTCTTAATGCCTCCGTTCCCTATTACCCAACCCTTATCGAAATAGATGTAATTGGATAATGCAATCAGCATCCGCTCCGTAATTGACTACCCTAGATATATCCCGGGGTCATTCCTTGCTCTTCCATTCTCTTCTTCATCTCTTATTCCATTTCCCTCTCTCTTGCCCACTTCCTGATCCATTTCTCTTCTCCCATCTTCTCTCCGCATCCCATCTCAACCCTATCCTATTCCGAGGCCCCCTAATACCTCCGCTGCCCGCCACGGAATTATCCCATTCCAGCCCTTGCATTCCTTCCACAACAAACTCATCTCCTTTTTTCTCTCTCCCCCTTTCTCCCTTCGCTTATCGCGAGTTTCCGCTCCCTCGCGACCTCTTTGCCTCCGCATCACTCACTTTTAACCCTTCTCTGCACCTCGCCGATTGCATTTCTATTCCTCCGATATATTCCTCTTCACGCCCTCCCCTTTAAACCCTGCTCCGATAATCCCATCCGCCGACTTATCATTTTCCTCCGCCTCCTCTTATACGCTTTCTTCTCGCTCGATCTTACGCTCCCATCTTTTTCGTCCTGCCTTTTTCAATCTCGGAGGGCTAGAAGACAATATACGCCGCAAACGCTTGCTTCCATGCTTACAAGATTGTATATGATTTTATACAAGCTTGTATATTTGTATACGATTACGTGCATGTATGTTTTACCCTTATGTTGGTTCGTATGCATGAAAAATTCGTATTAATTAATATTTAAAAGTAAATAAGTTTATTTTATATTGTTATATTAACTCAGAACATATATATTGTGTAAACATTTTTTCTGATGACAAAATGAGCTATATTTTATTACACCCAATTATCGAGTGGATAAATATGATGCCGAAAAATCGCTCCTGTATTAAGTAAAGGCAATCCCTAAACAATGAAATTCACAGAGTTAGGCGAAATCATATGGAAATTCATTATGTAAAATGAAGAAAAGAGGACCAGAAGACGACGATTACTCGTCGAAACCGGTCGTGATTCTAATAAAAATTGTGGAAAAAGTACCACCACTCTTTTCTTTATTTTACATCCCTAAACAAGTTTTCTTAAGGGATGCCTATATCGCACTCAACAAATTGTATTTATTTTCTGTTATTATTTACTATCTGAATGAAATAAATTTATTATAATTTACTAAATGCCATCTCCTTCGCTTCCTAGTAGTTTTCCCCACCCATTAAATCACCGTTTTGCCTTTTTCTTCCCCTCTGATTTTCTTTTGAATTCTACACTCAATCATATTCCTTAGTAGTCCCTCTTTTCTCAATGTTTGACCCACCTATTTCCCCTGTCGATGCTTAATTACTTCAATTTAAGCCCCCTTTCCATCTCCAGCACCTCCGTGTTTTTTTCCCAATTGACCAATTTACTTTTTCCAATCTACGCTATACCCATATCTTGAATGCCGCCAAACGTTTGACTTCCTCTTTTCTTAAGTTCACACCTATACAGAAAAACAATCCAAACCATGGATTACACCGATATTTTCCTGATTCTTTTAGATTCCCTAAGATCTTTGATCATGAATTTCCTTCACTACATGAAGGCTTCCTTAGCCAAGGCTGTTCTTTCACGAACCTCATCTATACATCTTTGCAAGAATATGCACTCCCCAAGTAAGAAAATTCATTCGTTTTCTCTAGTATTTCACCACCCACCCCTATTGTATACGATTAGGATTGGGAATAATATATTTATGTGATATAGTTTCTTCTAAGGTTTAGACGTCTTCAAGTTAAACCTTAGATGAAATTAGTAGCAACAGACATACTTCTCGAGGAAATAGTAGGTTATTTTCTTCTTGGATATGCCACCTTTCCACAACGTTGAACTTGACCGCATCATAGAGCTGAAATGTTTGAGTGAAGGGGAACTCACACGTTTAGAATCAATTTTTTGTCTCCTTTCACTCCTGAATGGAATCAAATCTGCCTAAAGTACACGAGGATCTTCCTACCTTTTTCAACCTCGGATGTTTCGAAGACAATATACGCCTCAAACGCATGCTTCCTTGCTTACAAGCTCGTATGTTTGTATACGATTAGGATTGGGAATAAATGAGGTTAGACGCATACGTGCACGCAAGGGGGAGCTGAAGCGTTTAGCCGCCCGAGGAGACGTCACCTTTCACTTTGCTCCCTCACCCAAGTGATTTTACTTGTATTCGGTGAAAGTTACTCGTGGAGGGTAAATTAGCATCTACTTACCGATATGTGTTAGCTTTGCGATGCGAAAAGTCAAAAATTTACAAGATTATTTCTTGAAAATTTATTTTACCGCACCCTGGGGAGATTGACAAACAAATCAATGGATGAGAAATTCAAAAAATTTGACCGCGCGACCAGATATATTCAAAATGCAAATAAGATCATGTTTTTAATGCTTTAACGATTTTCAACAAAATAAAATATGGTAATCTGAGTAATAAATCAACTTTAAAATAAAACAGAATTGTACGTGTACATATTGTAAATGTCGCGGTTTTAGCAATAATACAACATTATTAAAATTTGTCACATCTACGGTGACTACAACCTTTAGAGATATAAACAATGTTTTTATGAGATTACTAAAGTCTGTCTGTAAAGTATTCAGCTCGATGGCAGGTTGGTACCTCACCCCCTCCGACATAAGCTACTAAAAACTTGCAGAGTGGAATGAGGTTCACTAGGCAGGATGAGGAGTGAGGTAGTTTGCCATTCCTTTCCACACTGAGTCTGAATGCTCTAAGCGGAACATTTCCACGCAAGTGCAGAACAATGACTCTATTCATAATTGATTTTACAAATCCGGAGGACGACAGTGGATACGTCCAAGAAGATAGTACAGTGTAACAAAGAAGTAAAATGGATATTGTTTCTCTATGGAAGACACCACTTTTCCTGGTAATAAATTAAAAATTATATCTCCAAAGTTTCAGTTGTTTTGACTACACTTAATTTAATGTAATGCGATCAAATTTAAATCAAAACACTGTGGCAATTGATGATAAAGTCAACAAGAGACCAAAATATGGTAAGGAAGTGAGTAACTCTTTTCTTGACATTACTTAAGGACCTTGAGACCTAAGAGACCTTGATCAGAGCAATTATTTTCTCATACCTCAGTAGCTTTCATTTCATCACAGCCATGATCAAGACTGGCACAAAATAAAATCAAAGATACATTTTTCTCTATCCTGTACCAAATGACAAATAAAAATATTCCATTCATCAGAGTATGGTAGCAGGATATTACTAGAGTAATTTTGTGTAGAGCACGCCCTTAAAGACTTGAGTTGCTTTAGGAAGAATGTTGTACACTTAAGTAGCTTAAAATGTAATCGTATCATGTCAAATTACTTGATTGTTCAAGGGTTCGTGGGAATAAAGCCTTAGAAATCGGAAATTAGATCGATCTCTTTTTGAAGGAGATGAAACCATCCGTCTGCACTTGAGATCCGGAAACCTCATGGTCTAGAATTTTAATTAAAATAGAGAGAATGTGTACATGCTCCTCAGATAAAGTGGGACGCTGATGTTACTGGCACTTCAAAGAGGAATAAAATATACCTAAATAGTTCTTGAAAAATATATTATAAAGATTTTCTCTTGGTAAAACCCTACGCGAATCTGTGAAAATGTCACAATTTATTGATTGGTATTGGTAGACGATTTAAATATTCTTTTTTGGTAAAATCTTACGAAACTCTGCGTAAATGGTACAAATATTTTGGTAGCTTTTGAAAAAGATCTTTAAAACATTTTCCTGCAGAAGAACTCACGCAAATCTGTGAAAATGTCACAATTTATCGATTATACTTTCATTGGTAGACGATTTAAATATTTTTTGGTAAAAATCTACGAAACTTTGCATAAGTGGTGCAAATTTTTCGGTAGCTTTTGAGAAAGATCATACAAATATTTTCCTTTAGTAGAACCCTACGGAAATCTGTGGAAAGCTCACAATTTATTGATCATGCCTTTATAGATAGACGATAAAATGATTTTTTTTGGTTAAAACCTATGAAAATCTACGAAAATAGCACCGATTCTTTATTGTACTCATATTAGTGGATGTAATGTGAAATATTTATTGATCTACGAATTCGCGTTACCCCACCGAATCGCCCCATTCAGTGACGAGATCCGATCCGTCAGCCACGAACGTACGAAAACAATAATGGGAAACGCTTGCATAAATAATCCCCAGATGGGAGTATTATCGGGTAAACGCTCATTGTCCGAATAAAATTCGAGCGGCTTATGGAAATAAACAAGGGCGGCGTTAAAACGCTGGCAATGACGTAAAAAACGAAAACATTTGCTCGGAAAGGCATTATTAAAAGCGTATAAACAAAGACATTAAAGGGACGTAAAACCCGCAAAAACACGTTTTCCGATGCAGCATTCGCGATGATCGAAGGATTAAGCGAAAACCTGAATGTTTAAATATGTTGGGAGTTTCGAATCTATGCGCCGTGGAAAAATAGTTGGCTTGACAGAGTGAATAAATATTAGGCTTCCCTCATTGGAGATACGATCTCTCAGCCGTTCGTAATTTTAGTTTCTCGAATATGCTTTAATATGATAAAAAACCTCGCTGACAATGAATTTCTCCTCGTCAGCCGCTAACCCGGCTCACGCGAGCGGTTTTAACGGCTCGTGGATATACATAACGTCGCAATAAAACTTCTCCGGCGGTACGTTCTGACGAAAATGTTATATTTCCTTGTTATTCGGAGGCCGCTCCCTCGTGTAATCATAACTTACTCCGACCTTTCTAGTGGATATCGTGCCTATCCGAGGGAAATAATGCGGCGTCTTAAAAAAATCACGTTTCGCCACATAATTTCTAATATGGTGGGTAGTATATCATTTGATCTAGTCCCGTTATTAGGCCGTAAATGATAGCGCAATGCTATTATGAGTGTAAGATTGCTTTTAGAGCGATTTAAGTACGTAACAGGAGCCGGTAACTTCAAATAATTAATCCTTACGGTAAATGTATGCATTAAAAAATTATATTGATATTTGCTTCCTCCAATATCTATTCATTAAGTTGTTTGTATTAATGTTTTGAAGCGGAAATTTTGAATTCTATTTTTAATTTCATTTGCACTGAAAAGGTCCGTGAATTTGTAGTTTTATTCTATGATATTAGTACTTAAACCTCCACTATCTATTCCTTAAGTAGTCAGTTTACGCTCCAAAGTGGACATTTTTGCTTTTAATTCTGATTTATTTTTCACTGAAGAGGTTTAGACTATTGACTATTATTTAGAAATAAGAAAATATTATATAAATTATCGAAAGTTACACTGGTTGGTAGCTCCTGCTTCAATGCTAAGTATTTTCTATCGTGAAACGGGGAAAATTACAAGCATAATTACTAAGTAATGAGTACAAGATGTTTATAGGATTTTATATCTATATTTATAATTGGTAATGAGATACGTTTTTGATTCAACTAAGCCATCTTATGTCAGCAATTAAAGTTTCAATCTCTCTATAATTAATTTAATGATTAGGAAAATTTAATACTCTTCTAGAGTCATTATTTATTTTACGTTGCTAGGGATTGCATTTTGTAAGTGCGCAAGCATTTGAGGATTTTATAAACGTGATTCATTAATGAAAAACTGACAGCAATGTCATTTTGGTGCAGCGGCTCGAAAGCTTATTCTTTCGCCTAGATGTCCAAGAGATTGCGTCAATGCTGGCAACTCCGCAAGGGAAAGCTGCCTCGCCACTCCCGGGCCATTACTTCTCTCGTATTTTTCCTCGGAGGTAGTGTCAAGAGGAGGGGTATGAACCAAGGCTAGCACAATATTGATCGTGTATATAAATATACGTATTTTGAATAATTCTATTTGTTTTATGTTATATATAAAGCTTGGAAGCATGCATGCCGAATTCAGAAAATAAAAATAACGAAAATGTCGTCAATATAATAAAAAATAATTATAAAAAACAATAGCTATGAATCGTTCAACTAACTATATATGTATTACGGTATATAGTTATTTCTTTTTAGGCCTCAAAATGCTGTGACTGTATTAAATCATGTTTTAAATACATAAATCATATTTTTATCTCTTGAATAAACGGTATAATTTTTAGCAATCATTCATATCCGCTTGCTTCATTAAACTCTCACTGTGTTTTAAATACAGCTGCATTCTCCTTTTAAAATTAATTATTAATAACATACTCTAAAAAGATTTATTCTATGGTGTATGAACAATTCCTATGCTAAAACTAAAATGTAAAGCTCCGAATATATTATCTGCCGTTTGACATATAATAAATCAAGAGGATGTAACAACGAAAAAATCCACTAATGTTGCTAACCATTTAAATGCACTCATTTTTTATTTCATGTTTTTATCAGTAAGATATTGTTATTTCAATGAAATTTAAAACGTTTAGCCAAATTAATACATCGCGAGATGTATTAGATTCAATTCTATTGATTCCAATGCTCATATAAACCACGTCGCAACGAGGAAGGCATTCCACTAGCTTCTATTATTTTATTCAATATGTTAGTGAGCCATGTAAATCATTATATATTCTCCTGGCAAAAACACTTTAAAAAGAACCGAATTGAAATAGATGCATATTTTCGCATTTCCTTCGTTTACGTAGCTCGAACACGAATTGAGCAGCGCTTTAACTCCGCCATACGTCGCTAAAAAATGAAAACTCGTAGACATTTATGCGCAACATGCTCACGCGTATGTGCACGCACATAATTGCAGCGAACCCTTTCTCCTCAGTCAATGGCTCAAATTCCATATCTCTAAAATCCGCCTCTTGTGCCCTCAGCTGCCCTTTTTTCTTGGCCTCTCTCCTTCTTCCCACGCCCCACTCATTTCCATTTCACTTTAACGCGCCTCTTTCCTATTCCCCTCTTCCCAGACTACATTTGTTTTTCGCCAATTTCCCTCTTCCTTCCTCCATCCACCCAATTAATCCTCACTCCTTCCACCGTGTCCTGATGAATGGAATATTTTTCATTTGTCTTTTGGTAGAAGATAGAGATAAATATATCTTTCGTCTACTTTTGTCGCAGTCTTGTCTATGGGTGTGATGAAACGAAAGATACCGAGGTATGAGTTATGCTAAATAGTGATCAATTAAGGCATCCTCTCATGGAATGCTAAGAAAAGTATTACTCGTAGAGTCATTGTGCTTCACTTACTTAGACATGCTCCGCTTACAGAATTTTGATTTGGTGAGGAAAGCAAGGGCAAACTACCTCACTCCTCATCCTGCCTAGTTAACAGCTATGCAGTCTACTACCACTTGAGAGCTTATGTTAAATGGGATGAGGTACCCACCAAAGCAAGAGCAAACCACCTCATACCCCACTTTACATAGTAAACCTTATCCTCACTTATTAGCTCTTGGTTATAATTGTTAGTGTATGATGCACCAACAAACTTCACTCCTCATCTTATCTAGTAAGTCCCATTGCCTCCTGCTAGCTCTTACTAACTAATTGTAGAGGCAAGGAAAGTTAAGCTAGGACAAATAACCTCAATCCTCATCATGTATAGTAATCCTTGGTCTCCTCTATTAACTCGTGGTAGCTAATGTTGGAGGGAGTGAGGTATCGACCAAAGCAAGTCCTTATCTTGTATGTATGGTAAACCTCATCCCCCCGCTAGCTCTTAGGATCTAATGTTAGATGTAAGGAAAGGTAAACAAAGGCAAACTACCTTACCCCTCATCTACCCTAGCAAACCTCATTTTCCCCAACTACTTTTTAGTAGCTAATTTCATAGGCGATGAGGTACCAACCGGCCTTCGGGCTGAATACTTAACAGACCTCCGCAACGACACGTCCTCTATTTCCTTTCGATATTAAAAAGAGGAGAGTGTCCATCTCCCATATTCTATTCCCTATTCCTCGCGGTGTACCTGCCGCTCTCCGTCTCTCTTATTTACCTCATCGGCCGCCCCTCCTTCCATAACCTACCTTACTCATCCCTTTCACTCGCCCACTTCATCTTTATCCTCTTCCTCCCTTTTCATTGTCCAATCTCCTCTTCTGCCCACACCTGCTCTTCCGTCTCTCCACCTACTGCTTTTCCTTGCCTCTCCATAATGTTTTCCACTCTTTCCTTCCCTCTTCCTGTTTGCCCGCGCCTATTGTGCCTTCCCCTTTCCGCGTATCTCTCTTTTTTGCTTTCGTTCTCTTCGACTTCCTCTCTTTTCTCTCGTTATCGCTTTTCCCTCCCTTCTGCTCGTCTTTTCCCTTTTTGTTGTCGCTTCCCCCGAATACGGTTCCCGAGTCATCGGTGAAAGGTTTGTTTGTTGCTACGCGATCGGCTACAAACAGAGGCCATTTTGTAGTGTTTCCAACCATGCTGACAACTAGCGTGAAGTAAACTTCGAGGAAAAAGGCAAAATGTTGTGGTAATACGCGATGGAGGGAGACACTTTGAATGGTACTCGTTCCGCAAAATTTAATTTTGAAACAACATCGACGAACGGTCGTCATTATCGGGTACGGCGAATCGTCGTCAAAGTCCGATATCCGTATTTCTCGCAATCATATTCCTTTAAAGGCGGGTCACATTTATTAGAAGAAAAGGTTGATGGAAATAGCGCCATTCAAAATTCCCCTTTCCTTCCGAGCAATACAGAGCATAGGCTGAACCTTTCTGCATAAAATATTGCCGTTAAATATAATGCAAGCATCTTTGAAAATCTGCGTCATTTACCAAATACTATTCCTATTGAAAAACATGCTGAGATATGTCCGTGCTTTTATATCGCACCATTTATGATAGGTACGAATGTATGTAATGTGTGCGAATAGGGATGAATGTTACGAATGAACGAATAAAATTTGAGCTTAAAAGAAAGAATGCGTACTTTAGGTTTATGTTTTCTATTTGGTCAGTATCATTTTTAAGTCAGACATTCACATTATAAAAATAATATTACCTCTTATGTCTTAATCTTAGTAAGAATAAATTTCCCTTACTTCTTTAAGCATATGTACGTACAGAAAAAATAATAGAACACATTTATCACACAATAGGTATTTCTAAAATCGGTAAACGACGTATTAATGTTCACAGTTTACTTGCAATTTACTGCCTTAAGTCATTTAAATTAACCTCGGCTACGGTTTGGTATTCATGCAAGCATGCCAACAGTAAGGTCTCGGGTTCGTGCCCCAGATATTAGGGATATTCGGTTTACGGCTTGATTGCATGTGCTCATCAATATTTCTTATAATAATATTTTTCAATAAATGGACATTTTAAAGGCACGAAGAAACAAAGAATTGATTGCCTCAGAAGAAAAATAATCTCTTTAAAAGCAAATCGAATCTTCTGCATGGATAAAAAAACTCTCGCAGTCCGACAAAAATCCTCAATTCCATTCCCAATCCCAACGATGCCCATTTTTTGCGGTACTTGGGTCAAACGTGCGACAGGACTTTAAAACTCTCGATCCTGCCCTTTAAATGGAACCCGTTTGTCTAACACAACTCCCCAACCCATCTCGATATTCCTTTCTCTTCACGGTCACATCTCTACCATCCTCCACCGTCCGAAATACTACTGCGCGCATCTCCCATCGCCTCCTCCATTTACCCACGCATCTTTCTCGCTTCCCGCGCTACACCTCCTTCCAAACCCCTACCTTTTGTCCTCCCCTACCGCGCCCCCCTCCCCCGCACTCTCCCGCCCCTCTCTACTCCACCGCTTGCCGCCTTTCAGTCCCTGGCTCGCCTCCGTAGCCGCCGCACTCCGTTCTCTCTCAGCCTGTTCTCACTCCACCCCGGAAAAGTGTGCTCCCCCAACGCCGGAGTCGCCCGTGGAATTTCCGGGAAGCGGCCTCTCCGTCTCCCGGCTCCTGGGCAGCCCGCATGGAGCCCCTTGCAGACGGGCGTCCACCCGCCGTACGGAAGGACCTCCAGGAATGTCGGTGAGCGAGAATATCCGCGATTGTCACCCCGGAATCTGCCTCCGCGCCTCCCTCCGCCCCCGTTTCCGCGGGGGCATTCCCCGCGATCCGAATCAGTCGAACCCGTTTCGATGGAGATCTCCGACGCCCGAGCGGCCCTTATCGACGTGCGATCCCGGCCGAGATTGACGGGCTGCCGGATGGGGGAATCTCCGCTATCTTGCCCGTGTTTGCGTCGGTGGCGATGGGGGATCGCTCGAGGGGTACATCAAAAGGTTTCGACGTGTTTCAATCTGGGTGCTCTCTCTGCGGGGGGGGCTAATGTTTTCGGCGGATGAGTCGCCCGACGGTGACGAGGCAATGAAAGATGTACGGAAGATATGACGTGGGGAATGAATTTTGCGACGGTTGCGATTTATAAATGAACGGGTGCGTTGGGGAAATGCTGGCGGGCGAGGGTGCGATTCCTCTGCGTGGTTGTGGGAATTACGACGCATATATATTTGAATGGGTGCCTTTGCGAAGTGTTTTTCGCACGTATAACAGGTGTACGCAACGTTGGCCTCGAGTGAGCAAATTTTGAAACCAATAATTCTATCGTTAGGGTCTTCGTCGCTTGTGCTTGATCACATTTAGAGCTCGGAGATGATGGTTAAACCATCCCAGACAGATTAATGTTACTCTACAGTAGTAATTTCCGACTACGCTATTCCAAATTCACCGTGTCTCTAGTACATTAATACTAATAGAAGTAGATAATTTCAGTAAACTGTTTTAACCAATGATATCATCGTTACTGCCTTTATCGTACGCACTGAATCACAATAAGAGCTCGGAGGTGATAGTAAAACCTCTGCAAGAAAGACAGATGAATGTTACTTTACGACAGTAATTACCGACTATGCAATGTATCACATCTCTAGATGATTAATACTGAAAGAAGTAGATGTTTTCAGTAAACTCGTGTGCATATGGCTTTCGCTTGGTAGTAATCAATAATACAAAAACGAATAGCGTGAATTCATCCGTTTAAACCGCAGCTGATTATGAGGACAGACCTCGAAATCTAGGCCGTGCCTTTACGATTTGGTGTTTAATATGCATCTAAAAATTTACAATTTTTTAAATCATTTCTGAGTTTACTCTAAACCGTAATTATTTCGAGAGATTGATGGTTTTTTAATTACTTTCGCTTGGTAGTACAAGATGCAAAAAATGGTTCTGTGAATTTTTCAAAGTATACTGCACCTGATTCTGACTCCGAGCCTCGAACACTAGCTCGTATATTTGTAATTTGAAGTAAAATAAACATTGAAAAATTCATAACTTAAAAAAAAAAACATTTCTGGGTTGACTGTTAATACGTTAATAATTCATGAGCTTGACTGTGAGTGCACAACCACTATTGAAAAAGGATAAATTGTTGTTATTAAATGTTTTAATTTGAAATATGATATACATCGTGAATCTCATAACATTTAAAAAATCATTTTGGTACTAACTATTAACACATAATTGATTTAAGACATTGAGTATGACTATAAAACGGAGACGGAATGAGAAATGGGATTGTTAAACGTTCCTCAACTGTAGAGATAACCAAATGTTTTATTCCAAAACGAAAAAGCGTGCCCATAGCGATAACTATATTAACGTGTAATTGATTTAAGATATTGAGTATGGCTCTACAACCGAGACGGAATGAGACATATGATTGTTAAACGTTCCTACGTGGTGATGTTCTGATATTTGATTTCAAACCGAACAAGCAAATCCACTCTAAGCTATTCTATTTTTCTTAATTGGGCTACCTCCTTTCTGCGTCACAACCTCAATAATAATGTGCGAAAAAATCGCAGCGTAGTACTCGGTGGAAATGGCTAGTTGCGGTCCTCCAAATGAGCCTTTACTCCGCAGTGTGCGACAACGAGTCTCTCTCGGAATGACATTACCTCCACGAGTGTTATGACTGATGTTTCGCAGCCTTAATCATTTCGGGGCATAATTAAAAACGGGGCGGAAATTTCGCATCGCACGTGTTGCATGCTCCGAGGGTTTAAAGTTTCACGGATATTTAACGTGACGTTGACGGAGTGGCGAGTCGATATGGAAAAATTCCTGTCTTCGGCGGAAAGAAAAATGCTTGATCTAAAATCAACTGTTGTTCGAAAATCGTTCCTGCCACCGTATTTTGACGAACGGAATATTTTCATTTGTCATTTGGTTCAGGTTAGAGAAAAGTGTGTCTTTCATTTATTTTTGTCCAAGTCTTGATCATGGCTGTGATGAAATGAAAGCTTCTGAGGTATGAGTTGATAATTGCACTGATGCATGTCTTTCCTTATAAACTGACAAGAAAAGTGTTACTCTTAGAGTAATTCTGCTTCACTTGCGTGGACATGTTCCGCTTATAGCATTCTGGCTCAGTGAGGAAAGCAAGGTCAAACTACCTCATTCCTCATCCTGCCTAGTAAACCTCATTCTGCTCTACAACCTTTTTGTAAATAATAATCATTATTATTTAAGAATATTCACTGCTAGAATGTGCATCACCTAGTGGAAGTCTTTGCAATTTTGTATTACTGATAAATTGACTATAATATTAATGCAATATTCATAACATAATAACATTGCTATAACCTCACTCCTTATCTCGTCTAATAAACAAACCATTACCCCCTCCACTAGCTCCTGGAGCTAATTACAGAGGGGATGAGGTAAAAAATAAACCAAGGGAAAGTTACCTCACACCTCATCCTGCCTGGTAAACCTCATTCCTCTCTCCAAGCTCTTAGTAGCTTATGTCAGAGGGGGGGAGGCACCAACTGGCCTTAGGGCTGAATATTATAGATAGTTTGAAAATCATCCGGGAGAGAGTATGGACGAAATTGTATACATTCGATGACTGAACCTAATATCTCAAATGCTCCTCGGCCGGGTTATTTTTATTCAACGAGAACCAATCTCGATTCACGGAAGTTAGGAAAGGGAGCGCTTCGTTTCATATTTAACGCATTACCCGCTGTTATGAGCTGTTTAACCTAATTTTTCGGATGGCGAATCTAGCTCGATCGAACCGCGTCTATATCTGGATGATAAACTGCTGTGCAAAGGGTTCGGCCGACCTTTAAACACTTGTAGCTATCACGAAACGCTGCTAATTATCAAATCGCTCTCCAAATTTTTAACTCAAATATCGTGCATAGCGTGATTGCCCAATTTAATGACTGACATTTATCAGCTACTTCGTTCCGAGCGAAGATGAAATACCGCTTGATCACTTTCAGGCTCGAATGAATTAGATTTGGTTTCCATCCGAATAAACTCCGATGGATCCAATTATCGCATTAATTAGCAACCGATTTGATACGCCATTTTCCGCGACCAACTCGTAGCACAGTGCATGAAATTATCAAAGAAACATCTGACTTGGTGAGCATAACTTTAGAAATGTCACATAAAGAAAATTTAGAAAATTCAAAGGAAGGCAGTTATGTTATGGGCAGGTTTAGAAAAACAGATAGCGTCTCAGAAATGTTATGAAGCCTCGGATGGGAATCGCTACAGAATAGTAGGAAAATAAGCAAGCTAGGTTGTGTATGCCAAATTATAACAGGCAGTAAGGGATGGGAAGGGTATAAAAATTTAATTGAAGCACCAATTTTTTTAAGAGGAAGTCACACATATATTAAAATTTTGCCCACAAAGAGCCAATAGAGCAAAATATTCATTTTTGAATAGAGGCGTAGCCGAGTGGAACAAGTTACCTGGATTGCACTTTAAGACCTTTCCTAAAAATCCAAAATCTTTTAAGAGAAAATGTAATACTCTAATGTAGTTGAGAAGGAATTTTAGTTGCTAAAATAATTGTGGTTGATTTTAAAGACGAAATTTGAGGGAATTAGGGGGCTGCCTGATAGGGTGATGTACAGTGGGGACTATGTATACTCCGGGACCGTCACGAAAGCATTACCAAGAATCCGGTAAATCTTACATGAATGACTATGTTTTTATTGTATATTACCAAAGTCGAATATATCTAAATTTATACATATAATCGTATATTAAATGTATTTGTGATATAATTGTAATTAGAATCTTTAAATTGTGAAGAATAAATGAATGCAATAACTATGCTGCTACCAGCCTTGCTACTATGTACAAAAAGTTCCCAAACTTAATTTTTCCCGCGAAAATGCCGTTCAGGAGATATGTAAAATTTCTAGTGATAGATAGCGGCAATTATTGTGGATACCTACCAACTACCTATCTTCCTATCTACTACTAAAATTTTACGTTTCTCCTGCTTGGCGTTTTCGCGGAAAAAAATTAGTTCGGGAACCTTTGGAGCGGAGTAATAATGTATGGTAGCAAAACGGGACCGAAAACGTGATACGAAAGCATGCTAGTTTTTCAGTTCAGAAATAGTTCAACCCAAACCTAAAAACAGTACAAACCGAGCAGCCAAACTGAATCCCAGAAGAACCGTAAAACCAAACCGAAACTTTTTGAACGTAGCAGTATATCTAACTGTGGCGGAAATTCTAATAACAAATATTAATAACGAATCCAAACGCGGCTGAAAACTCCCCCTCACGCTATCGAACGAACGAAAAAGGTCGGAATTATTTACAGAGCAGGCGAATTCCAATTACAGGCTTCCTCGTCGAGCATCATTAAGAGGGCTAATCCCATTCATCTTCTTAGTGATCAAAACCGTACGCTTTCGACGCCCACCATCATAAGACCATCCGAATTTATTTAACTTCCATTCGTTAGCAAGGTCGTAGTGGCGTTGCGAGAAGTAATTTCAGCCGGGAGTTAATTATCACCTTAAACAGCGCTGCAAGACGACCCTACAAAGTACATAGAACTCGTGCGCCGGAGGATGAGGGGAATATCTTCTTTAAAGCAAATGCAAATACCTTTGTATCCACAATCATGCAAATTTGTCTCGACAGACGTGAAAGATGAATAGACGGATCCTCGTCCGTGGTTTACAGCGAATGCAGGTCATAGTTTGAAGCGGATCAAATTTGCTCTCCTTTTACACGACGACGTACCGCGATGTTAAACTTATCGCAGACGAATCAGGTACGCCGTCCGTCATATTACACGGGATATTTCGTTCGGATATTCATCACTGAACAAAGGACAATGTTCAGCATTCAAAGGGTACTAAATTTGGAGCAAAAATGCGAGCGCTTGGAAAGCCAGTAACTCAATCTGTAGGTAATCCACAAGTTCGAAATATAATAAGTAATAATAAAATTTACGTGAGATCTAAAATTTTATAGTGATATCATATTTCCTATTATTTATATAACCAGAGAAAAATTTAGGTTCCTAGTAGTAGTACTGTTAAAAGTGCTTCGACAGCTAGGACATTATGCACATATTATTCCACTTGGAATCGAACCCGGGACCGTCATTGCCAAATCTGAACGTGTTACCCATTTGGTGTTACCCTTCTTTTTTCTATGAGGAAATAAATGTTCTGGAAGAGAAACATGTTTTAATGGTGAATTAATATATATGTCTGTCTGTGAAATAGTCAGCCATCAGGTTGATGTAAAAAGACAGGGTCCAATTATTACAATGTACATACCATTAAATAAATTGATTCTGTAAATAAAGTCCGAGCCCTTAAAAGAATTATTATTATTATTAATCCCTAAGTCTATTTGAATCCTTATTCCTTCGCAATCAGTCATTAATATGTTTGAAATGGAATGGGGTTTACTAGACAAACTGAGGAGTGAGGTAGGTGTTTAAGCTATGCTTTTAAAAATTTTATTTCGGTAAACGACGCCTCAACATGCTTTGCGCTAAGAGAAATAATTTTAATCCATTTTTAACGGAAAAACTCGAATGAATAGCACGAAAAACAGCATTAATTTCAAATAACGAGAATTCACGATATAAATACCTTGAATGATCCAATGAAAATAGATTGAAGCGGAAATTTATTCAACAGAAATATATTTCGCAGATTTCCTCTAATGCAAAATCCTCCCACAAATGTATAAATTGTCACTTGGTTAGGTACGGACTAAGGCTTCCGTTTCTTTGAACGCAGAGAGCAATGGAGATCGAATGAGTAACTCGTACCATCTCCAAAAAAATTCGGATTATTTCGCATGGCAGCGTAAGGTTGATGGAACCTTCTTCCCAGCCATCGTTCTCCTTTAAGGAAAACATTTTCCCCGAACATGCAACCAAGCGAAAAAGAATTTTCCTCCCTCGAAGACGAAACAGAATTTCCTTAACGAACTTTTGAGGCGATATTATTCCGACTCATACCTCGGAATCTGTAAACACGCCACCTCGGGCGAAAAAAAAAACAAAAATCTCCGAAAAAAATCTCCAAAAATCGAGCGCCAAAACGAAAGCCCTGCTGGGAACACAAAGCGAGGTAATAGCGAAACATGATTGGAAATTGGGAGCGAATTTATCGGCCACCTTCAATTGCGTTCCGATTGACGAATACGCGGTTTTCGCGGGGCATTATGGGAACCCCGGCGTTTGCGCGCCCCGCCGTCTGGGCCCGCGATCGAGGGCAGCGTGGCGTTAAATAATTCATTTCCAATTTCATTAATTCCATCGCCATTCATGTCACGTTTCCCAGCCGCATAATGCCCACTAAGCACTTTTGAGCGGTTCGTGTGATGCGAGACGCCCCTTCCCCCCAAATGCCCTTTTTTCCTCAAGCATTCCGAATTCACGCCTCCGACGACCTCCCCGACGTCTTTATTTCCATTCAGATCCCTCGGCAAATATCCGTCGCGCTTCCGACGTAAACAGAGATGATTCCGAGCGAAAAAGGCTGACTTATCTTCCCTTGAGTGATGGGTGATAATCTGGCTCCCAGTTTCTTCGCTCTTTCTCGAGGACTGTTTTTAAATTAAAATTTGGATTCGCCGAGTCGAGAATAACAGGAACGGCTTGACTTTTCACCCGAACGTGTGTATAAGAGTATTCTCTATTTACAAACGCCCTTTAGTCTCCGAGGCATAAATACGTCTTGGGTGAATCCATCTTCGTTTATCCTTGAGAATAACGAAGTTTCTCAATTTTTTCATTTCCATTTAACTGTCTCAGTATGGTTTTTGTTCCTGGCAACGCATATTGGCGAATGGAATATACTTCATTTGTCTTTTCGTACAGAATAGAGAAAATACATTTTTAATTTACTCTTGCCATAGTATTCTTCAGGTTGAGAAAGAAAATTTAAACCCGCCTGTTAATGAATTACACTGTAGAGGAATGATAAGATCAGATTTTTACCTGTCCAACTTATATACCTTATTTGCGACCTAGGTTTCGACACGTTGCGTCATATCTCTTTATGTTATGGAGTCCTACCACAAGGCCAGAATCAATTGATAGTAATACAATGAATTAGAAGTTATAAGAAAAAAATTAATAGCCGTCTTTCTCAGCGCTCTGCACCGTGATGCTGCTAGTTTTCGGAAATAACGGGAGGCTCCGGATTACTGATATCCTACGAAACAACCATTCATAGAAAGTCAGTAATTCGGGTTAATCTTTAAAATCAAGGGCAAATTACCTCACTCCTCATACGGCCTAGTACACCTCATTCTCGTCAACTGGATCTTTATAGCTAGTGATAAAAGAAAAGATTTAACAACCGGGCTGAACACTTTACAGAGAGTATGGTTTTAAGAATCATTCTTGGAATTACGTCTGAAAGAGGTTGACATACTTTCTAGTCGTATCACATTCTCTAGTAGTCTACAACAGCAATCTTTCCAGTTATTGGAATTTGATGGAATTGCATTCATTTAATTTTAGTCAAAACAACTGAAATCTCATCGAGATATTTTTAAATTTATTACCAGAAAGAATGGTATTTCGTAGAAAAGCAATATCCATTTTCCTCGGCTTACTCTCTTGTCACGATGATCTTTTTGAATGTATCTAATATCTTTTTCCGTATCTGAATAAAGACAATTATGAATAGATTTGAGATGTATCGCTTCCTCGGGATTTGTAGCTCTTCCTCCTTTAATTTGTAAGTTTTCGGCGAAATGTAATTTGATGACAAAATTTACAGGAAGCTCCAATTTGTATTCCTATGAGGCCAGAGTATATTCCGACGACATCCCACGTCAGTAAATCCATCTTTTAATTATATGGAATTTTTTTAACGCAACACCATATCATATATTATGGAAGATTTTAAGAATTATAATTGGATGTTTTAAACTACGAAATCCGGTAAAAAATTCACGTTTGATATCGCGAGCCAAACTGCACACGGACAAATTGCTTCCAATAAATCCTCGGTAAAATACCGTAGAGAGATAAATAATATATATCTCTTAGGTTAATTACATCCAAAATTCTTCTAATTATTTCTCATAATATTCTATTTTATTTAAATATTTTATAATTAATGACTATGGGTTTGATGGAAGAAAATACTTTTAGTCTCAATCTCGCCTAAATAAAGATGATTAAAATAATTATTATCAATATATTAGTTATTTATTATTTTATATTCACCACAGATAAACAGATGTTTAATGAAGCGCAATACAGTTAATATAAAAATTCCAATAATAAAAATGGCGGGAAATTATTTACAACATAAAATAAATTAGTACAACTAGAAAATAGATAATTTCACAACGTAAAATACGATGAATTAATCAATACATCCTATACTAAATGATATATTAATAATATATATTCATAGCAAATATATGGTAAAGCGTGCAATCATTTTTGGATTCTTGATAGGCCTCAGGAATATGATAAAGATAGAGCCAAGAATTTTCATATAGGATTCTCATACAGACAGAATGCATTTCTCAGGTTAAATAAAATCTATTCTACGTTTCGACGATAATTTCCAATGCATCGTAAGATTTTAGTATAAATCTTTCAGCTAAAAGTTCTCGGCGATGCTACGCTTACGCAATCACGGATGCTGATGAGTATTTTATATCTCATGATCAGTAATCTGCTGCTGCTTATGACGCTTCTACCTCATTTAGCCTCGCCTTGAGCAAAACGACTTCCCAAAATATAAAATTTCCCTTTGTATACCTCTAGAGCACACCCACTTCTCCTTCTGTTTATAATTTCCCAACCTACGTGGCTTCTTTCTCCGCACTGACTATGACGCACTTCCATTGGAAAACCAACAAAAATCTAACAGTCTCATTTTTCTCGAAGAGCACAAGCTGTCATAATTCACCCAGTTCCGGATTACTCCATCCGAGAGTTCCCCAGCACCCGCAGGTTAACATCTCGCGAGCACTTCGAATTCTCGAAAATTCTTTTTGAGCGAGAGATGAAAACAATAGTAATTTCGCGAGTGGCTGGGGGTGAAACGGGTAGATGCGTACGTAATATTCCCTTTAAAGTAGGAGCGGAAAATAAACAGAGCTGACAGGAGACCTAGGTGAGCTAGCGCACCTAGGGGGGAATTCTTCGACTAGAAACACCGTCGGAAATTTAATCCGCGTTCCTTTGGCAAGAAGAATTTTTAATTGAGCATGCATCAGCGGAAGGATCGAGAGCACATTCTCCAATTATTCGCATTCAGGTGATTGTGGTGCGCTGCGAATGGATGGAAGAATAGATCGCTGCCGAGTACTTTTCCGGACGCTCTCTGTAGCGCGGTCTATAGAGCTGGAGAGGAAAACAAGAGCTCGTTACGGGCGGGAACGAGCTCCAAGGAGAATCCGTTAAAATATTTATTAGGAGGATTATTTCAACAGTGCCTCCGTCCCATTAAATTGTCTGCCTCGGGGTATCACTCTATCCGAGAGGATTTTGACAGTCGGAAAGCACTCCAAAAGTATCTGATATTGAAGGAAGACGGAGTGGCTTAAGTTGTGCGTTGTTTCGAGGGCTACGGTCACTATCTCGGTCGCTAAAGGTATAAACTTGCTATTGGTATATACTTATATAATACACGGGTGGTAGCGCGTTTTAAATGAGAGGTAAGGAGGGATGGTTAAAGAGGAACGGAAGTAACAAGGCAAGAAAATGCGTTGAAAATTTGAAGAAGGTTGTCATGTCCAACTAAGAAGACCGATCATGATAAGAGGCAAAATGAGCTAAAAATGAATCATAATATGAAACAGAAAATGCGCCTAAACGGTCATTTGTATCTCCGACAATTGCGTCCCGACATTCGTGTATCATGGACATATGCGTATCATGGAATAGTGCGTATTGGACAACTGCGATTCTGAAAATATTGCCAATTTGGATAATTTTTAAGGACAATACAAATTTCTTAGAAATAACATTAACGTCGTAAAGGAATTATTTATAGTAATATTTTTTAACGAAATACAATAATAATAAAATAATAATCAGACACCATCAAAAGTTGTTATCCATCACAATGCGCATTTTGTTCTCTATTAGAACATCTTAAGGGGCAATAATAGAATGAGTTTTGCTAAGATTCTTTCCCCTCAACATACTCTCATAGAGAACAAAATATCCATTGGAATAGATATCAACTTTTGATGGTTTCTGATTGTTTCACAATATACATTTGCCATATAACAAAATACAGAATTGGGTAGGGAAACGTAAACGAATAAAACCAAGAACAAAAATTAACAAAAACTTGAACATTTTCCGCAAGGGTAGCAAATTTCCGTGACGCAATTTCCCGAGGACCGGGAAAGTTCGAGAATAGAAAAAGGGCTAAATGAATTTAGTAGTGATTAAAAGGAAATAAATCGACAAGATGAAGTAATTCCAGTATCTAGGCGGCATGAGGGAGATGGGAGCTGCATGAAATCGATAAGGCCGAGGATAATCGAGAGAAAAGTGACCTTATTTACGAAGATTACAAGGAAAAGTAAAGTTTGTGAGCTTTAAAGAAGTTATTTCCCTGAGAAAATCGCATTTTCTAAAGCAAAGACATGGAGCCGAACGAAAAAAGAATCATCTTGCAAAACTTCGATGGTGAAATAATCACAAAAGAGTATTATGAATCATTAATAGTATAAAATACGAGAAAATTCAGAGGATACAGATATATACGTACGTCTAATCTGACACATATGGTTGATAAAGGAACATTTAAGGAAAATATGGCATGTAAAGGAAAATGGCTTAGCAATGGAAAATACTATTGAAAATAGTCAAGTTTAGGGTTGGCAAACCCTTTGCGGTAGGAATACCACATTTAATGAATATGAAGGACTTGCGTGCCGAAGTGGTGCCAAACATTGCGGCGAGATGGTAAAATTATTCATTTTATAATGTCAACAATGGGATTAGGATCTTGTAATTGGCTTAAATCACCGTTAATTATCTTTAATAATGAACGGAATCCACATTAATTTACTACGGAGCTTCATTTTTTAAGTGAATAATACATAACGAAGATAAAATCGTGAGAGTTCCATGCGTCAAAAAACAGTCTCGCGTGTCTTTTTGGGCACGCGTGCCACAGGTTCACCCTTGGTCTAGCTAGAAACATTCTTCCCACAGTATTCGTCGAATAATCTGATTGGTGCATTAGAGCATGCGATTTGTTTTTCTTTTGACGAGTCCATTCCATGCAAACGAAAAGATAGAACGAATACATCGATTTGAAATTTATCCAATCGAAAATTTTTCACCCCGATGGAATATTGAAGCTCAAGAAAAGCTACACATGAATGAAGACCAGGTCCTTTCCATAGGGAATGAAGATGGAAATTTAAGTTAAGGGTATAAGCTGCAGGATAATCGGGTTGGGTGAGAAGAGAGGCTTCTTTTCATCAGAAATGCTGAAAAATATGAGAACGAGGATGAGATAAATTAATAAACCTTGAGGATGGGCCTTGAGAAAAGATAATGAATTCGATTACATTTGCAGATAAAGAGTAAGTCACTCGGTTCTTTGAAGCGCATTTCGAGGAAATTTATGACGAAAATTAACATAAGAAGACTAAGCCAATTAGGTTCTTCAATGGTTTCAAAGGGGGAATAAAAGCGAGAGTGTATTGGATAGCGCGACGAGCGTTCGGTATTTTTTTTCTATTTTTCAAACGCATTGATACGAAGAAAGTGTAATCTGTTCAAAGAGAGAATAGCGAAGTTGTAAATCGTTCTTCGATGTATAATTAATCGATAAAGAAGAGTATTGATATAGACGACTGAATCGCTATTACCCTTACAGATACAGCAGAACGGTTTTGATCAAAGACATCACCCCTTCCTAGATGATTAGCAATCCTTCAAATATCGCCAAATACTCTTTTTTAAGAGAGGTAGTGTGGAAAGGAACAATTTAGTCCTTTTTTCTACTCTTTGGTACTTTCGTAAAAATCCAAAATGCTTTACGAAGAAATGTGCTTCCTCAGTCCATCATTAGCATCTATGGTAGATGTAAACCATTTGTTGTACGAGAATAGGAATACGTGAAAAATAACGACTTGGCTGGGACTCGAACCCAGGTCTCCCACTTTCGGAGTAGGTGTTCTGACCACTTAACTAACGATTCACGTCCTTCTTCCCCGGAACCGCTAAGATAGCGGTAAAGGACCATCAGACATCCTGAAAAATTTTGCACCCATTGCTATGTATAAATGATAGTAGTATGATTAAAGTTTTGTAATGACTACTGAATATTGCATTAAACTATTCGTTATATTTTGTATAGTTGAATTATCTTTTCTTTAATTATTTTAATCAATCGTTTAGTGTAAATAAGTTCCAGTAAATATTTCTCAAATGTTAACTGTCCAACGCTGCCTCCAGACTTCTGACTTACTGCGGCGGAAAATAAAAAATAGATAATGGCTAAAAATTCCCAAAAGTTTCATGAAGGACAGAAAAGTTTTTAGCAATATTCAAATAGAAATTTATGATGAGAAAGGATAGTCGTAACATAATGAATGTTCGTCGGTTGGAGTGAATACTATTCTGTGCACTTTGTATTCAACGTGCGAGACGACAATTTCCATCAAGTTCATTGGCCATGCCAAGCTAATGAGTCATTTAGTGCGCGTATTTAGCTGCTGCTGTTGAAGGGAAAATAAGCGAGTGCTCTGCATTGACTTTCCCCAACAAGTTGATGAGATTGAGAAGTAAGAACTGGTGACATACATACAAACAAGCGGATTAGATTGAAATTGCTTTCGAGAAACGGATTAATTTCCTTCGAGAAAATCTGCGACAAAACTTTAGCAAATGCTTCACAACAGCTATAAATAGAAATTTGTGCAACTAATAATATGTTCAGAATGAATTTAAAATGAGATTTAATGAACCGAATCGGAAAACTTATGACTTACGACTTACTCTCTAAGAGGCATTATTAATATGCATGCTAGGAAAGTTTTAAAGTATGAATAAACACCGCCGATTGCTTTAAAAAGATTGATTCCTGTTGCGGCAGTATTAATCACAGAAAATGCCTTTGTATTCACCATTTTTAACAGGTGGATGAGCTTATTGGAATAGCTGAGAAACTTGCAGGAGACGAAAGGAATAATATCCCCAATTCAAAAGAGATTGCTAAACCTCGACTAATCTCATCACCTTCCAGAAAAGAGTAAAAGCCAATTATATTAATAACTTAATTAGAGGGATTATAAATATAAGATGTCGGTCCGAAAAAAATTATTTAATGAAATATTCGGGTAATTCCATAATCTATCTTGCCTTCCTCTTAATATTGTTAATATTTGCATTGGTTCATAAAACACTCAAAACGATAGTTTCTTCACAGGAAATATAATTTGGATTTTATTCTGACTCTCTTTCAGTTTCATTATCAAAATGTGCTTGATATATGTTTAGTTAGAGGTTTAAAAACTCTCCAAAGCTGTCTCTGTGAGACTTTTGCAGCTGCGTTGGAAACAGTTCTGGAAGTAACGGTAAGACATAGATTAACGACCTTCTAGGAATAAACCAATGTAAATTTCAATAACCAAATGTTATTAAGTGGCAGATGAAAAAAATATCTAACGTTGGGGTGAGGGGTATTTATGTTGTGCCTGTGAGGATGGAGTTTTTCACTCAATAAGGTTCCCAAATAAGTAACAGAAAATATTCTTTCCTCCAATCTCTTCGAAAACCTATTTATTAGCTTATAACGTTGGCCAACGTCAGGGGATTTTGTAATCTGAATTCCAGGAATCACAACCACTTTGTCGTTAACAAATACGAGCAGATTCTCCAAAGGATCCGATGCATTCAAATATTTGTGATCGTAAATTATTTATGAGCAAAATGTTGCGAAATATTTATAAAATCAATTGAAATTTGGCAACAATTGCATAGATATTACCAATTGCACTTGGTGTTACCGTATCCGTAAAAGTGAAATCCACTCACGTAAAAGGTATCGGTAAGCGTACCGGGAAGATTTGAAAGTAAATGTACAGCGGAGGCAATGAGGTCGAAAACGCCGCCATTATCCGAGTTGGGAATCTCCTTTAAGAGTTTGCAGGTGAAAGGGTTCTCGAGAAAGAAGTCTTTGGATAACATCACTCAAAATTCCAATCGATTAGCCGTCTTACGTTCAGCCGCATCTCACGTGAAATTTCACAGGTTGTGAAGTTCACGAGTTTACTCACTGAAACCCTCTCCATAATAAGCCCTTGAACTGCAGCGAAATGTTGGCAATAACCATGCTTTGGAGTGCACTCGTCTGGAAGACCAAGGAGAATAAAATGCCTGAAGATTTCGCCCATGAAATGCGATAGAAGTGAGAGTTGCGAGAAGCAAATTGATCAATATGATGTCCATGCATGAGATCCATTCATACGTGAGAGAGTGTAAGGAGATAGATCTTACCAAATGCTACTACTACTTATTATTCGTTCATACAATTCTCTTTCGGGCAACATTGTGCATTAATAGTTCTGTGGTACATAAGTATAACCAGTTACTGAGTAAATGAATGATTCAAAAGAATACTACAATGGACGAGGAGAATAAAAATAGATGGTCAAATAAATTAAATATAAAATAAGTCAGAAAACAATGCAAAAAATATATTTCAAAAATATACTTCAAAAATAATATTGAAACGATTGAAAACAATATGCTCCAAAAATACTATTGAACATTTATATATATATATGATTGAATAAAGTAGAAAAAGAATGAAAATCTATATATCAACGACCAAAATAAGAATCTTTATTTAATTTTCCTTATTTTGGTACTTAAATCGATTTCATACGACCAATGATTCTTATTAAAATTTGCTAAAAAATGAAAATCCTACGAAACACTAATGAAACCTTCAGAGCTTTGTTTTGAGTCTTATAAGTAATACCAAGTATGCGAAAGTTGGTTGAAATCGGTGTGATAGTTAAGGGGAAGATCTATTAATGTAAATTTGCAGACAGAAAGAGAAACTGCGCAAACTATATATATCATTCGATATAATATAGAGAAGCATCAATATAATTGACTGATCGGAAGAAGACACGAAAAAGTCGCACAGAGAGACAAACACAAACAGATAGCGAGAGAGAACTGGATTTTGTGCCACCAAGTTACAAAATTTATCATATCCATAATAATAAAATCCCCCTGGTGCAGGCAATCTATACATTCAAAAAGCCATTATTTCAGTCAAAACAAAATAAAAATTCAGCAAAATGAGCACGAGCTTGAAAAATCACAACTGCTACTTGCGATTTTCTTCCAGAAAAAAAGCAGCAAAACATCTCATAATTCAAGCGAAAAGGCATTTAAATTACAACATCTTGTACCGATCCTCAATTACTCCCGTTCTGTGAATGTACCACAGTCTCCATGGGGGGAGAAGTTCGAAATTACATCGGCTCTCGCGGAGATAAAAGTCTCGAGAGTTGTTCCATAGACTGCAATATGTGCGACGTTAACTGATTCCTTGGGATTTCTCAGGTTCATAAATATCGCGGAGCAGGTTTATTGGAAACGGCAGCCATCGGAGCTGTCAGTTGGCAACACGTGCTGCCCTTATGAACTAAGAGCCGCCTATGATCCAAATATTTCCCGATAACGCGCCCAATTCATAGCAATTCCGGTAAAAAAGGAACGTTTCCGAGAGCTTTTTACGGCCTCGCGTGTGAGTAACGTAGCATCGCGTAGACTGGAGCGTTACTTCGCGAGAGCTTTATCTCATACTCTCAGGTGCGAAATAAATACCTCGGGTGTTGCAGACATTAAGACGCAATTTATTCGAGGGCGACCGATAATCGCGATACCGTGCGCAGTGGAAAAATCTGGCGAAAAATACTTCCGAGTCCCGCAGCGGCGATGCATTCGAATAAAATCGGCAGAACGTACATTTAGTTCGCCTTTGCCCATTTCCAGTACTTTGCTGAACTTCCCATTTATTAGAAATGGTATAGCCAAGGAAAAGCTATTAGGTTCCGAAACAACAACTGTACGAAACAGAAAATTTGCCCTTCTACGTTCCGAATCACTGATTTACCATTAATCTTCCAGGCTTCTGATGTCAGAAATTAAGTAGTTTCTAAATTCAAATCGTATAACTTTAGCACTTCTATGCCCGATATGATTATATATTGTTAAAATGGAGTTTAGCTGCAAACTTCACTTTAACTCTGACAAACCGTATTCTAATAGATTATAAAAGCTTCACTGACAATTAAAATGATGATTAACGTAAGTATAGGAAGGTACCATATTGAGGGCCTATATTATATTCTTTAGTCAAATCTGCTAATCAACCAATTTGTGGATTAAGCACAACTGAAACTTAGTGGCATGGATAGTATTATAAAGTGAGCATAATATTCGAAGCTAAATCAATCTGGTATAGTAAAATTGAAAGCTTATGGCCCTTGGACAGGAGTTATTTTCGAGTCTAGACCGGTCAACTTTCTAGATATATCGGTGAGTATTGGTCACCTAGTGAGTCCAGTGTATCACAATTTATGTTCGAAAGTGAGAGAAGAAGACTCTGTTATAGTGATAATATACAGGTATACTTATGTATTTATTACGCAGTCAGGGGCTATAAGCTTTCAATTTCACTATACTTATTTTAATCATCATTTTAAATCCCAATGAAAGTTTAACTATCGATTAGTATACGGTTAATTAGAAATAAAGTGAAGATGACAGTTAAACTACATCTTCACTATACAATATAAAACCAAAAATCAGACATCGAAGATTAAAAATTTCGCCCTTTTACGAGATTTGGAATTTCGTATTATTCGCAGCTTGAAATTTCTAGTTAAAACATTTTGCAATGTTAATAAAAATCGCAGTCATTAAAATTTCACACTTGTAATCTTCGAATGATACAGAATTTGCATATTGAAATTGCGCTTCATAGAAATTTCGCAATCTTAAAACTTAAACTACAGAAACAAGGCAATCAAGGTTAGAATCTCGGAAAATCTGTAGCATTTCTATTGAATTGCAGACAAACGGACATCACTCAATCAAGAGCATACTATATAATTTCAGTGATACCTGATCCAGAGGACTTAATCTGCAAAACAATGAATTTTTTGATTTTATCTCAAAAGGGTATTAACATATTAAAACTGCTTACCAAAGATTTGCTAGTAGACAGAATAGCCGGTATCTGAAATTTAAAAAATTGCAATAAGTTAATAAATTAATAAAATCTACAGTTTAAGATAGTAAGTGATTCTTTTTAAAGCAAAAATATTTTTATAATAAAAGATATTTGCTTCCAATTTCTGTTTCCATCGGGTTACATCGTATTAGCATAATATTTATATTAAAATAGAGATCACGGATTCTAAAAAAAGTTCCTACCAAAAAATGTATAATAATAATAATAATATTAATAATAATAAAACTCTTTATTTGGCGAGGTTAGGCCCATTAGGGCCTCTCTTACACCTAACCATTAGGCCGGTCTTCCTTTGGAAGCGACTTCGAGCGACCGAGCGACCAGCGTATTCTGGCGACGTCAGTTTGGGCGACCTTCAGGCGATGGGGGTCTTCCACTGCGAGCGACTACCCTCTCCTCGGTCGCTCTAACGGTATTTTAGCTCCAGTGCTTGATTTCGGGACGATTTCCGCAACGACAAATATTAATTCGCATTAAAAAAATCGCTGAGTTGTAGATATCGTTGATGATACCATTTGAAAACTTTTTTCGAGAGCTTTGTAACAAGATCAATTTTACACTTTTACGTCCACCAATAACTGAAAAAAGTTGTTTTATAATATCGATAACAACTTTTTATCTAACAACAAGAAGATACTCACAATTTTTATTTTAGTTTATAATATGTTTCTTAATGTCATCTAAAGGTTTTATTTTGATTGAAGTGATACTTTATGAGAAAAAAAAGCACAAAGTAAGCAATCCATGAAAGAGAGCGAAAAACCAGGCACATTTTTCGTCCATCCTTCAATTAGTAACAAAAGCAATAGTAATAAAAACGTTTGGACCATGTAGAACAACGCAAAATAAAACACGCAAAATTTTGGTGTAATTAGTTTTCCTGTGGGATCTCTACTTTAGTTTTTATTCAACTCCAAACTCGGGTATCCATAATAGAAAATCCGAGTATTGTATAGTAAACCAGCAGAAGCACCCGATGATTCTCAACAAGGTGAAACTAGAGGTTTAAACGCAATAATTTCATAGCAATTTAAAATAGTAGGCAACGTCACGTGTATTATTTTTATTTACGTAAGTGAAATATAATCGAAGTAATCGAATAGGAAATTAGATTAGCCGGAAATGCACCCCCTGCTATACGCCAACAGATACTCTGTAGAATACATATAATGCAGGTATACTCAGCAAAATGAAAATCAAGTATTTCCTGTAATTTGGTCCATCGGAGACCATTTTCAACATGGTAGGTCATACAGTTGCTTAAATCTTTGGTTAGGAATTTCTCAATTTTCTCCGAGTTCTGAGAGGGAGAGCAATGATAGGAAAGAGTGCAGCAGATCATCAGAGATACTTCGGGGTGGGAAATTCCACCTCGGCCTTCGTTAATCACCTCATGGACGAGGAGGATTTTAACCCTTCGCAGCAAGACTCCGCAAGGGGTCCAAATGAAGAAAGGTGGAACTCTTGGAGACAATGGGGTTTCCTTTAACCCCAGGGCTAACCAAGGAGATCACACAATTTTTGCGGGAACGCTTGGGAAACTAAAACGTTTTAAGAAGAAGAAGAAATTCCAACACTCAATTCAATAGCAAACCTTCTACTAATAGCACTTTGCACGCAGTGTCGTGGAGCTCCTCTATTGCTTCCCTTCAAACAAGTTTCTTTTTCGTAGAAACTGAACCCTTGCTTTCACCTGGATTTCCCAGCCTATTCATATGGTTCTTACTAGAGACATCCCTTCTCTTGAACCTCGAAATTGGGAGAATTTCTAGGATGAAAATAACGAAGGATTTTGGAATGGCAATAGAAAGGAACAATTTCATCAAGATTTAAATATAAGATCAATATCTAAGATACAACATTTATGAATGAGTTAAGTTTTCATTTCTTTTTACGATTATATTCATATCGACGATCAATTTTCATACGAGTTCAGTCTTGATTTATTGATGAAAAAACACAATTGTTCTCGCCCAATGTAGCCGTTGTATCATTGTGATTATTGTCTTCCTAGCATTAACCTATAAATTGCAATAGGTGAGGAAGTAATATTGTTTATTTTCTTTTATCAACAAATTTCTTTATTTTACAAAGTTATTGATAACGTTGTCGATAGAGCATTACTAAAGTTCGTTTACTTGTAGCCCTCAAAAGATACTTTATATTTTCTTCTAATGCTCCGTTAATGCTCATAATTGTCCTTCGTTTATTTAAAAATGTTTCGTAAACCTTAGGTTTCAATATATTTTTTTCCGTTCAATTCTATTCATATTTCAATCAGTGCCAAAAGTATAACTTTTTGACAGTGATGTATGCAGTAGATATTTGAAATGACTGTAATTTGTCAATGAAACACTCAAAATAAGAGTTATTAATACTTAAAAATACAATTTGTGTAATATTTTGTACTGTTTAAAAATTTCAGTGAGCATATCTTTCCTAGCCATTCACTACGCAACTCTGCTTACGAGCGACTGATTCCAATTCTGTATCAAAGTAATTAAATCTTTGAGGAATTTGTCTATAATATTCTCAAGAGAAGAGAATTGGAAACTCATAACACATTTGCAATGGTATTTTGTTCGTGAAATACTCCTCAGTGCGTATACATCATTTTAAGTCATGCACTGCGTAGCGGCGACTACGAGCGACGGATCACATTTCTGTATCAAAGTAATTAAATATTTGAGGAATTTGTCTAAAATATCCTCGAAATAAGAGAATTGAATACTCATAACACATTTGGCATGTTATTTTTTTCTTGAAATACTCCTCAGTGCGTATATATCATTTTAAGTCATGCACTGCATAGCGGCGACTACGAGCGACGGATCCCATTTCAATGGGATCAGTCGCCGGTCGCCGGTGTACGCTCGAATCAAGTCGCCCATAGTCGCCTGCAGTGGACGACGCTCCGTTACTTTCTGTGTATTGGGATTAGTCGCCCGTATACGGCCGTATACGCGTCGCTCGTAGTCGCTTCCAAAGGAAGACCGGCCTTAAGGATTACTAATATTACTTACATAAAAGGAGGAAAAACAATACAAATACATATATATAAAAAGAAAATACAAAGAAGAGGTAAACAAATAAAAGAATTGTGGTGTGGGGAAAAACTCCTTGGCTGAAGGCTTTCGGAGAAAAACCCACTGTGCGGGAAAACGCTCACACAAGAAGGGGAGCGAAAAAAAAACCGCGAAAACACAGATGGAAATAAATACAAGCAGGTATATCACTATTTGCATAATTGATGACCAATATTTTTGAGTAATTTCTTGATGGTTGACCACGGATGTCATTTACCTGAAAAGATAGAAGAAGAAGAGTAGACGGAAAATAAAGAGCTTTCGGAAATGCGATTTAAGTAATGGAGGACTGAAAGATTGAGATTAATAAGCAACTATAATGTAATTAATAATCCACAATTTAAATATTATATAATAGTTATACTGGTAAGGATAATTAAAGTTATATTGATAGATAAAGCATGATTTACCTGCTGTACAAATATTAATAAATCTAAAAATAGTATTAATACTAAAAGAAAAGAAAAAAAATAAAATTTAAAAATAAAGAAAATAGTAATAATTATTATTATTTTTAAAAGACAAGTAATAATGTTACCCTCGGGATTTGATGATGGTACTAGTAGTGGACATGTGAAAGGTGTCTGATGAAAAAAAATATTAGTTATCCTTGTTAATTAATATGTTAGAGACTGACTGTTTGAAGGAATGAAGTGAGAGGCATTTGAGATTGTGGTTGGGTAATGATAATAATAACAATAGTCTTTGATTGCAACAAACAGCAATAATAAAAAGAAGGCATGGCGACTGCTGCAATAAAGGAAAGAGAGAGAAAATAAAGATCGTCTATTTTTGCATCCGAATGAACGTGAATCATGGATTTCGAACGCTATATTCCTCCAAATACTCCTACGTTGGTTGGTATCCTATTCTTAGAAATGATATTAATTCTGTACCACGTGCAATAGGATCAGCCGTTTGGTTTCATTTCGGGCCCATCCAAAACTCTGTGATTGAGTCCGTTATCTTTCCGCTCGAGCGAAGTCTTTTCATCGGTATTTCAAAGGAGTTTTCGCGAGATTGGACATGCAGGGACGCGTGGGACTCGACCTTCTTCAGACTATTCCCATCGATTTTGTCCTAAGTACATCTGTCCCAGACACAATTTTTTCGAGAGCTATGGATTTTATTTCGCCGACCATCTTCGCGTTCCGGAAGCGAGGGGAGGATTTTTATATCTTTTCATCGTCTGTTCATTTCATCTCGAGAGGCATTACGGCCCGTGGACTTAATTCTATTTCACTGTCGGAAGTGGTTAATGAAGGATTTCCTTTAAGTGTTTCGCGTAACCCAATTAACGGCCAGTTACCACGGAGGATGTAACTTCGGAAAAAACTGACGAGTGGTGGTCGAACGAGAGATCCAAGGGTTTCCACACTATAGAACAAAGCTCTGTGACAAAGGATTGGAGCAATTCCTCTTACCACAGAATTCTTTCCTACTATCCTAAACATTTAGACACAGCGAAGGCTAGTTCCTTCTCGATCAAATTTTCAAAGGTGAAACGTGGAAGCAGAAATGCAATTAGATAAAATAGAATATTAATAATAGAATCTTCAATAGATATATCAACGCTCAAACTTAAAAGCCTTTTCAAGCTCAAATAAAATAATTGACCAGTACTGATGTAACGTTTATGTAAATACAAGATCGAGTATTTCATATATTGAAACATAAAACCGAAGGCAGTATATGCATTGTTATTTTTTCTTGTTCTTCTTGTGATAACATTCTTTTCAATCACAAAAATATACTAAACTTACTGATTTAACATTTATGCATATACAGGATTAAGTAGGTATTATATATATTGTGGCATATAATGGCAGAAAGTGCATGCATTGTTTTTTATTTCTGTTCAACAAGAATAAATTCCTCCAGATATTAACGACACACCTTCAAGTTATTCGTTTTATGGTAGAGGCCTTAATATAGTAGTATCTACACAAAAAAAATAAACTATAAAGTCAATTTATTTATACTAAAGAACAAGTATTTTACAAGATATGCGACCTAGGTTTCAGAGTGTAGCTCTTCTTCAGGTCTCTTCTTCAAGTTATTTATATAATTATATTATATAAATAGCTTGAATGTATTATTATATATTTATTTAATTGTCAAATATTTAGAAAATTGCCGATTTAAAATGATTATTTAACAATAGGATGGTAAAAAATTACAACAACAAAAAGCAGGAAAACAAAAATATTAAACGTTATCGTAAAAAGCTTCATTAAAAATTGAATATCAATCTCTCACCAAGGATGTACGCACCATTTACACTTTTATTGGAATATCTGCCCTTACCACTGCTAAATTTGGGTAAATTTTCCGTTAGAAAAGTTAGGAAATCGACAAATTGCACACCAAATTGAGTATTTAAAGTACACGGGGCTGCTCACAATTTTAAAAATCCATTCAGGCACCGAATTTTTCCTCGATCTACTTTTTTACTTCCAGTAATGGAAAATAGTCCAAACAATTTGCTCCGTAAGCGATCCTACGTTGGCAAAATTTTGCTTCGGAGCATTGAGATAGGATTTCGTGTTTGAATTGGACATTGGAATATGCGCAAGCTAGGCTCGGAATTTTTTGAGGCGTGCTTTGTGCGGCCTCCAAAAGTATAAAAGGCTTCCCAGCCCCGGTATGGGAAAACATCTTTCTTATGGTAAGCAAGCATACATTTTTACCAGAGTAAATCGCTTGGTCCAGTAGGTTTCCCGTGCTGCGCGCCTCATCGATTTTTGTTCTCCGCTGTTTTTACGCGTGCTGCTTCACTATAAAAATACCCATGAACGTAGCTAGAATCGATCCCTAAATATATACTAACTTTTTTATAGCGTATGATTTCTTTATGTTCCCGTAATAGAGAACTTGGAAGACGGTTTGGGCAAATCGCTGGTAGATTATGATCTGCCGTATTTTTACCTGGTAGAAGAAGTTATGTGATAAAAAAGACCTCTTTACTGAACATATGATATCTATATATAAAGATGAGATGGGCATAGGCAATGTGTGTACCCCTGAATTCAACCGCAAATATATTTGGACAAAAGACCGCAGTCAGCAAATATAAAAAATATTTTGAATATGTTTTTGGAGTCATGAATTACTCCTACCTTGGGTTGGTAGACGTCCTGCATTATACGTAACTATCTCTTATTTCACAGTCTGACCCAGTAGCCCCGAGAATGCCTCGTTCTTTCGTAACTAAATTCCCTGAATTCAAATAATATCTCTTCATATGCTTTGCTTAATAATTTAGCCTTCTTCCGCACACTACATGTCCTTTTGTATATTTATAGGTTCAAATAGTGCAACTCCGTTTGCCCTTCTCTTCTTGCCGTCTTAATTGCGAAACGTGGAATATAAGAAAGTACATGCAACTTACAAAATCTATGCTGTGCAATCTGTCAAGAGGAATTTTATAGTTTGAATTATAGTTTTAATCATATCTTACTATTTAACATAAAAATGATTTTTCACAAGGAAAGGGTTAAGGTACTTTGCACATAAGAACGTGCACCCAGGATAGGCTACCCGGTCAGAACATTTTCACAAGCCGTTTTTGCACAAGTTCACAAAGTTCCCAAAAAACAGCTTGTGAAAATGTTCCGACCGGGTGCCTAGATGGTTAAGGCATCCTCATAGACAGAGGAAGATCCCGGGTTCAATTCCCGGCCCTGTCAGACTATTATCAAGTCCGTTTTTCCTTGGAATTATTTTTAATTTGAAGTTAAATTGAAAGAAAAGACTAAGTAATTTACGACCGGTTTCGGCATTGACAGCCATCCTCAGGTGGCTGTCAATGCCGAAACCGGTCGTTTAAATTAAAAATTTATTGTGGAAATTACTTAGTCTTTTCTTTCAATTTAAGATGTCGTTCCACGAAGTACAGCTAGGACATATTGATTAAATTTGAAGTTAAATTTAAATTTTTTTACATTAAAGTTTTATTTTTTCTATCTCTATTCTTTTTCAAATTTTTATCGCCACTTCAATAATATAATTATAAATTATAGTTGATGTAGTTATTTAAAAATTTCTTAAAAACTGATGTCATTTTGGACATGTGAGCCCCCATCGGGAATGGAACCCCGGACTACTTTCCACAATCGAGAATGCACTACTCGCTAGAATATCCGGGGGTATTATTACTGGTGCGTTTTGGTAAAATAAATTTTCAGAACGATGACTGTTTATGACAGAATATACCCTGTTAGATATTCTAAAGATCTGGAAAAGTTAACAAAAAGAAAGATTAAAGGGATTAACTTCTCAAGCGTCGATGAGGTTTATTCTCAGCCGCCGCAAATTTCGCTCTTGGAAATAAAAAGCAATAACTTCAATTCAAGATTTCGGTCCGAAAACAACTATGAATGAAAATTTCAAAATTTACCTCAATTTTAATTGCGACAAACTTTTCGTCACTGGAGAAGTAAAAACAAATGGATGACCCATAAATTGGGCTGCGCGACCAAATTATCCACTTAAACAATTTTCTTGTTAAGTTTTGGTTTCCCTCGTAGTGTAGTTTCCCCATTTAGTGTTTATTCGTGCTGATGATATAAAGAGTAACTGAGGGAAAAGAAACCAGAATTTTAGAGAGTATTAGCAGTTTTAAGAACGATCTCGAGTAGAAAGTACGGGATAAAATTTCTTAACACTTGAGTTGATATAATATACTTGACAAAAATACAAAAAATGCATTTATGCGAAGAACAATTCTTCTATAATGAGAATATGGGTATTGTATAGCATAATACGAAAAAGAGCTTTTGTGAGATGAATAAATGAAAAATAATAGTATGTAATAGTGGGTCTGAGGACGTTGAGGGGTTAAAAGTAGAACAATGCGGCACCGATCCCACGCAAAGACAGACTTACGATGATATTTCACTTCTCGCATACATCAAAACGAAAATCTGGCAGCCGTACGCCCACCATCAGCTCAAAATTTCCAGACGATGGGAACGTGGCTGAATGGAATGCCGCGGTCGTCATGACAATTGCCAAACAAACAAAAAACCCATTCGCTTTGGTAGACCCATCATTCTCCCCGCATTCATCCAATCGCGTAATATTCCCCGATTACCACCCAGTTGTATCATTGCAACGATCCCCGAGACAAAAAAATCCGTGGATTTGCTTCGTAAGCCCGCAACGTTTTCGCACCGCGTTAATTCCTCCCGGGATTGCGGCCGCCTCAGACGAAATGGCTTCCCCAAGATTAATTTCCGACGCGGCTTAAATTCACCTGCGGAGGGAGAAGATGGAGATCCCGGAAAGCTAATTCTTCCCGATTTTTCCCTTAATCCTCCGCGCAAATACGATCTCTCCGCGCAAATGCGATCTCTCCGCGTCGCTATCTCTCCGCTCCGCGCAAATCCCGCCGGGATATCCCGCGAGAGACGCCTTTCGCGGGAATTAGCGATAAAGTCGATTCGATTGGAGCCAATGGATTTCTGATCGTCTGTTTTCTTTTCGGAGCGGAAGCCCGCCTTGGAAAATGAGCGCGTTTGTCATCCGATGAACATCGGCTTTATCGACCGTTGGCCAAATCGAGTTTATTTTTAAAACAAAGGGCGAGCGGAGTATTTTCGTCGCGGGATTCGCGGGAGGAGATTTATACGCCGGGTTAGAGTCTCTCCGTCTCGCTGATTGTAACTTATCGCCGCCGTCTTCCGGATGAGCGGAAGGTGCTTTTCGGAGATGCCGATTTATTTTTGAAATCGTCGCTGGAGGTAGTCTGGAAAGCGGCGAAAAGTCGCTGAACCCAGGAGAAATACCGCCAAAAAAGAAACGGACACTTTAACTGCTTGAACTCACTTATGTAATTATCACCAGTCTAGATGCATCCATGAATATTCCACCATTCGATAGTTTCATGTTCCTCGATATGATACATTATAGTTAATAAAAATTGGAGATTAGCTATCCGATGAAATCAGAGGAACATCAGGCGAAGCTCAAATTATCATGCTGGGGCCTTTACTCTTTTCGATATTTATTAATGACTTTCCGATTGGAATTAAATAAAAAATTCGTTCATTTGCAGAAGATTTTATTATTTATAGGCATAGAAAAAAACGAGAACGACTGCATGGGACTACAAGAGGATTTAATTCCCTAAAATAACTGGGTTTCATCAAATAAATTGGAAATCAATAGGAATAAATATTAAGTCATCATTAGAGGTTAAAAATCTCTAATAGCCGTCTTTGTCGGCAACCCTCGTCTCAGCAAACAAGAGAGGACACCGCACTTTAATTGTTTTAATTTAATGTCCCTTCTTGTTTTCTCCTAACACCGGCGGGTGAGACGAGGATCGCCAACAAAGACGGCTATTGGAGATATTGTCACATTGTATTGTAACCTCAAATTCTTTAACTGCCATGCTCCAAATTTTCTTTCTTTACAGAAATTCATCAGTTTTAATATAAATTCAACACGCATATCAATAGAACGAACATGTAGAGCGAATAATTTTGCAGGCTAACGAAGTCTTAACCTTCATAGTGCTAAGAAAAGCGCTTAGGAAATCAAATAAGAAAAATACTCCCATTTCATTTCCATTCCTTTCGCTTCACGGTAGCTTACCCAACCTTTTATATCATCTTTTGCCTTTGTCTTCCCCTCAGTCTTTTATCTAGTCCCTACCGTCAATTACATTCCTTAGCAGTCCTTCTTCTCTGAATATTGTGAGAAGTGGGCGTGGCGTTTATTGGAAAAATTAATTTAGGCGGGTAGAAAAACGGGTAAACATGGACGTGCTAGGGGTGGTTGGGAAGGAAAAGGTTTTTATTGCATTAATTAGGCTGCGAAATAGGAGATGGGCGGGTCAAATAAAATATTCAGACACATAAAAGTATTATATACACAATAAATATTAAAATACTTAGTGCAAATATTAAATGAATTATGCTATAAGTTGCTTCAGACATGACTTTGCGATAGGACTTCATAACGTAAAGAAATGAAAATGTAAGACATTTACTTATATACTGGAATAACGTCGGAAAAAGTTATTCTAGTGATATTGTTAAAAGTTTTACCTTGTCATCTCTTTACATTGCATGGATTAAAAATAATCTACTAATTCGGTTGATATTTTTACTACTTATGTATAGCTTTTATCTACTTTCGGTTATTTGGCTATTCGGTTATGGTCTAAAAGTAATGCCATTTTGATTTATTGATAAATCAAACGTAATGTTTCAAAGGAAATGTAGGAACTAAGATTACACTTTATATACTTCCATTTCTTCCATTTTACTTATTTCATTATTCCTATATTTTCCTGTCATAGATTTCCCCATCGTAAGGCCTCTGCTATCGATTTCAGTTATATTTCAAGTTCGTAGCGGAGGGAGTATGTGCCACAACGTTCTAGACAGAGTCGCCAAAACAGAAGAATAAGTCTCTTTTTTGAGAAGAGCTAGTCGCTAGCTCGAGCGAAAAATCGCTAAATTGGCTCTGGTATTTTTTACGAGGGCAAAATTCGGAGTATTTCTGGAGTGAATAAAAAGCTGTAACTCAAAATGCGTTAAGACGTACAATTCGGAAAATGAAGCATCGACATTTGCATTGGGGAGTCGGCTTTGGGTACTTACGCTCGAAACTTTATGAAGCCGCTTCCTTCCATATTTTCTCGCACAAATAGTTAAGTGGAACGTATGCCCAAGAAGTTTCCAGAATGCGAGCGTCTATACACTTTGCTAGCCCCGCTTGGCGCCTAGTAGGCATTTTAACCAAACAAAGAACCGGCAAATAGAATAGCACTGTATATCTCTTATTAAAAGTACAACTTAGTTAAACTGATAATTGAAGCCTGATTTGTCAATATTAGTATTCTGATATCATAAACCTTTTTTGAAATGTACCATGAAAGGAAGCGAAGCTATTACTAACATTTCTTAAAAGAAAATATTTTTATACTTTTTAAAACACTCTAAAATCGTTTAAATCAGAATCACAACTGTATATATCAGGCATTGATGACAACGTAGTCAATAAATAAAACAAAATATTAGCTATCACAGAAATAATCACTGAACCAAGAAGAACATAATATATATCAAACTTTGACGATAGAACTAATCCCAAAATATACAGTGAAGGAAAGATACATGGTACTTTTCTCTTCCCTTCATTGCACATTGTACATTATGGATTTCCACTCTACCGCGCCTAACTCTGTGGATTTTATAATCCTAAAATATTCTTATCGGGACATTTAGCATAACAACACAACACATATTTATGATTACCTGAATGGGTATGCCAGTATTTTCATGTATGCATAGACGTGTTTATTTGCATATAGTTTCCGATAAATGGGACGCACGAATCAACTTCGGAGGTACGTTTGATGTGATGGCATCTATAGATTCAGCTTCACGGAGCATGTTAAATATGGCGTAAGCAGTTTCTATGTTGACATTTTTACGCGTGGGAAGTATCACCTAAATTTATTTCACGGCGAGCCTAGTTCCAATATCGCAACGTGCGACGGATAGATAAACACAGCGATAAAAATCTTCACTAATTACTCGCTATCTAAGCGGATCATGACAGTGCGAGCGTAGCAATCCATATCGAGAAGTGGGATGCACTGCAATCTACTCTATATAATGGCTGCTGATGCAGGAGAAAAAACCTTGAAACACGCTATATGCATTTATCAGAATTTCGCGGACTCGTATGAAAAGAGAAACAGTCTGATTGAAAGCATATGGCACCTACGCAGAAGTAATATTTCGGTCAGGACGAGTTTACATTCCAAGGACTGCATCAGAAACTGGTGTGGGTAGCCGATGAGCCAATAGACCAATGACTTTACCGTTAGATCAAATATGATGTTCCCCTGGACTGCAAACTTACTGCAGGTCTCTGTGAACCGAATTTTTAATGAATTCACATTAAATTACAGATTATTTACAGTTCTCTTTGTGGCAATTGTTACAAATTTATTTACTCTAATGAAATATGTAAGCCAAGGTAACCCAGAATCGGCATTTATTGGAATAGGCGGCTTCATCACGATGTTTAAAAATCAATAATAAAGAAACGGAGTAACTTATCGCGATATAATTCCATCCCTTGCTTACTGCTTCAGCGAAGCGAAAAATTTCAAGATTTCCGAATACTGAATAAATAGTTTTGAATCGAAGTAAAAGTTAAAAATATATACAGTCAAAGATGGAAATTTTACTTAGCACGAGGAACCGTGCGTCATAATGTCAAGGTTAAACAAAAATGAAAAATAGCGACATGATCGAGTCCCGACCTTTCTTGTACCTTTTCTTATTCCCGAATACAATACTTGTCGGCTGGGTTTCATACACTACATTGTACTCATGGTGGTTTAGTTGGTTAGAATAACTACCAGAAAAGTCGGAGACCTGGGTTGGAGTCTCAGTCACGTCGCTATTTTTCTCTTCTTGCTTAACCTTAGTCAAAGCCTTTTTGCCTAGATGTAGCTTCCCCTCCTGATTATACCCCCCTGAGGAACATTCCCTCCGTAACATGCAGACAGGGTCCAAGAGCTTTTAACCTTACCGCACTTCGTCCATACCTGTATGTCATGCCGTACAACTGGGCCGAACACGTGTCACTCTGACCCAAGGGGAAAGAACTCACGCACGACATAAAAAAGGCGCCGATGGCCCTCGTAAGAGCATTATGGGGGCGCCGATATCACGGAGACCGCACGTTATTCCCCGTATGTTTTTCGCATCGGTCGGCGTTAATCCTAGGACGGTCGGCGACTTTAGCCGAGCGGTCGCTAAAAAGCGGGAAAAAATATTGCGGCCGAAAGCCGTTTTCATTCGCCGCAAAACAAAAACATCGCCGATAAAAATCTCGATCGAGTCGGAAAATATCCTTCTCTTGGACTCCGCCGTCATTACTTTCGAAAATTTCTTTTTCTCCGATCCGACCATTTCTTTTTATTTTCGGCGTCGGGGGGAAATGGTCTCATTTTTTCCGAGAATTTTTCGGGATCAAAAGAGCCGCGGGACTACTTTTTTTCGAGAAACCCTCCATTCTAGGGGTTCTTAATCGTGGGTAAGTGGATTGTACTTAAGGACTTCTCTGGTTTCTGGTCATGTTCCTCGCAAAGAAACAGCAATTATAACGCTCGAGTAGAGGAGTTGCTGAGATGCCCCTAATCCGGCCCTATTTGACTTGAGTTGAAATGCAGGCGCGATTAAAATTTAACTCGTTTCGTACCGACGGAGGATGGGTAATTTCAAACTAAATTCTCTCGTTTTGAATTGAGCTTCATTATAGAGAGCATGTAAGTACGTGTACACGGCTTACTAAATTTACGCTTGACACATTGAATTACGAATTATTTCCTTTAGTTCTTTAAGAGCTGATCATTAAACTTCTGCCAACTATTCTTTGTTCTCTGAAGTTCGCTGAAAATTTTCGTTGGAATAAAAGTAGCCTCATTCTTTCGTAGAATAGTAATTTCAGAGAAATTCTCGCAAATCATCCCAGAAATGAGGTACACGGACGATTTAAGCTCTTTGGGAGTCATTAAACATTATTTCTTCCTTCTGCCATGTGATTTATTTTTATAAAGTAATTCAAACGGTTCATAAATCAATCTTTTGTAAGGAGGTGAAATAAGTTATATTCATGACTTAACTTAAAGTCATAAATTAATAAGTGCAGCGGAATTTATTCGGTAGTGGAATGGAAACAATATTAGCCTATCAAAACTAAGGTCCCTGGTTCGAGACCCGGATAGTCGGGATCTTCTTGATTAGGACCAAGATATTCCTGTTCACACGTTGTGGTCTCTTAATTCAACAGTCGATGATTGAACATTTGTGGGGCAGTAAACATAAATTAAAAATCCCAATATAAAATGTTGGTTAGCCCTCAATACAATATCTTTAGGTAAGAAATGGCACGTGAAAGTTTCAAAAACCATTCATGAAATAATCTATGTAAACTTAAGTCACTGATGCTGACCTGGAAATAAAGATGAATAATCGTTAATGGTCATTTATTTATTAATTTTATCAAATTGTATCTTCATGTATTTAAAACTGTTACATCAGCACATTTTGGAAGAGGGATGACAGGGGTAAAAGGAAATTGAAAACCCCAGTGGACGGACTAAACAAATGATACTGCAAGAAGAATAAATGACGCTATTATCTATGAAAAAATCCAAACAAATCTCACCCTCGCGATATAATTTAACAGTAGCAGTGAGATTTTTAATGAGATGGATATATTACATCAGTATCAATGTGATTGCAGGCTAGATTTGACTCCTTGGCCGTCTTTTTGATATTCCTGAGTCGATCAAATGTATTTCTGCAATACGTTTATTTATTACAAAAGGGTGGGTCGACAATAAATGCGACTACATCGTGGAATTTATTGAGCTCAGAAAAGAGCATAGAAAAATTTCTTTACACCACTTAACTACTAAATTACTTTACACTACTAAATTCCACTTTGCTCGTAAAGATCGGAAAATAATTATTTACTGCCGAATTTTTTTTTCTCAAACACGTCCCTGCACTAACGTAAACCACGCCAGCAAATTCGCTCCGATTCTTCTTCCGACACGTAAAGAGGCCGATTTGCGAGGCGCGCCCTCTTCGATTCCGCCAGAATTGATACGCATACCAAAGCGAATGGAGTTTTTTCCCGAGATCGCCCTACATGGCCGAGCAGTTTGTCTTCGGAAGCTCCCTTCGTTCCGAGCCAACGCTCTCCGACAACAAATCAAATCCTCGAG